>OX376326.1:1753134-3038509 GCA_947369225.1 Hofmannophila pseudospretella
AACCCCGCTGTCGACTTCACTCATTCAATACAATAATGTCTAGTTCCTGCTTTGCTTGTGGTAAGAGCGTCCAGAGTCTCAACCCAAAAACTGTGCTCAAAATGTAGAGAGCCGTACGACATAGAATGTGTAAACACTACCAAAGCTGTTTTCGCAGAAACAACTGAAGAGTACAAATTAACCTGGATGTGTGAGCGTCGGTGACACAGTGGCCAGGACACCTGACTCCCATGCGGGAGATCCGGGTTCGAAACCGTGCTGTGCCATGTACCTAAAGTTTTTTGTATTTTTCGAAGACTTACGTACATTTACCGACTGCTCTAACGGTCAAAGAAAACATCGTGAGGAAACATGCACTCTGAAATGACCAGTGTGTAAAATGGGGTAGGTACAAAAGATCATCAAGGGTCGAAGTGCCGCTATGATTATTCCTGGGCCATCATTAGATGAGATAAGAACCTGGATGTGTACGGTCTATACCAGTGCCAAAACCAAGGTCGGCGACTCTGAAATCACAATGTGTAGTCTGAACAACGCATTTACGAGCGAAAATGTTAATTTTACTAGTGGCAGCCGCGGCAAAGAGGGGAATGTTAGAAATTCGTCAATTAAGTCTTACTATGCAGGAAATGAACACTAAGTTGTCAAACGTCTCTGGAACCCTGACACAAAAGACTATTGAATACGAAAAGAACTTAGCCGAAAAAGATCTGGAAATAAATTATCTTAAAACATCTAGAGGCAAACTCTAAAGGGCCTTGAGTACACAGGAACAAGCTAGTCTAAAGAAAGAGGTCGAGATAATAGGTATCCCGGAAGACGTTAATGAAAATCTGACTCACATCGCCTTGGTCGCCTCCAGAAAACTTGGTGTGAATCTGAATGAGTCTGACATTGATGATGTAACGAAGTTGGTGCAAAACGTTCGATGACCACAACTGCGTCAAGACCACGTCCTGGTGTGATGAAGCTTCTACGTAAATCTAAACGGAATAAGCTCTTCGGTGCAGCTATGACCAGGCGCAACACAACATCTGAGGACATGGCTTGCGGCCCTCCATTTCTAAATCCAACCGGCAGTTTTTTTTTTTTTTTTTTTTTTTTTTATTAAATAAGGAGAGCAGACGAGCAATCGGGCCACCTGATGGTAAGTGGTCACCGTCGCCCATAGACATCTCACCTCACTTTATTAATATTAGAGGGTTTTTGATGCGCTGCTAACCTCGAGGACTAAGATGGATTGCCTCATGTGCCGGAAATTACGCTGGCTCTCTTACCCTTCAAACCGAAACACAGAAATGCAAGCATCTCTGCTTCACGGCAGAAATAGATAAGAGGGTGGTACCACCCCAGGCGATCCTTCACTTTAGAATCTACCACTACTAAACGGCGGATTTCGCGAGGCTAGACCCAGAACCACTATTTTCGGTACTATTGGATACGAAATGGTTCCATATTCGTACGGAAAACTGCAAACTCCAAAGACAGAATGTGTTCTGCAATCGCCATTAGATCTCTAGAGGACCTCGAACAATATGACGGGCCAGCCGTTGGCGTCCCGAAAGTCAGACAAAGGTGGCAAACTTATAACATCAATTATGTACACTCCAGTTTTATTTTTCGAGAATCAAACAGTTTCCCATGAGTATTCCAAAACACAGTGGTAAGTAAAAAATCTACGCAATTTCAGTCTCTTCAAACTTAACCCCTTTCTGGCACTGTTTGATATCCCGTGTTCCCGGGACACGATATCCGTTCTACAGCAATTAACCCGTCGCGCAACGTCCCGTCCCGGGATTGCACCCGGGATATTACCGTTTGACGAGCCCGCGAACAAACCGATATTCGCTCTGAATTCCCCGGGAAAAACAAATGAGAATGAGTTGGATTTGCTGCACAAAAAAATGTTTAAAAAAAAGGACGGACTGTGAAAGCTTTGACAACTTTGAACAGGTACGTAAAACAAAAAGTACGCCACAAAATGACAAACGCTCAATAAAGTTTTGAATTCTTAATCCTACATATTACATCGGCAAATCACGAGATGTGTAAACATATACATTATGTAAGTATCAAGGAAAAGTGATCACTCTCAGTTATTTTGTTGGGTTAGGTTAGGTTGGCTAAAAAAACTTGGAACTTCCATCAATTACCGGTTATTATCATTTCTGAACACAGATTATGTTAAACTACTTTTTGCTTCTGGGTAGTACCTAACTACGAGTACTTATTATTATTTTAATTTCATTTATATTGTATACATCCTTCAGGAATACCGGATCAAGCGGGGAAATTCAAAACCTTTGGGCAACACCACGGGGAAAACGACAGGCATACTATAAAGGGGATTTGCGGCGCTCACCAAGTTTTATGCCCAGTTTTATCCGTTCCAGCTTTTATTTTACTACGGCTCTCTTATTTAAATCCATAATCTAAATGCAGATGAGGTTTCGAAGTGGCGCCGCGGGCAGATTCCCTGGAATTTAGGTTGTCCTCTCCTTATTCACTAATCTCATAAGGGGGAGGATGGGGGAAAATAAATATCCGATATGAAATAAGTTAATGAACAAAATAAGACTTAATTTTAGGTTACGACTCGTGATCCCACTAATTTGACCCACTAGTGGTACAGTATTTCGATATAATTGACTCGTGGTCCCACTGTGTGGTGCTCAGTTGCTCTTGGTCCCACTAATTTAGCCATAAACAATATAAGAATATTTTAGGAACTCAACATTAATTGAAATAGATAAGCTAACATAATTAACGGGTAGTTTACTGATGAAGTAAGCAATGACAAATGGTGCTTGAATTGGTAACATAACGTTTATGCCGATAGTATTGGTATCTGTTATATTTAATGAATATAACAAAAAATGGTGTGTGTGTTCTGTTTTTTTTTTAATTTTCTTTGTTTTCAATTCATTTCATTACACTTGGAAATAAAAATAGAGTGGCACCACTTGCCGTAATCTACAATTATTACTGATAGTCCCACTATGCAGTGGGACCACGAACCAACATTTTCAGGCTAGTGGGACTACGAGTGATGGTGGGACAATGTAGGTGGGACCACGAGTCACACACCTTATTTTATTATACAAGGGGTTAACCCGATAATGGCGGAAAATTTGGCGAGAAATCTCTTTTATCTTCATAAATGGTGGTGAACGTAATATATTTTATAATATTAATATTAATTTCAAAATAATTTTCCTAAGGTGTAAAACTAATTGAAATTTCGATTTCAATTCCCTACATGTCAACGTTTCTCATTAATTTGTAAGGAATCTTTTAATGGAATTATAGCTAATTACGAGTACGAACATAGGTACATATAGTCGGGTCCAATGGAACTTATTCATAATGTAAACAAACCACCACATTTGCGATGTCGAATGGTGTAATGAATTATCCACGTTTTATTAAAATTTCATCGTATAATGTAGTTTAAGATACGGAAAAAGTTAATTCCACGTGAATTTACATTGTGAACAAGTTCCATTGGTTCCGACGTTACTGCCCCGTGATTTAAACGATTTACGATTTAAACGAAGACTTCAATAACTGAATTTAATATTAAAATACTTTGGAAATTGTAATTTTGATCACATAGGTAGGTATGTGATAATTTTATTGTAACAATTGTACACCCAAATTTTTTTAAACTGTTTAATGTACTATGATATAGTTTCTGTATAAGATCTGATCAAACCGGTTTACAATAAATGATTTCTGATTCTGATTCTATGCTCTTTTCGCCGCTGGTCCAATCATTGCCCATAATCAAAGATTTTATACATTTTAATTTAGCAATAAGGAAAAGAAGAGCATAAAGTGTAACGTACTTCGCTTTTTTGCCTTTTATTACATTTTAGTATGTCGAAATATTTATTACATTTTAGTATGTCGAAATATTTATTACATTTTAGTATATCGAAATATTTATTACATTTTAGTATGTCGAAATATTTATTACATTTTAGTATGTCGAAATATTTATTACATTTTAGTATGTCGAAATATTTATTACATTTTAGTATGTCGAAATATTTATTACATTTTAGTATGTCGAAATATTTATTACATTTTAGTATGTCGAAATATTTATTACATTTTAGTATGTCGAGTGGAGTCGCGGTGATAGGGGGCTTGTTTGACTGAACTGTCGATTGGATGGTTATACCTGTTTATTGACTATTTATGACACTGAAATATTTTTAGATTTTTAGTTTTATTTATCTAACATTTGACATGTATTATTAATTTTTAAAGATTATATTTTATTAAAATTTTAGTACTTATGTCGAAATATTTATTACATTTTAGTATGTCGAAATATTTATTACATTTTAGTATGTCGAAATATTTATTACATTTTAGTATGTCGAAATATTTATTACATTTTAGTATGTCGACATATTTATTACATTTTAGTATGTCGAAATATTTATTACATTTTAGTAAGTCGAAATATTTATTACATTTTAGTATGTCGAAATATTTATTACATTTTAGTATGTCGAAATATTTCAAAGAGCGTCGGTGGCACAGTGGCTAGGGCACCGGACTCCCATTCGGGAGGTCCGGGTTCGAAACCGTGCAGTGCCATGTACCAATGAGTTTTTAGTATTTTTCGAAGACTTACGTACATTTACCGACTGCTATAACGGTAAAGGAAAACATCGTGAGGAAACCTGCACACTGAGATGACCAGTGTGTAAAATAGGGTAGGCACAAAAGATCCTCAAGGGTCGAAGTGCCGCTGGGTTATTCCCGGCCCCTATCATAAGATAAGATAACTACCTATTTCTGTTCTTAATGCCTTGCGAGTACCTTCACACAAACTCATTTCATCACTCAGAAAACACTACACCTGGCTTCTTGCTCACATTAAAAATACACAGATGGAACGGGAGCTCTAATAGATACGAATTTAATGTTTAACAGAGTCTGGGCCTATGTTCATAGTGTACATAAGGGTCTGGTAACTTATTACACAGGGCAGGGTGTAACAAAAATCCTCTATAGAACCGATATAGCGTTAACTGAACATCACACATCAACAGGAGCATAAGTGCCTGCGTGCCATCACAGACGCCCCACGCTACGTGCGCAACATGACCATCGCCAGAGACTTGAGGATAGAGAGACTGGACACGTTCATCGAGTGCCTCGCACGCGGCATGTTCGACCGCGCCGACAACTCCGCTCATCTCACACTTCGTGAGCCAGCGCCGTTGCACGCCCGCCCGCCCGATCGTCGGAGTAGAGCCCTGCCCAGGGAATTGCTGATGGAGGAAGCCACACACACACCGGCGGTCAGCATCTGACTAGACCACGCCTACGGCATTGACTTGCCTACGGCAGCCCAACGCCCCACCCGTAGTTACGTGCGGCGACAGACACCCCTGTAGAGGGTACTACGCCCTGGAACAGGCTCACCAAGCCCCCTAGGGGAAGTGAGAAGATTTCGACGACGAACTGAACATCTTCCACTATGGGGCCAACTCTGAAATAGCAAAAAAGTCGCAATATCATCAGATTTGGCGAATGTTGTCTAGTTTTCAGAACTATAGGGTGTTTTTGTTACACCCAGTATAATAAAGTTACTATCCGAGTCTTAACACTATGAACATACGTTCATAGGCCCAGATTATCACGTAAAATTCACACCTAGAGCTCCCAGTCCAAGATATCTCGAAGAGGAAATGTTTGTAAGTCATAAGATTCGGAATAAGATTGCTTTACGACTTCCGACGCGAAGGCTAACCTAATTAGTTGGGCAATAAAAGAACACCGACAGTCGCCTATGTCACTATAATCTCGTTCTTGATCTCATGTCCTTTCGATACTGATGTATAGACCATGGATGAGCCACCCCATTAATAGAATTTTTATAATTTATAATTTATTTGCACACACATTCTGTTAGCAAACACTAATATGAAGTCTTTAATAATATTCATTATTTATGTAACTATTATTTTCCGTTGAGTAACTGTGCCCAACTCTAATTATTTTTTAAAGTATTTGAATGGATCCTGGACATCTCTAATGCGCAGCGATGATTGGTCGTAGAAAAGGAAGATGGCGCTGGGGAGTCTCGCGGAAGCGTATGCCCAAGCTCTTGAGTTTTTATTCTACTAAATACAAAAAAAGATTGTAAAGTGTGATAATAACAAATAAATCAGTTCAATCAATATCAGTTGCAGTTTATTGGTCTACAACAGGTATATTTATTAACAATACATAACAAGATAATTACATTTCACTACTTAAAAGTAACTATGACTTCAAGTAAGTTTACATGCATATGTGTCAAAAGGGTCCCTAACTCAGCTTTATGATGTGACGATAGATAGATAGAAACAGTTTATTGTACACAATAGGGTATAATGTACAATAAAGTCTATTTTTTTTTTATTTCCTGCAATCAAGTTGTATGGACATCCGTCCTGAAGAAGAATCTAAAATTAGTTTTTCGATATCTCAACTAACATCAGAGATATTAATGGTTAAAGTTAGTACTAGAGAGATTCCCTGTCCCTTTTTATCTTTAAATGTAGCCAGGACCTGCTTGCATGGCGTTACAGCACAGTTACGTCATAATTATCGATTGCCGTTTCTTTCTATCGTCTGATTTCTGATTACCTGTAGCTATTTTACTTTTCAACGAATTTTAATTCTGTTTTCACATTTGACCATCAATTTATGACTATTTCTTAATTTGTCTATTTTTAAAATTTACCATAAAGCAACAAAAAGAGAACAAAGTGTGTGTGTGAGTGTTAAAGAGCGTCGGTGGCACAGTGGCTAGGGCACCGGACTACCATGCGGGAGGTCCGGATTCGAAACCATGCAGTGCCATGTACCAATGAGTTTTTCGTATTTTTCGAAATCTTACGTACGTATTTACCGATTGCTCTAACGGTGAAGGAAAACATCGTGAGGAAACCTGCACACTGAGATTACCAGTGTGTAATTGGGGTAGGCACAAAAGATCCTCAAGCGTCGAAGTGCCGCTGGGTTATTCTCGGCCCCCTGTCATAAGATAAGTGTGTGTACCTACGTAATAAAAATGCCACTTCCAGTTTCACTTTCACTGGTCCTACCTCCTCGTTTTTTCCGTTCATTCTGTACCCTATTCAGTTTAACAGATCGCCCGCCCATAAATATCGGCATGGACACATCCAATTTTATCGCTAGGACATTCGCCCACTTGTCTTGGGAATGGCTCCGGGCAGACATACTGCCTTATTGCCCTTTTCACTCGCAAACAGAATTTGTGATGTGCAGACACTACTGTTTTTTATAAAGTATTTATCCCCCAAAAAATATTTCATGTAAAAAGTAGCCAAGTCTCGTGTATCATTACTCGGAAAAAGTAAAGATATCCAATGTTGAGCCAAGTGCAATGCACTTACTATTAACTCTATTACATTAGATAAGATAAGATTTATTGTGTAAAAGTTTAGGTAATAATTACAAATATTGCAGATATAGTTACATAAACATGTCACACTAAACTCCACCTTAACAGGCATATACACCAAATTTACAAATTAATAAAAACATACATACATATACAGATTATGATAATTAAAAAAATATATAAAAAAAGAGAACATTCATTAACAAGTCACTCCAAGTCACTACTTCTTAAGTTTAAGAACATTCTGTGACTTGTCAATTACGCAACAAGGGGAAATTGTTTGATTAAAGGAGATTGAAGGAGAAGCCGGAGTCGTCCTAGACTGACCTTTAGGGATGGTTTACACTTGGTCAAGTACAGTGGCGAGTGCAAGTAAAATGGAGTACAAATATTTGATCAAGTGTAAACCAGCCCTTAAAGATCAGATTGACAGAGTACTCTTAGATTTTAATTTATACAGAGCAGACGAACCCACCGGCGAGCATGCGTGAAGCGACGAATGACAGTAGAGGAAGCAAGAGAAGCGTGCCAAGACAGGGTTTCGTGGCGCTTCGTTCTCTCTGCCTACCCCGCAAAGGACAGCGTGAAGGTATGTATTTATTCATAATGTACAACAGTAAAGTTAGTTTTGCTTAGCAGACGTGGCGCTTCGTTCTCTCTGCCTACCCCGCAAAGGACAGCGTGAAGGTATGTATTTATTCATAATGTACAACAGTAAAGTTAGTTTTGCTTAGCAGACGTGGCGCTTCGTTCTCTCTGCCTACCCCGCAAGGGACAGCGTGAAGGTATGTATTTATTTATAATGTACAACAGTAAAGTTAGTTTTGCTTAGCAGACGTGGCGCTTCGTTCTCTCTGCCTACCCCGCAAGGGACAGCGTGAAGGTATGTATTTATTTATAATGTACAACAGTAAAGTTAGTTTTGCTTAGCAGACGTGGCGCTTCGTTCTCTCTGCCTACCCCGCAAGGTACAGCGTGAAGGTATGTATTTATTTATAATGTACAACAGTAAAGTTAGTTTTGCTTAGCAGACGTGGCGCTTCGTTCTCTCTGCCTATTCCGCAAGGGACAGCGTGAAGGTATGTATTTATTTATAATGTACAACAGCAAAGTTAGTTTTGCTTAGCAGACGTGGCGCTTCGTTCTCTCTGCCTACCCCGCAAGGGACAGCGTGAAGGTATGTATTTATTTATAATGTACAACAGTAAAGTTAGTTTTGCTTAGCAGACGTGGCGCTTCGTTCTCTCTGCCTACCCCGCAAGGGACAGCGTGAAGGTATGTATTTATTTATAATGTACAACAGTAAAGTTAGTTTTGCTTAGCAGACGTGGCGCTTCGTTCTCTCTGCCTACCCCGCAAGGGACAGCGTGAAGGTATGTATTTATTCATAATGTACAACAGTAAAGTTAGTTTTGCTTAGCAGACGTGGCGCTTCGTTCTCTCTGCCTACCCCGCAAGGGACAGCGTGAAGGTATGTATTTATTTATAATGTACAACAGTAAAGTTAGTTTTGCTTAGCAAAGATAAAAAGCAATAAAAATGAAACATAGTACAAAGTGAACGAAATAATCTTTTAACCCTGATTTTTAGCCCCCTAGCATTTTCCATTTTCCTACCTAACACTATATTTGCTTACAGTAGAAGCGAAATAAAACGTTGGGTCTGGAAAGTTGAGGGTTCGGTCGGAAATCTCCAAGTTTATAGTGTGGCGATATTGCACTATTTGAGGTAGTCTACAACTGGCAAACTTTGCCTACAAAACCCTCCATTTATGGACAAAAGGGGTCGGTAGCGACGTCCGGTAAATCTTCGATTTGTTTAGAGATTTACAGAGGAAAATATTTAGGAAGCTAATAGGCCAAGTTTATGTGAGAGTTAGAGTTCATACATTCAATTATCAGATGGTCCATTTAATGTATGGAGATAAGTTTACATGGTCTAACCCAAATAGACCCGTAGTTGTCGCCATATAAAGTTTTCTAGTGCCATTCTCACTAAACTGACACTTAAAAAAATATTCTTGATTAAAGCAAAAATATTTCTTTGTTTTAACCATTCTCTTGTTTCTATTTGATCCTACCAATACGGTGTAGTTTACTTCACTTCAACCAACATCTTATTAGCATATTATCAATAATATATTACTTACTAATAAAGATCTATCTATCAGCCCGTGTCTGTCCACTGCTGGACACAGGCCTCTCCCAGGGCGCGCCACATTACTCGGTCCTCCGCCGTCCTCATCCAACCATCGCCAGCAACCTTCTTCAGGTCGTCGGTCCACCGGGCAGGGACCGCGTCCCACACTGCGCTTTCTTGTACGCGGTCTCCACTCTGAAACTCGTCTACCCCAACGGTTGTCGGTTCTGCGACAGACATGGCCAGCCCATTGCCACTTCAACTTGCTAATCATATGAGCTATGTCGGTAACTCGCGTTTTGTGACGGATGTCTTCATTCCTAACTCTATCCATCAAAGAGATACCGAGCATAGCCCTCTCCATAGCTCGTTGAGCGACTTTGAACTTTCGGACCAGCCCTGCCGTGAGTGTACACGTTAGAGCGCCATATACCATAAACTAATAAAGATATGTAACGTTTATTTACTTACTATATATGTTTTCAGTGTTTGCACAATATAATCGTAGCTTTACAGAATATTTGATATGCACGTAAGCACAGATAGGTCTTCTACCTCTACCTAAACACATTATTATATTCACAAAGTTGTACCGATTCCTTAACACCACTTGTGTCAATCATTAACTCTCTAATGTTTAACACTAAAATGAGGTCATTTTGTATGAAAAGTAAGGTTAATCTAGGTTTAAATCTTGGCGTCGGTCAATCGTCAACGTCTGCGAAACATCACCCTCACTCATAAACAATCGAGTTTGTAGGAACGCGCTATGAGAGGACATGGAATAACGTAATGCCAGTCGTATGAAAGGGAAAAGGGAAGATCTTCCATCAAGCAGGGTGTTGTGCCTGGTGACCAGATGTCCTGATCCAACTATAGACGTTTGGAACTCGTATATATGCGAATTCCAGGAAAATTTCGATAGCGCGTTCTACACCGGTGTGAGAAGGTACTAATCATAGTGGCGCGTCGTGTGTCGCCACAAGTTTATGAATGTGCCTGACAGGTTCATTTAGTTCAGCGAGTGGTCCCGGAATGGGTACGAATGTACCTTGCCAAGTTAAGATTGGAAGTCAGATCCAAACCCAAAAGGCTAAGATAAGCAACCTTAATCTCCGATTAACGGCTAGTTACCATTCTTGTTGAAACTGGCTCTGCTAAATAGTCGCCCGAGCAAGTTTCAGCCACAACTAGTTTGTTAAAACACCGATTCAGATGCAAATTGGTCTGAAAGCTACATAGGATTCTGTGTTTGTTTTGATATCTTGCTTTACCTAAACTAAATGAAATGTACCTATGTTATAAGTATTGAGAAACAATATAAGTAAATTAATTAAATATTTTTTTAATAATTATTATTATTAATAAATAAATAAATTATTAATAATGGCATATTTCATCTGAGCTCGTCCGTGCCTCGGAAAGCACGTTAAGCAGTCGGTCCCGGTTGTTGTCGTTCGACAGCAGTCGTTAAGCCATGTCAGAGGCCTACGGGCGGCCTGAATAACTCTGACAAATAGGTTGGCCACTAACCATACGATAAGCAAGCAAGCAATTATTAATATTTATGTATGATCAATTGATCGTATTATATATATTTTTAAGGCCAATTGTTGCACATGAAAAGCGATAAATGGTATGAGTATGAGTATTTATTGTTTAAGATGGCCATAAATTTCATTTTTTTTTTCATTTCATTATTATTATTATAATTAAATTTAAAAAAAATAAAGATAAAATAAAGATATTAAAATCACCATTTCGAAAAATGTCTAGTAAAACGGCACTTAGGTACCCAAAATTAACATTCCAACTTCTGAAACGAATTTTCTAACAATGGAATTTATCTGTAGTAATATCTGTTAAAAACTCGACCAAAGTGTATTGTCGAACGGAATATTCGCCCAAAATGTCGCAATCTAAACTTGAAATGATTCATTAGGGAAGTAATTAAAAGCGAAAATCGTCGCGAATAGAGTCTTTATTCGGTTTCGGTTTTGATTTGGTCATTTTCACAGTGACAATAGAAAAAAATTGGTTTCTTCATAACATTGCAGTAACACATGCGTCATTTTTTGTATACTTTACAATTTTGGTATACTTTACCCCATTTAAATAGTGTGTAGGTCTTATTTTAAAGAATCGAATTCCACCTCCCGGTTCCTCCCGTGGCGTGCTATTTAAATTCTTAATTGTAATATTTTTTTCAAAATCTCTGAAGTAATTTATTACTCCTACCTACTTATATTTTAGTAGGTATCAAAAAAACTGCGTTTACTCAAATATAAAGAAATCGTTAATTGGTAGCTCATCACGGCGTACATATATGGGTAAGGCCGCTGAGAATTATACTTTAACACACTGGAAAATGTAACACACAATAACACACTGGAAATATGTAACACACTGGAAAATACGTTTACATTGGACAATATATTGACCCCGAAAAGGAAAATTACAATTAGCTTTAGAAAATTTGTAAAAGTCCTATCCAAATAGGAATAGGACTTTTACAAATTATTTTCTAACGCTAAATGTAATGTTCCTTTTCGGGGTCAATAAATTAAAAATATATAGTTGGCTATATATTTTTAACACACAAACCTTGGAAAGACATTTTTTTAAAATGTACAGCTTTACCCGGCCACACCCATATACCTACACCAAGACAAGTTCAAAAACCCAAACCAACGTTCCTATTGTATACCCTGACTGGAAATGATGATGTGTGTGTGTGACGCTGACGCGTACTCACTACGTGTACTACTATACTATACTATATTTATAAAAGGGAACAATAAGTCCGCCGATAAACTGCTAAGCAGTTTGGCGGTTTACACTTATATATTACTGTATTTACTGTATTGTGTAAAAGTTGAATAAAAAAATATATAAAACCCCCACAATATTGTGGAATTAAATAGTAAGTACAATTTTTTTCATATAGTGAACTCTATAACAGAGACTATAAAACTACCAAAGCACCAGCCCTCTCGACAGGGTTTTATATGCCTGGTCAGGATATGCTACTGAACAATGTTTTTTTATTTTATTTTTGTTTATAAGGGCTACAGCTATTAACAATTATGAAATTACATATGTATTAAACTTAAAGAAGGCCAATTACAGATTTCCTCGTTTATAATTGACCTGTATACCTACAGAACGCGGTTAACTTTAGAATAAAAATATAGAATTAACATGAATATGTGATACATATTTACCACGAGTATTAAATGTTATTTGTAAGTAGGTACTTGTTAATCAAGTGCTGGCTGAGTGACTAAGATTAATGTGGTGGCGTGAGAGTTTCAGGGTGTGTTGTGTATTTGTGTGTGAAAGGGTGTGTGCCTGACTGTTTAAAGACTAATGCAGCATTATGGTTAAACATATCTATAATATTGTTATTATTATATGATAAAAATAATCCTCAGTCACAGTTCCTCGTTTACAAGAGCTATTTCGAGACACTTTCTTTGGTGGAACTTCTTTGGTTTCGGTCAAATGTGTAGGTAGATATTATACCCCTCTATCCACCGTCGCGTATTAATTCGAGGAGCCTTAAAGCCTTTTAAAGGACACAATGGGCGAAGGACAAACAATTTTTCTCATAATAAAAATATTCTTGGATTAATTCTCTTATAAGAGCTTTTTTATTTGTCGGCTGTTTCGTGTCCAGACTTTTTGTAACTTTGCTGTTAATCGTTGAGGAGTTCTGTGGGATATCTTCTAAATCCATGATCAGATCGTGGCATTTTTTCACTTTAGAAGTTGACTATGATCTTCTATACACTAACTCTATCATGAGGCCTGGGCTGTTTACCGTTGAGGAGTTCTGTCCGCTGCCTTTGAAATTCTTATTCAGATCCTGGCAATTTTTTCACTCTAGAAGTTGACTATGATCTTCTATACACTAACTCTATCACGAGGCCTGGGCTGTTTACTGTTGAGGAGTTCTGTCCGCTATCTTCGAAATCTTTAGCCAGATCGTAACAAACAATATTATGTTTTCTTTATACATTCTCAATGACCTAACTTCATACCAAATTTCAAGTTTCTGAGTCAACTGGAAGTGGTTTAGGTTTTTGATGAATGAGTGTTAAATTTGACGATATTCAGAGGTCAATATCTCGGGAACTATTTGAGCTACTTTTATGAAATTTAGGATTCCGGGTAATTTCGGGGGCCTTAATAGACATACAAATTTATAAGTGTGTAGGTCAAATGGATTTTGAGTTATAGGGGGTCGAAAATCGCTCGAAATTGTCTCTGTAATAATAACACACGTCGTGCGTCGTCGCTCTTTTCTTCCGAACTTGGCGTACACACTGCTGTGTGTCTAGATTCCTTGGCAACGATCGGTTCATTATTTCAATACCTAAGTAATTAAAAACTTAAAATCGTAATAACATTTCGCTGCAACTGTAACTTTAACTTTGACGCAGTTAAACATTACTTGAAGCGTTGAAAAGAATAACTAATTGCTCGGCGAATAAAGGGGACTCGTTAAAAGTTACGTTAATTTTTTACCGCCCTCTAAGGGACACAGTACATAATATTATTTGTTTATTAACAGTAACTCAGTGGAGTTATTCTTTAGCTGTAGAGGCATCGATTCCCGGGTGGCCGCCAAAAACGATGATCGCTTAAACGAAACGTCCTGTAACTCGTACACAATCTAGTACATAAGTGTGAGCGACAGTTTAGCTTTAGATTGTGCGGCCACCCCGGAATCGATGGGTTTTTTTTAATTCACCATTTCCAATCGAAAGTGAATTATTTATTTTCACAATGTGATGGTGACACATCTGACAAATATGTTGGCCACTAACCATATTATGATAAACACAACGTGATAAATAAAATACAGCGCAACGTGATTTTCTTCGTGACGGTGTTGGTGGAATAATAACATATAACCCTGACCAAAAATATAAATTGTTCAATTTTTTTCATAGCGAACTTCTTAACATAGATTATAAAACAATCAATGGCGCCATGGAAGAACGAACGCTCGCCCCTTTTTCTTAAATCCAAGAATGACGTCCTCTTGACAGTGTTTTTATATTCCTGGTCAAAGTATAGCTACATACATAATACAACACAACACGCACACACTGTTGCTTTCTTCGTCCGTGTAGTCACTGAGGGGCCAGCTAAAAATCAGCGCTGTGGCGTGCCTCAGCATTATGCTGAGCTGGTGTACCCTTTTTGGCACTGTACCGCACCGGATGTTTTGTGCTGCATGTATTAATCTTTGTATACTTCTGTATTGTGTTCTATATTCAGGTGTTTACAGTGCTAAATAAACGTTTTCAATTTCACAGCATAACACCTTTTTTAACAGCGTACAGCGGCGCTGAGGCAGACCCAGGCGTAGGTGGAAGAACGATATCGACCACTTCCAAAAAAGATGATATAAGGACGCCGAGGATAGGGAAAAATAGAAAGGAGGAGGGGAGGCCTTTGCCCAGCAGTGGGACAGTCTATAGGCTATTCTTCTTCTTTCGTGTTGATGATCCGAATTAAATTTTTCCCGACCAGAAGGCAGCCACATCGATAGCCCTCTGGTTGGCCTCGAAAAGGTCCTCCCGCGTGCAGGTGGTCGGACACACGGGACAACAGAGCAAGTGCTCCATAGTTTGAGGGGAGACACTACACTCACACTTTACTTGATCGCTGGAAAACCCCCAGTTGTGAAGATTATCTCCGCAACAGCCAACCTGGGTTCGCAGGCGATTAAGCGTTTTCCAGGTTGGCCACGGGAGTTTGAAACCCGGTGGTAGGTCTTCTTTTGGTGGTATGAAATCTTTGGGTGGGTATTTCTCCCTCCACAACTTGCATCTTACTTCTGGCGGATTCTTTCCAGGATCGATGGGAGAAACACTTCCCAGAAACCCGTTACGGCTTTTGAGACGTGGATGCCTATGAAGTGGATGCCTGGTGTCGGTTTCTTGGTTTATAGGCTATTAAAAATATATATTTAATAGCATTTGCATTGCACGTTACGGCGATAGTACCTTCGAAGTTGTGATACTGTTTGTAAAGTTAGTCCAAGTACTGTTCACAATGGTGTTAGAAAATATCGTCTCAACTCCTTTAATATTTCATTTTTATGAAAAAAAGAATGGTAATGAAAAACCAGACGGTCACCTGCATTCAACCCAAAATAAATTGGCAACCATTTGTGAAGCTTTGTCTAGTAATTGTTATTAAACTCAGAGGTATCTTAAATTTATTCTTATTTTAGACACATGAATCCTTGAATAATAAAGGAAAGGTTCTCGTTTTAGGGTTCCGTACCCAGAAAGTGTCATTGAAGCGGCGGTGGCGTCGTGGCTAGGAGGTCAGACTCCCATGCCGGAGGTCCGAGTTCAAACCCATGCAATGCCATGTACCAATGAGTTTTTCGGTTTTTTCGAAAGACTTACGTACATTTACCGACTGCTCTGGCGGTGAAACCTGCACACTGAGATAACCAGTGTGTGAAATGGGGAAGTCAATGGCAAACCACTCCATTAAATCTGTCACGAGAGTCGTTCTAAGTGCTTAATTCCTCAGAATGATCACGACCCTCAACAATGAGGAATACGACTTAGAAGAAGACCCAGAAAGTGAAAACGGAATCCTATCGATGTCGCTACTCCGTCCGTCTGTCTGTTCATATTATACAGCTGTACCTAACTAACATAAACACCCTGTAGTCCCGGTAGACAGGGTTATTCAGTATCCATATCTGAACATCTTTAACTATGGGCCCCATAGTTAAAGATATTCAGATATGGGACTATCCTTATTATCGCGAAAAAAAATCAACTGTTTCATACATTTCGGTCGCGTATGAGCTTTGTATGGAACAAAACAGCTGGGTTTTTTTCACCATTACTGAGTCCCATAGTGAAAGTTATGGATACTTTCGAGATACTTTAGGGGTTTTTTGTTAATCCATGTAACAAAACGTGAATCTAGCGCCAAAATTGAATAAAAATATATCTATCTTCAAAATTCTATTCTATAATAAATAGGAGGTTTATGTATAATTATGTGTTAAGCTGACATTATTTGTAATAAATAGAGTGATATGTTACGGTAGTGTATCATTAGGGAGTGATCCCTGGCACACAGGTGATGCCTGAAAATCAGCGCCGCAGTGCTAAAAGCGCTCCGGCAACAGGCTGAGGCAGTCCCCTTTTTCCGGTGCTGCACACCACCTTCATCAAACTTAATTACTTTCGCATATTTATTTTTATGAAATGAAATGAAAATGAAATGAAATGAAAATGAAATGAAAATGAAATGAAAATGAAATGAAAATGAAATGAAAATGAAATGAAAATGAAATGAAAATGAAATGAAAATGAAATGAAAATGAAATGAAAATGAAATGAAAATGAAATGAAAATGAAATGAAAATGAAATGAAAATGAAATGAAATGAAAATGAAATGAAAATGAAATGAAAATGAAATGAAAATGAAATGAAAATGAAATGAAAATGAAATGAAAATGAAATGAAAATGAAATGAAAATGAAATGAAAATGAAATGAAAATGAAATGAAAATGAAATGAAAATGAAATGAAAATGAAATGAAAATGAAATGAAAATGAAATGAAAATGAAAATGAAATGAAAATGAAAATGAAATGAAAATGAAATGAAAATGAAATGAAAATGAAATGAAAATGAAATGAAAATGAAATGAAAATGAAATGAAAATGAAATGAAAATGAAATGAAAATGAAATGAAAATGAAATGAAAATGAAATGAAAATGAAATGAAAATGAAATGAAAATGAAATGAAAATGAAATGAAAATGAAATGAAAATGAAATGAAAATGAAATGAAAATGAAATGAAAATGAAATGAAAATGAAAATGAAATGAAATGAAAATGAAATGAAAATGAAATGAAAATGAAATGAAAATGAAATGAAAATGAAATGAAAATGAAATGAAAATGAAATGAAAATGAAATGAAAATGAAATGAAAATGAAATGAAAATGAAATGAAAATGAAATGAAAATGAAATGAAAATGAAATGAAAATGAAATGAAAATGAAATGAAAATGAAATGAAAATGAAATGAAAATGAAATGAAAATGAAATGAAAATGAAATGAAAATGAAATGAAAATGAAATGAAAATGAAATGAAAATGAAATGAAAATGAAATGAAAATGAAATGAAAATGAAATGAAAATGAAATGAAAATGAAATGAAAATGAAATGAAAATGAAATGAAAATGAAATGAAAATGAAATGAAAATGAAATGAAAATGAAATGAAAATGAAATGAAAATGAAATGAAAATGAAATGAAAATGAAATGAAAATGAAATGAAAATGAAATGAAAATGAAATGAAAATGAAATGAAAATGAAATGAAAATGAAATGAAAATGAAATGAAAATGAAATGAAAATGAAATGAAAATGAAATGAAAATGAAATGAAAATGAAATGAAAATGAAATGAAAATGAAATGAAAATGAAATGAAATGAAAATGAAATGAAAATGAAATGAAAATGAAATGAAAATGAAATGAAAATGAAATGAAATGAAAATGAAATGAAAAAGAAAATCATTCAATCAATCATCATGATCATCATTTCATTTCATTATTTATTTTTATAATATATTTGTTTAATATTATTTTATCTTCTGTACCCAATTGTTTGTATGTGTGTATTGGATATAAATTCTTTATTTCTTTCTATTGAATATAATAAGTTGTGGTAGATAATATATTAAAGAGAGAGAAAAAAACAAGATTGCTGAAAAAGTGCCATATTATATTCAAATTTAGGTCCACCGTAAAGTGATAAAATTCATATCAAAGCCTCAGATGTTTCAATTTCATTAACTTTACTCATCTTACGGGAATGCTAATTGCATTGATACAGTGTTGCCAACACAAAACAATTAAACAACAAAAAGCAAAGAATCCTTGTCTGTTTCTGATGGGATTTTATTAGCCCCCGACCGATCGAGGGAGAGCGTGTTATAAGTTTGACACGTTTGTCTTTTTGTCTGTCTGTTGTGTGTTTGTCTGTGGCATCATAACTTAAAAACGGATGGTCCGATTTGGACCAGTTTTTATTTATTTAATAGAGAATTTTGTTGAGAGTGTTCTTAACTAGGTCTGATAAAAATTGGACCAGTGGTTTCCAAGATCTTGGAGTATCTTTGATGACAGATGGGATCTCTGGAACCGTAATAGTTAGATGGTTCGAATTTGTGCTCAAATGTTTAGATTCATGGTGCGTCTCCGACGTCTTAAACCTTGAGGATCTGATGATGACCAGGAAAAAGTTAGTGAACTTCAATTTCACAATATGAAACTGGAATAATTGTATGGTTGTTTAATAGACTAGACAGGGGATGGAGCTGGTCTGGTTCTTCTGTTAGGCGTTTCTAGGCATTACAATAGACCCATTAAAAGTATACCACTCATCTTGACTGGATTTGAGCTGCGTCTCATGCAAAGGAGCCAGACCACGTGGTGTCCAACAGTGCACATCAGTTTACTCACTAATCACAAAATTTAAAAAAATGATATGGGGCTAGGAATTTTAAGATAGCCATGGCGAGGCCGAATGCCGAGCTCCGCGTACAGCGAAGCCCGGAGCGTCCCCCTTCTTCCCCCTGCGCCGCAGATCTAACGTGCTGAATATTCTTAACGATGTCAGATGAAAAATGGGTCAGTGGTTCTATGATCTTGGAGTATCTTGGGATGTTGGAGTATGATGGGATCTCTGGAACGGTAACAGTTAGGTGGTTCGATTTTGAGCTCAAATGTTTATGACCATGGTTACCTTCCCACAACTGGAATCTTGAAGACCTGATGGAAAGTAAGGGGATCTCCACAATGGTACATCGGGGGTATCTTAATTTTTTTATTTAGAGTTATTCGATATTTTTATTAACTAACGGTCCTTTTCTTACCGATAACGAAAGAGACAGACGAACGAACTTAAATTTTATTTTATGTGGGAATTGAGACCATTCTGTATTTACCCTGAATTTCACTGAAATTGTACAAATTCCTATCCCTGGCTACACCGGAGCCGCCCGGAACTCTACATTCTGCATAATTCGTAGGGGTGGCAGAACTTGGGACACTTGCGGGCAGTTGCGGGAGATTCCCAGCGAGGACATTCCCCTCGGGAGGTTGCTGGGGTGAAAGTAGGGGTGAGGAGGTAATTATAGCGGGGATGGAATGTTAATGTAGCTAATTAATGTGTAGAATTATGGGGTGATGAATGGAGCGGGTCATAAGACTTAAGGTGTAAATGTGGAGAAATTTTAGTATTGTCTATTTGCATGCATTTATTTGCATTATTAATTTATTATTTAACTTTTAACTGATTTATTTATAACAACGTTTTAATACTAAGCAAGGATTATAAAAAAATAGCAAAAAAATTAATTGTAAAACTGAATATATCTCTATCTAGAGTTTCTGTTTCATAATGTTATCATTATTACGAAATATACAGTCATGTGAACTAATGTGAAATTATAACTATCTAATAAAGTCACATCTTATCTATCTAATTGAAATATGGGGCAGTGCAAATAAAACTAAACTATCCCAATTACCGGTAACACAAAATATATTGATTAAAATGCTTTTCCATTACCCCTATTTAACACCAACCACCACAGTTTACAAGAACACAAATTTAATGAATATAAAACAGCTATACTTCTACCACGCGTGTATTCTAATTCGTTAGATACTGACCAAAGTCATACACACATCAATATCACTTACTCAAGTAAAACATGTATCTAAACGCAGCACGAGACGTGCTAGTTATTTAGTTCTGCCACAGACGAGAACGAACTATGGCAAACGAATGCTTACATACGAGGGTGCGCGCTATTATAATAATCTACCTTCACCGATTAAAAACACAAATTCTTTAAATGAATTTAAGCGAAAATTAGCGCAGTTTGTTTTTTTGAAAGGTAGTTTGCTCCCGTCATCTTAATACTGTACTACTAGCTTAAATACCACAATTTTTGTGGTACAAAAGCTAGTAGTACATGCATCTTTTTAAGTTTTTTTCACATGTAAGTGGCAATATGTCTGTAGTGTGAATAAATATCTTTAAACCTAACCTAATGTGCCTGAATTGTATCTTCCAAAGTTAAAGAAGACTAAAATACAATCAGTAAATAGAGATGCAGTTGTTTCAAATTTTGATCGTAACAGAATCATAATCGAGGAGCTGACTTCATTCATATAAGCGACTCCTTTATAAACTTTTGAAGACAATAACAAAACTGGAAGAAGTATAAACAGTTCGAAACATGTTCAAAGGCTGCAAGTTGTTGGCAAATACGTCGAATTTCAGAACATAATGAGGATAAGATCAAAGCGGATCGTCGTGGGTGAAAGAGCGAGTTTTTTGACACAGATCGGAACAGTAGGATCTGGAAACGTCATCCTCATTCGACCACAGACCGACCTCTGTCTGTCTGGGTGGTCGCTAGCCTTGCGAATCCTAAAGGGATCCTACCATCAGAAAGGTTACTATAATATGGATAGAAATTGAAATTGAAATCGTTTATTTAGCGCTGTAAACACCAGAATACAGAAGTATACAAAGTTTAATACATGCAGCACAGAACATCTGGTGCGGTACAGTGCCAAAAAGGGTACACCAGCTCAGCATAATGCTGAGGCAAGCCACAGCGCTGATTTTCAGCTGGCCCCTCAGTGACTGCACGAACGAAGAAAGCAACAGTGTGCGCATGTTGTGTTGTATTAATGTGTGTATCTTATCTTATGATAATAACCCCAGCGGGGAATAATCCCAGCGGCACCTCGACCCTTGCGGATCTTTTGTGCCTACCCCATTTCACACACTGGTTATCTCAGTGTGCAGATTTCCTCACGATATTTTTGTAAATGTGCGTATGTCTTCAGCGCCATATTCTAGACTACTCTAGAGTATGGCATTATGCTGAGCTGAGGCCTATTTGATGCTGCAGCATGTACGCCGTCTATTATTAATTCAGTTGTATAAGAATATATTGTATAATATATTCTATACATACCATAAGTGGAACTGCATGTGTGCCGCAGACAACAAATAAACGTTTTTCTATTTCTTCGAAAAATACGAAAATCTCATTGGTACATGGCACTGCACGGTTTCGAACCCGGACCACCCGCATGGGAGTCCGGTGTCTTAGCCACTGTACCACAGACGCTCTCATGGGGATAGTTGCCTCATACGACAAATATGTCGTATGAGGCAACAAATGAGGTATGGGTAAATATACCCAGAGGGAAATTCTAAAAAGATAACGTTCTTCAAATATTAGTCGAGCGCCATGGACAGCCAATTAGAATGCTAGACAACCTCTCAGACCAGATGAATCTAGTTTCTCTACATCTTAGTTTTTCCCGTCTAACTTTTCTAATAATAATGTTCTCGGAGTAGGAAGTTGCCTACATCCAGGCCTTAATCGCTGATTATTATAGTTTAAAGCTAGTTAATCTCCGGTTAAGACGGACAAGTTAATGTATCCAAGACTGTCTTGAAGCAAATATGTTTGCTGACTGATCTTCTTTCCTCCGAGTAGGCAAGACGTAAGGAATGTGTGAGCCATGGTAGCCAATTAAAATTGGTGCAGAACTTGTCTTCGATGTCAGAGGGAGGATCTTTTGTGCCTACCCCATTTTACACACTAGTCATCTCAGTGTGCAGGTTTCCTCACGATGTTTTCCTTCACCGTTAGAGCAGTCGGTAAATGTACGTAAGTCTTCGAAAAATACGAAAACTCATTAGTACATACTGCACGGTTTCGAACCCAGACCTCCCGCATGGGAGTCCGGTGTCCTAGTCACTGTGCCACCGACGCTCGTTAACTTCGTTAACGGATTAACGATTCTCGGCGTAAATTTTTCGATTAACGGTGCCCATTTCTACCACCAGGTGAGATTGAGGTCTAACGCGGGTTTAGTCATAAATAAATGAAAAACACATCAGGCAACTAGTTAGCTATCAATCGAGCCTGTCTGTGGTTTGGTCCGTTCGTTAAACAGCATTGTTCCCATTGGCTCCTGGTCCGCCGGTGACGTCACGCGCACAGCCTGCGATTTCCGACCGAGCTGCGCCACGAATGGCTCATTTCCGAACTGAACGTTACGCGTCACGGCTCGAGAATATTGTGACAATGACAAGTTTGGATGTGGCTGTTTCGCAGCGTCGTCGCCAGTAGCGTAGAGATCAAGGACCTTTCAACGGTCCTTGGTATGGGTACTGTTCGTGAAACGATCGTCTCGCGAGGGGCCTGAGGCAGTAGTGGGGGCCTTTTGGCCACCAAAAAGACTGACCTACTCAAACCTCTAGTAAAATACGTAAGTTATATAACTTTTCACTTGACAATGGCTGTCGGCAGATGTGAGCGATGAGCCCTAACAACACAGAACAGATAACTGAAGTGCGTTTCTTAATAATGAGATTTGTCAAAAAAATATATTAGGACGCAGTTGTCATCTCAACGGACACGAGAAGTGTGTGCAACGTTTTCTCTCAAAACAATAATAAGTTGATAATTGCACGTTTTTGTACCAAGTTTTGCATTTCTCAAGAATTTCTTATCAAAATTAAATATCTACTTACCAGTATACAGGATTACTTACATACATACTTTTATTCAACCAACGGATCCCACAGCCGACACCAAGGAGGACGTTGGCTAAATGTACAGTATAAAAATATTATAACTTGCCAATGCATTTCTCGTTTTAGGATTTTTCGAAATCTAAAGGCTCAAAACATTTACAAGAATCGTGCCGGCAGCGCGCTGCCAGCGCAACGTCAGCACGCCGCCTCTGTCTATTTTGCACCCGTCGCTTTCACACATTTATTAAGATTAAGAGGCGGCGCGCCGGCTCTTGTGCCCGCTTCCGCCCCCTTCAAACTATTTTCAAACAAAATATATTGATAGTGAAGCGGCACAAAACATACACAAGAGGTGTGCCAACCGGCGTGCCCGCCGCGCGACGCGCTTCCGCCAAAATACACAAGTTTTCATTACTCGAATCATTCGAAACCGGGCGAAGATCGCACCGGAGACGGCGTTTTAATAAATATAAATCGAGTAATAAGAATCCGTGTATTGAATACAATGAATTTTCACCAGAAAAGCCTATTTAGAAATAATTTTAGCTGTTATTAGCAGACAAGTAATTTTTTTACCGTTTACGCCAACGTGCAATCGCCCATAGACATCTCATCTCACAAAAATATTGCATAAAGTTTTCGGTGCGCAGCTAACCTGGAGGACTTATCTTACCTTCTAAACCGGAACACAGCAATGCAACCATTAAATCGTAGCAGAAATAGGTAAAAGAATAATAACTACCCATGCAGGATGACTCTGCAGTTCTGAACAACACGGAGTCATCAGCATAGAAAGCTGGGTTGGTGTTCTACTGGGGTCAGGAAATTAATATTAATAATTGTTACTGGCTGTGCCAACTCTGTTTTATGTTCTGTTCTTTTTATAACTTTATTGTCTGTCTTTCATATTATGCTTTTGTCTTTTGTCACAGTCCTCTTGTAAGCATCTATCATTAAAAAATATCACTATTTCCACCAGTCTTTTAATCAGTTCATTATCTCCCTCGTCTATAATAATAAACCTTTATTTCAGGCTGCATATACCCATAGATAAATATGACTGATACCTCAAACGAAACTGCATCTAGGCGTAAGTAACCTACATAATGCCGCATCCACGTCTGCTCCATGATCCCAGCTCTGACGCTATATCCGAGGACAATAGGCAATTTATTGGTAGCAAAGTAGCGTGTATTTATTTATTGAACGAACTCTGCTTGTTTACGAGTATTTATTGCTTTTATATTTATCAAATAAATAACTCAGTCGTAGAGAGGCCGATAGAGCGTCGGTGGCGTCGCGGCTAGGACGTCGGACTCCCATGCGGGAGGTCCGAGGCCGAAAGAGCGTCGGTGGCGTCGTGGCTAGGACGTGGACTCCCATGCGGGAGGTCCGAGGCCGAAAGAGCGTCGGTGGCGTCGTGGCTAGGACGTCGGACTCCCATGGGAGAGGTTCGCATGCGGGAGGTCCGAGTTCGAAACCAGGCAATGTCATGTACAAATGGGTTTTTCGGTTTTTTCGAAAGACTTACGTACCCACTGCTCTGACGGTGAAGGAAAACATCGTGAGGAAACCTGCACACCGAGATAACTAGTGTGTGAAATGGGGAAGGCAATGGCAAACCACCCCATTAAATCTGCCACGAGAGTCGTTCTATGTGATTAATTAAATTAAGACTTAAGTTTTTTAATAAGGAGAGCAGACGAGCAATCTGGTTACCTGATGGTAAGTGGTCACCGTCGCCCATAGACATCTCACCACACTGTATTAATATTCGAGAGTTTTTGATGCGCCGCTAACCTTGAGGACTAAGATGGATTGCCTCACGTGCCGGAAATTACGCTGGCTGTCTTACCCTTCAAACCGAAACACAGAAATGCAAGCATCTCTGCTTCACGGCAGAAATAGATAAGAGGGTGGTACCAAACTAGGCGATCCTTCACATTAGGACCTACCACTACCATCCACCTTTGCAATTGCCTGGCCACCCCTTGAAATCTGCCGCCCGGATCCTCTCTTTTTATTTTGAAACCAAGAAATATTCGAGGCAAATAAATAATTTTGTTAACGCGAGTTCATGACGCTGTTACCGTCATGGTAATTATATTTTATTTGCTTTCTTTTGAAGCAGTGCAGTTAAAAACTTGGATATATAAAATAACTAGAAGGGACACTAAACGGTTTAGTATAGTCACAGATCTCCATTGATTCCTAAACTAAAGGTGTGAGTTAAGTAGCGAAAAGTGAGTGGGGGCATCGCCCCGAGCGGCAGATTTCCAGGGGCGGTATTGGAACTGGAGGGCGGGCGGGAACTAAAACGAATTAAGTAGAATTTTAAAACTCAATCTCAAAATTTGTATTGCAAATAAATACGTATATTTACAAAACCATTTTTTTGAACTAACATATTACACTCGCAATAAGGTATGTGAATGTATTATTTTTAAGGTTTTAGTTGGTTGTTTACGTTAGTACATTACGGTAAAAAAATATCATTTATATAAATATGAAGATTTATTATAAATATAAATATTTAAAACTGCAATCATCCTCAATTTTGGCGTGCGTTCTGTGACGTCAGCGTCCTCAACAGCATGACAGTGTGGAGTGCTTAGTTAGCCAAAGGAAATTACTTGTAATAACTACTTTTAAACTCTCTTAGAGATAAGTCACGCCCTTTGTGTTTTACATATTTTTTGTATAAGTTTGTATTATAATGTTTGTGTCCAATAAAGAGTTAATTAATTAACTTGTTTGTTGACAATCCAACATGGACGCTGACGTCACGTTTCAGTCAAACCAATAGTGTTGCGTTTTACTATTTTGAATTTCTCTCACATTTTTCCCACTTTTATTCATTTAAATTCTTAATTCAAAAGCGATTATATAATTAAAAATATGATATAGGTACAATTCAGTAGTAATAATAATAACAAGTGAGCGTCGGTGGCGTCGTAGCTAGGACGTCGGACTCTCATGCGGGAGGTCCGAGTTCAAAACCATGCAATGTGACGTACCAATGAGTTTTTCAGTTTTTTCGAAGAACTTACCGTACATTTACCGACTGCTCTGACGGTGAAGGAAAACATCGTGAGGAAACCTGCACACTGAGATAACCAGTGTGTGAAATGGAGAAGGCAATGGCAAACCACCCCATTAAATCTGCAACGAGAGTCGTTCTATGTGATTAATTCCTTAGAATGATCACGACCCTCAGCAATGAGGAATACGACTTAGAAGAGAAAGATAACAAAAAAAATACTTGACCTATATTTGAATCACATGCACAGTTATTCCCTATTGCCTCGCACGATATACCTACAAGGCTTGCTTGCTTATCGTATGGTTAGTGTCCAACCTATTGGTCAGTAACCAGTGCGTCCTACCAGTAATGACCTCCGGAGCCGAAACGTGGACATACGGTGCGACTGGTTCACAAATTGAAAGTCGCTCAGCGTGCTATGGAAAGAGCTATGCTCGGAGTATCTCTGCTGGATCGAATCCGAAATGAGGAGATCCGGCAAAGAACAAAAGTTACCGACATAGCTCATAAGATTAGCAAGCTGAAGTGGCAGTGGGCCGGTCACATCTGTCGCAGAACCGACAACCGCTGGGGTAGACGAGTTCTGGAGTGGAGACCGCGTTTGGGTTTGCCCAAACAGTAGTGTGGGACGCCCCCCTGCTAGATGGAGCGACGATCTGCGCAAGGTGGCTGGCAGCGACTGGATGAGAAGAGCCGAAGATCGGGCTCAATGGCGCGCCCTGGGAGAGGCCTATGTACAGCAGTGGCCTAGAATACGCTGCTGATGTATTTATCAGAGTTGTTCAGGCCGCCCGTAAGCCTCGGAAAAGTAATTTATTTCAACTCTACACAAGAAAGAGGGTAACTCTTTACTGCATGGCTGTGTTGTTTGCGGCCATTCCAGCAAGTAATTTATAGGTAAATTAAATCCTTGGGTAAGCATCTACATTAAACGAGATTACATGTCAACGTTACTCTATGAATTCGTGAGCTGAAAAAAGTAACGTTTATTTATTTCATAGCATGAGTTAAGACAATAAGAATACGTAATTATAAAATACTGCGCTTATAAGTTATTTTCAGAGTCTAGTGCTTTTCTCTTCATTATTTTTTAATTCTCCGTTTAGAGGCTTTGGTACACGACAAGGTGACCATGTCAGCCTCGTCAAGGTCACAAGGGAAGGGAATCTCAAATATTATTAGAGTCAGCCCTCACTTTGAGAGCCAATTTAGCAAATAACAGTAAGTTTTTCATATTATCAGATAAGGACTGACTCAAAATAATATTGAGCCTCCAATTTTGGAGCCTTATGAGGCAAAAAGTTATACAGGAAGTGTCATACTTCAACCTCTCGGACCTAAACTTATCATTGTCAGGAATTATCACAGATATATCATCAGCAAACAAGATTTGATTGATGCTTAGTTTGGCAAGTCGTTGACATACAGTAAGAATAGTATTGGTCCTAAAATGCTACCTTGTGGTATACCATACTAATTGTCAAGATAGGATGATGTGTATTGTATCAATTCGAGACTTTCATTAATTCTATTTATCTCTACACATTGTTTTCGATTTGCTAAGTAACTTTCAATCCAACTGGCTGGCTGACTGGCAGGCTGGAACTGGACGCGTTTAGTCCAGATAAGATAAGATTTATTGTGTGAAAGTTTAGGTAAGAATTACAAATATTGCAGATAATAGTTGCATAAACATGTTTTATTTTTTATTAATTAAGGAGAGCAGACGAGCAAACGGGCCACCTGATGGTAAGTGTTCACCGTCGTCCACAGACATCTCACCACACTGTATTAATATTAGGTTATTAATGTTGGGTTTTTGATGCGCTGCTAACCTTGAGGACTAAGATGGATTGTCTCATGTGCCGGAAATTACGCGGGCACTCTTACCCTTCAAACCAAAACACAGAGATGCAAGCATCTCTGCTTCACGGCAGAAATAGATAAGAGGGTGGTACCACCCCAGGCGATTCTTCACATTAGGATCTACCACTACTATACTATACTATGTCACACTAAACTTTACCTTTACAGGCATATACACCGAATTCACAAGTTTATAATGTTTATACAGATTTTGAGAAGAAAACAGAAAATAAAAAGAGAATTTCATTAAAATTTATACAATGTCAATAATATTAAATTTTAAAAATGACCACTTGAAATGAATTAATGCTGTGTGAATAATATTAATACAATCATTTATTTAATAATAATCCAATAAAAAAAATATACAATCAGCAATCACAAAATTATCGTTATCGTCCAAAAATTCCTTGACACTTTAAAATAAAAACATCTTTCCACAAGCCATGATTTCAGAGTAAATTTAATTTTATTAATTTTCATTTTTTTTTAATTCATCCGTAAGTTTGTTATAAACGTTGACGCACATTATGAACGAGTTTTGGATACCAGACCAAAAGCCATGCCGCCAAGCGATCTAGTTCATTGTTGTTGTTTTTTTAAGGCAAAGGGAACTGAGCCCATACAGCCATGTCTGATGTAAACAACTCTTGCAAGTCTTCATTAAAATGCTGGTGTGACACATTTCAATGCTATCTGGGAGAATCTTCCACGCTTCTGCACCATCCGAACCAAAGAAGAAGGCGTCCCGGATGCAGTATGGCTCTTCAAAATCCAGCCAAGTACGGATCGGGCTGCAGCGTCTTATTTGACTTTACTTCACTGTCCCACACATTAATCACATTTAGTAAACGTTCTTCAAATAAAAAACACCATTCTTACTTGAAAAGCACTACTGTAAAACAATTTGCAAAACAATGAAAAAAAGCTGGTGTGGACGCGACAAAAGCGCGGGAGACACTCCCGATCTAGTTCAATTATTTGGGTTCTTCCGGTGATACCTGCTACAAGTCAGGTTGAAATAACTTATATATTTATTTACGGTTGTAATACTTCACCGTTTGGCGTTCCAAGCTCAGGACCTTTTCCTGAAAAAGTTATACTGAGAGGTGAAGTCGGTAGTAATTTATTGTATGAATATGATAATTTTGGAAAATGAATATTTTGAAATTACCTTCCAAGCGAGGTTCGGATTAGAACCAAGCAACGTCATGTATCACTAAAATAAAAAAACACGTTTTTTTTTAAATTGAAAGAATGAAACAGAGACAGCGCTGTTGCGTATAGCGCACGCGCTCTGTCACTATAATAAAACTTGTGTGAGTGAGGCATCGAGGCATTGAGTGAATCAGTTCCCGCCACCTTACCCCTCCCGTTGTTACTCCTGCTTTAGTAACTGAAATTGGTATAACTCAGTGATTCCCTGAAGGAGGCATGACTCAAACATAACAGTGAAGACAGATGTCTTAGGGCGACGATGATCACTTACCATCAGGTTTCTCGTATGCTCGAAAGCTCTCATTAATAAAATATTGATAACACGCTACCAATGAAGGGTGACGAAGAACCTGGAATTGATTCACTATTTACCTACTCTACCTTGGACCCCAGTTTAATTATAGAAAGAGCGGTTTTAATGGATAGCAGTGGCGAAGGATGAATATTTTCGCTAGGGAAGCTGACTAAAAAAAATTGATAGGTAGGTAATATTTTTCGGCTTTGGGTTTTGGTCATATAAGTCCATGGGCTTTACGAAGATAAAAAAAGAGAAAAGTAATAACAATTTATTTAGCCTTATCAATCTTCCTGATCTCGCGAATCTCGAGGTCCATATATCCGCTAGCGATCACCTCTTGTTGGTAAGTGACGTTGGCATAGATACGCATCTTGGTAAACGGTATAAAGCGCGGAATCGCTTCCTGCTTTATCGTCATGTTCTCCAAGTGATAGTCTCCCTGGAATGTCATTAAGGACGCCAATTAGTACTGGATCACACTCGTCCGATTCCAGCTCCGGTTCGGTTCACTGCAATAACATACGTTCCGCCCACCTGAAATCAGCACTTCTTCGAAACGGAATGGAAATGGACGCGTTTAGTTCGAGGCATAGGCTGGGACTACAAGCAAACTGAACCGGCGGACGCTAGAACCGGCGCGTATAGGCCAGGCCTTATAATTAGGCACCGATTCCGGGGTGGCTGCCTTTAGCGATAATCGCTAAACGAAACGTCCCGCTCACTAGCACACAATCTATTTACGAGTGAGTGTGACAGTTTCATTTAGGTTTATCTTTAGTGGCCATCTCGGAATCGACGCCTAAGTCTCACAAAGGAAACGTTTAGAACGGCGTAGATGAGTCGAAATCGACATAACCCGTCAGAAACAAGTTAAAGTCAAACTCTGAACCACCATGCCACACACAAATCATTCCTCCACCTAAAAATAAATACACCACACATATGTACAAATACACATATCATCATCAGGAGAAATTGAAATCAAACTGACTAGTATACAGAAAAACACACTCCTAATACAAAACACACCTCTCACCCTAACACACCCCAATTTAAACACACTCTCAGCCTACCGCTGCTAAAGGCAGTTGGCCAAGGGGCCCCGGCCGTGCCGGATGGACGCGCCATCCTTGTTGATCATGTCGCAGAGCTTGTAATGCATGTCTATGAAGCTATGTTATCAAAATAGGTAATAAAAGTGTGTGTAACAAATTATAGACACACCCTGAACCACCATACCTCACACACTTTGCACCTCCACAAAATAAATACAGAAAAAGTTGAGGTCAAGCTAACTACACATCCCAGACAAAACACACCCCTCACCCTTACACACCCCAATACACACTTTCAGCCTACCGCTTCTAAAGGACAGTACGCCAACGGACCCAGGCCTTGCCGGACGGACGCGCCAATGAACCTGTCCTTGTTTATAAGATCGCAGATTTTGTAATGCATGTCTATGAAACTGTATCGATACCTGTTGTTGGAATACTCGTACAGGTAAAAGTGAAACTGGAATGAAATAAATGGAGTAATTATAATTAATAAGGCCAGTATGTTGGGTAAAGAAAGATAAGAGAAACAAGAGCATCTTCCTTCGTTCGCGAAGGCCGGCCAGAAGAAAGAACTGGAGATAAAAATGTCTCATCCTTACCAATTGAGCGCAGTCATTCTATGGAATTGACCAGATAGAACATCTTCTTCCTAGGATTCTAACGAGATGTTTTACCATTGTCTTTAAATGTAGTGGTCATTTGCAGAAGTGGACATTTTTTAAAGTGAATTATTTTCTGACGAAATACCAATTTCCACATTGATAAGGTAAGTTTATTACCTACGTTTCCTCGTGATTATTTTCCTCCACCGTTAGAGCAGTCGATAAACGTACAATCTTCGAAAAAACCGTATCATGGTACATGACATTGTATGGTTTCGAACCCGGAACTCCCGCATGGGAATTGCAATTTCAATTGACGTACTCGCCAACGATGCTCGATAAGCGCCAGTCTGTCCCTCCCAGCCGCAAGATGATCTGAAAAGTCTTCACCAACTTACTTACTCCGCTGGCTCAGCGACCCAAAGTGGATCTTGGCCTGCGCTACCAAGAGACGCCATTCTCCCTGTCCTGTGCAATCACCCGCCAGTCGCTGACTTGTAGTTCGCGCTGGTCTTTTTTCCACCGCGTCGCTCCAGCGACACCAGGGCAGCCGACGGCAACCTCATCCATCCTCATCCAGCATCCTCTCCCATTCTCTGCACTTGTCAAGCTAAACTTACCGAGGCATTATTATCTACGGCCACCGCTGACCTGACGTGAACAGAGGTGTAGTAAAAGGGGTTGTTACGACCAACCCTTCGTGACGTCACATTGAGATAGGTCAGGAACTTTTGATTGTAATAAGACACTACAGGACGCTCCGCGCTCAGGAATCTTATCTGAAACCACGAAAGTAGTAAATTTGACAGAGAAAATATTTAAGACCCACAAAGACAGACCTTATGTAAAAAAAGTTATTATAAAATAAATGACTATAAAATGATAGTCTTAGAGTATTAGTCCTAAATTCAGGTTCAGTTCTGCACATTGTGTGTATGATTGTACGTGAATTCATAATTATTATCAGATATATTTATTTCAAAAGATACACCAGTAACAAAAGTAGTCTAAAAATGACAATTTTGACGGGGGCTTGCGTCGTTATTTCTCTAAGAAGAAAAAAAAATGATGAGCTCTAAAAAGCGATACCCCATGGTACAAAAATAAATTTTTCATCGACCCGCTTTACTTATTATGACCCCCTATAAAAAAATTACAAAATATTAAAGTTGATATGATATTCGGATTTGGGTCAAAGGAATACATATTATGTAAAATTTTGAAGACTGTATACTGTATCTTATTCCCTTTAGGCGCTAGACGCCCCTGATAGACAGACGGACGACGGAGCAACAGCAATAGTTCCCCTTTCGGGGTACGGACGTATTCCTAAAAAAAACTAGAAATAGATAGGTAAGTACCTACCTATTTCTAGGTTTTAAATAGAGAAAAAAAACGGTGCGAAGCAATTGATCATAATAACATGGATATTTTTGAGATCTAATTAAGACAAATAAGGCCATTTCTTGTACATCTTAGCCGAAAACTTGTAATAACAATATTTGTAGCAAATAATGTATACTATCCGATGACAGAGCGTTGAAGTGGCTTGGGCGCCGGACTCCCATGCGGGAGGTCCGGGTACGAAACCGTGCAATGCCATGTACCAATGAGTTTTTCGGATTTTTCGAAGACTTAAGTACATTTACCGACCGCTCTAACGGTGAAGGAAAACATCGTGAGGAAACCTGCATATCTGAGGAAATTAAAAAGTTTCCGAGGGCGTGTGAAATCCACCAATCAGCACTGGCCCCGCTCGGTGGATTATGGGTCGTACCCCCTTGTGCAAGGGGAGACCTGTGCCCCAACAGTGGGGACATTAATAGGCTGATGATGATGATGATCCGATGACAGTTTGTTTTCTATAAATACCTATCTATACATATTTTGTACCAACACATTTTGGAAACCAGTGTGTGGATCTTAACACAATTTTACTGAATGATAACTAGTTAGGTACTAGGCAAAGCTGTTGGTAAAAGCTAATATTTGAAACCACATTACCACGTTAAATTAGAATTTTACCAAAAAATACCGTTATTTAGATAACTACCTAGTTATGTATGGGTGAATGCTGATCTTTATTGAATACCTTCATTTTGGAAAGCACTGGCTCCCAAGATACGTGTTCGCCTAGTATAGGAGTCAGGGTATTGTTCGATTTACAAGTATTGTGATGTCTTCAATAAAGATTATTTGATTTTATTTATGGTCATTTCATTTATCATAAATGACGTCATTTATTTCTTCGTAGTAATGTCATTTTTGAATGATAGTGTATCGGTTGGAAAGAATTAATAACGAAATGATTGTCTTTTAGTGTTACAAAATGACACCACTCACCTTTTCTGCAGAACACAAGATGGCCACAAAAATAAATATTAAACACGCTATAACCTCGAACAAAATATTAATTTTTTTTAGTATCATCATACCGCAATGTTATATTATTATTGTAATGTTATATTGTGGATTTGAAAAATAAACTGATTTTATTTACAATTAAAGTGATTAAAATGAAACCATTTTAGTATTTTTTCTGTATCCGTAAATACCTATTTCACGCTTTGATAAACTTAACAACATGTATTGAAGTAAAGCTACATTCAAATAATTAAATTTATATTTTTGTTGCAAAATGCCTATCTATCTATCACGTATGACAGGATATTCATATTCATTAATGTTAAATTGAGGGTCAGGGTGGTGAAACATGCCATTAGACTAAAGTGTGACCAGAAGGGGTCTTTCAACAGTAACCGTCTTAGAAGAATAAAAGGAATTGATGGTAAATTGTCCACAGAAATTGGTTGCAGAACTCCTGTTCAGTAAATGGAGAAAGATTACAAAACTATCAGTCTAAAATATGAGTTGAAAAGAGAAACAAAAGTGCCTGCTTGCTGTTTCATGTTTTTTTTTATATCTCAGTTTAGAGGCTTTGGTACACGACAATGTGACCATGTCAGCCTCGTCAGGTCACAAGGGAAGGGAAGCTCAAGTATTATTACAGTCAGCCCTCACTTTATGAGACAACTTAGCAAACAACAGTAAGCGTTTCATATTATCAGATAAGGGCTGACTCCAAATAATATTGAGCCTCCCATTTTAGAGCCTATTGAGGCCACATTTCTTCCTCTCAATTTTCACCAGGTTTCACTCCATTAGGAGGTGACTGAGGTCTTCTATTTTGTTGCAGTTGGTACAAAACGGTGATGCAGCTCTTCCTACCAAATGCAAAAACTTATTTAACGGAATGTGACCCGAGCGTAACCTAAAAGCCAAGACAAGTAGCTCCCTACCGATGCTGACACAGTCAAACCATGGAGGCCAGTGTGGCATGTAATTAAGTGTATTGTACCAAAGCCCCTTCACTTTAGCCAATTCCCCATATTGGTAACTCCAGCGAGACAACAGCTTGTACCTACTTATAAAACATCTTTACTGGTAAGTAAATAATAGTGTAGATACCTAAACTATATCTACCAGTGAAAGAATTTTAATAATCAAACTAGTCGTTTCTGAGTAAACAATGGTCAAAGTAAAGAGTCAGGAGTAGTAATTAAGTATATTGTACCAAAGCCCCTTCACTTTAGCCAATTCCTCATATTGGTCTCTCCAGCCCACGCTTCTGTTTCATGTTATACTCGTAATTACCTAATTGTGTTCAACATATTTTTATCAATAAACATCACTTATAAATCCGTTGTTCCAAAGTTTTACTAGGCATGGCCAGCCTTAGCCCTGTAGTCTCGGGCGAAGAGTAGAGCCACGGTATCTCCTGCCTGTCGTACAAGGCGACTAAAAGGAGGCATCATGGTCGCGGGCGGTCAAAGTGGGGGCTTTGGCCGTCCATTGGCTGGCGACCCAGGGGAAGGCAGCAACGTGCTATGGCCGCACGCTGCTGTGACGGGAGGCACCGGGAGGTGGAATGTGCACCTCCCAGGAAGAGTCCAAGGAGATCCCGGAGCCCTCCGATAAGCACGAAACCGGCCATCGAGGGGGTTTTAGTGAGTAAAAATCTCACATAACCCAGTCTCCCCCCCAGGAGGCTGGGTATCTTTCGAAGATTTCCCCCGTTACCAAAAAAGGCATAGCCAGCCTATTAAACTTTCATTTTAATCTGCTTACTCAACACACCCTAGAATGACTTGAATGATGTACTTTCCATAATATTATTAAAAGAAGATTAGAATCTATTGTTCTTCATCTGATGATAGATTTTTTTCTTACAAAATATAGGAATGATATTTTAACCTAGGGATGTTATGGAGCTTCGACTCCGACTCCGAAAGGTCCGAACTTCCGATTGATTTTACACCTCCGACTCCGACTTCGGCTCCGATAATTTTGAATCGGAGGTCATACCGCACATTTGTGAGCAAACATATTCAAATATCAATATATGGATAAAGGAACATGTTTTATTACCGCAAACTCTCTCCAGTACTAACTGAAACCATTAATATCTTTGATGTTAGTTGAGACATCGAATAACTAATTTCAGATCCTTCTTTAGGATGTCCATGTAAGTTGATTGATGCAATAAAAAAAGTTCAGTACCGTATTAGAACGACGACCAAGAATCTTATTTTACTTACAATGATAGAGGTGTAGAAATAAAGCGAGTAATAAAAAAATATATAATAATCATTTATTATATTTTTTCAAGCCCTCTGTAACTGCTTTACATTCAGCTGAATGACCTCCAAGTCTATATAACCACTAACAACGAGAAGTCCTGTTGCTGTCAACGTGATGTTACACCAGAGACGACCCTTGGAGATGGGGAACCACTTGGGGATGACGTCTGGTTTTAACGACATGTTAGTCAGGTGGTAGTCGCCCTGAAATCACGAAAATAAGAAATAAATACAGAGTGTAACAAAGTGGTGTGTAATTTTGACGTTGGCACCTTCTTACTTTCAGAGAAGGTCTAGTAAGGCTTATGCGTGGTGTCCTTAATGCGCGGTTTACACTTGATCAAATACAGTGACCAGTCAACTTGGCTTTCAAGCTGCTTTGCCAGTGGATCCAAATATTAGGTATAGGAACTCGCCATTCTATTCGCCACTGTACTTGACCAAATGTAAACCGGCCATAAGTTTCACCAATTATTATTTTTTGGCTGCTAAACCCGCACTTAACCTCGATCTCGCCTTAAGGTAAGCGACGATGAGGTCGACGGTGGGGCATGCGGGTCCAGTATTACCTATTCACTCTGGCCTTGAAGATCCCAAGGTAGGTTTCGGGAAATACAGACGCCGGCTGGCTGTTCCATTCCTTAGCCGTTCGCATAATGAACTAAGAAGCAAATCGCTTCGTACGAACAGATGGGATATCAACAACATAAGGATGGAGCCCCTCCCCGCGCCTGGTAGTCCGAAGGCGGAATGGAGATGCTGGAATTAGGTCGTGCAATTCCGATGCGCACTCTCCGAAATGTATCCTATAAAATAGCGATCGACAGGCAACCTTGCGCCGATGTTCCAGATTTTGCTGTCTAGATTCCACCAGCGTTTCGCGTTTCGCGTTTTCTCGTTAGTCAAGGGCAGCCAGTTGGAACTTTCCTGAGCCGTCCCACAGGTGGCAGCAGTACTCCATGCACGACCGGCATGAATTGGGGTGCAGTATGTGCCCTAGTACCTACAACTTTGTTACTTTTGGTGTCGAGAGTTTGCTGGAGGACCTGGAACTTGTCGCTATCCCAGCACCTATCTCGTCCAAAGCAATTCAGCGTGTAAATGCTGCCAATATCCTGAGTAGGTACCCTGCCTCATAGGCACAATTTAGACTTTTTTATTTTTAATATGTATCATTAATTTTAGAAGAAAAAATATTTCAGTAATTAGAATAGCAATTATGTTGCTCTAATGTTCCTATCTGGAGAGAACAGGGCACGAGGTTCGCCCTTGACAGTTTTCAGTATTATTTTCCGATTTCATCAAAATCAAATCTTTTTTTATTGTAAGTAAATACCATAAAGTACATTTTTACAACGTCATTTTTTTATTCTATCACCGCTTCGTAAGGTGCTATAGCTGAAAGGAAAGAAGCGGCGCAAGAAACTTTCAGCAGCACATCTTTTGAAATAAATATATTATATATATCTTACAATAATTATGAATACAATCATATACACATAGAGTAGAGCTGGAGCTGAATTTAGGACCAAGCCTCTTTATCATTTAAGTAGTCATTTCTTTTATAATAACCCTTTTTACAGAAGATCCGTCTTATATGGGTCTTAAATTTTTTCTCTGTCATATTTATTACAGTATCAGGTATCTTATTATAAAATCGTACACAGTGACCCATGAATGATGTATTTACTTTACTAAGTCTAAAGCGTGGGACTGCAAGTTTGTTTCCCCAATTTTGCATCTGGGTGTATAATAGCAAAAAGTACTTACCGCCGAGTACGGACAAGGCATGGCGAGCTTACCCTGACGCATTTGCGCTCCGAAAAGCTTATCCTTGTGGATCAGGTCACAGAACTTAAAATGCAGGTCTATGTAGCTGCGGTGATAATTGGACCCTTTATATTCGAACAAGTAGAAATTTACCTGAAAATATCGAAAAAGGTAGTAAAAGGTTTAGGTTAGTAGTAGGGCTTACGACGGTTAAGGAGTTAAATAAAATAAAATAAGAGGCAATACTGAAATATTGGTGTCTAATGCCTTGCGCCATTCATATAATAAGTCTCAAATCCACAATTAGTGGGAAGTTATGTACCTAGTATGTAAATTCATAATAGGAGAATTTTTAAAGTATCAAATATTAAATGTATTTCATAAAAATTAAGACTCTCTTAATGAAATATAGAGCTGAAATGTGGCAAAATAAATAAAATAATCTTTAATGAAAACATCACAAAACTTGTAAATCGAACAATACCCTGACTCCCAAACTAGGCGAACCTGTATCTTGGGAGACGGTGCTTTCCCAAAAAGAAGGTATTCAATAAAGGTCAGCATTCATCCCACAGACAACTAGGTAGTTATCTATGGCAGCGGACTTGGTAATATCTGTCAAAAAACCGACAGCTGTTGTGTTGGGCGAGGTAATTACTAGATAGAACGATTTGATAGACGTTTTGGATAATATAAGGAAAGGGAATCAATCGTTATTTTTTTTTAATTATTTTACTACCGCGTCGATTTCACGCCGGTCAAATCGTCGGCGGCGGCGGCTTGGAGGCGCGGCACACCTCTAGTACCCACCTATTTTTAAATAAAATCAAAAGGAAAACAAAATAAGTAAATAGGGTTTAGAACGCTGGTTTGAGTTATTACTTACGGTAACATTGTTGTCGAAACCTAAATTGATGAAGAAATGAATGTTCACGTAATAAATGGGGTTGGAGCGTCCGTGCCGTCTGGCGCTTATGTTAACGAAACGCATCAATTTATTATCGTGGTATACTAGCCTTGGCCTTTCGGCGCTTAGAATATTTACCTGAAAACGTTTAAACTAGGATAATTAATTAGATAATAAGCATGGGAAGGGCGAACACCACCATGGTACCTATTCAATCTGTGTTGTTTCTGTAGAACCGAAATGTACCTAATATTAGAATGGAAGTAGTTGTTTTACATTGATTTTGTATTGAGATATGTTTATATAGTTGTGCAATGCTGACAGCTGTCTCACCGTCACGTACCGTGTCCTCGTGTCACCGGGCCCTGACTGACAACCAGCGCCGCGGCGGTGGCTAGCGTCTAGCCATATCGTCACAGCATGCCGAGTTAGGGATCCTTTTGCCACATATGCAAGTGAACTTACTCTAAGTCATAGTGACTTTTAAGTAGTGAAATGTAATTATCGTGTTATGTATGTGTGTGCAAATAAATTATAATTCATTCATTCATTCCAATTTTGGCTTCAAATACCAAATTCTTTATTTTGCATAGAATTCGGGTTACATTTTGCAGTTAAATATACAATTTAGGTATTCGTTTTGCCGAATCCTGTTTACACTTTAGGGTACTTTAGCTCTGGTGCATTATATTTTAAATTCTCTGTAAAATCCCTGCCTAAGTAATCAAAAGTTTTAGTAACCCATGTCGACTCCATAGTCGTGTTAATTGGCAGACGATGGCGCGATTATAACTAAATTATTTAATTAATTATAACGAAGTGACCCCCGCTCCGGGTCGTTCTTGGTTCAGAGGTTGGCCGTGGCGATTCAGCGTGGCAATGCCGCGAGCGTCATGGGGACCTTTGCGCCAGGGTCGACACGGGGCGGAATTTTTGACTAAGGCTTTTCATAAGTCTTTTTGTTATTTTTATTATAACGAAATAATCTTGTCAGATCCCACTATTTCCATTGTGAAGTAGTTCCTTGATGTAACGTTCACAGTCCCCATACAAAATAGTTTCGACTACTTCACAAGTCCAACTAATTTAAATCTATTGTTATCTAACAAAGGAGGCATGGACACCTTGAATAGGTGCTTGGGGTCCTCAGCGTGGAGGCATTGGACTGTGAATGTGTTAAAGAGTGGATCTTGGTGGACCAAGTCTTGGGACTCGGGGTCCCGAGTCGAGGACTCGAGTTTATAATCTTTATTATACACACATACAAAATACAAAACAAATTAATTAACGAAAAAAATGTACAAAAGGTATAGCATAACTCGTTATTGCGTCTTTGAACAATATTATGTTGATGAATTGTTTAATTTTTAATTTCCTTTAATTCCTTTAATTAATAAAAATTCCTTTAATTCCTTTAATCCTTTAAATCCTTTATTTTGTGTTATTCGTTTTCTTGTTACCCGCAGCTTAGAAAAATTACAGCTCTTTAATTAGATTAACCTTAAAAACTGAGTATTATACACTAGTAATTTAATTTATAAATCTTAAAATCACGTCTACCGTACACACTGTTAATTACAATAAGTTTATCCTGTATTTCCCTAAGCAAAGTTGATTGTATCCTTTTTTAGTGAAATACATGTCTTAAACCGTAAACCGTAATTTTTTAATTCCTTTAATCCTAATTCCTTTAGTTATTTTAATTCCTTTATATAATTTAATTCCCTTTAATTTCCTTCATTATTATTTTATTTTTACATAAACAGGCAGACGGGCCACCCGATGGTAAATAGTCACCGTCGCCTAGAGACACGTGCAGTACCAGGGGTATTGCACGTGTGTTGCCGGCCGTGGAAGGAGAGGACTTTCTTAACGTTCTTTTTGAAGCATCCCATGTCGTAGTGCTGTGGAAAAACTTCGGGTGGAAGAGAGTTCCACATTTTACAGGTGCGTTCCTTTAATTCCCTTTGATTCCTTTAATTGTTTAATTTCCTTTTTCCGTTTTACTTAATTTTCATTGCGATCGCTATCCAATTTCAGAACAAATGTATAGAATAATAAATGATTTGACATTGCACGAGTATTTTTGATCGCGCAATCGCTTGCCATTTACAAACGATGCTTTGCCACACGACCATATCGAATTTAACTTGGTCATATTACTTTAACAAGTGATTGTAATGTAAAGTGAAGTGGTTTCGTTCAACCAATTAAAAAATTAAAATAAAACACTTTGCCCTTACCTTCTCGGCTGAACATAATCTAACAACCACAATAAATGCACATACACAAATTATGGTTTGAAATATGACAACGTAACTACGCATAGCTAGGTCGTCTAGTCCCATTTATCGACAGCAATGAAACAATCATTATGTAATGTATCTAACAAAATAATACGGCTCATTAAACGAAGTAAAAACTTGTGTCCGTAATGAGAAAATATTGAATCTAAAAATTTATTTTTATTATTTCATTAAAATGGTTATGCAATAAAAATGCTAGGTAGAGGGTATTATGATTGCCCCCTTATGCCATAACCATAAGGCAACTTTAATTTTATGTATTTCCTTACATCCTTACACCGGTCGACCGGTGGACCAGAAGAACGCTGGAGTAGAGACCACGGCAAAACACGCGAGGACAAGATCGCCCACCTATGAAATGGGTGGACGGCATTCGGGGAATAGCGGGCCGCAACTGGAGTGGAAGAAGTTGGAGGAGGCCTATGAATGTATTGTAATCGCGACGCCAAATATAATTTTTTGTAAAAACTTATTCTATAACGTTAACTCCTAAACTAATTTGAAAAACAAAAAACAAAAATAAATTTTGTCCGTCCTCCCGTCAGTCAATCTTGGGGGGCATGGCAGTGTCCCCCCTACAGCACTACGACATTCCCGTTCTTTTGGCTTGACTTGGTGAAGTCAAGCCAAAAGAACGGGCCACACTGTCGTATACCACCTTTTTCCGAAGCAATTCTGAGCACATTTGACCCTCCTCTATCCTATGTTCTAGTTTGCTATGTTCTCCACGAACATAGCTAAACCTCCAAATTTCATAAGCTTTTATCTTTCATAGAGATCTTTCTATGAGATGTTGGTCGGGCCAATTATTACACCGGGGCCGACAAGAGTACCGTGTACCCTATTTGTCAGAATGGAATGATTTTATCTTGAAATTTGTTTTCAAATTGCGGATATTTTTGTAAATGTTATATTTTCACAGGAAATGGGATTCCATAAAAAGGATTAAGAATTTAGATTGTACAGCGTTCGACAGCGACGTCACCTTGTGTTCTTATTAGATTTCTTCGCAGCCCTTTGACATTACGCGTCGATATTGTCTACAAGAATGTGCTTAATAGACTATTTGAAGCGACCGTGGTTCAATATTGCCTAGATAGAGTTGGCTGGATCCATCACACACTTCTGGACCATTGTTTACCTACCACAAATAGATACCTATCACAAATAGGTAATGAAGAGATACGATTAACTTTTAAAACCTTTTCTTGCAACTACAATAACTTAGGTATTGGTAAAAAACGGTCTGCTTCTTCAACTGATCAAACCGAAGCGGTGTAAGTATAAATAGATGATGGACGAAAAGCAAAGAGGAGACCTAGAAGAACCTACGTCAACGAGATTGCTGACGTTCTAAACAAAGATCAGATAGGGTCAACCACTAACCGAAGAGCGTGTATGAAGCTATGTGTGGAAGCGAGAACGGTTTGTCAGGATCGTTGCAGGTGGAAATCTTTAGTCTCTATATAAGGCTGCGGGAAACAAGTTTTGAGTTTATGTATGTATATGTAGGTATGATTGACAAAATTAAGTTTTTAAGACTCTCTAACGGCTGTTGTGGACTACAGTGAATTTCAGAACCCGGAATCGGATCTTTCACTCATCGTCGTATTGCGTCGTAGTGCTACAAAGCTACCAATTTTACGTACAATGGCACTCGACACTTGCAGTAGTTTCAGGAATTCCTTGCTGAGCAAATAATGTGAATTCTACTTTAAACACAAAGAACAAACGTAATGCTCTGTAGAGTGCAGGGTTGTCACAAATATCTTAAGGCGCGGAAGGGGCGCAAACGTGTTTTACTGATAATCAATTGTGAACTTTATCAGCATCAGCTTAAAGTTTAAATTTGAGCGTCAGGTTCTCAGGTTCGCTCCATGTCTCTTTTGTTGTGGCCTGCACTTCAGGCTTCAGAGCACTTCTGAAGTTTGCTAAACGACGGATGGACGACGATCTGACTATAGAGTAGCGACTGGATGAAGAGCCGAAGATTGAGCTCAAGTGTGCGCCCTGGGTTCTCCCTTCTCTTCCCTTTACTCTTGCCGGTCTTCGCAAGCGAAGATACCTTTGCTGTTCTCATGATTTACCGTGCGTTTTCAAGTGGGACAGTGAGAGGCGGGCCGACCAGGTCCGGGCCTGGGGTCGCCAGATTTTAGCGGCGGCCAATCGCCGAAAAAAATACACTGACGTGAACAAGAAACGACACTAATGGCAAAGTAAATACAACTACACTGAGAAAAACTACTAAACAAGTAACTACACTGAGAAAAAAATGCGATTCCTATATCCCAGTAAATGATGGAGCAGAGAAGGGGGCGGCTGTTACTACACGGGCCAAGTCTCCGTCGATTCCATCTCTTCGATTTCTTTTCCTGACAACGCCCTGGGATGACTTTGACTATGACTTTTTGGAGGGCCGTCTGCCGTCACCCGTCTGTCACCAGGCGGGTGATTAGTTCTGTATAGAGCTATTTCACCCAATTCCCTCTGCGGAACATCGGTTACGATGTTCAACCTCAGGATGTCTTCGTAGTTCAGATCTTGTAGCTCCCCTTCTCCTATGTTGTCCCTGCCAAAAAATTCCAACCTTGGTATGGAGTACACACACACTCGGCGAGGAAGTGTTGGCTAACTGGGATAGACCGTGTCCCTTAGTGGACTAGAGTAGGTTGCTGATGATGATAGGTATGCAGTTGAGCCTCTTGACTGGCCTAAGAGTTCGGCACGTGTCTATACCTACGTCCTAGCCAGGGTATGTCTTTGAGGGGTCAGCTTCAATGAGACACTAGACTTGTTAACCGATACTTATATTTCCAAACAGTATACCATACATGACGGTGGTGAAGACACGACCAGCCCGACGCGGGCGCAGCCGCGTGACATTTAAAACTGCTGACATAATAATTCACAATGTAGAACACAGTGTGCACTGTATCTGTACACAGTGTCCCTACAATGATGTTTGAATACCACTTGATCCGAGGTTACTTTAGTATCAAAATCAGTTAATCAAGGCGCAAGTATATCTTAGGTCCACATCGAAATTATTTGTTACTAACACACATACAGGTCTATATATAGGTATTTCTAAAACTATATTATATCAAGTGGCAAACCCTAGTGGAGAACAAATGAAAATGATATCACGTAATAATTTGAAGCACAGAAGCGCTACGGGAGTCACGTTTCAATGTTCTTTATGTTTCTACTGGGTCCAGTCGCCACTTTAATAAAATACTCGTAATTTAAACCGTATGTTAGATTCGGTTACTCGGTGGAAGGTTTCTGCCGCAAAGCAGCAATTCAATTTTTCAATTAAATTTATTCAGAACATTACATTACAGTCGGCAACGAAAGTTCATGAACAGATCAAAATTTACAAAACACCTGCACACTAAAAGTTTTATAGTGTAATGTACAGACTGATAACGTAAAAGTGCCAAGTGTCTCAATCCTGGATACCTACTGAATCCCAGTTTTGGATATCCAGTATTAGGGTACAGCATTCACAGTCGTATTTAAAGCTAATATTTATGTTTTAAGAAATGGGACCCCCGAGACGACGACGATGCAAAGAGCATACAATGCAATAAATAGTAAAAAAATTGTTACCTATTCTGAAGATAATTCAGGTGAAAGGTGGAAAAAGTGCATTAGCTGCTATCGCTGGGAACATGAACTTTGTGCTGGAGTAGATCCAGACACAATCTATTTCGTTTGTGAACTTTGTCGAAGTTCCTTAGATGTTTCCCAATATTGGATATCTAATATTGAGACAAATGTTCCAAATACATAGGTACATATTGAACAATGTCCATTTTTCATATAATTTCTTTTTAAAAATTATGAAACAATAATTAAGAGAGTTTCTCATTTAATTTCATTTATATTACAATGTTGATTAGTGAACCAAATATTTTGACTGCCTTAAATAAATCAGTTGTAAAGAAGTTTATGTTTTCTTTTGAGTTTTCAAAAAGTATCCAGTATTTGGTCTGGCGCCCTCTGCTCCCCATTTCCGCGGTCCCTGAGGTGGCCCGTTTGCTCGTCTGCTCTCTACTACCTACTTGCTTTCGGAAAACGTATGTAGGTATTTTATTTTAGACATGCGTTGAACCGTTTGAACTTCAAGTTAAACCATCATCATCATCAGCAGCAGCAGCAGCCTACTCTAGTCCACTGTTGGACATAGGCCTCTCCCAGTTAGAGTTAAACCTTGTTCTCTGTTAATAAGACCACCCTGTAAGGAATAGTCCCGTTACATCAAGACCCTGTATATGTACGTTTGATGTGACTGCAACACCTCATTATTTGGACCCATCGTACCATGAATGCATGCACTTTCCAGATATTGTAAACCCGTGGGAGAAACATATCGTGTTTTCTCGAAAAATCGTGTTTAGGATGAAATCTAACTTAAAAATTTATTTTAATAAAATAAATCTCCTTCAAATCACTAGGGAAGGGGAAAAGTTCACAATTGCCTAATTAAGTTAAGGACTTCCATTTTCCATCTCCCAAATGCATCATCAGATCTAGACCAAATTTTTATGGGACCGCCCGCCCTAGAGATAACCTACCCTTCTAAATTAACAAAGAATCATCACAATCGGTTCACAAATTCCAGAGATATCATATATTAAACAAACATAATTATAGTATCATTGAGAAACTCGCCCTCTTTTTGAACTCGGTTAAGAATAGTTGAGGATCTCTGCATCAGGTTTTCACTAAAGGTTTGTCAGGTACCTAGATGCCGTGCCACTCGACAAGAGAGGCACCTAAACTGCTACATTTCTAAACTATGCATAGATCTTCTTCTTCTTCTAAGTCGTGTTAATCATGGCTGAGGGTCGTGATCATTCTATGGAATTAATCACAGAACGACTCTCGTGGCAGATTTGATGGGGCGGTTTTCCATTGCCTTCCCCATTTTACACACTGGTTATCTGTGTGCAGGTTTTCTCACGATGTTTTCCTTCACCGTCAGTGCAGTCGGTAAATGTTCGTCTTTCGAAAAAACCGAAAAACTCATTGGTACATGACATTGCATGGAAGTCCGACGTCCTAGCCACGACGCCACCGACGCTCTTCATAGATCTAACCCCCCAAAGGTCCTGAACTTTTACGAAACTTGGCGCTTTCAGCCCTGAAACTATGTTTTTGAATTAATAATTTCAAAAAATTGGATACCTCCCTTCAGCCCTTGGCCCGCCCTAGTTTTTGGAAAAGCCCTTATCGAACTCTATCGTTCTAGACTGGAGCGTTGGCAGGCCCGTCGCCAGGATCAGTGGTAGGGAAGGGTTCAAGGGAGTTGATGAGTTTCAGACAGTAGATAGCCGCATGCGCTCACACAACGCAGCCCGAAAGTGCATGAATGGCTGTGGAAGGTTGATGGTAGGTCGCGGGGTAGGTGGAGTGGGGGTGGGGGGTTGCAATCCCCAAAACCACCCCCTTGCCTACGAGCCTGAGCGGTGACAAACAATAGTTTGGAATATCTCCTTACGTGTGCACGGGATTGCGGAGTAAAAGCTGGTCACCAGTGCCTATCATAAAGTACAGAGAAATGTATAAGGGCAACATGAAATTTGATTATGAAAGAGATTTTATCAAAACATACTAAATTATTTTCTTATTTTGGTAGCTGATGTAAGGAATAACAATGAAATTATATTTACTCAATTTCTACAAAAGGTACATAACTAGTAGTCTTTCTTCAAGATACAAATGCGAATACTGTAGAGCAATATCTTAGCGCTACATCCAAGACTTTGTCTGTAGAGCTCTTATTAAAAATCCATCCCCTAGCCACCCCCGCTGTGCTTTACATAAAATATGTACGGTATGTACATTATATTATGTACCTATTATTATTAATAATAATATCGTAAGTATTTCGTATTTTTCCAATCTTATCTTATGATAGGGGTCCGGGAATAACCCAGCGGCACTTCGACCCTTGAGGATCTTTTGTGCCTACCCCATTTTACACACTGGTCATCTCAGTGTGCTGGTTTCCTCACAATGTTTTCCACCGTTAGAGCAGCCGGTAATACGAAAAACTCATTGGTACATGGCACTGCGTGGTTTCAAACCCGGACCTTCCGCATGGGAGTCCGGTGTCCAAGCCACTGTGCCACCGACGTTCTTGTATTTTTCCAAAAGATTAGGTTCGAAATAGAGTAACGATAAATGAGTATCAGTTAAATATCACAGGTTAATAATTCTAGACCCATATTTAATATATCAGAACACACCCCATAAAGGAAACCTGTGGAATTTAGAACAAAATAAAAAATCTAAAGTAAATTCAGCCCAGGAAATTATAGCGAACTTGGTAAAAAATATCTATCAAGTAGTTGGGCAGGCCACTTCTCCCGACAAACTGAACTGAAACTTGCTCAGTAACAAACTTAGCTCTTCTGTGACAAAACACTATAGTAATCCTAATTTCCTGAGACGTAGAGCTGGAGGTTGCTTGTAATTTGTTATTGAAGCGTAAGGTGTAGCGTTGGGAAACATAGCTGAAGAAATGGCGATAACTTATCATTTTTGGGTATATTCCCGCTTATTCCAATAGCCGAAAGTGGGTAGGTCTCACGGTGCCGAACGTTGGAGCGACTTTGCCTTGCCACGTGATTTTGAACAAAAGTAGTGAGTCAAAGAGCGTCGGTGGCGTCGTGGCTAGGACGTCGGACTCCCACGCGGGAGGTCCCGAGTTCGAAACCAGGCAATGCCATGTATCGACTCCGACTACGAAAGGTCGGAACTTCCGATTGATTTTACACTTCCGACTCCGGCTCCGATAATTTTGAATCGGAGGCTATACCGAAGATTTGTGAGCAAACATATTCAAATATCTATATTTTATTAAATAGTGTAGGACTACATAAAGGAATGTTTTATTGCCGCAAACGTCATCATAAAAAGTATTGGCCAGTCCAGCTATAAATTAAAAAACGGTTTAAAATTTGAACTTCTTTTAAATATTTCTCTTCTACCTCCGCCTCCAACTCCGGTTCCGACTCCGGTTTCGACTCTGAAAAATCAAATTTAAAACCTTCGGTTTCGACTCCGCTTCCGGTAAAACCACCTCCGTAACATCCCTAAGGTAAACACATTGTAAAATAATAATTATACTAAGAACATTTGACATGTAAATTAATTTTATAAATAATTTATGATTATGACTAATAATAATAATTTAGAGATCTGTGAATTCCTTTTGAACCTGAAAACAGGAGAAACAGGAATACCCAAGATCGCAGCAATAAATCCGACGTAGCCAGGGAGTGCCATCTGTTTCCGGAGCGCTTGTTTTGCGATATTTGCTTACGATTGCAGACCGGCCCGATAAACATCACAATGTCCGACTTTGGTTCTGAAAAATAGTGCCTTACCCCAAATAATAGTTCCATCCAACGTAACCCTAATGCAAATAATTAATTGATATGTTTTTTTTTCGATTGGCGGCGCTAGTGTGTGCGATACCTCGTCAAAATGTACAGTCCGCTACTCTACTCCTGTCTGACCTCTTTACTTTAACCATTGTTTACTCAAAAACTACTAGTTTGATTATTAAAATTATTTCACTGGTAGATATAGTTTAGGTATCTACACTATTATTTACTTACCAGTTAAGATGTTTTACAAGTAGGTACAAGGGCGAGGGCTGTATGTCTCGCTGGAGAGACCAATATAAGGAATTGGCTAAAGTTAAGGGGCTTTGGTACAATACACTTAATTACATGCCACCCTGGGCTCCATGGTTTGACTGTGTCAGCATCGGTAGGGAGCTACTCGTCTTGGCTTTTAGGTTACGCTCGGGTCACATTCCATTAAATAAGTTTTTGCATTTGGTGGGAAGAGCTGAATCCCCGTTTTGTACGAACTACAACAAAATAGAAGACCTCACTCACCTCCTAATGGAGTGTGACCTGGTGAACATTGGGAGGAAGAAATTTGTCCTCAGTAAGCTACAAAATGGGAGGCTCAATATTATTTTGAGTAGCCCTTATCTGATAATATGAAACATTTACTGTTATTTGCTAAGTTGGCTCTCAAAGTGAGGGCTGACTCTAATAATACTTGAGCTTCCCTTTTCTTAGTGACCCTAACGAGGCTGACATGGTCACCTTGTCGTGTACCAAAGCCTCTAAACAGAGATTTTAAAAAAGTAGGTACATAAGTACAACTAGTAGTTTTTTAAGTAAACAATGGCTGTTTAGTCCATTTTTCAAAGTAAGATGGAGGATCAGGTAGTAGCAAAGTACCTAGTACAATTATAACTCCTTTTACGCTTCAGTACATACCAAGCTTTAATCTAATCTAATTACCAAGCTTTAATCTAATCTTAATCTAATCTAATCTAATTTAATGTATCTTAATTTGTAATGTGTGTGTGTGTGTATTAGAAGACCATTTGTGCTTCTGGAAATAAATATTTTCAATTTCAATAGGAATACAAGTAAAAACGAGCACAAAGGCACTCTCAATTTGACACCAACTCATTACGCATTCATGAGAACAAAATGAAATTATATTTACATTTCCTGAAGTCAAGAGGAACCCCATCTCTACAGGGTGTCAGAAAAATGAGTGATACTTAATGTATTAAGCTAAAATAACTTGGCATTTCCTAACTAAGTTCTTCTTTTTATGAGTTAAATGAAAAAATAAGAAAACGAAGAACAAAATTCTTCGTAGTCTTATTCCTCTTTCGTCATATTGATGAGGGTAGTGATCTTGAATTGAAACATAGAACCACCATAGAGCCACGTAGGATACGATTTTAATGGCACTTTCCAAAATCAAATCGCACTTGCATTCCTAATTTCAGAGAAGGTTGCTGTTATTTCTACTATTTTACACCTCCTAGTAGATTCATAGTAGGTACCTACATGATAGGTATTCGCTTATTTATAGAATAGAATAGAATATACGAGTACTTTACGTGTTGCACAAAACTTATATATGTATAAGACAATTGTTAACGCAACGCCATCTAAGCCGATCTATATAATTAGACTAAGCGCCCTCTAGTTTACACTACTCATACTACCATCTTAGATTCTATAAATCCAGTATATCTGCTATGTAGTAAACTAAAACCCTCACCAGGAAGCGCTGTATAATTACTATATATTCGACCGTAAGCCTACAATAAACCTCTTTTTGCTTTTACGCGCGGCTTTGATTTACAATGCGTATGGAATTGTAGAATGCAATGTAGGCAGTCTTATCGCTGAGAGCTATATCTTCCAGACCTTTCTATGAAACTAAACCTTTATAGTAGATACGTCGTACCTACTCCCGATATTTTCTAATTCTACCAGCGCAATGTAACTTAGCGTCCCAAAGGGGCTAGCGGGCAATCTATCCGTGTCCACAAAATTGACCAGCGACTGAACACAATAAAACTTTGCGTCGTGCCTTCCCTGGTCGCCAGAGTGGACAACTTTGCCGAGATTAGATCGTAGTTAGCTAGTTTACAAAATGAAATACAATTCGTCATGTTTGTGCGACGAACAACTAACTAACACTAACTAATTATAAGGCTCGAACTACACGACGACGGTTCCAGCGACGGTTCGGTTCAGGTACCGCTACCGGCCGTGTAGTCGACTGCATTCAAACTCATGCGTTGCGCTCAAGCCCCGCCAGGAATCGCGCTGGCTGATTTCAAGGGGAACCGTCGTACGTGTAGTCGACAGCGCATTTTCGTTCGAGTTTATATGAAACACCGGTTCCATGGAACCGACCGATACTGGAACCGGCCTAGGAACCGTCGTCTTGAAGTCTGGACCTAACACTCACACTCCTTGTAGACAACCGTGGTTTAAACTATGTCACTCAATCTCTAATCACAAAAAACGGACTGGAGGCACTTGCGCTGCGCGGCAGAATATTCTTCATATTATTATGAGTTTGCATGGAGCTGAACGCACTAACGCTGCGCTTGCGCTGCGCTACACGTCGCGCCGCGTCTCAGGGGTGGAGCGCGGCTGCGGGGTGCGGGGGGAAGCAACCGCAGTGTTTTGAATAGGGTATTTGCCTAAATTTTTTTTTATTGTATCAATAAACTTACATGGACATCCTGAAGATGGATCTGAAATCAATTTATCGATATCTCAACTAACATCAGCGATATTAATGGTTAAAGTTAGTAGTTAGGGGTGCTCTGTCCCTTTCTAGCAAAACAATCCTTATTATGTAGCCAAGGACCGGCTTGTATGGCGCTACATAACAGTGACGTCACAATTATCTATTGCCGTCTCTTTCTACCGTCTGATTTTTGATTGCATGTAGCTATGTAGGCATTTACTGGACCCGCATGCTCCATCGTCGCTTACCATCAGGCGAGATCGAGGTCAAATGCGGGTTCAGTAGACAAAAAAATTTAAAAAAATTATTTTATTTTTTAACGGATTTTAATTCTGTTTTCACATTTGACCATCAATTTATGTCAATTTTCTTAATTTTATGAAATGTGTATAATATTTCATACTTGTCAAATACCCTATTTTGACGTGCTAGCAGCCATATATTTCTACCCTGACTAGATAGTTAACTGTTATTAAGGCTCGGACTACACGACGACGGTTCCATTATCGGTCGGTTCCATACTGTGGGTGGAACCCTGTCGCAGTACGTTTTTGTTATGATTCCTCGACATTTCTATGAATGTGTCAAAGTAAAGATACAAAATACTAAAGGAAATACTAACAAAAGAAATTGACTTCCAGGTTTACAATATCATTTATTTATTTTATTGTATAAGGAGAGCAGATGGCTGAACAAACCAGCCTCTTGACAATAAATGGTCTCTGTTACCCATAAACACATCTCACCTCACTAGTCTATTTTTTCATTATCTGCAAATACTCATCAATGTTATAAGTGATCTTGACAGGTATCTGAACAGCCAGCAGCACAATTTTAAATTTTCAAGTAGGTACTACTTAGAATATAGGTAGTATTTTCAGAAAATTGACTTTGAGGGGTATCTACAGCTAATGAAAAAATAGACTTTATGAAGTTATTAGAGATAATATTGTTATTATGGGTTGTTTCCCAATGTTCCTAAAGCTATGTGAGACATAGAGATAAGTTGGGTCTTTTCGTAGTATATTCTGAATATACTCGTATACTATCTCTCATGGAGGCATCAAAATATCTTGTGAAGCATGCCTTGACCTTTTTCAGTGCTCATGGCAGATTCTGAAAAAAGGGCCGGGTACTACTAGATATTTTAAGGCTTACTTCAGTTAACATCTACAATTCTGAGATCCTTGCTTTACTAACAAGATCCTGTATCTCTAATTGAAGCCTCAAAGCTTTTTGTAAGTTCATTTGCCTTAATTGTGATGCTATATATTTGCCATAAATATCAAATTCATCCTCCCTTGCTTCAGAATTTGAATCTGGTTCATAGTAAACTGATTTTCGATGTTTATTTTTTCTTTTTCTCAATGTTTTGTAAACTGGTGATGGACTATGTTCACGCTTTATATTGATTACTTGTTCTTGTTCCTCTTCCAGTTCTTGTTCTGATTCAAACTCAATGTCTTGGCCTTCAATAGGGTCGGAGTTTAGTTCTTCTACAGTGTCATTTTGTAGCTCCTGGTCGACCCATATTGAAGAATCCACTTCTGATGCCTCTTGTGTCTGCAATTTTAAAAATGAATACTACTCACTACACTATAGAGGTGCCAACTTTGGCGGAGTTAATAGAATATCCAGGCCTCCGTCCTATAAGTGCAGGCCGGAATGGCTGGTGTAACGAGGAGATATGTACAAAGATCCTAATTGACCCGAGTAAATACAGGAGCTGTAAACCACTCACAATCTAGAATTTTTTTGAGTAAAGGTGAACCAATTTTGTGCAACTGACGAAGATAGGTAGGTACTTTTTACATGAACATTCTTGTAATAAAATAAATAAAACTCACGCTGTTATAAGTAGAATGCCTGGTAATAGGCAAGTGTTTCAAACATCGATCCATCTCGTGAAACCATACCAACGATGGTTCGTAAATGTAGTCTGGGCTCGATTTCTGCAGTATTTTGTGCACTTGCTGAATGTACGTCGTCCTCAAGTTCTTAATTTTAACTTTAACTTCGGGAATACTTAGGACTTTTGAAGTAGAATCACGAAATTCACTAGCGATAGCGATGTAGGCTTTTTCACGTTCGCTTCTTTTTCTGTACATAATATGTTGGGGATTCCACAGACATTCATGTTTCAAGTATATTTTTACGAATTTTGTAGTAATAGCTTCGCCCCAACGCATTTTAGTCCAAATAATTCTTTGTGGTGATCCCATAGATTTCAGAAATTCAGACAGAATATTGCAAAATATTATTGAAAATGAGTGAGGGAGTGAATGGTAGATGGAAATGAAATGAAATGAACGAATGGTAAACAAAAAAATATCACTTTACGACTTGACTTCTAGGTTTTTGAGGATGGTAGTATAATTTTATCCCATTAATGGCAATAATATTTTTAAGTTTGGTGTTACCACTTTCGTACAGAATTTGATTATATTTTGTTATATTTTGCAGTGAACAAACTTATGTTCTAACTCAATTAGAAGACATTAATAGCTTGACAAGAAATATTACAACTCTCGCCATATTGCGGAAATAAATGAAACTTTTTTTTATTGCTATTTCTATAACACTGTTAAAAAAGTACTAGTGGCACCCATAATAAAACCAACAGGGTTTTTATTTATTGAAATGTTCCACTCACATAAAGTTTCGGTAACATAAAAACAGCAAAATCTATCCAGTCAAAAGATTTTTTTTAAATTATTTAATTTAGTAGAATGTGATTCTAATTTACGGCAACATTATTTATTTATGAGTTTATGAGTGAAGTGAACGCAAAAGCTTGCCGATATTTCATCTCCCTCGTAAATTCTGTAGGCCGATTGACAACAAAAGGCGATATTTGGAGCGTTGTTGTTTCAAATGTTTCTTTGTAAATAACTGTTGTAAACGGAGAGCCTGTATTTGTGATTTACATAGTGGAGGAAAAAATATGAAGAGGCGAAATGCCGAAACTGGCAAAATGCGGCGCCCGATAAAGCGCACAAAAATCACTGAAGGAATGTACGGAAGGTGAGTTTTTTCGATATTTATCCATAAAATACTATTTCTGAATAATTTGCAAATATCTTCCCCGCGAACGAAGATTATACATAATCATTGATAGCGCGGTGAAAACTTGCAAATTGGAAAATGTAATCGTGTGGGTAGACCATCTGCTTCTCGAAAAAAAACCACGAAAGAAATTCTCGCATGTTGTTTTATTGCTTGCCGCGATGTGTTCCACACATGCAGTTGTTTCACACGATCTAGTTTCATGGCAGTAAAGTGAACATTTTATTGTTTTTGTATGTTTATCTTTCACTGTCTTTAAACTGTGGGATTTTGGCAAACCTGTTCTGAACACCTGTGTCAATTCAAATTATTATCTCCTATTATAATGGTCCTTACTAATTTTACACTGGGCTTGGAATTTTTCTTCAGAAGCTATATATAGATATATATTTTTATTTACATTCAACCCAACTAGCTTGCCATCCAAATTTAACACAACATTCCAATTAGAATAGTTATTCTACATACACTTTCATCATCATTATAAACTAATTTGTAGCCCCCTGTTGGCACGGGCCTTCCCTGGCACTAGGAGGTACAGACCCAATCTCATCTGTGCCCGGAGATGCCTCATGATGACTGCAGAACTTTACTGGACCAACACTATTATTGATGCACTAGAATTCCCTGTATTAGTTTAAAGACACATAATGCATGACATACTCAAATAACATACAAACATGGAAAAAATGCCTAATATGTGGGTGGTATGGTAGCAGATCCTGCCTTGACTCTATCAAAAAACAACTTGAGGGACTGATCATAAAAAATATTTATTTACATACAGACAGCTGTATTTCTCAAAATTATTTAGTAAAATGAGAGTGGCACTTTGTCCTGTTAGACAGGATAAGGTTGCACATTATTTCATGACAATAACAATAAAATAAAAACAGCCTTTATTCACCGAGTAATTAAATAACATCAAGTTTTTTAATAAAATAAAATAAAATTAGCCTTTATTCACTGGAAATATAAATTAAATTATCAACTAGGTTTGACAACGGCAGGTTGCTGGCAGGACGACCTGCCCAAGGGATGGAGAGGAGCGGCCAGAGAGAGAGAAAAGTGGAAAGACTTGGCCTCCTCCATTGACCTCCACATGTCACGATCCTTGGCGTATCTTCGCCACCCTTGTGGCAGATCATCCTCCAACCTTTTTTCTTGTCTTCCTCTCCGTCTCTTTTCATCCCTAGGGTACCATTCTGTTATATCTCTGGTCCACAATTCCCTGTTCTTTTCACTTTTCTCAACATGTGCCCAGACCAGCGTCATTTGAGATTTAATTTTTTTGGTAACATCCGAGACCCTAGTGATGTTCTTGATTTCCGTTATTTATTTATTGTAGTATTGTATTGATCATGCACATTCCAAATCATTTTCAACTAATTGTTTTGTAATGCTTCAATGACCACCATGCCTGGTGGGACTCACAGTCACAGTTCATTCTTGCGCTGTGTTCTCTTTAAAACAATGTACCATGATAGATTTTTATGTATAATTTGCAGCTCAATACTGTACTTGAAGTTTGTGATGCTGTGGGCAACCGTAGTGATGGCCGACTACATGCTGGAGTTCCGTTTCGAATTCCTGTGGCCTTTCTGGATGATGCTCAGATCTGTCTATGACTCATTCAAATATCAGGGGCTTGTAAGTATTCCTTCTTAACATTACTTGGAAACACGTGAAGCTATACTCTGTGGAACCCTGTCGCAAATAGTGTTTGTTGTGATTCCATGACGTTCGTATGAATGTGTAAGGATGTGTCCTAAACCTTAATTACAGTGACAAATTACTATACCTACAGTGCCTGTTGTGTTATTCACTGTACAAGTGAAGGCAAGGCAAACTTTTGGAGACCTTTGCTACACCAATTATAATGGTATATTATAATGCATACATGCATTATTTTGTTTTTTTTCTCTTTAATAGGCTATAAACAAGCTACAAATCACATTTACTGTCCTTATCTCTATCCCTGTTTACAATAATAATTTAACATTGTATCAATTCAAGTAATATAATAACAAGACCACATATAGGAGCTCATAAAAAAATTGTAATCAAAGGAAATTATACATAAATAATCGTCAAATGTCACACTATCTGTGGTTTTCATTTCAGATGGCCTTATCTATGTCAGTCTCCCAGTGTGGTTATAATATCGAAAAGCCACAAAACAAACTGCAAATAGCTCTGAAAGAAACCAAACCAACTAAGGATGTTAGTGGATACTATTTTACACCTAGTAGACTGCGGTAGGATCACCATGTATCACGTTTGTCCACCAAATTTTACGACGAGACCAAATCTAACTGCCAAAGCTACCTGTGATTGAAGGTGGTTCCTCTATCTACCCCCTTGGGGATTATGGACTTGACAAATAAGTCGTGAAAGCTACAAATAGTACATTTTCTCCATACTGCCCACGCCATGTTCATACGCTAATTTTAAGTCTTTCTATATTTATGACCTATTTAAAGGTCTGTTTTATCTATTGCAGGCATTCTCAGTATTTTTCATTTGCATCGCCCTGACTTCAGACATGATATGTTTCTTCTTCATACCACTGCAGTACATATTCTTCGCCGCCAGTACCTATGTGTGGGTACAATATGTCTGGTATTCATGTAAGTGTTTAGTTTAATTCTTTTTAATGTATAAGGAGAGCAGACGAGGAAACAGGCAATCTGATGGTGTTACTCCCATAGACATCTCTCCTCACTTTAACATTAGAGGGTTTTCGATGTGCTCCTAACCTTGAGGGCTAAGGTGGAGTGCCTCATGTACTGGTAATTACGCTTAGGTACATAGCAAAGCAGGCATTGCAGCTTTCCGTGTGTTTCACACAGAGTCACAGCACCTTCAATTTTAATTACTCTCTGTCTCATCTCATCAGCCTATTAACGTCCTCATTGTTAGGGCACAGGCCTACGGGTTTCTTGAACAAGGGTACGGGTGATGAGCCGCCGAGCCCAGTGCTGGTTAGTGGACTGCACACGCCTTCGTAAAACTTTTTTTCCCTCAGACATGCAGGTTTAATATACTAACCATTTATATTTCTTAAATTGCAATCTAAAAAAAAACTTTCAAAACTATACAGAGCTATACATACACCCCAAAACCTATCTTACTTCAAACATGTAGTAGGTAAATTAAACAACATAAAACTTGTAGATAAAAATCTCCATAAACAATTTGACCTAGATCCAGGTTATTTCCATCACTTCCATTCCATATTATGTTACTAAATAAAGCTCATTTTATTTATATCTGAATCAATAATCTAGCTAGACCTACTTTCATTACCGTAATGAAATTAATATAGGAAATTGTTTATGTTATAGCCCAAAATAACAGTTGTGGCCTAATTTATATAATGTTTATCATTATACTCGACTATACCGAATATTTTTAATTAATTTTTATCATTATAATTGGATAAAACTTACGTACTGTAAAGTATTTTTCTACGGACAGACGGATGTACAGCAATAGGGTTCCCTTTGCGGAATGCCTTAAAAAGTTCGTTTTCTTTTCTTATGAGGGATTTTCCAGCTTAAGTTTCTGCCATTCGAAATAGATGGCGCTGCATCTAACAGGAATGTCAAAGTGACAGAAGAGTTGTTTTGACATATATTTTTTATGTACTACTAAACCCGCATTTGAGCTCGATCTCGCCTGATGGTAAGCGACGATGAGGTCGACGATGGAACATGCGGGTCCAGTAAATGCCTATTCACTCTGGCCTTGAAGATCCCAAGGTTGTAGGTTTCGGGAAATACCGACGCCGGCAGGCTGTTCCATTCCTTAGCCGTTCGCATAATGAACGAAGAAGCAAATCGCTTCGTACGAGCAGATGGGATATCAACAACATAAGGATGGAACCCCTCCCCGCGCCTGGTAGTCCGAAGGCGGAATGGAGATGCTGGAATTAGGTCGTGCAATTCCGATGCGCACTCTCCGAAATGTATCCTATAAAATACCGATAGACAGGCAACCTTGCGCCAATGTTCCAGACTTTGCAGTCTAGCTTCCACCAGCGATTCGTCACCTATAAGGCGCTTAGCGCGTTTCTCCACTGAGTCAAGGGCAGCCAGTTGGTACTTAGCTGAGCCGTCCCACAGGTGGCAGCAGTACTTCATGCACGACCGGACTTGGGCTTGGTAAAGGTTTAAGAGCTGCCCCGGCGTGAAGTACCGCCTAACCTTACTCAGGATGCCCAATTTTTTGGCTGCAGTCTTAGCTTTAGACTCAATGGAGCGCCCAAGGTTAAGATTGGAAATCAGATCCAACCCCAAAAGGCTGACATAATGTTTCATTGCATATTAGAAGTTAAAATATAGAAATTCATCGAATTCATCATTTCACAATGAAACAAGAACTATGAGCAAATAACAAATAATTAATATCGACGATATTAAAAAAGAAAGTTTTTTTTTAATTCAAATTTTATGGCCTAGGTACATCAGCGCCATCTGTTGAGTTGATTATCAAGCTGCCGGAAAATCCCTCATTAAGAAGAGATTACGTTCTCGTATCGTTCCAACTTTAATTACAAATCGTATTCTGCTAACACCACGCTAACACATTTTAGCAGACCGATCGATCATTGACTTGGCCGAAACGTAACGTTATACAAACTGTCCGTGACTAGTGGCATATGAAAATAATATTACATATTAGTAGAATTGGGTCTCAGATTCAACAAGAATAGAATAAGAATAGAAAGTCTTTTATTTTATCAACATTTTAAAATAGGCAGTATTTACAGGAATATATTAATATATTTGAACAGTATAGCCATATAGTGGTGTTTTTGTAAATAATTGAGCTCACATGCTTTGGTGAAATGAAAACTGTAAATATGTGGGTATTTGAAATTCATTAAATTAAAATTAAAAAAACACATTAATGTCATTCTCATTACTAATTTAATGTTGAAGTCTCAACAAGTTTTTAATAAAATCGCAGGTGTGACTTTCACTAGACCTTATCGTATCGTATCTTGTCAAAAGTTTAGGTTTCTGGAAATAATGAATTAGTGCATGAAATACTAGAAAAAGCTACATTTTTTTTTCACAATTTTGTTCTTTGTCCTTTAGAAATTAAGTAAAAAGTTTTCATATAAGAACTTCATACGTGGGCCTGGGGAGGCCATGTATTTTGGTGGCCACCCCGGAATCGGTGCCAGTGTAAAGTTTAGGTTTCTGGAAATAATGAATTAGTGCATGAAATACTAGAAAAAGCTACATATTTTTTTTCACGATTTTGTTCTTTGTCCTTTAGAAATGAGGTAAAAAGTTTTCATATAAGAACTTCATACATGGGCCTGGGGAGGCCATGTATTTTGGTGGCCACCCCGGAATCGGTGCCAGTGTAAAGTTTAGCTTTGTGGAAATAATGAATTAGTGCATGAAATACTAGAAAAAAACACAATTTTTTTCACGAATTTCTTGTTCTCTACCCTTTAGAATTTCAGCAAAAAGATTTCATATAAAAACTCCTTCATACGCGGACCTGGGGGAGGCCATGTATTTTGGTGACCTCCCCGGAATGTCATGTTTTTTGTTGCCAGTGTCAACAAAAAACATCTATCTCGATGTACCTACGCTTTACGCAGTTACATATGGTCGTTCCACGATTCGGCGACCGCCCTGCGGCTGACGACGTACGGTTACCGATCGCCTTTATTTACACTTGGTCAACCCAGTGACACTGACGTTCGCCGGATGCGGTCAACGAGTGGTAATTCACATATAGATAAAGATATAGCCGGTGACCGCATGCTGTGACCGCCCAGACGGTCGGTCAACGACTATATGTAACCGCTACCCACATCAGACAGATCTTTTGTAAAAAGCCATAAAATAAATGACTATTTAAATGATAAAGGGGCTTGGTCCTAAATTCAGCTCCCTTTTATTTATATCTGAATTAAATTAATTTCCTATTGTTTATGTTGAAGCCCAAAATAACAGTTGTGGCCTAATTTATATCATATACACGATGTCCAGCTCTGCACATCGTGTATATAATTGTATTCATAATTATTGTAAGATATATTTATTTCAAAAGATGTGCTGCTGAAAGTTTCTTGCGCCGCTTCTTTCCTTTCAGCTACAGCACCTTACGAAGCGGTGGTAGAGTAACAAAAGTTTATAAATATGTACATTTAAAAAAAAAATGGAGAGCAGACGAGCAAAAGTGCCACCTGATGTTAAGTGGTCACCGTCGCCCATAGACATCTCACCTCACTGTATTAATGTTGGAGGGTTTTTGATGCGCTGCTAACTTTGAGGACTAAGATGGATTGCCTCATGTGCCGGAAATTACGCTGGCTCTCTTACCCTTCAAACACAGAAATGCAAGCATCTCTGGTTCACGGCAGAAATAGATAAGAGGGTGGTACCACCCCAGGCGATCCTTCACATTAGGATCTACCACTACTCAACTACGTAAGTAAGTAAGTAATACGTTTATTTCACACACAGCAATGACCGAAACAGTTATAATTATGATAAAATAATTATGTAGTCAAAGGTGATCATATTGAAATCATGTCTGATGGTCTGCTGTTGTTGTGAAAAGGGGTCTCAACTCAGCTTATTGCTGCATACAACAATGCCTCCAACGCTGGTATTCTGTTGGACCACGACCGATGGCTGGCCAAAACCTGTCCAAGAAGACAAAGATACGACACAAATAAATGTAAACGTACTTGTACTTACAATAATGTTACTGATTTCTGCTTAAGGTTTTGTCTCTCAAATAATTTCTGCTTAAGGTTTTGTCTCTCAAATAATTTATATATATAATAACATCAGTTGCAGACAAAGGCATATGCCTGCCGACAGTAGCAATCTGCTGCCTAGTGGTGTACGTGGAAGGCGCGTTACGAGGGGACCGCGGCAGCGGTTTCTCCGGGGGCGGAGGCCTAGAGCTGTGCCGGCCGCTGGCGGCGCACTGCGTGGGATACCCGGCCGTGACGCTGGGATTCGGGGTCAAGTCGTACGTGGGGCACCGGCTCCGGCTGCGACGGCAGCGGCAAGTGCGCGCCGAGAACGAGTTCTACTTCCAGCTGATGCGCGACGCGCTGCCCGAGAGCGCGCTCGAACAGGTTACTACCAGTCTCCTCCAAAACCTTCCCATCTTCTTCTAAAACCAACAGCATATTTAACAGGTTCAGATCTAAGTCCTTGGTGGTCTGGAAGGGATCGCTTTTAGCGATAAGACCGCCTAGATTAAACGTTTCGTACGCACTGTATCACACTAATTGTGTGTAATAAAGTGTATTCATTCATTATTTTTATTAACTCTTTATTGTACACAAACATTATAATACAAACTTATACAAAAAAATATGTGAAACACAAAGGGCGTGACTTATCTCTAAGAAAGATCTCTTCCAGCAAACCTCATAAAATGACAATTTGATTCATATCAAGGCAGACGAAGTGTACACCTATACAAAATAGAAAATACGTACATAAATATACAAATAAATAAATAAATACTATAAGATTTATAAGAGCGATTTGCTTCTTCGTTCATTATGCGAACGGCTAAGGAATGGAACAGCCTGCCGGCGTCTGTATTTCCCGAAACCTACAACCTTGGGATCTTCAAGGCCAGAGTGAATAGGCATTTACTGTACCCGCATGCTCCATCGTCGACCTCATCGTCGCTTACCATCAGGCGAGATCGAGGTCAAATGCGGGTTTAGAAGTAAATAAAAAAAAAAAGATAAGATAAGATTTATTGTGTAAAAGTTTAGGTAAGAATTACAAATATTGCAGATATAGTTGCATAAACATGTTACTTAACTTTACGTTTAGAGGAATATACACCGAATTCACAAATTAATAAAAACATACATTTATACAATTATGAAAATTAAAAAAATATAAAAAAAGAGAATGTCATTAAATTTTATACAATGTCAATAATATTAAATTTACAAAATGTCAATAATAATCCAAATTAAATATAAATTAGCAATCAATTATCGTTTATCGTCCAAAAATTCCTTGACGCTATAAAAACATCTGTCCACAAGCCATGATTTCAGAGTAAATTTAAGTTTATTAAGTTTCATCGGTTTAAAGTCATCCGGATACATTTTGACGCTCATTATGAACGAATTTTTGGATACTAATGTTAAGTTACTGCAGGTTTATATAATTTTTGACGATATTGAGAGCGTAGGTTTCTTGAACTAACTTCATAGTTATGTTGAAAAAGGTTTTTATGTTTATGGACGAAAATACAAATGTCTAAAATATAGATACAGGGTAGCGTCAATAACCGATATTTTTTAAAGAAGGTCCTACAGGAGTCCATTTGATCCAATCCGAAAATAGCACGGATACACTTTTTTTGCAACAAGAACGCTTTAATATACTAACATAAAAATATAATTATAATATAATAAAGATAATACAGTGATGACAAAATAAAACTAAAGGAGAGAAGAATAATGTTCCTTGACTAGTTTCTTAAAGATAGGAAAGGATTGACTTCTATCATTCCTTACTCAATTTATTGAAGTTATGTGAGCATAAAGTCTTACTCCCATTTGCCTGTGGGAACGTCTGTTCCCTGTTCGACCCATATACAGGGTGTAACATTAAGAACGGTCAGTATGGGAAAGTCTGAAACTATAAGACATACGAAGATCTGTTCTTAGGAACCATGTCATCAATTTTAGTAACAAGAAACACTGTATTCATACATTTTTTTAAAAACTGTACTCAGCCTGGGAATCGAACCCGGTTGTTTAGAAAAAAAAAATATCCAACACTATTTCTATTTAGATATCGATTGTGTAGGTCTTAAGGAATAAATGTTAGTATGAAACGTGATGTGAAGCAGCCATAGAGACAATTTTAACGCAAATTCACCACCTGAAGATACAACATTCAATAGTAAGATCGTTACCTAAACGAGTTGAATGTTGTATTTTACAAAATGGTAGTCATTTCGAACACCTACTAAAATAAATTAAAAGATATGGAAACAATGCGTTTTATTAATTTTAAACATCACGTTTCATACTAACATTTATTCCTTAAGACCTACACAATCGATATCTAAATAGAAATAGTGTTGGATATTTTTTTTTTCAAAACAACCGGGTTCGATTCCCAGGCTGAGTACAGGTTTTTTTTAAATGTATGTATACAGTTTTTCTTGTTACTAAAATTGATGACATGGTTCCTAAGAACAGATGTTCGTATGTCTTATAGTTTCAGACTTTCCCATACTGACCGTTCTTAATGTTACAGCCTGTATAATGGCGATATCCAATGATTTATTTATTTTAGGTTCCTACCTATTTATAATGAATTAATAGAATAATTTACATAATATTTCTAAGCTTAAGACATTTTTCTAAAACTTGACAGTCTTGTAACGTATTTTGTTACATGGAATAAACGCTTCGAACTTTTCTAACAGTTCGAATAATAGAAACTAAAATAGATAGCCCTAAAACTCCGATATCTATATTTCATGAAATATATTATCTTCTTTAGGTTCTTATATTTATCTATTCAAATTCGAATTTTTTATTCATAATATGAATTACACGTCAAGAAAAAATATAAATGATTACTTTTCATTACGATAACACAAAAAACAAACATTGAAATTAATAATTACATTTAAAAACATCATTATTAATTATTTAAATAATAAATCATAATAATAAAAAAACTGAACAATGTCAAGTAACACATGTAATGTAGTTAATGTCATTTGGATTTTCAGTTCCTTTTTTTTCACATGCTTACATCACCCATTGATGAGGACATATTTTTGTGAGTAACTTTCGTCACTTTGTTGTCAGAATCCGCAGCACCACAAAGAGTCGGAGCGCACTATAGGCGCCAACGGGGAGTGCGGCGCGGGCGACGCGCGGCACTTGAACGGCTCTGTGCGGCGGCGCTGCGTGCGCGCAGAACAGAACGGACACTGCGCGCAGGACGTCGCCAACACACACGCCAAGGTCACTTCTTTGATACAACATATGGGTTTATTCAAGTTCATTTATTTCAATATGGTTAATACTTGCGGTTGCTGGTACTTGGTGAAACTTGTAGTACATGATTAGACTTAAATTATATAGGTTTTTTTAAAATATTTTATTATATACGAGAAAAAAAAACCTGAAGATGTTTAAACGAAACCGGTCGTAATTAATAAAATACAATATAAAAATACAAGATTACTAAAAAGAAAAAAATAGAAAAATAATAATCATATGTGCAAAATATCTAAAATAATTTAAATTCACCAAAAGTTAATGTTTATATAAAATGTCAAATATTAAGGAACAAACATAATCAAGAATGTCAAATTATGATTAGTCAAATTATGTTAAATTATCATTCAACCGCTTGAGGCCGTAGTTTCGACGGCAGCGGGCAGCTGCTCAACCAGTCCAGTAAGGCGAGGAAATTGTTTTTTTTTTTCAATTTTATTGATTCCAAGCTGAAATTATTACTACACCACAACCCTTGTTGGAAGAAGGTGCCTATGTTCAAAGTTATTCAGCTTCAGGGTCTTCATTAAAACTCACAAATTAGGTTAACATGAAATATAATTATATTGGAAAATATGTACGACTAACGTTAATGCGCAGCCGCGTACCTTAATAAAACTACTGACATAGGAAGATGTTCTGTGGAACACAGTGTGTCCCTATGTATGGATGTAGGGACAGTGTGTTCACTTGAGGAATACGATTAAGAAAAGAGATTTTTAAAATCCTGAGTCCGGTCCGTTTCCATTTCAAGATCGCTGCGGTCTACTGACGGCATGTGCGTTGTTCGTTGCAGCTAGAGAAGCTAGAGAGGCACCTGGCGGCGCAAACGCAGACGCAGACGGCGCACAAGGCGCAAGCGCATGCGCACAGCAACGGCTCCGCGGGCGGCGCCGGTGCCGGCGCAGGTGCGGATGACGACGACAGGCACGAACAGAGAAGTAAGTGGAGGGGTTGGATTGGGCATGTAGCTTAGAGTGCATTCCAAAACCAGTTGAAATTATCCACGTTGACAGCTGTGTTTGCTAAATTTTCAGCTATTAACGCGGTAATGGAACATGTACAGTTATCAACGTGAATTGTTTCAACTGGTTAAGGAACGCTCTCCTAATATCATTCGTACTCTATGTAATATTTCTTTAATTATTCCGGGGCTCAAGGTAGCGTAGAATGAGAGTCCCTGGGAGATGCCCCAGGGACTATAAGGTAAAGTAGATTTTTTTATTAGACGGACTAAACTGACAGGTTATCATGTCACTTTGTAAAATAATGTTGCCATGTTTAATGTAATAGTGATGCGTTCAGTTCACTTGTGAATCAGTTCCCTAAGTTCACACAAACAGTGAGCCAAAAAGATAACGTTAAATTATATATTGAACGAAGATGGATTTCGCTCCCATACAAAGTGAGGCTCTGCGATTTAACTTTTTAACATTATCTTTCCTCTCTATTATTAGGTATATTCTAAATTCTTTTTGATTAACTTGTTCCAAATTCCTTTTAGGTATAGTATATAGTTACTAATGTAACGTTATAAATTGTCATATACTTGCACGGAAAGTGTGACGGAGTCCCGACTTCCAAGATACAGGTTTCGACCTGGTTTGTAAGTCGGAGGTGCTATTATTGTGCCTTGTAATAAGTAAATAAACATTTCATTTTTTTTAAATTTATTTTTTATTTCCAAAAAAATATCACGACAGAAGAAAATAAAATATACTTTGATTGGTGAACTATTGGTCAGTGATTGAACTCGATCTATGGTCACAACACTATTTTTATTTCATCAAAAACTGGCAACACAGGAAATGTCAGTTTAGTCCGTCTAATAAAAAATCTACTTTAGTCCGTAGGAGCGTGTCAAATAAAAACAAGTGTATTCTACGATCGACGTTTATTGACTGAATAAAATAGCTCTATATTACAGGACCCGCCTACCTTCACTGGTAGGCGTTGTTTTCACGTCAGTACCGCTGTCGATCCTGGCTCCCAGGAGTAGCAGTGGGAAAGGAATGGAGGCGGGTTGGTCCCGTTAAAAAAGATCATCGTCTATTAAGAAAATTGTGTGTTTTTTTTAAATAAATGGCCTCTGTACACACAGTTTGCAATTTTGCCAATGACCTGTATTAGTTCAAGATACAAACTCGCCTTCAGCTGCAAGAAACGTCTTCATTAAAATATATGCTATCTCTTTCTACGCCATAGAGAAGACAAGAGTTTTCTTGCTACTCACGATTACCTGGCGCACAAGCCCTGTGGCTTATGCCAGTATTATGTTTTAAGATATAATTAGTTTTATTTAAATAAAGGGTTAAAAAAAGATTAGACTGGATTTAATCCTGATGATTCCTGGCTCAATCACAACCTGATTCTCTATGGCGTAGAAAGAGATACCATATCGGGGATCTGCCTGCATAGAATATTAGTAAAAAAAACGTCCGGGATGCCTCAGGGGTCGCGTCTGGGTCCCCTATTTCATAAAGTCTATTTATAAGACATTTACACAATTGTAACTTTCGTTATTTGTTTTACAGGTAGTGTCAAGACTAAATGTGAAAAGAAAGAGGCTAGTACTTTAAAAGAGGAAAGAAGAAAGAATAAAAGTAAAGATAAAGATAAGGATAGCGATAGTCATAAGAGTACAGAGCAAAGTAAGTAACAATTCCTTTTAGTTTATGGATCTCTTGCATACATTGATAAAGATAATTCTACACATTACTAATTTCATCTTCACTTTCAGCAAAAGAACAAATAGTTAAAGAAGTAGAAAGTACAAAAGATAATCATATAAGAAATCACAAAGATTGTAACGGTTATAAGGAGAAGGACAAGGAGAGAGAGAGGGAGAAGGAGAGAGAACGCGAGGTGAGGGAGAAGGAGAGAGAACGCGAGCGGGAGCGGGAACGAGAGAGGGAAAGAGAAAAAGAACAGGTATGTTGAAAACTATTGCTGAGCTATTTCAAGCTGTTAAAAAAGTTTGCGGGAGCGGGAACGAGACAGGGAAAGAGAAAAAGAACAGGTTGAAAACTATTGCTGAGCTATTTCAAGCTGTTAAAAAAGTTTGCGGGAGCGGGAACGAGACAGGGAAAGAGAAAAAGAACAGGTTGAAAACTATTGCTGAGCTATTTCAAGCTGTTAAAAAAGTTTGCGGGAGCGGGAACGAGACAGGGAAAGAGAAAAAGAACAGGTTGAAAACTATTGCTGAGCTATTTCAAGCTGTTAAAAAAGTTTGCGGGAGCGGGAACGAGACAGGGAAAGAGAAAAAGAACAGGTTGAAAACTATTGCTGAGCTATTTCAAGCTGTTAAAAAAGTTTGCGGGAGCGGGAACGAGACAGGGAAAGAGAAAAAGAACAGGTTGAAAACTATTGCTGAGCTATTTCAAGCTGTTAAAAAAGTTTGCTCGGTAGAGTCTTTTTTCGCACATTTTTATTCATATGTTAAAAACTGGCACATTTAAAAAAATAATAATTTTGTAATGAGCAAACAAAACCCTTTCATATGATACCCCACTTGACCTTCTTTCAGATTTCGATCTCCATTTCACGCCCCATTATTAATATTGTTTTTTTTTAATTCTAAATTTGTTTTACTTAGGAATGATGTGGGCAAGTAAGTTCTATAACTGTGTCAAATTTCAAGTCGATAGCGCTAGTGGTTCCCGAGAAAAACAACTGTGACATATAGACGGACGGACTGACACCGATTTCCGACATAGCAGTGACTTTGTTATACTATAAACAAAATTGATTTTGATTGCAGCGCGAAGCCCGCGAATGTGCCGAGGAGCTGAAACGCATGAAGGCCGAGCTGTGCGTGACACGCAGCGCGGAGGCCGAGGCTAGGCGTGCCCTGGCCGCCGCCGCCGCGGCTGAGCGCACTCGCCGAGCGGAGCACCAGCAGCTGCGGCAGGCGCACGCCGCGCTGCAGCACAAGTGAGTAAAGACAGGCCGAGTCCGGCGCGCGCTGGCCGCCAGACGCGCTGAAGAATTTTAGAAAAACTGAAAGTGAGCTCTATTCAGGGGGAAATCCAAAGTCACCACACTCCTATAGGTGTGAACGTCTTGCCTTTTATCCCTTCAACGATTAAATTCGGCCGAAAGCTGAGCTGCGCTTAAGCGTTCTCCGCCTACAGACACGGTAAGTTCCTATAGGTGAACCATTCAAGCCCTCTGTCGTGATGCCCCGCGTCCCTCTAATGTCGCGGGCGCGGTCTGCCTTAAATGTGAACCATTAAAGCTATTATTTGTGTATTATTGTTATTTGTTAGCGCTGAGAATAATAATACAAAGTGAAATATTCATGTTAATTCTATATTATTAGTCTAAAGTTAACCGCGTTCTGTAGGTATACAAGTCATATATAAACGAGGTAATCTGTAATTGGCCTTCTTTAAGTTTAATACATATGTAATTTTATAATTGTTAATAGCTATAGAGTTCCCTTATAAATAATAATAAAAAAGTGTTACATAACGTTGTATGTTCGCAGAGTGTCAACGTGGCGAACGAGCGAGCGCGCTGCACTGGAGCGGCGGCTGGGCGAGGAGCGGCGCGCGCGCACCGCCGCCGAGCAGCAGCTGCTGCGAGCGAGACACGACAGGACCACCAAGTGAGAATACTGGCCATTTACCATTCCATATACAAAAATCGGCCGAGACAATGGAGTTTTATTTCGATATCCTAGGGGCGATGCGACTTCCTGTTTCTAAAAGAACTATATATATATATATATATATATATATATATATATATATATATATATATATATATATATATATATATATATATATATATATATATATATATATATATATATATATATATATATATATATATATATATATATATATATATATGTCTACATAACGTAAATCATCATCATCAGTCTATTAATGCCCTCATTGTAGGACCACAGGCCTCCCCTTGCACAAGTGGGTATGGGCCATGATCCACCGAGCGGGCCCAGTGCTGGTTGGTAGATTTCACACACTTTTGGATTTCACATGCAGGTCAGACAGGTTCCTCAGACATAACGTAAATAAAGGGTCCTAAATGTACCTGTAAAGGTAAAGTTCAGTGTGACATGTTTATGCAACTATATCTGCAATATTTGTAATTGTTACCCAAACTTTTACGCAATCCTAGGCCATTAGTTTTTAAAAGACGGGTTGTGGATGTCCTCAAGTGAGCTATCCACGCACCTACTTTATAGTCTTTACTTTTCAATAGGTATTTTTTAGTCATTACATTCAATAGTATTTATTCCCAACTCAATTTTGTACAACAACCAATTTCCCACTTCCTAACCGTGCTGTGTTTACACGTTAAGGGTTACGACCTGGCTCATAACTTTATATTGATTTTTATGTAATTTCTCTGGTTGTAATCTGTTGTGTTTACCTCATAAATAAATTAATAAATCTTATCTTATCTACCATTAGAAAGATCACAAGCCAATAAACATATACAAACAATTAGGTGCAGAAGAAAAAAAAAATTAAACAAATATATTATAAAAACAAATAAGCAAAAGTAATTAAGTTTGATGAAGGTGGTGTGCAACACATAAAAGCGACATATATAGTTAATGGTGCTATATACAGTTTCGGTACACCAGCAAGATGAGCCGACAGCTCAGTTGAGAGCACTGCCATGGAACGGCAAGGTTGCAGGTCCAAATCCTGCTCGCGGAAATTCTTCACCCTTTTTCTAGTATATTTATTTAAAAATATATATATTCAACCCGTTTCACAGCAGTGAATGCGAGAGTGAATACTGCCGCACCCGCCGCAGTACTGCGGAGGCCGAGACTGCGGCGTTGCGGCGAGAGCTGCGGCGCGCGCACGAGCTGACGGAGCAGCTGCGGAGAGAGCTGCAGCATCACACCGACCAGGTCTGTGTCAGTAGCGGCATTGATAATTTATGTTCCGCCAACGCCCTTTGATCCGTCTTGAAAAACTAACAAATTTTCTTATACAAAAGAGCCGAAAAACTCCTCTCCATCCTAAACTGTTCAAGGTATTCCTGCAAAGAAAAGGTTAAAAATTGCCTATTGACACTTGATTATTTTAATACTGAAAAAATATTGTTACCAATTAGTTGAGTCCTATGGACGCACACTGACCCTTACACCTACCAACATACACCCCCTTATACACCCACCCTCTCACGCACACACCCCTCACACACACCACATACACGCATACTTAAACTGTTTAATTTAGTTTGTTCTGTTTTATTGCCTTATGTTTTTCATAATTTATTTATCGGAAGAGACTGGCCCCCACAACACATGGTATCCTAGTGTGGGAGCCAGGGAAATCTGAGAAAATGTAAAATATATTGCATTAATAAATTTTTATTTTTAAAATGGCGAATCGCGCGCCAACTCTCGGGCCATCCCTTCAAGGCGACCAGTAACGCCCTCTTCACGTTGGCCAATGCGTCTGCCAATCTATTGGCCAACGTGAAGAGGAGGCATTAAAACTAAACTCTCCATTCACTCGTACACAACGTGAGTGAGCGTAACAGTTGCATTAGGTTTAGTTTTAAGTTTGGCGAACACCTCGGAATCGAAGCCACTCCAAACCGAGACAATACTATCCGAACCTTTGTTCTAATCCAGCCTTTCCCAAAGTGGGCGATAACGCCCCCTTGTGGGCGCTGCAGGCCTAAAGGGGGGCGGTAAGAGACCCAGAAAAAAAATGGGGGCGTTGTGTAGAGGCTTGGGGGGTATAAAAGATACTCTGAATACTATAAAGTTGCGTTTCAATAATCATTCTCATTGGCAGGTGTAGCCCGTAAGAGTTAACTTGAGACCTGAGCGCCGTTGTGTATTACCGACTGCGCTCAGGTTTCAGTTAACTCTTGCGAATTATAGTAAAAGTCTCGTTTAGAATTAATGTTTAATCTCCGCTAATATAGCTCACAATAATTAATTAATTTAATTTGAAGTTATAGTCGTTTTTAAGTAGGGGAAAAAATGGGGGCGCTAAAAAATAATTTATTCTCAAAGTGGGCGGTAGACAAAATAAGTTTGGGAACCCCTGTTCTAATCTAAGAATATACATCACCCAGAAGGACGGTACAGTAGCATTGTCTGTGTCCAAAACCGTACGCCGCTTCCCTCGCCAGCCCCCGCACCCAGGGTTGCCAGATGAAGAATGGTTTACAATAGGGTATTTTCCAAGTATCAAATATTAAATGCATTTCATAAATTGATGCTCAAATGTGAAAATGAAATATCTACAGGCAATCAGACATCAGATGGTAGAAAATTATGACGTCAGTGTTCCCTAGCGCCATACAAGCAGGTCCTAACTACATATAAAGGACTGTTTTGCTAAAATGGAACAGAGCATCTCTCCAGAACTAACTTAAACCATTAATATCTCTGAATAACTAATTTTAGATCCTTCAGGATGTCCATGTAAGTTGATGGATGCAATAAAAAAAACAGGTTTAAACCCTATTTGGTAGTATATTGTAAGGTTCGTCTACACAGGTTCGGTCGTTAGAAGCGCAACGCGAGGAAGCAGGATCCCCTCATGCGCGGTCCAACGCCCGCCTGGCCGGCGCGTACGCAGAGCTACAAGAAAGATCGACGCACCTGGAGCGCTCTCTCTCCGCCGAAACGCGGGTCAAGTTAGATTTGCTCTCGGCGTTGGGAGAGGCCAAGCGACAGATGCATATACAAGAGGGTAAGAGAGTGTTTTCTTTTGTATTTATACAATAAAAATATGCTCGTTTGTTCGTCTGCTCTCTAACGAAAGAGAACGAAACAACTATAGGTATTTCACGAAGCAATAATCCTTGTAATTACAAGTCATGTCTCGCTTTTGGATATTAATTCTTTCTTTCTTTCTAAAATGGCAACACTGATTTTGTTTTGTGTGAGTATTTATATTAATTTTGCCATTTTAGGCTTTTTGTGGTGTGGTCACACACATCATAGACATCTCACCTCACTATAATGTTCGAGGGTTTTCTAATCGCTGCTAATCTTGAGGACTTGGAGTTCCTCATGTGCCGGTAATGACGCTGGCTCTCTTACCCTTCAAACCGAAACACAAAAATGCAAGCATCTCTGCTTCACGGCAGAAATAGATAAGAGGGTGGTACCACCCCAGGCGATCCTTCACATTAGGATCTACCACTAAAGAATCTACTACTAAGAAAACGAATCTCATTCCAGGTCTAATATCAAGACAAGAAAAAGAAATCGAGGAGTTAAAAGCCCAGATGCTCGCTGTAATGCCCACCAACTACGTAACCCAGCACGGCGTCGGCGTGTCCAAGCTGCGGCTGTCCGAAGGGTCGCCGCTGGACCCCAACGCGTCAGTCTACACGCCCAAACAACTGTGCTCCGACGCTTGAGCAGTAGACGGAGTTACGTAACGCAATTCGAATAAGTTTTTTTTTTTTTTTTTTTTTTTATATATATTAGAAGTGGGTAAGGACAGTGGCGAGTAGAATGGCGAGTGGCAAGTGGCTGACCAGTGACAAAAAGTCGAACAATACTTGGATCCACTGGCAAGGCAGCTTGCAAGTCAACTTGCTCGCTGTAATTAGTAATTACCCACTTCACTAAACTTTCATTTGGTCAAGTGTTTAGAAGTGGGTAAGGACAGTGGCTAGTAGCATGGCGAGTGGCAAGTGCCTGGCCAGTGACAAAATAGTCAAACAAAACTTGGATCTACTGGCAAGGCAGCTTGCAAGTCAACTTGCTCGCTGTAATTACCCACTTCACTAAACTTTCATATGGTCAAGTGTTTAGAAGTTGGTAAGGACAGTGGCGAGTAGAAAGGCGAGTGGCAAGTGCCTGGCCAGTGACAAAAAGTCAAACAATACTTGGATCTACTCGCAAGGCAGCTTGTAAGTCAACTTGCTCGCTGTAATTACCCACTTCGCTAAACACTTGACCAAGTGTAAACCAGCAATTACATCCAGTATATTTATTACTCGACACGAATCAGAATAGGATAGAGCCACAGAAATCGGACTACGCTATCTAGAACAATGTTGTGAGCACAGACACCGAGCCATGGGTTTGCCCCATATTTTCATACATTTGAATGCCCGACTAATGTATATCCCATCTGCTCGTACGAAGCGATTTGCTTCTTCGTTCATTATGCGAACGGCTAAGGAATGGAACAGCCTGCCGGCGTCTGTATTTCCCGAAACCTACAACCTTGGGATCTTCAAGGCCAGAGTGAATAGGCATTTACTGGACCCGCATGCTCCATCGTCGACCTCATCGTCGCTTACCATCAGGCGAGATTGAGGTCAAATGCGGGTTTAGTAGTCAATAAAAAATATATATGGGAAAATGCTAACAGCGCATGCGCCGACTGGCAGACGCTGTTTACATACAAAACTTCTCTAGCGAGCAATCTACATTTTAGGGTGAATTTCAAAATCCTTGGCTGGAACCTTGTACTTATCGTACCAAGGCTTTTTAGTATGGTTTTACAAGGTTTTTACACATAACCTTGTCATACCATGAAAATCATACTGAACTGTCTTGGAACGACAAGATTCCATCCTATTCTGATTTTTGTTATACTGGAAGCCATAGCCTAAATAACTACTTGAATTAAAGACTGAAGGCGCGGCTACAAATGGTCGTTCACCGTTTCGGCGACCGACCTGCGGTGGACGATCTACGGTCGAACTTGGTCGTTGGCCGAAAGCGGTCGACGACTGGTCTTATAGTCGGTGACCGACCAGAGGGTTGGTCGACGACCATATGTAACCGAGCCTTTACAGTTACCAGCACGATCCAAAAACACTTTCATTCTACAAAACTTATTCGAGTTGTGTTACTGTTCTACACGTGTACTATGCCCTAGCTTCAATCATTGAGGCTGCGTACTGGTTTTTGTATGGGCGTTTTTTTTATTTTTGATCTCATTTTTTTAATTTAACGTATGGTCACATTGCAAGTCTCGTGGGTTGAGTTGGACTACAGGGCACTTACCAATTGTGATTTTTAAAATTTAATCTTTTTATATTTATACGTCAATAAACGTGTAGGAACGCGCTATGTGAGGGCATGGATGACGTAACGTCAATTGTATGAAAGGGAAAATCTTCCACCAGGCGGGGTGTTGTGCCTGGTGACCAGATGTCCTGGTCCAACTATGGATGTTTGTAACTCGTATATATACGAAGTCCCAGGAAAATTTCGATAGTGCGTTCTACACCGACGACGTGAGTAGGTACTAAACGTAGTGGCGCGTCGTGCGTCGCCACAAACGCAACGTAACAATATCCAAAGCGTTACATTGGTCAAATTAAAATCATTATAAAAAAACATAGGCTGCCTTTCCACCAAAGCTGTGCGAGGAAAATCCGCCAATAGGATCGCTCCATTATAATGGTCACGTGATATGACGTGATAATGATGCGATCCTATTGGTGGATTTTTCCTCGCTTCCTCGCAGTTAGGCCCAGCGTTGATTAGAAGAGGAAAGGCGCAGCAACTTTAAACTAACAATTGAAACTAAACCGTAATATCTCTTTAATACGAGCTAGCCGCCATTCCGCCGCCCGAGTCGCTTGATATTTTAAAGTGGCATCACTTCTTGATACCACAAAATAACTATCAAAGTGAAAAGGAAGAACCACTCTTACTTTTTCAGTGGGCTAGTTATTCACCTGTCAGAGTCAAAATTACTCTCCCCGATGGAGTTTTCGAACGGCTATCGAGACATGTCTACATTTACCCGAGGGGTTCGAACATCATCATCACCATCATCAGCCTATTAATGTCCCCACTGTTGGGGCACAGGCGTCCCCTTGCACAAGAGGGGTACGGTCCTTGATCCACCGAGCGGGCCCAGTGCTGATTGGTAGATTTCACACGCCTTCGGAAACTTTGAATTTCCTCAGACATGCAGGTTTCCTCGCGATGTTTTCCTTCACCGACCAGTCGGTAAATGTACGTGGGTCTTCGAAAAAAATCCGAAAAACTCATTGGTACATGTCATTGCATGGTTTCGAACCCGGCGTCCTAACCACTAGGCCACCGACGAGGGGTTTCGAACGCGGTCTTTAAATTACAATTAAGTAAGTGCCTGTATTTGTAATCGGAAGTCGTATTTGTAGTAACAATGCCTTACTAGATTTGACAAATCACTGATTTTCTCACCCATTACGTGTATTTTTTTATATTGGTGTGTTACTTAAAAGTAAAGCAGAATGTCCATGATGCTATGACCTTCAGTAATTCGACTAACAATTTTATGACAGGAAAACATGACTACAAATACATAATTTGTTGACACTGTTTCTACTTCACCCGCTGCCATCAATGGACATTCTACTGTAAAACGAAATGTCCATACAAACATCGGTAAAAAAAAACTGGATTTAACTGAACTTAAAAAAATCGAATGTATTAGTTTTGTAACCGTGTATTGTAATTGTGACAGAGCGTTTATTTTTTCATCACTGAAATATTTGGATTTATTACACTGTACCTTTTACCTACGTGAATAATAACTTATTATTATACTTTTTAATGGTATTTATCCACCATAGCGAAGCAAAGAGATCTGTTAAAATTAGGGATGTTACGGAGGTGGTTTTACCGGAACCGGAGTCGAAACCGAAGGTTTTAAATTGGATTTATCGGAGTCGGAGACGAGAGATGTTCAGAAGAAGTTCAAATTTTAAACCGTTTTTGACCTGACCAATTTGTTTTCTATGATGACGTTTGCGGCAATAAAACATGTTCCTTTAGAGAGTAGTGTAGGAATACATACATAATAATACATAAATGTACTCCTAAACAATTTAATGAAATATTAATATTTGAATATGTTTTGCTCACAAATCTTCACTATAACCTCCGATTCAAAATTATCGGAGCCGAAGTCGGTAGTCGGAGGTGTAAAATCAATCGGAAGTTCCGACCTTTCGGAGTCGGAGTCGAAGCTCCGTAACATCCCTAGTTAAAATCTACCATTACATACAGGATGTACCATAAATTCCTAAGCATTCAAATGGTTTAACTTGCGCTTGTCGGTTCTTAATGAAACTTCTACGTTTCCGTGAAACAGCATTCAAAGTACAATAATGATATATCACATAATAATATGTATTTTGAGAACATTTACAGAATTGGAAGAAAAATTCTTACAAAAACATATGAAAGGCAACAATTTTAATTCTGTCAATTTGAAAAGTCATGACAAGTACTGTTTTTAGTTTTGTGGTCCTTCGGACTTTTTATTTCATTTATTAAGGGAATCAAGTTACATTTACTGACTCTTAATTATTTTTTTACTTGAATGGTATGTGGATGATTATACAAATTCGTTTTGGTGGACAAACACCTTTAAGCACAGAACAATAGGTTTATCTCTGAAAAATTCTCTATAAGTTGCAGAATATGTACTAATTTAAAAATATCTATTGGTTTTGGACGCGCGTCGTTACCTGATGTTAAATTTTTATTTTTGGCGAAAAAGTTACGAATTTTATAAACTTATTCAGACTCTACATACATCGAACTGGTGTTCAGCGAACGTTGTAGGCGATTAACCCAGTATTATAGAAATCCTTGTAATTACATGTATAATTTTTATTTTTATAGCCCGACCAGAGTCTAAAAAACCCTATAAAGAGGACACTACTTTTGGGTTTTATATGGCAACAAATAGAATAGTCATGACAAGGTGGATTCAAGGTGGATTCTAGACATGTCTAGAATCCTTTGAATTTTGACCTTACAAACCAAGAATCCTTTTAATTACAAACTTAGAATCCATTAAACTACAAATCTAGAATCCCTGCAATTATGAATCTTAAATACTGTAGTATAATGACTCTATCTATAAACCGCTCGCCTACGTTTAAGAAACGCCAGTTTGATCGTACCCTGAAATTGAAATCTGTCAAATACGAATTTGACGTAAAAAAATTATGCAATTGATGTATAGAGCATATTTCAAATCAAAGTATTCCTTCCATTTTAGACGCGACATAAATCGTGCAGAATTTTCAATCAATGCTTATACGGTCCGTAATTCTGAATACCTCTAAAGGCTGGTATCACTATCAGATGATCAGCCTTTTTAGTAATTACTCGGTATCAGCCTTTTGACGTCACATTTCGAACCGCTGAAATTGTCGGAATGAACTCTTTGGCAAATTGTCGGAATGAACTCTTTGGCAAATTGTCGGAATGAACTCTTTGGCAAATTGTCGGAATGAACTCTTTGGCAAATTGTCGGAATGAACTCTTTGGCAAATTGTCGGAATGAACTCTTTGGCAAATTGTCGGAATGAACTCTTTGGCAAATTGTCGGAATGAACTCTTTGGCAAATTGTCGGAATGAACTCTTTGGCAAATTGTCGGAATGAACTCTTTGGCAAATTGTCGGAATGAACTCCTTGGCAAATTGTTCGCGCGTGTTCTTTCAAATTTTATGTGATAAAATTGTACAAAATAAGATCTGAACTGAGTCTTCTTCCTTGTAATTGTTATGTCTATTGATGTTTTAGTCGAAATTTCGGCTTTATAGCGTGGCGTTAGGTTTGGGACTGGCGTTGAAAATCTTTAGACGATGCCTTTAACAGAAACAAATGTACCTATTACATTGGACAACACATCAGACTTTACCCTTCAGCACTTCGTCGCTTTAACATTCATACGAATGTCAAAGAATCTTAACAAAGACTTACTGCAACATGGTTCCACATAATATAGCTCGATGTGTCGTACAGTCAGTAGAATCTGCATATTTTTGCGCAGTTTTTAACCTGCTGTATGTACTTGTTTAGAATTCTAGAAAGTATCTAGTAGGGTCTAGCTGGAAGAAATCTCTATTTTAGAGATAAGCTCTACTTGTGTACGTCAAATTTCTTGGTGTTGTTTCTTTTATGTGTGCAAATAAAGTATTCAGTGAAAGACACATCAAGCTATACTCTGTGAAACCTTGTCGTAATAAGATTTTGTTATGATTTCTTGACAAAGTAACAAAGGGTTTTACCTTGATGTTGTAGGCCCACTGTACATAATTTCTGTCAAATTGAACTTTATGCTGTTGCTGTATGCTAACTGTGTGCCACTTTATAACGCCACGCTGACTTGTTCTGTTACAAAAAAAAACAATGTAAAAAATCGTCTGCAATCTGACAGTTGTTGAACCATGACAGTTGTTGTTTGTAATGTTTGACTCTGCGATTAGACTGTGGTGCATTGGAAAGATTGTATACCGAACGGTTGAGTTGGAGTACTTTTACAAGGGTTTATCGCCAGAAAAAGAGTTAAAAAGTACACTGGCAACATTGTCAAATGAAATGACCTTTTGAAATAAAGTTCGACCAGCCAAAATCAAGTACCTAACCAGGCTATGACAAGTTTCGAGCATTCAAAAAAGGTCCATTTATAGATAAAGAATCACCTGTATGCAATCCTATTTTGTTACCTGTTTATTTACGTATTTTTTTTTGTGCCATGGACTCGCTGTGTGCCGATTTTTTAAACATATTTTAAAATACATAGGTTCAGTAATACAAAATATTTTTAAAGTAGGTACAGTAAGGTTTTTAAATGAAAAACTACAATACACCAGCTTAAAGTAAAGTAAAAGTAAAATACACTTTATTGGAAAAATATAAAACAAAACATAGAAAAGGAAATAGTGAAGTACAATTATCGTACTTACGCTAAGAGCGATCTCTTACAGGCAACCTTAGATATGGGCGCATCAGCTATTTACTGAATAATAAATAACACCTGTAAAATTACTTCAACAAGTTATGTCGTCATACCTAACGTTAATTTAACCTTATATCGATTTATTGTTTTTTATCTGTGTTACTAATAACTTCCCTTTCGCTTCCATTTTGTTTGTAATTTCTAGTTGCATTTACGCAGTACAATGTTTATTTATATTTATATAACGTGGGACGTGGAGTACGTAAGTCTTGAGTAGGATAATACCATATTCTACCTACACATCCCGATAAATAATCAGCCTGAAATTCAGTATAATTTCAGTGTAACAAAACCCCTCTGAAGTCCTTTCAGGACTAAGCTCCAACTGCTGATTTTGTTTTCGCCATGTTAGAGTTGGCCCCATAGTAAAAGTTGTTCAGTTATGGATACTGAACACCCTCCTTTAGGAACTATAGGGGTTTTTTGTTACAGCCTATAGATACAAGGCTATTGAACAAGGAGAAGTGAATTTTCTCTATAGAGTGAGTTTGGGGTATGTTGGGATGTGGAGTAAAATCGTTTAAATCAAATTTTTCTCGACTAGAAGGCAGCCACATCGATAGCCCTCTGGTTGGCCTCGAACAGGTCCTCCCGCGTGCAGGTGGTCGGACACGCGGGACAGCAGAGCAAGTGCTCCATGGTTTGAGGGGAGACACCACACTCACACTCTACTTGATCGCTGGAAAAACCCTATTTGTGAAGATTATCTCCGCAACAGCCAACCTGGGTTCGCAGGCGATTAAGCGTTTTCCAGGTTGGCCACGGGAGTTTTAAACCTGGTGGTAGGTCTTCTATTCTAATAGGTCGAATCTTTTAATACCGCTAGATTCGGCAGTAATTTGGTTTAAACAATCTTACCCCACATCGCCGTAATTATCGGGATGTCTAAACCGTACATAAGACCTAACCAGAAATATAATGTAAGTGTCATCAGATTTTATAGCCCTTATGTAATATCAAAAGTAGCAAAACGAATACAATGTAGAGAATAATTACGCTTTTACGTTGAGCGGTGAAATATTAATTACGCTTTTACGTTGAGCGGTGAAATATTAATGAGAATGTGAATTGAAAAAATTCTGTTGAATTTTTAATATTACTTCTTTCTCAAGACCGATTGCTAGTATCACCCCGTCTGTATACACTATACGTTATCTTACGTGCCGTATTTTCTGGTCAGGCTTATGTAGGTTTATTGTAAGGACTAGAAAACTAGAGGTATTCGATTGGATCGATTAGGTAGGATAAGACCGCCTCGAAAGTTAAAACTTTTGGTATTCGTAGACCGTCTGCCCTATCGTAATGGTTAGTGGAATTCAGGCAACCCGTAGGCTTCTGATAACAGCCGGGCCCGACAGCTTAACGTGCTCTCCGAGGTACGAAGGGGCTCAGATGTAAATATGCCGCTAGCAGTCACCCATCCCGGTACTGAGCGCGGCCAAACCATGCTATGAATTTATCTAGGCTACGAGCCCCTCCCTACTACTATTAAGTATTCTAAGAATGTTTTAGCACCTCTCTATCTTGAATAATGTTCCGGGTTTGATTCTCGTGTAGAAATTACCGGTTAGTACCTATTATCGGGGTTAAAGAGCGTCGGTGGCACAGTGTCTAGGATACCGGACTTCCGTGCCGGAGGTCCGGGTTCGAAACCACGCAGTGCCATGTACCAATAGTCAAGAGTTTTTCGTATTTTTCGAAGACTTACGTACATTTACCGACTGCTCTAACGGTGAACGACAACATCACAAAAACCTGCACACTGAGATGACCAGTGTGTAAAATGGGGTAGGCAAAAAAGATCCTCAAGAGTCGAGGCCGCTGGGTTATTCCCGGCCCTCTATCATAAGATAAGATTATCGGGGTTGATTTAACTAGGTAACTTTCAAACTCATGAAAACCGAAAAATTATGAATTAAGGATTGTGGGCGTTAAAATTAATAAGAGAATATTTAAAAAATAATCACTGAAGGATAAGCATTTTTTCGTAAGTTTAACAGGTGCCTAGTTAGTTCGAAACAATATGGAATGTGGTTTTAATATTAAACCCAAATCCTCTCATTTTGTTTAGAAAATTATAAACCGCTGATTGATTCTTTTTTTTGTCTATAGTGGGTAGATGGTCATATTTTTTTGTCTATAGTGGGTAGATGGTCATAATTGGCTGTCGAATGTCCTGTAAAATATTGTAAGAAATCTTCGTAAATTACCATTATCAAGTGACAATGCCAAGTGATGCTGCCCTGACTGTTTACATAAACCATTAGCTAAGCACTTGAGTTTCAAACTTGTATGCAGAAATGGGTACATCACTTGATAGCAAAGAACGATGGATTGGATTTAGGAAACGTTAAATTCATGTATTATTTTCTGAGATTGTGACAGTAAAGTCGTCTAGTCTAGTCTTAACTGAGGTCTGTTCTCACATACTATGAATTTAAATCATTAGTAGGTGTGAACGAGTCTTCATATTTACAATATAAGTTTATAATATAAGTTTTTATTTGTTAACATCAGTCTGCCCTCGAAGTAAACTATTGTGGAAACTCTAAGTACTTAATTTAGCTTTAGATTTGAAGTGATTTACCGACTAACAAGATTTTTTTTAACAAAACTGTCGGCAGCACAGACACCGATGTATATTTTTTCATGAACACGTTTTCAGAATTAAATATGGAATTGTAGTAACAATTGGTACAAGCGGATTGATCTGAATTTTCACTAGTGAAACATAAGCGATAATGTTTGTTTGTATAAACATGCTGTGACAGCAATAAAAAATCAGACTTGCATTTTGGTGATTTTATTATTGATATAAACATTCGTGACATGAACATAACATGATGGTTGTCTGAATTACCATTGATTATAGTCCATTTCAAATACGATGGCGTGTAAGCAATTGAGGCAGTGATTAGCGATAACAAAAGGAGTGGCGATAACAACAGATACCTGGAAAGACCTTTTTCTGGCGCGGGATTTTCGAGGCGGCCAACACGTGTTGATCCTTTTAGTATAAGATGATATAATTGCTTACAGCTCAGTCGTTCTGTAACTTCGCTATTCGCTACACGTATAAAAATAAACATGTTTCGACCTTGGGAAATATCAAATAATGCTTCTATAAGTGGTGAAAACAGTGTTCAGTGTTAAAAAAGATATTTGAGTGCGGACGCTCAAGATGTAGTATTGAGTGTGTATAACAATCTCTTGAAACGCATGGGCGGAAGGGGAGTGATTAAAGAGACAACTGAATTAACAAACGTGCCTGTAAGAACTGTTTGTAGAATAGTTTCAGCGGAGCCGGATCATCGTCCTCGTAAACGGGTCAAGATAAGTTTTAAGAGGATTGATAACTTCATAGAGGAGCACGTGAGAAGGACTGAAGATATAAACACGCGTGAAGACACGGATACCGAAGAAAGTGATTAAACATACAATTGATGTAGCAGAAGACATTGTAATAGTAGAAAAAGGGTATGCTTATAATTTAATGTAAATAAACAAAAAGTAGAACAAAAAATATTGTTTAAATGTACCAGTATCAAAATGCATCATTCCTGCTACAGTTGATCATTGGTTTAACAACAGATGCTTGACTTGTAGTGTTACAGTAGTAAACTAATCACACAACAATAGATTATTATCGCAGTCTTTATTGTTCAGTCTCAAGTGCGAATACGCCATGGTATATGAAATGGACTATACCTACATATTTTTTACCTGGGCCAGCCAGAATTTCATGTAGGATTCTTTTTCACCAAATTACAAAATAGTTTACAAGGTCTTTGTAATTCAATATTTCCAGAATCAGGAGAAAATATCAATTATGAATTAAATTTTTCTCAAATTTTGTTTTCTTTCATATTGTCCGACATATACAATACACGGAATGGCATTACAGACCATAAATTACCCTTTAATGAAGTTATGTTAAAGTTACCATTAAGAATTAAGGATTCCCTAATAACCTAGCCTAGTGCTAACTAAGTATTCTTCAAACGCTATGAATCCCTTTCTTTGGCAGCTTCTATTCTATTTTCACTCACAATGCTCTGTATCTGAAGCTGAACCCGCAAAGCTCTCTGTAAATCCATACTCCTCAACTGTGTTGCGATGTATTTGCCATAAATATCAAACTCGTCTTCCTTACATTCATTGTTTGCATCCGAACTTCTTCTAAACATCTGTTCAGATTGATCTACACTAGAATTACGTCGTTTAATCTTTCTTTTCCTCGGTATAACTGGTTTACGCATAGTTTCTGTCTCTCCGTCAGTGTCTTCTGGTTCGAATTTGAGTAATAGTGTGTCATCATTATCGTTTGGTGGTATGAAGGGGTCTTTTGTGTCATCAAAATCTTTATCGGTATCATCATTGAAAGTTTCATCTGAGATTTCCGGAACCCAAACCAGTGTGTTGTCTGTGGACTCTTGTTCTAACTAAAAACAGAAGTGTGAACAGTAAAATAAAAACATTTTAATGTAAAATCCTGGCAATCAATGAGGCATTTTAGTAATAAAGTCTATAAGTATGGAGCATTGGTGGAGTAATGGATCCAGTGATGTCATTACATACCAACAAGCTTTCGGTTTTTCGAAGACTTCTGTACATTACTGCTCTGACAGTGAAGAAAAACATAGCAAGGAAACCTACAAGTGTGTGAAATGGGGAAGGGAATAGCCATGTAATGATTGAACGAGCTGTCGCAAGATACTTTTCCTTTTTTGATGAATAAAGAATTGGTTCATACTCATCAATGAGGATGCGACGAAGAATATACTTACATCATCATACACGAATCCTTCCTTCGACCTTCTCGACGGTACTTGTTGCAAGCATTTGTGAAATTCCGCAAACCAAGACAGCTTAGGTTTTCTACCATGTTTTTTTATTTTTGCAAGTTCCAAGTAATAGGTAGTCCTTAAATTCTTTACCTTCCGTCTCGTTTCAGGCTCGGTAAGCGATATATTAGTTGCAGATTTGAAGTCCTGCATTAAGAGTTTGTAAGCTACTTGTCTCCGAAACCTTTGATTGTAGTCCTCATGTTTGGGATTCCACAAGCTTTCGTGGCTTAGATATAATTCCACGAATTTGCGCGTCTCAGTTTCGTCCCACCGCATCATTGTTAGTAGGTACCCTTTTTCATATATAAAAGTTCTTTGGAAATAAACTTATTTCCATTGAATAACAAGATAAATACAGCACAGATTAGAGTATATGGAATACAGGAAAATGTAGAGTGCGTTCTACCACCTATTAAAATTATTCACTTAGACAAATGTACACGTTCCATTGCTTGTTTTGAATACAAGTTTGATACATTTTCAGCTGTTAACGCGGTAATGGAACATGCAAGTTGTCAACATGAATTATTTCAACTGGTTATGGAACGCTCTCTTGATGAAAAAAACGCGAAACGAAAACAACGCTTTGGAAATAAGAATGGAATAACCTGAAGCGTTGCTATATGGAAAAATTAATATTATCTCAAAATCTTGGGAAAATTGTCGAACTTATTACAAAATTATCGAGTAGACGTATTTTGATCGAAAATGGAACGAAATTAACAGTCGCATTTCTTTAGATTTGCATTTCCATGAGAACAATCTGTCGCTCGCTTTCAATTGTTTATATTGAGTCTCTCTTACTGACACGCAAAAGTAGTGATAATTTCTGCCACATACGCTGTATCTGATCAGCGTGTCACTCAAAGATCCTTTCTATGAAGAGCGAGTTATTTTTCGAGGTGGCAACATTGCAGCTGGTACCGACCGATTCTGACAACAGTTGTTTTTGTATTTGAAGATTTATCAAAGGGGATTATTCAAAGAGGATTTATCAAAAGGGATTATTTAAGAATTTATCAAAAGGGATTATTCGGCAATAGGGCTGAGGGCTCAGATTTTGCTCAACTGGGGAGGCATGGATCCCTACTAAGGGTAGATTTATTTAAAGTGGCGGCAAGGTGGGATTTCTACAGAATGGCCAGTAATTAAGTGCAAATGCACTCCATCCACATAAATAAAATAAATTGGCAAAGGCGGGCGGCGCGCCCGCTCTAAAATCGAATGTTAACTATGGATAAACCGCTAAACAGTGGGGTCGCCTGCGCGGCAAGAAGGGCGCGGGGCGGGACGTCAGAGGGCGAGCATGCAGCGTGCGGGCGGCAGGCCCCTTCTCCCGCCCCGCCAACCTCTTGCCGCGCAGGCGACCCCACAGTTAAGCGGTTTACCTATAGGTACTTAAATTAGAATGGCATGGAACAATGATTTATTTATTTGTAATAAATAATATTCGCTGTGTATTTACATTGTTTTACCTTTCTTATTATTTACAATATCCCTCACCATTTTACATAAAAAATATTAGCTGGACAAGCCAGAATTTTATATGGGATTTTTGCCAAATAACGAAATAGTTTGATAATAAATAAGCAGTAAAGAGCAGAATTTAAAATAATACAAGCTTGTGTATAAATAATTTTAAGTTGTAAATAAATAAATTTATCAAGACAAGCTCTATTGGTGTACAGAAAGTCACCATTTAAATTATTCTCTTATAAAATTTAGAACAATTATCTCTAAAGGTTCTCGCAAACAGAAGGCGGACAGGCATTCTGCGTTCAGCATGTGAGTGTGCTGCGCGTTATTCCGGTTGACCGACCCGGTCAGAATACCTGCTGTATGAAAATGTGTATGCAACACAATACAATACAAAGATCTCAGAACGCGAACGATTGAACGAGTGGTCGCCTACTGTTCGCGAGAATCCTAATATGTGTTAGAATCATTGTGTGCTATCAATATGATTGGTTTCAAGAACCAAAGGTTTCTATCCTGCAGCTTCACTGACTTTTTTATTTACGGCGGCTACCGAATGCAGTAAGTAGTACCGTCTGCCAGTGTCTATGTGCTATATCTAAGTGCTCCTCAAAAATTATAAATCATTTTCCTTGGCCTCTTCTATCCTATTTTCGCTAACAATATCCTGTATCAGACGTTGGACCCTTAACGCTCTCTGTAAATCCATTCTTCTCAACTGGGATGCGATGTATTTAGCGTAAATATCAAATTCATCCTCTTTACTTACATCCATACTACTTCTGTAGGTCTGTTCAGATGTATCAATACTTGAACAATGTTGTTTATTCCTTGTTTTCCTTGATTTGACTGGTCTATTTGTACTATCTATCTCTGTATTAGAGTCTTTATGATCTATTTTGAGTGCAATTATGCTATGATTTGGTAGACCCTGTGTTCGATGAACGTCTATATCAGTATCATCATTTAAATTGTCCTCTGAGTTTTCAGTAACAGAAACCAGCTTGTTGACTGTGGAATCATAAATATCAAATTCATCTTCATTATTTACATCCATACCATTACTAAAGGTCTGTTCAGATGTATCAATACTTGAACTGTGTCGTTTTATCCTTCTTTTCCTTGATATAACTGGTCTATGTGTATTTTCTATTTCTCCATCAGTATCTTCAGGTTCTATTTTGACTGTAATTGCATTATGATTTGGTATACCCTGTGTTTCATCAATATCTTTATCAGTGTCATTGTTTAAATTATCCTCTGAATTTTCAATAACCCAAACCAATGTGTTGTCTGTGGAATCTTGCTGTAACAATAACAATACGACTTTCAAGTTAGGCAAAGGCAACCAAAAACTGTTATAAACACCAAGATTCGAATGACTTAAAAAGTTTATACATACCTCGTCATAAACGTCCTTTATCCTTCTTGACGGTAGTTGTTGCAAACATTTGTGGAAATCCGCGAACCAGAACAGCTTGGGAATCCTACCATGTTTTCTTGCTTTATCTAGTTCCTGGTAGTATGTTGTCCTTAGAGTCCTAATCTTACGCCTTGTTTCAGGCTCAGTGAGCGATATATTAGTCGCCACTTTGAAGTCGTGCATTATTTGTTTATAGGTCATTTGTCTCCGAAACCTCTGATTATAGTCTTCATGTTTAGGATTCCACAAGCTTTCGTGGCCTAGGTATAATTTTACGAATTCGCCCGTCGTGGTTTTGTCCCAGCGCACCATTCTTCGTTTTGTTTAGTTGTTTTTTTCATAGGAAATAGGATGGTTAGGCGTATACATACTGATAATTAGCTCTCAAAATTTATTTCGTCTTTAAGGAAGCAAAGCAAGCTGCTGACAGAAAAACACAGATTAGAGTATATGTCAGAAAAAGAAAACAATTAAAATGAGTGAGTGATGATGAATGAATGAATGAAAATTTAGTTGCCATTGCCACAAACGACATTTTATGGCTCTTCTACAATTTTGGTAATATGATCAATTTGATATAGGCGTCGATTCCGCGTACCACCAAAGTTAAAACTAAATGAACTTGTAATATTTGTTATCTACGGCTTAAATAAAATCGTTTATAACTGAAGGTGTCATTTCGATTAGCGATGTTTTAATTTAGCTCAGAATCGGTACCATAATCAAAAATATTTTCAAAGGTGGCAACTCTGAATTCGATTCGACATTAGGTAATTTCTATCTCTTTCGTCACATTACTTGTGCGAGCGTGACAACTGTGTTAGGCTCGACTTTTGAATGTCTAACTTGCGTGATTCGCCCACTCGTCAGTCAGTCTGTCTGTCTGTCATTCACAGTGCTGCCAATTGGCGGATTACCCGAATTTTGGGGAATAGGTGGTTAGCGCCGGAAGAGCGCGGGGTTTGGAAAGTTTCGGGGAATTCCGGAAACCTACAATTCAATTGGTTTAGTGGTAATGGGCTCTGTTCCAGGATGGCCACCAAAGCTAATCTTAAAACTAAACGAAACTGTCACCCTCTTACACGATATTGATACCCTGTCAAACGATTTTGATTATTGACAACATAGCAGCACTATGCTGAAAGCAAAAATATGAAAAAAAACCATGTTTTGTGACGGCTTCGCGCTACAATGACGACGCATGCGCGCTGTGCACGCTGCTGACATCTCAAAACAATCGCCACCGCCTTTCTCATATTTGCGCTGTCACTCCTCTTCCTTTCATCATCGCAATATTGTAAATACAACCATCTACACTTCAACATGCCGAGTTTCATTCCGTGGGGTACACGCCCCGTTTCATCCGTATTTGTGCTTGAATTTTTTGAGTACTTACATTAAAAATGTACTTACCTATTTTAAATTAGATAAACTCTGTATGTAAATTATATTATTAACTGTCGGGGATTTTTCGGGGAATTGGTCATCATAGAGCTTCGGGTAAATTCGGGAATTTCAGTTGCCTAATGCGGCGGGGATTCTAAAATTTAACACTGGCAGCATTGGTCATTCGTTCCATTCAACGATAAAGAATGGGTGATTGTTATATGTTCGTTCAGTAATGACGGGAATGCCGGGAATGTGAAAAAAAAGAGTAGAAAAACGGAAAATTGCATGCTGGGTAGGTGCGTACCTACCTATATAGTAGTAGGTACCTAGGTATGTAATGTTCTGTGATTGTTAGTAAAGATAAAAATGCAAAATGTCTACAAATTCCCTTGTGAACTCGGTGCAAACTTATTTAGCATCACAACATATGTACGCTAATGATGAGTGGCTTTCTGGGTAAGTTTATGTACCGTTCTAAGAAAAATAATCACAGAAATGAGTGTAAATTCAAACATTATTTTAATTTACTTAATTTTCTAGATGTGTAGAATATCTAACTGAAGACAACAGCAACAATTACAGTAACACAGATGTCCAAAACTTGGCTAAAGAGCAGTGGTTGTTAAATGATTTGGAGGAGATTTGCCCAGGTTCATTGCCAGGAAACTTGAAGAATCAGCAGAAAACCATGCTGGATGGATGTTTTGTACTCCAGATTAATGCTGCTATTGATATAGGTGATTTTTATAATTTATGTAAAATAAAGTTTATATTATTTGAGTGAGCAGGCAGCAAATAGCTGATGCGCCCATATCGAAGCTGGTGTATTATAGTTAGTTCACTTTTAGCCCTTAGTCATTGAGTTCATTCATAGATAATTAAATCCACTATAAACTATTCCGTATTATTAAGTAATAAATAATAATAATAATTTTCCAATAAAAAAAATTATGTCAATCAAATAGCCCGCCCCTTGTCGTCCCCGGCGCAAAGGTGCCCATAACGCTCGCGGCGTTACCGCGCTGTATCGCTACGGCCAACCTTTGCACCAGGTACGACCCGGAACGAGGGTCACAGCCCCTCTCCCTAAGGCGACGGCCAATCTCTGCCACGAATTGTTTCGCCTCCGCCCCCCAACAATCCGTTGTCTCCACCGCGAACGGGACGAACAGGTAGTTCTGTTGGAGAGCGGAGTACTTATCCCGCTTTTTGCCCGCTGCAAACTCGGCTGCTGTCCCGGCCGTTCGTGTCGTGCGTCTGACATGGCTGGCCGCAAACGTACTGTAAACTATTTAAAAACCTGTATTTATAATTTTACAATTTACATAACACTCTATCAATTCAAGGACAAAATCTATTCCTCAACAAATATTACATTTTCCAGGCACTCCAGCATATCAACAATATTTAAAATTGCAGAGAATAAATCAAGAAAACATTGAAGCCACTACGAGGTTCGATGATAAGGTCCCAAGTCATAGGTAATTTTTTAAATTTATTACAGCCTCTTTTTTAGATATGATTTACATAATCTACAGGAACTAGTAAGTTCAACTTATTCTATCTGTGTGCCTCCGGGCAAAGGTCTCCCCCAGTCCCCAATGGAGAACCATTCTTCCCTTTCCAACGCCACCCTAGTCCACGTCCTATGTGCCATTTCCACTATTTCGTCATCTCAGCAAATGAATGAGTCTGAATGGTCTACCTCTCTTTCTCTAGGCATGTCATAGGTAATAAATAACAGAAATTGTAACGATGTCGACTTCATCGTCCATATCAACTTCCTTGCCATCAATTTCAACCTCATTGTTAGAGCGTTTATCTCACCTCATTTCGTGTTGGCATCTTCATTTCTTCATCTATATTTTCAAATCATATTCCCATTCCATTTCTAACTTCCATTATTCCATTAATTTCATTGTCTTCACCTTTCTCTCTGTATTTTGTCTTGAACGGACATTTCTACGTTTTATAAAATTGTCCATATCAACCTCCTTGCCATCAATTTCAACCTCATTGTTAGCGTTTGTCTCACCTCATTTCGTGTTGGCATTTTCATTTCTTCATCTATATTTTCAAAATTCAAATCATATTCCCATTCCATTTCTAATTCCATTATTCCAATAATTTATAATAGACTAATAAACTTATTCTCTCTGTATTTTTGTCCTGAACGGATGTATGCCCGTTTTATAAAATTGTCTCCTACTACTACCTATTTTCTACTATTGTGTTGTTCTGTTCCTGATAAATATAGTATCTACTATTACCAAGTTTCTTCTATTACTTCATCTGCACATGTCCTAGAACCCTGCTAGCGGTACCTAGAGGGCAGATTGTAGCAAAATAAACCAGGCTGACTCTATTCAGCTTCATACTTTTGTCTTGGAGCTGGACTATATCCAGCAAAAACCATGTTTCAGAATGATAAAGCTTTGCCTAACCGATGGTGTGCAAGATGTGTCTGCGATGGAATACAAACCCATGCGGAACCTCAGCTGTGACATCACACCGGGCTGCAAGATATTGTTGAAAGGTATAGAGCTTAAATAGATATTAATATAAAAGCTTGTCATAGTTGCATGAATGATTTGGCTAGGAAAAATACTAGCACTTGAGAAGGAATAAATTAGAAAGCAGAATAGTCTTTTGTCAGGGTATTACTCGTGGTCCAACTGCAACGTCCAACTGGTTGTACATCTTTTTTCGTTCATTCTTATGACGTTTTAATATATTGTGCAGTTCATGGATAATTAGTTGAACCATGGGGAATAAAAAGTAGGTTTTTTTTAAATAATGCCCTCTGGTTTTGTGTTTTAAGGCACAATAATTTCGCCAATTCACGTTGTAAGGGAGACACATCGTGAAAGTGACCGGTTATGAAATTGGTTTATCGTAATTTAGAATTTTGCACATTTTGTCAAGATTGTCCGGAAACTCCACCTACAACAAACATAAAACGGCACATAGGTACATATGGACGGACGAAACAATATTGAACAGGGGAACATATACATATAATAAATATGTATGAATAAACAATACAGAAACCCACATACAAACAATCACAGTTTAATATTATAAATATTAATATATATGCATAAGTATTTGATAAAAGTAGAATCTACTAAGGTTAACAAAGACTGAAAATTTATAGGTCGAGGGATTTCTCGTGGGAGTACATCATAAAGAGAGACGGGATATTTGGGACAACCAAAAAAGATATGGTCTACGGTACCTTCATCAAGCCCACATTCACAGATCGAGTGATCTCTCACCTTAATTTTCTTCAAGAACACCGGGGTGCATGCATGGCTAAAAAATAGTTGTACATTGATGTCAACTTACATTTGACAGGTCTAAATGCTTGTGTGCTAACCTTTTATTATTTTAGAGGTATTAAAGGACAGCTTCACTTTTAGACTTCTCTTTAAATTGTCATCCTTCAGGGCCTGTAAGTCGACAGCATTACAGGTCCGATAGAATGCCGGCGAGGAGTCATTCTTCTCACCGAGAGCTCCATAGAACTGTTGGGCGGTGAGGTCCAGGAGATAGCAGCGTCTAACTCCCGGGTTGGCCTGCTGTCTTCCAGGCTGGGACTGCCTATGACGCAAGGTATATTCATTTTTATTTATTTAGGGCATCCAGTAGATATTACATTAGATCGATACCCCTTTAATATAACCAGCAATAGAGGTCTGAATAAAGTTCAATATTTGAATATCTAAGTATGACACGTCGAAAACACGTTTTTTTCACAAAAAGCAATAGTGCTGGAGAAATATGAAAGTTATCGATTGATAAAACACTGCCAAGTGTGAAACGATAAGAATAAGAAGGTTATATGATGTTTGTCAATAAATGCTGGTTTACACTTGGTAAGTGTTTAGTGAAGTGGGTAAGTACAGTGGCGAGTCAAGTTGGCTTGCAAGCAATTATTGTCTGGCTGTGTGAGAGCGTCGGTGACGTCGTGGCTAGGACGTCGGACTCCCATGCAGGAGGTCCAAGTTCGAAACCATGCAATGTCATGTATCAATGAGTATTCCGGTTTTTTCGAAAGACACGTACATTTACCGACTGCTCTAACGGTGAAGGAAAACATCGTGAGGAAACCTGCACACTGAGATAATCAGTGTGTGAAATGGGGAAGGCTATGGCAAACCACCCCATTAAATCTGCCACGAGAGTCGTTCTATGTGATTAATTCCTTAGATTGATCACGACCTTCAGCAATGAGGAATACGACTTAGAAGGAAAGTAGTGTAAACAGTCACTGGCCAGGCACTCGCCATTGTCCTTGCAACTTGTACTCGCCACTGCCCTTACCCACTTCGCTTAACACTTGACCAAATGTAAATCAGCCATAAGAATCAGCTGTCTGACTGACTACAGAAGTGTCTGGTTGAATCAGCTTTTAACATCACTAAAGTTCACGTTATTTAAATTTAGCCAATTGGGCACTTTGCATCTTCAATAAGCGCCCTCATTTTTGAAGATATTGGAATAATTTTTTTCGCTGATTTTTTAAATTTTATAGGAGTACATAGATTACAGAAATCTAATAAAAACCATTCAGGACAGAAGTTCATTGATATTCACCTGCGTGCACACGCCTCGCATAGTGAAAGCCTATATGGCAGCGCCAAATAGGAATACTCCATCATCTATAATGAATCATCATCATCAGCCTATTAATGTCCCCACTGTTTGGGGCCTGTGCCCTCCCTTACACACGGGGGTGCGGGCCATGATCCACCGAGCGGATCCAGTGCTGATTAGTGGATTTCACATACCTTCGGAAACTTTTAATTACCTCAGACATGCAGATTTCCTCACGAGGTTTTTCTTCACCGTTAGAGCAGTCGGTAAATGTACGTAAGTCTTCGGATAAATCCGAAAAACTCATTGGTACATGGCATTGCCACCACGAAAGAGTTTATAAACTTGTTGTTAAATTTCAATGCGTAAGAGAAAAAGAAATTCGTGAAAAAAATTGTAATTTTTTCTAGTATTTCATGCACTAATTCATTATTTCCAGACACCTACAACTTTTAACAAAATCTTAAATTCAATTATGTTCGATCTATGTCAGGGGTTCCCAAACTTATTTTGTCTACCGCCCACTTTGAGAATAAATTATTATTTAGCGCCCCCATTTTTCCCCTACTTAAAAACGACTATAACTTCAAATTAAATTAATTAATTATTGTGAGCTATATTAGCGGAGATTAAACATTAATTCTAAACGAGACTTTTACTATAATTCGCAAGAGTTAACTTGAAACCTGAGCGCAGTCGGTAATACACAACGGCGCTCAGGTCAGAGTCGAGAGCTCATGCAGTCGGTGTCTAAGAGGCCTCTTAGCTAAATGAAATTACAAATCACCCCCCAAGCCTCTACACAACGCCCCCATTTTTTTTCTGGGTCTCTTACCGCCCCCCTTTAGGCCTGCAGCGCCCACAAGGGGGCGTTATCGCCCACTTTGGGAAAGGCTGATCTAGGTCAAGTGAAAGTCAAATCTGATATTTTATTTATTACAAAATGATTTTAGGTTATTGGGAAATAATAAAGATATCAGCGTGTTTATCTTTTGGCTATCGTATTATAAATATTTTATTTTCTTCTGCAATGTCGTGATTGGTTTATTTTGTAAATTAAAAATTTAAATCGCTGAGCCTCATTTTGTATGGGAGCGAATCCATCTTCTTTCATCTAATTAAATCTTAATTTTTTCAGAATCCGCCCACAACACAACAGTCACATATCCTCGGAACACAGCCATACCCACACCGCACACACAGATGCCTTCGGCTAGATCTGACGATCCAACTTACGTTACGAGCCAACCCGACCACACCTCCAGACCAGTAGCAGTCGTCACCAGCATCCAAGTAGCTAATTTCAACGATGATGACATCGATATAGATCAACTAGCTGCTTTGGAAGCACAGTTAGATGCTAGCAGTAGTAAATCAAATGTAGAACTAAAGAAATCTGTAGCGGAAACTAATAAAAGAACAGTTACAGAAGCACGAATAGAAAACTCTAGATTCTTAAACAACCCGGAGAAAAGAGCTAAAATTGCTCCGGTTAATACTGAAGATGATTATCCTCAAGACGATGACCTATTCTTCGAAGATGAAGAGTGTTTGAGGGAAATGGACGCTCAGTTTGATGCAAAGGAAAGTGAAACCGAAAATCCAGTGACAATTTCTTCAGAGCCGTTCACTTATATTAAACAAATTAACGATTTAAGTGAGAGTGAAAGAGCTGGTAGAGTGTTCAGGGTGAAGGGTCAAATAATGAAGCTGTTATCTAAATTATCAGTTGGTAAAGACGGTTGGAGTCTAAGGTGTACGATTGTGGACGGTACTGGGAGTATAGACGTGGAGTTCACAAGTGGGGTGCTTTCGAAATTAGTCGGGTTCACGCCTCAGGAAATGAACCAGCTAAAGAAACAGATGGCGAGTAAACCGGAGTTGAAGGAAACAGCCGTTTCGGTGAGTTTAGAGACATTTTTTGCTCAGGGTTCGCCTGCAAATGACCACCTAGAGTCTGAAACTATATATTTACCTCCGCCTCAAAAAGTTGCAGTAGTGCTATTAGTGTCACCAGAACAAAACGGGCAAAATTTACCAAATTTTCGTGTTTCTAATTTCAAATCGCATCATAATCGGTTCAGTAGTTATTGCGATATCAAAACGAACTTCATGAATATAATAATTTACAGTTTTATTATTGACAAGTTGTAAGTATAATAAATTCTTGACAGAATTAAAAAAGTATTTAATACAAGTCTCCATATGATTTAAATGAATTCTTACAAGCATGACATTATATTACTGGGCACTAATCTGACAACTGAAATGACATTATAATATTGTATAATAATTATATTCTCACTGTAATTTTTTATTAAGTGTATAATTTTATATGACATTTTGTTCTGTGTTGTATGTGTTAAATTTGAATTTACAATATGATTGACATTATGATAAAATTGACATTATGTTAATTAATAATATGATTTGACATTTGGTTTTATAAATAGAAATTATTGCGATTTATTTGATTTGGGTACATAATTTAATTTTATATACCTTTGGTATATTTGATTTTGATTTAAATCATCATCAGCCCATTAATGTCCCCACTGTTGGGGCACAGGCCTCTCCTTGCACAAGGGGGGTACGGGCCATGATCCACCGAGAGCGGGCCCAGTGCTTATTGGTGGATTTCACACGCCTTCGGAAACTTTTCATTTCCTCAGACATGCAGGTTTCCTCACGATGTTTTCCTTCACCGTTAGAGCAGGCGGTAAATGTACGTAAGTCTTCGAAAAAATGCGAAAAACTCATTGGTACATGGCATTGAATGGTTCCGAACACTGACCTCCCGCACGGGAGTCCGGCGGTCCTAGCCACTAGACCACCGATGCTCATTTGATTTAAATACTTAATTAAAATTTAATTTTAATAATTAATATTATATATTTTTTGCTACACCGGGTAAAATCGTGTTGAAACGTATGTATATATTTTACCCACAATGTAAGTACAGGCGATTTATGGCAAAATTAATGAAATGAAAAGCTATAAGCAAGCTATATGGCGGAGCTTTTACTCCAATGCACTCGCCCGCTTTCCAGAAGCACATTATACATAATATATGATAGAAATTGAAAGTTTTGTTTCCTTTACAGGCATTACAACAAGCGAAGGACTCGTTGCAAGTTTTATACTGTATCATAGAACTGACGATGTTAGAAGTTCCCAAGATTACGTGCCTTATACCCTTCGAGGATACTCACGTGGAGTTACTGAAGAAACGATTACAGAACAGTCGGTTATAGCAATAAAATATTGATTAATTTCGAGATTCGTTATTTCAAACCATAAACAGATTTAATTCGAGATTCGTTATTTCAAACTATATACAGATTGTAATGCAGAACACTATTGAAACTTGCAGGGCGACTCAGTGATTTGCCTGATAACTTTTACATGTAGTTCCCCCATTTGGTTCATAATAGGATTCAAAATATGAATTAGCGACATTTACCAAGATTCCTTTGAATAAACAATTTGAAAAATGCTACATTTCATACAATTTGCTTCGATCAGCAGATCAATTTGTATGAGGTTCATAATAGGAATCAAAATAGGAATGACAGACTTTTACCAAGATTCCTTTGAATAAACAATTTGAAAAATGTTACATTTCATACAATTTGCTTCGATCAGCAGATCAATTTGTATGAGGTTCATAATAGGAATCAAAATAGGAATGACAGACTTTTACCAAGATTCCTTTGAATAAACAATTTGAAAAATGCTACATTTCATACAATTTGCTTCGATCACCAGATCAATTTGTATGAGGTTCATAATAGGAATCAAAATAGGAATGACAGACTTTTACCAAGATTCCTTTGAATAAACAATTTGAAAAATGCTACATTTCATACAATTTGCTTCGATCAGCAGATCAATTTGTATGAGGTTCATAATAGGAATCAAAGTATGAATTAGCGACATTTACCAAGATTCCTTTGAATAAACAATTTGAAAAATGCTACATTTCATACAATTTGCTTCGATCAGCAGATCAATTTGTATGAGGTTCATAATAGGAATCAAAATATGAATTACCGACATTTACCATGATTCCTTTGAATAAACAATTTGAAAAATGCTACATTTCATACAATTTGCTTCGATCAGCAGATCAATTTGTATGAGGTTCATAATAGGAATCAAAATATGAATTACCGACATTTACCAAGATTCCTTTGAATAAACAATTTGAAAAATGCTACATTTCATACAATTTGCTTCGATCAGCAGATCAATTTGTATGAGGTTCATAATAGGAATCAAAATATGAATTACCGACATTTACCAAGATTCCTTTGAATAAACAATTTGAAAAATGCTACATTTCATACAATTTGCTTCGATCAGCAGATCAATTTGTATGAGGTTCGTAATAGGAATCAAAATATGAATTACCGACATTTACCATGATTCCTTTGAATAAACAATTTGAAAAATGCTACATTTCATACAATTTGCTTCGATCAGCAGATCAATTTGTATGAGGTTCATAATAGGAATCAAAATATGAATTACCGACATTTACCAAGATTCCTTTGAATAAACAATTTGAAAAATGCTACATTTCATACAATTTGCTTCGATCAGCAGATCAATTTGTATGAGGTTCATAATAGGAATCAAAATATGAATTACCGACATTTACCAAGATTCCTTTGAATAAACAATTTGAAAAATGCTACATTTCATACAATTTGCTTCGATCAGCAGATCAATTTGTATGAGGTTCATAATAGGAATCAAAATATGAATTACCGACATTTACCATGATTCCTTTGAATAAACAATTTGAAAAATGCTACATTTCATACAATTTGCTTCGATCAGCAGATCAATTTGTATGAGGTTCATAATAGGAATCAAAATATGAATTACCGACATTTACCATGATTCCTTTGAATAAACAATTTGAAAAATGCTACATTTCATACAATTTGCTTCGATCAGCAGATCAATTTGTATGAGGTTCATAATAGGAATCAAAATATGAATTACCGACATTTACCAAGATTCTTTTGAATAAACAATTTGAAAAATGCTACATTTCATACAATTTGCTTCGATCAGCAGATCAATTTGTATGAGGTTCATAATAGGAATCAAAATAGGAATGACAGACATTTACCAAGATTCCTTTGAATAAACAATTTGAAAAATGCTACATTTCATACAATTTGCTTCGATCAGCAGATCAATTTGTATGAGGTTCATAATAGGAATCAAAATATGAATTACCGACATTTACCAAGATTCTTTTGAATAAACAATTTGAAAAATGCTACATTTCATACAATTTGCTTCGATCAGCAGATCAATTTGTATGAGGTTCATAATAGGAATCAAAATAGGAATGACAGACATTTACCAAGATTCCTTTGAATAAACAATTTGAAAAATGCTACATTTCATACAATTTGCTTCGATCAGCAGATCAATTTGTATGAGTCATGGGCGTAGCATGGCTGGCGTACCTGGGTCCTTCCCGCCTCCCATACATGTGCACCTTATGAAATTATAGATGAAGTAAAATTTTCATTCTGAACTCGCGAAATTTCGTCGCGTTATGAGTCACCCTACGCGCCACCGCCCGAAGACCGAACAAATAATTCAACATTTATATTTATGTTGAATTATTTACAGAACATTTATTTTTATTTAAACAACATAATTGTTTTTTTAACGCTGTAAGATTTCCTGCAAAATAATAATAATAAATAAATAAATTTACCTACAGTATTTACTTAGGTCAAAAGCTGGGTACGCCCATGTGAGGAGCCATTTTTTTCTTAGATTCTATGTTAGATTCTTCTTCATATATCTCATTGATCATTCTATGGAAATAACCGCATAGAATCATGAGATAACAAGTGTATGAAATGGGGAAGGCAATGGCAAACCACTCAAAAAAATCACTCTTGGCAGATTTTATTGAGTGGTTTGCCATTGATTATCTCATGTTTTTTTCCACCGTTAGAGCAGAACTCCCATTCACACACTGGTTATCTCACGACCTTTACCTTCACCGTTAGAGCATAACTCTTGGCAGATTTTATTGCCTTCCCCATTTCACACACTGGTTATCTCATGATGTTTTTCTCCGCCGTTAGAGCAGAACTCCCATTCACACACTGGTTATCTCATGATGTTTTTCTCCGCCGTTAGAGCAGAACTCCCATTCACACACTGGTTATCTCATGATGTTTTCCTTCACCGTTAGAGCATAACTCTTGGCAGATTTTATTGGATTCCCTATTTCACACACTGGTTATCTCATGATGTTTTTCTCCACCGTTAGAGCAGAACTCCCATTCACACACTGGTTATCTCATGATGTTTTCCTTCACCGTTAGAGCATAACTCTTGGCAGATTTTATTGAGTGGTTTGCCATTGCCTTCCCCATTTCACACACTGGTTATCTCATGATGTTTTCCCTCACCGTTAGAGCAGCCAGTAAATATATCTGTATTCCGACGATACTAGACGCCATTAATAAAACACTCCTGAAGTTTTACAGCTATATTTTAATACACCTGTTCATATAACGCAATAATATATGGAGTTCAATATACAAAATTATCAAATTAATAATATAATCAACACAGGCAACTATAACTAAGGCTAGGACTACATGGTCCGGTTCCAGCGACGGTTCGGTTCGCTCCATCCAATCACGAAATTTCAAGTTGGGGGAGACTGGGGAGCGGAACGCATGTGATTGATTGCAGCGATTCGAACCGGGCGCGTGTAGTCCAGCACTAACATTACTCAGGTGTCGATTCCGATATCACTCGCTAAAATAACTAAACGGTTGAAATAGTTCCGTTTGCAAAACCGATTCGGTCAATCAGTGACCTTTGTCGGGTGATAATTACCGGTTCCAAAACACATAACTTTACTCGACAATTATTACCCGACAAAGCGAAAGAGGTTTTGGAACGTACCTTTAGTTTAGCTGTGGATTTAGCGGTTACGTGGAATCAACACCATTACAAGACGTTTCGTCTTAGCCCTGACAAATGCAAACATTAAAAAATATTCTTGAGAAGTTTGCAACACCAGGTATTGGAAATTAAGACCAATATTTGATTATGAACTGGAATGCGATTCTCGCAGCGTTCGACATACAAAAGTCGACGCTAAGAAGGTCTTGTCACGCTCACTTGTAATGTGAGCGAATGAGATAGGACTAATGTCGAATTCGACATGTGTGATGTGTGAGCGTGCCAAGACGTTCGTAGCGCTCGACTTTTGTATGTCGAACTCTGCGAGAATTGCCTTCCTGGACGACGATTCTCGCAGGTGGAATGTCGAATTCGACAACAGTCCTATCTCATTCGCTCACAATGTATGTGAGCGTGACAAGACGGTCGTGTCGTAGAGCTCGACTTCGTATGTCGAACTCTGCGAGAATTGGCTTCCTGATCTCTTAGAAGATATTTGACGAAAGTAGAAAACTGGATTTTGTTTTCTTCAAACAATATGTTGAGCTTTTGGTGCTCAAAGAGAGTTATATAACCAAATACAGTTAGGTTACGTATAATGAGTTTAATAGTTTGACAAATAAGTTAAATTTTGTGATCAAATATTAGTCCTATACATTCATGAAACGCCAGTGTTACAACTTTTACAATAATAAATAAATTAGTCACACGCGGGTAAAGCGATAACTAAATTGAGCACTCAAAAATAGGATACAATTATTTAAAACTTAAAATTGGGTCGCTATTTGACGAGTCCGTCGCTAAAATTAATTTAAAATTTGTTGTACAACTTGAAAAAGAACTAAAAAAAATGTCATTACAGAATTAAATAATATTTTTTTCATAGCTAACTCCATAACTCAGATTATAAAACTAACAATGACGCCCTCTTGACAGGTTTTTTTTAAATTCCTGGTCGGGGTATAATTTAAAGACAGCTTAATCTTCGGGAGAGGGGTTGTGACCTTCGCTCCGGGTCGTTCCTGATGCTAAGGATGGCCATGGCGATCCAGCGCGGTAACGCCGCAAGCGCTATGGGTACCTTGCATCGGGAGCGGCAAGGACGGAGGTTTATATTTGATTTGACCATTGTATGTTATAATTATATTTTGTGACGATTTATATTAAATGATTAATAAGACATAGATAACATCAGTGATACATATAATGTTCAAATAATAATATTCAATACACATGCATGGTAATTCAGAATCTATCTCTATTTGGCGTATAGAAAAAACCCCCGACAGACGCGCTTTCGCCAAAATACATGGGTTCTTTCTTATTACTCGATTTATTTGAAACCGCGCGGTTAAATATAAATCGAGTAATAAGCGGCGTTCGGGCGTGTTCATATAAATCGTAGGGTCGATTTATATGAAGCATTGTACTGAAAGTTCAGTAACATTTTTCTTGAATTTTATCGATACTAGTTACCATGCATGTTACGAATACTGGTAATACGTTACACTTCATTATATTTTAGTAACAGTTCGTATGTAAACTGCGTTAGGGTCAGTTCAGGAGGCCAATTCTCAAAAACGGAATATAATATCGAAACTCGGTAAATATCCCGTCTGAAATGTCGACTATAAATATCACGTTAAATATCGACTGCTAAGGACCACACAGCATGTCGATCGCTAGGACTCGAAAAAGATAATGCGAGAATAGCTTAAAGTCCCGTCCTTCGATATCCGCCATTTTTTTCGGTATTTATCTACTGTGAAATTTATATCACTCCGTGAGAATTGGCCTCCTGATGTGGGGTAAGTGTAAATTAAATCAAATTATTTACTGTCAAATCTGACGGTTTAATAGTGCTGGCAACAGCTCGCAACGCGCTATTTGTGCGTTCGCGTATTCTCGTCGCGAGCTGTGTTGCTAGCATTATTAATACCGCCAAATTCGGTAGTAATATGATTTAATCGATCTTATTTGGTGACAACGAATTTTTCAATTAATTTAGCGAGTGGCAGCAGAATTGCGATCTACAGAGACGATTAAAAATAAATACGAAATTTTGGCAAATGAGGTGATGCTTGATCTTGGGAGAAATCTGCAACTTGACGTATCCTACGAAGTTTACATTGTATTTTACAATCTATTTGCACAGTGTGATGCTGATGATTACATCTAAACACGGTATAGCAGGAACTTTTAATGGCCGGTGCAAATTTTAACAGGAAACAACTAACGCCACTTCAATAAAAATCTATTTCTTCCAAATACAAGGGAAGTTTGAAAAATTCAGGGATTTACGTTGTTCTTTTGATGATATGTGATTTTTTAGACATATCTATATATATTACAAGTCGTTTTCGTATAAAAGACTGAATAAAGTGACCACTTTGGAAAATGACTTAGGATAAAGCTACTACTACAGTAGCTACAACTATAGTAGTTTTATTCTATCATTTGTATTACAGTCAAACCTGGATAAGCGAGAGTTCAAGGGAGCACAATCTCATTCTCGCTTATAGAGGTTTCTCACTAACCCGAGTTTCTCGCTAATGCAGGTACATGGGTAGCGTTTCTCTCTTATAGAGGTACGCAGCAATAACAAGTCACTACAATACAAAAACAGTGGTAGGAAGTTCCACGAAAGTTAAGAATGAGTCACAAAATAGCAGATGTTACATTTGTAATTTGTTTTGTCATCTGTTACTGTATGTGTGTATATTTCATGTATGTATGTATTTTTACTGTAGCTATAGTTCCTCCTAAATAAAATAAATAAATAAAGCTCGACTGTCGCTTATAGAGGTATAGATAAGTAGCAGTCTCACTTACGGAGGTCCATGAGGGAAAAACGACTCTCTCTTACAGAGGTTTCTGTTTCTCGCTAATAGAGGTTTTGGGAGCTTAAAATGACGGGTCCTGGCTATTACTCTCACTTATAGAGTTTTCTCACTTATCCAGTTCTCACTTACCCAGGTTTGACTGTAATTGTCAAAGTGTAAAAAAGTGGTCTCTTTATTCCGTCTTTTTATACGAAAACGACATGTAAAACCTATATAGATAGATAGATATGTCTAAAAAAACACTTTTCATCTGTAGAACAAGGTAAAAAAGTACATTTTTTTTTAAATTAACCTGTTATTAAGAGTTGAAATGTTTTTTTTATCAGAGTGGCGCTAATTCTTTGCTGTTAATGTACGCAGCCTTAAGATTTACATAAAGTACTAAAGTTCAGAGTCTTTTGATAAATATTTTTTTTTCTTAGAGACGGATTAGAAATGTTAATACCGAGATCAAATCAGTGTGGGTTAACTTCTAAAACTCTCAAATAAAATTACTTTTATACATAAATTTGATAGACATAATAAATAGTTAAAATCGTTTATACAAAATATGCAAAGATTTCATTTCAGTATTGAAATTATATCCTACGTTAGCCAAGCTGAGTGGAGCCAGAGCCGTAATTAGGTGTTATGGGCTCTTTTGTGGCCCTAGATAGAACAGAAAAGGGTCCCCAATACGTTTTTACGGCGTCGGCCATTTTTTAATGTTTCAATTTGTTAAGACAAAAGTTAAAAACATATTCTACAATGAAGTGCTTTATACAAAAAACCAATGAAAAATAAAGTTAAAACGTTAGACAATACAAGGATATAAATAACTTAGCTAATTCATTCGTTACAAGGAGGCCATTTCACATTAAAATCAATTTTAAAATCGCTGCTTTAAAACGCTAAATGTTAAATATTGACACTTCAATGGAAGACTATACCATTGACAACCAAAACATTACGCGTAGGTATACTTTTTGACATGTTTGAAATTAGTACTAGATATGAGTAGTAAGAACTATGTTCTAGTAAATAAAGACTGGATAATATAACAGCTAACAGTTTTGCGCTTTGTAGTGTGGAATTATTATTGGAGGTCTCAATCTAAGATCAGGACCTCGCCCCTGAATAAGGCCCTGTTATTTTATGATCAGTCTTTATCGTTATTTTTTAGAAATTCTAATAGAGACCAGCACTAAAATAAAACACGCCAAAAAAGACCCAGTGATCTATACATATAACGAACACAATTATCGAATAAATACATTAAAACCAATTTTATACGCAACACGCATATACATTTAATCTTATTGAGATGAATTTTCTATAATAGATGATACATGAGCGATGAATTCTAAAATCGAAGAAAATAATAATATTTCTTATGCGAAAACCTAGTAACAGTTACGCTGTATAACATCGTAAATGCATTTTCCGAAAAGATCTCTTCCTCCTCGCGTCGCAATCCTCAATGCTGAGGGTCGTGACCACCTTTAGGTATCACCTTTTGGCGGATGATCTTCCTCCATTTATTTCTGTCCCCCGATCCAACCGAACACATCTATTTTTTTTTTTTTTTTCGTACTGATAATTGCTGTTGCTCCTGATGACCTTTACAGCTTCACCGGGTTTTTTGGGGCGAGCGCTAAATGCGCTCCAGCCTAGAGGAGGACTTAAAAACTACTATAAGAAGCGACTGCCTAAGGGCACCCAGGTGGGTACGGACCTCGGCTTAGGACGTCGCTGGGGACGGAGGGGTCGGGGAGAAGCGGCCTGGAATACGCCGATAGCGCGTGAGAGCGCCAGAACCGGGTCGCCGCCCGCGCCGGCGCGGGCGGTATGAAGGTGCTGTGTGTGAACTACTATCGGGTGGCGGAGTGGCTTCCGCGATGGAGATCGTGATGGCGTCGTCGGGGTCGTCTAGGACGTGTCTAGGCCGACGTCGTCGACGGGATGTCGGTAAACCGTTAGTGGAATAAGCGGCGGCGCTTACTACTAGAGGGTTTGGGTGGTGGGGAGCTTGCTCGAAGAAGCGTCGAGACGCTAACTTCATGTATTGGGCGATCGTGGGCCGAACACATCTAATTAACACTGTTTCATCAAGTACTTGTAAGATTTTTTTCCGTAACACATTTTCTTCATTTGCAATGTTATTCTTCGCAACTGTTATATTGAGACTAAATAATGGATGTATGAAAATAACTCTTAGATAATGCTAACGCGTCATATGTGTTGGATAATGCATATTTCGGTACTTTAGTAACATGATTACTGATTGTATGTATGTAAACATGATTGTGAGATGATAAGTATAAAAAATACGAATTTATCGTATACTTTTTTTGGCTAGTAAAATAATATAGCTGCCGAAATGAATTAACAATGGTATATTTCGTTATAAACTGAATGACACGCAAGCATACTTGCTTGAAGTGTGAAATGATCTTTTAAAGGATTGTAAATTATATATTACAAAGAGTAATCATGAACAGACATAGTTAAGAGTTAAATGTATAACATAATATAGTCACACGAAAAAGCGGTGGTGACAACCACTCAATTAAAAATTATATTTAAAAAGCCAGTAACAGCTATTTACAGTGCATAAAGACATCATGCATACTCCTACGTATATCCGATTAATTTCAGTCTTCCACTTAAATGCCACCTCAAACCTTTAGGCCAGTCCAGCTTATGCAGGCTTATAGGATCCTCTCGTAGAAAAGGAGATAAGCCTGCGCTTTTAGGACCTTGTCCTCACTAACTTCGGAAACCATGCTGTCTGATACATAGTACCATTTCCCTGATGGCACTTCAGCGGCTGACGTTGGACCTTCTCCAGATTCGTACCCGGATAAATCTGATTCGGAGTCGGCGTCGCCGTCTCCACTGCCAGAGGGCGTTGGCATAGTATTAGCGCTTTTCGGAAGGAACCACCACCGAGGATCGCCAGGTTTTACCGGCTGCCTCACTTTCACATAAGCGACATAATGGCCGCCGTGCATTCCACCAGAATGCTCCACGACCCCGTAAAGAGAGTAGAGCAATTCGTTCTGTCCTCGAGTAACATTTGGTAACTTCTTCAGCTTATCCATAGCACAGAACGGTGCCAAATCCAATACCATTGGGAAATCTACGTGCTTGGACATCTTTCTGAACATACACCGTGGGCCAATCTGGAATCTTTTCAGGTGTAGAATGAGAATAGCTGGAGGACTCGAGACTAAGAAGCGTTTAGTAGCGTTGGTATAAACCGTCTTTCCATCTTTGCCGTTGATTCTTTCCGTGCATGTCTCACAGCCAACTTTATTGTTGCCTGTGAGGAGTTCTAAGGCCGTGAACTGACTGAGACACGACTGGATGCTGCATTCGTCTTCGTCGTAAACGTAGCGAGGAGAAGACGGACTCTGTCTCCAGAACGATAAGTAATCCTTTTGAGAGTTCTTCTCTGCGTCAACATTGTTCACCTTCGGCCTTGGAACTGTTGGGGGCGGGTCTAAAGGACTATCCGTTGTCACGGGCGATGGATAAGTCGGCTTTTTAGTCTTATTGACGTCCTCTATGTCAAGTTTGAGATTATCCAGCTTATTCGCTACAACCTGGTGGTTATTTAAGTCGTTGAAACTGGAATCCTGTGTCTTGTTTTCTGGTAAGGATTCGTAACTGCTTTCTCCGCTATGTTCCAGTAAATTCCTCGAACCCTGCACGCTTATGCCTCTCGAGATGACTTCGTTGGTGTATTCTGCAGCAAACGATATCCTTGAAACCGGCCTTTCAATTTCAGTTTTCACTGGAGATAGTTTGTTATGCTGTGGGCTGGATAGTTCTAGATTGATCTCGCTGGATAGTGAACTGTGGCTTCCTAATTCTTTGCCATTAGTAGGCGAATCAACATTATCAACAGTTTCCGTAGAATTGTGTTTAGTAGCTTCCGGGCTTGCCACACCAGAGTCCGGATTCGAATGGTTCTCAACCGTTGCCATCGCTTTATATTCCAAGGGTATAGTCGTGGTAGACGTCGATGAATCAGCAAATTCAACCTTGTCCTTATCCATTCGTTCCGGGGTGTTATCAGCCTTTTCCTTATCGAGTTCAACTGGGCTGGTACGGATGGAATCAGAGCTGATTACTTTCTCGGAGTTGTACCCAGACTCCATGTGGTAAGCAGCGAAGTTGGCAGCGGTGTGAGCTATGGCCTGGGTGCCAACTGAGACAGTGTGGGTGTCGGCGTGACGTGGCACGTCATCCAGGTTGTCTTCGACATCAGCGTCAGATTCAGAGGAGGACTTACCGTCTTCCTTGGCCCCTCCGTTGGCATCGCAGACGGAGTTTTCATCTTTTGATGTTGAATTACCTGTGAAGTAAAACATAGTGTAAAATTAATTGTAAAGAATAGTGTGAATGGTTGTAGAAAAGCAATTCCTTAATTTGCTGCTAGAGTTCCCTAGAAGAATTATGACTTTATACAGCCTAACTTCCTGCCACGGGTCACTTTATACAGCCTAACTTCCTGCCACGGGTCACTTTATACAGCCTAACTTCCTGCCACGGGTCACTTTATACAGCCTAACTTCCTGCCACGGGTCACTTTTTCTATACCAAGAATCTATAAAAATACCTTTAAAACACCAAAAAGCATAATTTATTTTTCAAAGTACCCTCTATTTGAAATATTTCTTCTAGTTGTTTCCTGTACCTACTAACGAACTTTTACAAGCAACAGATTCATAACCAGTGATAGCTTGGGTCCAGAGTTCGGACTCCCCGACATCCGTAAAAAAAATCGATTCAAATAAATTAGAAAAAAGGTGATAAAAAGTCCGCGAGCGGGATTTGAATCTGCGACCTTGCCGTTCCGTGGCAGTGCTCTAACCAACTGAGCTATCGCGGCTCATCCTGCCGGCTTCAAATTAGCTTTACTATGTAAGACTACCTAACAAGTCTTAACATTCGGTTGGAATTCATGTTGTTTACATGACGCTTCCTTATTTTGAAATAGAAATATATATACATAACAATTTAAAATTTAAAATTATAGTACAAAGAATTATAATATGATATATAATGAATATGTAATGTATATTTGGCAAAAGGGGGGAAAGTCAGCAAATGCTGACATACTCGGGTACCAAATATGCAGCGCTGTTTTTCATTTCCCCCCTTATCCCAAGATGTTAGTGGGAGCGATAGTGATCGTGGGTTAAAAATAATAATAATTAAAATTAAAAACTAAACATCAAATAGAAGGTAAGAATTTGCCAAAAAGAAAAAAATAAATAAATTGCACTAATGACCTGTGATACATATTGTGTGTGTGTGTGTTGTTTACGTATGTGTGTGTTTACGTATGTGTGTGTGTGTTGTGGATGTCAGGGAGGGTGTGTCAGTTTAAGGCGAGGAGCGGATCAGGGAGGACGACCCTTCGTCCGACCCGATCCGCCGTAGGAGAACCGGGCGAAGGCGGCTGGCTCACGCTCGCCACCTTCCCCCTTAAAGAGGGCCTCCGGGCAATGGACACGGGGAGTCCATTGCCTGATAGCAGGTCCTCGAGTTGGTCTGGCGTGCCCGTGTTCCGGCACGCCACCACAAGCCGAATGGGGCCGTGAGTCCCCAGAGTTGAGTCCGTAATGCGGACACCCGCTGGCGAAGTCGCGGAAGTATGCGTAAGCGTTCCCGTGGCTTCGCCGTCAGGCGGTGCGCAGGAACACCGGGGGGTTTTTGGCCGGTAAAAGTCCGGCATAACCTCTTCGTCTCCCCCATGCGGCGAAGAGGTAAGCATGAGCGTTTCCCCCCGAAAAAAAAAAAAAAAAAAAGGGTGTGTCAGTTTGTGTGCGTGAGAAAGTATAATTGTAACGAATAACATAACTAATTCTTGGAGTCTTTCAGCATAGAAACCAGCCGTACGGTATATCTATAAGGATGCCTCAATTTTTCTGTCTGTCTTTGTCTCTCCATTAACCTCAATTTTAACAGCAAGATCGCAGGTTCAATTTTGCTCGCCGAATTTTTCACCCTTTTTGTTTTCACCCTTTTTCTAATTTACTAAAGTAGTCTAGCACGCGAAATGAAAAATGGTAAAAAATGGTAAAAAATCGGCGCGAGCGGTGGGTATATGTTATGTTAGGCTGCGAATTTTTTTCTGGCTAGTTTGTAACAAGCAACATGGAAAGCAAAGGAACCATCATGGAAGTCCATGCTAGGTCTACCACCTTTGTTTTTGCGCGCGGCCTTCCTCGCGGTAATTCGTTCCTTCTTGAGTTGATGTTTCGAAGGCTTGCTCTCCTCTTGGGCATTGTACATATGCTCTTCTGAAAATGTGTAGTTATCATGAGTTTCGGAGTATTCACTGGTTCTAACGGTGATGGAAAACGTCGTGAGGAAACTTGTTGAGGAATAAGTGTGAAATACGCTAATCAGCATTGGTCTGTACCTCTCTAGAGAAAAAGGAGGCTGTTAATAGGCTGATTGCGAGTTCTGGAGTTAGCACTAAAATAACAAGCTGGTATATTACATTCAATGACACAATTACTTGCAAGCAATAGGAATCTCTCAAACACTATCAATCTTTTTTTTTAACTTTTCTAAACACTAAAAAACTTCACGCAAATAATCACAGAAGCTAGGTAAAGTCACATACCCATATAGCTGTAGGCAGGTTGTAACAAAAACCTATAGTCCCGTAAGGGGGGGAGTGGGGTTCAGTATCCATAACTGAACAACTTTCACTAAGGCTCAATTTACATTGTCGCGGAACGTAATGGGAGCGAATTTTCGCAACGTAATTGTACATAGCATAATGAACTTTATGTCAATTGTGTAACATACAAACTAAATACGAGCCAAAAAAGAGGTCGCGCGTCTTCCGGGGAATCTGTAAAACCCCGGAAGACGCGCGACCTCTTTTTTGGCTCGTATTTAGTTTGTATGTTACACAATTGACATAATGTTCATTATGCTATGTACAATTACGTTGCGAAAATGCGCTTCCATTCCATTCCGCAGCAATGCAAATTGAGCCTATGGGACCAACTCTGAAATCGCGAAGAAAAATCAGCTGTTCCATACAAAAGGTCAATTACCTGCACGACCGAAATGTATGAAACAGCTGATTTTTTTTCCTGTTTCAGATTTGTCCCTATAGTATAGTTGCTTGCTTATCGTATGGTTAGTGGCCAACCTATTTGTCAGAGTTGTTCAGGCCGCCCGTAGGCCTCTGACATGGCTTAACGACTGCTGTCGAACGACAACACTAGCGGTCACCCATCCAGGTATCGACCGCGCCAACGTCGCTTAACCTGCACGATCACTTTCGGACCGTGCTCGCAACTAGGCTATATAGTGAAAGCCTATATATATAGCCCTATAGTGAAAGTTCTTCAGTTACGGATATTGAAAACCCCCTCTTTCGGGACTATAGGTGGTTTTAGTTCCTATGTAGTTTGAAAAACCCAAAATGGGTATACCTCCCAGTACGTACCATTAGGAGTTTTCCTGCGAACGACTGCAGGCGGCTGCGGTCGGCTGGCCGCGACCGGCAGCGATAAATCGAGGAAGTATTCCGAGCGGTCCGACTGGTGGAAACAGTCCTGGCATTCGAGGGTTGATACTAGGAAGCCACGGAACACCTGGTGATGGGCATTTATGGTTAATTATATGAAGGGTTCGCTGATGATTATAAAGAAAGAATTTATTTTCAATACACACATACAAACAATTAGGTACAGAAGATAAAAATAATATTAAAGCATAAGTAATTAAGTTTGATGAAGGTGGTTTTTTTCCCGCATTTGACCTCGATCTCGCCTGATGGTAAGCGACGATGAGGTCGACGATGGAGCGTGCGGGTCCAGTAAATGCCTATTTACTCTGGCCTTGAAGATCCCAAGGTTGTAGGTTTCGGGAAATACCGACGCCGGCAGGCTGTTCCATTCCTTAGCCGTTCGCATAATGAACGAAGAAGCAAATCGCTTCGTACGAGCAGATGGGATATCAACAACATAAGGACGGAACCCCTCCCCGCGCCTGGTAGTTCGAAGGCGGAATGGAGATGCTGGAATTAGGTCGTGCAATTCCGATGCGCACTCTCCGAAATGTTACCGCCTCAGCCTGTTGCCGGAGCGCTTATTATCTTGTTAATTATCGTGATATTTATGCCTTGATAATTATATCAAGATCGTAAAAAGGATCAAAAAACGACGAGAAGTTTGAATGAAGCGAGAGGCTACCGTGTATAGACTTCCATTTTATAAAATTTCCATTTTATAAATTTTAAAAAGCTCGTTCTTGATTTATATTAAGAGAATTCATCTGAATTCCCGATATTAACCCAGAATTATTGAGTTTCAGTAGAATAAAAACATAACCTATAGGTTAACTCATAACTCATAAATTACTATAGTCCATTCGGGTTAAGAAAATAGTGAGTCATCAGTGCAACTGCAGGGTAAAGGTCTAGTCACAGTCGAATTAAAATACAAACAATTTAAACTGTAAAAGACAATTTATTATTGATAAAAAATGAAGTAAAGAGTCGCCAGGTGCATAGATACCTATACATGTAGTGACGCTGGTTTTCAACTTGACCCTTTCCAACTTATAGCTATAGAGAGCAACAATGTCGTTCGGTTCGTCTGTAGTGTTGGCTCATCTCCTTACACGTCACACACAATTATTTTCCGATACTCGACCAGTATCAAAAACTTGGGATTCAGTCATAAACAAACAAAAACAGTGAGTTAGGACTGAAGGGACCTCAAACTAACAGACCTCTTAACTGGCCTAGGGGTTTGGCACGTGTCTATACCTACGTCCTAGCCAGGGTATGTCTTCGAGGAGTCATCTTTAATGAGACACTGGACCTGTTAACCAATACTCATATTTTCAAACACTATACCATACATGACGGTGGTAGAGAAACGCTAATAATATATCACAATGTAGAACACCGTGTGCACTGTGTCTGTATGTTTTCTCATCAAAAATAGAAAAAGCTACCTGTTCCGGCCTGAGCATGGTGTCAGAAGCTTGCTGGCCGTAGAACTTGACCTTCTGCTTGACCTCGCCGTCGACCTTCGCGGGATCAACCTTGGAGTTCATGCCGAGGCTGCTCAGTATCACCGATTGGTAGCGGCGGAGGTCCTCCGACCTGCAAGAAGTGATAAGGAGTTTGGTCTAAAGTCTAAAGGGTCATCCAATTATTTCTATTTTTATTAATACATTTTATGGGTCCTACAGACTGGGGCGGTATTATTATGATTAACTCTTTTTTGTACACACACATATAATATATTACAAACTTAGATAAAAATATGTGAAGCACAGGGCGTGACTTATCTCTTAGAGAGGTCTCTTCCAGCAAACCTCATAAAGTGACAATTTGATATGAAAGGCAGGCGAAGTGTGCACCTATATGCTAAATAAATATACCTACTTAATAATACAAAATAGAAAATACGTACATAAATATAATACAATATATAAAGGCGGTAGCATGAGCGGTGAGCATTGCTGTTTCAGTTTGAAGGATAAGAGAGCCAGCGTAATTATCGGTACATGAGGAATAGAATAGAATAGAAAAATCTTTATTAATAGACAATATATAAAAAAATATCTGTAAAAAATATGTACAAAATATCACAAAATGAGTCGGATTATAAATTGGCCATATTTTACATTCTGACAAGTGATATGATCATATGATATGATCTATTAAAAGGGCCAAGTTCAGCTGAGTGTCGCTAGATGTATAGATACCTATACATCTAGCGACGCTGCTTTTCAACTTGACCCTTTCCAACTTATAGCTATAGAGAGCAACAATGTCATTTGGTTCGTCTGTAGTGTTGGCTCATCTCCTCACACGTCAAACACAATTATTTTCCGATACTCGACCGGTATCAAAAATTTGGGATTCAGTCATAAACAAACAAAAACAGTGAGTTAGGACTGAAGGGACCTCAAAATTCTGTCGCCATTGATGAAATGATTTCTAAAATCACTATACTGTGACTGTAAAATTATAGTTTTATAATTTTACAGCCCCCTATCATAAGATAAGACCCCCGGCTTGGCCTCCAATCACACATGTCTCATTTGATAGATCTCACGGAGGACTACATCTTTCATTGTGGAAGAAACATCCTAAGTCGTGTAGGACAGGAGCTAGAGACCAAAAATGTCTTCATACTAATTGCTCTGATTCTATTTATTTTATCTCCCCAGCGACTATATAAAACTTCTGTTCCACACGACTCAGGGTGTTTAAAAATGGAGTTCTAGGCGAGATCTATAAAATGCACTATGTTTGGTTGGATGCAAAAAGAAAACAAAAATTGTGTCCAAGCTTGTAAGGCATCCGCCCAATCTCTTTTCGAACAAAAATTTTATAAGTGCCGTGTCGTGCCGGTCATAAAGAATAGCACCACCCGAACTCTTCTTGTGTGTGTCGTACGAGGCGACTAAGGATCTCAGTGGATACTATTATACACCTAGTAGACGGCGATAATCTCGCCACCTATCATGTTTGTCCACCAAAGCTTACAGCGAAAAGTGGGAACTACCTATAATGAAGGTGGTTCTTCTGTCTACCCCCTTGGGGATTATGGACGTGAGAGTTATGTATGTAAAAATGAAAAAGTATTTCGGAAACAATCCTTTCTATAATTTGAATGTCAATGTGCCAAAGAAATATTTCCAACTAGACGATGTCGGAAGATTGAACAATTTAAGTTAATTTACTTCAGTGTAATTAGATATTAAGAATTATTAATAAGTACTTTTTATAAGTACTTACATTATTATTCATATTTTTTGTAAATTTGACGTGCTTGATGTAAATTAATTTGTAAAAAAAAAAGGATGCAAGTTACTAGAATTGTATGTACACATTCATGTGTACTTACGCATACATTATGGTTTTGTATATAAAATAAATAATAATAATAAAGACAAGAGTGTTTAACCAGTGCGTCCTACCAGTAATGACCTACGGAGCCGAAACGTGGACACTGACGGTGCGACTGGTTCACAAATTGAAAGTCGCTCAGCGTGCTATGGAAAGAACTATGCTCGGAATATCTCTGCTGGATCGAATCCGAAATGAGGAGATCCGGCATAGAACAAAAGTTATCGACGTAACTCATAAGATTAGCAAGCGAAGTGGCAGTGGGCCGGTCACATCTGTCGCAGAACCGACAACCGCTGGGGTAGACGAGTTCGTGGAGACCGCGTTTGGGCAAACGTAGTGTGGGACGCCCCCCTGCTAGATGCAGCGCAGGCAGCGACTGGATGAGAAGAGCCGAAGATCGGGCTCAATGGCACGCCCTGGAAGAGGCCTATGTCCAGCAGTGGACTAGAGTAGGCTGCTGATGATGATGATATAAAATAAATATATAAATATTTATTTATCAATAAATATCTGTCTAATATAATAATTCGAATAGGAAAATTCTATTGCGAAGTTACCATCTAATAGTACACATCTAATTACGAAGTTTGATCTGCGCGCCAAGGCTAGGCAACCTTGTGAACACGCGTGCCTAATTATTGTTTCCTGAATGTTTATTGGAAGAACACACGCAAAATACGCAGATCACGTTTATTGATGTACTCATTGTTCCTTTTTTATTTATGCACAAGACACAAAAATACTTCTACAGGGAAAACATACAATTCATATTAGGGGGATCGTAGCCTAGTTGCGAGCACGGTCCGAAGTGATCGTGCAGGTTAAGCGACGTTGGCGCGGTCGGTACCTGGATGGGTGACCGCTAGTGGCATATTTCATAGCTCCTCCGTGCCTCGGAAAGCACGTTAAGCAGTCGGTCCCGGTTGTTTGTCGTTCGACAGCAGTCCTTAAGCCATGTCAGATGCCTACGGGCGGCCTGAACAACTCTGACAAAACCACCACTAAACCATACGATAAGCAAGCAAGGGGGCCAAACTATCCATGATTTAAACAACGTACAACAAATTATTGAAATTAGGATAAAAACAAATTCAAATTCTATTTAATCTGGTGGTTATGAGTCCAAAAAGATAGGAACACTTCATTTGTAGTATTTTAAAACAATAAGTACAGGAAAATTATCATAAAATTATCACTTTGACCGATTTCTTTTCTCTATTAGTTTACTTTTAAATTTTACATATACTACTTTATATGAATGTTTGTCTGTAAGGTCTTTACATGTACGTTTGTCTATGGCATGCAGCCCAAAATAAAATGTTATTTATTATTATTCAGTTAATTGCGAAATCGCAATTTTATTCCTGTTAAATTATTTACATTCAATAATTCTTAAAAGGCACACCCTTTTGCCTTAGTTTCAAATTCTCCTCAACTACACCTTTGGACCATTGTGCGTAATGGAGTGGTTAATGAAGAATATTGGTAATGTTCAAAAACATTGCCAATTTAAAAAAATATCACAATAGGTACCTCACAGCTTCAAGCAAATGTCGCAACAACTCGTGGGCATCGTGTTGATCTCCGCCGCCAAATTGTGGCAACTTGTTCACCAGAGAAGACAGCAGCTTCCTCGGAGTATACACTCCACCTTCACCTAAAAGATACCAGATTTTGGATTATGTCGCTACAGACAAAAGTCGGTGGACCCCTAGCAAAATAATTTTAAAATAGTTTGGAGTGGATATTAACCACTCCCAACCAACCACTTCAAAACATGAACAGATTAAAGAAAAGAAATACCTACGGCTTATTTATCACCACTGATCGGAGTAGGTAGGACTCTTTCGGGTCAATGTCCTCAAAGGTTATATTAATATGGATATGATTTCGGGATCCCGTTTTAAGTTATCGAGCAAATGTTGTAAATTACTTTTGTAAACCTCGCCCTTACTCGGCGGATTACGATTTTTTTAAAATTGTGTACTTACGAAGAAATTAAAACACTACCATAGGTACACTAGCGCCATGAATCTTAAAAAAAATATGTCGCCACCAATCTTAAATGTGTATCAAAACAAATATAACGTTAAAAATCTAAATAATATATTTATTCAATCCCGGAAATCCCGGGATTATTGGGCATACTTATCCATATTATGACCGTATGTGGCAAGTACCAAAAACAGCCCTACCTACTCCGATCATAGTTTATCACTATTATTTATTTCTCACGTGTAGAGCTCAGTTGGAAAGGTTATTTAAGGACAAATAGTCCTTAAATAAATAATTGGGATGGTGAAGAAAAATTGCTAATATTCTGTTACAACAGTAATACAGGACTATAATTTAGTATATTGTAAGGAACCATAATTTTTTGTTAATACTTGCGGTTGTTGGTACTTGGTGAAACTTGTAGTACATGATTAGACTTAAATAATATACTGTTTCAAACGAAACCGGTGTTTATAAACAAATACCTGAAGATGTGTAAACGAAACTCGTAATTGATAAAATACAGTAAAAACCCGTGAAACAGTATATTATTTAAGTCTAATCATAATTTGTTTGTTTTAAATTTTTAGTATCTTCAGGCTATTAAATAAAATGTAACACCAATATAATTATTTATGTACAAGATGCAATCCGAGTACAACTGACAAAAAATAGATAAGGATTTTGTATTTTGTTAACAATGGAAGATAGTTTGTGAAATACCTATTTGAATAAAGATAACATAATGGCACTGTCCTTGTAACAGTGAATTACAAGATTCCTACATTACATATTACAAGCAGCTACCAGCAAGTAACTATGCAGTGTACAGTTAATCTCCAGTATGTATGTACAAGGAAATTGGCAAAGGAAAAACGGGTCAACATGCTAAATATATCTTATAAGTAGGTTAGCTAAATATTCCTTCAAAATAGTCCATCATTTTTCTATGGTTAGGTAATTAAATATGACATTGAATGAGTATTCATGCTTTTTAAAGATGTAGGTAGTCTTGTAAAAGGCCTAAGAAAACCAACACAAAGATTCATGCAAATTCAAGCAGTAAGAACTATTATGCCTATATTTTAGCATTGTTGTGAAGGACTCAAAGGTTAAAAGATATAAATGCATCTACTAAATAAACAAAAACTGAGCTTCCAATAGTTATTTTTTGTAGTGATAGGAAAACCAGTAGATATTATGTCATAGTTAACTAAGATCAATGGACTGTACAAATATTATTTCATGGTCTAATAAGCAAGCAACTGGGCCAGATGGTTTTATTTGCAAAACAACAAATAAAAATAAATGATTGGGTTGGTTAATATTTTTGCAATAGAACAGAGAAGGTATTACATTGGATAAGAAAAATTCTGCATTATTTTCATACTTTACAGAAAAAAGAGAATTTATGAATTTAATAATGATAACTGATTGTGCCGATAACTAAAAAAACAACATGGAATCACTACCTACATCACTATAACCATAAGAAGAAGTCACATCAGTTTTATGCTGCTTGTCTAAAATATTAATAATAATAATACTTACCAGCTTGCAATTCTGCTAAAGTCTCCGCCAAGGTACGGGTCAGGGTGCCCCATTCAGCCAATTGTCCAGTGATCGGCGGCAAATCCACCTCTTTCCCCTCATCCCCTTCTCCTTTGAGCTTCAATTTACCACCAGGCAATGTGAATTTCTCTCCCTGAGTCGACATTTCATGCAGAACTTGCAGTAAATAAGGGGTCTGGACCAAACATTGCATTACAGAATTAAAAAAACATGTGTTCCCCAAGTTTGATAAACCTCGTACTCTTGGCATATTCAAAGCTATGGCTTTGTCTTTGCCTTTGGACAGGTAGTCTGTCTTTATTACTTCTGCAGGAGGTTCCTCATTTTTTTGGTCAACGAAATGGAGTTCTATTGGTGGTAAGCTGACATTTTTAGGGTTGCCGCCAGAGACAGCTTGTTTTTTAAGGTATTCTAAGCATTCATGAAGCTTCTTAGAGCTGGAGGGTGTTACTTCATTATTGCAGTTGTAGCAGTACACTTCCCAGGAGGTAGTGTTCGCGGTGAGGGCATGGCAGTCAGAGTGGGGGGTGTTGTAGTGGTTCAGAGCGTGCTTGTTGCGGGTCCGACCGCAGAGCTGGCTCCCACACCGCAAACACATCCACAAAGTGAAATCCTCCTCGAAATCGGGATTAGAGACCTCTTTTTGAGCAGATTTTTTGCATTCGGAACATTCTCTCTCGAACCCTCCAGTTTTCAGTGTCTTCTTGAGGCGCGTGAGGTCGACGGCTTTCGCGACGTGTGGACATGCGGATTTGACATTTTCGTCGCACGACTCCGTGGATTCGTCTCCGTTCTCGCCAGGATCGCTCTGTCTCTTTTTCTTGACCATTATCGCCGTAATTCGGTCAGCGAACTGCCTGCAACGCGTAACAAGATACTTTTGTAAGAATAGCACGAATGCAAAAAGAGAAAAATGACAAATCTGTGTCGATAGCCATTGCACGCGTGACAACGCACATTCATCGCGAAAGTACAATAGCAACGGTGTATTGATTTAGAAAACGATTAATTAATTTGGTTCAGTACTTACAGTTACATGCGACGATACGAAAGTTATATTGGAGCGTGGCAAACACGAGTAAAATTCCTATTTTCTAAAATTTTGGTCAGAAAAGTAAACCACGGCCATCAGACATCTTGAGAATGTTGCCATACGAAAAATACATTTACAAAGTAAAAAAAATAGTTTTGGTTTACACCACTACTACTATTTAAAATAATCGACCGATTTAGCAAAAAACGAAGTATCTGAAGCCTAATAGAAAAGCCCTCTAGTGTTGAATAGCAGAAACTAAATTTGTGAAACGTCAACATGATCGTGATGGAATCTGTTAGTCAAAAATTGTGAATTTCCATTGATTTTCCTATTAATTTACATCTAAAACCGTGAATTTTTCTCAGAAAACCTAATCTACAAGATATCGTGCTACATTCCGTGCAGTGACAATATGTAGTTTAGTGTAAAGTGACTGTAAATTTCGAGTTCGTAGATAAGGGTTGCTGTCGTCCACTTGAAGTTGGTAAATTCAGCAGAATGTCGCTTCCTGGCAATGGCATCTTCGTGGTGCAGGGTGAGATGGCGATGCTGGTCACCGCCATGCGGCGGAGCACTCGCTGGGGCTCCCATTCCTTTCCCAACGAAGAATACGACGTCCTGATGAGAACCTTCCAAGATCTGAAGACTATACTCAACCAAGTGGACGACTTGCGTCTCCTGGACCCTGCGACGTATTTGAGTCCATTCTTGGAGGTCATCAGGAGTAAAGAAACCACCGGACCAGTCACTAGTCTAGCTCTTTCAGCCATACACAAATTTTTATCTTATGGACTCATAGGTAAGAATAAGCTCTAAAGTCAGTATGTATCCCAAGGTTGGTTTACACCAGTCCAATCCAATCCAGCTCAGAATGTCTAATATGCAAACCGACTAATATGTAGAACGTCTACATGGCTAAATAGCAAAATGACAGAATCACAATATTCCCAGCTAAACGACCCTTTGAGCCCCCGCTGTGGACTCCAGGCTAAACTACGTGCACAATTACCTACAGGAAAAGGGCTTTATTTGCAACATTTTTTTATTTTTTGACTTATGGTCCAAAATGTTCCAAATATGATCATTCCCCCCTTATATCTGAAGGTTGGTAGTTGAAAAATCTGAAATAATTCGGTCTTATAGATAAATTCGTTGACTGCGGCTCGTACGGCGTGTACGGCGCCGTTCACCTTTAAGATACAAATACCTCCTGACTGGGAATTGAACCAGAAATCAAAATACCTTGAACTCAAGGTAGGTTCACTGTGAGATAGCCAGGTGGTTGATTTAGAAGTTTGACATTTTGCTAATTGGTCAACTTGCTTCTTGTGCGATTTGCGTTTCTGACATTATGCTACTTGAACGATTTGCTTTTCTGACGTTTTGCTATTTGGGGGAACTGCTTTTTAGATCTTTGACATTTTGCTGCATAATCATTTTGTCTACTTGGTCGTTTTGCTTAGTAGAAGTTCTGAGCTGATTCCGTTTACACTTAGTTAATTGTTTACCGAAGTGGGTAACAGTGAGTTAGGACTGTGGTGTAAACTGGTGGACAGTGGCCATTGGCCAGTGATAAGCTGTGACATGATCATAATTTAATTAAAATTAACATATTATAATTAATTTGCTAATTTATTGATGATAATTCGTGATTGTTTGATTTATAATTGAACAAATAATTTGTACGCTTTCGGGCAGAATATGGTATATATGATACTGAAACACAACGTAACACCTGCTTTACCCATATTTACAAATAAATGATATTTCTATTTCAAGTTGGCTTGCAAGCTAACTTCTGGTGGACAGTGGCCAGTCAAGTTGGCTTGCAAGCTACCTTGCCAGTGGATCCAAATTTTGTTTCACTTTTTGTCACTGGCCAGGCACTCGCCTTTCTATTCGCACTGTCCTTGCAATTTGCGCTCGCCACTGTCCTTACCCACTTCGCTAATCACTTGACCAAGTGTAAACCAGCCATAAAAAAAATTCAGTCTAGATAGGTAACTTTTTCTTTTTGAAATAATGCAAATCTGATGTACCTAGGTATTTGAACAAAACTTTTATTGTGCAATGTATTATATTTTTATGATATTTTATTGAAAAGTTGATGCAAACTATGTTTAGGTATAATTATTATTACATGCAAATGTATTGCAGAGTAGAGTAAAGAAATAAAAGTGTACCTATCCAGGTTTATTTACCATGTCAATTTCGAGTTGGAGTAGGTTGTCAGTCTGCTAAATAAATCCCTCCCTAAGGTTTCCCTGAAAATTTCAATTTAATTTATAGCTCTTTATTTGGTGATTCTTTTCATAATTGTGTTGTTCCACCCTCTCTTTTTTATTTTATTTATATATTTAGTTTTACTTTTTTCTTTTATTCTCTGTAGTTTTTTATATTTTTATTTTGTGCTAGTGTTGTCCCATAGCAATTTACTTTTAGACCACTCATGGCCCTAAGCTTTAATATATTTTTTCCAACTGCCCTAGACCCCACACATCCTAGCGTGCCGGCGACAGTGGAAGACATAGCGGATGCAGTCACTCACGCAAGATTTGTTGGCACCGACCACTCTTCTGATGGAGTTGTTCTGATGAAGATATTGCAAGTGAGTTTTGGCCACTTTTCACTTTCAGAAATGTGTAAGTAAATGAAGACATAATGCAGATTTAATGTTTATGGCCTCATACATTTTGTTCCCTGTATATATTTTGGAATTGCTTGTATATTAGTGAATAATTTATATCTTGGGCTGCTTATTAAAAAATTAAATTAATTAAATTAACAGACAAGAAAGTCCAAAAATGTTAGTAACAATTTTAACTTAAAAACTATGTTAGTAGATATAATAGTATTTTGAGGTAGGTATGAGTAGATTAGGCACTGTACTGGAGCCAACCAGCACAGAGATCTATCCGATTGCCAGCTGCACACAGTGTCTCATAATGTAACAGTTGGGCTTAGTTTAGTTTGTTTTTAAATATTTCGGCAACTAATAGTATTAAAAGGCTTATAGGGTCGCCAATGACCTTGAGGGTTTGACCTTCAGCATCTAGATATTTACGGCTTTTGGTACTTGCCAAAAACAAACTTCGCAAAATCCTGCAGATATAATTGTTCAAAAAGACCTTGACAGAGGTTTGAAGTATGTATAAGCAAAATAACAAATACAAATATACTTTACTGCACACCCGGGACAAAACAAAACATACAACATTAAGAGAGGTACAATATAATGTGCAGAAGGCGGCCTTAACTAACAGGACAACTTATAAGATTTTATAACTTATAGGGTCAAGCAGGCCCAGGCGTAGGTGGAAGGACGATATCGACCACTTCCAAAAAGGATGGTATAAGGACGACGAGGATAGGGAAAAATGGAAAGGAGGAGGCCTTTGCCCAGCAGTGGGACAGTCTATAGGCTACTATAAAAATTAAAAAAAAAGGATCAAGCTGTGTCGTCACTAGAGATTGACAAAAAAAAAGTACAATTGGTGGCTGTAGGCCCCTTAGTCAATGTCTACACAATGGTGACTTACATTACTCTTTCCATGTACTCTTCACTTTTTCTATCTAACACTGTAATGAGAAATTATGTATTATCCAGTATTCCTTAGTTTCTGGGGAATAGGCTTGTGGGAGTTATGGGTTTGATTAACCAGTCAGATTAGCAAGTGGTCTATTAGTTTTCTGTTAAATATGATGACATTTTATAGAAGCTAAGTCTGTTAAACTCAAAAATATTATGTAGCATAAGACTATTTCATTTCATTTTAATTATTTCGTTTTTGGTACTTACAGCACACTTAAACATGTCAGTATACAGTACTTAAAAATTATAGCGTAAGTATACAAACTAATATCTGGCTCGTCAGCACAATGCACCAGAGGCACCACAGTCAGTATAATGGTATTTAAACAGTCGGTATTTACACACCCTTTCACACACACACACACACACACACATACTCACATACACAACACACCCTCAAACTCTCACGCCACCACATATTAATCTTAGTCACTTGGCCAGCACTTGATTAACAAGTACTTACAAATAACGTTTAATACTCGTGGTAAATATGTATGACATATTCATGTTAATTCTACATTATTAGTCTTAAAGTTAACCGCGTTCTATAGGTATACAAGTCATATATAAACGAGAAAATCTGTAATTGGCCTTCTTTAAGTTTAATACATATGTAATTTTATAATTGTTAATGCTGTAGATTTCCCTTATAAATAAAAAATAAAAAAACTAATCGTATATGAACCTACCTAATAATTAAAAATAATAATTTTTAAACAGTAATAGCTGCTGTAAAGGGGCTTTGTCAAATACATATTAAAATATAATTACTAATAATTACATGGTAATTTAACTGCTTGTCGCATTGTCAAAGGGTAAATACAGTTTTTAAAAAAATGACAGTAATAGCTGCTGTAAATGGGCACTGTCAATAAATAAAGACTGATATGTTCAAATGATACATGTGTCATGTTTCACTATTTCTCAACCAAGGTAGTGTAATTGTGAGTAGTTACACTAATTGAACAAATTATTATTATCATTGTAATGCCTTTGCTCTCCCCAATGTGATCTCTCAATTTAAAATACAATTTTACACTGATATAATAGTTAAAGTCTTACCTTTTAGTTTATTTAGTTCGCATCTATTTACTTATTCGTCTACACAATCTCATTTCATTTCCACTTCATATCTGACATTTCAGCACACAACTTTACATCTACATCTAGATTATCGTTGCATGGTTTCCGCCTCCGACCTCGACCGGCTGAAGCAGAATATCAGCGCCATGCTCTAGACTACTCTAGAGTATGGCATTATGCTGAGCTGAGACCTATTTGGTACTGCAGCATGTACACCGTCCAATTGTTAATTTAGGTGTTTAAGAATATGTATTGTATAATATATCATATACTTACCATAAGTGAAATTGCATGTGTACTGCAGTTAACAAATAAACGTATTTCTATTTCTAAAGTAACTTAACATAACATCTTGAGGAATAGAAAAATGCCACAATGCCTGAAGACCAAACTGTTTAACCAATGTGTTCTGCCCACCATGACTTACGGTGCCGAAACATGGACGCTCACAAAAGAAGCTGTGCACAAAATAAGGGTCGCACAAAGGGCCATGGAGCGTGCCGTGTTAGGTATCACCCTAATGGACAAGATCCGCAACACAGCGATCCGACAACGAACTAAAGTCCTAGACGTGGGAAAGCGGGTTGCGACGCTAAAGTGGCGATGGGCGGGACACTTGGTTAGACGTGGTGATGACCGATGGACACTGAGTGGTGGCCAAGGTTGGGGAAAAGAGGAGTAGGTCGTCCAGCAGCCAGATGGGCGGATGACATCACCAAAGTCGCATCGAAGACCTGGATGCGACTAGCACAGGATCGTATAGGGTGGCACAAAAGAGAGGAGGCTTATACCCTGCAGTGGGACGACATGGGCTGATGATGATGAAAGTAACTAACTGATTAAACTGATATAAAACTGAAACTAACAAATACGACTGATATATCGACAAACTTTAGTCATATAAAAATTGTTTTTTTTTTTAAATATAATAGACTAAGACAAACCCTGTGTCGTAGCGCAGCGGAAATACGTCAGGAAAAACGTTTTCTTAAAATGTACCTAACATAAAATATAAAGCAAGACTAATTAATTGAAATTTTAAGTATAAAATAAAATAAATGTTTGTGTCAGGTACTGCGGACCCTGATGCTGAGTCCCGAGGGAGTGATGCTGACAGACGAGAGTGTGTGTGAGATCATGCTCAGCTGCTTCCGCATCTGCTTCGAGACCAGGCTCACAGGTGAGATTCCACAATAGATGTTTCTATATTTTTCGTCTCTTATTCGTAAACTTTATTGAAACCTCTATAACTCTAACATTGTTTATAAACTCTATTGTAACTAATTCTAACCTTGTTTATAAAGTCTACTGTAACCTCTATAATTCTAACCTTCACTCATCTACGTCCATCTACACACTACAACGCCCACGCGCACGCACGCACGCACATTTTTTAAATATGTAATCTAGCTCGATATGGCGCTGTACTTTGTACAGTGACGTCACAGATTGCTATTGCTCTTTCTTTCTACCTTATGATTTCTGATTGCCTTACACCTGTAGCTATTTTGTCTATCAGCGAATTTCAATCCTGTATTCTCATTTTACTATATTTTACTCTTAGACATCTGAATATTTAATATAAAAATCAATATTTAATACTGCAATCAAATCGGGCGATTTAAACGCCTCCATTTTGGCGCGCTTTCTGTGACGTCAGCGTCCATAACAACATGACATTTTGTGTGCTGTGGAGTGTTTAGTCAAAGGACATTACTAGTTTGTTGACAATCCAACATGGACGCTGACGTCACGTTTCGGTCTAACCAATAGCGTTGCGTTTTGCTATTTTGAATTTTTCACATTTTTCCCACTTTTATTCATTTAAAATCCTTATTAAAAAGCGATTTAATAAAAAAATAAATGGTATAGGTACAATTCAGTAGTAATAAATATTACAAAAAAGAACTTGACCTATATTTAAATCACATGCATATTCCTAACTACTGTAATTCTCTACTCTGTCGGCAGAACTCCTGCGCCGCAACGCCGAGCAGTGTCTCCGTGACATGACGCAGCTGATATTCATGCGGCTCCCGCAGTTCCCGCCAGAAGACGAGGGCGCGGCCGCGTTCACCACCGTAGGGTTGTCGTTGAAGAAACGGGACAAGGCTAGCAAGAAGAAGAGTCTCACTAGTGTTCTCAGTGAGTATTCAGTAACTATGCTTTCCGGAAGTTGCACGAAGCGTCCTTAGATAAGCTTCCTGCCGAGTCCTATTTTTCAGGACTCATATACCAATATACTACTAAATGGACAATATATTCCTATAGTCATTTCTGTATACAATTAAAATATTATATAGTAGTAGTTAATATTAATAGTTTTCATAACGACGAAATGACACGTAAAGGCGTGCAAAACAAGAAGGTTCTGCCCGAAGGTTGCCTGGAAGAGATCGCTCTTAGCGATAAGGCCGCCTAAATTATACTTCACTATTTCCTTTTCTATCTCTTGTTTGTTGTTTTATATTTGTGCTATAAAGTGTATTTTACTTTATTTTACTTTACAGAGACAGTGCTATCACGTTGGTATAGTGTTGTCTCTGTTCAGCATGCCATCTGATGATATCATTTCATCGTTTTGAGAATGGAAAGCTTAACTGTTGTGCCTTTTTACAATTTAACCTTCCTCTTTTGAACTCTGTCCAAAGGTAATAAGAGTCCCCATTAAAAGGACTCGAGTCCTTTTCAAGACTTGAGTCCTCATAAACCCGTTTTCGCGTTTCCTTCACGGACAGACAGACGGATGTGGCGGGTGACATTGTTTTATACTATATAGTGATGGTGATAACGCATAAAGTAAGAGGACTTACAGTTAGGTAATGGCTACAGAGGAAACCTGCATACTGAGATAACCAGTGTGTGAAATGGGGAAGGAAATGGCAAACCACCCCATAAATCTGCCACGAGAGTCGTTCTATGTGATTAATACCTTAGACTGATCACGACCCTCAGCAATGAGGAATACGACTTAGAAGAAGAAATGGCCACAGAGGAGCATCGATATCAGTATTCAAAAGTTTCTTCCTAATTTTATTGCGTAATAAATAACTCTTATAATTAGTTCACAACCCACGCCACTAGATGGCGCTGTCCAATTTGACAACGCGCCATCACTTCGCTACCTCCAAAAACACTTCATCTCGACCCAAATCCGGTAGGATTCAAAAAGGGTGTTTGCCGCTTCGATGGCACGTGCGCCGGCGACGGCGCGCGGGGTATGGTTATCAAGACATACCCAACACGTAATTTTTTGCTAGGAGAGGCTGTTGGCTACCCATCATGTACCGGCGCCTCCTCTCATGAAACAAATTTTGTGGCAGGTTGCAGGACTTGCTGATGTCTTATTTGCTTTAGAAACTTTCTTCGATAAGGGGCCATCCATAAATTACGAATTTCATGATTTTTGGAGCTCCTCATAGTCCATGGATTTTGAATCAATTTCTTTTAATTATTTATGACTTCTTTTGGATTCACGCATGTGACGTCACGAAGCTTATGACTCGCCCCCTCCCCCCTCCCCGTCACACTTTGTTGACCCCTTCCCTCCCCCTTAACGTTAAATAAAATTAGTGAGCAACAAGTTAGTTATAAACTTATAATAAACGCTGACCTCCGAACTAGGAAGTTCCTGTATTTCGAAGGACAGATGGCCCCTAACAATTTAATTAAACTAAACCTTAAAGTCTCTAAAATACGGGCTAGCCGGCATTCCGATCCGGCGCCCGAGTCGATATTGGTATGTCATTTGAACCATATTTTAACGCTGATTATTGTTTAATTTACAATGTTATCGAAGTAATTCGCTGCGCCTACACTCCGATGGTGTGCGCTGGGCCTTACACACCTAAGATCCAAACGGTAAAATGTAATCGTATAATAACAATGTCCAATAATAAAAAATAATTAAAAAAGAAGAATGTCCAATCAGAAAAAATAACCATCAGAAAACACTTTCGCTCGAAGGAACGATGTCACAGCATTCGACATGCAAAAGTCGAGTGTTACTGTCTTGTCACGCTCACACATATAGTGAGCAAACGAGGCAGGACTAATGTCGAATTCGACACAAGAAACGCTTCTTGCAACAAATACAATGGAAGACGCCTTCCAGAGTATCTTTGAGAAAATAAATATATATTTGTTACAGGCACCAACTCCCTGGACAGAAAGTCGCCAATAGAACAGACCAGCGCCACCACCATTGACGGGGAAGTGGACGGTGATACTGGCAAAGACAGCCTTAGACATAGGTAAGTACTTCTGCTGTTATAAATATTGTAAAGTATGGTTTTTTTAAATTGTTTATGGAGAGGAGACGAGCAAACGGGCCATCTGATGGTAAGTGGTCACAGTCGAGCATACAGACATCTTACCTCACTATAACGTTATTAGAGGGTTTTCAATGCGCCGCTGACCTTGACGACAGACTGATGATGGACTGCCTCATGTGCCGAAAATGACGCTGGTTATTTTACCCTTTAAACCATAACACAGTACTGCAAGCATTGCTATATAGGGTCCTATTTTATTAGCGGCAAATATGTCTAGGGTTATATAAACAACAATAGAGAGAGATTTTTCTTTTGCTCTTACAATAAAGCAAAAAAAAAAAGAATTTTTTTGCTCTATTGTAAGAGCAAAAGAAAAACGACAAAATTGTTTGTTTGAAGATTCTACAAATGAATGAATTATTGCTATTCTAATACTGAAATAAGAAGTATGAATGAGGGTCCACGTCATACTTTTTGTAGGACCGATAATCGGGCAGATTTTTCCTCCGATTCTTATGATCGATTTTGTGACCGACTCAACGCTCACGGCCGTCACTTTGTCTGTAGCTTTCGAGGGCGTAGCACGTCATGGAGAGTGTTAACGCATAAATTTCCGGACGTTCAATTTTTCACCGACAATCGGATCGGTCGGGATGCACCGATTTTATTTCTGACCGATTTTTTGTAGGACGTGTGCGTTATACTATTGCAATCAGTACGTTATATTTTCCTCCTACAAAAAGTCGGTCACCGTTTGTCGGACGTGGGCGGGCACCCTGAAACTCGTCTCATTCATAACGACATGGATGAGTTTATGCCACCAAGGCACAAACTCATCCATGTCGTTATGAATGAGACGAGTTTTTCATACAAGTAACAAGGTTTTTTTGTGTGTAAAGTGGTACTAATGACCAGCACATACTCCCCTCCAAATATTTGTTACTAATATAGGACCTTATATATCTGCAGACATATGTGAAAGGACCCCAGGTTGACTCTGCATAGAGTCATATAACCTTGAAAAATGATGTGAAAGACATGGAAGTCCATCTGCAGTGGAAGACATCAATGTCATCATCATGTCGTTTGCGACAGGGTTTTACAGAGATTATTATATATAATTTATTGAAGTTTTGGTTCTGATTTCTTGATATTCATGTGAATAAATTAAAGTGGCAAATATTAACCCACAAAGGGTATAAACCCACCCATCCAAAGCCATCTCACACTATAACGACTAGACGACATCTCGACTCAAAGTAAAGCATTGAAATGTGAACTCTACATCGTGTAACGTACAGTGAAGGCCATGGAACCTTAATGATATACAATGGAAGTACAATACAATGATTACTACAATACAATGATTAGTACAATAAAACAAACATACATATTTGCCTACGATTAGCACCCACACTAGGTAATCCTGTGCCGTGGGCGCTGTGGTGGGGAGTGTGTGTTGTGGTTTGTACCTAAATGTACTGTAAGTAATGTGATTTGGCGAAGTAGAATTGTGTGAGTAATATTAGTGTTTCTTGGCACACCTATACGAAATTTTGAAAAATAATACAATTTCTTGGCGATCGATCCTATCTTAATAATTCGATAGAGGACATCAATAGAAACATAAAACATATCTGGACAAATACTCCTAAAGTATCTCCGAACCCAGATATTTAACCCAGGAATCTTACTAAAAAAAAGATTGCAACTTTCGACGTCAAATATCTGGGTTCAGAGATACTTTAGGAGTTTTCGTCTAGAAATGTTTTATGTTTCTATTAATGTCTTCTATCGAATTATCGAGCCGGGATCGATCGCCGAGACGTCGTTTTTTTATTTCTAAATCACGGAAAGTAGGTGTGCCTGGCTCCATACTAAAATGTTCCATCGTTGATATTCCATCTGCTCGTACGAAGCGATTTGCTTCTTCGTTCATTATGCGAACGGCTAAGGAATGGAACAGCCTGCCGGCGTCTGTATTTCCCCAAACCTACAACCTTGGGATCTTCAAGGCCAGAGTGAATTTTTGGCATTTACTGGACCCGCATGCTCGACCTCATCGTCGCTTACCATCAGGCGAGATCGAGGTCAAATGCGGGTTTAGTAGTCAATTAAAAGAATGTCCTTTTCAAAATTTAAGTGAAAACTTTTTGACCACCTGCGCTTTGCTGAAGACCCGCTTGCCACTCGCTGGGCCCATTTTTCTCATTCGCCGGTAGTCTTGTATAGATCGCGAACGATTTAGATCGAAGAACTGGTTCCACCACTACAAAATCTAGATCCTCGCTTTGTTTGTACGTTCGTAGGCTGTTAGTTCTACGAAAGAAGAATAGCGAAATCTTTTAACTTTGACTCTATTCCGTAGCCAAGACAAAAACCTCATAAACGAAGCGGAGATCACAATTGAACCCGGCGACCCCGTGAAGGGTACCAAGAAGCACGGGCGGCACTCTTCTATGGACCTGGCGGGAAACGAGAACACCTCCATAGCTCAGTTGTTGGAGAAATGCGTCAGCAGTTTAGACGGGGAACAGGCCCCGGAGGGGACTGGGGGCGAGGAGAAGGTGGAGGGGAATGAAGGTCAGTGTTTTTTGTTTATTTCCCACCAAGAATGTGCAATGATTTATATGCTGCCCATAGAAATTATGCCGTTACCACGGTAGTTCGACCGCTGTATATAAATCGACCCTTTAAAGTCACCGTAGATTCGCCGCTATAAAATAGTATTTTGGGCTTGTTAAAAGTATATACGAGAGTTATTTATTACTAAAATTTAGCAATAATATTAAATTATATACCTTCTTAGAAACCCCACAACCAGAAGAGCAAGCAGAAAGCAAGTCACCAGTCCCAGACGAATCCATGGAAAAAGAGAAATTAGAAGAATACGTGAACCACAGAGGGATCCGGTTCACTCCTCAGGACGAAGTGCTGAATCTTCAGCCGTATGGGCTCGTCTGCGTACGGGAGTTGTTCAGGTCAGTCGTAAGACCAAACAGTTTATAGATTTAAAAGCCAGTTCTTACACCTAAAGGTCAGTTATTAGATAAATAAAAGACATTTTTAAACTTAAAAAATATTGGAAATAAAAAAAACCCAATGCAATATTAAAAGGACACATGCTCAGCATATGCTGCGATCCCACCGGTACGGCAGAACCACAGCCCTGGTTTTCAGTAGTGCCAGGGCGAAGGCATCGCGGGCGAAACGGCAGTAAGGGACGAAAACAAAAATATATTAAAAGTATAAATAATAAAAGTACAAATAAATAAATAAATAAATACCTAAGGATGAAATAGATAACAATTAAAACTGGAGAGAAAAGGGATAGGAATATATACATTATGCGGCTCGTCATTCCGATGGGAAGCGGTTATGGTATGAAAGCTCCACTCTCATTCTCTTATATAATTCCTTTGTCAGGTCCCATTTGGAATATGCTTCAACTGTGTGGAACCCCATGTATGCAGTGTATGTAGATCAGATCGAACGAACTCAAAATAAATTCTTAAAACATCTTAAATACCGTATCAGTCGTAATTACCTTACAGTGTCAGCTAACCCCATGGTATCCTTAAGATCACGACGTGATACTAGGGATCAAGTCTTCATGTATAAAATTATAAGTAATAATATTGACAGTCCTTATCTTTTGGGTAAAATTGGTTTTTCGTGTCCTACCCGCAGTGTGCGTATACAGCGTCTTTTTCATATTCCGCCGTTAAAAACAAATTATGGAAGGAATGCTTTTATTCCGCGAACATGTATAATTAAAATAAAATATAAATATGTGTTGTAACACTATAAAGAAAGAGAAAAAAATATAAAAATATCTTCTTAAATTAAAAAAATAACCTAATATAAAAAGTGTACTGTGTCTGATTTTTGGGCAGCGAGACCGTAGTTCTTAAGTTTTTTCCTAAACGATCCACAGTTCGCACATCTCTTAAATAGCAAGTTCTTAGATCAAAAGGTCAGTTCTTAGATCAGAAGGTCGGTTCTTATACTGAAAGGTCAGTTATTAATTAAATAAATGGTTACTCCTTAGATCAAATGGTCAGTTTTTAGATTAAACTGTCAGTTCTTAGACTAACGGACCAGTTCTCAGACTAAAAAGTCAGTCTTCAACTTACAGTCCATGTAAGTTGATTGATGCAATGCCTCCGAAGTTTGTAGTCTATTCTTCGTATTCCTCATTAATGAGAGTCGTGATCATTCTATGGAAATAACCACATAGAACGATTTTCTTGGCAGATTTAATGGGGTGGTTTGCAACTACCTTCCCCATTCCACACAGATATCAGTGTGCAGGTTTTCTCACCATGTTTTCCTTCCCAATTAGAGCAGTCGGCAAATGTACGTCTTTCGAAGAAAAAACGAAAAACTAATTGGGGGTCACCCATAAATTACGTCACACGAATGTCATGTGTGTCCCCCCCCCCCCTGTCCTTGTCACAGTTGGTTACATTTGTGTGAACCTCCCCTGGTGTGACCTCACATATTTTGCAATTTCAAATTTAGAAATTATTACATTAAAACAGCACTTCCAAAATTATTAGCCCCTCCCTTCCCCTTAACGTGTGACATAATTTATGGATGGCCCCTTGGTGTTCTGTGTCCTAGCCACTACGCCATCGCCGCTCTTTAGTCTGTAGTTGTATGTTTATAATATTCACATAATTATTAACAGAAAATCCATAACAATATTTAAATTCCACAGGTTTCTAATATCCCTATGCAACCCTTTGGACGCCCAAAACACTTCAGCGATGGTGCACCTCGGTCTTTGCCTCGTGGGCACGGCTCTAGAAGTGGGCGCCGACCAGATCGCCAAGTATCCATCGCTGCTTTATCTGGTGAAGGATCCGCTATGTAGGAACTTGTTGAGTGTGAGTTTACTTACGTATTTCATTAGTAAACTTTACTATCAGCACACCGCGATTTTGAAACGGAATCGCACCAAACCCATAGAAACATTTTTCCGGTTTTTTTAGATTTCTATCGGGTTCAGTTCGATTCACAAATGCCAGAGGTATGGGTAACATTCGAATTGAGAACCGAAATTTCTTTGAAGTCGGTTAAAAACAATAAGTCATTGTTAGTCTTATTCGATCCTAGGCCATTAGTTTTAAAAAGACGGGTTAAGGATGTCCTCAAGTAAGGTATCCACGCACCTACTTTATTATTTTTATTTTTCAATAGGTATTTTTAATCATTACATTCAATAGTATTTTTTCCCAACTCAATTTTGTACAACAACCAATTTCCCACTTCCTAACCATGCTGTGTTTACACGTTAAGGGTTACGACCTAGCTCATAACTTTATATTGATTTTTCTGTAATTTCTATGGTTGTAATCTGTTGTGTTTACCTAATAAATAAATTAAAAATAAAATAAATTAAAAACTGTATTCAGATCTCAAAAAGGATCATCATGTTGATAACTTCTGATAAAAATATGCGATCGAGGGGACGAACCCGAGTAACTTGCTGGTGGTAGGACCCCTTCAGGGTCCGCCTGGCTTACGATCACCTTTCTATGTATCGGTGTTGGTGTGTACAAGAGCTTAGCTCTTGTGCTCTATCTTCGCCCTTATCGTCACTTACCACCAGGTGAGATCAGTCATATAAAAAAACTGCAAAACTGAGGTAGGGATTTCGTTTTGAGGAATTTTTATTCACAAAAAGTTGTTTTGTTTTCGACCCTTTCGGTCATCATCTCCTTCTAAGTCGTATTCCTCATTGCTGAGGGTCGTGATCATTCTAATTAATTAATCACATAGAACGACTCTCGTGGCCGATTGAATGGGGTGGTTTGCCATTGCCTTCCCGTGCCACACACTGGTTATCTCAGTGTGTAGGTTTCCTCACGATGTTTTCCTTCACCGTCAGAGCAGTCGGTAAATGTACGTAAGTCCTTCGAAAAAACCGAAAAACTTATTGGTACATGACTTTACATAGTTTCGAACTCGGACCTCCCGCACGGGAGTCTGACGTCCTTGCCACGACGCTACCGACGCTCTTTTTCGGTCATCATACTTACTTACTCCGCTGGCGCAGCGACCCGAAGTGGATCTTGGCCTCCGATACCAAAGAGCGTCATCGCTCTCTCTCCTGCGCAGTCTCGAGCCAGTCAGGCGCCCGGAGCGTCATCGTGGATACCTGTAAATCATACGCTTCTTCTTACAGCTACTCAGCACCGAAAGAATATCAATATTCGCGCTGGACCTACAAATATCCTTCCTGCTCTTCGAAGGTCTACGATTCCACCTCAAATTCCAAATGGAGGCATTCTTCAAGAAAATCATTGAAATCGTTTCCACAGACACTACCAAAGCCATATACGAGCTCAAAGAAATACACCATCTAGCCCTCGAAAGTTTAGCTCAGATATTCAGAATACCTGGAATTTGCACTGAGTTATACCTAAATTACGACTGTGATGTTTATTGTATGAATGTTTTTGAAGAAATAACCAAATTATTATCCAAAAACGTAGTTTCTTCAACAGCATATAACATCCATTCGCTATCTTTAGAAGCACTAATGACTATAATTGAAGCTATAGAGAATGGTAGCAACCAGCTTAAATTTGAAAGCAAGAGTGAGATGGAAATAACAACGGACGAGGAAAAAGAGACAAAATATGGGAGAGGGGGTCATGTATCGCTGGAACTGGGGGGGATGGATGACGGTTCAGTGATCAGTGATCATGTGACTCATGATATAAGTCAGTACTTCGGAGGGGCTAGGATGGGACGGCATAAACTGACGTCGGATATTCCTAGTGAAGCGGAGTTGGATAATATTAGGAATATGAAAAAGGTTTGTATAACATTTTGTATGTATGTATTTTTATCTATATCTGATGAGGGAGTTGTTGGTGTATATATAAGGTCCTTTTTTATTAGTAGCAAATATTTGGAGGCAGTGGTACAAGTGACCAGCACATACCCGTGCTGGTCACTTGTACCACAACAAAAAAATTAACCGTATTACTTGTATGAAAATTTTCCATACTGAAGAAAAATAAACCCATTATTTTGCGCCTGGGTGACATAAACTTATACATGTCATTCTTATTTCAGTATTAGAATAGCAATAATTCATTCATTTGTAGAATTTTCTAGCAATTTTGGTGTTTTTCTCGAAAATTTAATAAGTAAAAACTTTTTATTTGCCCTGTTGTTAATGTTACAACCTATAGATATAGAAATATTTGCCGCTAATAAAATAGGATCCTGTATATAGATGACGTTGACGGTATGATCTCTATTTGTATCAAAGTTTTTGAAATTCACCCTATGTAGATCGCTCGCTAGAGAAGTTATCTATAGAAACCGCGTCTGCCAGTTGGAGCATGCGATGTGACCCATACATTATAATCCGGCATTGAAATGTCAAGTGTATGGCACTATACGTGCATTTGCACAAAGAAACCCTTTACCTCGCTGTCAGTGCTCACATCATCATTCTAGAGGAAAGGGCGCTACTGGTCAGATTTTTTGTGATTTGTATCATCTATTTGTACATGCTTATCTTATCTAATGGTAGGGGGCCGGGAATAACCCCAGCGGCACTTCGACCCTTGAGGATCTTTTGTGCCTACCCCATTTTACACACTGGTAATCTCAGTGTGCAGGTTTCCTCACGATGTTTTCCTTCACCGTTGAGCAGTCGGTAAATGTACGTAAGTCTTCGAAAAATACGAAAAACTCATTGGTACATGGCACTGCATGGTTTCGAGCCGAGCATGGGAGCATGGGACTCCGGTGTCCTAGCCACTGTGCCACCGACGCTCTTTTGTACATAGTTACCACACATACACCGCCGACTTCTTATCTTATTTAATTATACATTATTGTTTAGAAGAAAGGGGCCAGTTTTTACAGTTTTGCTAAGATTTACGTTTTTTTAAAGATAATAGGAGTCAACAATCAATCATCATCATCAGCCGCCTACTCTAGTCCACTGCTGGACATAGGCCTCTCCCAGGGCACAATATTCAGCCCGATCTTCGGCTCTTCTCATTCAGTCGCTGCCAGCCACCTTGCGCAGATCGTCGCTCCATCTAGCAGGGGGAGTTCCAATGTCAATACTTCAATGATTTTCATTCTTCCAGTGGGTAACTCAAGGCACGGAGCTATTCAATCAGAAGCCAGAACGGGGCATAGAGTTCCTGCAAGAGCACGGAGTGTTGAAGACACCTCTGGACCCTCACGAAGTGGCCATTTTCCTCAGAGAGAACCCCGATCTGGATAAAAAGATGATTGGTAAGTCCTTTTTCCTTTTTATTTAAAAAACTCAACTCGACCAAAATGTCTGTGCCAGGAGTTTTCACTTTCCACCAAAGCTGTGAGAGGAAGCGAGGAGGTGAGCGAGGAAAAAATACACCTATAGGATCGCGCCATTATCACGTCATATCACGTGACGATTAAAATTGAGCTATCCTATTGGCGGATTTTTTTCCTCGCTCACCCCCTCGATTCCTCGCACAGCTATGGTAGAAAGGCAGCCTAATGGTCTTGCTCTAAAATCAATTTGTTTCTACGTTTAACAGAAATCTTATCTCGTGTGTGATATAAAACCCAAACGCGGGCAACATCTATATGTAATATAATTTTAATTTAATTGTTTTCCATTAGAAATGCCATGTACCAATGAGTTTTTCGTATTGTTCGAAGACTTACATACATTTACCGACTGCTCTAACGGTGAAGGAAAACATCGTGAGGAAACCTGCACACTGAGATGACCAGTGTGTAAAATGGGGTAGGCACAAAAGATACTGAAGTGCCGCTGGATTATTCCCGGCCCCCTATCATAAAATAAGATAAGATCAATTATCGTCATCATCAGCAGCGCACTCTAGTCCACTGCTGGACATAGGCCTCTCCCAGGGCACACCATTGATCTTCACCATTGATCCATGGTTCTTCTCATTCAGTCGCTGCCAGCCACCTTGCGCAGATCGTCGCTCCATTTAGCAGGGGGAGTCATAATATCAATACTTCAATGATTTTCATTCTTCCAGCTTTAATCGACGGCTGGCTTCTAGTATAAGATAAAAATTGTAATTTCCCAGGTGACTACATCTGCAAGCGTTCCTCCCGAGGCGAAGACGAAGGCCCGAGCGTCCTCAGCGCGTTCGCCGAGAGTTTCGACTACGCCGGGCTTCGTATAGAGCAGGCGCTCAGGCTCTACCTGGAGACGTTCCGGCTGCCGGGCGAGGCGCCGCTGATATTCCTCGTTATGGAGCGCTTTGCCGAGCGATGGCATGTGAGTGCATACTCTACTAGGGATGTTACGGAGCTTTGACTCCAACTCCGAAAGGTCGGAACTTCCGATTGATTTTACACCTCCGAAGATTTGTGAGAAAACATATTCAAATATCAATATTTTATTAAATAGTGTAGGACTACATTTATGTATTATTATTTATGTATTCCTACACTACTCTCTAAAGGAACATGTTTTATTGCCACAAACGCCATCATAAAAAAATTGCCAGTACAGCTATAAAAATTAAAAAACGGTTTAAAATTTGAACTTTTTCTGAACATGTCTCTTCTACCTCCGCCTCCGACTCCGATTCTGAATCCGGATTTTTTTTAAATTTATTTTTTATTCTGTATAATATACAGTAGCGTCTTAATTATATACCGCCAAACTGCTTAGCAGTTTATCGGCGGACATGTTGCTCCCTTATTTTATTATAAATTATCATTATATTTTTATATTTTTTGCGCCTTTTTATACTTACTTACGGACTCCGACTCCGATAAATCAAATTTAAAACCTTCGGTTTCGACTCCGGTTCCGGTAAAACCACCCCCGTAACATCCATATACTCTACTATAGTACACTACGTATAGAGGAGGCGCCAAGGCTCCTGTAACTTGTAGCGAGAAAAAAATACCAAAGAGGATAAAAATTCTTATCGAATCCTATAAATAAATACTGGCGGACGAGGGTGGCACTGGGATTCATTAGGGTTAGGTCAGAGTGAAGGTTTACACGCATAATGACCAACGAAAAATAACGACCAATACGCAGAATGACCATTACGCAAAATTACCACACATAGTCAGCACATCTTTTGCCCCGGCATCGGCTCCGGTTATACCGGTACCGGTTATAACTACTAACACAATGGATCAAGTTATCTGATAAATTAAGATATTGAATACCAGCGCTGTCGGCATTTTTGTCTGCAGCAATAAGCTGAGTTGAGGCCCTTTTCACAACAACAGCAGACCATCAGACACGATTTCAATATGTTTACCTTTGACTACATAATTATTTTATTATAATTATAACTGTTTCGGTCATTGCTGTGTGTGAAATAAACATATTACTTACTTACTTATAATGAATTGAATTTAACTTCATAATTGTATTTCTCTCTTTTTATATTGTACCTCTCTTTATGTTGTATGTTTTGTTTTTGTCCCGGGTGTGCAATAAAGTATATTTGTATTGTATCTACAGTCAACAAACGGCGAGCCATTCGCCAACACGGACGCGGCGTTCCGCCTCGCTTACGCCGTCATAATGTTGAACATGGATCAACACAACCACACCGCGAAGAAGTTGAACGTCCCCATGACTGTCGAGGACTTCGTGAAGAATCTGAGAGGGTGCAACGGCTCAGGGGACTTCGATCAGACCATGCTGGAGCTAGTTTACTTTTCTATCAAGTGAGTTTATTAACAATTCACGGGAGTCCAGATTACGAAGCAACAATGCTTGTACAGATCGCGGCACATAAGTTGAACAAAAATGGCGGTCGTTCCGCACAGGTATATTGTACAATGGCTATGGTTCTTATCTTATGAGCCCCTATCATAACCGGGAATAACCCCAGCGGCACTTCGACCCTTGAGGATCTTTTATGCCTACCCCATTTTACACACTGGTCATCTCAGTATGTAGGTTTCCTCACGATGTTTTCCTTCACCGTTAGAGCAGTCGGTAAATGTACGTAAGTCTTTGAAAAAATCCGAAAAACTTATTGGTACATAGCATGGTTTCGAACCCGGACCTCCCGCATCACCGACCACCGACGCACTTTATCACAATGCTTAACATAAAATACCTCATTCCAGGAACGAAGAGATGGTGATGCCTGCGGAACGCGTGGGTCCAGTAAGGGATGCATATCTGTGGCGCGTGCTACAGCGGCGCGGCAACACCGGTGCGGGAAAGTACCGCGCGGCGCCGCTCTCTCACCCTCACCACGTCAGGCTGTTCGCCGTGGCTTGTCCGCCTACTGTGAGTGGTTTAAACACAGCACATTGCAACGAAAGCGAAAAGGAAGGGGGCCAAAAGTACTCATACCATTTATTGCTTTTCATGTGTAACAATTGGTCTTAAAAAATATATTATATGTTCATACATGAAACCCCGAGTAGGGCACCGCAATATAAAATAAGAAATTATAATAAATTATAATAGTAATAAATGCTAACGAGATAAATTGAATTAAATGTCATTATAAGATTTACATAACTGATTTTATAGTTAAGCATTGGTTTTATCATCAAAAAACTCCTGCAGTGAATAGAAACATTTGTTAAGAAGATACATCTTTAATCTTTTATTGAATATCGAGTCCTTTAATTCAATGTCGATGATTTGTGAAATTTTGTTATATATTTTTACAGACATAACGAACGGTCCAGAACTGTGTAGAGTTAATTTTGATTTTGGCAGAGCAAGTCTTTTCTGGTAGCGAGTGTTAAATGGTGTACGGTGTAGGTCCTCTGATTTTTTATACAAATGTATGCTTTTTATAATTTAAGTAGAAATCTAGAGAACTAAAAATAGCTATAACACCTTACGAAGCGGTGATACAGTAAAAAAAATGACGTAAAAATTTACTATAAGGTACTTACTTACAATGAAAACATTTTGATTTTAAAATGATTTCTATAGTTTCTGGTGTATATGTGTGCGTGCTGCGCCAGCACACCTATGAGGTTTGCTTCCAATAAAGCGTCAGTGCATTACTAGCTACCCGTCCTTTCACTTGTGTGTCCATCCGTACTCGCATACCTACCAGTTTCGGTACGCTTCCCTTTCAAAAACAAAACTGCACCAAACGATAGACATCTAGAATAACTGAAAAATAGATTTATATGATTTATTACATTTAAAAACAAAACAACCAAATCAGAGAAATCTAGAATACTGAAATTCTTTATGCAACTGACACGTAATTATTTAAAATGAGTTTTTAATTTTTGATAAGAGCGTAACGAATATCAAAATAGAAAAAAACTAGTTTTACAATAGCTAATTACGTGCATGCATACATACATACAAACATACATCCGCTATGTCCCTTACGGGGTAGGCAGAGAGAACGGAGCAAAAACAATCAAAATCAACGAAATCTAGAATACTAAAAAGCGATTTCTATGATTTCTTCCGTTTAAAAAACAAAAACGGCCAAAACCATAGAAATATACAGAACTGAAAATTAGATTTCTATGGTTTCGGATCGTTTCTCTCAATAATAGATACTTTATTAAAGAGTAGTATTTACTTGCTACTGTATTTTAGCTGAATAGAGGAGAGAGAAGATCGATTCCACTAAATACAACGTAACTAAATAGAATCTAAACTGCATCGTTATTACGTGTTTTGTATGCTACTATCCACTAACGATCCAATTTCAGTTAAGTTCCGATCGAGTCAACGACCGATCGAACAGTAACGTATTTGTGCATTCTACTAAAACGTTTAATTTATACTGAATCGCAGTTGAACGGTAACAAAACGCTTCAACTGTCAAATATAACGATCGAACATAAGTTCCTCCCGAGGTACTTTTGCCCGATCGACAGTAAATCGACAGGTGGCGGTGGTAGAGTTATGCGTCAGAATGCGATTTGGTGTCCAAATAGAATTGGAACGAAAACTAAATTAAAATTGGTTAGAAATAGAACTACAAACGTTGTAATTTAGGCCAATTGGGCCCCTGGTATATATCAAGAGGGCGCCATTTGTAATTTTATAATCTATTACGGAGTTCGCTATGAAATAAATAGTATCAGTAATTCCGTAATTTGGCGATGTTTTTATATGTCTAGTCAGGGTATTAATTAAACCTATTAAACAAAAATAAATGATTATATCATTTCACTCTTTAAAACAAATTCTTAAAATCCACCTGAATGAATTTAGCTACGATCAAACCGAGAAACTATTACGTCCACAACAATAATACTTCACTCATCTACAGCATGCACACATACATACTTTCACACTCACCCTCTCACACATAAACATACACACCCTTACACACACTCCCATCCCCAAACACACCCTCGCACACACCCTTTTATTCCCCCTTACATACTTTCACACGTCTTCGGGTATAAAATAATAATAAAAATATATATATATATATTATAATAAATTTTAATTTGTGACTATATAGCTTAGTAGTATATATAGCGATGTAGTTATAGCTTGGTATTCAGTAGGGGGCGGTATTTGTCCCATGGATAGCTACCAAGTTGTCTATGGGATGAATGCTGACCGTTATTGAATACCTTCTGTTTGGAAAAGCACTGTCTCCCGAGATACAGGTTCGCCTAGTTTGGGAGTCAGGGTGTTGTTCGATTTACTAATTTGTGATGTTTTCAATAAAAAATATTTAATTTAATTTAATTTCAGGTAACAGCCCTATCAGCAGCCTTCGAACGCTCCACCCCACCGAGTTCAGAAGAGATCGAAAGCAACAACACCCGTGACAGTGGCGGCCTCCTAGCCCTCAACGGGCTCGAGAGATGTGCGGCCTTGGTCGCAAGACTACCGCCGGATGCGCTCACATTGGACACACTATTGCTGACTCTGTGTAAATTCACAGGATTGCTGTCACCACAGTATAACAGCTATATCGCCATAGGTTAGTATCGAAGATGTAATTATATGTAGTATGGAATGACCTGCCCCCATCTGTGAGGGATTCCAAAACTAAGGGTACATTTAAAAAAAAAACTTAAAATGTATCTGCTTGAAATACAAAAGTCGTTGCCATAGACAAAGCAAATGCAAGTTTCGCTGCATCGAACAGTCCTATACTAAGAACCTATCCTTCCTTCAGTTTCATCTTCATTGCTTGCTTTATTTTAATTTTTTCTCTATTTTATACAATAATACCTACATACATAGATACCTTCCTGTATTCTAATGTATAATTTAAAAATTAAGTACTTTCCTTCGTTTCCTAATATTTTACATCTGTTTATTAATATTTCCGTTATTTATTTATATATTCCGGTAGTGTATCATAAGGGAGTGATCCCTGGCACCCAGTGGATGCCTGACAATCAGTGCCGCAGTGCTATAAGCGCTCCGGCAACAGGCTGAGGCAGTCCCCTTTTTCCGGTGCTGCACACCACCTTCATCAAACTTAATTACTTTTGCTTATTTATTTTTGTAATATATTTGTTTAATATTTTTTTTTTGTACCTAATTATTTGTATGTGTGTTTCGGAAATAAATAATCTTGCTTTCTTTCTTAAATTGAAAACGTTTATTTACCGCTGTAAACACCAGAATATAGAACACAATACAGAAGTATACAAAGTTTAATAGATCCAGCACAGAACATCTGGGGTGGTACAGTGCCAATAAGGGTACACCAGCTCAGCATAATGCTGAGGCAGGCCACAGCGCTGATTGTCAGCTGGCCCCTCAGTGACTGCACGGACGAAGAAAGCAACAGTGTGTGCGTGTTGTGTTGTATGAATGTGTTTGTTTGTATGAATGAGGATATTAGTGTGTATGTGAGGTACTGAGCGTGTGGGAGGGTGGTATTGTGCGGGTGTATTTGTGTGTACCCCAGCGGTTGTCGGTTCTGCGACAGATGTGACCGGCCCGCTGCCACTTCAGCTTGCTAATCTTATGAGCTATGTCGATAACTTTTGTTCTAAGCTGAATCTCCTCATTTTTAATAATAATAAGAATACAAAACTATTTAATAAATAATATATTATTATTAATAGGTTAGTTTTATATACGAAATGTAATAAAACTATTTGTTTTACAGGTGTAACTCTAGGTCAGTCAGTAAAGGCGCAGTTAGCTTTACGAAGGGCGTGTGTAGTAGCTGCGCGGCACGCAGACTGCGTTCGAGACTCGTGGCGACATCTACTGGAAATTGTGAAAACTCTTTACATTGGGCGGCTGTTGCCTAAGGTAAGATGACCCTTCCTTCGTTACATACATACATACATACATAATTTCATGCTATCGGCCTGTCTCTGTTTTACTAAAGTCTTATCTTTAACAATAACCGAAGCATACCGAAGTTTTCAAGGCCCGAATGTCTAACTAAAAGCTCACGCAGCGTAAATCAGCATTTATACTTGTATAAAGATTGTGTTCCTTTGGTTATGCATAACTTACTTACTTACTTACTCCGCTGGCGCAGCGACCCGAAGTGGATCTTGGCCTCCGATACCAAAGAGCGCCATCGCTCTCTCTCCTGCGCAGTCTCGAGCCAGTCAGGCGCCCGGAGCTCCCGCAGATCCTTCTCCACTTCATCGCGCCAGCGGTATCTGGGACGTCCGACCGGACGTCGTCCGTTAGGGCGTCCCACATACGCTCGTTTAACTGCCCGATCCTCCCCCATCCTAGTGATGTGTCCGAGCCATCGGAGTCGAGCCGCTTTCGTCTCTCCTATAATGTTCGGCTCGTTCACCATCTCTTCTATCTCCCTATTCTTTCTCATCCTCCACCCTCCATCTTCCTTCTTAGCTGGTCCCAGAATCTTCCTCAATATCCTCCTCTCGGTCACCAAGAGTCTGTTTTCTTCCTTTAAGGTTAGTGTCCAAATCTCGCATCCATACATCAAGATCGGTCTGATGACAGTTTTGTAGATCCGGATCTTGGTATTTATGTTATGCATTAATAAATAATAAAAAATAAATCATTTGTTTACATTTTTTGTTCTAATACATACAATGTTTTGTAACATGGCAGACAATATCGCAAAAATGTATCGTCAAGTTTGTATACTACATATCATTGTGGTCTTAAACTTATGTGGGTACTTAGTTCACACTAAGTTCGTCCTTTAAAATTATAAAAATATTTTTTCTCTATTAAACTAGAGTTAAACCGGAAATTCAAAATTATTATTAAATATCTAATTATATTACTAAATTAGAGATTGACAATGTAAGGAATTATAAAGTTTAACTTCGACACTGTACTCAGAACATCGAAGTAGTTATTTTCCATTTAGTCACCTTTTTAATTTTAATAAAAAAATATTTTTATTTTCATACAAACTAAATGCCTTGCCTTAAATTATCTAGTATGCCATACTCTTTATCCGAGCTGGCAACGTCGCATTTTGATTAATTTGAACTTGACAATCATGACATGTCCAAACGATAGGCAAATAGTTTGTTTTTGTTTTGTTTCAGGTTTTCTTACGGGCATAAATAAAGACCCTTACTCATTGTATAACTCAATTAAATAAAATATCAAGTATCTCGAAAACGAAGCGTTTATGAGGATCACTTCCATTGTCAAATATAATATGTAAAACCTACAGAAGTGTTTGGCGAAGTTAATGCATATCCCCAGGAACACTTGTATACGACCCGAATTTAATCCAAACCTAAAAAATTTAGACTCAAAGTGTATAAATGTAGAAAAATCTAAATTCAGATAATCCGCTCCGGCAACAGGCTGAGGCAGTCCCCTTTTTCCGGTGCTGCACACCACCTTCATCAAACTTAATTACTTTTGTTTATTTATTTTTATTTAATATTTGTTTAATATTATTTTTATCTTCTGTACCTAATTGTTTGTATGTGTGCGCTATTGGAAATAAAATCTTTCTTATTAATTTTATTTACAGAGTCTGGTAGAAGCAGAGGATTACCTGGCTCCTAACGGGACTGTGTCACTGATAAGGGATTCGGCGAGAGGACCGGAGGCCGGCCTGCTGTCGAGTCTGTACTCCTACATTGCTTTAGGAGAAACAGGTAAGGTGACCCTCTCACGCACACACCCCTCTCACCCCCACACACCCCCCACACACCCTCACATACACGCATTAAGTCATCATAATATAGAGATATCGGACGAGACTGGCTCCCACAACACAGGGTATCCTAGTGCGGTAGACAGGAAAATCTGAGAAAATGTAAAAGATACTCTTTTTTTTACTTTGTATTGGCGTTGATTTAAACCACAGGATATGCCAGTCCATATTTTAAAAAAAAATTGTTTGAATCAAATCGAATTGAATCAAGAAATTCGAATCGCAACTGAACTCCAAACTCACAGAAGACTCATACGCCCAGCCAACGAGTCACATTCGCACAGCAAGTGTTCCATAGACTCAACGGTGTCACCACAGGCTCTACAGGTGGGATTGTCTGCCATTCTCATCTTGTGTAGGAGGTTCTGAGCCCAAGTTAATATTGACTTTCTCCTTTTAGGTATGAGAGCGCCTACTCCACACGAGAAAGTGCAAATAGATGCGGCGACCGAATGCGTCGTCAAATGTAACCTTCCCGGTCTGCTTATAACCGAGACCAAATTCCTGCAGCTTGATAGCTTACAGGTATGTATTCATTTCTTACTTTAAATTTAACTAGATATCTATGGATATTCTATTCCTCCAAATAGTTTCTCAGATTTAGTCTATATATAGGGTCAAAAATAAATTATTTTTTTTATTAAATTTCGCGATTTGACAGTTGGGTCCCATAAAAGTTGTTTAGTTATGGATACGGGACACCCCCCCCCCCCCTGGACAATATGGGGTTTTAGTTACACCCAGTATAAATGTAGTTAAGTAAAATCTATATCTATGATGTCTTGTCAACAGGAGCTGGTACGTGCGATGATAACAGTGGGCTCGACCCCGGACCCCGACAGCTTGCAGCTCAACCCTCAGCTGGAGGATATCACCATATTTTTCCTGGAGCTGCTCGGTCAAACACTTATACAAAACAGGTTGGTATCGAAATCCTCATTTTATTCTAGGACGATCTCGTCAGCCTATTATACATCCCCATTTTTACAAAGGGTAGCCCATTGTGGTATATGTAGGCCTAGTGCTCTATATTCGATTTCACGTGCCTTAGGGCTTCGACTTGTAGATTTACTCAGAATGTTACCTTCCGCCATTAGAGCACTCAATCTACTTGGGGCTTCGAAAACAGGGAAGTGAACTGGTATTCAAACTCGAATCTTTTATATAGCCACGTAAAACGCTCAGCTTTCGGCTTGACCGCTCCCCTACGCTGTTGTACGTGTCTCCATTCGCTCAAATACTAGTCAAACGATGCCGCGGCGATAACAGGATGGCGACTGCAGCGTACACTTTCATATTTTGTGATACAATTCGGTAGTTTCCAAGTAATAAATATTAAATACGTTTCTTAATAATTAGACATAAATGTATGGTCAAATGTGAAAACAGAATTGAAATTCGTTGAAAAATAAAATAGCTACATGCATTCAAAAATCAGACGATAGAAAGAAACGGCAATATTATATTATGACGTCACTGTGTAATAGCGCCATACAAGCAGATCTTGGCTACATATAAAGAACTGTTTTGCTAAAAAGGGCAGAGCATCTCTCCAGTACTAACTTAAATCATTAATATCTCTGATGTTAGTTGAAATATCTAAAAACGAATTTTAGATCCTTCTTCAGCATATCCATGTATTTCTTATTTTATGATATTTAAACACCCGCAGTGCCGCATTTCGTTTGGGAATACCGATATTATTTGAGGGAATGTTCTAGTTTAGGGAATTTTGAAATGGACTTTATACATATTTCCTACACGTATTTTAAAAATCTATCTTTATCGCAGAGACCGTCTCCTAACCGTATGGGACGAGGCGGGGCCGCACATCCACCGCACAGTGCTTTGGTCGGCCGGCCGCTGTTCGTACGCGCTCACGCGCACGCTGACCGCTCTCCTGCGCTGCTGCGCGCGCCTCATGCGCTGCTCCGGCTGCGCGGCGCAAGTGCTGCGTCAGCTACGTGCCCTGTTCCAGCTGCCGTACAAACTGTTCGTGCAGCAAGCTGATGTCGTAAGTCTTATGGCTCCTCTGTACGATCGGCCACGATGGGCTTTGATGGGCGATCTTGTAGACATCTTTCCTTTTATGTGTGTACGATAAACCGACGGCTTTCCAATTATCGCCGATTTAAGGCCATCTTGGCTGATTACACACGATCATGCCCTCTATACGATAGTGCCTGTAATCGTCTATCATGGCCCGTCCTGAAGACGAGCCATTAAATCGTTCCTGTTTTAGTTGGCTTCAGATTTATTTTATTTTATTAGGGTAGCTTACAGCCTAATTTACCAAATTTCATCATGTATTATCATTTGATTTATTTAACTGGTCGATGGAAGATCTTGACTTTTAATTTCAATGTAGAATCTGGTTTGTGGTTACTCAATAGTAGCGGACCTTGTACAGATCCTTGAGGTACACCCATACTTATTCTTATAGGTTATAGGACACCAGTATTTGCCTTGATTGGAACTTTGTAGTTCAAAAGCTTCACTAGGTACATGTACAACGCTCAGAGCTTAGTTTTTGTCTAGTAATTTTTAAAGACTACTAAGAATTTTATAAAACCATACCGTATCAAATGCCTTAGAAAGTTCCCAAGTGTTTAAATTTTCATATATGTAGTCGAATCTTATGCCATATTTTTCGTTATCTTCAACAGATCTCATGCGGTCTATACGAGCTCGTGAAGACATCAGCTCAGAACGTGCACAGCACTGAGGAATGGAACATTGTGTTCTCTCTGCTCTGCGCGGCCGGCGCCGGCGCTTGGCCCAAGAGCGCTACCACGCATACTTTTACTACCAGTAAGTTTTGAAGCTTTTGTTTAGCAAAGTCTGGGTGGTTTGGTTTGTAAACCTTAGTTAGGGCGGTGACGAAAGTGGGTGAGCTTTTTTTTAAAGTTGTGGGGTGGGGGCCCGTGGGGAGTTGGGTGGGCGAGAATATTTTCTAAGGTTGTCTGATAGATACAGTCTGTGAGCTCTTAGAAAAGGATTCTTAAATGATTAAAAGAAAGACTACTTAAATGATAAATAGGCTTATCTTATCTTATGATAGGGGGCCGGGAATAGCCCAGCGCGAAGTGCCGCTGGGCTATTCCCGGCCATTGAGGATCTTTTGTGCCTACCCCATTTTACACACTGGTCATCTCAGTGTGCAGGTTTCCTCGCGATGTTTTTCTTCACCGTTAGAGCTGTCGGTAAATGTACGTAAGTCTTCGAAAAATACGAAAAACTCATAGGTACATGGTACTGCACGGTTTCGAACCCGGACCTCCCGTATGGGGGTCCGGTGCTCTAGCCACTGTGCCACCGACGCTCATAAAGAGGCTTGGTCCTTATTCAGCTCCAGCTCTACACATTGTGTACATATCTGATTGTATTCATAATTAATGTTAGATATATTTATTTCAAAAGATGTGCTGCTGTAAGTTTCTTGCGCCGCTTCTTTCCTTTCAGCTACAGCACCTTACGAAGCGGTGGTAGAGTAAAAAAATGACGTTGAAAAAATGTACTATAAGGTACTTACTTACAGTAAAAACATTTTGATTTTGATAGATTTGATTTGATTCATATCTAGGTATTCTATTATTATATTATTCATATATAGGTAAAAAGTTATGGTAAAATTGTTCGCTGTCTCTGTCTTACATTCCCGTATCGCCATCAATAAACGAAGTCTCCTCTAAGACCCGAATCCCTTTCTAAGAGCCCACTGTACATTTCTAATGTAATTCACAGCGTCAAGTCGTTCAGAGGGCTCGGAAGACGAAAGCGACAGGCGACCCACTAGTGTTTCATCAGAGAGTGAGCTCTCGCATTCGCCGCAGACGCAGGGCTGGATTATGGTGAGGAATAGAAATAGAAATATCATTTATTTGTAAATACGGGTAATGCAGATGTTACATTGTGTTTCAGTATCACCATATTCTGCCCGAAAGCGTACAAATTATTTGTTCAATTAATAAATCAAACAATCATAAATTATCATCAATAAAATAGTCAATCATTAAGTATTCATTCATTCATTCATTCATTCAATCATAATAAATTAGCAAAATAATAAAGGTAACGAAGCAAAAATACATAAGAATTAATAATAAAGATATGTTTTTAATTAATTATAATATAATAATCTAAAATAATCTTTATTGAAAACATCACAAATTAGTAAACGAACAGTACCCTGACTCCCAAACTAGGCGAACCTGTATCTTGGGAGCCAGTGCTTTCCCAAAAAGAAGGTATTCAATAAAGGGTAGCATTACCCCCTATAGTTAGCATTACCCCTTAGTCTTATAGCTTTAAGCTATTTCTTCCAGGCAACCTTTGGGTGATGGAGTTTTGAATGTATTTGTTTTTTTTGTTTCGAAACCATGCAATGCCATGTACCAATGAGTTTTCCCGATTTTGTGGAAGACTTATGTACATTTACCGACTGCTCTAAAGGTGAAGGATAACATCGTGAGGAAACCTGCAAGTCTGAGGAAATTAAAAAGTTTTCGAAGGCGTGTGAAATTCACCAATCAGCACTGGGCCCGCTCGGTGATCATCATCAGTGGGGACATTAATAGGCTGATGATGTATTACCTCCTACCGAATACGAATATGAATGTCAACTTTAATTAAATTTTGATGACGTCACAGCTTATCACCGAAGAAGTCACTAAATCTGTAATAACATTTTTCTAAGAGCAATTTATATAGTCTATTTTTAAATTAAGCCTGCCTAATTCTACCATGCATTTCGGCAATTTATTGTAAATTTTAGGAGAGCCATGCAAACTACACTTTTGTGTTTGCGCGCTGTTCTGGACTCCACGAGACGCAGCCGATCTGACCATTTTAAATTTACTCCAGTAAACCAAGGTATAATCTCTGCTTGTTTAATGAGTAGGTGGCGCTATATCAATATGATTTGTTATCTCCACTAATAAGCAACCCAAAATGCAGCACAGAACATCCGGTGTGGTACAGTGCCAAAAGGGTACACCAGCTCAGCATAATGCTGAGGCAAGCAACAGCGCTGATTTTCAGCTGGCCCCTCAGTGACCCCTCAGAGCACGTTAAGCAGTCGGTCCCGGTTGTTATCGTTCGACAGCAGTCGTTAAGCCATGTCAGAGCCCTACGGGCGAACAACTCTGACAAATAGGTTAGCCACTAACCATACGATAAGCAAGCAATAAGCAACCCACACGGTGTATCATGGGCATACCTCCTTGTGCAAGGCGAGGGCTATGCTCAAAAGTGGGGACGCTAATAGGCTGATGATAATGATATGATCAGTGGTTTGCACACTTTTCAATCGGTGCAGCTGTAGTTGGAAACGTATGTTTCCAGGTGAAGAGCGAGTCGGGCAGCACGTCAGAGACAGCCTTGGACATGGAGCAGGTGACTCTCCGGCCGCACCGCAGCTCGGCTCTGGCGCGCTGTTGTGAGGCCCTAGCGCTAGTGGTGCGCGACGTGGCGCACGTAACGCCGTACAACTGCCGCGCCGCCGTGCGCGCCGTCAGGCTCTTCGTGAGCGCCACGCTGCACTCCGGTACGTGTATCATAGGTAGAGGTGTGCGCCGCGCCTCCAAGCCGCCGCCGCCGACGATTTGACCGGCATGAAATCGGTGCGGCAGTAAAATAATTCAAATGAAATATCGATTGATTCCCTACCCTTATTTTACCCAAAAACGTATATCAAATCGTTCTATCTAGTAATTATGTCGCCCAACACAACCAGTTGTTGGTTTTTTTAAAGATATCACTAAGCCCTTTAGCCCTTTTTTATTAGCCCTGAGGCTTATGCTAGTATTATGTTTTAAGACATGAAATTCGTTTTATTTAAATAAAGGAAAAAAAACAGCTGCCATTTTACGTCATATCAGCTTTATATATCATAAAGTAGCTTTTTGAAAACATTCTTAGTCCATCGGGTATCGTACTCTGCTAGCCTTCTAACCGTCGGTGTCAGATTTGTGCCGAAATTTCGAGCTCGCTTCTGCGACAGCCTTGTACTGTAATCCATCCGTATCGGATGTTCCTACGCAAAAATTTCGAGCTCGCTCTGCTCGCTCCTGCGCTACTTTCCTAACCTAATCCATCTATGTCGGGTCCACGCCGATATTTTTAGGCTCGCTTCGCTCACTCCCTCCTTAGTATTCTAATCTGACTAACTCATCCGCGTCGGGTCCACGTCGAAATTTCGAGCACTCTGTCCTTCTAACCTGTTCATGTATGTAATTAATAAGTTGTTGTTCTGTTCCGCTACAGCCAAGAAGCCGAGCAAACCCCGCGAAGGTCGAAAATCGCGGCCGAGCTCCGCGCGGCGCCGCGCCCATGGCGACTCGAGTGAGGAGGAGGTCGACACCCTCGACCAGTACCACATGGTCAGCATACAGGTCAGTGTACCATTGGTTACTACTATATGAGAAATATGTAACTCTAAACTGACTATTGAATATTCTTTGGCAGAATATTCTTTATATGAGTTTGTATGGAGCTGAACGCTCTTACGCTACGCTGCACTGCACTGCCGATGTGGCTAAGAACACACGACAAAATTATCTTAAATATAATAATAATAACTCAAGTTACCTGTTAACTCAATGTTGTACAACAACCAATTTTCTACTTCCTAACCATGCTGTGTTTACACGTTAAGGGTTACGACCTAGCTCATAACTTTATATTGATTTTTCTGTAATTTCTATGGTTGTAATCTGTTGTGTTTACCTAATAAATAAATTAAATTAAATTAAATCGAGTCTGAATAACTCTTACAATAGATAGACATTTTTTTTGCCATATCGAATTATGACTTGTAAAATAAAAAATATAAATAGTTTTTAGTAATTGTAGAAGGGATATGTTTTTTTTTAATTTTTTTTTATTTACTTCTAAACCCGCATTCGACCTCGATCTCGCCTGATGGTAAGCGACGATGAGGTCGACGATGGTGCATGCGGGTCCAGTAAAGGCCTATTCACTCTGGCCTTGAAGATCCCAAGGTTGTAGGTTTCGGGAAATACAGACGCCGGCAGGCTGTTCCATTCCTTAGCCGTTCGCATAATGAACGAAGAAGCAAATCGCTTCGTACGAGCAGATGGGATCTTCCATTTTATCATTGTCTAAAGTTGTGTATTTTTATTATTTTATAGCTTCTAGACTTGATGCACACTCTCCACAGCCGGACAGCGCAGATATTCAAGTGGTGGCGCGATGAGGCGGAAGGGCAAGGTATTATATTTTTATTTTATAAATAGGTTAAACTTGATGGGTACTTGAGTTTCACGACATACAGTATGCAAAACAGTCAATTTCCTGATGCACATAATTAGGCGTATCCCCAACAGCATCCAATTTCTTGATGCACATAATTAGGCGTATCCCCAACAGCATCCAATTTCCTGATGCACATAATTAGGCGTATCCCCAACAGCATCCAATTTCATGATGCACATAATTAGGCGTATCCCCAACAGCATCCAATTTCCTGATGCACATAATTAGGCGTATCCCCAACAGCATCCAATTTCCTGATGCACATAATTAGGCGTATCCCCAACAGCATCCAATTTCCTGATGCACATAATTAGGCGTATCCCCAACAGCATCCAATTTCCTGATGCACATAATTAGGCGTATCCCCAACAGCATCCAATTTCCTGATGCACATAATTAGGTGTATCCCCAACAGCATCCAATTTCCTGATGCACATAATTAGGCGTATCCCCAACAGCATCCAATTTCCTGATGCACATAATTAGGCGTATCCCCAACAGCATCCAATTTCCTGATGCACATAATTAGGCGTATCCCCAACGGCATCCAATTTCCTGATGCACATAATTAGGCGTATCCCCAACAGCATCCAATTTCCTGATGCACATAATTAGGCGTATCCCCAACGGCATCCAATTTCCTGATGCACATAATTAGGCGTATCTCCAACGGCATCCAATTTCCTGATGCACATAATTAGGCGTATCCCCAACGGCATCCAATTTCCTGATGCACATAATTAGGCGTATCCCCAACAGCATCCAATTTCCTGATGCACATAATTAGGCGTATCCCCAACAGCATCCAATTTCCTGATGCACATAATTAGGCGTATCCCCAACGGCATCCAATTTCCTGATGCACATAATTAGGCGTATCCCCAACAGCATCCAATTTCCTGATGCACATAATTAGGCGTATCCCCAACAGCATCCAATTTCCTGATGCACATAATTAGGCGTATCCCCAACAGCATCCAATTTCCTGATGCACATAATTAGCCGTAGCCCCAACAGCATCCAATTTCCTGATGCACATAATTAGGCGTATCCCCAACGGCATCCAATTTCCTGATGCACATAATTAGGCGTATCCCCAACAGCATCCAATTTCCTGATGCACATAATTAGGCGTATCCCCAACGGCATCCAATTTCCTGATGCACATAATTAGGCGTATCCCCAACGGCATCCAATTTCCTGATGCACATAATTAGGCGTATCCCCAACAGCATCCAATTTCCTGATGCACATAATTAGGCGTATCCCCAACAGCATCCAATTTCCTGATGCACATAATTAGGCGTATCCCCAACAGCATCCAATTTCCTGATGCACATAATTAGCCGTAGCCCCAACAGCATCCAATTTCCTGATGCACATAATTAGGCGTATCCCCAACGGCATCCAATTTCCTGATGCACATAATTAGGCGTATCCCCAACAGCATCCAATTTCCTGATGCACATAATTAGGCGTATCCCCAACGGCATCCAATTTCCTGATGCACATAATTAGGCGTATCTCCAACGGCATCCAATTTCCTGATGCACATAATTAGGCGTATCCCCAACGGCATCCAATTTCCTGATGCACATAATTAGGCGTATCCCCAACAGCATCCAATTTCCTGATGCACATAATTAGGCGTATCCCCAACAGCATCCAATTTCCTGATGCACATAATTAGGCGTATCCCCAACGGCATCCAATTTCCTGATGCACATAATTAGGCGTATCCCCAACAGCATCCAATTTCCTGATGCACATAATTAGGCGTATCCCCAACAGCATCCAATTTCCTGATGCACATAATTAGGCGTATCCCCAACAGCATCCAATTTCCTGATGCACATAATTAGCCGTAGCCCCAACAGCATCCAATTTCCTGATGCACATAATTAGGCGTATCCCCAACGGCATCCAATTTCCTGATGCACATAATTAGGCGTATCCCCAACGGCATCCAATTAAGACGCCAATCGAAAAAAATCGTATCATTTAAGGCATTTTAAAAACTTCGCTTTTTGTTTCTTATTGTTTCAATATGAGAATACAAAACTATTTCAAATAATTCTTCATTCGTGGAGCCTTAATACTAGACACTTTAAAAAAATATATTAATCGGTATGTTTTTTTTTTCGATTGGCGACGCTAGATCCTCCGACTACATTCGGCCTAACATACATATTTAAAATATCTCACTATAGTTTCAATTCTTAAATCCTAGAGCATTGTCTAAGATGAATAAACCAATATGGACACCGGGACACAATGCATGAGACCCATAAAGTGTATCTCTTTATTTGTTTTAAACACATACTAACATAATATTAATAATATTTCCCGCTTGTGAGGGATTCCAAAACTAAGGGTACATTTAAAAAAATACTTAAACTTTATCTGCTTGATATACAAAAGTCGTTGCCATAGACAAAGCAAATACAAGTTTCGCTACATCGAACAGTAGTTCATCCTTCCTTCAGTTTCATCTTCATTGCTTGCTTTATTTTAATTTTTTCTTTATTTTATACAATAATACCTACATACATACCTTCCTGTATTCTAATGTATAATTAAAAAATTAAGTACCCTCGTTTCCTAATATTTTACTTCTGTTTATTAATATTTCCGTTATTTATATGTTCCGGTAGTGTATCATTAGGGAGTGATCCCTGGCACTCAGGGGATGCCTGAAAATCAGCGCCGCAGTGCTACGGCATCAGGCTGAGGCAGTCCCCTTTTTCCGGTGCTGCACACCACCTTTATCAAACTTAATTACTTTGTTTATTTATTTTTATAATATATTTGTTTAATATTATTTTTATCTTCTGTACCTAATTGATTGTATGTGTGTATTGAAAATAAATTCTTTCTTTCTAACATAGATATTAAGGATTGTTACTAACGCACTACGGACACAAGTCCTAAATAAATTATATTTATTTATTTATTTATACAGACGGTACCCCTGATGGTAAATGTCCTCCGTCACATATATATCTGATGCAATTATGACCTTGTCAAAGACTGACTTTCGATTCTCTATTAGGTTTTATAATCCATTATTCGTCATATAAAACAATTTAAAAAATAATGTTCTTACAGGTGGAGAAGATTACGATTTATGGGAAGTCGCATGGAAGCCATTGTTACAAGGGATTGCGCAGTTCTGTACAGACAGACGGAAACAGGTATGTTTTTAAATTGAATGACTAACAAAATTGCTACAATTCCTTCCCTGCCTTTCTGAACTATAAAATAGACTGATAATCATAGTACATCTATATCTTTATTGCACACGAAATACAAGAAATATCAAAGTACCTATACAAATTCATTTTTTTTATTTATAATGTTAATTACACGTCAAATAAACAGATTAATTACATTGCAATAACAATAACACACATAAAACATTTGTGTTAATAATTAGGTTTAAAAACATAAGCAAGTCAATAAGCAAGCAAGCAATTCAAATAATAATAATAACACTTGCAGGATTGTCCGAAAATTCCTGTCCATGGACACATAAAAGTCTCACATTCACTCATCATCAACACTCTCACACACCGATCAACTCACTTTATTTCTTCTAATTAACTCTACTTCTAATACTTCTTTTACTCATACTGTCGTTTGGCCAAAAGCTCGCGACAGTATGGTAAACTCACCCCAATAATGGGAGAAAAACAGGTCACCAGTCATCTACAGGAGTAATCCCAAACACACTTCACACCGGCCTCTGAACACTTGGCATGCACGCCCTCACATTCTGACTCCTACAAAAAGCAGTTATAATAAATACATGCAGAATAGTTCGCAAATTCTTATCAATAGAAGAATAATCTTAAATTACTATAAAATACTTACATATTTATCATTTTCATATATATCTTTTTATTTTTTCGTCCCCACTCTCGTTTGGCCAAAAGCCCGCGATTGTGGTAGAATACCCCAGAAATGGGAGATAAGCAGAAATTTTAAAACATAATAATAATAAAAAATAAAATAAATATCTGAACAATGTCATGTAATACATAACAAAATGTATACAAATGTGATCTTAGCGCTAACGTTGTCGCTTTTAGGTGCTAATTAAAATTGAGTAAGTAAGTACTGTTCAGAAAAAACAAAATTGATATTCAGTTACAAGAGATAAGATAAGATTTATTGTGTAAAAGTTTAGGTAAGAATTACAAATATTGCAGATATAGTTGCATAAACATGTCACACTGAACTTTACCTTTACAGGCATATACACTGAATACACAAGTTAATAATGTTAATACAGATTTTGAGAAGTAAACAGAAAAGATACAGAGAATGTCATTAAAATTTCTACAATGTCAATAATATTAAATTTACAAAATGTCCACTAATTAATGCTGTGTGAATAATATTAATACAATCATTTATTTAATAATAATCCAATAAAAATATAAATATACAATCATCAAGCACAAAATTATCGTCCAAAAATTCCTTGACGCTATAAAAACATCTTTCCACAAGCCATGTTTTCAGAGTAAATTTAAGTTTATTAATTTTCATTGTTTTAAATTCATCCGGAAGCTTATTATACATTTTGACGCACATTATGAACGAGTTTTTGTATACTTGTAACGATGTCGACTTCATCGTCCATATCGACCTCCTTGCCATCAACTTCAACCTCATCGTTAGTGTTTATCTCTCTCATTTCGTATTGGCATCTTCATTTCATCATTTAAATTCAAAATCATGTTCCAATTCCATTTCTAAATTTCATTATTCCATTAATTTCATTGTTTTATTTGTATTTTCACTTTTTCTCTGTATTTTGTCTCGAACGGACGTCTCCCGTTCACTCTTATTTCCTACTACCTATTTTCTGTGTTACTGTTTCTGTGTTCTTTTCCTTAAAATATATTATTTAACAACCAAATCTTCTATTACTTCATCTGCGCACTGTCCTAGAACCCTGCTAGCCGGCAATAGAGGACAGACTGTAGCATACTAATGTTAAGATTCATGCAGGTTTATATAAATTTGACGATATTGTGAGCGAGAGACGTACAGTGGACAACTCATCAGGCTAAACCCTTTAGTACTTTGTCGCTTTAACTTTTGACATATTCATGCAAATGTCAAGGCATCATAACAAAAACTTTTTGCGGCGGTTCCACAGAGTATACCGTGATGTGTCTTCCACTGGACTTACTAAAATTGATAAACCGATCTAGCTTATAATTTAAAAACAATATCAGTTGTTGTACTGTTGTACGTGTATTTCACTATTTCCTTTTCTATCTTATGTTTGTTGTTTTCTATTTGTACAATAAAATGTATTTTACTTCTACTTGACTTACTTTGTCCGACTTGTCAACAGGTAGCAAACAGTGCAATAGCGTACCTTCAACGAGCCCTCCTAGTACCTGGTCTGTCGGCAATGGGGGGTGGTGGTTGGGAAGCTTGCTTCCTCAACGTTCTGTTCCCTCTTTTGGAGCAATTACCCAGAAGAGCTGACACGGCGGCGCGAGCTAACACTATTATGTGCAAGGTATGTAGCTAATATCTCTAGATTTACAATATTGGCGAGCGCAGTGGAATTGTAAAAGTGTATTCATTCATTAACTTAACTTATTAACTTATTAATATAACTTTATTACACAAAATTAGTGTGATACAGTGCGTACGAAACGATTAATATAATCTAGGCGGTCTTATAGCTAAAAGCGATCTCTGGACTGTATTATGCTAAATGAAATTGTGGAATATAATTCATTGGTTTAATAAAAATAAGAATTTAGATTCAGTGCTGCACAGCGCAGGAACTGAATGTCACTGACGTATCAAAAAACACGTATTATTTTAAAAGCAATATCCTCGAAGCACCGCCAGTCAAAAACATACTGTAAGAATGGGTTTTTTAAGATAAATTTGGCTGGACATTATATTGAAAAGACTACATTATATACTCCTTTTGGTTTATTAATTGAAATATTCATGCTGTTTGGCTGTATAAGTCTCAGCTAACATTTTATGTCTGAAAATTCTAGTGCGGATTTTATTTCTGGATATATTTGTGCTAACTTATCTAGATGATAGATGAGACGATGACGGCTAGTGACCGAGGGGAATGGCGTGCACATGAAGAGGCCTATACCCAACTATGGATTACTTTAGGCTGAGAAGAAGAAGATCTAGATGATATACTAGACACTTTGGGTTATTGTTTAGACCACATTAAACTATACATATATTACTTTGCTTTAGAGAATAATGTAGAATGTGTATTATATGTGTACATACAAAGTTACAGTATTCGCGCCCTGAAACCAAAAAGCTGATTTGTCTGGGCGTTATTAATAATCATAATTTTACAGTAATATTCTTGGATTACAGTTACAGTTGAATGCCCATTCTGAACATAACGTCTGAAAAGAATATGCCTAAGGTTTTACAAATAAGGGGGCGTCCATTAATTACGTGAGGTGTTCAAGGGGGGGAGGGGGCAAGCTAAATCTTACTCTATCTCATGGGTTCGAAAATATCACGTAATTTTTCCATGGACTGAATTAGAATAAATCTTTTATTCATTTTTGTTAAAGTATTTATTATTTAATTTTATCACAGGGAATGTAAGTAACGGTAATAATCTCAACTACTAGTCTTTGCTAGTCTTAAATAAAGATAAAGAGCTAGTGTCGTAGCCAGGAAAATATACGAAGGGGGCATTTTTTGGGGATATAGCGTGAATTCTTGGGAGAAGGGGGAAGGCTTAAAAAGTCCAAACCAATCCTAAAGTAAAATAAAGAAAGAAAGAAAAAGAAAAGAAAACACATTTATTCATTATTATACATTAGACTAAAAAAATGCATTATTATACATTAGACTAAAAAAATGCATTATTATACATTAGACTAAAAAAATGCATTATTATACATTAGACTAAAAAAATGCATTATTATACATTAGACTAAAAAAATGCATTATTATACATTAGACTAAAAAAATGCATTATTATACATTAGACTAAAAAAATGCATTATTATACATTAGACTAAAAAAATGCATTATTATACATTAGACTAAAAAAATGCATTATTATACATTAGACTAAAAAAATGCATTATTATACATTAGACTAAAAAAATGCATTATTATACATTAGACTAAAAAAATGCATTATATTAGACTAAAAAAATGCATTATTATACATTAGACTAAAAAATGCATTATTATACATTAGACTAAAAAAATGCATTATTATACATAAGACTAAAAAAATGCATTATTATACATTAGACTAAAAAAATGCATTATTATACATTAGACTAAAAATGCATTATTATACATTAGACTAAAAAAATGCATTATTATACATTAGACTAAAAAAATGCATTATTATACATTAGACTAAAAAAATGCATTATTATACATTAGACTAAAAAATGCATTATACATTAGACTAAAAAATGCATTATTATACATTAGACTAAAAAATGCATTATTATACATTAGACTAAAAAAATGCATTATTATACATTAGACTAAAAAAATGCATTATTATACATTAGACTAAAAAAATGCATTATTATACATTAGACTAAAAAAATGCATTATTATACATTAGACTAAAAAAATGCATTATTATACATTAGACTAAAAAAATGCATTATTATACATTAGACTAAAAAAATGCATTTTATTGCACAGACACTTTGTGAAATTACATAAGGTAAAATAGCACGGTACATACAATTGGCTCGAATAATGGAAAAGTTTCTAAAGTGTCTACCTTAGCTGAATACGTACATTCCTGTCACAAGCAACTCAGTTTTTGTTTCATCCTTGCTTGCTTGCTTGTCTTATGGTTAGTGGCCAACGTATTTGTTTGTCAGAGTTGTTCAGGCCGCCCGTAGGCTTATGACATGGACTGCTGTCGAACGACAACAACCGGGACCCGGAGGACTCTCCGAGGTACGGAGGAGTTCAGATGCAATTTGCTACTAGCGGTCACCTATCCTGTTACTGACCGCGGCCAACGTTACTTAACCTGCACGATAACTTTCGGACTAGTCTTAACTAGTCCGCGAGCTCGTCATTCATTTTTCATCCTGATTCCGATATTTCAAAACCATAACTTACATTCAACAGGTATTCCTCCAACATCTGTCCGCATTATCCCCTCGGCCGACCTTCAGCGCGCTTTGGGTCCGCGTGGTAGACGTACAACGAACGCTCATAACGGCGTCAGCGGACGACCCGCTAACTGAAGCCGCATTGGAATCGCTCAAGAACATGATTCTCGTTATGGACTCTGTTAGGGTAAGTTCCATCGTGTTTTTGATGCGTTAAGTTACAGTAAGGTTCCTTGTGATGTTGTTTATTACTCATACTCATGTATTAAAACCATCGGGACACCAGGAACTTTTGGTTACGTCATGCTTTTTACAAATAGTGTCCGACCGAAACTTCGGCTTCGGCTTTGGCCACCTTCGGCCAAAAAAACCACCTTCGGCCAAAATGGGCCGAAGTTTTGGCCGAAGCCGAAGGTTCCTAACAAACGACGAATTCGAACGAACTTTTAAGAATGTTGTAATATAGACATTAACTGATTTGATTAAGTATTTATAATTATCGTAATTGTTACTTTTTAATTTGTTAGTCTAGTTTCGCACTAGTCGAGAAAACCAAAGACTAATTGATCTGATTGTGATTGTTAAATTACTTTAATAAATAAATGTTATAATTTAAATTAACATTATTTCGAAATGTTATTAATTTATTATTTATCACAAATCGCAAGGTAATTTTGATCACCACTAGATCAACTTCTAGAGAAGATTAAAATTACCTTTCTATATTATATTATACAGTCGATATAAAACATTCAATTTTAAAGTTTTAAAATCAAATCATTTAAATTAGCTTGTATCCAATCTTGAACAACATTCTTAGAGCTTTTAAACCTTCGGCTTCGGCTTGGGCCAGAAATCGACCTTCGGTCGGACACTATTTACAAATTTAAAATTCAACACAATTCATGTTAAATATTAACATAACTGGACAGTAGCGAACAGACCAGCCGATTTAAATTTAAAAATCTAGGAAAATAAAACCAATTATGCACATTGTCTAATTAAATTTAAAAATTAAGATTGTAGCAGCTGTAAAGGGGCTTTGTCATTTATCTAAATTAATATATCTGCTGTAAAGGGGCATTGTCGTACAAATAATAATTATAATAAATTATAGCTGCTGTAAAAGGGCATTGTTAATTAAATTTGTCCTTTGTGTTTGATTTATGAATATAAATCACACAAAGGACAAATATTAATTGTTTGGACCCAAATATTATGATTAATTGTTTGGGTGTTTTTAGACCCGTATGAAAACAAGGGGTTACACATGTCTTGTAATTCGGTATTTGTGGCAAGTGTAAACATTTTTAATCACGTTGTATTGTAAAACTTTGATAAACGTTAAAATCACTTTGAATTATTATAATATTTATAATAGTGAGAGGGTCGTAAGGTTTTCTACTTAGCTTTTTGACTTTTTATATTCATAAATCACACAAAGGACAAATATTAATTGTTTGGACCCAAATATTATGATTAATTGTTTGGGTGTTTTTAGACCCGTATGAAAACAAGGGGTTACACATGTCTTGTAATTCGGTATTTGTGGCAAGTGTAAACATTTTTAATCACGTTGTATTGTATAACTTTGATAAACGTTAAAATCACTTTGAATTATTATAATATTTATAATAGTGAGAGGGTCGTAAGGTTTTCTACTTAGCTTTTTGACTTTTTAGTGGGTCGCGACACTAAAAAGGTTGAGTAACGATGCGTTAGTGACACTCTTCAACACATTTTGACAGTTAATGGCTTCGATTCCAGGGTGGCCACCAAATCTAAACCTAAATGATACTGTCACGCTAGCTCATATTCTAGATTGTGTACGAGTGAGCGGGCCATTCCAGAATCGATGCTACTGTAGGCCAAGTTACATGACACGTAATGTATCTGTAATAATGTGTAATGTTTTCATTTTAGATATTCAGAAATGGAGATGACTACAACGATCTCTGGTACATCACGTGGGACAAGATCGGCGAATTTCTGCCCAATCTGAAAGAAGAACTGTTCCCTCAAGGTAAGAAACAGACAGTAGTGGATCTACCACTACCTAATGTGGAGGATCGCCTGGGGTGGTACCACCCTCTTATCTATTTCTGACGTGAAGCAGAAATGCTTGCATTTCTGTGTTTCGGTTTGAAGGGTCAGAGAGCCAGCATAATTTCCGGCACATGAGGCATTCCATCTTAGTCCTCAAGGTTAGCAGCGCATCAAAAACTCTCTAATATTAATACAGTGAGGTGAGATGTCTATGGGCGACGGTGACCACTTACCATCAGGTGGCCCGTTTGCTCGTCTGCTCACCTTATTTCATAATAAATAAAAAATACATATAAAAAAGACCTATGCATTACTCTTTTCTGGCAAAGGAATGAAGATATATCAGCTGTATGTACAGTGAAAAACACATCATCTTTGGAACCCTGTCGCAATAAATTTTCTAATCTAGGGTCGTTTAATATAAATATCACTTACGGATCACTTATTGGAATGGAACAGTTACATCACATTCACGGCACCCTGCTATTTCTTTAATTACACGATAACTATAGATAGTTTGTACATTATGAGTATGTAGGTTTGAGGCAAGAGTGGGCCATACACGGCACGGTAGGTGGGGGCGGCGAATATAAGGGGGGGGGGGGGGGGGAGTATTCCTGATGAAAAATGATGGTGTTGTTTGATGGTGATACTCTGTGCAGAGCCAACCTGGGATGGCATCTTTAACTCTCTGTAGATTTGAGGCAAGAGTGGACCATACACGGCACGGTAGGTGGGGGCCGATATGAGAGAGAGATAAAGAGAGAGTATTCATTATCATCATTATCAGCCTATTAATGTCCCCACTGTTGGGACACAGGCCTCCCCTTGCACAAGGGCGTACGGGTCATGATCCACCGAGCGGGCCCAGTGCTGATTGGTGGATGTCACACGCCTTCGGAAACTATTAATTTCCTCAGGCATGCAGGTTTCCTCACGATGTTTTCATTCACTGTTAGAGTAGTCGGTAAATGTACGTAAGTAAGTCTTCGATAACAATCGGAAAAACTCATTGGTACATGGCATTGTATGGTTTCGAACCCGGACTTCCCGCATAGGAGTCCGACGTCCTAACCACCGGCGCTGTCTTAATAAAGAACGAACGATCTTAATAAAGAGTATGAAATATGTAAATGCATGAGCTTTTAGTTAAACATTCGGTCCTTGAAAACTTCGGTGTGCTTCGGTTTGTGTACTTATGTTTATTTTATTCTTTTCGGAAAACTTACAGCTAATATTATATACGAAATTTAAGTATATATAATAAACTATGTCATTTACAAGATTTCGCCTATAGAACGTCTGTAAATAAATGTTAATAAGTAAATAAGCGACTGGATGAGAAGAGCCGAAGATCGGGATCAATGGCGCGCCCTGAGAGAGGCCTATGTCCAGCAGTGGACTAGAGTGGGCTGCTAATGAAATAAGTGTTTACGATACGCGAATGTACTACGTCTGTAGTAAAACAGAGACAGAAGCCAAATTTACCCCATACCCGAATGATTTTCTAAGAGCTTGTTCTCTGTATTTGGAGTTGATGTAAGTATTTTCTTTCACAGTGAAAGACAACACGCGCCCCCCAACCAGCCTACCAAGCCACATGCAGCCAACTCTACCCCCCACCTTGCCAACCCTGATCCCAGTCGGGCCTGGAACCCCGACCATCCTACCGGTTCCCAACCACCCCACAGGTCCGCAAGTAAACTTGTCCCAAACACGTCCTATACACGTCCAGACGTCACTTCCAAACGTCCAGATGGCACATTCTCCAGTAAACATGGTCCAGACACCGCCTCTAATAGCTACTACTCCTACATTGGTAGCTCCTACGCCTATAAGTGGTATGGTGCCTATAAGGAATCCGTTATACGACCAGGCTGGGTTGTCGTCGTCGGTTCTGCTGCAGCCTTTGAATGAGGTATGTATTGCAGTTTTTTGTATTGTATAAAGAGAACAGATAAGCAAACGGTCCCTTATCTTATCTTATGATAGGGGGCCGGGGATAACCCAGCGCCACTTCGACCCTTGAGGATCTTTTGTGCCTACCGCATTTTACATAGTGGTCATCTCAGTGCAGGTTTTCTCACGATGTTTTCCTTCGCCGTTAGAGCTGTCGGTAAATGTACGTAAGTCTTCGAAAAATACGAGAAACTCATTGGTACATGGCACTGCACGGTTTCGAACCCGGACCTCTAAAAACGGGCCGGTAAGTAGTCATTGTCGCCCATCTCATCTCACTATAATGTTATTAAAAGGTTTTCGATTATGATATGATATTTCAACACCCGCAAGTGCTGCTTTGCGGCAGAAATAGGTAAACAGGGTGGTACCACCCCTCTTTCTTATCTTAACTTATGATAGGGGGCCGGGAATAACTCCAGCGGCACTTCGACCCTTGAGGATCTTTTGTGCCTACCCCATTTTACACTCTGGTCATCTCAGTGTGCAGGTTTTCTCACGATGTTTTCCTACACCGTTAAAGCTGTCGGTAAATGTACGTAAGTCTTTAAAAAATTCGAAAAACTTGTTTGTAGATGGCACTGCACGGTTTGGAACCCGAACCTCCCGCATGGGAGTCCGGTGTCCTATTCACTGTGCCACCGACGTTCGGTGCCACCCATACTGAGTCATAACCACCGACGAATCGACCATAAACTTATTATTAATTGTTTTCTATGTAACTTACCAATTATTATAGATATCAATTTTTCTTTCCCAGATGATCTCGACGCCAATTGGGATTTCAATACAGTCACAAATGCCGATCCTGTATCCTCGGAGCTCTGAGCTGCAAACTCAGACCATCCAACCGACCATAGACAACCACCAAAGCATCCATCCGACTACCACAGACATAATGGATCCACAGATTCAAAATATCCAACCTGCCATAGACGAAACAGAAATAAGAACTCAAAATATACAACCTTGTATAGACAGAGTGGATCATCCCTTAGATAAAATCTTACTTACCAATTTAGAACTTTCAAGAAACGAACCACATCAAAACACAGTTTTAGATATGAATGTATCTGACCTGATAGTGCCCGATAATACAAAGGAAAGTGAATTATATACTGAATATTTAACAAATCCTTATAACGACACCACAGTCCCACTAAAAGAAGCAACTTTATACGACCCAGAAAATCAAAAAGAACTAATGAAAGACCCAGAATCTTTAGAAATCGAAAATCCTCTACTATCAGTTGCAGATAAGAAATCTCACAGCGAAAATACGACTCCAATGCATAAGAATAAAGCTCAATTCGGTTCTAGCGATAATGTGAAGCAGGAATCTTCTAGTATATTCAATTTTTCGAGTTATTTCGGTGCGGTGAACGAACTGAAGGCCGGCTCTGAAGTTTTTGATACGTTGATGACTCATGAAGGATAGCTGGATGTTGATATAGGTACGTGGTTATAACCAGTTTTTCTTTCCATCCAACGTTGGCTGGATACCGGTGTCAATTCTGGCGTGGCCAAATATAAAATTAAAAGTGAAACTAGCGTCTCGAAACTCTTGGTGTCCGCTGTATCTAGCTAGACCAAATATATTCGTCACAGTGGCGAAGGCTGAATATTTTCGCAAGGGAAGTCGACCAAAAAAAACGTATCAAGGCCAGAGTGAATAGGCATTTACTGGACCCGCATGCTCCATCGTCGACCTCATCGTGATTTACCATCAGGCGAGATCGAGGTCAAATGCGGGTTTAGTAGACAATAAAAAATAAAATAAACGTATGCAAAAGTAACGCAGCCATTTATCACCGTATAGATAACAACAAAGTTCAACAAACACAAACAAACTGAATAGAAACAAACAATAATTACGAAAATTATAACATAACATAATACAAAATAACCTCTTGTACATACATACCTACAACAAAACACAAAAAACTATTAAAACCTCTAATAAAGATGCATAAATTTATCTAACCTATTTGATATTAGATTAACATCGTCGTTTATTAGAAATTAAATCGCATTTACAATCCGACAGACCAGGATATTTTCGCATGTGGCAAAAATTGGAACTAACGCCGCCATCTATTAAAACGTAACTTCATGAACTTTCGCTACGTACAAACTGGCGCCCCCTGCAAGTGTCATTTGATCGTTGTCGTAAACCGCTGCGATGCGGGTTATAAGGAACCAATGTTTTGCGCTTGTGGGACTGAGATAGCGAGCGAATAGATTTCGTGAGTGCGAAAGAGAAGGGTATTAAATAATAAAACCGGGATGTTCTGCATTACATTGCTATACAAATTTGTTCAGGCATTTGCTTCTTGAAAAGTGATTGAATGTTGTTTTTTTATGTTGGTTGGTTGTAAAGTCTTGTGAAAGTGAGGAAGGTGTGGGGATACCTATTGATTCAAAAGGGAAACCGACAGGAATCGTTACATGAACTCTTCGCCACTGCATCATGGCCTTGGTTCAACCATGTTTAGAAGAATATCTACGCGTCGCCACTTACCATCAAATGAATTGAGGTCTAACCGATTTTTGACTTGGGTTCATTTTAGTCCACCAGTCCTACACAACTGTACAAGCCAAATAATCAGTAATCTATAATTAATATTCAACTGTATCTCTACGAATATGGTTTATTAAAAATTGCAAATATTAATGAAAGAAAGAATGTGTGATGAACGAATGACGAAACAGATATACGAAGCGAAAGTGGATGAAGAAGCCGGGGTCGTCCTAGACTGACCTCTAAAGATCAGATTGACAGAGTGCTCTTAGATTTTAATATACAGAGCAGACGACCCCAACGGCTAGCATGCGTGAAACGACTAATGACTGTAGAGGAAGCAAGAGAAGCGTGCCAAGACAGGGTTTCGTGGCCTACCCCACAAGGGAATATATGAGCGCTGGTATAAAGCCTTTGGTTTCACATCAATCAAGCTATACTCTGTGGAACCTTGTCTTGTGGAAGTTTTTGATGTAATTTCTTGACATTCGTATGAATTTGTCAAAATAGGTTGAAGCAACAAATGAAATGAAATTAAATTATTTATTAAATCAGACAAAAGAGTCCATAATTATTTATAACTTAAAAATTACATCAAATATAAAAAAAAAATCTCACAGTAAAAAAAAGTAAATATTACAATATCAGCAATTTATTCCAAAATTTAAATATATCCAAACAGTGGATTGATATAGCAGCAATCAGGCTATTTTTTACTTCTGAAGACCCTATCTTTAAACCTAGCACGGTGTATGATCAGCGCGTGAATCCCCGTCACACGGGCCTCCACGAACATTTCAGAAGCACTACAGAACCTAGGCAGCCTGAATAAAATTCTAAAAGCGTCATTATATTCCACTTTCAGCCTTATGTAGTCCTCCTGATTTAGTCAGCTGCGGCGTATTAGCGGCTTACAATAGGCTAGATTGGCAAAACAAAGTACCAAAGGGAAACATGATGGGAAACTATTATAAATGTTCAATTAGGGTCTTTACACATCGCTTAGATGTAACTTTTTTGTGGTTTTATTGCCTATAGGCTGTCTCACTGCTGGGCAAAGGCCTCCTTTCCATTTTTCCCTATCCTCGGCGTCCTTATACCATCCTTTTTGGAAGTGGTCGATATCGTCCTTCCACCTACGCCCGGGCCTGCCTCGGCGCCGCTGTCTGTCTTGTGGCGCCCAGTGCATGGCGATCTTTGCCCACCTTTCCGGATGCATGCGGCATACGTGGCCTGTACTGTATTTGTGTAATAGGTGATGAATTTGAAAACCTGTTTAATTTGTCGAATAATAACTTCGAAGTTAGTCAATAATAATTGTGTTAACTATAAGTTTCTGTGGGGTCTTTGTTATAAAATTATTTTCACAAAAAAAAATAACGGTCTAATTTATCTTCTGTTAACATTAATTTTAAATAGAATTTTTTTTTCTGTTATTTATTTATTTACATTCCATGCCATCCTATGTATAATAATTGCACTTAGTAAATAAAATATACATACCTATATTTTACTTTATGATTATTTCTAGTGGTGTTTTTATAATAATGTTCTCTATAACAAATGAAATAACCAGGGTGCTTTTTACGGTTCTTTCATGGCATGGTATGGTGTGTGCTAAATAGGGACAGCGCTATACCAACGCGATAGCGCTTTCTTTCTTTTTCATTCATTCGTTGATGATATCATTCGGTGGTTTTGAGAACCGTAAGGTTCGGACTACATACGCCGGTTCGGTTCGCTGCATCCAATCAAGCGTTCTGCTCCCAACTTGAAGTCACCGCTTCGTGATTGGCTGCAGCGATCCGAACCGGCGCATGTAGTCCAGGCCTAATAGCCCTGCAGAACTACCACTTATCGTAGTGTTAATAAAAATGCAATTATTCAGGGTTTTAATATATTTTTGGACTGGTTAGAAGCCATGTAAATTGTGTAACTAATTAATTATTAAATTGTTTCGTTTTTGTATAGAGAGTATATATGTACCAACTTGTCAGTGTATATTTAATAGTTTATTAATAAAAAAATGTATTTAATAATCAGTCACTCTGCGTTTTGTTTTGCGGTCTTTATAAATGTTATACCCTGACCAGAAATAAATATACAAACCCTCGCCATATGGCGGTATTAAAAGGTACAATTTTTTCGTTGTGTACTCTTGAGAGGGTTTATACATCTAAGAAAGAAAGAAATAATTTATTTTCAATACTTAAATACAAACAATTAGGTACAGAAGATAAAAATAATATTAAACAAATATATTATAAAAATAAATAAGCAAAAGTAATTAAGTTTGATGATGGTGTTGTGCAGCACCGGAAAAAGGGGACTGTCTTAGCCTGTTGCCGCGGCGCTGATTGTCAGTCATCCCCTGAGTGCCAGGGATCACTCCCTAATGATACACTACCGGAACATATAAATAACGGAAATATTAATAAACAGAAGTAAAATATTAGGAAACGAAGGAAGGTACTTAATTTTTTAATTATACATTAGAATACAGGAAGGGGATGTAAGGGGGGTCACCAACATCTAGACCTCCAAATGTCAAACTCACCTGCACGTGGTGCATCCTGCCGATTAACGAACGAGTCCCTGGCGACCGACTAGTGGCGGTATAACCACTCAAACTCTGGCTGGGTTAAAATACCATAAGCACGATGACGGGCAGCAGCGTCATCGGGGCAAGCGACCCGGCTACTGCGATCGCCAACCCGCAGGCCAAGCGTGGCGATTATGGCATTTCCTCCTTAATGAATAGCGCAAAAAGAAAACGGCCCCCAGTTCCCGGCCGCCCCACTATTCCTGGTCACGGTAGCGGCCATGGTAACGGTGGGGTAGGGGGTGCGAAGAATCCCCGGGCTACGGTAGGCTACCAAAACAAACTGGCACTGGCGACGTATAACGGACGAAGTCTACGGCTGGACGAGCACATTGCGCAGCTCGAAGTAGAGTTGGAGAAGATACGATGGCACGTTCTAGGGTTATGTGAGGTCCGAAGAGAGGGGGAGGACACATTAACCCTTGAATCGGGCCATCTACTCTACTTCCGAGAGGGAGACCAACTTTCCCAGGGGGGTGTCGGGTTTCTCGTCAATAGGTCCCTCATAGACAATGTTGTTGAGGTCTCCAGTGTGTCGACAAGGGTAGCGTATCTTGTCCTTAAGTTAACCGAGAGATATTCTCTCAAGGTTGTACAAGTTTACGCACCGACCTCGACACACTCGGATGATGAAGTGGAGGCTATGTATGAAGACATAGCCAAAGCCCTAAACAACACCAGTAAGGCACACTTCAATGTTGTCATGGGGGACTTCAACGCGAAAGTGGGAGTACGGACTTGCAGCGAATCGAGGGTTGGGCCATACGGCTTTGGCGGCAGAAACCACAGGGGGCAAATGCTTGTTAACTTCCTGGAGATGGAGGGCCTTTTCTTAATGAATTCTTTCTTTAAGAAGGGACCCCATAGGAAGTGGACTTGGCAAAGCCCCGATACTGTGACGAAAAATGAGATCGACTTCATTATGACGGATAAGAAGCACATATTCAGAGATGTCTCAGTGATCAACAGGTTCAAAACCGGTAGTGATCACCGACTGGTCCGAGGCACTCTGAATATTGACTTTCAGCTGGAGAGACGCCGTCTAATGAAGCCCACGCTCCGACCTACTCTGCACCAGGCCGTGGCAGGCTCCGACCGGTTTCAGTTAGAACTTAAAAACCGATTCGATGCCTTGGAAACCACAAATAATATTGACGAGAATCTCCAAAACGTGGTGAGGACTATTAGGGATGAAGGAGTAAGGTTTTGTCGGTTGCAGCGCACAGGCACGAAGTCGAAGCTCTCGGACGGGACTCTGGCACTTATGAGGGAAAGACGCGAAAACACACAAGCTACATCGTCAGAACAACGGGCACTCAATAAGAAAATAAGGAAGCTGATACGACGCGACCTCCGAAGCTTCAATACACGACTCATAAAAGAGGCGATAGAGCAGAATAGGGGGTCAAAAGTGTTCGTTCAGCAACTAGGGAGGAGCCACCTGACGAAGCTCAAAACTTCTAGTGGCAGGACCGTCACCTCCAAGCCAGAGATACTCGCCGAGATCGAAGACTTTTATGGCCGACTGTACGCTGCTCATGCTCCGCGGCCTGAACCGACAATCGAAGATCCTAGAGCCACGTTAACCCGACACTATACCGATGAACTGCCAGATTTTAGCCTAGACGAGCTCGAGCTGGCTCTCAAACAGCTTAAGAATGGAAAAGCCCCTGGTGAGGACGGTGTCACTTCGGAGCTCCTTAAGGCAGGAGGAATCCCTGTACTGAGGGAACTTCGGAAGCTCTTCAACTCCGTCCTACACTCTGGGAGAACTCCGGAGGCGTGGAACAGGAGCATTGTAGTTTTGTTCTTCAAAAAAGGAGACAAAACTCTGCTCAAAAACTACAGACCCATCTCGCTCCTGAGCCATGTATATAAGCTGTTTTCGAGAGTCATCACGAATCGTCTTGCGCGGAGATTAGACGACTTCCAACCTCCGGAACAGGCCGGATTTCGGGGAGGCTTTGGCACCATAGACCACATCCACACTGTGCGGCAGATTATACAGAAAACTGAAGAATATAATCAGCCCCTGTGTCTTGCATTTGTGGACTATGAGAAAGCCTTTGACTCCGTCGAAACCTGGGCTGTTCTAGAGTCCTTGCAGCGTTGCCAAGTCGACTGGCGATACATCGAAGTGTTGAGATGTCTGTATGACGCCGCGACGATGTCTGTCCAAGTACAGAACCAGCAAACAGGACCCATCCAATTGCGCAGAGGAGTAAGACAGGGAGATGTTATATCTCCGAAACTGTTCACGAACGCATTGGAGGATGTCTTTAAGACACTGGACTGGAAAGGACACGGCATCAATATAAACGGCGAGTACATCTCACACCTACGTTTTGCCGATGATATAGTCGTAATGGCGGAGTCGCTGCAGGACCTTCAAGAAATGCTGGACAATCTCAATGCTGCATCACGACGTGTCGGTCTCGGGATGAACTTGGACAAGACTAAGGTCATGTTCAATGACCATGTCGTTCCGGGACCGATTATCGTCGACGGTACGGCCCTCGAAGTTGTGCAACAATACGTCTACCTCGGGCAGACTGTGCAATTAGGTAGAAACAACTTCGAGAAAGAAGCCGACAGAAGAATTCAGCTGGGTTGGGCAGCATTTCGGAAGTTACGTCACATCTTCTCGTCGCCCATACCTCAATGTCTAAAGACAAGAGTCTTTAACCAGTGCGTCCTACCAGTAATGACCTACGGAGCCGAAACGTGGACACTGACGGTGCGATTGGTTCACAAATTGAAAGTCGCTCAGCGTGCTATGGAAAGAGCTATGCTCGGAGTATCTCTGCTGGATCGAATCCGAAATGAGGAGATCCGGCATAGAACAAAAGTTATCGACATAGCTCATAAGATTAGCAAGCTGAAGTGGCAGTGGGCCGGTCACGTCTGTCGCAGAACCGACAACCGCTGGGGTAGACGAGTTCTGGAGTGGAGACCGCGTTTGGGCAAACGTAGTGTGGGACGCCCCCCTGCTAGATGGAGCGACGATCTGCGCAAGGTGGCTGGCAGCGACTGGATGAGAAGAGCCGAAGATCGGGCTCAATGGCGCGCCCTGGGAGAGGCCTATGTCCAGCAGTGGACTAGAATAGGCTGCTGATGATGATACAGGAAGGTAGGTATGGATTATTGTATAAAATAGAGAAAAAATAAAAATAAAGCAAGCAATGAAGATGAAACTGAAGGAAGGATGAACTACTGTTCAGTATCTCTGGTCAGGGTATACTTTAATCAGTCACTTGGTGTATCATAGAAAGAAAACAAACAAATCGTATAAAAAATCAACAGTTTATTTCATAAAAATATTTACAGATTTGTACACGACGAGAGTGCCTTCACAGAAGGCATAAGTTAGGCACTTTATAAGTCCATATAGTCCATGGTTTACCAAATACCGCGCAAAAACATAAAAGTACGCAAACAAAACTGGCATAAGTAGAATCTCATTGCGGATACAACTGATGTTTGTACAAGTATTATTTGGAGTCGTTGGAAAGACAAAGAAAAACCATCCAAACATTGATCCAGAAAAACCTTAATTTGGGTTTCCTTCTAAGGAGTGATCCACAAAATGATGTGTAATAAAAAAAGTTTGGTAAACCATAATAGTCCATACACAACAGTCTTAAAGACACTATCATACTCTAGAAACATGTAGCGGTCTCTTATAATAGGGGTGATGTGGTCTTAGCAACGGCGGAGCGCAGCATGGTGCTTTCCTTGGGGGGCATAGCGCCTTACGCCACACTATGGCCGACTTCTTAGACCATGCCCAAACACCAGAGGCGATTCCACACGATAACCACAAACAGATAGATAAACCTCCTGATTTAGACGTGTCTTCTATATCTCCAGCTTCCAAAGCAGCCAGTAAAGCTAATCCGCTTTGATTCTCCCTCATTCGGGCCTCGAATACCCTCGCTCCGGTCCCAAAAGCTGCTAAAATGAAGTATAAAACGCCACCGGCGGCAGCGCGAGCTGCTAATCTTCCGACTCTTTTAGCTCCTCTCGAGTCCAATGCTCGTCGCACTCTCATTATCCCAGGACACGCTCCAATAGCCAACGCAATGGACGTGACAAGCAACGCTCCTCTAGGCACGCCGATCAGTGCTGCAGCCGCTGCATCAGAAATCCCACAAGTCCCACTCAGTTCGTCAGCTGTGACTCTTCGTAACGCTAAAGCGGCCGCCGTCCATGCTCCAGCCCAGCCCCAAGAGACTGCGTGTAAATACGCTGCCGCTCGCTCTAGAGCTTCTGTAGACCATTCGCTGGCTGCAGTCAGGTACCATGCTACGCAGGCGTTAGCAAACCACGCGTCCGCAGCTAGAGTGAAATAGTAAGTCAGCGAGAAAAATGCTACGCAAGTCGGCGACGCCAATCCGTCTACTGCTAAAGTGGTACCGGCACAGGATACCATCTTCGCTCCCAACCAACTTCTAGTCACGTATGCCAATGCTACGATCGCATGACACGCCGCCATCCAAACTACTGGTCGCTCAGGATATCTGTATCTCGCAGGCTCAGCGCAGAACGTCAGTAACGCAAATGAAGTCGAGATTAGCGACAGCCAAGCGAGAGTCGTGATCCAGATCTCTGCGGTTCTTTTCTCCTTTTGCGTGTAGCGAGCGTTTTGGCCGCAAGCCGGCCAGCATTCACCGGTGGGCGCTCTGGTGTGGGCTGGCGGACACCCGTGGTCTCTCAAGTCGTGTTCGTAAGGCCAGCGAGGTTGTGGCGGTGGTTCGGGCTCCAATTCGCTGGCGTTAGGAGGTCTCATGCAGAGTCTTCGGTCGGCCCTTAGAGGGAACGCCGCGCAGTCCAGCATGACGTTTGGGGGGAGAAGCTTGAGTTGGTCCTTGCAGTCGTCGGCGACGGACTCGCAGAGGGCGCGGCAGGCGCTCACGGAGCCCGAGACTTGCTCGGAGCACAGCGGGGCGAAGGCCGAGCAGAGCAGGAAGCGCGCGTGGACCGAGCAGTCGCTCGACAGTATGTCGGCGAATGATGACATCTGTAACAAAGAGATAATGCATTTTAGGGTTTTGCTGACAGATATTACGTTTGACATTTGTCACTTCAGTGGACTTAAATATCTAAGTGACCTGGGAACTGGACACTCGCGGAACTGGACGTTCGGGGAAATGGACGTTCCGGGAAATGGAAGACTGGATAGGTCCAGTCTTCCATTTCCCGGGGAATTGTACGTTTAGGGAACTGGACATTTGGGAATCGGACGTAACGCCCATGATCCAGGTTTGTTGTTTGTTGCACACACAGGAGGTTTCTTTTAACGTGGTTACCTTTTACTAATCACATGACGTCGTCGTAAATACCCCGATTGACAAAGAAAATTCTTTCGACGAAAATTTGTTAATGGCATAATTTGTTATATTATATTTACTTAAATTTTGTATGTTAGCTGTAAGTTTTCCGAAATAAATAGAAAAAATTAGAAAATGTGGCAAGATTCGATCCCGTGACTAACCTCGGAATTATTAAATAATGTCCTACATAATTTATTATATAAAAAGGTACCTGTAAATAAGAAAATACGTTTGTACGACCGGAAATGAAACCCTATATTGCCTAGGATAGGTACAATGTATTTTCAAAACGCAAACTTTAAAATAGCGACGTGGTCGTTTTTGGATTGGTCGTTTTAGGATCCATATCCTAAAAAGACCACTTCAAAGACGACCATTTCAATGACCATTCATTATGGGACGAAACCGACTACCGACCGACTAAACTTCCTAGAAGTGTTTATTTATATGAACACATAAAATATTACAAAGGAAGAAGATTGTTCCTTGTTCATCGTGAACATTGTCTAATGAAACGTGAACTAAATCCCGAAGCATGTTAGTTCGCGAAACATCAAATCATCCACGCATTCCATGATCAAAGCAATACCGTTGTACAGAGAAATCGAGCATCGTTTATGCTTAAACTAAATTAGTTCAAGATTGTGGGGCGTCCGACCTCTGAAACACATTCATAGTATAAATCTTTATTCTCTGACTCATAGAGATAAAGATGTAAAACGGTTTCGGATCCATTGATGTTGCTCTATCTTTCGTTAATGTAGTTACAATGTTGTCCTTTCAAAGAACTGGTTTGTTTTCATTATTAATTTCGATATTAAAATCGTAGTAAGTAGGTGGAGTTAAAGTTTAATTAGAATAAGTTGATTAATGAGATCTTTCGTGCATAAAGTTTAAAAAATTAAGAGGGTTTTTGAAGGGCGACTCTACTTCTATACATCTTTGCTACGTTTTCTACTTACAAGAACCGTCTCTATTTGCCAAGTTCCAGAGTAGACTTGTATAAAAAGAATTCCTTCTGTATGGCAATTTTAGTGTATAATAATCTGCCTAGTCACCTTAAAAGTGGTCCTGCTAGCCAATTTAAAACTAATATTTCCAAGTGGCTTCTAGACAAATGTTATTACTCCATAAAAGAGTATCTCAACGACACTAACAAATAGCAGAAAAGATTTGCACACCGTTGTCGGTGGAACATATGATACCTATGCTTTTTAAATCACCTGTAATTTTCACTATGTTCTGGCAAATAAATTTCATTTCAAAATTCAAAAAAAATTCAAAATTATTTATTTAACCAAAACATGACGATACACAAAGTTACCTTTGGACCCCACACTAGGCTAAGCCTGTCCATTTCTTTTCATTATTCTTATAATTTTCATAGCACCAACTTAGATCGCCAAAATTATGAAATCGTTTGCATGAACAGTAAACTTATGACTTTTTTATCCCTGTCCTAGAAGCTAAATTAGCCTGACCAAAATCCTCTGGTAATCCATCAAGGTCGGTCGCTCTAAAAACCGCCAGCAAGACTATACCTAAGCCACTACACTGAACGACCTTCCCCCGCGAGGGTCCATAAAATAAACAATCAAGAGAGGCAGGGAGGTTCTTAAAATTTAGTCATGCCTCAAATTACCGTTCTTCTCCGAACTCTGTCCGTTATACTACTTCCCCGAGGGGTTCTGAAAAACCTCTACGCCAGAGGAGGGAGGTAGATCTCTAAGGTGAGGCACTTTTTGTTGCGCCGGAGCACCGGCAATTATCCTCTGACAATACGTCGCAAAAATCCATTCAAAAATTATTTGAAACGACGCCGCGTTGACGTAAACCGAACAGATAAATGGCTATTCATGTTTGTGTGGGGCACGCTACCTACCTATTTATAAATGATGCGACAATGTGGGAAACTGCATAAAAACCTTTGGTATAAGTAGTCGATGAAATATCTAGGTTTTCTGTGTAAGTACAAATGTAGCTACCTAGTTAGATATCCATAGGAACGAACGGTCCAAAAATTGTCATCTAAGTATTCATGTTCACCTGGATTCACCGTAAGTTCTTGATTCCTCACCCCTTTCCATTTTTCTACGACTGTGGTATTTTTAGACCGGAAATGACCGGAATTATAGCAAAACACATCTGCATCGAGCCACAAGGGCTCAGACAAGTCACTCTATGATATTACAATAGAAGGAACACGACAACACTAATTCTGTAGAATGAAATAAATAACAAAATTAAAAAAATGTAAAAGATACTGTCTGCATCAATTTTTTTTAATGATTCTAATTCTACGATTTGTAGTTAAACTTGAATCAATACGGGGTTACTCCCACACTTTTGTTGCGTCCACACCAGCTTTTTTTCGTTGTCTTGCAAATTGTTTTACAGTAGTGCTTTTCAAGTAAGAATGGTGTTTTTATTCGAAGAACGTCTACAAAATGTGATTAACGTGTAACCCGATCTTTTCTTGACTGGTTTTTGAAGAGCCATACTGCGCCGGGACGCCGTCTTCTTTAGTTCTGATGATGCAGAAGCGTGGAAGATTCTCCTAAATTGCATTGAAATGTGTCACACTAGCATTTTAATGGACAATTGAAGAGTTGTTTACATCAGACATGGCTGTATGGGCTCAGTTCCCTTTGCCTTAAAAAAAACAAAAACATGAACGACAAACGTTTTTAAACAGTAAAGTTTGGCTCCAGTTCAAAATCAAGATTATTTCGCGTCGCTTCCCCCGCCTCACGTGCTTCACTAAAGAGTTTCTCAAGCCTACCTTTGTCTACAAAAACGCTCAAATGACTGGTTGAGGTTGAGTGAGACAATGGCAAGGTCGCGTCTACTGGTTCTCTGTTTTTCTGTCCTGACGGACGGATGTCACGGACCGGGTTTGAAATACTTGATTTTAGTTTGTTTGAATTCTTAATCGCTTGGAACGTTAACTAACGCGAGATAACCGAAGCCATAGAAGTCTAAACTCTATAGTTTTTTTAAATATATTTGCATGCCTCATTGTTGAGTAGAATGTATCGGGCTCTTTGTTTAGAAAACACCATCTTGTATAATTCTTCTAAGTCGTTTTCCTTATTGCTAAGGGTCGTGATCATTCTAAGGAATTAATCACATAGAACGACTCTCGTGGCAGATTTAATGGGGTGGTTTGCCATTTGCCTTCTCCATTTCACACACCGGTTTCCTCACGATGTTTTCCTTCACCGTCAGAGCAGTCGGTAAATGTGCGTAAGTCTTTCGAAAAAACCGAAACACTCATTGATACATGGCATTGCCTGGTTTCGAACTCGGACGGACATGGGAGTCCGACGTCCTAGCCACGACGCCACCGACGCTCTACGACGATCTTGTAATTATATACCTATATTCTGGACAAATAAATTAACCTGAATCGGAATCTAAAAAACCGAATAATGTATTTCTATAGTTTCGGTCGTTCTGTCCGATTCCTTTCAAAAACGCTTCAGTGTCTTCAAATATATATAATTTATCTGTTAAACTTAAACCTTTTCGAATACGAATGAGTAGCCCAAAAACAGCTTTAAGTTAAACCGAAACTCTTTAAAAAAATCACAATAACACTTCACTTGGAGTGCGTTCTACCGTTCTAATAGGATGAGGGCAGGTAAATGTTTGTTACGTTTAGATAATCCGCAGCGGAATTATAAAAAGGTTTTGGAATTCGATTGTTAATAAAACTATTACCTACGTAGATCTGTAGAGGCGAGGAGTTCAGGGTTTTAAACCCCAAACCCTAAAATCAGAACTTGTAAACTTGTAAAAAAGATCTATATGTATATACATAAATATGTACCTATTGTGTGCATAAACAAAATTCAATCCATTTTTTTTTTTCAATTTATAATAATTATTATTTTCTTTTTATTTCGTTAACAGCATTATCATATTTGCATAACCTTATTATGACATCATAATATAGAGATATCTGAAGAGACAGCCCCCCACAACACAGGGTATCCTAGTGTGGGAGCCAGGGAAATCTGAAAAATTGTAATAGATAATTGGAACAGCCTGCCGGCGTCGGTATTTCCCGAAACCTACAACCTTGGGATCTTCAAGGCCAGAGTGAATAGGCATTTACTGGACCCGCATGCTCCATCGTCGACCTCATCGTCGCTTACCATCAGGCGAGATCGAGGTCAAATGCGGGTTTAGTAGTAAATAAAAAATAAAAAAAGATACTGTCTGCAAGAATTTTTTTTTTATTGGTGTGGATTTAAACCACAGAATATGTCAAATCGAATTGAATCAAGAAATTCGAATCGCAACTGAACTCCAATGTAGAAATTTTGAAAGTTTTCCGATCAAAAGCGTCACAGATGGTTTTATATTGAGGTACTATTGTCATGTTTTTTAATCTGTGGAGTTTACGGGTGCGCCAACTAGTACAGATGTGGTTTCATGTAAAACTTCTTTAGCGATTTTGTATAGTAGCACCACCCCAAAACCAAACGTTTAGCGAGGAACTCCTTTAGTCTAGTTCTAGTACATTCACTTTACAGGAAGTCAGATGGTTCACCATAATATGCGAACGACCCACAGTACAAGAAATAATATTATTTCTATAAACAACTTGGTCTCAACAAACATTTGCTCACATAAGAGCTTTTGGATGTTCTTGAATGGTACACGAGAGGCCATTGATACAAATACCGGATTATTGTACGAGTGGGTATTTGATTGTGAACCTTTTTTTAAGATTTTAGGATTCCGTAGGTTAATTAATTATAGTAAACCGAATAAGGTACCTAACCCCTTAAAAGAAGGGTGACAAACAGATCCGCTAAAAGTACATTTACCTTTACTTTATACGAAGGTACGAGTAGGTTTTTTTTACCTATTTATAACCTTGGTTCAATAGCTTCTTTAAATAAAATAAAAATTTGATGGATTGTTGTTTTTGTAAATTTTTAGGGAAAAAAACTAATATCTTAACTTTGAGATCTGTCCTCTGAGATACAGGAACTTCCTAGTTCGGAGGTCAGCGTTTATTGTTACCTTCTGCTCACTAATTTTAATTAGTTTAATATAACCTATGCTTAAGTTCTTACTTTTGTATGGACTATGAATACTTTGTTATCTTACCGCACAAATAAACTTATTCTTATCTGCCTTTTCTGAATAATTTTGTCTGTTTCTGAGTTCGAGTGTCAATCATTTCATTGTGTCATCTGGAGTTAGGCCCATATCCCTATAAAGTAAGTAAGGTAAGTTAAGTAGTACATATTTTTCATAATAACTTATATTACAAAACTATTAGATATACGGAACACCAGCGTGTGGTTCATCTCACACTTACACCTACAATTTTTTAAGTTGGCATTGTAACTGGAGTTTGTTTATTTAAGTTAAAGTGAGCTATAGAGTTCTTGGAGCTAACTTCGTGTTATTTGCTTCAGTAAACATTTCGTACACAGCTCTTTGAGTGGGAGCCTAGGTACCTATTGATTGACGGGTGACGTCATTAAAAGGATTTGCAAAGGTATTGTTCATAATCATAGACATGGATGAAAGAAAAATTGCCTCCCGGGGGTTCGTTTTTAACAAGTTAGGAGAGGTTATGTTGAACGTTCATGCTGTCATGGCGTGTTCGGCCTATTTTATTGTTTAAAAACGGTTTACAGTGGTCATTTTTTCATAAAACTAGTGTATTTTACCTAAAATCGTACGTAATAAATGAACGTTATATAAGACAGTGAAATGGGAGTGAAAAACTACAGATGGTGTGAATTCGGCAACTTAACCTCCAATTGCACTTGGAATGCAAGGCACTAGGCATTCCTGATGCATACGACTCTCTCAAAATCTCGACGTTGGTAAACTGTTTTTTCAAAACTGACGCCAAAACGTGCGAGTGATTTTCAAAATTCTAACATGGTCATTAGCGAAATTGCAGTGGGTACTAGCAGATGCCATAATTAAAGGAAAAAAAAAACTATATATCTAGAAAATTTAGGAGAACCAACTCCGCGTGAGTTGGTTCTCCTAAATTGTCCTAAAAAATTCTCCTAAATGATTTTCAAAATTCTAACACGGTCATTGGCGAAATTGCAGTGTGTACTAGCAGATGCCATAATAAAAGGAAAAAAATGAAAAAAAATAAAAACTATATATCTAGAAAATTTAGGAGAACCAACTCACGCGACAGAACCAATTTTATATGGATTTTAGGGATTTGGGAGTGTTCGTTATTATAGAGGAGAAGCTGCCTGGTTTCGATTTCACTTTATTTTATTTTATTTTATTTTCAGAAAAGCATAGTTTATTTTATTTTCATATAAGTAAGTACACAAATTGTATGGCTATAGCAGAAATGTCAAATATCCAGAGTAGTCAAGACGTATGGCGTTTGATACGTTTGTATAAAGTTTGTGTGGGTTGTATGAAGTTTCTTTGTAAAATACCAGACGTAATATAATTTATTTTCCAACACTGTCATGCTTATAAAGTGCGTAGAATTTACTACTGAACTTAAAACTTTATTTACACTGTCACATTTATTTCTAGAACGATAAATCCTTTTCATCTCCACATCGTACCTACTCGTAGTAGTTACGTAGAACAAAGGCCGGCACGACAGACACGACAAAAAATTAATTACCCACTGTGTTGTGTGCTGTACAGAAATAGGTGAGTTGAGCGGCTTTGATGTCCTCGCAGTTGACAGTACGGACAGACACAAAACTTGATTTTATGTAGGGTGAACCCTCAAAACACAGAATTAATTTTAATTTTTAATTTATTTATTAGGTAAACACAACAGATTACAACCATAGAAATTACAGAAAAATCAATATAAAGTTATGAGCTAGGACATAACCCTTAACGTGTAAACACAGCACGGTTAGGAAGTAGAAAATTGGTTGTTGTGCAAAATTGAGTTGGGAAAAAATACTATTGAATGTAATGACTAAAAAACTTATACCTATTTGAAAAATAAAAATAATAAAGTAATGACTTTAAAGTAGGTGCGTGGATAGCTTACTTGAGGACATCCTCAGCCCGTCTTTTAAAAACTAATGTCCTAGGATCAAATAAGTCTAACGATGACTTATTGTTGCTGTTTGAAGAGATTTCGTTAAACAATCTACACATTCGCACAATAGGGTTATAGAACGATGTGTTGTTCTTAAAAACATTTAATACAAATGTTTTAGGATTGCGAAGTTTAAAGTTTGTGTTGAATTTCAAAAGCTTTGTGATACCCTTAATGGTAAACCAAGATATTATTTTATTTATTTATACCTATTGGTATTTACAAATATCCCAGTCCGTTATACAAATTCAAATATACTTTATTGCATACCCGGGACAATAACAAAACATACAACATAAAGAGAGGTACAATATAATAATATAATAAATGAAGTTATGTGTATGTTATAATGAAGGTAGATAAAATAAAACATATCTTTGATTCTCGTTCCCTTCTATTAAAGCGATTTACCTCCATATATTTCTTTCTCATTCAATATACGACCATCGAATAACCCGAATCGTGCAGATAGTTTTCTTTCCACTAATACCTACTTGCAATTTACTTCAAATTCGAAAAAAACATCAAAAATACGCGATACAAAGAAAACCCTGAATTGAACCACAAACCATAATGGTGATTAAGGAACGACAAACCACAATAGATACACTTTATGGAGGCAGAAATTTTCCCGAATTTTGAAAATTTCCAATTCCTCTAAAACCACTATGTTCTTACTGAGGTCAAGTTATTCATTCTGGTTAGGTTAGCTGGTCCATCACGTCTTGCCAGGTGGAGAGACTGTATGTAGGTATATTATTCTGTTCAAGTATTTAATTATGCTCAAGTATTCTCACATGAGGCAATCCATCGTCCTCAAGGTTAGCAGTGCATCAAAAACCCTCTAATATTAATACACTTAACATCAGGTGGCACGTTTGTTCGTCTGCTCTCCTTACTTAATGAAAAAAAAATATTTTTTTTCCGATTCTGTAAAAAAGATTATCAAGTACAGTGATTAACATTTACAAGCGCCTTCGAGATTCAGGTTTGTCGGCAACTAAGAACCTTTTTTGCGGAAAAAAACATTTTTTAATTATCTGAGAACAGTGCAATTAAAATGGATAATTCATTTATTCTGAATTTACAAAAACTATACAATTTCAACGCTCACTGTACTTAATTAATTTATTTATAACTCGACGAATGCACCCGGGGCGCTCGCAACGACCGGGAACGTGAAACATGTGCACTTCAAAGAGTACCGATATGTACTAGTAGTGAGTGTTTACCGTGACTGGTATCAAACGACCGCTTTGGAGGAGTTAATTAATAGATTTAAACACTTATAGTGGAATTGAACCCACGATCTGTCTAAATAAAACGGTAAGTCAAAAGTCATTTGATTCGAAATACGAGTAACTTTAAGAAAAGACTTACCATTGTGAAAATCCCTTTACTTTTTATGGTCATCACTCATCATCAAGTCCTCAAGGTTCCAGATGTGGGAACACCATAGCCCTAAACATTTGAGTTTAAACTCCAACCACCTATTATCTTTCCAGAAATCTCACCTCACATCAAAGATACTCCAAGATCTTGAAAACGCCTGATCCAATGTAAGGGGTGGACCTACCACCCCAGATTGACTCTGCACAGAGTCATACCGCCTTATAAGGGAATCTAATCTAAGGGAAGGTGATCTTCAGCTGCCCTTCTGGATATTTTCATGCTAGTAGCACCCTCTCCTGAATCTGCTGAAAGTTTCTTCCGCCGCTTCTTTCCTTTCAGCTATAGCACCTTACGAAGTGGTGGTAGAGTAAAGAAAAGACGTTGTAAAATATACAATAAAAACGTTTTGATTTGATGATAACGACGTGAACACTGACAGCGAGCTAAATGGTTTGTACAAATGCATATACAGTTCCATACATTTGACATTTCAAAGACTAATGTATGGAAAGCGATGTGAGCATCGCATGCGCCGACTGGCTTGGTTTTCAAACTCTTTGGTAGTAATATAAAGTGGACCACAGTGCAGTTTCAGACAAGCCGTTAATTTAATCTAGCCCTTTGCCAGAGGAAGGTATAAATTGTGAAGCCTGACAGCGACGACGCCGCTTTGACGATTATTTATCACTTCATCAGCGCGCGCGCAACCTTTTGATCTAAACGGTCTGCGCTTCCGAGACGTTTAGATCTAGTCGTAGGGTTGCCAGATATAATTCCGCATATAGATCTAGATCTTTGTCGAAAGGCCTTTTTCCTGTCGAGCGAAGGTAGAATTTAGTTTTTTTTGCTGAACCAAACTGGTGCTTTTGGGATCTAATTTTTTGTTTTTCAGTAATAAATTCGGGGAATAATCCTGTAAACCATTTTTTTAAATGCCTTAATTAATTGATACGATTTTTTTTCGATTGGCGGCACTAGTGTCGCTCATGCAGCCCCTTTAATGTTTAATGTTGTACTAGAGAGATGACAGAGCATCTCTCTCTTTTTAGCACAACAGTCCTTTATATGTAGTCAGGACCTGCTTGTATGGAGCAAGGGAACACTGACGTCATAATTCTCTATTGTCGTTTCTTTCTACCGTTTGATTTTTTATTGCCAGTAGCTATTTTATTTTTCATCGAATTTTAATTCTGTTTTCACATTTGACCATAAATTTAAGTCTATTTCTTATTTTTTACGAAATGCATTTAATATAATTGATTCTTGGAAAATACCCTATACAGAATGATGTTTTTTCAGTGATTCATATTTTACAAAGTATGGATATCGAATCGACATTATCATCTGCCACTCGACAACCCTAAGTCCTCACATCAAAGTGTTATACCGCCAAGTAAACAAACCCGCCGAGTGAGGGCCGCTTTGTTAATAAAAACTGCTCCGAACGCTGAACGAGTTTATTTTCATAATACTCCTGCGCGTACTACGCCTACTAAAGTAATGCTATTTGTTAATACGCGTCATGTCTCATGTGTTAGCGCTCATAGAAATTGGAACGCGAAAGGAATTCAAATCGTTTTAGGGGTATTTTTGGCGAGGTCAGAACCATCATGGGTGGCCGTTAGTGCGTTCATCTGAGGCGGTCTACCGACTGTTATCGTTCGACAATAGTCGTCAGGCTTGGTAAACAACAGTACAAAGGCAGTAGGTACACTTATTCCATTTCAGATCTCTTATTAATTTCAATTCAACACCCTGTTTATCAGATCGTGGAATGGAAGTACAGGCCGACAATGCATTCGGCAGTGCCTTATCCGTCGTCTCCATTTTAGCTGGTACCAAAAGAAAAGACAATCGACCGGAAGTTTTGTACACAGAATACCTACGTTACCCGCCAGGTGTCGCCATCGTCACCATATTCAGTTTCAGTGTTTGAGTCATATCGGGACAATGCAACAAAAGGTGCCGCACGGATACATGACCGTTTGGTCCGAGACGGTGTCCGGTTGCACTGTTTCCGTTCTAGATAACGATAAACGAAATGGCACCGCACTCAGGTGCGGTCACAGCCCAACATTTTCTCGTAATCATGGTCACGTTCACGTGCTAACAAAATTTTGAAAAGATTCAATTACAACACTTAATTTTGTTTTTAAATTTTAAATTTTCTCCCTAAAAATACAGATGGTGGATTAGGTCAGTACTCAGAAAGCTAGTACGGGAGCAAGCGAAGCGAGCTCGAAATTTCGGTATGGGTCGACACAACTAATGGACAGGATCCTGTAGAAAGTAGAAAAAAAGACGATGGATTAGGCTAGAAAGATAGGCGCGAGCAAAGCGAGCGCTAAATTTTGAGTTAGATCTGAAACAGATAATGGATTCTGTTAGAAGGCTGGGGCGGGAGCGAGCGAAGCGAGCTCAAATTCTCGAGGCAGATCAGACACGGATGGTGGATTAGGTTAGAAGGCTAGTACTGGAGCGAGCGAAGCGAGCTCGAAATTTCGGCACGGATCCGACATAGATGATGGACAGGATCTTCTAGGTCCCCCCAAAGAAATAGACGATAAATTTGCGAGCACGCAATTTCGGTATTAAACCGCCACAGATGATAGATTAGGTTAAAATGCTAGGGAGCGAGCGTAGTGAGCTCGAAATTTTGGCGCTGATCCGACACAGGTGATGGATTAGGTAGGTTTCCTAACTAGAATTGTTAGATGGCTAGGACAAAAGCAAACAAAACGAGTTGAAAGTTTCAGTGCGAATCCGACACAGATGATTTTAAAGGATTGTAAGATTTTCCTGTGAAGTGAAGTAAGCAAGTCTTTGAAAAAATTTAAGTCAAAAATCCATCCATATTTCATACAAACACGTCGACGGCCAACGCTCGTAGCTACATAAACTCTATGATTTAGAATCAATATACTCGTAAATTTCCAAATTTTTAAATCCATTCACAGCCCAACTATTTATTATTCTAAAATCGAGCCATAAAGCTCCGAACTCGTAAATCGGCGCACGCGTCGTAAAGCTCCAATTAACGTGATGGGGAACAGTGGGCTTTCACATGGGTTTATGAGATGGAATGTAAATCAGACGCTGAGAGCCGGCAGCTGGGGGAAGTTGGGCAATGAGGATGTTAGGGTGGGGAGAAAGGGGGGAGTTCTTACAAAGCCTGACCCATGGTTACCCAATTTTTCTCAAGACACAGGCGCGATCCATGCATCTAATGTAAGGATGGGAGTCGAAGAGGCTATCTAGCGCACCTAGGTGTCCATAGAGTGATTTTGGCTACTTTACGGTAAATTAACGGTATTCTTGAAGTGCTCTTGGAGACTCTTTTACCTCCGAGGAGAGTCTTTTGAAGTACAAAACCCAGGGCCTAGAGGTACGGTCTCGTTACCTCACATCTACCTTATAGACTTGAATTAGGTATGAGTCAACTATTAAATGTATAAGTTTACATAATTATCTGATAGATGTCGCTACGCAACCCTGACGCTTGCCGTGAAAAATAATCATCGGACCGCGATATCTCAGTTGGTTTGTAATACAGCAGGCCCCGGAACGGCAGCGGTCGCGAGTTCGAATCCCGCTCGCGGCTTTCACACTTTTCTTTTGAGCAATTACATGTAAATGTAACGAAAAATCATTAGCTTTTTGCATTACTCCAGGGTCCACGCTCAAAGTCCCTCATCGGCTTATCTCGGCCGAGAAATCGGTTAAAATTCCACGGACCATGGAGCCTTTGTGAGTTGCCGCCGGACCGGTCCGCGCCTTACCGGCCAACCGTGGATAATTCCTAATAATCGGACACTCATGGTTGGGCCATGAGCCGACGCCTAGCTATAAGGAATTACATAAGCGTTCGACCTAAACTCGGGTTTTCATGATTCCTATATCATGATTTTTTATTAGTTCTCGATGTTTCAGCACTGCAATTAGGGTAGTTTCCAAATATCATTATATATTACACGACAGTAGCAAACCACCCCATTAAATATATATATTTTTCACTTATTAATACTACCTATCTGCAATTAAATTTATTTGTGTCGTATCTTTGTCCTCTTGGACAGGTTTTGGCCAGCCATCGGTCACGGTCCAACAGAATACCAGCGCTGTAGGCATTTTTGACTGCAGCAATAAGCTGAGTTGAGGCCCTTTTCACAATAACAGCAGACCATCAGGCATGATTTCAATATGTTCACCTTTGACTACATAATTATCTTATTATAATTATAACTGTTTCGGTCATTGCTGTGTGTGAAATAAACATATTGCTTACTTACTTAAATTAAAGTCCGTGTTCCACTAAACCGACCAAGTCGTTCTATCTACCTACATTATTTCCATAGAATAAGGGGGTGGCCGTGGCATCATCGTCGTGAGGAATACGATCGACGGTACGGTATGTTAGTCTTCCCAGAATTTTTCTAACTAACCAAGTCCACCCAATAACAATAAAAGTTTAATTTTTCCTACATCGCGTAAGACGAGAAGTCGGTCTCTACAGACGGATATATACAGGGTGTCGACGGGGCAATTCACAGCGTGCTTACGTGGTGCTTACGAAGTGTTAAGTGCGCGACGAACGGACAGACGCACGTCGTCGGCATTATTATATTAATATTCGATTTTAGCGAGCTAGTGGCTAGCCGTAAGATTTTTTAATGGTTTTGTAACGTGGTACATACTTCGAAATACTTTTCTGGTATATTTAAGTTCGTTGCTCTCCACTTTGTCGTTTCTCTCTACATGGGTGTTGCATTTCCAAAAGGGAACCAAAAATGTGATGAAAATTGATCTAAGTAGTTGGTTTTTTTTGTTTACGACTAAACCCGCGTTTGACCTCAATCTCTCCTGGTGGTAAGTGACTATGAGGTCGAAGATGGAGCACACGGGCTTAGTAATCTAAAAATTTTTTCTATAGCTTCTCGTATACCTTTACCTATAGAGATAATAATTGTAAAACTATTGAATCTTACAAGTAAATTAAAAAAAAGTCTCATTTTAAAATTACCTTATAGAAATACCTACTTCATTTCAACTATATTAAAAATTGTACCATTTAATGTTATATTCTAAGACTGTTTTCGACGTGAATGGCAAGCTTTAGCTGTACCTAAGTATGGCGCCAGTCGTTATCATATCAGTAGATAACATTAATTAGGACACATCCACATCTCTACGCTTTTGTTGTGTTACAGAGGAATTCTAAGTTTACCTTCTTTTTATTGTATAAGGAGAGCAGACGAGCTAACGTGTCATCTGATGGTAAGCGGTCACCATCGTCCATAGACATCTCACTCGCCTCACTATAATATTATTAGAGGCTCTTCAACGCGCTGCCAACCTTCAGGATTTAGATGGAGTGCCTCATGTGCCGGTACATACGCTGGCTCTCTTACCCTTCAAACCGAAACACAGCAATGCAAGAATTAAGGATATAGGTAAAAGGGTGGTACCATACCACCAGGCTGATTCTGCACGCACAGTAATATCACCTTCAGCTACTGATGGTATATGCAGCCTTTGAAGTGGTAAGACACTTTTTGGAGGTTTTACCCGAATGAAAAACTTCCCGAAATCTACGAATCCAAAACGAGCTCTGTCCGGTGGACGAACAGATTCTTTTTTGTACTTTTACATAAAAATCTGTAAGTATTTACTTATTTTTTTACGAAATAGGTTAGAAAAACGTTAGGCAAGATGTTTTAGCGCTCGCTAAACAGTCGTTAAGGTCAGGAAACAGACAACGTTGGTTCAGACTGCGCAATGTTGACCAGAGCTAGTAGATGACGTGTTTGTGTACCCTAGGTGTAATTTTACTGTAAATATACTAATAACTTTTAAAGTGTTATTTAGAATATCTAAGACTTCACTTGTGTACAAGAAGTAGCGCGTCGGTGGCACAGTGGCTAGGACACCGGACTCCCATGCGGGAGGTCCGGGTTCGAAACCGTGCAGTGCCATGTACGTACGTACGAGTTTATCGTATTTTTCGAAGACGTACGTTCATTTACCGAATGCTCTATCGGTGAAGGAAAACATCGTGATGAACACTGAGATGACCAGTGTGTAAAATGGGGTAGGCACAAAAGATCATCAAGGGTCGAAGTGCCGCTGGGGTTATTCCCGGCCCCTATCATAAGATAAGATTCACTGTGTACAAGAAAAAAATTTAATATCATCATTACCAATTCGTATAGGTATGTATTTTAAAGCCGACAGTGCGGTGGCAGTATTACAATAAATGTTCAAGGTGGATTCGATCCGGCGACACTTGCACCGCAGTTTCGTCTAGCCTTTGGGCCATTGCTTTGTTCTATTAAAATAACTACTGGAAATGGTGGGACGCTACCTTCGTCGACACCCTTGCCCCGTCCCACCTTCCAGACACGGCGGCGAAGGCCGGGTCAGCAGCGGCTTCTGCGGAGAACCTCAAGCGGCCCAAATATGCGGGCCTGGGTGGTGATTGTATATTTGCGCCGTTCGGGGTGGAGACCTTGGGGCCGTGGGGACCTAGAGCCCACTGCCTCTACCGGGAAATAGCCAAGCGCCTCGTAGAGACATCCCGGGACCAGAAGGCTGGCCTCTCCTTTGCTCAGCGTATAAGCCTCGGTATACAGCGGGGCAACGCCGCCAGCCTCCTCGGGACACTACCTGCAGGGAGCGACCTGGGCCAGGTCTATTACTTGTAAAATAGTTAGATATTTTGTAATTTTAGCTTAAGTATGTATTGTAGTGTAATTTTCGTATTATTTTATTTAGAATAAACTTGTCACTACTGGAAATTGCACACAATTCAAACAAAACAAGAAAGTATAACGGTTGAATTGAAAATGTTTTATATGAATGTTTTACTACCACTACCAAACACAATGATAACAATTTTATTACGCTCTAAAACACGACTGTTCGTTGTCTTCTTTCCATCGCACAACTTTCTAGCTTTTAAAGACACAAACTCTTTATTAGATTTAAAACTCACGATCTTCCGACGTCTCAGGACAAGATAAGATCTACGCGGCTACATTCCGTCCCGATTAGTACCGCGTTTATATTCAACCATTATCATTAATGACTTCTATTACTTCCCAATCATTATTTATAGCTTTTAATGGTTCGTAATAAAAACAGTTTTGTAATTCCATTAATTCGAATTTAGTTATGAGATTCGGAAGAAAATCTTTATTCAAAGAACATGTATCATCGTTAAAAAAATACTCTCCCTATTTAAAACTAAATTCTAAAAGAAGGGAGGTATATTTTTATGGCGACTGTATTCAAGTAGTTTTACATGCGATCTAAACTTGCGACATCATACTTAATCACAAAAAACTCAAGACGTCATTAATATGATAGCAGCATTCTGGCATCGTTACGTTTCTCATACATAATTTCTAAGTATTACTAGCAATAGAAAATTAAAACCGTCTATTTCCAATTTCAAAATACCAATTAAGAATTTAAATTGCAAATTGGCAATAGCATCCCGTATGCGGACACATGTAAAGCCATTTCTTCGAAAGGGCAACATTAGCAAGTATTAAATTCGCCGTCGCGTCGCCAACTTAGGCCGGTGCCTGTGCGCACATAAACAGCCATTAAAAACAGTTTATTTCTGCGCAGACGACACCGCCGTCCCGTTCACTTGTCAATTACGTGTTCTGTCGGTGCATACGTTGCATTGGGCAATGAATGGCGGGCTTTTTGTGGGTTTTTTTCGTTAGTTTTCAGAAAATTGGTATCATGCTTAATGCGTAGTCTGTGTTATGGAGTTCGCTATGAAAATGAAATGAATAGTTATATTTAATTCCGCAATATGGCTAGGATTTTTCTGATCACGGTATATCTACTTGTACGTAGTCTAAGAAATTATATTTCCTGAAATCTGGTGATAAAGTTTTAGCTTCGAAGTGTACCTAGATGATTATTTACTTAATTATTTTTGTTTATTAATTTTAATAATATATATGTTTAATATAATTTTTATCTTCTGTACCTGTGTGTATTAGAAATAAATTCTTTCTTTCTTTATTAAAGTAACTCAACATATTAAAAGTAACTCTTCAAATTGCATATGTTTGGCTTTGAATTTTTTTGCAGTTTTTCATTTTAATAACCATTATTTTACGAATGGGTATTATATAATATATCACAGACATCGTGTGTTTTATTTTAGGGTTTAATTCTATACGTTATTAATTATTTATTATGATGTAGTTGGTTGTTTACCAAGGTTTCTTAATCTTTATCTTTAGTCATTGGTAAAATATCACAATTTATTAGGTATATTGGATTAATTTAGTTAATATTATATATGTAGAGGCTTTTCTTATTAAAATAATGTAGAGCTGTTTGTTTATTGTTTACTATGAATGGCTATTGTAAGCTTGGATGAAAGAAAAAATATTCTCCCCCAACCCAGCCGTTCCTTCCTTCATGATTGTAAGTATGTCTTATAAAATGTTTGTTTTGACTTTTGAATTAAATTCCATTTTGGACATCACATTTCTATTTTGTACTGTACCAATTTCATTAAAATTCAAAATTTATTTATTCTACCTACCTACCTGTTTATTGTTATACTTTTATACTTAAATTTTAATCATTACATTTGTCATTGTAACTTTGTATGGAGTCAGTTGCTGTATCATTAAGGGCCATAAGGTACGTTTGTAACGATGTCGACTTCATCGTCCATATCATCCTCCTTGCCATCAATTTCAACCTCATTGTTAGCATTTATCTCACCTCATTTCGTGTTAGCCGTTTCAATTCTTCATCTATATTTTCAAAATTCAAATCATATTCCCATTCCATTCCGACTGCTTAACGTGCTTCCCGAGGCACGGAGGAGCTCAGATGAAATATGCCACTAGCGGTCACCCATCCAGGTACCGACCGCGCCAACGTCGCTTAACCTGCACGATCACTTTCGGACCGTGCTCGCAACTAGGCTACGAGCTCGTCTCTCTCATTATTCCATTAATTTCATTGTTTTTACTTATTCTCTCTGTATTTTTGTCCTGAATGTCCGTTTTATAAAATTGTCTCCTACTACTACCTATTTTCTACTATTGTGTTGTTCTGTTCCTGATAAATATAATATCTACTATTACCAAGTTTCTTCTATTACTTCATCTGCACACTGTCCTAGAACCCTGCTAGCCGGCACCTAGAGGGCAGATTGTAGCACATTAATAGTCTCCCAACCGCCAATTTCCCTCCAAATTCTTGGTGGGAGGTCGCACTTCAGCCAGGAATACCTAACGTACGTAACTAAAGAGATAAAAGAGCCTATTTCGAGATACTTCACGACAGTAATTTAAATTGGCTCGACTTTAATATGAATTAGACCGCTTAACGGCGCTCTCTCTCTCTCCGATTTTATTTTATTGCGCTTGCGTCATTCATTACTTGTACAGTCGACCACTGGATAAAGTATACCATCTGTCAAAAACTTTCGATTAAATCTCATCCTTATGTCTGCGTATTAGGGTATACAGGGTTATTGGACACTAAACACCCCCCTTTCGGGACTATAGGGGGTTTTTGTTACACCCAGCACTTATTTCAGATCGGACTCCCATGCGGGAGGTCCGAGTTCGAAACCATGCAATGCCATGTACCAATGATTTTCGTATTTTTTGAAGGCTTAAGTACATTTATCGCCTGCTCTAACGGTGAAGGAAAACATCGCGAGGAAACCTGCACACTGAGATGACCAGTGTGTAAATGGGGTAGGCACAAAAGATCCTCAGGGGTCGAAGTGCCGCTGGGATTATTCCCGGCCCCCAAATCATAAGATATTTCAGATTCTCTGACGTTTTGGGTAGACTGACATGTGGTCGACTGTACGTAAATTAGAGCGAAGTGAAATATACAGGGTGGAACAACATAACATGCAATTTGCGTGGCGAAATTAGCAAAGCAAATATCTATCTGTACATCTCGTTCTATGACTTTGAAAATTAGTTTTGTATTTGGAGACCAGACGAGCAAACGGACCACCTGATGGCAAGTGGTCACCGTCGCTTATAGACGTCTCACCTTACTATAATGTTATTAGAGGGTTTCCATGTGCTGGTAACCTTGAGGACTAGATGGAGTGCTTCATGTGCCGGTAATTACGCTGGCTCTCCTTACCCTTCAAACAAAAACAGCAATACTAATGCTGCTTTGCGGCTGAAATGGGTAATGACGTCATGAGTTTTTTTGTTATTAAGTAATGTCACAAGTTTGCAGACATTGCTGCTTTCCGGCAGAATGTAAAGCGGTGATACCACCGGCTGACTGCTGTGCACAGAGCCTTACCACCTTGTAATAAATTGGAGAGCGTTCCATAACCAGTTGAAATAATTCACGTTGACAACTGTCCGTCTTCCATTACCGCGTTAACAGCTGACAATTATCAAACTTTTATTTGATACAAGCAATGGAACATGTACAGCTGTCAACGTGAATAATTTCAACTGGTTTTGGAACGCACTCTTGATTTACATTATCTCAAATGATCTCACCTAGTCCAACTTAAGAATAAACCTACCATTATTCCCGCGTCTAAATTACAACCCATCATACCAAATCTAATCTCTACAAAAATTCCTGTTAATACGCCGAACATGGGAGATATTGGACTATAAAATAATAAACCATTCACCATGGCCCCGAGAATCAAACCCGGAATCTGTTTAATTGGGCAGCATTCCTCGCGCCTCCCGCTATAATGGATGCTCGGTCCCTTTCTAACAAATGAATGACTATGCCATTTTGGGATCCTGTCCTTCTCTAACAAATGGATGACTATGCCATTCTGGGATCCATCTTTTGTTCAACCTAGGATTTGGTATTCATTTCAGTTAAATAGATAATGGATGCGAATTTTGATCGGTGGGTGGTCAAATTCTGTAATGTAGTCTTTTTGAAGTATTTTTTAATATTTAAATTCTATCTTTGAGCTATTATAAACAACTAATTGAGCAGTAGTCGGTTTTTATGAATTTTACAAACTTTTTAGCAGGAGGCTGAATAGAGTTAATAGCCCTTTGCTGCGTACAAAACTCAACAGAAAAGGTTAGTTTCAAAGCAGTGTGAACATGTAACTTTTCTCGAATCTAACGCAATCATGGACCAAATTCTACTAAAAAAATTATTACTGTCCCTTCACGTTAAGATATTCTATTATACCTTTATTATACCGAAAATCTTTTAGGAAATAACATTTTAATATAGGTAATAGAAAACATTGACCCAACTAATCAACTGTTCGTAATCTACTGAAAATGTAGAAATCTAATAAGTATGGTCACACTAAAAGTTTGGTCTGTTGACATTGACAACTAGGCATTTTTTATTGTAAAGGCAACGAAAATACCATATACAGCCTACTTTTCGAGGTCAAATGAAGGGCTTTTTAAGTTTTTCGCTAATCGTCATCCCAACCCTTGAAGAGCTATAAAGATAAAAATAATGATTGCAAATGTTAAATCTCGAAATGGTTTTGGAAATAGCTTAGTTAAATTTTTCTTTACACACCAAAGTGATTAAATTAGCCTGTTTTTAATAATATTGAAAGTGGTAGGTATGATGTCTGACTCTACATAGGCTGCAGCAAAGCTGCAATGATTGCATTGCTGTGTTCTGGTTTGAAGAGTAAGAGAGCCAGCATAAATGACACATGAGGGTCTCCATCAAGGTCCTCAAAATTTGCTGTGTATCGAATAAAAATACAAAAAAAATAAAAATAAAATTTTTTTTTACTATAAAATAAGGTGAGATTGGGCGACAACGGTGACCACTAACCATACCAAAAAATCTAGAAATGACAATCTATAATAAATCAATACATTATATCTTACATTACCTATAATAAAAACGTAAAAAGGTAGATTTTTGTTTGTTTGAACGTACATCACGTAAAAACTACTGAACAGATTTGGATAGTTTTCACACATATATTTTAAAAAGTCCAGATTAACATCTAGGCCATAGACGTTTAAAGCTAGTATGGTATATACGTGAACTAAGTTGCGGACAATAGCTAGTAGGAATTAGATCAATAATCTGTCTGTTTAGAACTAAGGCTTAATAGGTCTGTAAAATAGAAGAATCTAATGCCACGTTGCCATTATCTATCGCTTCTAAAATCGGCTGATAGATACGTATCTGATTGATTTTACTATCGATAAAATGTCACTTAAGGTTTCAATTACGCCATCGTTATCTTCCCGGTCGGTCTCGCGTTTAATTTATCTGTTTTATCGAACGATCAAAGTCTGCCGCAAAGCTAATTGTAGGGTTCAGAACAGTTCACAGTCATACTAATAGAAGGGGGGAACCAACCCCACAGGCCAGTACTCGTACCTATATGAAACTAGCAAATGTTGCTATTACAAGTGTAGAAAAAAAAAAGTGAAACGGCAGAACCTAACTATAATACCGTAGATATCTAAATAATGTTGTCAAAAATCACGAAAGCTTACAGTTATACCGCTAATACGGCTAATAGGTTACTGTATAGATAATCGATGTTATCTGTTTCTATGCAAAATTTCAAAAGAACACCTTATTGAAGTACCCTCTTATCAAATATCGTCGAATCAAAATCACAATCTTTCAAAAATGCATTAAACATCTACATAGTAATTAGCGGTTGCTATCGTGATTCGTGAGATATACAGCCCTATCTGGGTAGAAGATCGCGAGTGCATAGCGGTCGTCGCACTCGCAATAAAATGAAGCGAACGGCTGTGCGCGCGCGCCGGTGCCGCCTTTGATCTCGCCGCGCCGACTGCGCCGCTAACTGCGACTTTATTGCCAAGAAATGCTCGGATAATTAAAAGAAATAGCATTTTGCTGTGTTTTGTGAGAATCTGCAGGTTTTTGCTGCGCGCTGTTTAACTAAACCTCTCTATTTTTTATGTTAAATCTCTATGTTACTTACTTGAAATTGTATACAACTTTTGCCATGTCTAACTTATGAAAAAACAACAATACACGTTTATTTAATATATATATATATATACCACCTATGTTATTTTCCCATTTCACCTTTATCTGTTAATGGTTCAATTGAAACGCATTTTTACATCTGAGTAAAATGATCTTTTATCGGTCTCAGACAAGGCCATATCCGACCAAGCATCAGACTCTAAAAAAAATCTCACTTAAAGAAGAATATGGCAAAACGCGAATCTGGCCTCGTGCGCCTTTAAATCTACAGGACTGTAAAATCTGTGGATCCAGTTTTTTAAGACATTTTTTTACAGCCTCTTCATTAAATGACTTCATATCGTTTCCATTTTTATTGCAGAATAACTATGTAAAGACCCGAAGTGAGAAAGCATAAATCCTTATTCCTTAGGTCACCATTACGATTTAAGTAATATTCCTTGATACCTAAGTATCTGTCGGTCAGATCCCATATCACAAAGACATCGCTCACAATATGACCACAGGCTATTGAGCGGTTTATAATAACGCATCAAGTATCAAGCCGCATTCGGTTACAGTCCAAGGCTGAGAATGAAGCATTGCTGCGCTAGGGTTGCCACGTACCACTTTAGGAAATATGTATCAGATAGATTGCATATCATAGAGACATCGGTATCGCAGACAGAAAATGACCACCTGCTAATAACATCGTATAGATAGAGTATCAAGCGGAATTCGGTTTTAGGCTGAGAATGAAATATTGCCGCCTTAGGGCTGACAAAAATGTCCTGATATTTATTCGAGATAAATTCACAGATCAAAGATTCATTTTGGATAGATAGTAAGACATCTATAAAGTTATGTATGACAGAAAATTACACACTATAAGGTTCAGAAATAAGGTAAAATTAAAATGCTTTATAAAACATGCCATAGGCCTACTAAGTAATGAAAGAAAAATCTTTCTGCGAGACAGGAGGAAAGATCGTGCCTTGCCATGTCCTCAATTCCTCATGGTATTCTGTATAACAGGTCTGGGTCGGACCAAAGGGACAATTGTAACCCACCCGGATGCAGCCCTAATAGAGGCGAGCCCTGCGGCGCCCGCGCAGGTCGAAACGGCAAAAACGATCGTCGGAACATACAAATTGGTGTTCCTAATTACCCCAGGTAGGCGGCCGAACAAAGTGAAGTTTTTTTACTTAAAAAACGTGTTAAGTTACTTAAGTTATTCAAAAACTGGTCCGCTGTGGTAACAAATAAGAATTGTACCTTCAATGTGCTGGTTTCATATTTTAAGTTTGTATCGTTAAACTAACTAAAATAAAAAGGGTAACTGAAGGGGTTGTACTTGTATGTACTACTAACTACTACTACTAACTATGTACTAACTAATATAGTTGTTGAATACAAAGTCAAAAGTTATCGTGTTTTTTTCTCCATCAGCCCTTTAAATCCCCACTATTGGGGCATAGACCTCCCCTTGCACAAGGGTGTAGGCCCATAATCCACCAAGCGGGCCCAGTGCTGATTGATGGATTTTACACGCCTTCGGAAACTTTTTCCTCAGGCATGCAGGTTTCCTCACAATGTTTGTTTATTTTACTTATATTAAATAAATGTTAGAGCCTCTGTAGAGCCAGAGAGCCAGCGCTTAGTACTTGCTCCATCTTCGGCTTCAACTTGACTTACGATCAGGTGAGATTGAGATCAAACGCGGGCCGCGGGGGTATAGTTGTAATGTAAATAAAGAACAAAATGGTTAAAACCAAAGAAAATTTTACAAAATGTCGAAGATAATGATATCGTCAAAATAATAACAAAAACAATTCCGGTCTCAAAATCTGCAACTGAATAGAAAAGGCAAAATATACAGGCCTTTAAAACTTTCATGAAAACACCGCCTTACCTGAGTTAATGATAGGGTACTCTCAAAAAGGTCAGGAGACTTCTCAATAACACCTTAACAATACCTGCTCCGTTTAAAAAAAACTGAAAGCTGGGTTATTTTAAGTTTAAACTACTTTTAACACAATACACAAAGACGCCGACCTAAATTAGGAAATGGGTTATCGTGTGCGCAATGTTCTGTTAATACATTTATTGTTTTATTGCTTTAGATATCGGTTTCCGAAAATGATAGGTATATAAGTATATAGACTTTAGTAATAAAGATAATTCACGTGAATAACGGAAATAAATGTTACAGACATTTAATTTTATTGGTAAAAAGGGGCCGTTCAAGTATTACGTAAGCAAAATTCTAGCTATTTTTAAACCCCCACCCCCCACCCCCCCCCGTCCCCCTTGTCAGCGAAAGTAAGCAAAGTTCTTACCCATATGTGAGCATTGGTATAATTTGTACATAATTTGTCAAGTCTCTAATTATAATTCATAAACAAGTATCATTGTTATTAACTGCTTATCGCTTTTTGTGTTGACGTATTCACCATTCAACCCCCATTTGCCCCCGTTGTCATAAAAAAATAAGCAAAGTTAAAACCCCCTACCCCCCCATTAATGCTTACGTAATACTTGAAAGGCCCCAAAGTATTATTTGCCTTGAAGACGATAATACATATTATGTAGGTATTTTAAAAACAAATTATGTTTCGAAACCAGGCAATGCCATGTACCAATGAGTTTTTCGGTTTTTTCGAAAGACTTACGTACATTTACCGACTGCTCTGATGGTGAAGGAAAACATCGTGAGGAAACCTGCACAGTGAGATAACCAGTGTGTGAAGTGGGGAAGACAATGGCAAACCACCCCATTAAATCTGCCACGAGAGGCGTTCTATGTAATTAATTCCTTAGAATGATCACGACCCTCAGCAATGAGGAACACGTCTTAGGAGAAATGTCAGTTTAGCACTAGGTCAAAAAGAAATTATCTAAAATTTCGTTTAGATTCGTAGAACATCAATTTCTGACATCAGTTTCGTACTAGGTCAGATTTGCGTTAAGATTTGATTCGCACTAGGTCAGTTGCAACATTATTTGTTCGAACTTGGCCTTAAGTTTTATATTTTTATGAGTTGTACACCGAAAAATATTTTCAGCTGAGTTAAGTGTCCCAAGTTCCAAAAATACATAAGTGATAGAATAGTTTGATACTTGATAGATCTCATAGAAAATTCGAACTGTTAATTCCACCAGTCGACGAACATTCTAAAATTTGTGAGAAGACGGCGCTAAACAGAGGGACGCCAGTCGGAACCTGACAATTGGTTCATTACCACACTGGCGGCTAAAATCGGCCTTTGTTGGCCTTGGCGGTGTTTGGACGGGATTAGAGGTGAAAAATGTTCGTATGTGGACAGAGCAGGTGTAAATTACTGGTTTTTTTGTGAGGAAAAGAACGAAATGTAAAAGTAATGTGTGTAATTTTTGAGTAGTTTGACATTTTTCTGACGTAGTACCAATTCCAGTTTGATTAACATGACCTCTTCGTTTCATCGATAATTTATTTAAACTTGGATACGAGTAATTTCGCTATCTTGAGCTAAGTATTTGTGTCTAGTTTTAGATTTTTATCTATTATATTTTAGCTATTTATTTATTTTATAAATTGGCTACGACAAACAGGCAGACGGGCCACCTGATGGTAAGTAGTCACCGTCGCCTAGAGACACGTGCAATACCAGGGGTTTTGCTCGTGTGTTGCCGGCCGTGGAGGGAGAGGACTTTATACTTTATTTTATTAGCATTTAAATTATTAAATGAATTAATTGAATAAATAAATAAATAAAATAATCTTATTGATTTTGGTTTTGTAAAGTCTTTATTTTAATAATCAACAATATATTAATTAACTAATTAACAATAAATTATAATTTACAGACTAATCTTTATAAAATCAATCTTTATTGAAAACATCACAAAACTTGTAAATCAAACAATACCCTGACTCCCAAACTAGACGCACCTGTATCTTGGGAGACAGTGATTTACCAAAAAGAAGGTATTCAATAAAGGGTAGTATTTACCTTATAAATAACTACCTTCAAAGCATTAATAGTTACATATTACAAAATATTATTACGAAAATTATTACATATAGTAATATTTATTAGTAGTATCTTAGTAATATTTGATATTTTTTTAATTATTATTTTATACCCAAATACGTGTGCGTGAATGTAAGAGGGAATGAAATGGTGCGTGTGAGGGTGTGCGAGGGTGTGTTTGGGTTTCCCTTTTTTCTCATTTATTCAACATTTACGAGTATGTCTCACAAACTCTACTTTGCCTGGCCCTCACAACGTTATCAAACAATACGACTCTTAGACTAATTGCCCAATCTAAAGGTGAACGACCCGAGATGCTAAATCAGATGGTGCTCTCGTGAATGGACCGTCCCACTAGAACTCGTCTCAGATGTAAGCTACGATATTATGTACAGTCAACCGCAGGTCAGCTCACCCAAAATGACTTACATTTATTTTTAAGAATTTTTTGTCTTTAGGTGTGGCGCTGTTAGCTAATGGGCTTGGCACTTGTCTGAATTAAGTCTGACTGCATTCAGTTTTACTGGATTCAGTCAAGTATAAGTGCATTCAGTTCAATTAGTCTGCAATTTACCGCCTGTGAATGCCTACGCCTGCCTATAATTAGTCGACTTAATCGTTGACTGAATTCAGTCAAGCGGAATTATGAATGTTAGAACTAAAATCGTTACTGAAATTTAGTTCCGATTGTCACCGTGAACAGAAAACTATAATACTTCTCAGCGATTTCCATAAAGTAACAGAATTAATGCAATATTGATCCTTAAATGCATGACAGTAAGAGTCATAGGCAGTAGAGCTGGTAACCATGAGATTTCACGTGTTTCGTGTAAGACTTTTAGAAAATAGGATGGGAAATGTAAAACGTGACCAGGTTACGGTAAATAAAATTAAGTCAGCACTAAATATATTGTAGTGTAGAAAGATTTTGAATCTAGACATCGATGACAAATCTTAAAACAAACTGTGTGTAAGTAGTACTTACACACAGTCAGTGCGTCGTCGCCTTTTTCCGAACTTGGCGGACATACTGCCGTGTCTCTATGACGGCCTTTGTAATGTCCACTCTCGTGATAATGATAGCACCATATCAATACGGACAGGAAGTACCGACATCTTTTCACTATTTCACTGCAATTACTGATATGAAACATTATTATGACACTATTAAACACTATTAGTGACAAATGGGAAAACATTTCTTTGGATATAGGTAACCGGCAGATTCATTCATTACATAAACTCATTTACTGAGCCAGGAGTATCATACAACAGCAATACTCTCTCATACATAATATGGTCATACACTCATAACTCATAACGTTGCTACAGTCTGCCCTCTAGGTGCCGGCTAGCAGGGTTCTAGGACAGTGTGCAGATGAAGTAATAGAAGACTTGGTAATAGTAGATATTATATTTATCAGGAACAGAACAACACAATAGAAAATAGGTAGTAGTAGGAGACAATTTTATAAAACGGACATACGTACGTTCAGGACAAAAATACAGGGAGAATAAGTGAAAACAATGAAATAAATGGAATTTAGAAATGGAATGGGAATATGAATTTTGAAAATATAGATGAAGAAATGAAGATGCCAACACGAAATGAGGCGAGATAAACGCTAACAATGAGGTTGAAATTGATGGCAAGGAGGTTGATATGGACGATGAAGTCGACATCGTTACAACGTAGTCATAAGCCAATGGATCTGTGATTTGAAAAAAAATCCTTGGAAATATTGGACTTTTAAATATTTTTATCGACCCACTAGATTTATCGTTTAAGAAAAGCAGAAGATCAGAAAGTAGTAAGTATTCGTCTCCCGTCTCATCTCACTATTAAAATAAGAGAGTTTTTGATGCGTTGCTAATCTTGAAGACTTAGATGGTTTGCCTCATGTGCCGGTAATTACGCTGACTCTCTTACACTTCACACCGAAACACAGCAATCTTACCATTATTATAGCATCAGCAGCCCCATTTTACACACTGGTCATTTCAGTGTGCAGGTTTCCTCACGATGTTTTCCTTCACCATTAGAGCAGTCGGTAAATGTACGTAAGTCTTCGAAAAATACGAAATACTCATTGGTACATGGCACTGCACGGTTTCGTAACCGGACCTCCCGCATGGGAGCCCGGTGTCCTAGCCACTGTGCCACCGACACTCTTAAACACAGCAATACAAGCATTGCTGGCTAGCAGCAGAAATAGGTAAGTTTTTCTGTCGTTTTTCCCAAAATAGGTACCTACCTAAGTTCATAATCAGAAAGAAAACAAAACACAAATAGCCCTGTTGTCTTCCGCTATCAACTTAGCGAATTTCATACCTATACAACCAAAGATATACTCAGATATATGACATTTAAAACGATGCCGGTGATAGTACGGCATCGATACACATCGGCACTTAAGGCACGATAGCGGCCGGATAAGGGATATATAAATAAAAGTAAATGGCTGCTCCAGCGTTATTGCGCTGTAAAGATACCGCTATCGGTTTGATAGCAGAGCCGGAGCCAGGGATGTGGCCGTAACACCTGTTGACCTTTCATTTGACTTGACAATTCATAATTATTCATTTATTCATGCATAATCATAAGTTACATACAGATGCTATTATTTATGTAGTTTAGTCCTAACATGATTAACCTTGTCGGTATAGCAAGTTTGTCAGAGTAGTATATATATAGTGTATAGTAGATATGGTGACAGGTGGACCGATGACTGATTTAAGTCTAGAAAAGGTGGAAGTTTTGGCGTTGTTTGAACTCCAAAACTGCCCCTAAATATTAATTTCAGATGTAACCTTTAATAGTCCACTTTCAGAGGACCTACCACTCCACGATACTATCCTCTGAAGCTTCTAAACCCTCCGATGACAATCTCACTCACCATTTTGCACATATTTAGCTGATTTCTTTGAAATTTCATTCAGTAATTAATTAAAATATGCACGCAAGGTTTACTACTTCCTCTGTCATCCTCTCTCTCTCTCTCAAATGCCCGAAGTCCATAGACAAACTGGGCCCTGAATTTTTTGCGCCTTTCCATATCAATTGTTCAGATATTACGCACTTACGTAGGTATAGATCCCACGAGAACTACCTTGATGGCCCCCATTTTAAGACCCTGACGTCGCTCCTGTCGATAGCGATGTATGAAACGTGTGGAGCTGCTGCTTATTGATTTAATACGACCGTACAGCGAGTAATCCGAGAGAATTTGCAGTATCTGTGTTATGTAGCTCAGTATTAGAATCAGGGTGGTAGTCAGGTAGGGGGCACGGAGTCCTATTAATAATAAAATGTTTTTCCACTTTTATAGCTCCTAGTTATCTACTTTTGATTAAATTAGAAAAAAAATACAATTATTTTGATTACAAAGTTACCTTTCTTTATCGATTAGTAAAGGAGAACCCTTTATGAATCGATAAAACATCAAGTCAATCTTTTAAATAAAATGACCGAAAAAGAAAAAACACACGAAAATCTTGTTTTATAACGAAGGAAGCTAAAACTAGAACTGATGATCCAAATTAAAAATGTTTAAAGTTTCGGTTGCGTTTTATTTATTGCTTTAAGATATTCCATACGTATGGATGGTATGGGTTCTTGCCAAATATCGACAACTTATGGCTTTTTAATAATGCTTGCTTGCTTATCGTATGGTTAGAGGCCAACCTATTTGTCAGAGTTGTTCAGGCCGCCCGTAGGCCTCTGACATGGCTTAACGACTGCTGTCGAACGACAACAACCGGGACCGACTGCTTAACGTGCTTTCCGAAATTATAATAATGAACTCCTGACAATATATTTTTTAATATTGTCAAAAAATACCGACTCTTGTTAGAAGTTTATGATAATTATGATAGAGGACTTTGATATAAATAGATACCTTTATCTTGTTTATTAGCAATTTTTTTCGAAGACTTACGTACATTTACTGACTGCTCTAACGGTGAAAGAAAACATCGCGAGGAAACCTGCATGTCTGAGGAAATTAAAAGTTTCCGAAGGCGTGTGTAATCCACCAATCAGCACTGGGCCCGCTCGGTGGATCATGGTCCGTACCCCCTTGTGCAAGGGGAGGCCTGTGCCCCAACAGTGGGGACATTAATAGGCTGATTATGATGATTAAGCAAAATTCTAAGATATGTATTAAACATTAGAATCGTATCTACCTAACCCCCTAATAACTATTACTTAGTTTGGGTCCCAAAATTTCTTTTCTGGATACGACACTGTACGAACTTTTCGCACTCGCCCAAATACACGAATTAGAACCGGTCCAAAGAGTCCAAAAGCTGTTAAATACAAGTGAAACCAGTCCAGCGCGCTAGCTAGCCTGACAATCGGCGCGCACGCAGGATCACACGAAGCGGCGCGTCTGATGTCTGATAACCGATGTTTGTCCACTTATCACTTATCATTCAAGAGTCACGTTCGTACTCGTCACCCACGCACTCTAGCTAGGAGGCCAGAGGCTCGGAGGGCAATAATCATAAATTCAGACTACCTACATTGTATACCAAGTCATTTACCATACCAAAGCCGAAAGATCTTATTTTTAGATTTAGTAAATCAAATTCTAAACAGTTTTGGATTTGTTCCTGTTTCGTCCCACAAGTTTCGGCCCACTTTGGAAAAGTCTTGTTTCGTCCCACATTTTGAAGAGATCGCTCTTAGCGATAAGGCCGCCTAAATTGTACTTCACTATTTCCTTTTCTATCTCATGTTTGTTGTTTTATATTTGTGCAATAAAGTGTATTTTACTTTACTTTGTTTTGTTTTTGGTTCTGGATGTCAATATTTTTTATTGCAAATAAGAATTTAAAGAACATAATTTTTTAATCTACCGCCGCTTCTTAAGGTGCTTCGTATTGCTAAAAATCAGAGAGGCGACGACGCAAGAAAAAATCAGCAGTTAGTTCATAAGATTTTTAGTAAAATAACTACATAGGTACTTACGAGTACCTATGCCTAGTCGTGCAGAACTGGAGAAACATCTCACTATTCCTTTTTTTTATTGTCTCGTCTGACACGACTTAAAGACAATTCGACAAATTAAATGGCTAAGAAAGAAAAAGCGATGTTTTTGTATATGTGCAGTTACACCTGGTCGTCCACCAACCGTCTTGGCGGTCACAGCGGCCACCGCCTATATGTGAATTACCAAATGTAATCAACGGAGGTCGGTGACCGTAGGTTGTCCACCGCAGGTCGGTCGCCGAAGCAGTCAACGACTATATGTAACTGCGCGAAAGGAAATAGAAGAAAGATATACTTACTTATCGCCTAGGCTAAAGCCAAGGACCTGCATATGGTGGAGTGGTCAAAAACCAACTTAAAACACTCTAAGAGGTTCATTGGAAATGGTGACACAACTGGGTGTAGAAAATTGTAGGGGTGTTTACAGGCCATTTTGGCACTAAGAGCCTCCTACACAAGATGAGACTGGCAGACAATCCCACCTGTAGAAACTGTGGTGACACCGTTGCGTCAATGGAACACTTGCTGTGCGAATGTGACTCGTTGGCTGGAAAGCGTATGAGTCTTCTGGGGGTCGCCTACCCGAAACCAGAGGACTATAGGCTCCTACCTGTAAGCTGTATAGCGTCCTTGATGCAAAGCATCTTTAAGGAACAGGAAGGAGACTAAGGTAAGGGGTGAGCACAAAAGATCCCTGAGGGTCGAAGTGCCGCTGGGGTTGTCCCTGTCACAAGATAAGATACTTATCGCCTCCAGTAGATTGCATCTACATACAGAATGCAGGACTACTTATAAGTAAGAATAATAAACAAAATAAATATGCTTGCTATTGCGACTTCATTATAGATGTAAAAAAGACCGAAAAAAACGAAAACCGAAAAAAAACTGGTACAGATTTAGAACAACAAGATGTAAAAGATGACGATGATGTAGTAACAAATGTCAACGATAATAAAAAAAAGTTCGCTTTGAAAGAAAAATTGGTGACAGAGCTAAATGGTGTAAATGACAGACAGAAAAATAATATTAGTAACCTAATTATACTCTTACATACGATAAAAACGTTCGGGATAAAGACATTGAATGTAAAAATAAAATATAGATCTTTGTATTGGAGCCAAAGACATTCGCTACAAAAATATATGTTTAACATTGAAAAAATAGACACTCCCAACGAAACCCTACAAAATAAGTAAACTCAGCGAGAAAGGAACGTAGATAAAGTATTAAATAACTTACATAATGGTAATTGATAATATCAAATACCTATCCAAATACGTAAATAAATATGTAACCATAATCGATCGATTAAATGTGGAGATAAAATAAAATAATGTTGATTTCAAATTAGATATAACAATTAATTCACAAGGATAAATAAAAACATAATTAAAAACTGTTAAAAGAAATGCAAATGATAATGTAGTTCAGAGAAGGTAGTATAAGTCATAGGTACCTACGTTCAAACATATTTACAATGAGTTTTTGTAATTAACCGAGAAGCGAAAGTTCATTTAGCTGCTGACAAAATGCACTGCGTAAGCGCATCTATTCATAGTTTTTAATGACCTGTCAAACGGTGACACTTGTATTAGCTGGAGAAACTAGTGTTCCATAATCTAAGTCCTACCTAACATAGAATAGCCACGCATTAAAAAAATATAGATAATTAGGCTTCTAGTTGTAAAATAAAAAACTTGCATTAAATTAATCTGAAAATATTCCGTAAAAATTTTACTATGGTCTTGTCGGCAAACTTATTAAATAACTGCTATTGGTTTATCAGTAACATATACGAAAAATGCCACAATATGCTTCAAACATTGTTTCTACTCGTAGATTATTCTCTACATGTTCCCATTATTATCTAGTACAGTACCTATCAAAAAATATATCATTAAATAACCCTAGCGTACATTACAATAAATCCCATCCTATACAAATCCCATATCAGTTTTACAAACCATAAAACCCATTCAACTATCACCGGTAAATCAAAAGGGTAGCTTTGATATATCAACCCCTAAGTTTTTTCTATCGATTGTTGTTACATTCACCCTAACTTTGTATGACATGGGTGTTAAACTTTTTGGTCCTTCTTTAATTCTCAAATCCGTTGATTTACTTTTGTTTCAAATTCAAATTATTAATTAATTCGTAAACATAGGTGTACATTGTAGATGTTGTAAGATAAAAGTATGGATCTCTATATTTTGCTATATAGCATACGTTTTTATTTGTTAATAATTTTAACTATAGTAGTAGTTTATTTTACTTAACACTATTTAATCATCTGAGAAGTTTGTTTACAGCATTAATCACTGAAATATCGTTATTTTTAATGAATCTAAAAAAAGTTTGCTTACCGCTTCTTCAGCTTCTTTCTGATCTCTATGTCCCATCAGATTAGGCATTGCTGTCCAGTTATATCCCAAATCCTGGCACAGAGGCAGCTTGATCCTCTCACACTTTCCACCTTCCATCTCCTCCTGATCAGCAGCCACCAGCAAAGCACCCAGCAGGACAGTATAAAAAATCCGAGCCATTTTAGATTCACAGTAAAATAATAGTAACACTAAAACTATATCATATCCAAATCCAGTCACGAAAACACTCCAATCAAACTATGGAACACTTTATCGTAAACATTTCTAAAATCTAAAAGTTATCAGAGAGCACGTCCTCACTCTACTACAGTTTGGAGCGGACTGATTTAAATTTCGAACGCGGCGCGGCGTTTCAAAAGCAAAAGAACGAAACCGGTCGCGGGCCGGTGCGTTCAGAAACATGCATATGTTCCGATAAAAGGTCTGAACGCATGAACAGGGCATTAAAGAAGAGAGAAAAAAAGAAAAAGGGCCTAATTCGTGTACGGCTCACTGCAATCAGTGGTAATTTTGTCTGTCTCGCCCTGGCGGCCGTGTGTGCGAGAGGGACGGGAGAGACAATGGGCCACATATAAAATTAAGAGTATCTGCCCGTGGGGATGGATGGACTTTATTTTACAAAATTGCCGCAATAAAGGTGTTGGGTAATTGAGAGGTTGGGAAGATATTCTGTTATTAGGATTTATAGGTGCATGTAGACTGTAGAGTCATGGTTATGGTTCTGATCTCCTAGCCAGAGACTGGAAAAGTGTTGATGTAGAGTTCACATCAGAGTAAAAATAATTGAATGATTGCCAAGTTGAAATAGCTGCAATAAAAATGATATCTTTATATTTGGTAGAGATTTTTTGTAAGCAATTAACATAATAATATGTATAGCCCTACCAGGAATATAATAGAGCTATCAAGCAGGATTATAGATAGATAGATAGAAACACTTTATTGTACACAAATACAGGTGATGAAGATCATGGCACTTGTACTCTGCGTTGTATGTCTTGTCGGGTTTAAATTGAACTGCGGTAGCTCTGTAGTCAGTTGGTAAAGCACGCTATAGAATAACTGAGTCACAGGTTCAAATCCTGCCCGCGTTTTTCTAATTTATTATTTTCTACGCCTTCAGGTTGTAATGTCCGATTACCTACCAAAATGACCACTTCCCAAAGTCCAGAAAGTTTTCTAAACTCCACTCTCCAACATTTCAGAGACTGCTGCGCAAGAGTCGCCTGATGTAATCCACCTTTGAACCATTGTGGTAATGGTAATGTGTAAAACATTGCCAATGTTTGTAATTACCAAAAATATTCCAGCACCTTCTAATACTATGTTAAGAGACTTCGGTCTGTAACTCTCTTCTTCTCGATCCCAGGTTCGAGTCCCAGGCAGAATACGCAATTAGGGTACTTCAGTACATCTCCAATAACACCTTCTATTCCAGAGTTTTGCTTCGAGAAATTATAGACTCTATTGTAGTTTAATAAGGTCGACGTTGTGGGAGAAATGCGTTTAGGGTTCAGTAAGTCTGTGTGTACCTAAAGTTTGTGATAAGAAAGAACAGGGTATAAGAAAAACTGCTAGAAAGGTAGAGAGATAGATCGATATGGAGCTACTTTGCCCAAAAGGCTCTACGTAGGGACAATAACGATGTTGTGATACGATAGAGTTCCTACTTAAGTTGGTGCTGGAATATACTTGGATTGGATATCCTTGACTTAGTCTCATAGAGAACTTAGCTGTTAGAGTTATTGCAATTCTGAAATAGGATGAGAGTTTAATGACTAGGTAATTGCTCTACCACTTACCTATCTATATGTATTTGCTCTACCACTTTACTTCTGTTTACAGTCACATTAAACTCTACTTGAATTTTAATGAAGGTTTTATGAGATGAGTTACATACAGTTGCAATTTATTTTCTAAAAATCTTCATTAACTTTATAAATAAAAATTACAGAACCCAACTGCACCTTCCAACTACACACTTAACCAAAATTCATATCTCTAAAAGCCATCTTCACCAATTTCCCTCGATCCGCCATTGCAAACAAAAGCCTTTGATACTGAAAGGGCTGCAGAGGCCAGGATCTGCTGGACAGCTGAATGAATAGCTGCATTGTGCGAGCGAGACGGGAGAGCTCAAAGGCGCCGCCGGCCGGCGCGTACGCAGCCGGACGCGGCCGGAATGCCTAATTAAGGACGGTTCGTGGACTGTGGGGTGAGCTGGGTGGTGCAAGTTGCAGCGGGAAGATTGCTTTGAAAAATAGTTACGTTACTAGAATCGGTACGGAAATTCCTGGAGTGGAGACCACGGCCAACACCAGAGCGCGAAGCAAAGCGATCTAAGACTGATTCACGATTCTCATCAATGAGGAAACGGTTCAGAATAAGAACTTAATCTCATCGCCGATATGGAGGACGTTTGACATGTGATTGATATTATGAAATAATAAAATGAAATTGCAATTAAATTGACAGGATTGGATGAAGCAGACTCAATCGCCAAATAGAGGAGAGAGGAAGAGGCCTTAATCCTAAAATAAATTGAAGGTAGGCTATCACGACAATGATGATGATGGTAGAGGCTCAGATATAGAAGAGGAAATAGTTTTAAGATTACTAACCTTGGTGGCTTAGATGGAGTTCCTCTTGAGCCGGTAATTACGCGGGCTCTCCCCTCAAACCAGAGCACAGCATTGCAAGCAATATGCTGCCTTATGTCAGAAAAAGGTAAAAGGTTTTTTTTTTCGGGGGGAAACGCTCATGCTTACCTCTTCGCCGCAAGGGGGAGACGAAGAAGTTTTACCGGCCAAAAACCCCCCCCGGTGTTCCTGCGCACCGCCTGACGGTGAAGCCACGGGAACGCTTGCGCATAACTTCCGCGAGTACCCAGGCTAATTTCAAGTGATAAGTTGAACGCTGACTTATAAAAACCTGTTCGATTGATTCTCTTTACTAATTATGCGTCATTTGTCCCTTGACGATAACGATAAGTATATAGACGTCTCCATTCCGCTATCCGCTCCTACTGAGTCCACACCCCTAGCAGTGGGCCCGGAATCGTAATTAAAACGTCAGATACGGCGGCGCGAGTGATACCCGCGTGTGCGCATGCAAATATTAGACGATTATGTCATGCTATGCGCCGATTGTACCTTTCGACATAATGCACTGAATTACAATTTTATGAGGGACTCGTTTTGGCAACACTGCCCATTGGAATATGTTATTTGGGTGGGATGGTAGCCAGGTGTTTCTTGAGGGCCTGGTTTCACCACCACGCCAACTCTTCACTGGTGGTCGGTCACATTTTCAAATTATTAAACATCCTCTGTCCGTATCTACGCAACTTTTTTAAATATTTTTTATTGTAAATATATAGGTAAGGAGAGCAGACAGACGAGCAAACGGACCACATGATGTAAGTGGTCACTGTCGCCCATATTTATCTAACCTCACTACGAAGTTATTACAGGGTTCTCGATGCGCTGCTAACCTAGGACTTAGAATGACTTAGATGGGATAATGCCTCTTGTTACGCTAGCTCTCTTACCTTTCAAATCGAAACACAGCAATGAAATGAAACGAAATAAATGAATGCTAGATGGAGCGACGATCTGCGCAAGGTGGCTGGCAGCGACTGGATGAGAAGAGCCGAAGATCGGGCTCAATGGCGCGCCCTGGGAGAGGCCTATGTCCAGCAGTGGACTAGAATAGGCTGCTGATGATGATGATGAAATGAAACGGGTTCCAGAATGACTAGTCTGCATATAGATGTACTTCTAGGAGCTAGCTAGGCCACTAGATGACGAAAGATCTAAAAACTCAGGACAATCAGAACAAAATGTTTCCCACCAATTTTCGTAATTAGGCCTTAACTCGTCCACGGCCACGTTTTAACATTTTTTACGTGAAAAAAGTAAGAATCCACTGTGGAAGGTTGGCCGATTCTCAGCTGCGTCGAATTTCCCCTTTCCCGGGCGCAGCGGCCGCGCGTTTCATATTGTTGCGTGTTTTTGCGGCGAGCACTGCATGCGCAGGCGCGTTCGTCATAGTTTTTGCGTCACACGCTTTGCCGCCGCCGGCATTCCGCTCAAATTATACTCGCAAGTGGTGTGACCAGCTGTTGTGGGCTCCGTCTGTGGGTCTTCCTCGGACAACAATAAATTATTTAATAATTTAGGGCAGCAGCGCATCAAAACACTCTAGTACCTATTGTTGAAGTGAAATTAGATATCTATGGGCGACAATGACCCGTTTGTTCGTCTGCTCTCTTTATATTTAAAAAAAAGACTTGTCGATGATACATTGATCTAGTTGATGGAATCCGGCGTTACCTACTATGCGGAAATTCATTATTAATTATAAAAATTATTGGTGGAGGAAGGACCCGCCACTGACCCTCGGATTCGCCATCCCCAACGATAACCAAATCCAGAAGGATTTACAATCGCAAAGGATGACAAATCCGACTTCGTATTAGGATGTGATAGGAGAGAGTGAACCACAACCTCGACACTCGAAATAGAGACAACAAGCCAAGTGGACTCTAAGGTAGTTTTTTACTAACTCTTTTAGTTTAAAAAAAATATACAAACATATTTATTGAACCAAACATTCAAATTACAATCAAGTAACAATGTACTTAGAATGTATCGATAAGTAAATATCGGTCTCTACTACCAGCACTGGCCTCATCAGCCGTATTGCAGCACAGTAGATGGCAAGAATATAATGTCTTGCTTGCTTGCTTGTCGTATGGTTAGTGGCCAACCTATTTGTCAGAGTTGTTCAGGCCGCCCGTAGGCCTCTGACAAGGATTAACGACTGCTGTCGAACGACAACAACCGGGACCGACTGCTTAACATGCTTTCCGAGGCACGGAGGAGCTCAGATGAAATATGCCACTAGCGGTCACCCATCCAGGTACCGACCGCGACAACGTCGCTTAACCTGCACGATCACTATCGGACCGTGCTCGCAACTAGGCTACGAGCTCCTCATTGTTTCTAGTAATTTCATACCTGTTGTGAGAGAGTGTGTGTGCGACGGTGTGAGGGTCTGTGTACGTGTGTGTGAGAGTGTGAGTGTGTGTATTTGTACCTGATGTCCCTAGTTAGATACATTTTCTCAATATGACCATTTCCTGCACTTCCACCAAGCAAATCAATTTATAGTTACCCTACTCTCAGAATGGCTTGTACCGTTTTTGCGCTACGATGGCAAATTCATTTAATTGTGTCTGAGCGACCCCTCGCTCGATAATTGTCGCGGGTTCGACTCCGGCTCCAGACCAGCGCAGGCCGGAGTAATGACGGTGAATAGCTCGCGAATTAGCCTTTATGTCCACTATTATCGCGGATTAAGTTTTTGTTGTCGACATTTTGAGTTGTAAACGTTGTGTTGTTATAGACAATATTTTAACCAGTTAAGCAACAACCCTACTATAGATCTTTTCAATACTGCCGCCATAAGGGAAAATACATATATGTCATTTTTTTCGAAACTGAGTTACATACCCGTTCGGCATCAGTAAAAGAAGACGCATCTACAAGTATTTTTATATTTCACTATATAGGAAATACATTTACATTTAAAGGAAGTATCTAGCCAGAAACGTCTTTTCTTGTATTTTTTTACTAAAAAGAAAATGTATTTTATTTATTATATAGATCGATAGATCAAACTCTAATACACACTTTTGCGCTACAAAATTATTATTTTGTTTATTTTCTTTCGCACGGCGAATTTTTTAGTTTTAATAGTACAAAATATTTTTTTCTCCGTTTTGAATTTTAGGTAGAAACGTCTTTTTTTCCTTATGACGGCAGAATAGTAGTCCTGATTCCGTAAAGTCCTTACGAGTTTTCCTCTGACTATCTGTAGTAGGTAAGTATATGGTATCTAGATTGAGTTGTTCTGTTATTAATTTTACATTAACTGTGGAAGCTTATAAATGGCTATTGTTTTTATATATGTATATGTAACTTATAAACAAGGGTGTAAGCTACCCCAATAAAATAAAATAATATCCATCGATGTTTTATATGGGAAACTATGATTGCCCCAGTGACGAATCCAGGGGGGAGGGGATAGCACCTCTCATACCTGTAAGATCCTATAGGATGCGAGACCCGACCCACCCTTGACCATTTTAGTACTATTTTCCGGTTTCAGAAACCGATGGCGCCCTCAATTTGGACCCTTCTTGAATCTGAATAGGTAATAACTGTAACTAGCAGTAACTGACTGACATTTGTCAATTTTTTTTAATAGATTTGTTACAATAATTGAATATCTGTTGGGAATAATGTATAACTTGATGTGGTTGTTCCTTATGTAAGCGAGCAATCACTATATATGGCTTAGATGGGAAGTTATTTTGATTCTCTAGTATCCTAGAAAATAATATTATAAATTATTGGGATATATTTTTACTTATTTTGTGACAGCCAAAAATTGTAGCGCGTTGATGTCTTTTCTATGGAAGAATAGCGTATGGATGGGGCAGAAACTGCGATCACCCAAATGCCAATATTTTCTAGTTTATTTCCATCTTTATGTTAATAATATGAATCCGGGGAGGCTCGGGTTTGAGGGTAGGCAAAAGCCATGAATGTACAGTCGACCACAGGTCAATCTACCCAAAACTTCATTTACGACTCTGAAATAAACCATATCACGCGGGCACAGAGCTAAAATTTACATTTTCGCAACTAATTTAGAGATTTTTTCAATGTGAATGGATGGAGGGAATGAATCCTGTGACCAGGAGGACGGTACCTGCCACATCTAGAAGTTTAAGGGAATGATGGGTAGTTTAAGAGGCTGATAACCTGGTTGCGAGCATGGTCCGGAAGTGATCTTGCAGGTAAAGCAACGTTTTGTGCTGCCAGAATCAAGATGGGTGACCGTTAGTAGCACATTTTCATCTGAGCCTCTCCATGTCTCAGAGAGCACGTTAAACTGTTCGTCCCGGCTGTTGTCTTTCGACAATTTATTTATTTAATTGACAGCAATAAAAGAAAAAAATAACATCAATATTATAACCTAACGACTTAGGTCATGTCAGAGGCCTACAAGCGGCCTGACCAACTCTAACAAAAAGGTTATTCGTAACCACAAGACAAAGAAGAAAGAAGTCTGTGTCGGTTTTCTTAACAGACAATTCCTAAGATACCGACTAGGCAAAAAAAACGAACGAGTGTTATGTCGCAACGGAACTGTCTAATTAATGCAATTGATATTTACCTTTTTGTGCAATTGCGAAATTGCACAATTGCACGTGACATGCGACAGAGGACAGGAGAACCATTAAGTTTAATGGCGGTTCTAAATAAGGAGTTTAATTTAATTTAACACGATGTTTTATTGCGCTGTGATGCCATCAACACCTTGAATTAAAGTTTAAAGTTTCTAACCTGCGTTTGTACTTGTACTAACAAAGTAGTGTAGTTATAACTTATACTTCAGTCGTGCCTTCCTATGTGAAATAGATTGGTACTCTGCGTGTAATATTGATGTTAATTTTTTTATATATATACTTAATTTAAATGGTTTATTCCAAATAAGGTAATACTAAAATAACATCAAAATACATACATAAGCTAAAATTACAAAATACCTAACTATTTTACAAGTAAAAGACCTGGCCCAGGTCGCTCCCTGTAGGGAGTGCCCCGAGGAGGCTGGCGGCGTTGCCCCGCTGTATAGCGAGGCTTATACGCTGAGCAAAGTAGAGGCCAGCCTTCTGGTCGCGGGATGTCTCTACGAGGCGCTTGGCTATTTCCCGGTAGTATATATAATATACTTAATTCATTTGAGAAACTGATAAATAAATCTCGAAAGGCCGAAATTTATTTTTTCAACTTTATAAGAGCGGTAATTGCTCCTCAGTTTGTATCTCCTTCTGTCGAGTCAATGGCATCACGAGTTCAGCTTTGCTACTTTTACTAGACACAGCCAAGTTAGCCTCAAAACATTAGATTTTAGATTCTTAACAACGTTTCCTTTTAGAGTTTATTCATGTAAGCTTACTTATTGCTTATTTTTCTTAATTCGTGACAGACATGCAAGCTATCTGTGATACGAAATTAATTGGAAGTCTATAACACCTTTTTACCTTTCCAATTTCCCCGTAAAGGAAAGAATATCGAGCTTCATTCCTTCAAGAATTTCCCACACGCTTCCCATACTTCAGGAATACCAGGCACGAGGAACAATACACAAGGATGCGTAAAGCCATTAGCCGAAGGATATAAAAAGCCGTATGATCTATGACTATTGTACTGGAGGCTGCGCAGACGCCGCCGCCCGCTGCGCGAGTAGGTGTTAATACAGCCTCCCGCGGCGCGCGCGCTTGCTACAAAGAATACGACGCTATGGAGTCGGATTTGTCATATTTTTCTTGCTCCTCATAAATTATTTGAACGTATTTAAAAACTTTACAATATTAATATATTATTCGAGAAAATCACTTTACTTCATGACTGTTTTTTCACCTACAAAGAGATTATGGAATGGATACCTAGATAATTTGATCTAAAAAGGATGACGTGCACGTTTGAAGGTCTAGTAGGTTTTTAGGGGACCTGGGATTCCAATTTCGATTCGTCAGAAAATACAAAGAATTCAATTACAGAGACTGATGACCGCTCTACACAACAAAGCCATACGAGTACTTATACTTACTAGAGTCTATCAAATCGATCTCGCCTCGCCCGCCTCGTGTGGTAAAATCTACGTATGGCAACAAAAAACATAGAAAAAAAGAAAGGCCATCTGTCAATGTCTAGTAAAGAGTATACTATAAAAGTACTACGTTGGTGTTATTAATGACGGTTTTTATTTTTCTATACAAAAATGCGGTGCCATAATTCCATAACTCATTTGATAGACTCTACCTACTAGCGTAGGTAAGGCAAGTAAATCCCCTCGGATCCCTTCGAGGAGATGAGACACGACTCACTTACGAGCAGTTCCTGGATTTGATCTCCAGCGGCTGGTCTCTACGGCTTTCCACCAAAGTTTAAAGGGGTGAGCACTTAGAGCACTCGCGGCGATAGTTTAATTACAAAATTGGCAAATTAGCGTGGGAATTAATTATTTCCGAGGAGCGTTTGTTTTGCGTGACCGTTGCGAGAAGTCATTTCACGAGTGAATTTGATTTGCAGATGACATTGTGACGTCATAACGATGCGCGTATTCTTTCGGTCTTGTCTCTTAGGTGATAGGTAGGAAAGGAACAGGTTAAGAATCAGGAACAAGATAAGAACAAATGCGTATAGTGTAATTTAAAAATAACGATATATGGCGTTAACTGTGAGTACCTCAGATCTGTTACACTTTTTGATTGGCACAACCCATCAAATCCACGCATTGGACTTCAGTCATAGCCACCCGTTCAATTATTCGATTCGATTCGATTCGTTTTGAACGAACTTTTTGATAAAAATGTTGTTTAAATCAATGACTCTACAACCACCTCTGTTCCCGCACCCGAAATCTGCGCTCCCGTCCTTCCACCATACACTGACAACAAACCACACTTTGTAATTCAAATGAATCCACGGGACCGGCGCCTCGACATACTCGTACCTCGATTGTAGAGTGACGTGACAACGTGTCACCTCGTCAATTATTCATTTTGTCACCTCCGAAGTGACGGAAGCCTCTTCGGAGGTAGCTTGCATCTGTTGTGCGCTTGTGGGAGCTTGAAGTGATACATATGAATCGCTACATTATGCCATATATATTACATTATCCTGATGTGAAGGATCGCCTGGGGTGGTACCACCCTCTTATCTATTTCTGCCGTGAAGCAGAGATCTTGCATTTCAGCGTTTCGGTTTGAAGGGTAAGAGAACCAGCGTTATTTCCGGCACATGAGGCAATCCATCTTAGTCCTCAAGGTTAGCAGCGCATCAAAAACCCTTTAATATTAATACAGTGAGGTGAGATGTCTATGGGCGACGGTGACCACTATCCATACCATCAGGTTTGGTCGTCTGCTTTCCTTATTTACTAAAATAAAAATCATTTTGTATAATGTACCTACACAGACTAACAAAAAAATCTGTGTTCAGGACCATAGTGCCCTCCCCACATCTGGAACCTTGTGGACCTGGTTGGTGATGACCAAAAAAAGTAATGAGATCACCACAATGATAAATCGGGTTATTTAAAAATTTATTACAAATACAAATATACTTTATTGCATACCCGGGACAAAAACAAAACATACAACGTAAAGAATATTATTATTATTTATTAGTTTATTATTATTATTATATATACCTCAGACGCCGCCGAATGGCTAAGAAACCTGGATATTTTTTGTGACATATCGCAGTACCTACTGTTATTGTATATTGTGTATAATTCCAACTGCAACATACGAATAAATAAATAAATAAATTATTATATATATAGACAGGCAGCATGTATGCTGTTGCGTCTATGTCATAGTGTTGGAAAGTTATAAGTTCTTAGTTTCATTTTATAGATTTCACAGTTCACAGTTTTTCCACAGTCAGTCATTGTTATTTATTTAAATTAAATGTTTGCACTAAATAATTGTTTTGTCATAAGATTAAAATTAAGGTTATTTATCACTGCTTTTTAAACCAGTTGTCTAGTCTATTTTTAAAGGAGTTCACTGAAGGGGCAGACACAACATTATCTCAACAAAATAATTTCTAATTTTTAATATATAGTTTCTACATAATTGTATTCAATGGATTTATTACTTCAGCTTTCAGTAGATATCAACTAGAAACCAAGCAGCTGGCCACCCATAGGTACAAGTAGCAATCCCACGCTCCCATCAATTCTATCTACACCTTTTCACATCTCAATATTATCCAGTATCGTTTACAACTTTACTCGTGCAATCCTTCGAAAAGCTTTACTGCCCTAGCAGAGATCTTGCATTTCAGCGTTTCGGTTTGAAGGGTAAGAGAGCCAGCGTAATTTCCAGCACATGAGGCAATCCATCTTAGTCCTCAAGGTTAGCAGCGCATCAAAAACCCTCCAATATTAATACAGTGAGGTGAGATGTCTATGGGTGACGGTGACCACTTAACATCAGGTGGTCCGTTTGCTCGTCAGCTCTCCTTATTTCATAAAAAAATAAAAATAGATAAAAGTGTGGTACATACAACCCCAGGCTCATTCTGCACATTTTATTTATATTTATTATGACTTTGGCCATTAATCCATCAGCCAAAAAGTATATACAGAAAATTATAATAATAAAAAACAAAGAAATGATTATACTTAAATAATATACTATTTCACGTGTTTTAATTGTATTTTATTAATTATGACCGGTTTCGTTTAAACATTTTCAAGTATTTTGTAAACGAAACCGGTCGTAATTAATAAAATACAATTAAAACACGTGAAATAGTATATTATTTAAGTCTAATCATGTACTACAAGTTTCACCAAGTACCAACAACCGCAAGTATTACCCAAAACAAAGAAACTTTAAAAAAACTAGAAAGTTCTAATGAAAGTATTAAAAACAAAGGGATTTACAAACCAAGAGCATTACAAACAAATATTTAGTTACAAAAATTAACACAAAATAATAAATTAAGAGCCTTTTAAAACACAAACAAAATTAAATTATTTTTAAAAATACCTACAATCAAACTTAAAAATTGAGAACTAAAAAGCTAATTATCATTCTGCACGTAAAGAATTGCGTTTTATTTTCAAAAAATTCCATTTAATTCTTCGTTCGTCGGTTATTTGTGTTATAAATTGTCTATCGGTATGCTTATCGGTTAATAAAGAGATATGTCAATAACTATTTTAGAATTAAACTAGTCAATCATATTTATGTCAATCAGGGTGGCTTAAAAACACATAGGTACATATTCCGTCCATCAATCACATTTATCGGTCACCGGTACTTACTTATCTAATTATATATTTTCTATTTGTATACATTTGTAAGACATTATAGGTAAGGTTATTTATACTTAGGTAATATTATTTATAGATTTATTTGTAGCAGTTATAGTTTGATTGTTTGTCTTCATCGCGCCAGCGGTATCACGGTATGAAGTGGAGAAGTTTAAGAAGAGACATTGGGTCTCTCTGCGTCGTCTATCGCGTATATAATGGGGAGTGCTCTTCGGAACTATTTGACTTGGTGCCATCGTCTACTTTCTTGAATGGCACCACTCGTCGGCGGCTTAATTTTCACCCGCACTTTCTAAAGCCTTGGGTTTCTACCACGCACCTGTAAAATGTGGAACTCTCTTCCACCCGACGTTTTCCCGCAGCGCTACGACATGGGATGCTTCAAAAAGAACGTTAATAAATCCTCTCCCTCCACGGCCGGCAACACACATGCAATACCCCTGGTATTGCATGTGTCTCTAGGCGACGGTGACTACTTACCATCAGGTGGCCCGTTTGCATGTTTGTCGTAGCTAATTTATAAAGAAAAAAAAAGAGGGATCTGCGTGAGCTCCAGACGCCTGACTAGCTCGAGACTGTGCAGGAGAGAGAGCGATGGCGGTCTTCAGTATCGGATGCCAATATCCACTCCTGGTCGCTGCGCCAGCGGAGTAAGTAAGTTATAGTTTGACACTGAGTGAACAAAACTTCTAAAAAAATATCACCGTGCTTTGCAAGAAATATTCTTAATATTAAGGCTTCCTTAAGCCTCGTGTTATCTCTATCTATAGTACTTTAATCATGCATTAAATGAAGACTATTTAATGACGTTTCGTGCAACTGACGGGTAACCAAAAGTCCAGGGCGGAAAACCGTAAAAAATAATATCCTTTGTGCAACCGATATGCCTTCTACAGTTTCAATCACCATTTTAGAACCAACCCTTTATATTTAACACCCTTCCGCTATCAAATGAAACGAAGATACTTAAAATAAACCTAAAAACCCTAAGCAAATTATTTTAGGCTACAATCTAATATCTTCCTTATTCTAAAGCGCTACAGAATTTAAAACGTGACTACTTCAAAACTGATGAGTTTACTGCGATATGCAGTCTCAATTTGCTGTTAATCTCAAAGGATTACGATCGAAATTAGTCTGTGACTGCGTTTAGTGCAACAGTAATAAACTTTTAACATGACAACACGAAATTAAGAGCATTAAAACAACATGTGGGAGACAATGGAGCGGCGTCCGACAAAGGTGGCGGCGTCTTTGATCTTGGCGCGGTGTCGGTAATTTTACACCGGGCCAGCGCCCACACCCGCGGAGTGCATTAAACACTGTTCAACTGTTTGATGTGCTTCCTTCTTCTTATATTTCTCATTGATGAGGGTCGTGTTCATTCTATGGAATTAACCTCATATTACGACTTACTTGGCAGTTTTAATGGGGTGGTTGGTTTGCTATTGTCTTCCCCTAATGGGGAATGTGTAATCACATATTGTTTATCTCGGTGTGCAGTGTGCAGACTTCTTCACGACGAGACGCGACGTTTAGATAAGATTTTTTTAAATTTATTTTTATTTACTTCTTAACCCGCATTTGACCTCGATCTCGCCTAATGTCAAACGACGATGAGGTTGACGATGGAGTATGCGGGTCCAGTAAAAGAAGGAGTAGGTCAGTAGGTCTTTTTCTTTATCCAGTGAAAGATAAGTTTTATTGTGTAAAAGTGTAGGTAAAAATTTAAAATATTGCAAATATAGTTGCATAAACATGTCACATTAAACTTTACCTTTACGGCTGTACACCAAATTCCATAATGTTTTTACAGATTTTGAGAGAAAACAGAAAAGAAATAGAGAATATCATTATAATTTCTACCATGTCAGTAATATTAAATTTACAAAATGTTTCCTTTGCCGTTAGAACAGTCGATAAATGGAGCGATAAATATGTAGGATATGTCAGTCCATACATTTGTCGCCATAAAATTCGTTCGAATCAAATCGATTCAAATGGAAAAAATTGAATCGCGAGTGCGACTCCCACAGTACGTGAATTTTGACAGTTGTGCCGACCAAAAGTGTCACAATTTTTTTACTATTGTTAAGTCCTTAGAGTCCTAGGTTTCTCACTTGGATGGAGCGTGTGATGGAGAGGTGAAGTATTATTATACAATCGCGAAAAATTCGTCTTTAATATTATTATGTTCTTGTTCCGCTGAGCCAAGCTAAAGCGGTGAAGGCGACACCATCATTTAGTGAACGCCCTCCCCATGGATCATGGCGTGTCATGTCTTTGTTTTGGCGGCGCTATTATATTATACAGCTTCCTGCCCGAGGCGCTGAGCCGCTGCGTGGAAACAATCCATTGCTTTGGCACTTCACTTCACAGCTCTATAGAAGTGATACCATATGTCATGTGGTGGCATCTCATAAAGTGGAATCCTCATCCATGGATGTCGTGAATAGTCCGATCAGACTATGGAATTATCCACAAATAACGACTTCCTTAGTAAAAATGGGGTGGTTTGGCATGCCTTTCCCATTTCTACACAGCATGGTTATCTCAGTGTGCAGATTTGCTCATAAGTTTTACTTCTCCTTTAGCAGTCGGTAAATGTACATAAATGTTTTGAAAAATCCGACAATCTTTTTTTATTGTAAGTATAAAAAACAAAATAAAACTATTTGTGATTTATCTAACCTAGGGACCTACTAAAACATAACTCTACCATACCAACTCTCATACCAGCAACATTCTTTTACAACAACAGAGAAAAACGTATTGTAGGTACTTATTTCTTATCAAGTTAACTTCAATAGGTACCTATTTCAATTAACGCTTTCACTAAAAAATACCATACAATTATTATTATTATAGGTACATAAAATAAAACTACCTTCATCTTTATGAAACAACAATATAACGGATAACATTGTTTATTTGTTAATTACATACAGCCACTATATGAGGATCGCTGACGTGCAGTTTACCTCATCGCTACGTAGACGCATATTCTAGGTCAAGCGGAGGCACGAGGCGCCGACGCTGCAAATCGGATGTTTGTTAAATGTAGTTTTTGTTAATTATGAAATCATTCTATTTTCCCACTTCGAATAGATCACTAGGCTAATTAGTGCATAAGTCTATGTAATTTCTTACTTTATATTAAATTAGTTTAAATCATTTTTGGTTTTTTTTTCGATCCTCCGCTTGCAGCCTACGTAATTGGCGCAGTCGGTAGGATACTCGCGGGTCGGTTCGCGAGCTAGAGTCACGGTTTCGCGTCCAGCAAAGAAGATTTCCGAGACTTGCCAGGGCCGCCCGAGTGGCTATCAAGTCGCGACCAGAGTATCCGAACTTACGAACCAGCTGCAGCCCAGAGGAGAATCCAGACTTCGATTCACGAGAGAAACCAGATATGATATTGTGAGTACACTTGAACTGTTCTCGTGTTGCTTCCTTTTCCTACCCTTAAGTAAATTCAAGTTGGAAAAATTTTCCACCCAAAGCATTTCCGGAACGGCGTCCCTGCACCACGACAGGCCCGTCGTATTTTAGTAGATAGAAATAGAGATTTAGATTTTAATTTTTACTTCGACTTAAACTCTTTATTCCAAGAATCGGAACTTGAGCCTGTGCCTATAATGCCGCACGACCCGGATACGATTTTTAAGGCCTTACGCCTAGTGCCAGAATTCGACGGCAATCCAAATGTGCTTACGAGATTTATTAACATTTGCAATCAAATTGTGCACCAATATGCTGGTGATCAGCAGGGTGATGAATTGGGTAACCTATGCTTGCTTAATGGTATTCTTAACAAGATCACTGGACCAGCAGCATCCACGATAAACGCGAATGGTATTCCCGATAATTGGCAAGGTATTAAGAACGCGTTAATAAATAATTTTTCTGACCAACGTGATGAAACCGCCCTGTACAATGATCTCTCTTTGGCTACACAAGGTGGCAAGTCACCTCAAGAGTTTTATGATCAATGTCAAACGTTGTTTAGTACGATAATGACATATGTCACATTGCATGAGTCAATTCCCACCACTATTGAGGCCAAACGAGCCCTCTATAAAAAAGTAACAATGCAGTCATTTGTTCGCGGGCTAAAAGAGCCCTTAGGCTCCCGCATTAGATGCATGCGACCTGAATCAATAGAGAAAGCTCTCGAGTATGTGCATGAAGAACAGAATGTGATGTATGTTCAGCAGCGCAATGAACCTTCAAAAATTGTACAGCAACCCCCTAAAATGCATATGCAAATTCCGGCGGCAATGCCAGCCCCTATGCGAGTGTTTCAAGGACCAGCGGTATCTAACTGGCCAGCCCCTCCCGGTCAGAGACCTTGGCAGCCGCAATCACAACCATTTAAATTCAATCCCCCACAAAATCAACCCCTAAATCGTATGCCCAATCGCACACAGCAAATATTCCGTGCTTTTCCTCCAAACTACAACCCCCAGAGTAATGTTTTCCGTATTCCTCCCAGGAATATGGTTATTCCTGGGAGGAATACGGAAAACATTACTCTGGGGGTTGTAGTTTGTCAGCCTCAGGCCTCATTTCCAAAGCCTATGAGTGGTGTTCAAAATTTCACCCCTAAAGTACTACCCCCAGCTATTATGACAGGCAATGACTGGCGTAGGTCAGGCAACCCCCCACCGTCTAACTATTTTAAAAGCCGTGAAATGAATATGAATGAATGTACTGATTACGATAACTATTACCTCTCCGAGAGTTACTACGAGCCAGAATACGAGTACTACACTGACTACCCCGAGTATGACTCATCATATACATCTGCACAGTGTGACCCTGACGTACCCCACTATGACTCTATGTATGATAATCAGATAACTGACAAAACCCAACCACAGCCGAGCGCAAGTCGTGATCAGGATTTTCACAAGGATATGATGTCAAAAAGACAAACATAGAGGTTAATTTACAGACTCAGAGACAATTACCCTATATTCAAATCTCTGAGCCACCATTAAAATTGCTAATAGACACAGGTGCCAATCAGTCTTTTATCAGCCCACAAGCGGTAGATTTATATTTTCAAAATTACCCCCTTAATTTTGACCCTTTTGAGGTAACCAATGTACATGCAACTAGTAGAAATGATCACTCAATTACATTACCTTGTTTCAACGAGTTTAACGACGCAGACGAAATAAAATTATTCGTGTACAATTTTCATGACTACTTCGATGGCCTTATCGGACTTGATCTTCTCGCGAAATGGGAAGCTAGAATTGACCTTAAGGATCAGATACTGATCACGCGTTCAGCTAACAATCCTATAAAAATGTATAACTCCAAAAATGTTAATCTGTATGAGGATATTGTTCCATCTAATAGCTCTAAATTGATTCGTATCCCAATTAATACCCCGGACGGTGACGTAATTGTTAAAGAACAGGTAATATGCAATTGCATTATCTCGGAGTGTCTCACCTCAGTTGTCAATAACAGAGGTTATGTTGAAGTTTGTAATCCGACACCGAATGATATTATATTTTCACTAGACCACTATGCCTATGCCGAAATTTTTAATGTCGAATGCACGCGTACTAAACAAGGTGTCGAACGAGAGAAAGAAGTAGTGTCGCGGCTACGCACAGACCATCTTAATGAGGAGGAAAAAGCTAATTTGACTTCCCTCTGTTCTCAATACTCGGACGTGTTTTACATTGAAGGTGAAACCTTGACGTTCACCAATAGAATTAAGCATCGAATACGAACCACTGACGAGGCCCCGGTGTATACCAAGAGCTATCGGTACCCGTTCGTGCATCGTCAGGAAGTTAGAGATCAGATAGATAAAATGTTAAATCAAGGCATAATACGGCCTTCTGATTCTGCATGGAGCTCGCCGATTTGGGTTGTGCCCAAAAACGCTGATGCATCAGGAAAACAGAAGTGGAGACTCGTGGTTGACTTTCGTAAGTTAAATGAAAAGACAATCGACGACAAGTATCCCATCCCTAACATTACTGACGTCCTTGACAAGTTAGGCAGGTGTCATTATTTCACCACGCTAGATCTTGCAAGTGGCTTCTACCAAGTAGAAATGGAGTCACAAGACATTCCAAAGACAGGCTTCAATGTCGAACACGGGCACTTCGAATTCCTTAGAATGCCAATGGGACTGAAGAACTCTCCATCTACCTTTCAGAGAGTTATGGATAACGTTCTCAGAGGCCTCCAGAACGACATTTGCTTGGTGTATTTAGATGATATCATCGTGTTCAGTACCTCTCTTCAGGAACACATAATAAACTTGGAAAAAGTGTTTCAAAGACTTCGAGAGTCCAATTTCAAGATCCAAATGGACAAATCAGAGTTTCTGAAGCTTGAAACAGCTTATCTCGGACATATAATTAGCAAAGATGGCATTAAACCCAATCCAGACAAAATAGCGGCCATTGAAAAATATCCTATTCCGAAAACCCCCAAAGAAATTAAACAATTTTTAGGTCTTCTCGGGTATTATAGAAAATTTATTCCCGATTTTGCCCGCATTACAAAGCCATTTACTAACTGTCTAAAGAAAGGCAATAGACTCACCTTAACTCCAGAATATGTAAAGTGTTTCGAAAAATGCAAAACCCTTCTCACTAATGACCCCATACTTCAATATCCCGACTTCGAAAGGGAGTTCATTCTAACAACGGACGCCAGTAATGTCGCAATCGGCGCTATTCTCTCTCAGGGACCAATAGGCTCTGATAAACCCGTCTGCTACGCATCTCGTACCCTAAATGACAGTGAAGTAAATTACAGCACCATTGAAAAGGAGCTTCTTGCAATAGTATGGGCGACCAAGTATTTTAGACCGTATCTGTTTGGACGTAAATTCAAAATTATGACTGACCACAAGCCCTTACAGTGGATAATGAGTATAAAGGAGCCCAACTCTCGTCTAACGAGATGGAGATTAAGACTTAGCGAGTATGACTATACAGTATTGTACAAGAAAGGTAAATCAAATACAAACGCTGATGCCCTTTCTCGAGTTGAGATTCACAATGAGGAAGCTGAATCTATAATAAATGAACTCTGCTCAATTTTACCCAATCCTTCAGAAAACCCACCCTCAGTAGTTAATTCATCAACAGAAACAGTACACACAAGCAAGGAGTACCCAATATTAGAAGTACCAATCACAGACGAACCACTAAATAAGTTTCATAGGCAAATTTGCTTCACAGTGGTAGGCGACGTTAAACGGAAACCGACTGTGACTAAACCTTTTGAGACGCACACACGCACCGGTATACAGCTATCTGAATCCAACCTAGAGCAGGACGTAATAAACGCAATCAAGGAATATGTTAATCCGAAAGTTAAAACGGGACTATTGATAAATCCAACCCTCGCTATGTACTCGATCATTCCGATTATTCAAGATAAATTTAAAAGCTCTGCCATGAACCTCTGTCTAACCAAAACCGAACTTGAAAATGTCAAAGATTACCTGCACCAGCAGGATATTATTCATAACTATCATGATGGCAAAACTAACCATCGTGGTATCAATGAGTGCTATTTAGCCCTCTCCAGAAAATACTATTGGCCAAAAATGAAAGACCAAATCACTAAATTCATCAATGATTGTACCATTTGTGGACAGGCCAAGTATGACAGGACTCCTATCAAACAACAGTTCAATATTGTACCTCCAGCCACAAAACCCTTTGAAATAGTCCACATGGACCTATTTACGGTTCAACATGAGAAATACGTAACTTTCATAGATGTATTCACCAAATATGGACAGGCTTATCTCCTTCGGGATGGCACTGCCATTAGCATCCTACAAGCCCTATTAAAATATTGTACCCACCATGGTGTTCCAATGACCATTATTACTGACAATGGAACTGAGTTCACTAATCAGCTCTTCTCAGAATTCATAAGAGTCCACAAAATCAATCACCACCGAATATTAGCCCACTCACCTAATTCCAACGGCAACATCGAACGTTTTCACTCGACCTTGCTCGAACACCTCCGTATTCTAAAACTCCAACATAAGAGTGAACCGATCGTGAATCTTATGTCATACGCTATCATAGGGTATAACAGTTCTATACACAGTTTTACTAAGTGCAGACCATTTGACCTTCTGACTGGACATTTTGACCCTAGGAACCCCTTAAATATAGACATAACCCAACATTTACTTCAGCAATATGTACAGAATCATAAAGAGCAAATGAAACAGGTATACGAAATAGTTAACGAATCTTCTTTAGCAAACCGCACTGCCATCATAGAAAATAGGAACAGGAATAGAGAACCAGAGGTTGAGTATGTACCTCAACAGCAAGTATTTATCAAAAACCCCTTAGCAGACAGACAGAAAACAGCCCCACGCTACTCTCAAGACACAGTACTAGCGGATCTGCCAATACACATCTATACTTCTAAGAAACGCGGTCCCATAACCAAGTCACGTCTGAAACGAACCCCTAAAGTGTCTAAATTGTTACAGGAAATTGCTGATAGTAACTCTTCACCTGACATGGGCCTTTCAGGAGATAAAACTTGAAAGTTTAGCAGATGGACCAGGAGTGCTACCATTTAAAATGGGTCCTACAAAACTGACAACTCATTACCATACGTTCATTCAATATATTCAACTTGATGAGTTTGAAGAAAAGATAGAGTTAGTTCAATCGCAGCTTACAACCTATAAATCCCGACTCAGCAATGAGACCTTTCAGTTATACGAAATTCAAATCAATTATCTTACTAACAAGCTTGACAGAGTTCTAAGTAAATTAAAAACCTTAGAGCCTAACCGTAGCAAAAGAGGACTCGTGGATGGCTTAGGTTCTCTTATAAAAAGTATAACTGGTAACTTAGATCAAACAGATGCTTTAAAATTCAATGAGGCTATTGGGCTTTTGCAAAGTAACCAAGATAAAGCTGTCTCCGAATTCAACAGTCATATTACATTGAGTAAAGCGTGGATGTCGCAGCATAGTGATATATTAACTCAATTAGTCGACAATCAAAAAAAAATCAATTCCACTCTGGAATTGCTTTTGGATGAAAAAGCATACGCAGGCTATACCTTAATTAAATTCGCTAAATTTGGCCAGCTCTTAGTTATCTTAGGTGAGAATATAGATAGTATAATGGAAAAATTAATTGAAATAGAAAATAGTTTAGCTTTTATACGGGCCTCGAGCACGCATCATTCGATGTTAGATATAAGTGTCCTTAGTAATATGATAGATAAGCTAAAACATATATATGGTAAAGATCAAATTTTGAACCTAGAATTGCGAGAATATTACGATGTCATCAAACCAGGCTCTTACTATAAAGATAGACAAATAGTAATAGTTTTCCACTTTCCGATAGTTTCCAATGACGAGTATGATCTGTATAAGTTATCGGTTGTTCCTAATAAAAATAGACAGGTCCTAATCCCAACATATCCATTCCTAGCAACCAATGAGAAATCGTTCATGTATATTGAGGCAGAATGCCCGAAGTTCAGCAACTGGTATCTCTGCGATGGAAAAATGAGCCACCTTCTCCGCACGAAATCTGATTGTTTACATCAGCTTATAATTGAACAAGTGTTGGACGAATCCTGCAATCATACAACTGTTACACTCTCCAAAGGAGCAATGGAAAAACTTGACGATCAGCATTATGTGGTATCGTTCCCTCAACCAACCAGAGTGCAGCTCAATTGCGGAAGAGAAGACTCCAGCTCCCTAACCGGAAGTTATCTGATCACCGTTCCAATAAACTGTTACTTACGTACAGAAGAATTTACACTCACAAATGAAAACGGCGAAGTACAAGGACAGTCTTTGAAAATTATGCAAATACCCTACGATGCAGAAAAGCAGATGGCAGCCTCAACGCATGTCAAACTCAATTCGATCAATCTCCAAGGACTACATAGCCTTCAAGACAAAATCATGCTGGAAACACCTTTGAAGTTGGATAGCACGCGGGATAAGATACTGTATCACACTACCATCCCGTTCTATGCCACCATGCTGTTAAGTGCAGCCGCACTTGCTATCTTCATAGCGTACAAACTTTGGAAAAAGAAGCCGAATGATACTTCAGCGCAGCCTCGGCCTAAGAGTCTTACGTATCAAGATCCTGAAATCATACGACAAGAGGATCGTCGCAGGGTTCCAGCAACATTTTCATTAGACATGAGAAAATAATTGCTGATCTGAGGATGGACGAATTACATACAGCCACTATATGAGGATCGCTGACGTGCAGTTTACCTCATCGCTACGTAGACGCATATTCTAGGTCAAGCGGAGGCACGAGGCGCCGACGCTGCAAATCGGATGTTTGTTAAATGTAGTTTTTGTTAATTATGAAATCATTCTATTTTCCCACTTCGAATAGATCACTAGGCTAATTAGTGCATAAGTCTATGTAATTTCTTACTTTATATTAAATTAGTTTAAATCATTTTTGGTTTTTTTTTCGATCCTCCGCTTGCAGCCTACGTAATTTGTTGCTCTGGTCTGTGCTCTGGTAAAGTAAAATAAACATTGTTTCCCTAAAATGTTCCTTTGTTACCAATTTACCATTCATTTGAATTTGCCCAACGGATTTTTTTCTATTGTTATTTTACAGGTTGGTGAAGTGTCGGCGTTTTACAAAGAGTGTGATAATATTGAAGTGTTAATGGGGCCACCTACAGCGTTGAATTGTTTCGTACGAGTAAGAAGTTTTATTGCTAATTTTCTCAGAGTTGAACTCATAGATAGGTAGCCCTACTATAATTACTTAGAAAGACTAGCCAAGTACGTATGTGTATGTATAGGTAGTCAGAAGTAGGTGGCCCGTTTGCTCATCTGCTCTTATTATTAAAAAAAAGTCATAGAATGAAAGATGTTCAGTAATCGACACTGAACCTCAGATGTTTCTGTTTCTGTATTAAAGACAATCTCAAACTACAGAATGCATTAGGATAATATTGCACACTAAGAAATTTATGCATATATTTCCTATGAAATATTTTTATTTGTAATATTATTTTTGAACCTGTGAAATGAATTCCCTGGCCCATTGATTACATTTCGAAAAACCCAACATGCAGACATCGAGAATTAGCGACGAATTTGACTACTGTTGATGGAACCGTTTCGGTATAATAATGGGGTACAATGGGTTTTTTATAGTAAGTAAGTAAGTAATATGTTTATTTCACACACAGCAATGACCGAAACAGTTATAATTATGATAAAATAATTATGTAGTCAAAGGTAAACATATTGAAATCATGTCTGATGGTCTGCCGTTGTTGTGAAAAGGGCCTCAACTCAGCTTATTGCAGCAGACAAAAATGCATACAGCGCTGGTATTCTGCTGGACCATGACCGATGGCTGGCCAAAACCTGACCGTTTATAGACCGTTCAACGTCGATCGCTATTGTGTGCTAAATATTACACCAAACCGATCTGCTATCGATTGAGCATTAATCGTGCGATTGTCGATTGATCGATGAAAATATTCGGCATTGGTTGATTGATCGCAACAACTATACAACCTAAGGTTGATCAAATGTCGTTCGACGTGTTTTACAAAAATAAGAAATAAGAAAACTTTATTGCCCACCAAAAGGTACAAATCAATCACTTAACTATAATAATAACTATAACTAATTATACATTAACTTATGCACTACCACTATATATATAAGAATCGGTGGCGGCAATTGGCGAATTGCTCAGTTGTTGCCGGCATGGACAAGCCGCAATCATTGATTATCCTGAGTCACACCTACGCGGCCAATGTTGATAAAGGCATCCATGCGACATCTATCGTGCAGGTGTAATAACACCCTAAAGTATCAGTCAAAATTTTACAATTTGAAAGGTATTGGGTGGATCCCATACAAGCTTGGACCCATTTTTTGTTTTCTTTTTGCCTCCAACCAAACATAGTGCATTTTATATATCTCGCCTAGAACTCCATTTTTAAACACCCTGAGTCGTGTGGAACAGAAGTTTTATTTAGTCGCTGGGGAAACAAAATTAATAGAATCAGAGCAGTTAGTATGAAGACATTTTTGGTCTCTAGCTCCTATCCTACAAGATTTAGAATGTTTCTTCCATAATGAAAGATGTAGTCCTTGGTGAGATCTATCAAATGAGCCATGTTAGGTTGGAGGCGAAGCCGTGGGTCCAAAAGCGTCCAATCGCCTTTGAAGTCTATGGCGAATGCAATAAGTTATATCTCATTGAGGTACATAGTTTACATAATTACGAAGGTAATAGACAAATGCTTTGAAGCCTGAACAATAACGCGGCACATCACAGAGCCTTCACCTAGCCTGCCCACATACCCACTTAACTTAATTAATCCCCTCCGCTCATCCCCCCCAGATGCGCCGGCGCAGCGGCCGCGTGCGTGACAAATTGCAGCCTCTGAGAAAAACTCCTCTTAATGATAGCTTAATTGCACGTAATTGTGAATGTTGTTTGGGCTAGGGATGTACTAAATAAAATAATATGGAGTGTGTGTCTGTATACAGAGTCAGTCTGGGGTGGTCAAACCTTTTACCTATTTGAGTCGCAAATCAGCAATACTTGCATTGCTGTGCTTCAGTTTGAAGGATAAGAGAGCCTATATGAAATTCACCGGCACATGAAGCACTCCATTAAGTTCTCAAGGTTAGGAGCGCTACGAAAACCATCTAATAACTCCAAATTGAGGTGCGATGCTAAGTCCATCGGCGACAGTGACCATTTACGATTAAGTGGCTCGTTTGCTTATCTGTTCTCCAATAAAAAAAGGTCTGATACATAGTTATAAGATATAAGTAAGATAATAAGATAAAAATATATCATCATCATCAGCAGCCCACTCTAGTTCTCTGCTGGACATAGGCCTCTCCCAAGGCGCGCCATTGAGCCCGATCTTCGGGTCTTCTCATCCAGTCGTTGCCAGCCACCTTGCGCAGATCGTCGTTCCATCTAGCAGGGTCCACACTACGTTTGCCCAAACGCGGTCTCCACTCCAGAACTCGTCTACCCCAGCGGTTGTCGGTTCTGCGACAGATGTGACCGGCTAGCTTGCTAAGCTTATGAGCTATGTCGAAAACTTTTGATCTCCTCATTTCGGATTCGATCCAGCAGAGATACTCCGAGCATAGCTCTTTCCATAGCACGCTGAGCGACTTTCAATTTGTGAACCAGTCGCACCGTCAGTGTATAACACATGCCATATTCACATGGTCACATACTGGGAAAAGATGTAACCCTCTCCCCTCCTTTCTGCCAGTCACTTTCAGATCCTCGCTCCAGAGCAGAGGAGAAGAACGTCAATAAACATTGTAAGTCGAAATACCTATAAATTTTTCAATTACTTAAGTTTCACTAGTATATCTCCTTTATATCATAACTTTAACAGTATGTTATCTTATGATAGGGGACCGGAATAATCCCAGCGGCACTTCGACCCTTGAGGATCTTTAGTGCCTACCCCATTTTACACACTGGTCATCTCAGTCTGCAGGTTTCCTCACGATGTTTTCCTTCACCGTTAGAGCAGTCGGTAAATGTACATAAGTCTTCGAAAAATACGAAAAACTCATTGGTACATGACACTGCATGGTTTCGAACCCGGACCTAGCATGAGACTCAATGTGCCACCGACGCTCTTAATTTGAACAGTAGGTAAATAAAATTATCAAAATACAAGTTATAATTTTCCAACTCCACTTCTTGCAGCCCTGTGTACGCACTTCATAATATTTTTTCCAATTCACCAATTTACTAAGACCTCCCTTGCTCCTCTAATCTTCAAAATTAAGGAAGAAAGAGGAGTCAATCATAAAACCCGCAGAGATCAAGCAGTATTGGGTCCCAGAGAATGCAGTCCTTCGGTTTACGAAAGAATGACATACGAGTACTTGTAGTTTTTATTTAGTTTTTAATTATATTTAGTGTGGTTTTAATGAATGGGGTGGGTTTCGTGCGTGTTGGTATCCTTGAAGCAAAAACTAGAAGCTTTACATAGTGAAGGCAAAATAAAACTCATTATTTATGTCTACAGTAATTCACCTTTACCACCATGGTATTTAAAAAGTTTTCGAAAGTTGTGATAGTAAGGAACATACCTATATATACGAGTAGTTCTTGCATTCTTGAATCTGCGGAAATATAAGTAATTAATTTTGACATTGGACGTATTGACTTAATCCTTAAAAATCTAAGTGACCAGGGAACTGGACAATCGGGGAACTGGACGTTCGGGAAAATGGACGTTCGGGGAACTGGACGTTCGGGGAACTGGACGTTCGGGGAAATTGACGTTAGAGGAATTGGACTTTAAGGGAATGGATTTCACTGACTGGATTCGGAGAATTTGACGTAACGCCCATGATCCATTATTAATTATCACAGTTCACTTAACCTATCGTATTCGATGAGGGTCGTGATTATTCTATTGAAATAACCACATAGAAGACTCTCTTGGCAGATTTTTTAATGGGGAGGTTTTCCATTGCCTTCCCCATTTCACACACTGGTTATTTCAGTGTACAGGTTTCTCTTACAATAATTATGAATACAATTATTATTATTATTATTATTTACTACTAAACCAGCATTTGACCTAGTTCTCGCCTGATGGTAAGCGACGATGAGGTCGACGATGGAGCATGCGGGTCCAGTAAATGCCTATTCACTCTGGCCTTGAAGATCCCAAGGTTGTAGGTTTCGGGAAATACAGACGCCGGCAGACTGTTCCATTCCTTAGCCATTCACAAACATATATGTACACAAGCTGGAGCTGAATTTAGGACCAAGCCTCTTTATCATTTATTTTATAATACCCCTATTTACATAAGGTCCGTCTTATATAGTTTTAGATTTAGCCACTATACCAGGAAAGACACCAGAAGGCAGGAAAAATCCCACGACTGACAGTTAAAACTCCAAATCCGTGATCAATCACATCCAATTCGTTCAACATTACAAGATATTGGGATATTAAAGAAATCAACGAATAACCAACCGGTTTTATTTAAAATCATCATTAGACAGGTCTAATGGACCAGTTTAATGTGAGCTGTGGAGATCATAGCTTCTCCTCTGCAGAGTTCTGAAATTCCTTTATTAAAGGGTGAGGGGGAGGTCTATAGGTTTACTATGTTAACAGATCACAGAAACATAAAGACAAAGGACTGTTTGGAGATAGATACATTGACTCTCTTTTCGTCATACTTTTGTTTAGAAGAGAGAAGAGGCTCCAGCGTGCGTGCCTTCAACCTCATCATTACTACCAATGATGGAGTCAATCTGACTCTGTCAGATGTCAGCCTGGGATGGTACTTCACTTTTACTTATTTCTACCGCAAAGCAGCAATGCTTGCGATGTGTTTCGATTTGAAGGGAAAGAGAGCCAGCGTTCTTTACCGACACATGAGACAGTCTATCTTTGTCCTCAAAGTTACCATTGGAAACCCTATTAATAACTTCGTAGAGAGGCGAGATATGGGCGTAGGTGACCACTTATAATCTTAGCCCGTTTGTTTGTAATATCTTTATTGTACAAAAAAATACACACAAAATAAAAATACATTAAAATAAGTATAAAGGCGGGTTTATCCCATAAGGATCGCTTCCAGCCAACCTTTGATTTAAGAGAGTTGAGACTACTTTTATGGTGGGTAGGGTTTGGAATACAATAAATAATAATAATTATATACTAGATAACTAAAATACTTTTGCTTGTCTTCTCTCGTGATACTATAAAACAAGTCCCTACAACTGGGCCAAATTTCAAGTCGATAGCATTAGTAGTTCCTGACAGCTGTGTGAAAAACGGACGGACACCGAAGTCTCACCATAAGGATTCCTTTTTCACCGTTTAGAAGATAGAGAGATACGGAACCTTAAAAATATTATCTGTTTGTTACCGTTGTCTGAGCCAGTAGATATTAATTCGAATGCTAGCATTGAATTGGTGGCAATTAAAAAGCCCGCGTGGGACGATGGACCAAGAGCCGGCCGCTAATGGTGGCCGGAGATAAAGGATTGTAATTAACGAATCAATTCGATTAGACTCTGCGCTTTGTATCGCCGGTGTACACCAGGAGCTAGGGTACGCTGTTATTTCCTTCTTAATTCATAGGCGTATTTTTCTATGGAATTACGAGTAACCAAGCCACACAGAACTACTTTCTTGGCGTGGTCTGCTATTGCCTTACTAATAGGAGATAATAATGCAAAGTTTTACCACTAGAGCCGCCACTAACACAAACCTGCAATCCCTGGGGAACGCTGGTGTCTATATTAGGGATGGTACGGAGCTTCGACTCCGACTCCGAAAGGTCGGAACTTCCGACTGATTTTACACCTCCGACTCCGACTTCGGTTTCGATAATTTTGAATCGGAGGTTAAACCTAAGATTTGTGAGCAAACATATTCATATATCAATATTTTATTAAACAGTGTAGGACTATATAAAGGAATGCAAACGTCATCATAAAAATATTGGCCAGTTCAGCTATAAAAATTAAAAAAAATTAAAACGGTTTAAAATTTGAACTTCTTCTGAACATCTTCTACCTCCGCCTCCGCCTCCGATATATCTAATTTAAAACCTTAGGTTTCGACTCCGGTTCCGGTAAAGCTACCTCCGTAACATCCCTAGTCTATATTACAGAATCTTCGGATTTTAGATTAGACACTAGTTGCTACTACACAAGTGTAACTAATAGCCTTAAGACCCTAAATTAAGCAATCCCTGTAATATGCATAGATTAGATATACTTGTTTTTGGCAATTAAAATATTTATTTATTATTATTTATTTGATGGTACGTAGCCAATCAACATGTAGATACGTTCCTTTCCACCAAATCTTTTGTTTACCCTTCAGACTCGCGCCACGCTGTCTTAACAGATTTCTTTAGGTCTGCTATTTTGAAATGGTCATATTATTATGATGCCATGATATCATCACAATTTTACTATAGCTTTAAGAAATTAAATTAAATTTACCCAAATAACGAGTTTGTGATCTCCAAAAATAACGTTTCGTTTTGCTTTTCTGTTTACGGAGTGTGCTAGTGACTCCATCTACGCAACGCTTTGTGTTTTATGACTTATTGACACAGTAAACATGTGCATGTACAGTCAACCACAAGTCAACCTACCCAAAACGTCATAATTTGAGAATCTGAAATGTGTCATATTGCGCAGGCAAGGTTGAGATTTAATAGGTTTTTGACAGATGGTATACTTTAGCTTGAGGTAGACTGTCCTTCACGGTAAGTAAATATAGCATCGATTGGCAAAAAATAATAAATTGAAAAAGCCTCTTAGGGAGTTGTCAGAAAATCTTCACCATAACAATACTTAGGTATATAAATTGATGAAAAATGTTAAATGTATGATACAATTTGATTAGAATTTAAATCTTAAACATTCTGCGCCATGGGCTCTTGGACCACTCTTGGCTCTTGGCTCTCGTACAAATCTTTTTATTGCCGAAAGACCTAATAAAATTAATGTTCTGAGCTTCGAGATATCGTCTCTCAGTAATAATTCGCTTAAGTTTTGAATAAATGCACTTTTTTACTCCTTCCTTATCTGCGTATTTAATGAGATTTTAAAAGTATTTTTATTATACTTTAATGTTTAGTGTAATAAAACTAATAAATAGAAACCTAATCGAAATTATCATAAAGTTGAAATATATACTTCCACAAAGCATTACTTAGGTAGGTAGGAGACGGGACCTTTCCCGTACAAAATACCTGTGTTGATCTCTCGCAGGGCGTGACCTATAAGAAGAGACCAATTTTTGTCAAGCAGCTTATGTTATACGCGGAATAAATTATCAATTCTTCATATAAATTGATTGAATGATCGATTTGTGGGAAGTGATAGCGACCTAACAGCGTTTTTAATTGGTGCATGTTTCTTGAATCCCTAAACTCTTGAATCCCAAAGAAATGTGTAGAAACGCGGTATATGAGGACACGAAATGACGTAATGTCAGTTGTATGAAAGGGAAAAGGGAAGATCTTCCACCAGGCGCGGTGTTGTGCCTGGTGACCAGATGTCCTGGTCCAACTATGGATGTTTGGAACGCGTATATATGCGAAGTCCCAGGAATATTTCGATAGCGCGTTCTACACCGATGTGAGTAGGTACTAATCGTAATGGCGCGTCGTGCGTCGCCACAAAATGCGTCGCCACATAATGCATAAGCTTAAAATATTAAGTTAAGGCATAATTAAGGCATTAAGACATAAATAAATATTATAATTTTTATTCAACTCTTTACGACACAACCATAACCAACTTTAAATTCGTACTTTTACCTACACTTAAATTCTACTTGCCCACTTGAAATTTTTATGTATGGATGTCCCTTTTCTTACTTTTTCAGTAAAGCTTGCCATTACATAGGTATTTAAATTCTATACTCTTATAATACTGTACATAATTTTACCCCATTGACTTAATACAAAATCATACTCCAACTACAAAAACTTTTAAAACACACCGATAAGTTGATCGTCTCTCTCATTTGGAAAAGTAATTCGAATCGCATCAAGCTTCGAGGTAGGACGTAAAAAGTAGAATTCTCCCGAATCCCGGGGAAGTAGCCGACTGGTGTCGTGATGGAGGCATTAATGACAGGAGAGAGCGCCGCACCTTCGGGCTGGCTGGTAGGGATGGGGCAATGTCGCTAAAGGTATACTCGTATCGACTCGATAAGACTGAAATTCTGAATGTTGGTAAGTAGGTATATAATTTGCATTCCAGCGGCGGGCGGCGCTAGTAGGTACCGACATGGACGAGGATTTCTAATTCTCAGACGAAGGTGGCAGACCCTGCACCGATTCCATGAGCTTGGAGTTGCAATTGCAATCAGCGCTGTGGCTTGCCTCAGCGTTATGCTGAGCTGGTGTACCCTTTTTGGCACTGTACCACACCAGATGTTTTGTGCTGCATGTTAATCTTTGTATACTTCTGTATTGTGTTCTATATTCTGGTGTTTACAGTGATAAATAAACGTTTTCAATTTCAATTTTTAATTCCCCCGAGCCATCAGCCCAGTCAACCTAGCTCGTTTAAGTAAAGAAGTGCTTTTGGCTGACGGCACCACTGATGAAAGGATAGTGGAAGGTTTGCGTCTGTAGTCATCCCCGACTTGGCTCGGAATTCTGTGTAAGCGGTCCCATCACTAGCTCGCTGGGATGCGCCGGCGCACGCAACCGTACCCTATCATCAGCGCACAATCGAGCGTGCATTAGCGGCGGCCCGCCCCTCGGCGCCTGCGCCTGCGCGTCCCGGCACCGACACTCTCCTCGCATTAAATATACACCTTGTGTTTATGTTGGAATTTAGAATTCACGCCACACATCAAGGAACAGAGTGTAGCTTTGATGAATCTATCAAAGATGGATGAATATCTGAGTGTAAAGCGACAGACACACCATCATCATCATCAGCAGCCTACTCTAGTCCACTGCTGGACATAGGCCTCTCCCAGGGCGCGCCATTGAGCCCGATCTTCGACTCTTTTCATCCAGCCACCGTTGGAAAGGGACATAGGTAAACACAAGTAAGTACGAGGGCGGCTAATTTTTTTTGAGCGTAAATACCTACACTCGCGCTGTATATCACTAATCTAATAAAACCTAAATAATTCAAGGATAGAACCAATTAATTTTGTCACACACACACACACACACAACACCCCTTATATTAACCTTTATTATTGTTCTTTTTTTTCTTTCTTCCAAATTTTGTCACTTTTATATTTTCCCATGTTCTGTTACATGTTCATTTGCACTGGTCAAAGAAGAGATCTGTCCTCCGAGATACAGGAACTTCCTAGTTCGGAGGTCAGCGCTTATTGTAAGATAACTGGTTGCTCACTAATTTTATTTAGTTTAATGTAACATAGGTATGCTTAAGTTTCTACAAATTGTAATCATACCGCACATTTGTTTAAACTATTCTTATTTGCTTCATGTATCGAACGAACGAAATGTAAGCAATGTGTTTCTGCGTTATGCCACCAATGCATTTGACCAGCCGACAGTTTTGAAACCGTATCAATCAAATTAATTCAATCAATCTTATGACACTCAAATTAACTAAATCTATCATACAACAGCGCTGGCTGTTTCGTATGTGAACCGTGATCATTCCGGTACATGTTACGCAAACCAGTGAGAGTGGTTCAATTACATACATAACTAAATTGGATAATCAATTCTTATTGCTGTCATAACCCGCTCAGTTTAATTGAAAATACTGTTTGCAGATACAAAACCATCACACTCAATTATTTCTGCTTCAAAGCAGCACTCACTTGCATTGCTGTGTTATGGTTTGAAGGATAGGAGAGCCAGCGCGATTATCGGTACATAAGATCACTTATCTTATCTTATGATAGGGGGCCGGGAATAACCCAGCGGCACTTCGACCCTTGAGGACCTTTCGTGCCTACCCCATTTTACACACTGGTCATCTCAGTGTGAAGGTTTCCTCACGATGTTTTCCTTCACCGTTGAGCAGTAGGTAAATGTACGTAAGTCTTCCATAAATACGAAAAACTTATTGGTACATGGCACTGCATGGTTTCGAAACCGGACCTCCCGCATGGGACTCCGGTGCCCTAGCCACTGTGTCACCGACGCTCTTAAGATCACTTAACTACGACGACTCCATTTAACGAGGACCCTGAATGAAGGTGGTATATGAATATGTGGAGAGTCAGCCTGGGGTGGTATGGTACCATCCCTTTACCTATTTCTGCTGCAAAGCAATGCTTGCATTGATGTGTTTCGGTTTGAATGAACGTTAGCGGCGCATCGAAAGCCCTCAAGACTGGCTACGTTGCCCCGTTGGATAGCTAAGCTTATCCGCTGGGCCAAATAGGAGCCAGATCTTGGGTCTTTTGACGCGTCGACTAGGCGCTTTGCGAGGTCCTTGAAGACGCGGTGCGCTCCCGGGCCCCAGGATCCCGATGTCAACCCCAAACGGCTCAAATATGTATGTTTCACCGTACATTAAAGTTAGGTGAGATATCTATATGGATGACCACTTACCATCAGGCTTCCGTTTAAAAAAAAACATATAAAAAAAATAGGTTTCCGTTTGCTCGTCTACTTACGTACTTATAATAAAAAAGCAATTTTTTTCACCCTTTTTCTTATTTACTTGTAATACAAAACTAGATCGACAGTCCGAAATAAATACGTACTTACTATACAGGTAGGTACTTTCTCTCGTTCAGACTGATCGTATACAGTTTATTGCTTTCACATAAAAATAAATTGATGCAATGAAGAGTTACATTAAATTAATCAAGTTTTAGAAATCGTTTTCAATTAAGTATTACATACTTACTTATTTAAAAATAGTTAGTAGGTAGGTACCTAATAATGTAAAGCCATAAAACATATAAATACATAATGGTAATAAGATCAAATCAATCATAGATTTCTTAATACTATCTTAGGAACCGGTACACATAAAAATTGCTTTCAAATCTTAGGCCATGGTATACACTTACTTTTTATCTTTTCTTATGAATAACCCAGCGACACTTCGACCCTTGAGGATCACTGTGCCTACACCATTTCACACACTGGTCATCTCAGTGTGTAGGTTTCCTCGCTGTGTTTTCCTTCACCATTAGAGCAGCCGGTAAATGTACGCAAGTCTTCGAAATATCCGAAAACCCATTGTTAAGTATACTTACATTACATGGCGTAGCATGGTTTTGTATTTTGATGCTCTAAACTTCGTACAAGCAAGCAAGATAAAGAAAATCTTGAAAACGAGAATAACTTTATCACAGTTATAAGAAAGTAAGTAAAATACACTTTATTGCACAAGTATAAAGCAACAAACAAGACATAGAAAAGGAAATAGTGAAGTACAATTTAGGTGGCCTTGTCGCTAAGAGCGATCTCTTCCAGGCAACCGTAAACAAAAAATAAAGTAAGTATTCGTATTGGTTGTCTTCTATAATAAGTTATTATAACACAACACAACTGTCATCCTGCAGCCTCCAGTCATTCTAACTCTCAATCAAAACCAACACGACAATATAAAAATACCATCAACACAAAGTCGGGGTCGGGATCGAACGCGCACCGCGAAGTTGGGCCACAATCAATTGGACACACCTCGCCGCATCGAAAGGCATTACCTTCCGAGGCGGCGCGGGAGAGAAAAAATAAATAGTCTTCCAGGAATAGAGGTGAGGTGCCGGTGGGATTTATGGGTTAATTGAAATTATTATTACAATAGTACCTACACAGTGGGTACCTATCTTATCTTATGATAGGGGGCCGGGAATGAGCCAGCGGCACTTCGACCCTTGAGGATCTTTTGTGCCAAACCCATGTAAAATAGGGTTGGCAGAGTCTTAGCCCCTGCTCTATACGTAGTCCAGCGTAGTCGAAACTCTCGGCGAACGCGCTGAGGACGCTCGGGCCTTCGTCTTCGCCTCGGGAGGAACGCTTGCAGATGTAGTCACCTGGGAAATAACAATTTTTATCTTATACTAGAAGCTAGCAGACAATTAAAGCTGCCATGTGATCTTTACTTATCTTATGATAGGGCGCCGGGAATAACCCAGCGGCGCTTCGACCCTTTAGAATCTTTTGTGCCTACCCCATTTTACACACTGGTCATCTCAGTGTGTAGGTTTCCTCGCGATGTTTTCCTTCACCGTTAGAGTAGTCGGTAAATGTACGTAAGTCTTCGTAAAATACGAAAAACTCATTGGTACATGGCACTGCACGGTTTCTAACCCGGACCTCTCGCATTGGAATCCGGCGTCCTAGCCACTGTGCCACCGACGCTCTTTTGGGTACCTATTTATACGACCGACGCCATAAAATCAAAATAAAGTCATATTAAGAAATGAAATTTTATATTCCTTATCGGATAGTCAATATGAATGTTTGCATAAAATTACTTTTTTCAGAAAATTTATAGATATGAAGAAATTAACAATCGAAATTTCACGATTTTTCACGCGCCGACCACACACCATCTGAATATTCCATTACACATTGTACGTGGTAGCACCCAGAAGTCATCTAAAAAGTTCTCCAAGGATAAAATTAATAAATTACCTAAAGCTCGAATACAGAGATCCCAAGTTGAGCGTAAGCTGCCCATACAACCTGTATTTTATCGAACGAAATCGATTCGCGCTCGATTAGCCACGCACAAGTTTGAACACGATACGGGATGGTTAAACATGTTAATTTCAATTCCATGTTGAAATTTCAATTCAATCGAATTCTCTATTTTCAACTCTCTATGTTAGATACATTACGGAGGACCGGTGACCTGACCATGTCCTTAAAGTGGCTCAGGAGTTGAAGCCTATGAATGGCACTAGAAGTCCATTCCGCCCTAGACATACTTAGAAGCGTTCTGTGTAGTGTTCATGGAGGTGCAGATGTTAGGAAAGATCTAGGATTGGTTTCATTCTTGGGTATGACAATCAAATAACAATGGTCAGTCTAGAGATAATACAGACAGCGACAATAGGGTAGTCAACAGTAAGACAAATACTGATATATTTTTATGTTGTGTAGTTAGTCAAGGTCTAAAGATATCGAAAATCAATTAAAATAATTAAAATAAACAGGATTATTTAATATTTTTGGGAAATACATGCGTAAAAATAAAGCCATTGGTCACGTGACAGTAAACACCAAACAGAGCGCATGACGTCACGCCTTGCAATTTTTGTTTGTTATAGCGGTTTATTGTGGTTCGGTAATTTTGTGCTATTAAAATATTATATTTCATTAATTGAGCTATAGTTTTCTAATATTACGACGACGACAACAAATCTATGCAATAGACTCAGGTTTTACAAAAGCGTGTTTTGCAAGGCGTGACGTCATTCGAGAAGTTAGTGTTTTGGTAGGAAACTTTAAATTGGTTTATAAAAATGCAAAATACACCAAGTAAATGTTGGATTTTCGTTGAAATATTCATATTTTGAGTAAAATACACCGTAAGATGAAATATTAACCAGTTTCTCAAAAATTGTCAACTAGCCTATTTCAACGGGCCTACTCAGATTGTGACAAAGCTCATATTATTTTCAAAGACCCCCTGTATATCGCCGTGTGTTGCTCCCAATGAAGGCTTAAAAGCCTTAAAACGAGCAATTAAAGCGAATACGGACAGTTTATGTTAATTACAAGAACCGCCATCGTATAACGTTATGATAAGAAGTATTTCAGATTCCGCCGGTATGTCTCTTTTTAATTTCTTTTGCAGAATGTTGAAATTGCAATGTTGCATTATTTGGCAGGCAATAAAGTTGGGTGAAATATTGTACAGTCAACCTCTATAGCTAAAAAACTTCGATTAAAACTTTACCTGATGCCTGTGTTCTAAGGTACATTTCAGATTCGAAATGACGTTTTGGGTAGGTTAACCTGTAGTCGACTGTACAGGGGTTATTTTCAATGTAGGTTATTGAGTGCTGATTTTTTCATTGTATAAGAAGAGCAGACGAGCAAACGGGCTGCCTGATGGTACGAGTAAGTGGTCACCGTCGCCTATGGGGTTTTCGATAACCTCGAACGCTGCTAAGCTTGAGTAGGTACTTAGATGGATTGCCTCATGTGCTGGTAATTACGCTGACTCTCCTTACCCTTCAAGCCGAAAGACACATCACACCAATGCCAGCTTTATACAGTATACTGCTTAGCGGCAGAAATAGATGGCTGACACTGCACAGAGTCTTACCACTGTCACGTGTAAATACCTATCTGAAGTAAGAATAAGATCGCCTAGACCCTTACAGAGGCCTACGGGCAGCCAGAACAACTCTGGCAATAAACCAAGATATCGTACCTAGAACCACCCCTATCTAACCTTAGGGGTATGACACCCCATCACCATCGTCCATAGACATCTCACCTCACTATGGGGTTTTCGATGCGCTGCTAACCTTGAGGACTTAGATGGAGTGCCTCATGTACCGGTATTTACGCTGGTTCTCATACCCTTCCAGCCGAAAGACACATCATACCAATGCAAGCATTATACAGTATACTTCTTAGCGGCAGAAATAGGTGAAAAAGCGGTGCTGCTCCAGGCTGACTCTGCACAGAGTTATTGGTCACCATGATGGTAAGTGTTCACCATCGCCCATAGACACCTCACTAAATTAATTAGAGGGTTTTCGATGCGCTGACCTTGAGGACTTAGATCTCCGTCCTACTCCTGTCTCATTCTGGTAGATAATTACACTGGCTCTCTTAACCTTCAAATCGAAACATAGCAGTATTGCTAGCATGGAAGCATGGTATAGCTTTGGCTGATTCAAACTCTATCTTATCTTATCTTCTGATAATAACCCAGCGGGAATAACCCAGCGGCACTTCGACCCTTGAGGATCTTTTGTGCCTACCCCATTTTTTACACACTGGTCATATCAGTGTGTAGCTTTCCTCACGATGTTTTCCTTCACCGTTAGAGCAGTCGGTAAATAAGCTGAGTTGAGGCCCTTTTCACAACAACAACAGACCATCAGACATGATTTCAATATGTTTACCTTTGACTACATAATTATTTTATCATAATTAAAACTGTTTCGGTCATTGCTGTGTGTGAAATAAACATATTACTTACTTACTAACTATTCGAAAAGTACGAAAAACTCATTGGTACATGGCATTGCATGGTTTCGAACCCTGACCCGCATGGGAGTCCGGTGTCCTAGCCACTGTGCCACCGACGCTCAAAAAACTCAAACTTAGTCCTACCACCAATATTATTATAATAATATAAATACCCGCCCAAAGGTTTCATACCGCCAAAAGAAGACCTACCACCGGGTTTCAAACTCCCGTGGCCAACCTGGAAAACGCGTAATCGCCTGCGAACCCAGGTTGGCTGTTGCGGAGATAATCTTCAAAATTGGGGGTTTTCCAGCGATCAAGTAAAGTGCAAGTGTGGTGTCTCCCCTCAAACCATGGAGCACTTGCTCTGCTGTCCCGCGTGTCCGACCACCTGCCCGCGGGAGGACCTTTTCGAGGACAACCAGAGGGCTATCGATGTGGCTGCCTTCTGGTCGGGAAACAAACAACACGAAAGAAGAAGAATATTATTATTTTTCAATTTCATTTTTTATCTATACCATCATTCGTTCCTTTCTTCTCAAACAATAATATTCTAAGTGCTTATTCAATGATGACTAGCTGAGCTATTATAATATCGCCGGTACAAGGGGCAAGTAATAAATGAACTCAATTAATTGCCTCTCTTAAGAATCAAGACAATTTAAAGTATTGATATCGAGGTATCTGCCCTATGTAGGTATAGGTAGGTACGCTACGCCAGACATGAAGGGAAATTAAAAATACGTAGAAAACTTTGAAATAGCTTGTAATAATAATCCATGTGGGGATGTCCGGGTTCGAAACCATGCAATGCCATGTACCAATGAGTTTTTCGGATTTTTTCGAATTTTTTCGAAGTCATACGTACATTTACCGACTGCTCTAACGGTGAAGGAAAACATCGAGAGGAAACCTTGTCTGAGCTGAGGAAGTTAAAAGTTTCCGACGGCGTGTGAAAACCACCAATTAGCACTGGGCCCGCTCGGTGGATCATGGCCCGAACCCTCTTGTGCAAGGGGAGGCCTGTGCCCCAACAGTGGGGACATTGATATAGGCTGATGATGAATGAAGGAATTTAAAAACACTAATTTATAAATGGTTACCACAATGGCCGCCGTTGAGATTGCGAGTTCCTCTGTTCCCTCCTCGGTGCATAGGCGCCAACAGCAATCTTACCTGTGAAAAAAAAATCTACTTTTGTTTGTGAATTATTAACAATGTAATGAATCCATTTATAATATAAAAAATTGAAGAGGCACAGGGTCGCTGTGCCGCAAATTTTATGTGTGAAAACATCTTCGCTGACATGTCTAGTCATTGTGATATAAGACCTAAAAGTATCGCGGGCGTAGCGTAAAAATGGCTAACTTTAGTTACACTAATGTAATGTTATAAATTGTCATATGCTTGCACGGAAAGTGCGACGGAGTCCCCACTTCCAAGATACAGGTTTCGACCTAGTTTGTAAGTCGGAGGTCTTATTATTGTGCCTTGTCTTCTTCTTCTTCTTCAATTTAAGAGCTTTGCTCTTGTCGGTGTAGTAAACGCCACTGTGTCCTGTCTAGGGCCCTTTCCTTGACCTCCTTATACGACGCAACGCCAGCCTTCTCTTTGATTTGTTTGAAGTAGCTTATCCTCGGTCTTCCTCTTCCCCGCTTGCCTTCAACTTTTCCTTCTATAAGGTTTCTTATGTATTCGTCGTGTCGTATAAGGTGGCCCACCATATTTCCCCTTCTATTTTCAATAGCCTTTAAGATGTTTCTCTTTTCTTTTACTCTCTTCAGTACCTCTTCATTTGTCACTCTCTCTGTCCAGCTTATCCTTTCCATCCTCCTCCAACACCACATTGTGCCTTGTAATAAGTGAATAAACTTTTCATTTTTTCAACTTTGACCTCCTTCCTAATCTCTTCCTACCTCTCTCTCTTATGACCCAAAGACATTTTACTCCAAAATGAATACTATAAAATCTAAAATTGACGAAGTTATTAGCTTTTAAAAGAAGACAAAAGTGTGACACTCGATGCCCGAACTTGCTCCCATACTTTATGAGTTATAAGATGTTATCACATCAAAAAAAAATTTAAGAGCTCATGTTGGCTGTAGTGTCAGAAAATATAAATTGCTAAGACATAGATAAGTGAAATTGACTCTTCTAAATCATGTAGCCATATGGGAAAATATCAAATGAAAATAAATTAATAACAGCTTAAGCATTACAACCCGTCCCTGGGTTGCTCGCGAAATGACTCAATTAATGGGCGCTGATTTTTTTTTTATTACTTTGTGGCGACGCACGACGCGCGCCACTACGATACAGTACCTACTCACATCGGTGTAGAACGCGCTATCGAAATTTTCCTGGGACTTCGTATATATACGAGTTCCAAACATCCTTAGTTGGACCAGGACATCTGGTCACCAGGCACAACACCCCGCCTGGTGGAAGATCTTCCCTTTTCCCTTTCACACAACTGACATTACGTCATTTCGTGTCCTCAGATAGCGCGTTTCTACACGTTTCTTTGGGATTCAAGAGTTTAGGGATTCAAGAATCATGCACCAATTAAAAACGCAGTTAGGTCGCAATCCCTTCCCACAAATCGATCAAACAATCAATTTGTAAACGCAGTAGGACCAGGACATATGGTCACCAGGCACAACACCCCGCCTGGTGGAAGATCTTCCCTTTTCCCTTTCATACAACTGACGTTACGTCATCCATGTCCTTACATAGCGCGTTCCTACAACTTATTAAGGGCTTAATAAGTAATAAAAAAAAATTAATTGTTTTATAAGAAAATATGTTTTAATAATTGAATGTCAGCACCATACAACGAACGAACATTGTACGTAAAAGGAACTGAAATCGCTAATAATAAACGCATGATAAGTATAATTAGAAGGTTAAAATATAATGGTTATAGGTGCTATGTTACTTGCCTAATAGCATGATACACTTTATTCTATGATGCCATCATCCAAGTCTGTAGATGTGCACTGGTCTGACAAAAAATGTGCCGATTCAAAAATTGGTACCTACTATAGAAAATAGCAGAAGCTTCTTTAAAATGCTATGATGACAACGACAACGTAGAGATCCAGAGTGGAAGTTAAATTCTCAGTACCTACCTATGCTTGGGTTTGCTGGCAGAGATCTCTCTTAGAGTTTTTTTTTTTTATTTTTTTATTAAATATGGAGAGCAGACGAGCAAACGGGCCATCTGATGGTAAGTGCTCACCGTCACCCATAGACATCTCACCTCTCTGTATTAATGTTGGAGGGTTTTTGATGCGCTACAAACCTGGAGGACTAAGATGGATTGTCTCATGTGCCGGAAATTACGCTGGCTCTCTTACCCTTCAAACCGAAACACAGAAATGCAAGCATTTCTGCTTCACGGCAGAAATAGATAAGAGGGTGGTACCACCCCAGGCGATCCTTCACTTTAGGATCTACCACTACTAAAGATTAGTCACGCCCTTCGTGTTTCACATATTTTTGTCTGAGGTTGTTATATATCATTTGTGTGTACAATAAAGAGTTAAAAATAATAATAATTATGCTTTCGACGAGTCTCCCCATCATTATTCCAAAGTAAACTTAAGATATATGGTCCAATTGTGATGAGGTAGATATTTTTACTTCGTTTACCTATTTTGAATTTTGATAAATAATATGGAAATTAGTTTAGTTTTAATTTCAATTTCAATTTATTTTATTTACACATACACAAGTAGGTACAGGTAAGGGATAGGTATATGAAGATGTAACCTGACTCAGGGCTCAAAAGATGCACTCACTCACCCTTATTTAATGTCTGGCTATCTGACTCCCAACTAGGTTTCCCTTTGTTTTTATTGTTAGTTTTGTAGTATAGGTAATAAATACCCTTGCTTAGTTATAAAAAAGTACTTATGTGAAAATAAATACCTACACGTGCATCTTTACGTTAATTTGGTCAAAGATTTTATTTTTTCCGACATATGGCCCCCATCTATGCTCGTCGATGGACATTGGGCATTAAAGTCGCCCGAGTGAGCTTTCAATAACGACTAATGAATGTCCGTTTTTTTATTGGTTTTTTTCAGGACAATGGAGTCTGTGGATTGGTCATTGGAATTGGAATTATTAATAAAATAAATTGATTGAAGTTAATATTAAAATAACTTGATTTTGAACGTGGTATGACTCTGTGGGACGCCCCCCTGCTTGATGGAGCGACGATCTGCGCAAGGTGGCTGGCAACGACTGGATGAGAAGAGCCGAAGATCGGACTCAAAATGGCGCGCCCTGGGAGAGGCCTATGTCCAGCAGTGGACTAGAGTGGGCTGCTGGTGATGATGATGACTCTGTGCAGTCAGCCTTTTTTCCGCAAAGCAGCAAAGCTTGCATTGCTGTGTTTCGGTTTAAAGGTAAAAAAAGCCAGCGCAATTACCGTCACACGAGGCACTCCATCTAAGTACCTACTAAAGATTAGTAGCGCATCGTAAACCCTCTAATGACTTCATAAATAGTAAGGTGAGATATGTCTATGCGCGACGGTAAAGAAAAATTAATACCTAAGAATTTAAAACGTGTCTAATCCATGCGTTTCCTACTCCAATAAAATTCGTGGCCAAGACAGTGACGGCAGCATATTTTTTTCTAATCGATAAAAAACATCTCGATAAAAAACATCTCGATAAAAAACATCTCGATAAGTTTTAATATCGATATCGGCATAAATAATGTAAGGCTATGAAAGCTGTTTTTGCCGTGTCCGAGGTGGGAATCGAACCTAATACAAAAGGCAGCGTTTGATAGGTACGGACATCGGACGTGGGATTTTTTTGTACGACTGGTGTTGTGTTTTAATTGAAATATTGCCTTTGTGAGTTAATATGGAATGGTTACACAGATTGTTAAGATGATCTCTTCTAAGTCGTGTTCCTCATTGCTGAGGGTCGTGATCATTCTAAGGAATTAATAACATAGAACGACTCTCGTGGCAGATTTAATGATTTGCCATTGCCCTCCCCATTTCACACACTGGTTATCTGAGTGTGCAGGTTTCCTCACGATGTTTTCCTTCACAGCAGCAGTCGGTAAATTTACGTCTTTCGAAAAAACCGAAAAACTCATTGGTACATGGCATGGGTTTCGAACTCGGACCTCCCGCATTGGAGTCCGACGTCCTAGTCACGACGCCACCAACGCCGAAAGCACAGACAGAAGTGTTTTTATCACTAGGTACATAATATTATCATGATATTGGTAACAACACTCTCGATAAAATTCTGTAAACAAAAAACCACATCCAAATTGACAGCAAACATAGGTACATACGCGTCCTATACTTATAACATACCTTTTTTGGTCGGGGGTTAATAAAGTTCCCCAGCTCGTCCATCAGAAATCTATACTTATAAAAAACCATAGAAATCTATTTATCTATAATCTATAATATAATATAATTTATAATCTGGGGTTGACGAGTTCTGTAATGGAGACCGCGTTTGGGCAAACGTAGTGTGGGACGCCCCCTGATAGATGGAGCGACGATCAGCGCAAGGTGGCTGGCAACGCCTGGATGAGAAGAGCCGAGGATCGGGCTCATTGGCGCGCCCTGGGAGAAGCCTGTGTCCAGAAGTGGACTAGAGTAGGCTGCTGATGATAGAAATCTAGAAAACCAGAAAATATTCTCCAGTAATTTTGGAAGCTAAAAAAATTATAGCAATCTAGAAAACAAGAAAATAGATTCGATCGATCCGCTTCCGTTTCAATATTACTTGTGTAATATCAAGGTAAAGAACTCGTAAAACTAGGAAAGTGGGAATTAGGTAAGTGTAAAGCGTTTGCGGTTAAAAAAATGGGATTTTTTGGGAAATGAACCTATTGAACCCAAACGGTGTAAAGTTTATACAACTTGTAGTTTTCGGGATGAGTTATGCCTGCCACAATCAACCGCACGCCGTAATCAAATTGTACCACAAAAAATATCAACATTATCTGCGCGGGCGCAGGCATTGCAGCGGGGGCTGCGTTCCGAACACAACTGTGGGGCTTTGAGGCTGGTTGAAATATGCTTTATATAATGAGTTTTTCAGTGATTTATTTTTTAAGGAGAGACGAACAAACGGATCATCTGATGGTAGTGGTCACCGTCATCCATAGAATCTTACCTCACTATAATCCGACCTCCTTAGGCTGTGATAAGGACTGAGGGAGCGTGAAATTAATGGGACTCAAAGCAAACTGGATCAATATTGAAATAAAATCTAACGGAACTCATAGAAATCTATTATTCAGTTTTCTAGATTTTTATGATTTCTGTCCGTTTCTGTTTTAAAATTCTATATTATTTTTATTGTATAAGGAGAGCAGAGCAGACGAGCAAACGGACAACCTGATGGTAAACGGTCACCGTCAGGCATCTCACCTCACTGTATTATTATTAGAGGGGTTTCAATACGCAGCTAACCTTGAGGAGTTAAATGGAGAGCCTCATGAACTGGAAATTACCCTGGTTCTCTTACCATTCAAACCGAAACTCAGTAATTCAAGCATTTCTGCTGTGCGGCAGAAATAGATTGTTCTGTTAATTTCGAACTGAGCAAAACATAATTTTTTGAATATCGGGGATTAATTTGGTTTATTTTTTAAATATATTTCCTTCAGGTTTATGTTGAATATCTACTAGATTAGCAGAAACTAATCGAACTCTATTTGATTTTACATCTTCCTGCTTCATCATCCTAAAACCCACTAGAATTGGAACGCACCTTGCCCGAAGACATCATCGCCTCGCATCTGAATAAAAAAAAACCAAAAAACAAAATGGAGGCAGCGTCTTTGTGGCGGGCCGCCATTACCGGCGTCCATTACTGGGTCGTAATTACCCGTCATTAGAGCTCGCTCGCTGGCTGCCGTCGCTTTAATGCGGGTACAAGAGATATTGCCTTTTAATATCTTCGCGTTGGCATTCTGGTGGCTGGGTTTGAAGGTTTAGTTAGGGATATAAGATTAGAGCGTCGGTGCGTAGTGGCTAGGAGTAGGACACCAAATTCCCATGTTGGGAGCTCCGGGTTCCAAGCCATGCCATACACCAATAGTCATACAGTTTTCTCGAAGACTTTACTTTTTTCAGGCTTCGGATTTTCGAAAACTTACCACATACATTTACCGACTGCTCTAACAGTGAAGGAAAACATCGTGGGAACATCGAAGTGTCATCCCTTAAGATAAGATAGGGACGGTTTTAGATACGTCATCTTGGTTAATTCTTCTATTGTTTGAGTTGTTCAGGCTGGCCGTAGGCCTCTGTCAGGGTCTAGGCGATCTTATTCTTACTCCAGATAAGTATTTAAATGTGAAAATGGTAAGACTCTGTGCAGAGTCAGCCTGGGGTGGCACAAATCTTTCACCAATTTCTGCCGAAAAGCAGTATACTGTATAATTGTGTATAATGTTTGCATTGGTGTGATGTATCTTTCGATTGGAAGGGTATGAGAGCCAGCGTAAATACCGACACGTGAGGCACTCCATCTATGTTCTCAAGGTTAGCAGCGCATCGAAAACCCCATAGTGAGGTGAGATGTCTACAGGCGATGGTGACCACTTACCATCAGGCAGCTCATTTGCTCGTCTGCTCTCCTTATACAATGAAAAAATCAGCACTCAGTAACCACATTACATTAAATATAACCCTTGTACAGTCGACCACAGGTTAATCTTCCCAAAACGTCAAAATTTGAGAATCTGAAATATATCTTAGAACGCAAGCATAAGTTTAAGTTTTAATCGAAGGTTTTTGACAGATATATACCGGTTTCCGATTGAAATTTTCTCCTTATACCAACATATATATATGTATATATATACAGGGTGTCCCGTAAATAGTAACTAAGCCGTCAGGTGGGGATCGGCCTATCTATGGACTACAAGAATACAAAAAAAAGTTTTAGTGAAAGTCGTTTGGTTTTCGAGTTATTCGTTTTTTTTTGTTTTTTAATATTTTGGGCACCTAGTTCACAAAATTGAGTGTCATTCCTGTGAATGTCGGAATTTTTGGATTCTGTTTATTCCATAATAATCTAGGATGATTGCGTAAGCGATCCCATGTCGAAATTATTGAGTAATAATCGTAGTTTTGTCACAACTTACAGTTTTTAATACATTAAGTCTCCACTCTACCGCTCATCAGCAACTTTAGACCCCTGTGGTGTAAAAAAAATGTATGGGGTTAGAACTGCCCATTGTTTTAAAAACTTGCCTACTATTTGCAGTTTTTAATTTAGTATTAACATTACAATTCGGCCCATTAAAAAAGAAGTTATTGCTATTTTTATACAAAAGGGTGCAATTTCTCAATTTAGAATTTTCTAGTATAAACAAGAAAATTGTTCAAAATGGAAGTTAAAACTAATAAACAACACTAAAAAATAATGCCGAAGCACTAAATCTACCTGCTTTAGGTCGGTTTCTTGGAACCTGCAACAACAACAGCGACAAGATCATAAAAATCGCCTGATGTGAGCCAAGACAATAGAACTAGCGCATATTGGTTTCGAATGTGGAAAGGAGATAGATAATGACTTTCTATTTCCATTTCGCCAAAGGATAACGTTATCAGTACCTCCGTAGTGCGACTTCCGATTTCACATGCGACGCATCTCTGCTCCTAATTTTATCTAACGTTGCTTGATTTGTGCTACGTATATATATATAACCGTGTGGTCCCCGGTTGCGAATAGGGCCACCCCATTTCTTCCCGTGGGTGTCGTAGAAAGCGACTATGGGAAATGGGGTAATAACTTACACCGTTGCCTCCGTTTGGAGTCCAGAGCCTCATACTTGGAAAGTGGCAGTAGCCTGCAGCCAATCCGGCTCCGCACGTATCGACTTGTCGTTCCTGCGGATTCAGCCGGTGAGGCCGAGAGGATGGTTCAGGATCTGGGCAACCCTGTCTCATCAAATTGCGTCCCAGGCAGCGCAGCGTCTGTGGAGAGGGCACTTCACCCATGCCGCTATGCGGTGTGGAAAACAACACGGGGAGTGGCAGTTTACCGGTTATAAGTCCGCACGTGTGGGCGTAAGTGCGGGCGCCAGGGGTCACTCTTGACAGTGGGAGGGTCCATCGTAGACCCATAGACCAGTTACCGCCCGCTTTAAGCCGGGCAGCCCCCGGCCAGTAAGGTCCTGGTCCGTCCCGGCGTTGATTGTTCCCGTGGGGTGGCGGGAACTTACAGGCTCAGTCCTGGAAAGTTGATGCCGTTCCTTTATCACCTGCGACTAAACAAAGTAAAAAGAAAACCAAATCTGAAGCATACCATTCCATGCGCTTCGGGACTTGGAATGTCCGCACAATGAGGACAGGCTTCTCGGACAGCTGTGGAAGCATCGATTGTGCACAAGATCTGCGAAAAACGGCCATTATCGACTCCGAACTGGCTAGGCTAAGTGTCTCTATCTGCGCTCTACAGGAAACACGATTGCCAGATGAAGGCTCACTGCGCGAAAAGAATTTCACCTTCTTCTGGAAGGGCAGAGATACCTCGGAACGGCGTGAATACGGTGTAGGATTTGCAGTCCGCAATGATCTTTTAACTGCAATTGAGGCACCACGTGGTGTATCTGAACGAGTAATGGTGATGCGGATGCTGACAAATTGCGGATATGTAACTCTAATCGCCGCCTACGCACCGACGCTTTCCTCATTACCAGAATCCAAAGACGCTTTCTACGATCTATTAAGCGAGACGATACGTCAAGTCCGTCGCGGGGATCGTTTGCTCATCTTGGGCGACTTTAATGCCCGAGTGGGTCAGGACAAATCGGCCTGGCCCGATTGCCTCGGTGACCACGGTATTGGCAAGCAGAATGAAAACGGTCAACGCCTCTTAGAGTTCTGCTCCAGATTTGGACTGTGTGTTACCAATACCTACTTTAAGGGCAAAATGATGCGCAAAGTTTCCTGGAGACACCCTCGCTCTGGACACTGGCACCAATTAGATCTAGCCCTTACAAAGAAAACCCATCTCTGTGAAGCTCTGCATACCAGAACATTCCAGAGTGCGGAATGTGATACTGACCACTCCTTGGTAGTGTGCAAAGTCCGTCTCACCTCTAAGCGAATTCACTCCTCTAGACCTCTTGGACGTAAAAAACTGAATATCCCAAAGATGAGAAATCTAGACTCTGTGGAATCCTTCAATGAAATGGTGAGACGCGAAATTGCTACCTGGGACGTAAGTGCAAACATCGAGACTGAATGGGAATCGATCAAGCTACTCCTAACACAGACTGCTAGTAAGGCTTTCGGATACCAAAAGGCGAAAAATCGGGACTGGTTTTCAGAAGTTGCAGATGACTTACAACCTTTCATCGCCGCTAAGCGTCAAGCTGCTCTTAGACATCGCATCAATCCCTGTGATAGGACTCGTGCAGAGCTTAGCAAAACCAAGTCTACCCTTCAGCGTAATATTCGTCATTTTGCAAACATGTACTGGGTAGAACTTTGCAAAAGTATCCAAGCCTGCGCAAATACAGGAAACCTAAGTGGCCTGTACGCTGGGATTAAGACTGCTCTCGGACCTTTGCCGAAGAAAACAGCACTTCTGAAAGAGGCCGATGGCTCCATAATATCGGACAGCAGTCGTCAACTTAACCGCTGGGTAGAACATTATTCTGGGCTATATTCACATCCAGTATACATTAGCTCAGTGGCCGAGGACCAAATTCCAGAACTGGCGGTGTGGAGGGAGCTTGACGAGGCACCCACAGTAGAAGAGCTATACAAAGCCGCACAACAACTTAAAGGCGGAAAGAGTCCCGGAAACGACGGTATCCCAGCTGAATTACTGAAGTTACAGTGTCTTTTGCCTATTCTGCATAACTTTCTTTCAAAGTGCTGGGAGCGAGAGTTCGTTCCTCAGGATATGCGTGATGCAAACATTGTCACCTTATACAAGGGAAAAGGCGACCGTGGTGATTGCAACTGTTATCGCGGTATATCCCTTCTCAGCATCGTAGGCAAGCTTTTTGCCAGAGTTGTCCTAACTAAACTGCAAAAGCTTGCCGAACGTGTGTACCCTGAGGCTCAATGTGGCTTCCGCGCTCAGCGCTCCACAACGGACATGATTTTCACATTGCGCCAACTACAGGAAAAATGTCGGGAGCAGAGAACTCCCTTGTTGGTGGCGTTCGTTGACCTAAATAAGGCTTTCGACACTGTGAGTAGGGAGGGCCTCTACACCGCACTCCAAAGGATCGGATGCCCACCAAAGCTTCTGGGACTAATTAAGTCTTTCCACGAGGACACAAAGGGAAGCGTCGTCTTCGATGGAAACGTATCTGAACCTTTTGACGTGCGCAGAGGGGTTCGGCAGGGTTGCGTACTCGCGCCCACCTTGTTCGGTATTTTCTTTTCCCTACTTCTCAAAATCGCCTTCGGCGAAGAGAAACGTGGTATACACTTGCACACCAGGTCTGACGGGAAACTTTTTAACATCTCTCTCCTGAGATCTAAGCGCAATCGCGATGATTTGTACATTGACAGCCTTCTTTTTGCCGACGACGCAGCTTTTGTTGCAAAGACCCCGCACGAGCTCCAGGTTCTTATGGACAAATTTGCCGAAGCGTGCTCTTTGTTCTCCATGACCATAAATGCGAAGAAGACGGTAGTTATGGCTCAATGCTGCGATTTCACTCCGGTGATCTTACTGGATGGCATGCCTCTGACGGTAGTTGACAGGTTCTGCTACCTGGGGTCCACTGTGTCGAACAATCTCTCGCTCGAAACAGAGATCGGTATTCGCATTGGCAAAGCGGCCACGATGTTCGGGAAGCTTAGTACAAGAGTATGGGACAACAAACACCTCACCACCAAAACTAAGGTGACTGTGTACCAGGCCTGTATTCTGAGCACTCTCTTGTATGGAGCTGAGACCTGGACATCGTACGCTAAGCAGGAGCGACGCCTTAACACCTTTCATATGCGATGTCTTCGGAGTATCCTAGGCCTATCATGGAAGGACAGGGTCACGAACGAGAGGGTGTTGGAGATGGCGCAGCTTCCCAGCGTTTCTGCTACTCTCAAACAGAGGCGTCTACAGTGGCTGGGGCATGCGTACCGCATGGGCAGCACTCGTTTGCCCAGAGAAATCTTGTTGAGCCAGGTCGCGCATGTCAAGAGACCAGTGGGAAGACCCATTCTACGCTACAAGGACTGCACGAAACGTGACCTAGCTGCGTTTGGGATTGATACCAGTCACTGGGAGAAACTCGCCGTGGATAGAGACGCATGGAGGCGCCTGGTGATCGAGGGCCGCACTTCACATGACATCGAGTGGTTCCATAATTTAGCTGACAAACGAGCTAACCGGCACAGACACCTCGAAACACCTGCTCCAACAAATTCACAGTTCACCTGCTGCACGTGCGGCAAAACTTGCCGCTCTCGCATCGGCTTATTCAGCCACGAGCGTAGATGCCGACACAACGCTGTGTAAATCATCTGTCAAGATGTTAAAGGCCAACGACGACGATATATATATATATATATATATATATATATATATATATATATATATATATATATATATATATATATATATATATATATATATATATATATATATATATATATATATATATATATATATATATATATATATATATATATATATATATATATATATATATATATATATATATATATATATATATATATATATATAATAAACGTATTCTCTATATGTATGTTCTATTAAATCAATCAGCATACATCATATTTAATACTTTATTTATCACTTACTAGTAGATGGACCTTAAGACGGCCCTTATGTAAAAAGGGTATAGTTACTAGGGTTAGGGTTAGGGTTAAATGACTACTTAAATGAGGCTTGGTCCTAAATTCAGCTCCAGCTCTGCACATTGTGTACATATATGATTGTATTCATAATTATTGTAAGATATATTTATTTCAAAAGATGTGCTGATGAAAGTTTCTTGCGCCGCTGCTTTCCTTTCCAGCAATAGCACCTTACGAAGCGGAGGTAGAGTAAAAAAATGACGTAAAAATTTACTATAAGGTACTTACTTACAATAAAAAACATTTTGATTTTGATTTTTTGATGGTTCACGGTATGGTAATGTACCCCACAGCCCACCAATTTCGTTGTTTCCCCTACACTGCCATTAGAGACCCTCAAAAATGTCGTCTAGCGACAAAAACCGTCGTAATCGCCTATTTAGTCGGAACCCAGCGTTTGGAATGACAATGTTCCGCCACAAAAACTTGTCCTCGACCATACCAAATTGCTGACAAAACGAAGAAAGAAGATCTTTTCTACCCACGACACGATAACGACACTTTACAGAGCCATGAAGACATGGTTCAAGATTTACTATTACACACACACACACACACACACACACACACACACACACACACACACACACACACACACACACGCACGCACAATGCATTCCCACCACCCCTTATTATTGTTCATTTTTTTTTCTTCCAAATTTTGTCACTTTTATATTTTCCCATGTTCTGTTACATGTTCATTTCCACTGGTCACAGAAGAGAGCTGTCCTCCGAGATACAGGAACTTCCTAGTTCGGAGGTCAGCGCTTATTGTAGGATAACTGGTTGCTCACTAATTTTATTTAGTTTAATGTAACATATGCTTAAGTTACTACTCAGTTGTAATCTTACCGCACAAATAAACTATTCATATTCTTATGTGGTGCTTTTTAGAGCGAATGCTTACATTTTTGAAGTATGAGAGTCAACCTGCGGGGTGGTACTACCCTTTTTACCAATTTCTACCGCAAACAAAGCAGCAATGCTTGAAAGGTAAGAGAGGCAGTTAAAGGCTCGGACTACACGACGACGGTTCCAGCGACGATTCGGTTCAGGTACCGCTACCGGCCGTGTAGTCGACTGCATTCAAACTCATGCGTTGCGCTCAAGCCTCGCCCACTCGGTTCAGGAAGCGAGCAGGCCGGTTCCAAGTGGAACCGTTGTACGTGTAGTCCACAGAGTTGATATGAAGCACCGGTTTCTGGTTGTTGAGGAATTTTGTATAATTATTACTTTTTGTATAATTTTTTTTTTTACCCGCTATTCGTTGCGATATATTACTTAGTGTATTAATTATTTATTTATTGTAACATGTCAAAAGTAAAGACTATACAATAGCATATATATTCATAAGATAACGTAAAATTAGTACCTACTTAACTTTGACACTCAAGATGGAATGAGCAATTATTAATTAGGTAAATTACTTAAAAGGTGTATATTTATCCTGTTGAAGTTAACAACATCATATGTAATTGTATACCTTAAGTTAGTTATGCATTTGTTTATAAATTTGATTAATAAAGAATCTTATAAAAACAAACCGGTTCCATGGAACCGACCGATACTGGAACCGGCCTAGGCCTACCGTCGTCGTGTAGTCCGGGCTTAATTACTGGAAAATGAGACTCCGTCTAAATCCTCAAGGTTAGCAGCGCATCGAAAACCCAATAATAACATTATATAATGTTAATATATAAATAATAACTTTATATAATGTTATTATTGGGTGGGGTTGGTGGTCATTGTAAACCCGAGATGTCTACGGGCGACAGTGAAAACTTACCATCAGATGGCCATTTGCTAGTCTGCTCTCCATATACAATAAAAAATAGGGCCCGAAATGGATTGCAGAAGTAGTAAAGGATTGAATCGTGCCCTACCTAACCAATCATGGAAATAAAAATAAATAAAAAAATCCAACGAAAGCTCACAAAGTTATAGTAGAAACTAGAATCGTGACGGCGGATATAAAGACACCTGTCGGCACGCCAGAGGATGCAGGGTTAATTATTTTTTTAGTAACGCCAAGTTTTGGCCGATTTGATTACACATAATAACAAACTGTCCCTTCCCTCGCGTGGGATTGGGCACGTCGTTACCTTTTTGTCTTGTGGTATTAAAGTTAGGACTATTTCGAGTTCCTTGGAACTGGAACTTATACTTAATTTGGGAACAGATTAGAACGAAATATTGTCCGATGGCAGAAACGTAGCGTGTAGGTCTACCTGTCTAGACTTCCAGACGTTACAAGGTTCGATTTCTGGTTAGTAAAGTATCTTGCGACCATTTTTCTCATTTTTATTCTGAATTGTATGATTTTTTACAGTAGTACAGACTCAGGAAAGTACCATCGTGGTACCACCCTTTTACCTAATTCTGCAGCAAAGCAGCAGTGCTTGCATTGCTGTGTTTGGGTTTGAAGGAAGTGTCAGCGTAATTACTGGCACATGAGACACTCCATCTTAGTCCTCAAGGTTAGCAGCGCATCGATAACCCTCTAATAATACCTACTATATACTATAGTGAGGTGGGATGTCTATGGGCGAAGATGACCATTTATCATCAGGTCACATAAACCTGGCTACCCTATGTCATCCGTTATCTCTGCCTACCCCGTAGGACAAAGACAGTGGGTCCACGAGACCATTATATCGAGATACTGTACCACTAGTGGGTCAAATTAGTGGGGTCACAACTCGTAACCTTAAGCATCATGGAGATATTTATGTTATGTAATGTTTGTACTAATTATGTACTACATTCTACCGACAGTAAATACGCACATACATACACTAAATCCCATTAATGCGCTAGCTGAGTAGGTTGGAAGCAGGAGAGACTCTCTAGGGTGGTGTCCGAATGAAAAGGTCAAATAGGTTAGATATGTTATATTAACTATATATACCATAGGTTTATCAAAGTTGGTAAGTACGTAGAAGTAGTAGAGTGAAAGAAGGGAGAAGAAGGGGCTGAAACAAGAGTAAAAGCTATAAAAAGAGTCACTGATGATTGGGTGGTGATGATGATGGGAACACTTCAGATTTGGCACTTACCCCGTTAAACGGGTCGAAGTTGAGGCTTTACAAAATTTTATAACACAAAGATGATGTACTGGTAAAGATTATGAAGTGACTGAATGACGTGAAACAATCGAAGAATATGACGGTGGATGGCAATTTAGAATTAAGAAGACTGATCGGCCAGAAAGGTTTTGGTGGACAAAGGAGGTGGAATGTGGCGGGTGGACATCGTTACAAATGAATATCAAAAGGCCTCCGATGAAGTACGCGATAAATCTTTCAGAATAAGATCTAGACTAGCTAGACTTACGTCTGGTCTATAGTGCAGCCACAGTGAGTTGACGGTCAGACAGGACAAACGCACCGAGACAGGCGGCCCGCTTTGTATACTGAAGGTTGCTATGGTTGTCACTACTGTTATAAATTGTTATAGAGTCTGTCTAAAAAGTCAGTTGACTTGGGATCTTTAGTAGAATTAAACAAACTTATATTTGGCAACACTGTTTTTTTAAAATCTTATTTGGGTAGCTTACAGCCTTATTTACAAGTTACATATACATATATAAAAACAATATCCATTTATAAGCTTCCACAGTTAATGAAAAGTTAATAATAAAATAACTCTTTATCTAGCTACCATGTACATCTAGAGATAGGCAGAGGAAAATTCGTTAGTGAGTAAGGATTTTTCGGAATCAAGACTACTGTTGAAGAGATCTATAGTAGGGTTGTTGCTTAACTGGTTGAATTCTGCACATGCTCTTACTAGGTAGCTATTCTTTCAGATATGTCTGGAAGTAGAACTAGTCGTAGAAAAGCAGTAGTTTTTTTAAGTCTACAAGTCTACTAACTTTTAGACAGACTCCAGAATGCGCTATTGGAGAGATGGAATGACATTACGTCAATTGTGGTGAAAATTGAAAAGGCAAGATCTTCCACGAGTAGTGCTGGTCCACCGCACCGATGGATGTTTGAAACTCTGTATCAATACTGAAACAAAATAATGTTTACTTCAAAGAAACACTTTTTTCGATACGAGCATAGTTGTTCAATTCAACAAAGAAGTTGTTCACTTCGATTCGACCAAGCCCTTAGTCGTGTCTATCAAGTAATGTGTTCAACTGTATACATTTATTTTGTACATGCTCTAAATCAAACACGTTATTTTTTCAATGTGTCTAACTATTTATATGGGGTTAGCTGGAAGAGATCTCTCTTGGAGATAAGTCACGCCCATTGTGTTTCACATATTTTAGTATATGTTTGTATTATTTGTTTGTGTACAATAAAGAGTCAATAAGAGTTTATTTTGTCTGCGTCTTCATATCTTATCAATTGATGATCATATGAAATGGTATTTTGCCGAGAATGCCCTTAACCATGTCTGATCTAAATTAGTTCAGTGGTTTTCATGATCTTTGAACTATCTTCGATATACCTATCTACGAGTAAGTTCTTTGTTATTTTAGTTAATCTGAAACTGCAAAAACGTTTGCCAACCCTACTGAATCTTCCAAGAGTAGCAAAACCGTTCATCATCATGCGGACAATTTGTGCCCAGAGCCGCGTGACGATCGTCTTCACAACCTTTCTCGAGACCTTACAAAAAAAACATAATACCCCTTATGGCCCACCGATACGGTTAAAGTTACCTACAACCATTAGTGGCCATTCAGAACTTGAATCAAATGTAATGCATTTTTTTCGGCGAGTGTACTTTGAAAAGTTCGTATTTTTTTTGGAGATTTTTAGATATATCTAAGTAGTAACGGTTTTTTATGTGTTACATAATTCATTAATAGAATAGAGTACGTCTCTATTCTACTCTAGTTAACAGAACTTGGATTTGATTCTCGTAATGGTCACTGATTCTGTATGTACCTACATAGGTAGGCTTTAGAATTCTATTCAGTAGGTAGGTTAAAGAGTGTCGGTGCCGTCGTGGCTAGGACGTCGGAATCCCATGCGGGAGGTCCGAGTTCGAAAACAGGCAATGCCATGTACCAATGAGCTTTTCTGTTTTTTCGAAAGACTTACGTAGGTACATTTACCGACTGCTCTGACGGTGAAGGAAAACATCGTGAGGAAACCTGCACACTGAGATAACCAGTGTGTGAAATGGGGAAGACAATGGCAAACCATCCCATTAAATCTGCCACGAGAGTCGTTCTATGTGAGTAATTCCTTAGAATGATCACGACCCTCAGCAATGAGGAAAACGACTTAGAAAGAGGTAGGTACTTATTCAAATATAAATTCAAATGGATATTCCTAATTAATTGGAAATAAATGATCGAATCGAACTGGCTACCATACGTTAGACTGTCATCTGATCAGCAGGTGTGCTGTTTTAAATGTCACCACGTGCCGCCATGTCTATACTCTAATGTAATGGCTGTTCAACCATTAATGCTAATGGTATTGGTCAGAAATAGATGCCTAAGTAAAAGCCAGTAGTTGTTTGGGTCTGCCTCAATGCATAACAGGTTCGATATAGTGTCGTAAAGCCAAAAAAAAAACTTGGAGACATCCCACTAACCTGCATGTGCACCCCGATTCTGGATAAGACTATCATATCATCAATGTCAACTCACAATGCTGGATCGTTTTCGTAAGAAGTATTAACTGGTCGGAAGACTCTTAAAAATAGAGATAAAGAGTAGATATAAGACAGTAATAGAATGGCAATGTTTTAAGTAGGTAGTTAGGGATACAGGATTCTTTAACACTTTCTACCCGCACCATGGCGCACGCAACTGCGTCGAAATATCGGAAGCTCAAAATCACCCCAAACCATCCAATGGTAAGAATGCCGTATCTGGCTACGTAACAACAAAAGCTTAAAAAGTTATTTAAGTACTGAAAAATGAAATGAAATGAAAAAAAAAACTGAAAAAGTTTATTTACTTATTACAGGGCACACAAAAAAAGGACCTCCGACTTACAAACTAGGTCGAAAACCTGTATCTTGTAAGTCGGGATTCCGTCGCACTTTCTGTGCAAGCAAATTACATTCTTAACCTAAAAGGTATTTGGAAAATTAAATTAATTAATAAAAAATTAAATTAATTATTAATTTATTTAATTTTGTACTATAGCTAGATTGAAGTTTTTAGGGACCCATATTACGAAGAGGAAAACGCAACTCTATCTACCTATTTATTTTATGTACTTAGTAAGTATAGTATGGTAATTAATTACCATGGTATTTATAAGTATGTTATTGTTGTGTAAATAACATTCTCTTATATATCGTTTTCCATATTGATTGCACACCCTACTTACTACCTCTTTACCGACGGTTGCCTGGAAGAGATCGCTCTTAGCGATAAGACCGCCTAAATTGTTCCTATTCCCTATTGCCTATTTCCTTTTCTATCTTTTGATTGTTGTTTTCTATTTGTCCAATAAAGAGTATGTGGCGACGCACGACACGCGCGCCACTACGTAGAACGCGCTATCGAAATTTTCCTGGGCCTTCGTATATATACGAGTTCCAAACATCCATAGTTGGACCAGCACATATGGTCACCAGGCACAACACCCCGCCTGGTGGAAGCTCTTCCCTTATCCCTTTCATACAACTGACGTTACGTGATCCATGTCCTCACATAGCGCGTTCCTTCAAGTATTTTACTCTATTTCTGTCGTTCCGTTGTCCATCGTCCGACTAAGCCGCTGGAAAACCCAGGCCCATACAAAAATGTCCGACCACGTAATTAGTTCCCATCAGCCCGTCTCAAAACACCTGCAAGCCGCTTTAGGATATACCTTTCCATTTTAGTCTATCAAGGAATTTCCAACATAGCAAAACTACACAAGACCTAGGCAGACACGAGTCTAACGACATCTTGGGACATCAATAGTTTTATGATGTCCCATGACCAAAGCCGGATAATTACATATTCTATTAGACCGCTACTTTCCATAGTAAAATGGCTAATAGGCGCCTCCGTATGGAGTGTTCTGTTTATACGTAACTAGGTAGATAGATGAGTCAATATAAATGCCTATTTATTATTGAGCTTTTAATATTAAAAAAACAGTAAAATTGTTATAGACAATTTTGTCAAAACATATAAAATAAAATTAGTAATAATACCTACGTCATTAAAACAGATCCCCCTCCTCATTCCCGATGCAAAGGTGCCCATAACACCTATACGCGCTGAACTGCTATATACCTGTATAAATAGATTGGAATATACCTGGTATATATCTATATAGATATAAGGGAAATCTACAGCATTAACAATTATAAAATTACATATGTATTAAACTTAAAGAAGGCCCATTACAGATTTCCTCGTTTATATACGACTTGTATACCTATAGAACGCGGTTAACTTTAGACTAATAATGTAGAATTAACATGAATATGTGATACATATTTACCACGAGTATTAAATGTTATTTGTAAGTACTTGTTAATCAAGTGCTGGCTAAGTGACTAAGAATATATTTTTTTTTACTTTTGATAACAAAGTTACGCTTAGATACGTCATGGTACAATTATTATCCGTTATATTACAACATTTAAATTATTACTTACATGCTACTAGCTGCTGTAAAAGGGCATTGTCAAAATAAAAATATGGCTACTGCATAAGGGATTGTCACTCTTAATGCTAATTGCTTATTTCTAGCTGATTGTTTCTTGCGCCGCTTCTTTTCTTTCATCTATAGCACCTTACGAAGCGGTGGTAGAGTAAAAAAATAACTTAGGTACTTAATTACTTGCAATAAAAAAAGGACTTTTGATTTTTTATGAAAAGAAAAATATAGAAAGATAGTAGTAAGTAGTTAATTTCCGTGTCCTGTCGACTAATTCACTGTATTGAATCATATTTAATAATGACAAAGAACTAAGTGCTTATCATATTCATTGTTCGATTATCGACTGTATATACCTAAGTGTAGATGTAAGTATATAGGTACTCAGCGCAAACAAGACCCAACGGTCAGTAGGCAATTCCCTGACAATTGACTGGAGCATTAAAACCATGATGGAGATCAGGGCTGGCAATACATCTTTCAGGAACTTATATTACCCAGGAAATGGCAAGGAAAGAGAACCTTTGCAGGGGGATGACGAAGACAAGAAAAGTGTAAACTGTCCTTAATCAAAGGTTGACTGGAACAGATCTCTATGGGATAAGCCCGCCTTTGTACATATTTTAAAGGTTTTTTATTTTCTGAGTTTTTTTATATTAGTACAATAAAGATACTACAAACAAACAAACAAGACAAGTTATGGCCCTAATCATGCAGATATACCCTGATATCTTATGAGCAAAGTCACTAACATTTGTTATATGCCGGATCTCCTCATTTCGAATTCGATCCAGCAGAGGTACTCCGAGCATAGCTCTTTCCATAGCACGCTGAGCGACTTCCAAATTGTGAACAAGTCGCACCGTCAGTGTCCACGTTTCGGCTCCGTAGGTCATTACTGGTAGGACGCACTGGTTAAAGACTCACATTGAGGTATGGGCGACGAAATACTGAAATACTCCAACTTAAATAACCTGGACGTAATTTCAGGCAAATAACAAAGAATGGATGAACGTTTGGCAGCCCTATCACTACAGTTAGGATAATCATACTCAATTATTGTGTAGTCTAGGGCAGCCAGACCGCGGCCTAATGGCTGGAGCACATGTTTCGAAGCGTTATGCGTCTTCCTTACCGATCGGTCTTTATTTATTACCTAGTTTTAGGTGGAGGCATTAACGCTTTAATCCGTTAATTAACGACGTTAACAAAGTACTTAACGAATTAACGGTTTCATTTCGTTTACGCCGTTATTTACTTCCGTTAACCAAAACCAAGTCCGTTAAAGCGTTAACACGACCATGAGTTTTCCTGTAACATCAGCATAGATAATTATGTGTAGAACTATCCAAAAACTATTATTGACCGGCGGCACCGATTTCAGAAAATCGGATTACAAAAAATCATCGCGCAAGTAGTGCCATATGAGTAGTCTATGCTCGAAATTGAAGCGCGCGTATGGTTAAAAATATTTAAATGTAACAGAAAGATATCCGAAATGGTGAATCAGCGAGCATGGTGTTGTGTATTGTAGGTTTATATTTTATACCTTTAAGATTGTAATGTGTGGTAAGCTTTATATTTGAATAAACTGTCAATGACTGTCATGGCGTGTATGCGTTTTTTGTCTTTATAACTAAATTCAGAAATATTACAACATGGCGCAGCCGTTACGGTAACGATGTTGTTATACTTTTTTTATTGGAGCGCGAAAGAGGGTTCTTTGACGCCCTCCCCCTCGTAGAGAAGCGGTGATCTGCGTGGGCTCAAATCTTCAAAATGATCCTTTGGGTGTCCTAAATACGTGTGCTAATTTTCACATTCATTTCTCGCCGTGCATGCTTTCTCAACAATCTACCCAACTAGTAGAACTCTTGAACCTATTAATAAGTTAAACGTGAATGAATGAATGAATGAATGAATACTCTGGTTAAACCAAGTTTCGAAAAATCGTATGAGTAAGTAAGCGATGCTTCAAAACGCCGGGTGACTTGTAGACCACTGTAGTGTAGTAGTAATGACACTAGCTGGAGTGTAGGTTCAAGTTCCACCGGTGTTTTCTTTGTATCCCTTATTTCTGATATTATTTGTAACATTTTTTTTATAATTTTAATTCCTTGAAGCTCATCCATCCATCATTAGGTACAACACGGTCCAGTATCCTCGCGACGGTTAACTCTGGCACCCTGTAATCTTGTAATTGAAGCTATTACGATGTAACCAATAGATTAGTGCTGTAGAATTGCTTAGAATTACTCTTTAGCACTATAAATCAATTTTGCTGACAACGGAATCATAAATAATTCATCAAATAAATATTTCCAGTCGTTTAAAAAAATTGTGTTGTCTTGGATAAAAGCATAAAGAAAGAAAGAAAGAATTATTTCCAATACACACATACAAACAATTAGGTACAGAAGATAAAAATAATATTAAACTAATATATTACAAAAATAAATAAACAAAAATAATTAAGTTTGATCAAGGTGGTGTGCTGCACAGGAAAAAGGGGACTGCCTCAGCCTGTTGCCGCACCGCTTTTAGCACTGCGGCGCTGTTTAAATAGTCCCTTAGCGCGCGTTCGTTCCTTCATAGCTGTTGTATCTAGGTACTAGTGCAGTGGCATTTCTCGACAATAGTCAATAAATAATTTGACTTTTGTTGTAAAAAGTCACTGCACTGGTAGGTACTTTATTAATTTACGTTTTGAATATCGCTGTGAATTAATTAGATCACATTCATTTCTGAGGATGGGGGAGGATCGGGCAGTTAAACGAGCGTATGTGGGACGCCCTAACGGACGACGTCCGGTCGGACGTCCCAGATACCGCTGGCGCGATGAAGTGGAGAAGGATCTGCGGGAGCTCCGGGCGCCTGACTGGCTCGAGACTGCGCAGGAGAGAGAGCGATGGCGCTCTTTGGTATCGGAGGCCAAGATCCACTTCGGGTCGCTGCGCCAGCGGAGTAAGTAGGTACATTCATTCCTCAATATGACACACTAAATAAACTCCAGGCTTTATTTACTTAGAATACCTATGTATTTCTTTAGGTTAGAGGAAATGAGGGTATTCGTATTTATTGCCATTTTTCTCTATTTTCTAAGTTAAATACCACCTTTAATTCTAGCGAATTCCACTACGACCGACTCTGCTTCCTGATTCTTCGCTATATAAACTTAATTAGTTTTAAATTAGACCCATCTATCACTGATCCCAGCGTTTTTCGTTTTTACAATGTTACATCACCAATATTTTTTTCTTGGAATAATTTGGGCTACTTGCTCCTTATTGCCTACCTACTTGTGCGGTCAGCCAAGAACCACGCTTTGATGTCTCGCTTCCTGCTGCTAAAGATATTTTCTTTTGTACTTTTTGCACTCATCACCGTCTAAGAATGTCCGTCTTTTCTTTTTCATCATTTGGGAACTAATGACCAAGCATGAAATATACTTGTAATCAGATTATGAACCAATCTAAAAATGTTGCGATCCAAATTCCTAAGACTGAATCAAGTAATTGGACCATGACTCCTAAGCCAAATATTAACGGTTTCTTCATATAGTTAAGTACATCTATTGTAGTATAGGATGATGGGCGATTAGGAAAGATTGTTGATTAGTCATAATACAAATGCATTTTTGAGGTTTTAGGTAGGTAGGTAGGTAAATAATAAAGCAACGGTGGCGTCGTGGCTAGTACGTCGAACTCCCAAGCGGGAGGTCCGAGTTCGAAACCATGCAATGCCATGTACTAAACCTACAATCTTGGGATCTTCAAGGCCAGAGTGAAGTGAGATTTACGTAGTTACATTACCTACCTACATTTACCGACTGCTCTGACGGTGAAGGCAATGGCAAACCACCCCATTAAATCTGCCACGAGAGAGAGTGTTGTTCCTTAGTAATGATCACGACAATAAGCAATGAGGAATACGACTTAGAAGAGGTAAATAAGAGGTAATTAACGAATCTGAACCGCCTGAGGGTCGGACAGGGACAATGTGGTGAACTCATGCACAAATGGGGCTTTAGAGCTGACCCCGCGGGCTCCGGGGCCGTGCAAACAATGAGCCACCTAACAGAGGACTGCGAAATATGGGCCATACCAGGAGGAACCGACAGATTGCATTTGCTGGATGACGTAGCCACAGCATGGCTGAACAATATTTTGAATTTGTAAAATAATAGTGTGATTGTGTGATGCTGACGACCGAACGATAAATAAATAAATATTAACGAATCGATGTTTTTTTAATAATGACTTCACGAAACTTATGTTTTCATTTTCATTACGAATGCGATTAAAATACCATCGCAGGCGCATCAACTAAGTGACAATGTAAAGTTATTCCCGAGGCAAGTTGATATATTTCATGAGCCCGCGCCGCTTCGTGGAACAATAATAATAATCGACGCGAGTACACTGAATGGGAAATAAATTACACACGACGCAACTAGGGGTGGGAAAGGAAAAGCTGGGGTCGATAAAGTTGTCTATATTTTACTTTGCGTTACAAGAACGATTATGGGTTTAGTTAGTTCGGGAGCGGTTTTAACAGACGCTAGTTGTTATTATAAAATAGGTTATTGATTTTTAGAAACCAATTGAAAAAATCGGGAATGTCTTAAGATGTCTATCTTTCAGTGTATGGGACGTGAGACGAAGAGAGTGTAGGTATGGGACGGGTTAGAATATACCGCCACAGGTCAAGCGTGTCGAATGAGGCGACTAAACCGAGTAAATTGCTGGTGGTACTACCACGCTGGTAAAACCACGTACTTGTGCCTCAACTGAAGACCTTGGGATCTCCCAGGCGGTGCTGCTGGATATTCCAAGTGTTGCCTATACAGGGTGGAAAGTTTCAGCGGGGCACCCAGTGCAGCTACCAGATCCGTTGGAGCTACGAGAAAATGGTATTGGGAGACCTTCCCTAACTTTTGGAGCTGTACCTATAAAACAGCATTGACAGGTTTTTGTAAAAAGGTACAGTCACCGAGAAAAATGCCATTTTTCACAAAAATATTTTTTGATGCCAAACGATTCTATTTCGTGCCAGGAACAAAAGACTCTACGGTGTCAACCGAGGTTCGAGTACTAGACATCTCAAAAATAGCAAAAAACTATTCCCATACATTTAGTATGAGTTATGAATTATGATTTAAAGGTTACTGTAGGTAGAACAATGAATTTCGATAAATGCTGGCCACTACATCACCATTTTTTTTTAAATCGAACAAACTGGTATTGTTCAGAAAGTTTTGCAATCATTTCATTCTGATATTTTCCTCTCTAAACTAATTTTCAACAAACAACAATACATCGATACCCCGTCCCGCCCCTAGCGCCGCCCGCGGCGACTGGTGCACACAGCAAACGTCGCAATTTGGCCGCACTGCGTGCGCGCAGCCGCTCGCTTATTAAATCCTTCCGCCCCTCCCTAATGCTCCCCATTATGGGTAATATAATAAAACGCTGCCTGAGCGATGTGGAGACGCTATCAGAGTGACATTAATGTCTTGTATGTAAATAAGGACACCGGTGGAGTAAAAGATGGGCATCGAACTCCTATACGAGAGGTCCGGGTTTTAGCCAAAGCACATCATACCAATGATTATCGGTTTTTTCTCAACGCTAACACTCAGGTTAGCGCAAGAGGGCTGACTCACTAACACGGCGTTAATTTTGTTTAAGAAGTATAGACAATTTACAAGTTATAAGCTTGCATGGCGGTTCAACATCGAAGATTAATGTCTGAAAATTTCTTTTTCTATCTTATCTTATGATATGGGGCCGGGAATAACCCAGCGGCACTTCGAACCTTGAGTATCTTTTGTGCCTACCCCATTGTACACACTAGTTATCTCAGTGTGCAAATTTCCTTACGACATTTGTGTTACCACGAATCTCTATAAAATAGGTATATCGCGAATAATTGCACTATTCCACTGCAATGCGCGTTCGCGTAAAATATGGCACAGCGCGCATAATGCGCCGTTTATGCGCTCTATGAAGACATAGCACGAAGTTATGGCGGTTATGGTTATGACGCTTTTATGGCCGGCGGGATCTTTGATGTAGACTTGGGGTCTTAGTGGTGGAGAAATAGCGGAGCGAGGAGGCAGCTTACCGACAAACAGCTTGTCGCCAACAATAATTCGTTGGATGTATGTATGCGTATAAAACTTATGCCGCAGTAGAATTAAAATGGGTCAAAATTCCTGACGAACTGAAGATACCCGACATAAATTGCGGAGATCCCCTAACTTTTATCATCAGATCCTCAAGGTTCCAAATGTGGGATACTTTTATCAGACATGGCTAAGAACACTCGACAAAATAAACAGAGTCCAATCGGATCATCGATTGTTGAATTTGATGCTACAGACAAACAGTCATACAAACGTCAAACAACACCAAAACCCGGAGTCCAGCATTCTAGTCACGAATGCCACCAACTCTCTTGCAATACAATATTTTAATACAAGTAGGTAACTAAGAGCATCGGTGGCCTAGTGGCTAGGACGCCGGACTCCCATACAGGAGGTCCGGGTTCGAAACCATGCAATGCCATGTACCAATGAGTTTTTCCAATTTTTTCGAAGACTTACGTACATTTACCGACTGCTCTAACGGTGAAGGAAAACATCGTGAGGGAAACCAGCATGTCTGAGGAAATTTAAAAGTTTTCGAAGGCATGTGAAATCCACCAATCAGCACTGTGCCCGCTCGGTGGATCATGGCCCGTACGCCCTTGTTCAAGGGGAAGCCTATGCCCCAGCAGTGGGGACATTAATAGGCTGATGATGAGGTATCTATTTACAAATATCAACTCCTGGCACCTGCACTAGCCGACGACAGTCTTGCAGCATGCCAGTCCTTACAAAGATAGCCAGCGGGATATCTCTTTCTTATTGGTATGATGTGCTTTGGCTAAAATCCGCCCCTAACGTCAGTAGTACCATTGATTTGTACCATTGATGGTACTAGCGACACTATTATGTATCGCTAGTACCATTAAAGAATAAACAAGTATAGTACCCTGTGTTTACTTGTTTATGTAAATAAAAATTAATTTCACAGCGACCTTTGTTGTGACAAGTTGGCGTGTTGAGGTCGTCGAGTATATGTCTAGCGTCGCAATTTTTCTAAAAATAATGCGACGTTAACATCACCGTTCAGAAGCAATCCGGACCTCTCGTATAGGAGTTCGATGTCCATCTTTTACTCCACCGGTGTCCTTATTTACATACAAAACATTAATGTCACTCTGATAGCGTATCGTCACTGATAGCGTCTCCGGGATATCGCTCAGCTACCCGCTCCGCTCATTACCGTAGCCTTACGGCGGCGGTATCACAAAAGATGAGATATTGCGATTCTGAGCACGCCCGTACGATACTAGACTTGCGTTTGACTATTCATAATGCACGGCCGCCATGCTGCGCTGACCTATTCCTTGAACCTACGGGCGCTTGTGTTTTGCAAGATACTTCATATAAGGTCCTTTTTTATTAGTAGCAAATATTTGAAGAGGGGTATGTGCTGGTCATTTGTACCACTTTACACGAAAAAATAACCTTGTCACTTGTATGAAAATGTTCCATACTAAAGAAAAATAAACCCCATTATTTTGCGTCTTGGTGGCATAAACTCATCCATGTCGTTATGAATGAAACGAGTTACATTCATACTTCTTATTTCAGTATTGGAATAGCAAAAATTCATTCAATTGTAGAATTTTCAAACAAACAATTTTGTCGCTTTTCTCGAAAATTTAAAAATAAAAATATTTGTTTTACTCTGGTGTCATCTGTAGATGACACCATAGAAATATTTGCTGCTAATAAAATAGGATCCTATATAAGGATATAAGTAGGTAAATAGGTACTTTGCAAATATATTTGTAAATAGGTTGTAAATAGAGATGGGCAATGTTGATGAGGAAGTAGTTAAGAAAAAGAGGATGCGGATGAGGTAATAGTTCCTCATCCGCATCCTCTTCCTCTTAATGATGAGGAGGATGAGGTCCGCCCATTGGGCAGCAGCAGGTAAAAATCCGATAAATACCCGTTTCTACCGTTTTTAACGAAAAGCAAATAGTTTGTTAAAGTTTTGTTTCAGGTTTTCTTACGGACATAAATTAAGACCCTTACTCATTGTATAACTCAATAAATAAAATAGCAAGTAACTCGAAAACGAAACGTTTTAAGGGATCACTTCCATTGTTAAATATAATGTAAAAGCTTATAGCCTGGTTTTAAAAAAATATTTAATTAAATTAAATTATTATTTTTTTACTTTATTTTTTCTACCCGTTTTTAGAAACTCTTGGCTTTTGAAAATCGAATCATAAAGTATAAGAAAATATAGTTCAGATATAGATTCCCGAGGTGTACTGGAATAAAACGTATTAGTAGAAAGTATTTTTATAAATACAGGTACTACATATAATTGCGGTAGAAAATTGGAATAATGGAATTAATTATTACGTATTACAGGATCAGTATCTCATTCACTGAATGAACAGAAATATACATTATTGCACAATGTTCTGTTCAAATGTATGTATATCGAAGAATAAATAATAAACTGAATAAAAATAAGAATTAACATCACTATATTACTAAGAATCTAGCTAGGTACAGTGCGGGAGGTTTTAGAAAGGGCTTCGGGTCTTAAGACTTCGGTTACTGTAAGACAGATACCGATTTTACCCGACACCCGAACTCACGGACTGTATTTACTGTACTCAAAATGAAGAAATGATATCATGCTATGGCATGTTAAAAAGAGACGGCGCAATACCAACGCGATAGCCGTCCTTGTTTAGCACACCATCTCATGATATAATTTCAGCGTTTTGAGAACGGTAATAGTACCCTGATGCAAGTTACAATAAATAATTAGACAAGTAATAAATAAATAATTATAATTTTTTAACTACGACAAGGAACGGGGTTTAGTCACTAATTTTCACCGTGTAGTTCCCGGTTCAGAATAGGATACCCCATATTTTCCCGTGGGTGTCGTAAACGTCGACTTAGGCTCAATTTACATTGCCGCGGAATGGAATGGAAGCGAATTTTCGCAACGTAATTGTACATATTGTTTCTAAAGGCCTGTGCCCCAACAGTGGGGACATTAATAGGCTGCTGATGATGATGATGATGATGAATTGTACATATCACAATGAACTTTATGTCAATTGTGTAACATACAAACTAAATACGCTTTATCGCTAGGGGAATTCTCGAGAATGCGCGAGGATTCCCCGGAAGACGCGCGACCCCTTTTTGGCTCGTATTTAGTTTGTATGTTACACAGTTGACATAAAGTTCATTATGTACAATTACGTTGCGAAAAGTCGCTTCCATTCCATTCCGCGGCAATGTAAATTGAGCTTAAGGGATGTGAGAGAATACGGTTCAGCTGCTCGCATCCGTAGTTTCAACCACAAGTTTCTAACAACATATTTAATTTGGGTAAACTTTTAATTCGTGATCATAACAGATTCAACTCTGTCGAAACGTCAAACAAAGTAACTTTGTAGTTACCTTTCTTTTTGTTAATTTTGGTAAACTAGAAAGAGAATTTATTTTCATAATAATTACACAAGATAAAAATGATCGTAAACGACGCGATTAAGCCCCGTTGTCGTAGTTAAAAAAATGAATACAAATCATGTAAGTTTAAAATCTCAGATAATTAAATTATAATATTTTCGTAATAATAATTGACATAATTTATCAAAGTTGTGGCACCGAATCTGGGGTATCACTCGCTAAATTAAAACATCGCTAAACGAAGTCACCCTCACTCTTACGCAATCTAGCAGTTGAGTAAGCGAGATAGTTTCACGACGTACGTGGTCGCCCATAAATGCGTTTGCCATGAAACAGGGGTACCCCCTCTCCCACAGGCTTTTTTTTTGGAACTGATCTATGCTGTTTGTCCTATTGACCTTTACAGCTTCACCGGGGTTCTGGGGGCGAGTGCTAAGTGCGCTCCAGCCTGGAGGAGGACTTTAAAACTACTATAAGAAGCGACTGCCTAAGAGCACCCAGGTGGGTACGGACCTCGGCTTAGGACGTCGCTGGGGAGGGAGGGATCGGGGAGAAGCGGCCTGGAACATGCCGATAGTGCGTATAAGCGCCAGAAGCGGGTCGCCGCACGCGCCGGCGGTATGTAGATGTGGTGTGTGAACAACTATGGGGTGGGGTAGTGGTTTCCGCGATGGAAATCGTGATGGCGTCGTCGGGGTCGTCTAGGACGTGTCTAGGGCGACGTCGTCGACGGGATGTCGGTAAACCGTTAGTGGAGTATGCGGCGGCGCTTACTACTAGAGGGTTTGGGTGGTGGGGAGCTTGCTCGAAGAAGCGTCGAGACGCTAACTTCATGTATTGAGCGATCGTGGGACTCCCACAGGCTGTTTCCTAGCTAAGCTAAGAAGCATACCCTGCAGGTTTGAGAAGACCTGGTCTGCTTCAGCGTTGGTTCGAACCACTCATACTCGTATAGCGGGGTTTTAATTTAGAATGATACCCCAAAATCGGTGCTATTATAATCTAAAAAGAGTAGAAATTAAATATAAGAAGCCTGGGTAGCTATTACCGTTCACAAAATGATATATATATATATATATATATATATAATATTGTATTCGTGGCTCGCAGATAAATGTGTCTACTCAGTACAAGAATATTTGACGTATAAATTTAAAAATTACAAGTGACTAAATTATTATAAGCCTGGAAAGTAATGACTTGACAATTGTATTATATAACATCACGTCTTTACATAGACTAAATACATTGGACATTATATTTAATTATTAAGACCTTATTGACATGTATTTTTAGGAAATAAAATTAATTTGAAGTGTTATCATGCGATGGCGTGCTAAACAGAGACAGCGCTATCGCGTTGCTGTAGCTCTGGCTCTGTTTAGCATGCTATCAGATGATGTCGTTACATCGTTTTGAGAACGGTAATGGATTTATTTAATTACTACTCTTTTGAATGTAACACAGGTACCTATTACTTGAAATGTAACTAATACGAACGTGCTAATTCAAGGCTAATACTTACTTCTATAAATTCAATAGTTTTTTTGGGATCACATTATATTGCCATTTCTAATAACAAGTAATAAGATCGTAAGTTGCTGTCCCTCTGGATCCGTATGTTGTCTATTTTCTGCTGGTATACTGTCCACTACTCGTAGTTTATCTATGGTTACGAGGGATTCATTCCCTGGCTACTGGATTGCGTCCCGACTGTGGTGAATTTGCTGGGGAATCGAACAATCCCTCCCCTTGAATCCGTATGTGTCTATATTCTACTGGTATATTGTCTATGGCCTACTAGTTTGGCTTTAGTCTGCTGGTGTGTAGTAAATATTCTGCTGTTATATCGTCATATAACAGCAGAATATTTACTACACACCAGCAGACTAAAGCCAAACTATGACTACGAGGGCATCGTGCCCTGGCTGCGTTTCCACTGCGCGCCCTGGTGGTGGCTTTGGATCCCTCTGGCCGATTTGTGATCTCTAGCTTTCTCTGGTCTTTAGTCCGCTGGTATGTTGTAAATATTCTCCTGGCATATTATCTATGGCCCAGTCTATATTCTGCTGGTATATTGTCTATGGCCTACTAGTTAGTCTATGACTACGAGGGCATCATCCCCTGGCTGCGTTTCCACTGCGCGCCCTGGCGGCGACTGTGATTCCCCCTGGCCGACTTGTGCTTCTCCTTCCGGTCGCGGTTTACGAGCACTTCCTTCTCTTGACCTTGGCCTCGAGGCTTGCCGGCCACGTCTACAGTCCTGGTAACAAGAATTTAATTACAGTACAACACAACTTAGAAGTTACATCGATGTACCTAATCGAACAACCAATGACAATCGCTCATTATCACATCATTCGGCTCGTCACTCATGCCATTCGCTCAGTGAATTCCCGCCTCATTCGATTGACCAATGACAACAATCAGTTCGAAACTAGTTCGGAAATGATCGGTTTTATGAATTTTGCCACTTTTATGTCGAGCCTTTTTTACTTTTTTTTAATTTACTACTAAGACTACAAATGCGGGTGCATTTGACCTCTAAAGTCGACCGAAAAGTCGAGAGTCGACCAGTACATACATCGGTATACCCTGACCAGGAAAATAAAAACCCTGTCGTCATGATGCGTGTCTGAGGTTCTGTGAGAATATGGATGTGCGTCCGTCTTCAGTTAGTGTGTAATTAATTATATAGATATATTTTTGTTTGAATTTCACAGGGCCTTGGTATCACTGTTATGCTGTGAAATTTATTGAAATAAAAAAATGAGGGCGCCACTAGTGTTTTTACAATCTGTGTTACGAAAAATATGAGTGAGATCACAATGAAAAATACAGTGTCATTTAATTCCGCAATATGGCAAGGTTTTTTTTATATTTCTGGTCAAACTTTAATCTATCAATCGATAGTATATTATAGCCGATGCGTGGAAATTTCCGATCCACTTCCGAGCTTAAAAGGGCTAACAATCGCCATTTTCGCCAAGGCTTATATAAATACGTAGTGCTTTTTTAGAATGCAAGTAATTAAAAATAATACGAAATATAATATACGAAGCAAAAGTGAATGGAAGGAAAAGCCGGGGTCGCCCTTAAAAGATCACATTGATAAAGTGCTAATAGAGCAGACAACCCCAACGGCGAGCATGCGTGAAATAGACGAATGACTGTAGAGGAATCCAGAGAGGCGAGGCGTGCCAAGATAGAGATTCTATGCACGCCACGTGCATAGATCAGGAAATTAGTAATTTTCGGTCGTGAAGCGTCTTGAAAAAGATCCCAGAGCGAAAATGGCTATCTCCGCCGAGGCTTGTATAGAATTATTATCAAATAACGAGGAAATCGAAAAAACCAATATTGTCCATTTTAAATACTTACTGATTCTAAAGCTGAAAGTACTACCGGAAGCAAGTTATCAAATCACTATTATATCGCTTCCTTTATCACCTCTGTCACTAAATGTACTCATTATTAATATTTGCTATGCTATAATGTGCTAATTTCAAAATGATCATTGGCCAGCAATAACTAGTTTCCTGGCCTCTGGTCTGCAATAGTACTATCACAAGGGGGACTTACTTAGCTGGCGGTGCGCGGTGTCCCCCCCTCCCGCGTCGAGCCTGCATGTTGGCCTCGCGTCGAGTTCGCGTCTCCTCGGGGTTCACACAGAAGTCCACCTTGGTTCTACTGCTGCTGGGTTTCTCTTCTTCTGTCTGTTCCGATTCTTCTTCCGACTCTTCCTGTGAAATTAAAATAAAAGCTTAAGCTTAGGTGACGTGGTGTGACGACCACAATGAATAGCACCACCCCAACTCTTCCCGTGGGTGTCGTACGAGGCGACTAAGGGACCTGGTGGATACTATTCTACACCTAGTAGACGACGATAGGCTCGCCACCTATCATGTTCGTCCACCAAATCTTACGGCGTAAAGTGAGAACTGCCTATAATGAAAGTGGTTCCTCTGTCTACCACCTCGGGGATTATGGACGTGAGAGTTATGCTATGAACAGGTTAAGGTCCAAATTTTCCCCTATATGCAGATTGCTTTATAAGGAAACCGCATCTGCCAGTTGGCGCTAGCAATGTCGAGAGTTTTCCCATACATAAGTCCCCAACAATGTCATTCTGAAGATGATAGCGGGCCAGTTTGATTGTCCGATAATCAGACACTGGGATCGTGTGTCGACCGGGTTCGGGGAGGTACCCGATGAACGCACGAACTCTGTCCCACATGTCTGCCTTTAAGTTTTCTTTGTAATTAATTACTAACATAGTCTTAAGTACCTGCATTGTTACTAACAAAAATGGATCCCTGATGTTCTGAGGAATTAATTGATTTATTTATTATTATTCATAAGTTGGGCACTTAAATGTCAAATGTATGAAAATATGTTTCCCTATGCCTATGGGTCAAACCCGTGGCTCGCTGTAAATGCTCACGTCATTGTTCTAGAGGAGAGGGTGCTAGTAATCCGATCTAAGTGCACTCTGTCAATCTGATCTTTAAAGGTCAGGTCGACCCCGGCTTCTCCTTCCACTCACTTTCGCTTCGTATACCTGTTTCGTCATTCGTTCATCGCTCATTCTTTCTACATGCCCGCCGCTTCTTCTTTTTTATCTTTCTTTAATTAGTCTGGGGTCCAACGAAGCGTAGCTCAATCCCAGGTACTCCGCCATCCTTCATTCGTTGGCGTGGCATCAAGTTCAGTTACCACAGTCGATCCTGGCTAAACAGGAGTGGCAGAACGAGAAGTGAGGTGGCGGGAATGTGTCGGTTTCGATAGGGGCCCGGGAATAACCCCAGCGGCACTTCGACTCTGAGGATCTTTTGTGCCTACCCCATTTTACACACTGATCATCTCAGTGTGCAGGTTTCCTCGCGATGTTTTCCTTCGCCGTTAGAGCAGCCGGTAAATGTACGTAAGTCTTCGAAATATACGAAAAACTCACTGGTACATGGCGCTGCACGGTTTCGAACCCGGACCTCCCGCATGTGAGTTTTGTTTGGACTGCACTGCCTCAAACGCTCTATACAAGCTACCCTACTATAGTAATTTAGAATTTCTATAATTAAATCCTAGATTAAGGAGCGCACCCCCCTCTCTTAAGTCGTATTCCTCATTTCTGAGGGTCGTGATCATTCTAAGGAATTAATCACATAGAACTACTTTCGTGGCAGATTTAATAGTGTGGTTTGCCATTGCCTTCCCCATTTTACACACTGGTCATCTCAGTGTGCAGGTTTCCTCACGATGTTTTCCTTCACCGTTAGAGCAGTCGGTAAATGTACGTAAGTCTTCGAAAAATACGAAAAACTCATTGGTACATGACACTGCACGGTTTCGAACCCGGATCTCTAGCCACTAGGCCACGGACGCTCATGCGGGGCAGTAACTAATCGGTGTACAAACCTCAACCTCCTTGACCCTGCGAGGCTCGAGAGCCCGCGGCGTGACGAAGGGTCGCCGCTGGTCCTCCACCGTAGAGTCTCCGCCGGTCGGGGCCATTCCGTCGGAGTCATACGTATCGTCATATTCATCGGAGTACATCGTTTCTTCCTCGCATATGAGGCTGCGGGAATAAATGAGTGAGTTAGCTAAATCTTAAAAAATGTATTGTTTCGGCGTAACAAAGGCGACTGATAAGAGCGTTCTGAGAAAGTGAATGTGAGAAAGAGACAATAAATCCCGAATATATTATAGTTCTAATAGTGGTATCTCTTAGTCTCTCTCTCGCAAAAGGGATGATTGACATGAGTTCCCATTAGGAGAAAAAGTATTTTATATATACAGAACATTTCCGAAATCCCGCAATCCCGCGGGCGTATCCATACTAATATAACGTTTGAGGTGGTTCACCCTAAATTGCAATACCTAATCCGATCACTGCTGATAAGAAATGAGAGTATAGAAATTATTTAAGATGTGAAGAGGGAAGATCTTCAAAATTATAGTAATGTATTGCCCATTTAAAGTAAATAATAATGTACTCACTTGTACTTCTGATAAATATCCAGCCTCTCCTTCACTCCAGACTTGTCATCGAGCATATCATTAAGGCTCTTATATTTGGACCTCCGCTTGCCGAAGTGGATTCGACTTAGATCGACGTCGTCTCGCGTCATTATGTCGAATTCGTCGCCGTCGAATACGTTCAGCCTTTCGATGCCGGTTTCTAGGAATTTCTTGTCGAGAATGTCTTCTGGTATGATCGGCAGGGTCTGGTCTAGGCCTAAAAAGTATTAATAGTACTTTAGTGTACATTTCTTCTTCTTCTTAGTCGTATTCCTCATTGCTGAATGATCACCACCCGGTGATCATTCTAAGGAATTAATCACATAGAACGACTCTCTTGGCAGATTTAATGGGATGGCTTGCCAAACTTGGGCAAACAAAAGCTTGGGCAAACGAAGTGTGGGACACTGTCCTGCTAGATGGAGCGACGATCTGCGCAAGGTGGCTGGCAGCGACTGGACGAGAAGAGACGAAGATCTGGCTCAATGGCGAGACCTGGGAGAGGCCTATGTCCAGCAGTGGACTAGAGTGGGCTGCTGATGATGATGATCCTAATACTGACTGCGCCCAACGTTACATAACTTGCAAGATCATTTACCTACATCATTCATTACTTAATAAAATTAAAATAAACACTTCAAATTCCACTCACCTTTAAGCGGTTCATCTAAATTATCTTCTAATATACTATTTATAACAGTCTGTGAATTAAAACCGTAGTGTTGCAAGCATTTCAAAATGAATCCATCCCCTAAATGTGGCAATATATCTCTAACTTCGCTTATTAACGACTCCTCCTTTATCGTATCGGGTACTTCGTCTGTGGTCATCGCTGATTGGTTACTGGTAGACGGTTCTGGCTCCCTATTGGTCGGTTGTTCATAGCCGTTTGTTAGAGGTTCATGGTTTAGAAGGTGTTCTGGTACAGGCTCGTCTAGATTGGAATATATCGCTTGGAGGATGAAGTCGGTTTTTACTGAATCGCTGTAGGTTGGTTTAGGAAATGTTTTTGAATGTCATGTGATTTATAGTTGTTCCAAAACAGGTAACAATTATCCGACAAAGAGTACCTACTCATTGAGGTATAACAATAATATTATTGGTTCCAAAACACTAACTTTACTCAGAAATTATTACCTGACGAACTGAAACTGGTCATCAAATCAAATCATTTTTCTATTGTAAGTAAGTACCTTATAGTACATTTTTACAACGTCATTTTTACTCTACCACCGCTTCGTAAGGTGCTGTAGCTGAAAGGAAAGAAGCGGCACAAGAATCTTTCAGCAGGTTTTGAAACATAAGAAGCGGCACAAGAATCTTTCAGCAGGTTTTGAAACATACCCTCAACAGACAAGATATCATAGATGACGAAGAGAATTCACAATTCGTCATCTGAAGGCTACAAGCCTAAAGGCTTGAAGACACTATGTACAGACACAGTGCACACTGTGTTCTGTAGGTGGTTTTATATTGATATTTTGTATTGTCGGTAGGGATTAAATAAACGAGTCTTAGCTCAGCACTCGTGTTTAATTGTGTCTCAATTCCTTTCAGATGGCGCAGTCTGATATTTAAACTAGAAAATACGTATAAAGTGAAAATAATGGAGTATTTATTACATCCGCCCCAACCCTTTAATTTTGAAAACGGTTTGTCGAGTGTTACGTCGGAAAATTTGAGTAGAGAGTGGACAAAGTGGAAGAAATAGATTTTAATTTATGCAAAGGCGTGCGGGGTGTCCGCTAAAGATAAGGAAGTGCAAGTTAATATACTTCTCCACGTTATTGGTGAAAAGTGTCGTGATATTTATGAGCAATTTACGGAAAAATATACTTGTACTGATACGCTATTGGCAAAGTTTGATGCGATTTTTCTGCCGAAAAGGAATGTAACAATTGAGCGGCATAAATTCTTTAATCGTAATCAACTCGAGTTCGAGTCGGCGGAACAATATCAATTAGAACTGAATAAGTTGGCGATGTCGTGCGAGTTCAAAGATCTTCGAGATGAGCTCGTGAGGGACAGACTGATTTGATTTCTTTCTACATTGTGAATTATTATGTCAGCAGTTTTAAATGTCACGCGGCTGCGCCCGCGTCGGGCTGGTCGTGTCTCTACCACCGTCATGTATGGTATACTGTTTGGAAATATAAGTATCGGTTAACAGGTCCAGTGTCTCATTGAAGATGACTCCTCGAAGACATACCCTGGGTAGGACATAGGTATACACACGTACCGTACGTACAGACACTGTGTACAGACACAGTGCACACTGTGTTCTACATTGTGAGTTATTACGTCAGCAGTTTTAAATGTCACGCGGCTGCGCCCGCGTCGGGCTGGTAGTGTCTCTACCACCGTCATGTATGGCATACTGTTTGGAAATATAAGTATCGGTTAACAGGTCCAGTGTCTCATTGAAGATGACTCCTCGAAGATATACCCTGGCTAGGACGTAGGTATACACACGTACCGTACGTACGGACACTGTGTACAGACACAGTGCACACTGTGTTCTACATTGTGAATTATTATGTCAGCAGTTTTAAATGTCACGCGGCTGCGCTCGCGTCAGGCTAGTCGTGTCTCTACCACCGTCATGTATGGTATACTGTTTGGAAATATAAGTATCGGTTAACAGGTCCAGTGTCTCATTGAAGATGACTCCTCGAAGACATACCCTGGCTAGGACGTAGGTATACACACGTACCGTACGTACGGACACTGTGTACAGACACAGTGCACACTGTGTTCTACATTGTGAATTATTATGTCAGCAGTTTTAAATGTCACGCGGCTGCGCTCGCGTCAGGCTAGTCGTGTCTCTACCACCGTCATGTATGGTATACTGTTTGGAAATATAAGTATCGGTTAACAGGTCCAGTGTCTCATTGAAGATGACTCCTCGAAGACATACCCTGGCTAGGACGTAGGTATACACACGTACCGTACGTACGGACACTGTGTACAGACACAGTGCACACTGTGTTCTACATTGTGAATTATTATGTCAGCAGTTTTAAATGTCACGCGGCTGCGCCCGCGTCGGGTTGGTCGTTGCTCTACCACCGTCATGTATGGTATACTGTTTGGAAATATAAGTATCGGTTAACAAGTCCAGTGTCTCATTGAAGATGACTCCACGAAGACATACCCTGGCTAGGACGTAGGTATACACACGTACCGTACGTACGGACACTGTGTACAGACACAGTGCACACTGTGTTCTACATTGTGAATTATTATGTCAGCAGTTTTAAACGTCACGCGGCTGCGCCCGCGTCGGGCTGGTCGTGTCTCTACCACCGTCATGTATGGTATACTGTTTGGAAATATAAGTATCGGTTAACAGGTCCAGTGTCTCATTGAAGAAGACTCCTCGAAGACATACCCTGGCTAGGACGTAGGTATACACACGTACCGTACGTACGGACACTGTGTACAGACACAGTGCACACTGTGTTCTACATTGTGAATTATTATGTCAGCAGTTTTAAATGTCACGCGGCTGCGCTCGCGTCAGGCTAGTCGTGTCTCTACCACCGTCATGTATGGTATACTGTTTGGAAATATAAGTATCGGTTAACAGGTCCAGTGTCTCATTGAAGATGACTCCTCGAAGACATACCCTGGCTAGGACGTAGGTATACACACGTACCGTACGTACGGACACTGTGTACAGACACAGTGCACACTGTGTTCTACATTGTGAATTATTATGTCAGCAGTTTTAAATGTCACGCGGCTGCGCTCGCGTCAGGCTAGTCGTGTCTCTACCACCGTCATGTATGGTATACTGTTTGGAAATATAAGTATCGGTTAACAGGTCCAGTGTCTCATTGAAGATGACTCCTCGAAGACATACCCTGGCTAGGACGTAGGTATACACACGTACCGTACGTACGGACACTGTGTACAGACACAGTGCACACTGTGTTCTACATTGTGAATTATTATGTCAGCAGTTTTAAATGTCACGCGGCTGCGCCCGCGTCGGGTTGGTCGTTGCTCTACCACCGTCATGTATGGTATACTGTTTGGAAATATAAGTATCGGTTAACAAGTCCAGTGTCTCATTGAAGATGACTCCACGAAGACATACCCTGGCTAGGACGTAGGTATACACACGTACCGTACGTACGGACACTGTGTACAGACACAGTGCACACTGTGTTCTACATTGTGAATTATTATGTCAGCAGTTTTAAACGTCACGCGGCTGCGCCCGCGTCGGGCTGGTCGTGTCTCTACCACCGTCATGTATGGTATACTGTTTGGAAATATAAGTATCGGTTAACAGGTCCAGTGTCTCATTGAAGATGACTCCTCGAAGACATACCCTGGCTAGGACGTAGGTATACACACGTACCGTACGTACGGACACTGTGTACAGACACAGTGCACACTGTGTTCTACATTGTGAATTATTATGTCAGCAGTTTTATTGTAATAAATTTAAAAAAATACTTTAGGAGTATTTATCAAGGTTCCATGGCCTTTAACGTTTTCAGTAGATTGACCTGTGGTCTACTGTACTATCAACCTAGCTTTGTAAGTAACTAACTATATATCAACTACATACAGACTCCACGAGGCCGTAGTATCAATTATATATAAGTTCAAACGCATGCAGATAGAATCTACTTCTATAACAAGGATACATGTCAGGGTAGGCTTGCCGCAGAATCTCCAGGTCCTCGTGCACCGGGTAGCAGGCGTGGTAGTCCTTGATGAGAAGCCTCTCCGAGAGCCCGTCCATCATCACCGTTAGGTAGTCTTCCACGTGGCTCGCTATGCTGCCTCTGGGAATACACATTTAAAAGATATTGGCAATGATTACGCTATGGCTGTTAAAGAAGATGGTGTAATTTCAGGTTAAGAGCTGTCAAATTATGACAGTTGCATAGAAATTTAATCTAAAATTGTAGGCTGTTTGCTTAATTTGACAGGTGTAAATTAAAAATGACACGTTCTGTCCTTTTCTCATCAATAATGGAAGAGACAAACGGACTGAACTTAAATTTAAGTTTGCAGACCACGGCTTCGCCTAAAACCAAACAGTGCATTTGGGTTGCGTTCCATAAAGTTTATTTACCCGACAATAATTACTCTACCCGGTTCCGAAACACAACGTGAATTTTTCATCTGACAGTTCAAGTAGTGTTATGGAACCGGGCAATCGAGTAATCGAGTATAGTAAATAAATTCTATTCCACCGATAGGGGTTATTTTTGGGATAATTTACTAGGTATATGTACATAATAAATTTGCTGTATGCAGCAAAGTCTCTGTTAGCTGACCTCGGTGAATGGTATAGACACTCTCTCAGACCCAGAAACCCAATTGTTATCATCACAAGGAAGCTAAAGCCAGCTACATATTATCATTCATTTTAATAAAAATTATAATGGAGATTTGACCACATAATCGTGTTGTGTCCCGCAACCAGCGCTCCATCTAGCATGTTAGGCGAGACCTGAAAACCAGCGTGTCGCTGAGGTCTCGACCTTTCATTCCACACATAGGTCAATACGTGTTATGTATGTTTTGTTTATAGGTTAAGAATTAGAATAAAATAACAATATTGTACCTTTTTACTAATGTGTGAATGAATAAATACTCTTTTATTTTATTATTTATTTATAATATTTTAACTGTCAGGTGAAAGTTTTTACCCTAGAGAAATCAGAGTTAACTTATACTCCTGTCAAAGTGATAGATTTTATTTATTCACGTGGACAAGTTTGTGGCTGTGTGATTTGTTTGTGATGCCTGAACATCAGCGCCGCAGTGCTAAATCCGCTCCGGCAACAGCCTGAAGCAGTTCCCTCTTTCCGGTGCTGCACACCACCTTCATCAAACTTAATTACTTTTGTTAATTTATTTTTATCTTATATTTGTTTCAAATTATGATCATTTTTATCTTCTGTACCTAATTATATGTATATGTGCTCTTGGATATAAATTAATTTTTTCTTTCTTAATGTTACTCATTATAATTTACAATGTTTTTTTAATAGGTTTATAATGAATGCAAAAACTATATTAGATACTCACTCGCCACTAAAAATAGCGTTCTTGTAAACCGCCAGTATTTCTCTGAAAATATCTATTAATTCCGCCCTAGCGGAGTCTATGTATCCCTCCACCTCAGTGTATGATGCACTGGTCTCGTCTCCTACTTCCTGCAGTTTTTCGTATAGATGCGGTATTCCATATTCGTATAATTGGACTATACTGGAAGGAAAGGGGTTTATTATTTAACAATCCGGAAGCAATGGGACATAACTATCTAAACTCAAGGACCGCCGCGATATAGGGTCACCCTAGTGTGGGGTCCAATAGTAAACTTAAAAACAATTGTAAATTGTTTGTGGTAAATACATTTTTGTATTTTTTTTGGTATTTGTATCAATGGCATCGATTCCGGGATGGCAGCCAAAACCGATGATACCCAATCTAGTATACGAGTGAGCGTGACAGTTCATTTAGGTATTAGCTTTATATTTTGCGACTACCACGGAATCGAAACCAATGTATTTTAAAAATTTTATAAATCTAAATTTTAAACAGGGTCAACAATCTACTTGAAAATTCAAATCACAAATACTTCTTGTTGTCAAGTAGTTAGTGGTCAACCATTGTCAGTTGTTCAGGCCGCCCTTAGGAGTCTAACATGGCCTAACGATTGCTGTTGGAAGACAGCGGTTGGAACCGACAGCTTGGTCTACGATCACCTCCATAATTCATAGAGCCATGGATGAAGAAGCACTGTAATTTCAAAGTTTTGGCTACACTAGTTCTGACTTATGAACTGCTGTAACTAAAACATTTGAAATTCACAAAAAGACCTACAACTATTCCTATACAAAGTAAGTAACCTAAGGGCGACTGTTTTTTATTTAATATTCATATTTTAGCGCAGTTTAATTTCAGTATACTTCCCATACAAATCGCTTAAGGTCACAGTTCTATACTGAGAGTCGTAATTCACAAAACAATAGTAAGTATCAGTGGCGAAGTGTCAATATAACACGATTCCTGTCGGCTTCCCTTTTGAATCTTGTTTTTTTTCAAAAACAAATGCAACGCCTGAACAAAATTGTATAGCAAGCAAGAAATGCCGCTAATATCCCGGCTTACTGCCTCGTACAGATGTATAAAATACCCTTCTCTTTCGTACTCACGAAATCTATTGGTTCGCTAACTCAGTCCCACACGCGCGGAATAATAAACCGGCTCAGGCCGGCTTGCTACAGTCCTATTTTGAGACGATGTCGGTGTGTTCAAACACAAATTATGGCATGCGAATGCGATTTAATTTGGTCAGCTTACTATTTATTAAAACGGTTTTTCTTGAGTTTTTAGTGATTTTGTTGCACACGAAGCCAATTCTCGTAATGGAATGTCGAATTCGACATTAGTCCTATCTCATTCGCTCACATTACATGTGAGTGTGACAAAACGTACGTAGCGCTCGACTTTTGTATGTCGAACGCTGCGAGAATCGCCTTCCAGGAGGTTATTTTATAATTTCCGTGACTTTTGAGTTGTTTCTATTCAGTTTGTTTGTGTTTGTTGAACTCTGTTGTTATCTATACCATTCTATACGGTGAGAAATGGCTACATTAGTGCATATTGAATGTTGTCTCACGGATTAAAACTTCTTTTACCAGACAAAGTTTTGGGCTTGTTATGGGAAAGAACGAGGAAGTCACGGGTTTTTTTTCGTCGGCTTCCCTTGTGAAAATATTAACCCTTAGCCCCTGGTATGTGTGAATAAAAAGTCTCACATCCGCTGGCGCAGCGACCCGAAGTGGATCTTGTCCTCCGATACCAAAGAGCGTCATCACTCACTCTCCTGCGCAGTCTCGAGCCAGTCAGGCGCCCGGAGCTCACGCAGATCCTTCTCCACTTCATCGCGCCAGCGGTATCTGGGACGTCCGACCGGACGTCGTCCGTTAGGGAAGCCCCACATACGCCCGTAAAAAGTGTAGTCATACAAAACTTACCTATTAACAAAATTAGTTTTCCTAAGTATTTTAACACTCTTATGGTACGTTTCAACAAATATCCTTATAGTCATGGCAGTGTCCAATAAGTGTAATACTAAATCCTTCAGTATACTGAACGTCAGTTTATCTTTCTCCGTTGGTTTACTGTCGGGCGGTCTACGAATCTCTCCGAAGCCTTTGAAGGTTTCTGGAAGGTTTGGCGGTTCCTCGCTGTCGTAGTCTTTGTTTACTTGTAATATTATGTATTTGAAGGCCTGGAAATAAGTGAACATTTTTTATTAATAGTAGTTTGAGGAGCTCGTAGCCTATTTGCGAGCACGGTCCGAAAGTGATCGTGCAAGTTAAGCGACGTTGGCGCGGTCGGTACCTGGATGGGTGACCGCTAGTGGCATATTTCATCTGAACTCCTCCGTGCCTCGGAGAGCACGTTAAGCAGTCGGTCTCGGTTGTTGTCGTTCGACAGCAGTCGTTAAGCCATGTCAGTGGCCTACGGGCGGCCTGAACAACTCTGATAAATAGGTTGGCCACTAACCATACGATAGGTAAGTAAGTATTAATAGTAGTTTATGTAACTTTCACGTAATGATAGCCATTTTAAACCGAGTTATGCGCTGCGTATAGCACGAGTGATAGTGCCATTATGTGCAGTTCCGTACAGATAATAGGGTATTTGACTATTTTTTATTTATTGAATCAATCAACTTACATGGACATCCTGAAGATGGATCTGCAATTCGTTTATCGATATCTCAACTAGTAGTTAGTAGTGGTAGATCCTAAAGTGAAGGATCGCCTGGGGTGGTACCACCCTCTTATCTATTTCTACCGTGAAGCAGAAATGCTTGCATTTCTGTGTTTCGGTTTGAAGGGTAAGAGAGCCAGTGTAATTTCCGGCACATGAGGCAATCCATCTTAGTCCTCAAGATCAGCAGCGCATCAAAAACCCTCTAATATTAATACAGTGAGGTGAGATGTCTATGGGCGACGGTGACCACTTACCATCAGGTGGCCCGTTTGCTCGTCTGCTCTCCTTAATTAATAAAAAATAAAAAAATAAAAACTAACATCAGCTATATTAATGGTTAAAGTTATATAATTAATAATATAAGTGGGGGGATGCTCTGTCCCTTTCTAGCAAAACAGTCCTTATTATGTAGTATAGCGCTACATAACAGTGACGTCACAATTATCTATTGCCGTCTCTTTCTACCGTCCGATTTTTTTTTATTGCCTGTAGCTATTTTATTTTTCAACGGATTTTAATTCTATTTTCACGTTTGCCCATCAATTTATGTCTACTTTCTTATTTTTATGAAATGTATTTAATATTTGATACTTGTCAAATACCCTATTATAGCAAAATTAAGTACAGTAGACCACAAGTTATACTCATACCATTTATTGCTTTTCATGTGTAACAATTGGTCTTAAAAATATATATTATATTTTCATACATGAAACCCTGAGTAGGGCACCGCAATATAAAATAAGAGATTATAATAAATTATAATAGTAATAAATGCTAACGGGATAAATTAAATTAAATCCCATTATAAGTTATAATTGATTTTAAAGTTAGGTATCCCATACCGTATATAATACATAGATAGTATGGTTTTTTATAGTATACCATCTGTCAAAAACCTTCGATTAAATCTCAACCTTATGCCTGTGCACTAAGATACATTTCAGAGTCTCAAATTTTGACGTTTTGGGTAGGTTGACCTGTGGTCGTCTGTACATATAAATTGAAATTGAAATCATTTATTTAGCGCTGTAAACACCAGAATACAGAAGTATACAAAGTTTAATACATGCAGCACAGAACATCTGGTGTGGTACAGTGCCAAAAAGGGTACACCAGCTCAGCATAATGCTGAGGCAAGCCACAGCGCTGATATTATTATTGAGTACTGGTCAAGTCACATGCAAGAGCCCTATTTCACGAAGCAGGTGGTAGATTTTGACGTGAAGGATCGCCTGGGTTGGTACAACCCTCTTATTTATTTCTGGCGTAAAGCAGAAATGCTTACATTCGGTTTGGTTTGAAGGGTAATCGCATCAAAAACCCTCTAATATTAATACAGTGAGGTGATGTCTATGGGCGACGGTGACCCTCTTACCATCAGTTGGCCTGTTTTCGCGTCTGCTCTGATTTAATATTTTTCTTAAATGTGCATTAAATACACTAATTCGTGCACTTTAATCACCCAGCTGACTTACCCTAGGCGAAAGAGCGTCGGTGGCACAGTGGCTAGGACACCGTACTCCCATGCGGGAGGTCCGGGTTCGAAACCGTGCAGTATGTACTAATGAGTTTTTCGTATTTTTCGAAGACATACGTACATTTACCGACTGCTTTAACGGTAAAGGAAAACATCGTGAGGAAACCAGCACACTGGGATGACCAGTGTGTAAAATGGGGTAGGCACACAAGATCCTCAAGGGTCGAAGTGTCGCTGGGCTTATTCCCGACCTCCAATCATAAGGATGTATGTATGTCAAAGGTTCTGCGAGCGAGAGGTATGAATGTTCTAATATATTATCCAAATGTATTATAATTTAGAGCGTCGGTGGCCTAGTGGCTAGGACGTCGGACTCCCATGCGGGAGGTCCGGCTTCGAAACCATGCAAAGTCATGTACCAATGAGTTTTTCGGTTTTTTCGAAAGACTTACGTGCATTTACCGACTGCTCTGACGATGAAGGAAAACATCGTGAGGAAACTTGCACACTGAGATGACCAGTGTGTAAAATGGGGTAGACACACAAGATCCTCAAGGGTCGAAGTGCCGCTGGGTTATTCCCGGCCCCCTATCATACCCTAGGCGAATTAACTGCACCGGTACGAACCTCATTGACAAAAGCGAGAGCCGCGGCGACGTCCGCCTCATACCGCGGTTGCAGCGTGAGCACACTTGTTAATAACCTTGACACGTGCTGCGTATTGTCTGCGCCATACATCAGACAGATGTCCCACAGTATCGGGATGGTAAAAATAAAGTTGTTGTATATTAAGTCCGCCATGTGTTCTTTGCTCATCCATTGGGACTGAAAATAATACAAATCGAAATATAGGAACCTTAATGATATGCTTGACAAATCTGAAGTTAAGGAGAGGCTGGATATTTATCAGAAGTAAAGTAAAATACACTTTATTATATAAAACAACAAACAAGAGATAGAAAAGGAAATAGGGAATTACAATTTAGGCGGCCTTATAGCTAAGAGCGATCTCTTCCAGGCAACTTTCGGGCAGAGGAAATGATTTCGAGAAAGAGGTAGTAAGTAGGGTGTGCAATCAATATGGAAAACGTTATATAAGAGTATGTTATTTACACAACAGTAACATACTTATAAATACCAAGGTAATTAATTACCATACTATACTTACTAAGTACATAAAATAAATAGGCAGATATATATGAGTTTGTACTCATATATATCTGCTCTTGGTTGTCTGCTCTATAGGTACTCTATCAATGTGATCTTTAAAGGTGAGTCTAGGGCGACCCCGGCTTTTCCTTCCACACACTTTCGCTTCGTATACCTGTTTCGCTATTCGTTCATCCATCACCCATTCTTTCCACATCCCAAACCTTGATACATGATTGTAGTAATTTATTTATTACAGGCTCTTTCAGATTTTGCATTCTTACATACATTACATACATTTTCTACGGTAACTAGCTATATACAGTGTGCCTCCGGACAAAGGCCTCCCACAGTCTTCTGAATTCTTCCCTTTCCAACGCCACCCTAGTCCACGTCCTACCGGCCAATTTAGCTATTTCATTATCCCAGCGTCTGAATGGTTCAGACGCTGGGATTGTAGTAATGCTTTTCGTAAAATATTCAGACGCTGGGATTGTAGTAATGCTTTTCGTAAAATAACACAATTACAATGTAGGAACGATCTAATCCAATTAAGTGTTCGTAGTAGGGGTCACCAATTGTAGGAACACGCTATGTGAGGACATGGATGACGTAACGTCAGTTGTATGAAAGGGAAAAGGGGAGATCTTCCACCAGGCGGGGTGTTGTGCCTGGTGACCAGATGTGCTGGTCCAACTATGGATGTTTGGAACTCGTATATATACAAAGTCCCAGGAAAATTTCGATAGCGCGTTCTACGCCGATGTGAGTAGGTACTGTATCGTAGTGGCGCGCGTCGTGCGTCGCCACAACAATAACCATTCTTTTAAAATCAGTATTCTTACCTTACTCTCCTTGTTAGTAATCAGTCTACTGAACACAATGAGCACAAATCTCCGGATATCTCCGTACAGTTGCTGCACCTCTTTGCTTTCGTGAGGAGGGACATATGGCGGTCTGGCTTCTTGAAGATACGAGACTAGAGAGTCCATACAGTTTGGATGATACAGTAATGTGCTCCAGAATCTAGAGGAATTGATAAATATTTGTTTATAAAAGAGGATAATGTTTTTTGACATAGAATCATCAGTTATACCCTGACCAGGAATATAAAAACCCTCGCCATAATGCAGAAACATTATTCATCATCAATGTTAGTATTTGACTAATTTCTTTTATTGCATCAATCAAATTAATGGACATTCTGAAGATGGATCTGAAATTCGTTTTTCGATATTTCAACCAGCCCCAGAGTTTTTAATGGTTGAAATTAGTAGTGGGGAGATGCTCATTCCCTATGTAGCTTGTATTGTATGGTGCTACAGTACAGCGTCGGTGGCACAGTGGCTAAGTAAGACACCGAACTCCCTTACGGGAGGTCTGGGTTCGAAACCATGCAGTGCCATGTAGCAATGAGTTTTTCATATTTATGGAAGACTTACGTTACATTTACCGACTGCTCAACGGTGAAGGAAAACATCGTGAGGAAACCTGCACACTTGGATGACCAAATCTTGGATGAAAAAATCCTCAAGGGTTGAAGTGCCTATGATGGTGATATAAGATGGTGCTACAGTAGGGTAATGTCACAAATTTCTATTGTCATTTATTTCTACCATCTGATTTCATATTACCTGTAGCTATTTTATTTTTAATGAATTAAAATTCTTTTTTACATTTGACCATCAATTTATTTCTATTATATTACATTATCTAATGCATTTAATCTTCGATACTGGTCACATACCCTTTTAGAGATTAATGAAATTACACTCACCTATGATGTTCCAAGCTCAGCAGCCACTTGAGGTCCATCAAATAGACATCCATCCTCATCCGCCAGGCGTCCAGGGCTCCCAGCACAAGGGTGTCGCCAGCCGGAGGCCGCTCATACAGAGACAATGTTCTCATATCCACCCAGTATGGGTCCTGTAACATTTTGATGTGAATATAAATACTCGACCAAGACAGCTAGAAACCTATCAAGCTCACGAAAATGGCAAATGCTCATCTCTCAGTGATTCTTTCTTTTTGCATGTATCTACAGTCAGTCAGTGCCGTTATAGGGATGTAAAAAGAAGTTGAAAGAAGTGTGTTGTTGTCACAATGCAACCTAACATAACCTACTATATCTGAGTTGGTTTCGCATCCACGAGGTTTCTGTGAGACAGTAGGTACATTTTTTAACAATGCAGAATTTTTAAACACTTTCCTTCGGTCCCCCCTTAGGGCTAGGTTACACTTTGTCCAGTACAATGGTGAGTGCCTGGCAGTATGCACTCGCCACTGTACTTGATCAAGTCCTTAGCGGCACCCAAACCGGTAAGTGATCATATACAATATAGGTAGGGAAGTCCCCTCCCCAAGTAAATGTTGCTCAATATTATGTCAAGGAAAAAATATAAACATGTATTACCAGGGCCTTAATTTGTTGCACAACGCCCGCATTCTTAACAGTTAGTGTCAGCTTCTCCACAGGCAGATTCTCTGGATTCTATAAGCGTAAATAAAACAATAAATTAGCTAAATTCCACATGATTAATGTATAAAATCCAAGTTGATATTCTTACCGAAAATTCAACACATTTATCATTCATTTTCGACTTTATATGAGGATTTCAGGAATAAAACTATTAATAAGGGTTTAATATATAAATCGCAAGCGTTCACAGCTTTATTTATTGTGCGTGAAATTTATTTTAATACCTAACACAGAATCGTCCACGAACAAATTCAATTCAATTTTGTGAATGAATGAATGAATGAATTATAATATATATATTTAATTATTTATATTTGATGGTGTTGTTTTTTAAGGCAAAGGGCACAGAACCCATACAGCCACGTGTGATGTAAACAACTCTTTCAAGTCTTCATTAAAATGCTGGTGTGACACATTGCAATGTTATCTGGGAGAAACTTCGGGCTGCAGCGTCTTATTTGACTTTACTGCACTGGCCCACACATTATTAACATCTTGTCGAAGTTCTTCGAGCAAGAAACATCATTCTGACTAGAAAAGCACTATTGTAAAACAATTTGAAAGACAAAACGAAACAAAGCTGACGTGGATGTCACAAAAGCGCGGGAGAAACTCCTCAATTCAGTCTTGCTTTTGACAGCTTTTGATTGCCGTCATCGAGTTTTTCTTGGAGGTCCAAGCGTTAAATAGAAAAGACAGAGAGAAATGATGCCATACGAATTTAATATCGTAATCTCTCTCAGACAAATTGATAAAGTTTTCTTTAAAATAAAACGGCCTTATTGAGGGGTTTTGGCGGGAAAGTCGATAGAGAAGGTGTCTATTTTATTGCTCAAAATTTGTTTTCTGGTAATTTTGGTAGTTAAAATTGGTGTAGATTTGTCTAGCAAACTTCAGTAACAGTGACAATGTGTTGAATTCTTAAAATAAACTTCTCGTTAGTGGTTCGTTGTGTAGTTTCACTCTGTGATTCTGCGGCGGGCAATGAGAATTCGCCAGTGACTGACCGGTTGAAATTTCCGTCATAACTTCTAGAAGTGTAAAACTGTTTTAAATCGCTTAATGTTTAGGCTGATAGCCTGTGTTGCCAATGCCTTGTTAAATTTTTAAAAACCGGAAGTCGGTTGGTGCAAATCTGTGAAAAAGAAATTCATAAGGTCAAAGCAAGTTTTGAATATTTTCTGTAAACATTCGTAATTTTCGTGAAAATACAATTCTAATCGCTATGAATAGGATTGGAACTGACCCAAAAGTAAAGAAAACCCTTGTGCGGGACTGCGAACAAAAAGTTAGGACTGCATCACGTACAAAAATCGTCCGGGAAGCTGCTGCTTGTACATCTGACTTTGGGCCTAAAAAATCAGATAGTTCGTCGCAAAAAGAAAATGAACTGAGTCAGCCGACATTGTGTTCTAGTGATGCTTTGGCTAACTACCTCTCCGACGTGAAGAAATCCTTGCCGCCGCCGTTGTCTACCGAAGATTTGAATGTGGATCGAGGACAACTTTGTTCTAAGGTAAGGGTTACTTTGTAAACACTCAGTGGGACAGGCGCGAATCCAGGGAGGGAGGGGGGCGGGGTGCTAGGCCAGGCCAAAAACCTGTAAGATTACTACAGGGCACTAAGCTCGGAAAAACCATTGCAAGGTCATGAATGAATGATCATCTACTTTACAAGTTACCGACGATTCTTCCATTTCTTACAATTAAATACCTACTACATTTACTGTTTTATCATTTCAGATGACAAAGAAATTAAATTTCCATTTCAACGACAGAATCTACAGAAACCTGATAGAATTAAATGCCAGCATTGAAGATTTGAAAGCTAGGAAGGATAAAAGACCTTCAAGCAGCTCCAGTTCCCTTAAGAAAGACCTAGAGCCCGATATTGAAGACTTTTGTGATGACGAAAAAGAAATTGATTCACCACCAACCATACTGGTAATCAAACCTAAGTTCAGACCAGTAAGAATAGTAGAAGATGGGCAACTGCATAGATTGGTGGCATCATTTGAAGTTTTATGACAAAGAGTGGGAATCTTAAAACTTATGATGACTGTTTTTCTCTGCTGATAACTGTTTGGCTGATAAATACTGATTCATCATATTATCATATTTAGGTATAATTTTTCACATCGTTTTATTTTATTTGGCGGATCCTGTCTAAAATGCTGAGATTATAACAATAGGAAGAACTAGCTATCAGAAATTTCGAGCTCACACTTTTAACCAAATCCATTAGGTATTTAGGATCGGCGCCGAAATTTCATGGTTGTATCACTCTCTCTTGCCCTAGCCGTCTAGCCTACCTAATCTATCATTTGTGCCGAATCGCGCCATAGAGCTCGCTCGCTCCCGCCTTGGCATTATAACCTAATCCATTACCTGTTGGATCGGCGCCAAAATTACGAGCTCGCTTCGCTCGCTCCCACACTAGCCTTCTGATCTAATCCATCATCTGTGTTGGAACTACTCGGAAATTTTGAGCTCGCTTCGTTCGTTCCCATTTTAGCCTTCTAACCCAATTCATCATCTGTGTCAGATTTGCGTCAAAATTTCGAGAGAGTGAAAAATCCATAATTGTCGGTCTGATCGTAAATATATATATTTTTTAATGGTAATTGGTGACCATTTCTGCCAGCGTCATGTGGTGAATATTGGATCTTATCAAAATTATGTAAGCCCCTTTAGCTTCAAACTATTAGCTCTAAAAAATAAAGTTGTTTTATAAACATCGTTGTTTGTTTCTACAAAAATTGATTCTCCATGCAGTACTTATAGCAATTTATTCACTTCACCTCACTAGGTATATAGGTACTATAAAAAATCTGTTATTCCTAAGAGTATTATACTATGGATAAACAATAGAAAAATTGCAATAAAATGCACATAAACATGCGGTGTGCAAACGTGCAAACCATACTCTAATCTGTCTGTGGTGCAAACCTCGGCACGAAAATTTTGATCATTAATGGAAAAAAATAATTAAACGTCACTCACACTTCGATTTTTATTTTCAATCAATCAAAATCAATCGGATACAGCCAGTGATCAATCGTCTCGCATCTCCTGCCACAAACGGAACGCAACGCAAGACACCGTCGTCGGGTCGCCCACCGCCGTCTCGCTTGCTCTAATCTGAAAGAAAGAGAAGTTTATGTTGTCCCCTCTTCTTTCACCTGAATTTGCCAATAATTTTGTTTCACTTCACTCATTGTCATTCAGTCTTCTTCAGACTTTTGAACGTTGTGGTTGTGGTCAGGGATCGCGGTGAAAATCCAAGAATTTTTCTCCAAAAATCAAATAAAAATAACAAGATAAATTATCGCAATGGCCGGAACGGAAATAATATCTAGTAGTGAGAATAATGATCAATTTTTCGAAGGTGTTGAGAAGCTGATCGAAATATGGTTTACACCGGCTAAAAATGCGGACCTCCGGAAAATTTCTCGGTGAGTGTCTGAAATCCTCAGAATAATAATTCTCCGGTTATTTCTCGAGGATATGAACTTGGCTTTCTCGATTCAGGTTACCGGCAAGTGCGATCCATAACCTGTTTTCCGAATCAGAAATTCGGTAGCGTAGCGACTAAACTTGTTCCGCATACATGGTTTTTAGTGAAATAACCAGTAATGGTGTATGGAAAGGTTTCATTTATTGTATTCCTTTGTGGTTTATTGATGATGGAAGGTTCTGGAATCAGCTGTTTGGACTATTTAGATCCGGGTCGGGCGCCGGGTGGCCCAAGGACGGTGGTTGGTCGGTCTGGACCACAGTCGAATATGACCCACGCCCTCCGCGCGTGATTTGAAAATATTTTTGTTATAAAATCTAACAGTGTGTGTTGGCAAAACCCAAACCTGCATACTGAGATAACCAGTGTGTGAAATGGGGAAGGCAATGGCAAACCCCATGAAATCTGCCACGAGAGTCGTTCTTTGTGATTAATTCCTTAGAATGATCACGACCCTCAACAATGAGGAAAAGGACTTAGAACATAAAACTATTAGAAAGTGTTAATTAAGTATCCAAGTAGACGAATGAATTTGCATGAATTAACTAAATTTAAACATTGAGAATATAAGCCTCTTCTCTTTTGTAACTCACTTCCCAGTCCTGAAGGCACATGCAAGTCTTCGATACAGCTTTAGCGATATTGTCCATCTACCTTGCTGCTGGACTACCCTACTCCTTTTTTACCAGTCCTTGGGCAACACTCAGTGGTTCCTTATAACCGTGGCTTGATATAATTTCGTCATAAGAACATAAGTCATAACGTCATAAGTCATGGCATAGTTTTACATACAAATTATGTCATTGATGAATGACATCTTTATGTAGACATTATACAATACGATTGATCATAAAAGACCATTGATAGATAGGTGAGTCTTCACCGAGTACTCAATTCTTGTAATTTTGAAGCTGACGGATCCACTTGTTCTTTGTACCGAACTTGGCACCTTTTTCACATTTATTTTCGGTGGGATATTTTGTATGGTTACATTCTACTGTTCCACCAGCTATCACCACATGAAAACAAGTCCAGTATCGTAACCCAGTATTGATGTGGGAACCAGGGAAACCTGATAAATTTCAAAAATTGTATTTTATTTTTGATTTTAACTTTTTTTGCAGCCAACAATGGGAGAAGGTGCTGAAGATAGTCCGCTGTGAGATCATCTCTTTCACTCAGAGCGAGCAAGTCGACGCCTATGTACTTAGGTAAGTTATTTGATTATTACACTTTAATGAGTTAACAGTCAAATGGAAAAGAAGTTATAATTACTTATTATGTGTTCTAATCGCCATACATTTATCTAAAAACTAATTTTGTAAGTATAGAGATACAATTACGGGCACATGAGGCACTCCATCTAAGTGCTCAAGGTTGGCTGTGTATCAAAAACCCTCTACTAACATTATAGTGAGGTGATCAGGTGGCCCGATTGCTTGTCTGTTATCTTATACAATAAAAAATATATTCCTACGTTATTATATCACTCATACATTCAACTTTGTGACTGACATGAACCATTTTTATCGAATTCCTGTGGTCATTGGTCATTGGTCATTGATATTCCTATTTTAACTCGATCTTTGCCCATACTTATGACGCTTTATCTCATTCATGATGACGTAATCGGCGCGTGTTCACACTTTGTTACCCTGCTCGGTACCTCTTAGAGTCTAGGGTATCAGCGGGGTATCATCACCTTTGACCTGTTATCTGGTATAGTAAACTGTATGTTAGTCAACTTAAGTCTGGAGATAAATGTTGCCATGCAAATTAGGTTGTGTCCATGACTTTTTTTGTTTAAAAGGTTGCTTACACAGATAAAGTAATGGGCAATTATTGCTTAGAGTGATAACTTGATAAGTCATTTATTCAGATAAGCAGAGCATGTTTCTGTCTTATGAAATTTCAAGTGCCGTGTTGTGCCTGCCATAAAGAATAGCACCACCCCAACTCTTCCCTTGGTTGTCGTACGAGGCGACTAAGGATCTTAGTGGATACTATTCTACACCTAGTAGACGGTGATAGGCTCGCCTCTGATCACCACTGATCGGTGTAGGGTCAAAGACCTCAAAAGCTAGATTAGTGCTAGGTTAGTATGGACATCTGTAGACGTCAGAGTGAAGCGAATTTATAATTCAATAGAATTTCGTCGTCTATTTCATTTCTTTCAAGTATGTCTAAATCCGGGTTTCTTTAGTAGTCTTCTAGTCTTCTTTTAAATTCCGAAAATCCCGGGATTTTTTAATATATTTTTTTTTAATGGCATGTCCATAGTATGATGACCGCAGGTTGGAATTACCAAAAGTAGCTCTATCTACAGCGATTTTTTCAATTCCGGAAATCCCGGGATTATCCAAATATGGTTTATAAGAAAGCCGTATCCATATCATGACCACAGCTTGCAAGTACCAAAAACAGCCCTACCTACTCCGATCGCTACTGATCACATTTGTCTACCAAATCTTACGGAGAAAAGTGGGAACAACCTATGATGAAGGTGGTTCCTCTGTCTACGTATTATAAATAAATTCTTTTTTCAGACGTCCCAATAGGTACAATTTTACAATTGTATGTTATAAATAATTATAACCAATATAAGACTGTAATTAATTTAAGTTACTTATATTTAATTATCAATTAAAAAATATGAAATTAAATTAAAAGTATTAAATTAATTATGGACGTGAGAGTTATGCTATGAATTTTTTTGTGTGAATTTTAATGCGTTTTGACTTTGGATCCCAATTCATGGTAACACATAAGTTTTTAGCTGGAAAACTTCCGTATTTTATTTATCTAGTGGCATCGATTCTGGGGTGTCCGCCAAATTTAGCGATCATCGGCACCTGATCGACATCTTACATAACTATAATGTTATTAGAGGGTGTCGACACACTGCCAACCTTGAGGAATTTGATGGAGTGCTTAGAAAGAACACGTACCTTCTTTTTCAATTTCTGACGTGCCGTGTTCCGGGTTGAAGGGTCAGAGAGCTGACGCACTCCATCTTAATCCTCAAGGTTAGCAGCGCGTCGAAAACCCTCTACTAACTTCATAGTGAGGTGAGATGCCTATGGGCGACGGTAACCACTTACCATCAAGGGCCCGTTTGCTCGTATGCTCTCCTTATACAATAAAAATACACGCCTACCCAGGAAACCTGGAAGATCTGATTACGTTTACCGACGACTTTGAAGAACTTGGGTATCGATTTGTAATTAGTATTATTGTAGTGCTATTTTTTTTTCTGCCCACCTCGTAAGAGACATAGCGTGAAGGTTATGTATGTATTATCTACTGTCAAAGGGGCATTCACAGGCCATTTTGGTACTAAGAGCCTCCTACACAAGATGAGATTGGCAGACAACCCCACCTGTAGAGCCTGTGGTGACACCGTTGAGTCAATGGAACACTTGCTGTGCGAATGTGACTCGTTGGCTGGAAGGCGTATGAGTCTTCTGGGGGTAGCCTACCCGAAACCAGAGGACTATAGGCTCCTTCCTGTATGCTGTAAAGCGTCCTTGATGCAAAGCATCTTTAAGGAACAGGAAGGAGACTAAGGTAAGGGGTGAGCACAAACGATCCCTGAGGGTCGAAGTGCCGCTGGGGTTATCCCTGCCCCCCTGTCATAAGATAAGATAAGATATCTACTGTCAAAGTCCATGATTAAAAATTAATACAATTTCTCGGCGATCAATCCCAGCTCGACAATTCGATATAGGACAACAATAGAAACTTACTTTTAGGAGTATTTGTCCAGATATGTTTTATGTTTCTATTGATGTCCTCTATCAAATTATTGCTAGGATCGATCGCCAAGAACTCGTCATTTTTTCGAAATGGCGGAAAGTAGGTGTGCCAATAAGGTTCCATGGCCTTACTCATACTCGTACCATTTACTGCTTTTCATGTGTAACAATTGGTCTTAAAAATATATATATTACTCGTATATGATCATACATGAAACCCTGAGTAGGGCACTGCAATATAAAATAAGAGATTATAATAAATTATAATAGAAATAAATGCTAACGAGATAAATTAAATTAAACATTATTGATTTTATAGTTAGGTATTGTTTTTATCATCAAAAAACTCCTGCAGTGAATATAAACATTTGTTAAGAAGATATAACTTTAATCTTTTATTGAATATCGAGTCTTTTAATTCGATGTCGATGATTTGTGAAATTTTGTTATATATTTTTATAGGCATAACGAACGGTCCAGAACTGTGTAGACTTGATTTTGATTTTGGCAGAGCAAGTCTTTTCTGGTAGCGAGTGTTAAATGGCGTACTGTGTAGGTCCTCTGCTTTTTTGTACAAATGTGTATGTTTCCTAACAAATTTACATATCTCCAAAATGTATATTGATGTTGAGGTTAAGATCTTTTGTTCAGTAAAGTGCATTCTGCAGCTTTCCTTATGTTTATGATCCCATACAATTAAACATATAAATATGATAATAAAAACAATCTGGCAGCTCTAAAGCCGTCTAGCAAGTTACGTGTTATTCTGTCAACGTATTCGTGCGTCTGGTTTGGACGCTGACGCGGGGTTACGCGTTTCTGACGTATCTCTCCCGGCAGAAGGCCAAAGTGCCTACGCGATAGTGAAAGCATATACGGATATGTGTATCCCGAAAAGTTAATAATATTGTTATAGTGAGGTGGGATGGGATGTCTACTACTAAATCTCGTATACAAAACAAGAACTAGGCGATCTTTCGTCAACTCTGGCCAGTGAAATGAAATGAAATGAATCTTTATTTGCAAGAATATACATGATTTCAATATGTTCACCTTTGACTACACAATTATTTTATAATAATTATTACTGTTTCGGTTTCGGTGTTAATTTAAAGTTTATTCACAACCATGGTAGATAAAGTCAGGGCAAAGGTCTGAACTATACATAGAAGTATTGACCCAAGATAACGTCGTCTAGTATAAATTAGTGTAAACTAACAAAACACTAATTTGGGAACAAGCTTGGATGAAAGACAAAATAGTCTCCCTAGGGGCGGGCGTTCGTTCCTTCATGGGAATAAGTATACAATACAATACAAATATACTTTATTGCACACCTGGGACAAAAACAAAACATACAACATAAAGAGAGGTGCAATACAATGTGCAGAAGGCGGCCTTATAGTTTTAAGCGATATCTTCCAGGCAACCTTCAGGTGATTGAAAAATCATAAGATACATAATATACGGGTGCAAAAGGCGTATGAAATAGATATTACCCTCAAATAAATAAATAACAATAATAAAAAAATGCCAACCTTTGCAAGCCGCAAAGCAGTAGTAATAATATTACGTAACTAATATAAAATATACAGAAATATAGTACTTAATATACGGGGTGTAACATTAAGAACGGTCAGTATGGGAAAGTCTGAAACTATAAGACATACGAAGATCTGTTCTTAGGAACCATGTCATCAATTTTAGTAACAAGAAAAACTGTATTCATACATTTTTTTAAAAACCTGTACTCAGCCTGGGAATCGAACCCGGTTGTTTTGAAAAAAAATCCAACACTATTTCTATTTAGATATCGACTGTGTAGGTCTTAAGGAATAAATGTTAGTATGAAACGTGATGTTTAAAATTAATAAAATGCATTGTTTCCATATCTTTTAATTTATTTTAGTGGGTGTTCGAAATGACTACCATTTTGTAAAATACAACATTCAACTCGATTAGGTTAAAATTGTCTCTATGGTGTAGCATAGCAGCCATAGACACAATTTTAACGCAAATTCACCACCTGAAGATACAAAATTCAATAGTAAGATCGTTACCTAAACGAGTTGAATGTTGTATTTTACAAAATGGTAGTCATTTCGAACACCTACTAAAATAAATTAAAAGATATGGAAACAATGCATTTTATTAATTTTAAACATCACGTTTCATACTAACATTTATTCCTTAAGACCTACACAATCGATATCTAAATAGAAAGTGCTGGTTTTTTTTTTCAAAACATCCGGGTTCGATTCCCAGGCTGAGTACAGGTTTTTTTTAAATGTATGAATACAGTGTTTCTTGTTACTAAAATTGATGACATGGTTCCTAAGAACAGATCTTCGTATGTCTTATAGTTTCAGACTTTCCCATACTGACCGTTCTTAATGTTACACCCTGTATAATCAAAAACATAACAAATAAATAGCACACATCATATGCTAAAATGAAACTGCAATAGAACACATGGTTAGGCAGTGTATCCACACTGCAATTCGTAATGTTGACGAAGGAGATTTTTTGAATATCGGCAGTGATTTGGCCTGCCTGATAGATGACGGGAGGGAGTTCCACAGCCTAACTGCTATAGATATCCTATCAGATTTCCCTCTATTTTGCACGTTACCGGTAACTTTTCCCAGATTTTCGGAACCCTTGCGTGCTATGTGACCAAAATACTGAAGCACTCTTTGTAGACAGATTGTGGACAGTCTTTTTTGCCGTTCAAGTTTGAGCTCCTTTAGGAAATAGGAATAGAAAATCCTTTATTAGTAAGACCATTTTTGGCTTAAAATACTATAACAATGCGAATACATTTGAGGATAGGATAGGATTGAGGCATTAGTGCGGTACTACTTACTTACTTACTTACTCCGCTGGCGCAGCGACCCGAAGTGGATCTTGGCCTCCGATACCAAAGAGCGCCATCGCTCTCTCTCCTGCACAGTCTCGAGCCAGTCAGGCGCCCGGAGCTCCCGCAGATCCTTCTCCACTTCATCGCGCCAGCGGTATCTGGGACGTCCGACTGGACGTCGTCCGTTAGGGCGTCCCACATACGCTCGTTTAACTGCCCGATCCTCCCCCATCCTAGTGATGTGTCCGAGCCATCGGAGTCGAGCCGCTTTCGTCTCTCCTATGATGTTCACCATCTCTTCCATCTCCCTATTCTTTCTCATCCTCCACCCTCCATCTTCCTTCTTGGCTGGTCCCAGAATCTTGAATCTTTTTGGTCTCAGAATTAACCAAGACAAGACAGAATATCTACACATGAAACGATACAAGAACGTCAAGAAAAACGCGAAGACCTAGTGTTGGGGGAGACGACATACAAAGGTGTGGAGAAATTCAAATACCTTGGATGTACAGTAACCGATACCAACACAAGAGAAGAGGAAATCAATATCCGAACTCAAAACGCCTTGAGATGCGCCGCAGCCCTGCACAAGGCTCTGGTGTCCAAGTTACTGAGCAGAAATACCAAGATCCGGATCTACAAAACTGTCATCAGACTGATCTTGATTTATGGATGCGAGATTTGGACGCTAACCTTAAAGGAAGAAAACAGACTCTTGGTGACCGAGAGGAGAATATTGAGTGCGGTACTAGGTAATTTGAAAAGAAGGACAATCGTTAAAACTTGTAAAACTTGTGGAACTGGACTCGTGAAGCTTTGCAATGTAGCAATTAATCAAAACATCGTCTTAAGTAAAGTAAAAGTAAAATACACTTTACTGCACAAATAGAAAACAGCAAACAAAAGATAGAAAAGGAAATAGTGAAGTACAGTTTAGGCTGCCTTATCGCTAAGAGAGGTCTCTTCCAGGCAACCTTCGGACAGAGGATATGATTCCAAGTAAGAGGTAGAGTAGGTGTGCAATCATTACGGAAAACGATATATAAGAGAATTTTATTATATTTGGTTTTTTTCTTAATAGAAATTCTAGAAAATAGCTGTGGAAATAAAGGTACCAACTCGTATAATAATAAATCTCCATGTGCAATGCGGTGGTGCCACGTGCATTGCAAGTTCTATTTTGATCATTAGCAATAAATAGAACCAGGAAGCGTTGGGCTTCATCTGCGAGTTTGTTGCACTAAGCGTCCTTCAAGATAAGGATCAATTATATACACCTACCTATACAGGACTTGAATCCTTGAGATATGTAAATACAACGGCTAGAACACCGGACTCGGACGGACATGCGTGAAGTCCATGTTCGAAACCGTGCAGTGCCATGTACCAATAAGTTTTTCGTATTTTTCGAAGACGTACGTACATTTACCGACTGCTCTAGCGGCGAAGGAAAACATCGTGAAGAAGCCTGCACACTGAGATGACCAGTGTGTAAAATGGGGTAGGCACAAAGGATCCTCAAGGGTCGAAGTGCCGCTGGGGTTATTCCCGGCCCTCTATCATAAGATAAGTATAGAGTTTAGAGATCAATTGACTATGCTGTGACCAATTAAATGCAGTCCTTGGAATCCTATTAAAGATTTCATCATCTCATCAGCATATTTACGTCAACACTGTTGAGGCACAGGCCTCCCTTTGCACAAGGAGGGGCATGATCCACCGAGCGGAGCCAGTGCTGATTGGTGGATTTCACACGCCTTCGAAACCTTCGTAAATCATATATCAGTTTAATAACTAAGGCTTAATTCTAAAATAGCGACTCTGAAATGGCGATGGGCGGGACATGTGGGTAGGCGAACCGACAACAGATGAACCCTCAGAGTACTAACGTGGAGACCGCGCACAAGCAGCAGGAGTGTGGGACGTCCGGCAGCGAGGTGGTCAGACGACATCAGGACTAGAGCTGGAGTGACTTCGCTCAGAGGCACTACAAATCGGGCTACATGGAAATATATAGGAGAGGGCTATATCCAGCAGTGGATGCATAAAGCCTAAAGAAGATAGAAAGAAGAAGAAGAAAAACATTCATACATCACAACACGCACACACTGTTGCTTTCTTCGTCCGTGCAGTCACTGAGGGTCAGCTGAAAATCAGCGCTGTAGCTTGCCTCAGCATTATGCTGAGCTGGTGTACCCTTTTTGGCACTGTACCACACCAGATGTTCTGTGCTGCATGTATTAAACTTTGTATACTTCTGTATTCTGGTGTTTACAGCGCTAAATAAACGATTTCAATTTCAAAAAAGAATTCTAAAAAGTTGTTATCTTTATCCTACCGTTTACTGTACTTTAAATAGTCCCAGAAGATCGATTCGTTTCGTCAATTAGCTCTAAGGGCCATCGCCCACGGCGACTTTTTGTGGCGATACAGTCGCGTTGCAGCATCGATAAAGACGCGATGCAGCCGCTCGCGGTGTAGCAAAGTCCACGCAGTCACGATTCCGTATCGCTACTGTAGCTATACAGCCGCGATTCAGCATCGCTACAGTCGCGATGCAGTAGTGTCTCATATAAATTTCGGTATCAAAAGAATCCATTTTTAACTATAGGTACGTGTAGCGTGTTCAATACAATGGCGTAGTCTGTTCAAAATTCGAAACACTGGCCTATCGCGGCTCGCTGTGACGCGTACCGCCCCTCTCTCTCCCTTTACCACGATGTCGCCACCCGTTTGAATCGATGCAGTAGCAATACTGAGTCGCTTCTGCAGCGCGTTGCAAATGCGGCAAACGTGATGCAGTCGCGCGTTTTGCGAACGCGCGACTGCATCGCTGCATTGCTGTGTGGTTCCGGCAAAGAATAGACCACCCCATCTCTTCCCGTGGGTGTCGTAAAAGGCGACTAAGGGATTATTATCCGGGCGGAAGATCAAAACCCGAAGTGGCGGCCCACACGCCTGGAGTACTCCAAAAGAGTGGATTCACCAACGAGCACTGGCCAGCACGGTGTCTTAAGGCTATCAACTTTCATGGAAGCACAAAACATAAGAATTCCCTCAGTACCGAGGAGAATGGCGTGCACATGAAGAGGCCTATACCCAACGATGGGTTACGTTAGGCTGAAAAGAAGAAGAAGAAGACTGCATCGCCACAAAAATTCGCCGTTGGCGATGGCCCTAATAGCATTACCTAACGTTCATAACATTATTTTCCACTTATATTTCCTCGTGAAATTGTTATCAACACATGGAAGACATATTACTCCCGTGTTCTGCATGAATCACGCTCTTGTGTAATGATAATTTGTTGTAGTTGTAATTGGGTCAATAACTGATATGCTAAGGTCAGATTACTGATTACTTTCGTTGACGTAAATTCCGTTATATCATAGAACACGTAATATGTACTTACGTAAGGAAATATTTAATAGGTACATAGCGATCACTCGGATTTACAAGGTCGTTTTTTTTTTCAAACTCTTTCTCTCTTTAAACTAGAGTATTTGTAGACAAATGGGACTAAAATATAGATTAAACTGCTCTAAATCGAAAAGAGAGACATCAAAGAAGAAGGAAATAGATAACTTGAAATTAAAAATTAAAGAAATCCCCGATGTCCTTAAGTACTTTTTCCTGGTCATCGTGAAAAGTACACTATGGTCCTAAAAAACTAATACTCGAATCACTTAACTGTTACTGTTCCAGATATTCCATCTGACATCAAAGATTGTCATTGAAATTTGATAATTTTTTTAAATCAAAAATTACTAAGAATACTCTACAAATTGTGTGTTAAATAAAAAAAACCGGGTCCAAATCGAATCATCAGTTGTAGAGTTACTTAGACAATTAATATTCTCTAAGTAGAGTTATGTATGATGCTACAGACATATACCTACAGACAAACAGACATACACGTCAAACTTATAAAGAAATAAAGAAAAACATTTATTTTACATTGCATTATGCATACATAATTAAACTTAAAAATATGACCACCACCACTACCACTCCGCTGACGCAGCGACCCGAAGTGGATCTTGGCCTCCGATACCAAAGAGCGCCATCGCTCTCTCTCCTGCGCAGTAAATATGACACCCTTTCCTTTTGGTGTGGGGTTACGGTTAGATTGCATATCCATAATCTCTACTCCAAGACCCTTAGCACTTAACTAAGGACCACTTTAGCAACAAAATCACTGTTAAATTCTCTTCTCGATCAATCTTGCTCGAATATTCGTCGTTAGCAGTACGGGAGATCGATTCCACTAAATACAATGTAACTAAATAGAATCTAAACTGCATAGTTATGACGTGTTTCGTATGCTACTATCCACTAACGATCCAATTTCAGTTAAGTTCCGGTCGAGTCAACGATCTACTAAACTGTACTGTACATTCTACTAAAACGTTTAGTTTATACTGAATCGCAGTTGAACGGTAACAAAACGCTCCTACTGTTAAATATAACGATCGAACATAAGTTCCTTCCAAGGTTCTTTTGCCCGATCAATAGTAAATAGAAAGGTGGCAATGGTAGAGTTATGTGTCAGAAGAATACTATATGGTGTCCAAATAGAATTGGAACGAAAACTAAATTGGAATTGGATAGAAATAGAACTACAAACGTTGGAATTTAGGCGAATTAGGCCCCTGATATCCTGTGGATATTCATAGGATATCAGGTTTTTTTTTCTATACATTAGTAATGTTTTACAGATATCCAATATTCTTCATTAATGTCTCCAACAAAGCTAAAATGCCTGTGCTAGGGAGTGGTCCACCTCAATGGTCCAAAGGTGCATTCCATCCAGCGACGCTTGCGCCGCTGTCTCGCCTTTGGGCCACCGTTGCTTTACCCTAGTGGTTGTCCATTCTACTGGAGATGCAGCCCACGAACTAACACTTCAACTTAACAAGTATCAGCTATGTTGGTTAGATAATCAATCTATGACGAATTATTTACTCATCTAGTAGTAAATTTGGCCAATATTCAAAATGTAATCCATTGCCAAAACGCTAATAAATACTCGTATACGTGTACGAGAGTTGAGAACACTTATTTTTGTCTTAACGTAGTTTATTTGAGAAAGGGGGATTGACGCACGCTTCTCACGACGGATTCATATGAAAGGTTGTTTTTGTTTAGCGACGCTGGAAATATTCCTAGATTTGCGTTTATTTACTTTGATAAGACAGTATCTGAGGTAATCCGAAGATTAAATAATCCCCCAGAAATCTTGAACATGAATTGATAGTGTTTTATATAATCTTTGAACAGATCGTTCTGGTCAAAATTAGTGTCAGAATAACTAGCTTACAAGATTGCTTTAATTTACAGAAAAATAAATTGATCATAATTATCAATATACAGCTTTCAAAACGACATTTTTCAATACAATACATACTCGAACTTAAATCTTGAACATGAATTGATAGTGTTTTATATAATCTTTGAAAAGATCGTTCTGGTCAGAATTAGTGTCAAAATAACTAGCTTACAAGGTCAATTACAGGTCTTCACTAATCCAGCTGTTGATTGTCTCTTTTCATCCAGTCTGAATTGCATCAGTCATGTTAATGAATCAGAAGAGTCTGGAATTTCGTGCGCCTGTCTATTGACCCCCAAATCCCAAATCGACAATTGTCTGTATAAGTAACCCCCCTTCCCCCTCTATACCTGATGTACAGTGGACAACTACCAAAAAGCTCTACTCCCGGAAGGATAGCTCGCTAGTCGCTCCCCAAGTCTGCCGATAAAATTAAACTTCGCTCTGGCGATTAGCTTCTTGGAGGACTTGGAGGCAGCATTATAATTGGGTGCCTACCACGCACCTGTAAAATGTGGAACTCTCTTCCACCCGACGTGTTTCCACAGCGCTACGACATGGGATGCTTCAAAAAGGACGTTAAAAAGTCCTCTCCCTCCACTGCCGGCAACACACTTGCAATACCCCTGGTATTGCACGTGTCTCTAGGCGAAGGTGACTACTTACCATCAGGTGGCCCGTCTGCCTGTTTGTCGTAGCCAATTTATATTAAAAAAATTAACTCATTCGACACATTCCTACGAATGGAAAGGAATCATAACAAAAACTTATTGCGATAGGGTTCCATAGAGTATAGCTTGATGTGTCTGCCACTGTACGTAGGTATACGTGCTTTATCAATCACTTAAAGGAGATTGGACGCTTTTGTACCCAGAACTTCGCCTCCAACCAAACATAGTACGTTTGATAGATCTAAACAAGGACTACATCTACTTCCTAAGTAGTGTGGGCCAGGAGTTAGAGGTTTTTGGCTCCTGGCCCTCACTACTTAGGAAGTTCGTCCCGTTATGAAAGATATAGCCTTAGGTAAGATCTATCAAATGTACTATGTTTGGTTAGACGCGACAACAAAAAAGTAGACACAAGCTTGTATGGAAACCGCCCAATCTCCTTTGTTGTGACATAAACTACGTTTGCACATTTTCCACTTACTTCATTCTATAGTAGTTCCACGAAACCACAATACCCCAGACCCGCAGATCATTTCAAATTCCCTTTATATACAGAACGACTCAAATCTTTCTCATTTGTTTGTTTATCCACACTCTATTTGCCCGTGGATTGAGCGGACGGAAAACTACAAGTCTCGGGTACGGTATTATGGGTTTACCGATGGAAATGGCACGGTTTATGAGAATATTTCCTGCTTATATGGGTACTGTTCCCACAGAACTACATACTTTATTTAGAGATATAAAGATCGCCAATGCGGGCCTGTTTTCAGTACTGTCGTATTGTTTATTCTGATTTGATATGCTTTTGGCATATTTCGAAGTAGAATAATATGTTGTTATATGTCTGTTCTGTTAGATGTTCATTTCCAATGGTCACAGAATCTGAGATCTGTCCTCCGAGATACAGGAACTTCCTAGTTCGGAGGTCAGCGTTTATTGTTACTTTTTGCTCACTAATTTTATTTAGTTTAATATAACCTGTGCTTAAGTTCCTACTGGTGTATGGCCTATGAATACTTTGTCATCTTACCGCACAAATAAACTTATTCTTATTGATTTGACTTCTTTTGACTAAAACAGGAATTAACGTCAAACGACTTCTCCAATCCATTATGAACTACGTCTTCTCCGAGCTTTTAATTAGATCACTTATATTAGTTCTACATGTAGAATGTAATCCTGGGATAGGATACCAAGATAGAGTTGAGTTTACTAAGCCCGTGTGCTCATCTTCGGCCTCATCGTCACTTACCACCAGGTCAGATTGGGGTCAAACGCGAGTTTGTGAATTAAAAAAAACCAATCCAAAAGAGTAATGATCATTGATGTTTGTTACCAAACAGCGGAAAAATAGGCTGATGTGATGATGCATATTAATTGACACATGAAATTATTCACAATGATTCGTCATGTCTGTGATGCGACTAGACCATGCATCATGGCGTGACCAGATCACTGACATTGATGGCGATGAAACAGGTGCATTCGTTTCATTTATATATAGACTAATAAACAGTCTGGTCAGACCATTTGCTCAATTACCAATTTAAGCATTGGAAAGCTTTAGCCTATACTCTGTGGAACCCTGTCGCAATAAGTTTTTGTTATACTTTACAGCATTTTAGCTGCATGCCGTACTGTACACTGAGCGATAAGTTTTTTAATTAATGAGGAACGCCCCTTACGTACGTCTGGACGAGAACGTGGCATTCGTAGGGATCGGGTGTGAAGTTTCATACAAATGAAAAACAGTAAAGCTTTTTTACTTTTTTAAATTGTCACCGTGGTGGTGGTAATTGGTCACCGTTGCCTAGAGACACGTGCAATAGGCATGCAAGTGGCATTGCTTGTGCGCTGCCGGCCTTGGAATGATAGGACTCTCTTTACGTTCTTTTTAGAGCACCCCTTGTCGTAACGCAGCTATTCAAATTCTGAGAATTGGACATTCTGGATCGGATTCCTTCAAACTCCGTCCGAACGCAGCATCCGGGTGTTTGATTGGACTAGGTTTTATAAACAAGGTGTTAGAAAAAATGACCTCGCTCCATTTGCTACACGAGTTTCTTAAATTAATGTGTAGGTACTATTCCAGACGCTTCTATGACATATGATATGCAATCTATATAAATTTCTGGTTCCTTTGTTGCTGAACGTGTTCTCGATCGATTTTTTCTCGATGTACATAAAAAGACTAATCCAAAAGCAGATTTTAACGCTGTCTGCAGATGACCCAATTTTCTTCAAAAAGTCGTAGAAGAATGGGGGTTATTCGGATCTGACACAACTTTTATCACGACAGTCTACGTTTCGTGAAACTGAAGTAGGAAAGTAAAGTCAAATAACGTTGCTGGATGATGTCTTTATGTAAAACTGTAATAAATAAAAATACATATATTTTTATTATTGTATAAAGAGTGCCAACGGACCACTGGAACCGTCCAGTGGTCACCACTTACTGAAGTGGTCACCAAGTAAGTAAATAGTCCTTCATAACACTCCATTCCCCCAGCGAATAAACTTTCGTCCTTGCTAAGTAAAAAAATCTCGCGCGTGTTCGTCATCGATTTGTTTACCTCGCAGCTATAAACAGACTCTCGGATCGGGTAGGCAGACCTATTTTCGGAGGAGACATGTCTTGGATGATAGGGATGGGTGTGGGAGGGACAGGCCCTCGCTCCAGTCGGGCGTGAAGACTCCCAGTCTCCGATGGCTTCCGAAAATGCGCGCTTCTTCTTTACAACGATGTTACGCAGTGTTTGGGTATAGCCGAGACATCTTACTTCCCACCTGGGTACAGTATGTCTATTGCCAAAATGTTCAATGAGCATGATTGTCCCATTGCGAAAATGTACAACATGCAATAGACAAAATGTTTGAATGTTTCCATGGCAGAATACCCTATGGTCAAAACCTATAACAGTCGGTTAACGAAGGTGTTTCCGTAGGACTAGGTCTTGAAAACTTCGGTCAAATGAAGTGACTTTTCTTTTGTCACGTTTTTCGATTGATCATATCTGTTTCAATGGCAGGATAGCTGTATTTGGAGGTCAAATGGTCATACTTATTTGTGTTGTAATATCAAACGTGCTCTGTTGCCTTTTAGTTTTTATAGCCACCAGCTATTGCAACAAGCTGTTTGTTTGTCGAGAACCTATGACAACCGGATGTTCTAGCAGGGTAAACACTGGCACAGCATAGGTTTGAGTCCCATTTTATTTTCTAGACTGTTTGTTTTTGACATACATAATACGTAAATACGCTCTCACGTCCATAATTCCCGAGGGGGTAACTAGAGGAACCACCTTCAATCACAGGTGATTCCCACTTTTCGCCGTAAGATTTGGTGAACAAACGTGATAGGTAGAGCCCACCGCCGCCGTCTACTATATGCGTAAAATAGTATCCACTAATATCCTTCGTCGCCTCGTACGACACCAACGGGAAGAGTTAGGGTGGTGCTATTATTTAGGGTCGGCAACATAGAAAATTGACATTGACAGCCAAAACATAAACCAACTAAAACAAAATTGTTTTAGTTGCCAAACAAAACATACCTGTGATTGAAGGTGGCTCCCCTGGCACCCCCTCGGGAATTATGGACGTGAGATATGTATTATGTATGTTAATAAGAAAAAGTGTTCGAGAAAATAAAATGAGACTCAAACCTATGCTGTGCCAGTATTGATCTAGCTACAACATCAGGTTGTCATAGGTTCCCGACAGACAAACAGCTTGTTGCAATAGCTGGTGACTATGAAAAACCAAAAGTCGGCAGAACACGTCAAATGTCTGTCAAATGACAGACCTCTCAAGCGCCAACTGTTTGAGCTTCTCAGAATCCCTGACATTTTAATTTTGCTATTACCAACCCCCTATCGCTTTGAGCCTACGTTGTAGACAACCAAAACTTTTCCCACTGAACAGGTATTTAGGTCGTGAGTGGCTGGCTACTGAGGAACCTACCCCTAACTCGTTATCAACCCACCTGATTTACCCACAAGTTTATTACGGCACTCAAGCCTCCGGGGGTGGGGTTAGAGGGTAAGGTCAAGGTGGTGCTTCGGACGCATGCGCTGTGCACTCCTAGCCAAGCGCTGGATGCAGCTACTTGTGTTGCAAGTATGTGCTCTGCTTCGCTGTTTGATCGATAGGTTGTTGACATACTCTCTTTATTATACTATGTAGAGTTGTGGCGTTAGTTGCTAGGACGCCAGACTCCCGTAGTTTTGGTTGGCTGGAATTGAACCCTGGCCAAAAGGAAGGGGCGTTATAAGTTTGACTCGTTTGTCTGTTTGTCTGTGGCACAATTGACGACCAATGATCCGATTTGGACGCGTATTTTGTATTTATCAGAGAATTATGTAGAGTGTATTATTTCTTAGCAATGTCTGATAAAATTGAATCTGATGTTTCCTTAAGTAGTATTTTTTTATTAGACGGACTAAACTGACGTTTCCTCTGTTGCCAGTTTTTGATGAAATAAAAATAGTATTGTGACGAAAGACCGAGTTCAACCACTGACCAATAGTTCAACACTTAAAGTATATTTTATTTTCTTCTGTAATGTCGTGTTTTTTTTTTGTAAATTAAAAAGTTAATTCGTTGAGCCTCACTTTGTATGGGCGCGAAATCCATCTTCTTTCAATATAAAATTTAACGTTATCTTTTTGGCTCACTGTTTGCATGAACTAAGGGAACTGATTCACGCAATTAAAAATGACAACATTTTACAAAGTGATAGTCCATCTAATAAAAAAATATACCGGAGGTTATGTTGAGCGTTCATGCTGTCACGGCGTATTCGGCCTATTTTATTGTTTAAAAACGGTTTACAGTGGTCATTTTTTCGTAAAACTAGTGTGTTTTACCTAAAATCGTCCGTGATAAGTGAACGTTATATAGGATAGTGAAATGGGATTAAAAACTACAGATGGTGTGAATTCGGCAACATAACCTCCAATTGCACTTGCAATGTAAGACACTAGGCATTCCTAGCGCACACGACTCTCCCATAATCTCGACGTTGGTAAACTGTTTTTTTTTTCAAAACAGACGCCAAAACGTTCGAGTTATTTTCAAGATTCTAACACGGTCATTGGCCAAATTGCAGTGTGTACACTAGCAGGGGCCATAATTAAAGAAATAAAATACTTTAGATATTGGAGTATGTTTGATCTCAGATCTCTGGAACGGTAACAGTTACGTGGTTCGAATTTGAGCTCAAATGTGTATAACTATGGTGCCCTTCCCACATCTGGAATCAAAAGGACCTGATGATGACCAGAATAAGTAAGTGGGGACCTATACCACATTCCACTAACACTCACTCTACACTCACTTATACTCATCCTCACAGACAAGCAACGCGATAGACAATTCCACTGGAATTCGGTTAATTTGCATACTGTTGTCTTATTTTTAAGCCTTTCCTCGGTTTAAAAAAATATATTAAGTAAGTAAGTAAGTAATACGTTTATTTCACACACAGCAATGACAGTTATAATTATAATAAAATAATTATGTAGTCAAAGGTAAACATATCTAAATCATGTATGATGGTCTGCTGCTGTTGTGAAAAGGGCCTCAACTCAGCTTATTGCTGCAGACAAGAATTGGTATTAATGGGTCGAACTTCATATTTGGCTGTATATGTTTGTGATATATGTGTAGTTTTAAGTATAAAGCTGTCAAGTTCGCGAAAATAAATAAAATAAAATCACCACAATCGTAAGTCGGGAGTTTCTAGAATGTTTATGGTTATCTTACTATTTCAGCATATTATGTGGCGCAAGCGTCTACATTAATAATCACAAGTCTATGACGTCACAAACACGGTTGATTGACCCGATAATAAAACAAAAACATTAAAAGATCAGACAAAAAACTTGATTGACTATTGTCAGACTAGATCAGATAAATGGCTGACTGATTCAATTGGTCTTCAAGGTCTGGTTGCAAATAATTATATTACTAGTAGACAGACAAGGAACCGGTAGAAGGTTATAGTAGCGCCTTCTTCTCTAGAATGATCTTATCTTATCTTATGACAGGGACAACCCCAGCGGCACTTCGACCCTCAGGGATCTTTTGTGCTCACCCCTTACCTTAGTCTCCTTCCTGTCCCTTAAAAATGATTTGCATCAAGGACGCTATACAGCTTACAGGTAGGAGCCTATAGTCCTCTGGTTTCGGATAGGCTACCCCCAGAAGACTCATGCGCTTTCTAGCTAACGAGTCACATTCGCACGGCAAGTGTTCCATTGACTCAACGGTGTCACCACAGGCTCTGCAGGTGGGATTGTCTGCGAGTCTCATCTTGTGTAGGAGGCTCTTAGTGCCAAAACGGCCGGTGAACGCCCCTACAATGAGACGGGTGAGACTCCTGCTATGGTTGTAGATTTTTCTACACCCAGTTGTGTCACCATTTCCAATGAACCTCTTAGAGTGTTTTAAATTGGTTTTTGACCACTCTCTAGAATGATAATGTGAGCACTGACAGCGAGCAAAAGTTTTGGGCAAATATAATATTGAAAAGTTTTTTAATATTTTATTATTAAATAAGGAGAGCAGACGAGCAAACGGACCACCTGATGGTAAGTGGTCACCGTCGCCTATAGACACCTCACCTCACTGTATTAATATTTTTGATGCGCTTGTTACCTTGAGGACTAAATGGATTGCCTCATGTGCCGGAAATTACGCTGGCTCTCTTACCCTTCAAACCGAAACACAGAAATGCAAGCATATCTGTTTCACGGCAGAAATAGATAAGAGGGTGATACCACCCCAGGCGATCCTTCACATTAGGATCTACCAACTACTAAGTTTCATACATTTGACATTTCAATGGCCGCCTGAATGTATGGAGAAATGCTCACAGAGAATATACCAACTGGTAGACGTGTAGACGTGGTTTCCATACAAAAACTCTCTAGCGAACAATCATAGGGTGAATTTCAAAATCTTTGGATTAGAAAAAATATATAGGTCAACACTATTTGACACAATCATACGAATGTCAAGGTATCATTACAAAATCTAATTGTGACAGGGTTCCACGGAGAGCTTGACGTGTCTTCCACTGTACATTTTTTCCACAGACTCAATACTTAGGTAACTTTTTCATAGCCCCATTCGTGGCGTCATCATTAATACGAGTACAGCTTGGATTTCAAGTTTTTACATAACATAAGAAACGTGGCTTGACCTTGAATTGAATGACGGAATTCATAAAGTTATTTTTAACCTGAGTTTGGATACCCCAACAATATGGGACCCTGTGACAATATTGCTAACTAATATAGTGGCTCAACAGCGATTATATGATTACTAACGCTAATGCATCATTCAATCTAAAGCCATCAAAACTGTGTGATTCTGATTATTGTGTTAAATTTAAAATCCGGTTTTTTCCCTACCTAAGATACATACATACGACGGAGCATAGTGATACCAACTCATTTAAACTGTACACTTACTTATTATTACCTATGTTCACGAATAAATGATTGATTGATTGATACATACATAAACTCTTTGTTCCCCGCACGGGTAGACAGAGACTAATTATTTCCACCAGCAACGATCCTGACAAACTGTTCTCGCTTCTTCAACACTCATCAATCGCTTCATACACGCTCTTCGGTTGAAGGTTGACGGCATCTGACCTTTCTTTAGAACCTCCACAATCTGGTCGATGTAGGTTCTTCTAGGTCTCCCCTTGCTACAGTCTGTTGTGTGTACAGGCTAGCAGGGTTCTAGGACAGTGTGCAGATGAAGTAATAGAAGAACTTGGTAACAGATATTATATTTTTAAGAACAGAACAACAGCAAATAGTAAATGTAGAAAATAGGTAGTAGTAGGAGACAAAAATAAACGGAGAAATGTCCGTTCAAGACAAAATACAGAGAGAAAGTGCAAAATACAAAGAAAATAGAAATGGAATGGGAATATGATTTGAATTTTGTAAATATAGATGAAGAAATGAAGATACCAACACGAAATGAGGTGAGATAAACGCTAACGATGAGGTTGAAATTGATGGCAAGGAGGTTGATATGGACGATGAAGTCGACATCGTTACACCCTTATATATCCTTTTAACCATTCATTCATACCAAATAAATCTGCGTTTATTAGTGTCAGAATACGTAAACTTTATTAGTGATTGGATTAGAACTCTATAAAGATGGACTAGAAGTTTACTCCTGCAACAGCTGTCAGACGAGTCATTTTTTAAAATAAATACGAAGAGCAGACGAGCAAACGTAAGACGAGCTCTACGACAAGTTGCTGGTAAGTTGCTGCTGCTACGAGCTGATGGTAAGTTGTCATCGTCGCCCATAGACATCTCACTTCACTGTATTAGAGGGTTTTTCGTGCGCTGCCACCCTTCAGGACATTACTTCGTTACCTCGGTGAATGGAATGGTTAACTGACGGCATGGGGGAAATGCACGCACATTACTCCCATTTACGTGGAGTCAGAGCAGACGATTAACCCCCATTGAAGAATAAGACCTCTATAAATCTTCTAAATTCGTTTTGTGTCAACTTTTTAGCATTTTCTCCTGCGATATCTGCGAATCTTAATACTAGTCTTATCTTCCAATTTTCTTACCTCTCGTGTCAAAGGTTTACGAGTCTTGCATGTAAACCCCTCACGCCATACGAACTGCCAAGTTACTGTATCAACTCAAGTGGATCTGTCGCTCGCCTATTGATCTGCACCTGCGCCGTTGATTGCAACTTGTGACGCAGTTACGAGTACACTTACTCTGGAAACCTTGTTTTGTATTTTTGTTTATTTACGTTTACGACTAAACCCGCATTTGACCTCAATCTCACCGGATGGTATCTTATCTTATGATAGGGGACAGGGATTAACCCGGCGGCACTTCGACCCTTGAGGATCTTTTGTGCCTACCGCATTTCACATACTGGTAATTTCAGTGTGCAGGTTTCCTTCACCGTTAGAGCAGTCGGTAAATATACGTAAGTTTTCGAAAAATACGAAAAACTCATTGTTACATGGCACTGCACGGTTTGAAACCCGGACTTCCCGCATGGGAGTCCGGTGTCCTAGCCACTAGGCCACCGACGCTCTGCAGCGGATGGTAAAGCGACGATGAGGCTGAAGAAGGAGCACACGGGCTTAGTAAGTACTGGCTCTTCTGTAAACACTGCCGCAACACATCAACGCCGAAGCGAAGATATTGTTGAGAACCGTGTGTTGGGGCTTTATCATGGTCACACATCAGCACACCTTTCGTGGACTTGCGCTATTTAACCATATTGGGGACTTACCTTTTTTTTAAAATAAATAGGAGCGCAAACGAGCAATTGGGTCATGCAGTTATTAGAGGGTGAGATGCGCTGCTAATCTTGGTAACTTAGATGGAGTGCCTCATGTACCGGTAATTAAGCTAGTTATATTACCTTTCGAATCAGTGCCGCAAAGCAGCAATGCAAACATTGTTGCTTTGCGGCAGAAATAGGTAAATGGGTGGTACTAACCCTGATACTGCAACCTTTCGTCAAAATATCCGTTTTTATTTTGTCAAGTTCTACTTTCGTCAAGTCATGAGGTTCGTCAAATTCTTTTTTCGTCAAGTTAAGACCTGTTTTGCACAAAACGCTATAATCTGATATCGCGCTTGGGGGCAACTTCCTTTGGCGAAAGAGCTTATGTATGACGCACAGAGTTTTAGACTAGGTAAGTTTAGACAGAAGATTGGTATATAAACTGAAAGATGAATCTGTATATTTATTGAACAACATCCTGGTATATAAACTGAAAGATGAATCTGTATATTTATCGATCAACATGCTAGTTTATAAACTGAAAGATGAATCTGTATATTTATTGAACAACATCCTGGTATATAAACTGAAAGATGAATCTGTATATTTATTGAACAACATCCTGGTATATAAACTGAAAGATAAATCTGTATATTTATTGAACAACATCCTGGTATATAAACTGAAAGATAAATCTGTATATTTATCGATCAACATCCTGGTATATATAAACTGAAAGATGAATCTGTATATTTATCGATCAACATCCTGGTATATATAAACTGAAAGATAAATCTGTATATTTATCGATCAACATCCTGGTATATAAACTGAAAGATGAATCTGTATATTTATCGATCAACATCCTGGTATATATAAACTGAAAGATAAATCTGTATATTTATCGATCAACATCCTGGTATATAAACTGAAAGATGAATCTGTATATTTATCGATCAACATCCTGGTATATAAACTGAAAGATGAATCTGTATATTTATCGATCAACATCCTGGTATATAAACTGAAAGATGAATCTGTATATTTATCGATCAACATCCTGGTATATAAACTGAAAGATGAATCTGTATATTTATCGATCAACACCCTGGCATATAAACTGAAAGATGAATCTGTATATTTATCATCAACATCCTGGCATATAAACTGAAAGATGAATCTGTATATTTATCGATCAACATCCTGGTATATAAACTGAAAGATAAATCTGTATATTTATCGATCAACATCCTGGCATATAAACTGAAATATGAATCTGTATATTTATCGATCAACATCCTGGCATATAAACTGCAAGATGAATCTGTATATTTATCGATCAACATCCTGGCATATAAACTGAAAGATGAATCTGTATATTTATCATCAACATCCTGGTATATAAACTGAAAGATGAATCTGTATATTTATCATCAACATCCTGGTATTTAAACTGAAAGATTAATCTGTATATTTATCGATCAACATCCTAGTTTATAAACTGATAGATGTATCTGTATATTTATTGAACAACATCCTGGTATGTAAACTGAAAGATGAATCTGTATATTTATCGATCAACATCCTAGTTTATAAACTGATAGATGTATCTGTATATTTATTGAACAACATCCTGGTATGTAAACTGAAAGATGAATCTGTATATTTATCGATCAACATCCATGTCCGTAAACATAATACTGAATGGATAATAAACTTTAAATATTTTCAGAACAGAGAAAATTGACAGTACCATATTTTCAAAACATTTCGTTTCTTGTATTGACTTCTGTGAAATTTGGTACTTTTATAAGTACAACATGTATGACATGATTGATCATTACTACTTAATATCTACCTTAATCTCTGTTTGATAGTACTGATTACCTAGATACAGGTATGCTTGCTGCATAATTTTGGAGTTAGAGCATTGATTGATTGTTAAAGCTAGTCGTATGTATTATCATCATCAGCCTATTAATGTCCCCACTGTTGGGGAACAGGCCTCCCAAGGGGGCACGGGCCCAATGCTGATGGATTTCAAAGGGTTATTGTAAATTCGCCCCATTATAAATTCGCCACAAACAAAAAATATGTGTAAACTCGCGACAGGTAGGTACAGGTTGTTGTAAATTCGCCACACTCTTGTTTTTTAATTGTAAACTCGCCACACTGGATTTTTTTCCGTACAGTCAGCAGACAAAATCAAACAAGTAGTAATTATTAATTATTAATTTTTCTTTTAATCATAGATTTTTCATATAATTAACCTAACATCTATATTAAATCACAGCTCTCATACCTTCGGAAACTTTTTATTTCCTCAGACATGCAGGTTTTCTCACGATGTTTTCCTTCACCGTTAGAGCAGTCGGTAAATGTAGGTAAGTCTTCGAAAAATCCGAAAAACTCATTGGTATATGGCATTCAGCATTGCATGGTTTCAAACCCGGATCTCTCGCATGGGAGCCCGGCGTCCTAGCCACCAGTCCACCGACGCTCTGTATGTATTTTTTTTATTATTCTGACAACAACGCTAAATTCAATATGTAGGCACATAGTAACAGACAACAGCCATCAAAATATTCATTCAATTTCCAATTGACCACTTTTGCAAACAAGTTTGGCAAGGTCATCCTTTTGCGACACAAGTTTTACTTCATCGTGCATTGCTTTTCTTGAAAGACGTATGTAACTCTGAGGAATGTTACTGCCAGCAATGGTAAGTATATATGCGAAATATTTTTATGATTCTCGGTGTAAGAGACGTTTGATTGTAATTCCCATGGTCATTCGTTTAAAAAAACTATTTGTATCAGTAGCCTGTGAGCCAATAGCATAAACAGCTTATATAAATAGCAACGTAAAGTAGCTTGTCACAGTATATGTCTTTCCCGTGGTAATGCTGTGTTTACATGGTAGAAAGTGATCATTTTATCCGTGTATGGGTGTTAGCACCTTTGAATGGTATGGCGGCTGGCTGCCTCGTGGAAAACCTAGTAATCATATTGTAGTAATCAGGCAACAAGCTCTGATCTGATTTGCTGCTTGGTGTCGTGTCATTATCTGAATTGTAAAAGCAGATGCCAAAAGGTTAAGAAGTTAAACTTAGTTGCAGGACTGTCTCCACTCCCCTCACTGTCTTTTACGCCTATTCTGTATGCCATATTTTTTCCAGGCAAACTATGTTCTATAAATTCATTTGTAGAGCCCTACTGTTTTACTTTGCTTTCCCTGTTTCCTTGCTGAATGCGCGTAATATTGTGTCGTATAACCTGCCTTGATTTCACTTGCAAACAGACCTCCATAGGCCACATCTTTGCGTGAGTTTATCGCAAAAAAATCACGTGTTTTGTCTGAATGGATATTCTTGGGTGTGTTTAGCGTAAACTGACGATTTTTTTAAATTTTTTTCCTCTCAATTAATGCAAAAAAGGGCCTAGCATATTTTATTACTACAGAATAGGGATGTTACGGTGGTAGTTTTACCGGAACCGTAGGTTTGAAATTTGATTTATCGGAGTCGGAACCGGATTTGGAACCGAAGGCAGAGGCGGAGGTAGAAGAGAGATGTTCAGAAGAAGTTTGTTATGTATTAGAGCCGCACAACAGATAAGCCGAGGACAACAGTCAAACGCGGTAGCTATTTGCATACTGCATATAATAAACTCAAGGCGGTGGACGCAGCGCACCGTAAACTTTAGCTAGGTACCTATACTTATTATAACTGCAACTAGATACATATCGCACAAAGTTCAAATTTTAAACCGTTTTTAAATTTTTATAGCTGAGCAATATTTTTCTATGATGACGTTTGCGGCAATAAATCATGTTCCTTTATGTAATTCTACACTATTTAATAAAATATTGATATTTGAATATGTTTTCTCACAAATTTGGACTTTGCCGTATTGGCGTCAAATTCATACAATGCAATTGTAGCGCGCCTGACACACTTCAAAACAAAAACCTGAACCGGCCACATAAGTAGTATAGCAAAATAAGCGATATCGTGGCTACGAACGTGAGGGGATTCCCTTCGAAACTTGTACGCGCTCTGGTCGCGGTTCGGTATAACCCCCGATTCAAAATTATCGGAGTCGGAGGTGTAAAATCAATCGGAAGTTCCAACCTTTCGGAGTCGAAGTAGAAGCTCCGTAACATCCCTACTACAGAGTAATATTGTAACTGACTCTATCTTACCCATACTTACATTGTATATTTTATGAGCATTTCGCTCGTGCACGTCTTTTGGCCGTAACCGGCGATAAGACGCAGTTTTTAGGTCAAGTCGTTTGCCCCAACCGATTGAGCCGCTTGGAGGTCGAACAAGCGGTTCCTTCTCTGATGTTCACCCCGAATAGATCTTTTTTGGGATCCGTACCCCGAAGGGGAAACCGAACCCTATGGCTGTCTGTCAATCAATCAAACATTTATTGCTCAACACAAACTACATGACAATTATGTAGTTGTTACATGATTAATTGATTATTACATGCCGCAGTTTACCAAAAGAGATTGGACGGATCCCATACAAGCTTGGACCCAATTTTTCTTCCGTTTCCGTACATTTGATAGATTTCGCCTAGAACTGCATCTTTTATGAAGGCATGAACCTCCTAAGTCGTGTGGAATAGGACTTTTGTTTAGTTGCTTAGAATCAGAGCACCATGGAGACATTTATGGTCTCTAGCTCCTATTCCACACTAGTTAGGGAGTTCGTCCCATAATGATAGATGTAGTCCTAGATGAGATCTATCAAATGCGCTATGTTTAGTTGGAGGCGAAACCGTGGGTACAAAAGCGCCCAATCTCTTTTAGGTGTACAATTTTATAGGTAAACAATTAAACTCAGACTACGCGCGCGACGTAAGAGGGACGCGGTGCGAGATGCCAGAGGGCGAGCGGAACCTCCCGCTCGCCCGCTGTCATCTCGCCCTCCGCCCATCTTACGTCGCGGGCGTAGCCTGAGTTACATGGTTTACCTATACTTAATTCGCCCGTCAATTTTGAATAAGGGTTCCATTTTCCCCTTCGGGGTGTGAGGCCCTGAAGAGATGTACATAGATACCTATAGCTATAATCCTTCCAGAAACTACTACAGACTGTGTTACTATGTTAATAATAGTAATAGATAAGATATGATATATTTTACAATATTTATCAGCAAATAATGGCGATGTTCGATAACATTCGGACAACCACCTGTGTTACAGTTATACTACATTCCATCAATTTTGTTTTGATTATTTCTGTTGATAGTTATATTATTATACAGATATGGAGATAAAAAATGATAATAAACAAATCATTTAGTATTAAAAATACTAACAACCAACTGGCAGAGTTGTTCAAGCCGCAGGTATGGGCTTATACAGCGGGGGCTCGGGTGAAAATGTACTATAAATAAAATAAAAAATAATTTAAAAATCTACTAGCGGTTATCCAGGCGGTTCCGTTCCGACCGCGCCCAGGTAATTAATTTACTGTATGATCAATCGAACACTTACTGACCTAACTAGCATTTGGCTAAGGCTCCGATTACACGACGACGCGTCGCTGGAACCGTCGACGGTTCGGTTCAGGTACCGGTACCGGCCGTGTAGTCGACTGCATTCAACCTCATGCGTTTGTTAGAATGGCAACATAGCGCTATCATGTAGAGCAATAATAAAATATATAAAATAATATTTGAATAGTAAATTATAGTCAAGACGACATGATACTACACTATTGTATAGACACTACTAATTTTAATTATAATTCCACCATAGTTACACTACACATAGCTACATGATAGTTTCATGTTATAATTGGATCATCTCAAAACGGCAAATGGACTAAGGTCAGTCTAGTTACCAACCTTCTCACAATGGCTATAATAATGCGATAATAAGAACTACCTACGTGATATGTTTGGTACTGGTTATTCATAGTAGGTAAGAGTAACCTCAGGTTTAGTGAATTACCTACGTAATTAATGAAGTACCTACATTTGATTTAATAAGTCATGTGTAGTTAATATTACCAAGCACTACCAATGTTCTATTGATTAAATGTAACTGCAATGGAAATGTCAGTCAGTGACTATGCAAAATAATAATATACTGCATTTATTTAGTTATTCATTCTAAGTTAGCAAGTAACATTTACTGACAATATACTGTAATAGCGAGGGTGGCATTGCTAATTGTAAAACTATCCTGCCTGAGACTGTTAGGCAATATTTAATATATATTATAAGGGATAGTTTTTAAGAGAAAACAAGAAGAATCACACTTTGATATATCATTACTGTATTCATATAAATCATCAGTGTCAGACAAATATCAGAGGAACACACTTATCAAAGGCATCTTAGCTACGACATCAAAGTAATACAATTCAATACTCATCTTTTGTATTATACAGCACAGCAGTCATAATTTATATACAAATCAGGTACACTGGTGTCGATAGAACAAACTTAGACTTGGACAGCATGGCAGAAGTATATACGTTTTTACACTAGAGGCACATCGCAGACTGAACTCCCATCTTGGGCGTAGGCTTGTATTTATATAAAAATGTCGCCATGCTGTCGATTCCGACTACCGTACAATGTTTTAAACACTATTTCACTTTAGGGCTATTACATTGTAATGGACACATTAATTAATCTATTGTTAATTATATTGGATATTTATCAACGTGTTTTATAACATTAACTTATAATTTAAAGCTAAGTCTAATAATACCATCGTACGATGTAAACAACAAAATGAGGTGGCGTGATACCGCCCCGCCATATTGTCTGCCGGATACGTTTCACTACTTTTTAGATTACTTAGTATTATGAAGCATTATATTTAAATAAATAATATGATCATTTCTGAACTCTAAAAATGCAATATTAACAATAATCATTACTAACTATCAATTTCCAATATATTAGCATGGCCTAGTTAGAAGCCAAATTATCACGCGTCCGCTGACGTGTTTTACAGGAAGATACAAAAATCTATATACATTGAAAATGTGTAATACTTCTATTATTGTTTCAGAAATAATATTTTCTGAGCATCTAAATTCAAAATACGAATTAAATTGTCATTATATTGCCATAAAAGCTCAAAGAAATATTTATAATCTGTCACGGCCATACTGACAATATACTTCGTCCACGAAGTACATAATAATTACAAAGAAAAAACCATTAACATCATGCTCTATTCCATAGACATTTACACAAAACAAATTGTTACTAAAATTTTACATGTACTGTACCCAGCCAATAGCTTAGGAATATTGGTCCCATCTAACGCCATTAATGAGACTATGCAAAATCTGCAAATAATCGACCAGTGGAAAGAGTACAAACTCAATAATGTATAGTTTTAAGTCATTGAACATCAAATTAATAAATTAGCAAATTACTCAAATGCTGTAAGTATATATAAATCAGTTAATAATGTTAAACCCAGTTCCATTTACTTTCGATATGTCGAAAACAAATTAATTCGAAACCTTTTAAAAAATGTTATGTAACCAATCGCCTTGACAGTCCTTTCAACTGCCACACGTAAAATTGCTAACCTGCACCAAGATCAGGCGATCCGATAGTCTAGCAGAAACAACAAAAGAATAAACAGCGTGTTAATAAATAAATAATGATAATGATGAAAATAATAATGGAATAGTAGGCCGTTATCCTGTCTGACATGCTAAACCTCGGATCCACTAGTGTGACTTTGAATAGCATCAACTGCTGACCACCCAGTAACAAACACAAAGTAGATAATAATACAATATTACAGTCAGCAGTTTTGACATGTTATTCCACCCCGCTCGCCGCCAGCGAGGCTGTCAAATGACACCAAACTACTAACTAATCGACCAGCGAATAAGATTTATAACTATGATACATACGTAGCTAGTTGCTTGACATGTTATTCCAACTCATCGCCGCTAGCGAGTCTGCCAAATGACACTAAACAACCAACCGACCGGCGAATAAATATTTATAACTGATACATACGTAGCTAGTTGCTCGACATGTTATTCCAACTCATCGCCGCTAGTGAATCTGCCAAATGACACCAAACAACCAACCGACCGGCGAATAAATAAGTATCTATATAAATATGATTGAACTAGTTGTCTATTTGGCCACGGCACCCACAGTGGTACCAAGGCGACATTAGACAAATTGGACAATATATGTACAGTATTGGACAATACAGTACTATAGCATGTAATGACTAGTTGTCTATTGAGACTACGGCACCCACAGTGGTACCAAGCCGACATTAGACAAATTGGACAGTACATGTGATAAACAGTAATATAGCATGTACTGAACTAGTTGTATATTGTGGCCACGGCACCCACAGTGGTACCAAGCCGACATAAGACAAATTGGACAGTACATGTGATATACAGTAATATAGATATAACTTTCTAAAGTGCAAAGAACCGCTTGTATGGCTATAACGGGTGCGTTTAGCACGACACCCACGGCAGCGTTGGAGATCGTGTTGGACCTCCCACCACTGCATATAGTGATACAGTCGGAGGCAGTTAAGGCTCTCCACAGATTGTCTGTGAGTAACATCTGGAAAATTAACATGCCTAAGACTGAACACACTGATTTGAGGGTCGGTGCAGACCATGAGGGAATAATGAGCATGGGCTGCGATAGGGCTCAGCCCCAGTCCATATTCAATAAAAGGTATAAAATACATGTTCCTACAAGGGAAGAATGGAGCCGTGGTCTGAAACCACAAGATGAGAACAGTACACAGAGAGATGAGTACACAGATGGTTCCAAAATGGAGTCTGGTACAGGTGCAGGAATTTATGTAAAGGACTGCAATATTAGTTAAAGCATGGGTAAGCATGGCACGGTCTTTCAGTCTGAGGTGTATGCAATAATTGCCTGTGCACAGGAGAACTTGGACAGAAATGTCAGGGACAAAACTGTTTACATCCTGAGTGACAACCAAGCAGCGCTCAGGACCTTGGACTCCTGCAGGGTGGACTCAGGACTGGTACTAAATTGTGTTCGATCACTTAATAAATTGTGTCGACACAATAAGTTGCGGTTTAGTCTGGGTACCAGGCCATGTAGGGGTGCTGGGAAATGAGTGTGCTGATGAGCTGGCTAAAAAGGGCTCAAAAACCTTTTACGGGGCCTGGCCTTTTGTTGGACTCTCAATGAGTACCATCAAAATAGCCATTAAGGCTAAAGCCAAGGACCTGCATATGGTGGAGTGGTCAAAAACCAACTTGAAACACTCTAAGAGGTTGATTGGAAATGGTGACACGACTGGGTGAGACACAACGCGGTTAACAAAGATTATGAAGTCATTCATAGTGAATTTTATAAAGTTAGTTATTTTGTTTATTATTTTAATTGTCAATGTTATTGTTATTTTGAATGTATATTATTGACGAACAAAAGTGTACAATTTGTACCAACTTGAAATAAACTAATTGAATTGAATAGAAAAATCTACAACCATAGCAGGAGTCTCACCCGTCTCATTGTAGGGGCGTTCACAGGCCATTTTGGCACTAAGAGCCTCCTACACAAGATGAGACTGGCAGACAATCCCACCTGTAGAGCCTGTGGTGACACCGTTGAGTCAATGGAACACTTGCTGTGCGAATGTGACTCGTTAGCTAGAAAGCGTATGAGTCTTCTGGGGGTCGCCTACCCGAAACCAGAGGACTATAGGCTCCTACCTGTAAGCTGTATAGCGTCCTTGATGCAAAGCATCTTTAAGGAACAGGAAGGAGACTAAGGTAAGGGGTGAGCACAAAAGATCCCTGAGGGTCGAAGTGCCGCTAGGGTTACCCCTGGCCCCCCTATCATAAGATAAGATGATAAGATAATAGATATACATACATACTGTAATGCAATGTATATGTTAATAAATAAAATTAATAAATTATAATTTGAAGACCTAGTCAGCAATAGAAATTCAAATACCTAATGCTTTGCAGATAAAATATCTTCATAACTTTTTCTACCGTATATCTATCGATAGCCTTATGTTACATACTGTCTTTTTCTACCGAATATCTATCGATAGCATTATGTTACATACTGTCTTTTTCTACCGTATATCTATCGATAGCCTTATGTTACATACTGTTGGTTAACATATCGAAATATTGTTGTCATTGGATAACGAAGAGATAACTAACAGGTTGTCATCAATTTCCTGGCGCGTCATTCGGCGCCAGCGCAAGGCATCTTCATGAACATGGACAGCTTGGCACGACATCACACGAAACCAAGTTGAACCAGGAAGATCGTTACAAGCATCCAAATGAACTGAAATTAGAGAATAATATTTTATTGTAAAAGTTATTTGATATTCGAATATTTACCTAATTTAGTCAACTATTTAATAATCATGATAGCAAATTGCAAGATTTTATTTTTCATTTAAAACTGGTCTATTGAGTAAAAGCATTTAGTTATTAGCAAGTCATTTAGTTTATTGTGAAAAGAGGTAATTTGTACAGTTTGGTGGTGAACCGCCGAATGAAAGACTGTCTTTATTGAAAATATGCTTTGCTATATAAGTAATTCTACACGACAAAACTATAACTTGTTGTAATATGCGACTAGCGCCATCTATCGACGGATAGGGTCAAACAAATTGTTTTTCTAATTTTATATTGACGAGAATTTTATTATAAAATTGAATTGACATAACGTGGACTTTTTTATTATTATAGTAAGACATGGTGGTGGAGCTACAAGTAAATTGTTTCGTCGTGGAAAAAACGTTTTTATCCAAATTTTTCCTAACAAATAATACACTTTCATGTGCAAATAGAATGCAGACTAAGAATTATGCCGCTATGATACAACTATTATGGTCAGTCAAATCCATTTTCGTCAAAAACACCGTTCGGCTAACCTGACCGATATTATTGTGTACTGCGGGTAGAAAATAATACGTATCTTTAATCTGGGTTGACTCGAGGTGGACCTCGACACCTTTTCCAGCACAACGAAGTCGACAACAGGATCTTGCAGCGTTAGGGGTAGGTGTGAAGACAGCCCATGCATCTGCATCACTCCCACACACAGCGCATCCGTCCGCGCTTAGTTTGAGAAACTGAAACTGAGATTAGCAAATATTCAGAACTGTCTGAGCATGGTTGAGCTATCCCACTTCTGATGTTAGAATGGCAACATAGCGCTATCATGTAGAGCAATAATAAAATATATAAAATAATATTTGAATAGTAAATTATAGTCAAGACGACATGATACTACACTATTGTATAGACACTACTAATTTTAATTATAATTCCACCATAGTTACACTACACATAGCTACATGATAGTTTCATGTTATAATTGGATCATCTCAAAACGGCAAATGGACTAAGGTCAGTCTAGTTACCAACCTTCTCACAATGGCTATAATAATGCGATAATAAGAACTACCTACGTGATATGTTTGGTACTGGTTATTCATAGTAGGTAAGAGTAACCTCAGGTTTAGTGAATTACCTACGTAATTAATGAAGTACCTACATTTGATTTAATAAGTCATGTGTAGTTAATATTACCAAGCACTACCAATGTTCTATTGATTAAATGTAACTGCAATGGAAATGTCAGTCAGTGACTATGCAAAATAATAATATACTGCATTTATTTAGTTATTCATTCTAAGTTAGCAAGTAACATTTACTGACAATATACTGTAATAGCGAGGGTGGCATTGCTAATTGTAAAACTATCCTGCCTGAGACTGTTAGGCAATATTTAATATATATTATAAGGGATAGTTTTTAAGAGAAAACAAGAAGAATCACACTTTGATATATCATTACTGTATTCATATAAATCATCAGTGTCAGACAAATATCAGAGGAACACACTTATCAAAGGCATCTTAGCTACGACATCAAAGTAATACAATTCAATACTCATCTTTTGTATTATACAGCACAGCAGTCATAATTTATATACAAATCAGGTACACTGGTGTCGATAGAACAAACTTAGACTTGGACAGCATGGCAGAAGTATATACGTTTTTACACTAGAGGCACATCGCAGACTGAACTCCCATCTTGGGCGTAGGCTTGTATTTATATAAAAATGTCGCCATGCTGTCGATTCCGACTACCGTACAATGTTTTAAACACTATTTCACTTTAGGGCTATTACATTGTAATGGACACATTAATTAATCTATTGTTAATTATATTGGATATTTATCAACGTGTTTTATAACATTAACTTATAATTTAAAGCTAAGTCTAATAATACCATCGTACGATGTAAACAACAAAATGAGGTGGCGTGATACCGCCCCGCCATATTGTCTGCCGGATACGTTTCACTACTTTTTAGATTACTTAGTATTATGAAGCATTATATTTAAATAAATAATATGATCATTTCTGAACTCTAAAAATGCAATATTAACAATAATCATTACTAACTATCAATTTCCAATATATTAGCATGGCCTAGTTAGAAGCCAAATTATCACGCGTCCGCTGACGTGTTTTACAGGAAGATACAAAAATCTATATACATTGAAAATGTGTAATACTTCTATTATTGTTTCAGAAATAATATTTTCTGAGCATCTAAATTCAAAATACGAATTAAATTGTCATTATATTGCCATAAAAGCTCAAAGAAATATTTATAATCTGTCACGTTCATGCGCTCAAGCCCCGCCCACTCGGGTCAGGAACCGCGCTGGCCGGTTCCAAGTGAAACTGTTGTTTTGTTTGAGTTTATATGAAATACCGCTTCCAGCTCGCCACCTTCATCAAACTTAATTACTTTTGCTTATTTATTTGTTTTTGTAATATATTTGTTTAATATTATTTTTGTCTTCTGTACCTAGTTGTTTGTATGTGTGTATCGGAAATAAATAATCTTTCTTTCTTTCATTCAAACTCATGCGTTGCGCTTAAGCCCCCCTGCCCACTCGGTTCAGGAACCGAGCAGGCCGGTTCCAAGTGGTACGTGTACGTGTAGTCGACAGCGCATTTTTGTTTGAGTTTATATGAAGCACCGGTTCCATGGAACCGTTGTAGGAACCGTCGTCGTGTAGTCCTGGCCTAGTAGTTTCTATCTACGGTCTCCAGTATCTAGCGCAAGCGTAGCTGTTCGAATACGCTAACAAAAAAGGAATTACCAAACTATTTTTGAACGTGGTATGACTATGTGCAAAGTTCAACTAGGCTAGGATACTGGAACCGTCGTAGGAACCGTCGTCGTGTAATCCGAGCCTAAGAGTCCCTTCTATCACACGATTCACACCTCGATCTAAATAATACTGTAATTGCAAATTTTCCACGTTCAATCATGCCTTCATATTACGCGTGTTTACGTCGTGTCATCTAATATTATGCTATGTGTATATTTACTATGGAATAATCATATTTTCAACACGTCGCGTTGTTAGCACATCCGTTGCTATGCTGGGTAATGCAACGATTGTAGTACACGAGTCCGTGTCCTGTTATTTTACTTATTTGTATTTGTTTATTTCAAAGTGCGTTGGTGGCACAGTGGCTAGGACACGGAACTCCAGGTTCGTTTTTATGCAGAAGTCGGTGCGTGTTTGTTAATAGTAGGTAGGGAATTATATATTAGGTTAGTTAATATTAGTGATTTATAATGTGTTGATGTGTGTGTGTGACGCTGACGCGTACTCACTACGTGTACAAATTCTATACTATATTTATAAAAGGGAGCAATAAGTCCGCCGATAAACTGCTAAGCAGTTTGGCGGTATACATTTATATATTACTGTATATTACTGTACTGTGTAAAAGTTGAATAAAAAAAACCGTGTAGGCACTACAAAATACGAAAAACTCATTGGTACATGGCAATGTACCAATGAGTTTTTCGTATTTTTCGAAAACTTCCGTACATTTACCGGCTCTAACGGTGAAGGAAAACATCGTGAGGAAACCCCATTTTGCACACTGGTCTTCTCAGTGTGCAAAATGGGGTAGGCACAAAAGATCCTCAAGGGTCGAAGTGCCGCTGGAGTTATACGCAGCCTCCTGTCATAAGATAAGATTTGTTTATTTCTGGGTTACTTAATCGCTAAAGGAGGTATTATGTAATAATTAACGGCTATTGAAATGAAATACATTTAATTGTTCGATTTTTGGTTAAATATTATATGTTACTCATACAATGTTATGAAGTAATAGTAATTGTAAACATTAATATTTTCTATGCCTTTTAAATTGGCTGAATACTGTGACATGTGCATTACTATAAGACCTGTAAGATTGGGTATTCTAACAAATAAATGATTGATTGATTGATACATTTTAGTGCGAAACAAAAACCTGCTATTCCTAGGGTACAATTTTTTTTAATAAGAATACGTACAATAACTTCAGTTATTTAAATTAAATGGAGCTGAAAGCATTGCATGAAGCTTTTATAATTTTCTGGTTACTCTAAGTCTAGCCACTTCTGTTGCTAAGGCTACATAAAAAGGAGGCCATACCTAGAAATACGTAGCTAAATTGAAAACTTTAGCACCAGTTAGTAGCACTAAAATGAATAATCAACCACATTTTATGGGCAATTGTGATTTTATAACTCGTAAAATTCTGCAATAACATTTGTGCCATTGAATGTCGTCAAATAAACTTGAAAATTCTGGTAACATTTTTTGTAAAATAACACGACATGGGCTCTTGAATACCACTTGAAATAAGCTGATACATACCGAAAAAATTAGGCCATTACAACGAACTACATTTTCCTGAAGATAGAGTGTTGGATTGCTGAATCTAGGGATCCGTACCCCGAAGGGGAATGGTATAAGGGGGCGTCCATTAATTACGTGAGGCGTTTAAGGGCGGGGGAGGCTGTCGAGCCGAATCTCACGTGGGGGGGATCACGTAATTTTTTTATCCGCAAGAAACAGTATAAAATTGCGAGAAAACTGGGTTAAATTAAGTAAAACATGTTTCTCCACTAAAATATGGCCAGATCCTATCCTATCATATTTATCGCGATTTATTAACGTATTTACACTAAAAATACACATTTTGAATAATCTCATGTGAGATAGGGGGGGGGGGGGGGGGGTCGAGCCAAATCTCACGACATCTCACCAAGGTGGGAGGGCTCTAAAATCGCCAAAATCGCCTCGCGTACCGTAATAAAGAATGGCATCCATTTATTACGCATTTATAGTCTTTATAGTACGCCCGCCTCTATATGGCGAGGCCCGACTCGTACTTGGCCGGTTTATTTTGTATCGATGTCTGGTGACCGGTGTTTATAAGTTTAAATATAGCGGCACCACCGGCGTCATCTATTTGTGTACACCAAGATAAGTTCTATATTGTGGTGCGCACGCGGCGGTCAGTGTTGCTGTATCGATATTGCTTTTACTCGTTGTGATTAACATCTGTAATAGTTTGTAAGTTGTGACCAAAACAAGTAACAGTATTTTCCCCACTCAATACTTACATTTGTCTTATAAATAAATAAAAATAAAATAATCTTTATTGAAAACTTCAGTGAGGCGTAAGTAATTTCATGTGGATTCCATACTACTGAGACAGTCTCAAGCTTACTCCTAACTAGGGCGTTGTAAACAAGTTTTATGGCCCCGGTGTCATAGAAATCACGTGTATTACGGATCACGAACCCCAATCTTCGATAGCAATTGGCAGCGAGCGCCTTCATGTGCTCATGGAAGTTAAGATGCATATCGAAAATGACATCCAGGTCCCTGACAGAGTCGACGCGGACTATGGGCTCAGTACCCAGCAAGTATTGAGCATAACGAGGGTTATGGGCACGACTGAAAGTCATGACTGAGCACTTGGCTGCATTAAAAAGAACATTGTCATCATATGCACTCGCTGCAGTTGCAGGTAATCTTACTCGTGTCTGTTTACTGCGCCACTGCAATGTGCATAGTGCATCCCACATGTGTATGTAACATTATCTGTTTATTGTACGATTTGTACGACTCCAAGCGTTAGGTAATTACTAATTACTTAGTCAGTGTCAAGGCCGGAAAAATCTAGGACCTACCTAAAACCTTCGGTGCTCAAGTCTGACTCGAACTTGGCCGATTTTTTATCTATATTATACATACCTAGTATGTCACCGTTTGAATTTTCAAAGTAGAATTATCTATGCCTAGCCTAGTTACAATTTTAGACAGCGACACACACGGCAAAACGATAGACAATAGATTAGGGATTCCGGGAAAACGTGAAATAAACTAAGATTCCATGAAATTATTCTAACATCATGTAACAGTCACGCTATTCTATTCAAATATGATATTCTATGATATATTATATATTAAGTATTATATTTCTGTATATATTATTACTACTGCTTTGCAGCTTGCAAAGGTTTGCATTATTTAATTTTAATTATATTGTTATTTATTTATTTGAGGGTAGTATCTATTTTATACGCCTTTTGCACCCGTATATTATGTATCTTATGATTTTTTTATCACCTGAAGATTGTCTGGAAGATATCGCTTAAAACTATAAGGCCGCCTTCTGCACATTGTATTGCACCTCTCTTTATGTTGTATGTTTTGTTTTGTCCTGGGTGTGCAATAAAGTATATTTGTATTGTATTGTATACTTATTCCCATGAAGGAACGAACGCCCGCCCCTAGGGAGACTATTTTTTTCTTTCATCCAAGCTTGTTCCCAAATTAGTATTCAGTTAGTTTACACTAATTTATACTAGACGACATATCTTGGGTCAATACTTCTATGTATACTTCAGACCTTTGCCCTGACTCTATCTACCATGGTTGTGAATAAACTTTAAATTTACTGATTACCTTTATCTCTAACAACGTGACCCTTTGCTTCTACTTGTGTTATCTTTTCCTTGTACTATGCAAGTTACATGGGCGGATTCAGACAAATTAATAGGGTATTAACCTAAATTTGTTTATTGGATCAATCAACTTACATGGACATCCTGAAGAATGATCTAAAATTAGTTTTTCGATATCTCGACTAACATCAGAGATATTAATGGTTTAAGTTGGTACTGGAGAGATGTACTGTCCCTTCTTAGCAAGCAACAGTCCTTTATCCTGTATAAAGGTTAAGCATAGTTTTTTTGCTATTTCTGAGATATCTAGTACTCGAACCTCGGTTGACCCCATAGAGTCTTTTGTTTCTGACACAAAATAGAATCGATTGGCATCGAAAAATTTTGTGTGAAAAATAGCATTTTTCTCGCTGACTGTACCTTTTCAAAAATCTGTGAATGCAGTTTTAAATAGCTCCAAAAGTTAGGAAAGGTCTCCTAAGACCATTTTCTCGTAGCTCCAACGGATCTGGTAGCTGCCCTGGGTGCCTCGCCGAAAGTTTCCATCGTGTATATAGCCAGGACCTGCTTGTATGGCGCTAGGGAACATTGACGTCATATTACTTATTGCCGTTTCTTTCTACCGTCTGATTTTTGATTGCCCTGTGTCTATTTTATTTTTCAACGAATTTTAATTCTGTTTTCACATTTGACCATAGATAAACATTGTCTATTTCTTATTTTTTATTATGAAATGCGTTTGATATTTGATACTTGAAAATACCTATAGAAAATTTAAAAAAAAATGTAATATGTTTGTACGCGAAGTGCGTGAGTTTTTAGAAAATGATTCGGGCTTTGAAAACTTTGGTGTGCTTTGGTTATTGTTAATGATACGCGAATGTACTTACATTGTAGTAAGACAGAGATAGAGGCTGATTTTATCTAAGAGCTCGCGAACTGTACAAAGATTCATAAAACCACTTTACCGATCAGAGGCCCGATTCTACGAATACATCGTAATCTCAATAGGAACTATATTGCAGCCATAGGACGCTTTTGGCCCGGAGGGGCTCAGATGAAAATGGCACTTGCGGTCACCCATCCTGGTTCTGACCGCGCCCAATGTTGCTTAACCTGTACGATCACTTGCGCGCCATGCTCATAACTAGACTACGAAATGAACCCCTCATTTATTTCTTTATCCTGCGATAAACTGACATTACAATTATTTTTTCCCTTTCTTCCACAGCGAGAGCAGCATGTTCGTGTCCCGCCGCCGCTGGATACTCAAAACGTGCGGCACGACCACCCCTCTCCGATGCGTGCGCGCAGTTCTAGCGCTGGCGCGTGACGTGGCGGGGCACGCGCGCGTGCATAACGTTTTCTACTCGCGGCGGGAGTTCGCACGCCCGCACGCCCAGCTGCAGCCGCATGACAACTTCGATGCTGAGGTGAGCTAGTTACGATGGGAGGTCGGCTGTTTACGATGGAAGGTCATCTGGTTACGATAGGTCAGCTAGTTATGATGGGACGTCAGCTAGTTACGTTGGGAGGTCAGCTTGTTAAGATGTAAAGTCAGTTAGTTATGATGGGAGGTCGGCTAGTTACGATGGGAGGTTAGCTGGTTACGATAGGTCAGCTAGTTAAGATGTAAAGTCAGAGTTATGATGGGGGGTCGGCAAGTTAAAATGGGTCAGCTAGCTATGATGGGAGGTCAGCTAGTTACGGTGGGAGGTCGGGTAGTTACGATGGGAGGTCAGTTAGTTTTGATGGGAGGTCAGCTGGTTAAGATAGGAGGTCAGCTAGTTAATTCGATTATGTAGTTAAGGATGGGTCAGCTAGTTACGATGCGAGGTCAACCAGTTACGTTGGTTAGATCAGCTAGTTCCCAATGGTTCAAAGTGTTGCGGTGCAGCTCACCCAGCTCCCGCCATAAGATAGTCAGTTACCTATCAGATTGACTAATGATGGAGGTAAGGTAGACTGTTTAGACAGATTTTTTAATCAGAAGCAATAATTGTCCGTACAATAACAGGATGTGAAGTCGTTCCTTTGAAACTATGACATAAACAATTACAATAGACTAGAGATACCATAGACAGCACTTTACAAAAGTAAAATGATACTGTCACTGCGTATTGCGTAAGGTGCATGTGTACTAAAGTACGGTTTAAATATAGGATGTTAATATTCGTATTCCGTATCCGCAACAATCGGATATCCGACAAAGTATTATCCGAATTCGAAGTTTCTGATAATTGTACTTTTAGTAAAGAATTGTTTGACTTTTGATAATAGCAGGATAAGTTGGTTCTTTTAAAATTGGGCTTCGCGCCAGTGGGCCTCAGACTAATAAACTTTTATCTGTGAAGTTACAATGTCAACGTACACTATCATCTTGTTAGTTCCCGGAAAATTTGCTCAATGGCTGCTTTGTTTTGCAATCATTTCTCGTTATTGATAACATTGTTGTACATATCATTACAATGTCTTTGGAAGAAACATCTGCATTTAAATTAATCATTCGTACTTCCCTAATAACGGAAATATTTGTTCGGGGTAACCCCCGACCAATAGGTGTTATAAGTTTTATTTGACGCGTATGTCTGTTTATCTGTGGCATCATACCTCAACGATGATCCGATTTAGACCAGGGGTTTTTTTTATTTAAAAGAGAATTTTTACGACTTCATAACAATGTCTGATAAAAATTGGATCACATGTTTCCAAATTCTTGGAATATGACCTGAACGTCAACCTTGAGGATCTGATGATGACCAGGAAAAGTAAGGGGATCTCCATAATGGTAATCTTATCTTATGACTGGGGGCCGGGAATAACCCAGCGGCACTTCGACCCTTGAGAATCTCTTGTGCCAACCACATTTTTACGCACTGGTCATGTCAGTGTGCAGATTTTCTCACGATGTTTTCCTTCACCGTTAGAGCAGTCGGTAAATGTACGTAAGTCTTCGAAAAATACGAAAAACTCATGGGTACATGGCACTGCACGGTTTTGAACCCGGACCTCCCCGCACGGGAGTCCGGTGTCCTAGCCACTGTGCCACCGAAACTCTAAGTCGAGGGTTACTTTTTTAAATTTTATTGATAAAACTCCAGAAAATCATATTGTCATTACGGAAATATTTTTTAACAAAAGGAAGAGGTGCTATAAATCTGACGCGTTTCTCCGTTTGTGTGTCCTCCGTGTATTCAGTCTAACATCAGAAGTTTAAAGTCACCTGAACTCATTGTGGGTGTCAAGTTGCATATAACAGGAATTACGAAACAATCGCATTGCCCCCTGGTACCGAGAAGTACAAACTGCGAACGTACTACGAGGATTTAAATAACACACTAATTATAAAGGTGGAACGTAGTGCCTGAACTACTGAAGCGACAAGGTCTCAAAGACTGCGAAGCAAGCGTTACCAAATCGAATCCATCTTTGGACCATTTTCATAGTAAACAGTGGACCACTCGGAGCCTAATTGACCTTTGCACATAGTCATACCACGTTCACAAATAGTTTGGTAATTCCTTTTTTGTTAGTGTATTCGAAAAGCTACGCTTGCGCTAGATACTGGAGACCGTAGATAGAAACTACTAAGGCCCGGACTACACGACGACGGTTCTCATTATTTATTTCCGACACACACATACAAACAATTAAGTACAGAAGACAAAAATAATATTAAACAAATATATTACAAAAATAAATAAGCAAAAGTAATTAAGTTTGATGAAGGTGGTGTGCAGCACCGGAAAAAGGGGACTGCCTCAGCCTGTTGCCGTAGCGCTTTTAGCACTGCGGCGCTGATTTTCAGGCATCCCCTGAGTGCCTGACTCGCTAATAATACACTACCGGAACATATAAATAACCGAAATATTAATAAACAGAAGTAAAATATTAGGAAACGAAGGAAGGTACTTAATTTTTAAATTATACATTAGGTAGGTATGTAGGTATTATTGCACATACCTTTGGTACCTTTGCACATGGTCATACCACATTCAAAAATAGTTTGGTCATTCCTTTTTTGTTAGTGTATTCGAACAGCTACGCTTGCGCTAGATACTGGAGACCGTAGATAGAAACTACTAAGGCCCGGACTACACGACGACGGTTCCTAGGCCGGTTCCATGGAGGCGGTGCTTCATATAAACTCAACCAAAAATGCGCTGTGGACTACACGTACAACGGTTCCACTTGCAACCGGCCTGCTCGGTTCCTGAACCGTGTGGGCGGGGCTTGAGCGCAACGCATGAGTTTGAATGCAGTCGACTACACGGCCGGTACCGGTACCTGAACCGAAACGTCGTCGTGTAGTCCGAACTTTAAAGTATACACATAGTTTCGACTTTTGTTCGACATTGAAGTTCAACTAACACTTGACACTTTGCAGGTGGAGCTACTGGACTCATTCTTCGGCGACGGTCGCGCTTACATCATGGGACCCGAGAAAGACTGCTGGTATCTCTACACGCTGCTGCCTCTCGAAGGTATGTTCTCTTCTCTTCATAGTCGTATCGTTCTTTTTTATTTCTGTCAAAACCCACGCTTGACCTCAATCTCACCTGGTAAATGACGATGAGACCGAAGATGGAGCAAGCACAAACGCCGAAGCGAAGATATTTGCCGATATAGTTAATATAGAAATGGTCGCTAACCAGGCGGAACCTGAAGGGGTACTTCCACCAGCAAGTCGCTCGGGTTAATCGTTTTATAAGATTAGCATGTCCAGTGTATGGTATTATAGTACATTTTTACAGCGTCATTTTTTTACTCTACCACCGCTTCGTAAGGTGCTATAGTTGAAAGGAAAGAAGCGGCGCAAGAAACTTTCAGCAGCACATCTTTTGAAATAAATATATCTTACAATAATTATGAATACAATCATATATGTACACAATATGCCGAGCTGGAGCTGAATTTAAATGTGTCCCATACAAGGAAATTACATTATACCATTGATTCTCGATACCCACTCCAATAATAATCCAAACGTGAATTCGATCTGGTGACGCTTCCATCGCAATCTCGTGTCCTACTCTTAAATAGTGAATAGAGAATATTTACATTATTAGTACATATTCAATTATTAATTTTGTTTATATTATTTTTATGTTGTCATTTTTTATTCATTTATTTATTTATTAGGTAAACACAACAGATTACAACCAGAGAAATTACAGAAAAATCAATATAAAGTTATGAGCTAGGTATGGTAATGGTAACATCCTGTGATGAGCAGCGTACCCGTGACTGTGTGGGGCACAGCATACGGACACTACTGTGCAGTACTGTCCGATAACGCACACACGGGAATAAACGTGTTCCCTTGCCGAAGCAGTGCACTAGCACTGGAAATGCACAAGCACAGTGGTGTTCTTCACACACTCACAAATATTATGCGACCGTCGACGGTCTGCCAGTGTTCTTAACAAACCTATATTGGTTTTTGTTACACTGTGAATGTAAATGTTTGAATGAAATTTTTTTTTTTTTTTTTTTTTTTTTATTTATTAAATAAGGAGAGCAGACGAGCAAACGGGCCACCTGATGGTAAGTGGTCACCGTCGCCCATAGACATCTCACCTCACTGTATTAATGTTGGAGGGTTCTTGATGCGCTACTAACCTTGAGGACTAAGATGGATTGCCTCATGTGCCGGAAATTACGCTGGCTCTCTTACCCTTCAAACCGAAACACAAAAATGCAAGCATTTCTGCTTCACGGCAGAAATAGATAAGAGGGTGGTACCACCCCAGGCGATCCTCCACTTTGGGATCTACCACTACAAATTATGTAGATTTTCAATAAATAATAATAATAAAAACTTTATGTCAATTGTGTAACATACTAACTAAATACGAGCCAAAAAAGAAAAGTAGCTAGGGGAATTCTCGATTATGCGCGAGGATTCCCCGGAAGACGCGCGACCTCTTTTTTTGGCTCGTATTTAGTTCGTATGTTACACAATTGACATAAAGTTTTTATTATTATTATTTATTGAAAATCTACATAATTTCATTAAAACATTTACATTCACAGTGTAACAAAAACCAATATAGGTTTGTTAAGAACACTGGCAGACCGTCGACGGTCGCATAATATTTGTGAGTGTGTGAAGAACACCACGGTGCTTGTGCATTTCCAGTGCTAGTGCACTGCTTCGGCAAGGGAACACGTTTATTCCATTGTGTGCGTTATCGGACAGTACTGCACAGTAGTGTCCGTATGCTGTGCCCCCCACACAGTCACGGGTACGCTGCTCATCACAGGATGTTACCATTTCGAAAAAAAAAGTTTAATTATATATTTTTAGTTATAAATTACATGTTTTTTTTAATAATTGTTAGTGGTTATAATTATAAATTACCTACAGTTCTAATGTTTGTACAAAGTATTGTTTAATTTAAAGTTCATTATGCTATGTATAATTACGTTGCGAAAATTCGCTTCCATTCCATTCCGCGGCAATGTATATTGAGCCGTAGGAAGTGGAAAATTGGTTGTACAAAAATGAGTTGGGAAAGCAAGAAATACTAGTGAATGTAATGTCAAAAAATAACCATAATACCTACTGAAAAATATTAAAAATAAAAATAATAAAGCAAGTCCGTGGATAGCTGAGGACATCCTTAACCCGTCTTTTAAAAACTAATGGCCTAGGATCGAATAAGTCTAACGATGTTTATTATTGATTATGAATATATTACAATTAGCATTGTTTGTATTTTAAGATGAACTGATTAATTCAATTTAATTAATGAATAACACGGCACGAACTCAACTCGGAGCAAAGCATTGAAATGTGAGCTTTATATCGTATTACATACAGTAGGTTTTCAAAATTCAAAAGTAGAAGGTGAAGTATTCGTCGATTGGTTTGTTGACGAGTGAGTGGCCAACGCGTTGACTACTTTACTTGAATTTTGAAAACCTACTGTATGTAATACGATATAGAGCTCACATTTCAATGCTTTGAGTTCGTGTCGGGTTTGCGTCGAGTCTCTGCAATGTGCGAAGGCCTAATGATCTTCTAATCTCTTGTCTCTTTCCCTCCCCAGGCACAGTGGACGCGCTAGAGAAGGAGCAACGCGAGGTCAACGTGTGCGAGATGTCTGAGCCGGATCAGACCATAGAGATTCTCATGTCAGACCTGGATCCAGCTGTAATGGACATGTTCACCCGCGCCGCCTCAGAGAACGCAGCGCAGGCCACCAGGGTGAGTGTGTGTCCCAGGGCTTATTTCGATATCTTTTTGTTTAGACTGCACTGCCTCAAACGGTTTACACAAGCTACCCTACAATAGTAATTTAGAATTTCTATAAATAAATCCTAGATTAAGGATCGCACCCCCCTCTCTCTTCTAAGTCGTTTTCCTTATTGCTAAGGGTCGTGATCCTACCCCATTTTACATACTGGTCATCTCAGTATGCAGGTTTCCTCGCGATGTTTTCCTTCACCGTCAGAGCAGTCGGTAAATGTACGTAAGTGTTTCGAAAAAACCGAAAAACTCATTGGTACATGGCATTGCCCGGTTTCGAACTCGGACCTCCCGCACGGGAGTCCGACGCCCTAGCCACGGGGCCACAGACTCTCTTAAGAAACGCACCAAACGTCCTTAATAGTGAAGTCTTCATTAAAATACATGTTGTCCTTTACGCCGTAGCTCTAGATAGAGAATGACACGAGACTTAAGGAAGCATGAACATTAAAGACGTGTCTTGCAACTCAGTGAATGTACCCTGTTACAGCCATGATCACACTCAGTTCTTTGTGCTTGAAACTTCATGCAATTTTGTACATACATTTTCCGAAAACACGTTTACTGTGCACTGTATACCTTTAGTTGTAACAAGAGGTAAATCTTCCAAAGATACCCAGCCTTCTGAGGGGACAGGGTTATATGAGATTGTTACTCACTAAAACCCTTTATGGCCGACTTCGTGCATATCGAAGGGCTCCGGGATCTCCAGAGGAACGCACCGGTATATTCCACCTTCCGGTTCCTCCCGTCACAGCAGCGCGCGGTCATGACACGCTGCTGCCTTCCCCAGGGTCAAAGGGCCAAATCCCCCACTTTAACCGCCCGCGTTCCTGATGACTCCTTTTAGTCGCTTTTTACGACTGGCTAGAGTTACCTTAGGTCTATTCTTCGCCCAAGACTACAGTGATGGTGCACTGAATATCTACCCATTGTTTTTTTTTTCAGGAATCGGGCATTGACAAAATCATTCCAGGCATGGTGATTGACGATTTCTTGTTCGACCCTTGCGGATATTCCATGAACGGAGTCGCTAAAGATGTAAGTCTTCTCCTTATCTTATGATTGGGGGGATAACCCCTGCGGCACTTCGACCTTCGATAATCTTTTGTGCCCACCCCATTTTACACACTGGTCATCTCAGTGTGCAGGTTTCCTCGCGATGTTTTCCTTTGCCGTTAGAGCAGTCGGTAAATGTACGTAAGTTTCGAAAAATACTAAAAACTCATTGGCTGCACTGCACGGTTTCGAACCCGGACCACCCGCATGGGAGTCCGATGTCCTAGCCACTAGGCCACCGACGCTCTTTAAGTATTCTTAGTAATACATAGGGAGCAGAATGATCGAGCGTAAATTATACATTACTGATGATGGTATGACTGCAGCGTCAGCCTGGAGTGGTACCACCCTTTTGGGGGTTTACCACCTGTTTCTGCCGCGAAACAGCAATGCTTTGCTGTGTTTCGGTTTGAAGGGTAAGGGAGCCAGCGTAATTATCGGCACATGAGGCACTCCGTGTATGGACATAAAGGCATCGAAAACCCTCTAATAACATTATATTGAGTGAGCTGAGAGCCATCAGGTGCTTTGCTTGTCTGCTCTCCTTAGGCCAATAAAAGAGCTAGATTTTTGTAGTCTATTAAAAGCTAGATTTTATTGGTTACATTCAAATAGTTTGAGCTGTGTCATTTATTTTGTGCTGCTGAAGGGGGATAAGGATTTGCCATCTGTAAGTCATTAATACATAATTGGATCAAATATTTTTTTTTGTTACAATCTGCTTAAAAATCGGTCTGTTTATTAACAGAAAACTGTGTGAAGTACCACATTTCCGCCCTAGGATAACCTATTACCCACGATCACAAGTACTCGACAATAAGTCACTAACTTTTATACCAATTACATATTTAATACAGTATTTCGATGTGCAAATTCGTGAACATAATTAACTTAATAATTTAAAAATCATGGAATTATATTTTGATCGTAAAGAAAATGGATTCGCTTCTATACAAAGTATATACTCAGCGATTTAACTTTTTAAAATAATTACAAAAAAAATAATCAATCACGACATTGCAGAAGAAAATAAAATATTTATAATACGATAGCCCAAATTAAGATAAACATGCTGATATCTTTGATTCCTCAATAACCTAAAATCATTTTGTAAATCATAAAATCTCAGATGTATCTTTCACTTGACCTAGATCGACAATGTTTGAATTTAAGATTTTGACAAAAGTGTCACAGAAACAATGAATTAGTGCTTGAAATTCTACCAAAAAAATATTATTATTTTTTCACGTATATCGTTTCCTCTTCCGCATTGAAATTAAACAGTTTATAAACTCGTTCGTTGTGGCAAGAACTTCTTCGTACTGGGGGCCATGTCTTTTGTGCAATTGTCTGGTATCCAATAATTGGTTGGTTGATGACGTACCCTTGTGCGTGAAACGTCATGCCATCCGCAGCTGTATTGCCTGTCTTCTTGTGCCACGGTTATTGAGTTGAGTCGTACTTTCTTATTCTTTTCTAAAACAACGATGTTTCCACAGGGCTGCTACATGACGATCCACATAACACCAGAGCGGGCGTGCTCCTACGTGTCGTTCGAGTCGAACGTACCGGTGTCCAGCTACGACGAGGTGATATCGCGCGTGCTCGCCGCCTTCCGCCCCAACAAGTTCGTGCTCACCGTGTTCGCCACGCCGGTGAGTGGCACGCGACTGGTTCAATTGTCACGCGACTGATTCAGTTGTCACGCAAGTGGTTCAATTGTTACGCGAACTATCACGCGATTGTCTGGATTGTTATGCGATTGAATCAAATGTCACGCGATTAAATCAATTGACACGCGATTGAATCAATAGTCACAGTATTGATTCACCTTTCACGCAATTGAATAAATAATTATCACGCAATTAAATCATTTGACACGCGACTGAATAATTTGAATCATGATAAGAAACCGTAACATCACATCACCATCACCCTCCCACACACTCAGTACCTCACATACACACTAATATCCTCATTCATACATCACAACACGCACACACTGTTGCTTTCTTCGTCCGTGCAGTCACTGAGGGGCCAGCTGAAAATCAACGCTGTGGCTTGCCTCAGAATTATGCTGAGCTGGTGTACCCTTATTGGCACTGTACCACACCAGATGTTCTGTGCTGGATGTATTAAACTTTGTATACTTCTGTATTCTGGTGTTTACAGCGCTAAATAAACGTTTTCAATTTCAATATAACACAATCAAAATTATAAGAAATCATATCATAACACGCACCTGTCTCCCCCAGGACTCGCCCGCGGCCGAGACGCCGCGCCAACTGAAGCAGTTCTCGTCGCTCTGCGGCTACGAGCAGAAAGACTCGCAGTACTGCCGCTTCTCCGGATACGAACTGCACTACGCACTCTACGCTAAGTTCCCGAGCTGAGGTGGGTTTAAAAAACATTGACATAATCATTGAGACGTATTGTGGCTTTAAAGAATGGCACCACCACAACTCTTCCCGTGGGTGTCGTGGTTTTAAAAAGATTGACATAGTCATTGAGCCGTGTGGTGTCGGCTTTAAAGAATGGCACCACCACAACTCTACCCGTGGACACCCACGGGTACGTAACGGTAACGTTGTTTTGAAAACACTGACATAATCATTGAGACGTGTTGTGTCGGCTTTAAAGAATGGCACTACCCTAACTCTTCCCGTGAGTGTCGTTGTTTTGAAAACACTGACATAATCATTAAGACGTGTGGTGTCGGCTTTAAAGAATGGCACCACTCTTCTCGTGTGTGTCGACGAGGCGACTGAGGATCTTAGTGGATAGTATTCTGCACCTAGTAGATGGCGGTAGGTCATAATAGTCATTTATTCAATAACAATTAACATTGTGTTTGAATTATTGCAAAATTTTACATCATATTATATTAATAGTAACTAAATTTAATCTATGTTAATATAAACAATAACAAATAAAAATGAAATTAAATAATGATGTAAATTAGTAAAAAAAAAATACATAATAAAATGCTCGCCACCTATCACGTTTGCCCACCAAATCTTACGGCGAAAAGTGGGAACTGCCTTCCTTCATAATCTCCTCGGGAATTACGACTTCCTTCGTCCGTGCAGTCACTGAGGGGCCAGCTGAAAATCAGCGCTCTGTGGCTTGCCTCAGCATTATGCTGAGCTGGTGTACCCTTTTTGGCACTGTACTGCACCGGATGTTTTGTGCTGCATGTATTATATCCTTGTATACTTCTGTATTGTGTTTTAAATTCTGGTGTTTACAGTGCTAATAATAAACGTTTTCAATTTCAATATGTTATATCTTACATGTTTTCCCCCTGCAGGGCGCGCGCCGCGCCCGCCCCGCCGGCCGCCCGCCCGCCCACCACTACCGCCCCAGCGCGACCTCTCCGCCATACTGTCACACGCGCCGCACCACGCCTGGCCCAGAGACAGGTACCCCTGGCCCCGCGACACGGACAGACCCAACACGCCACACTCCGACCTCTTCCACCGCATCGTGCACGCGCCGGCGCTGTTTCTGCGCGTACTACTCGCGTGCCCGTGCCATGTGGCGCGTCTCAGGAACAACGCGTGACGACAGCGCGCGTATCGCTAAGCGATGCGTTAGCACTAGCTAGGGCTTGGATAATGTGCGTGGCTTAATGTCACGCTGTTGATTAATTGTCTCGCAATTGAATCAACGTCACGCTGTAGTATCATGCAATTGAATCAATGTCTCGGCAGTGATTCAGCTCGCTGTTGGATTGTCACGCAATTGAATCATCGTCCCGCTGTAATATGATGCGATCAAATCAATGTCACGCCAGTAATTCAGCTCGCTGTTGATTGTCACGCAATTGAATCAATGTCACGTGACTGTCGTGTGACTGATTTAGTTTCGTGTAGACGATTATCACGCGATTGAATCATGTCACGCAGTTGATACATTGTCACGTGGCTGATTCAGTCTCGTATAGATGATTGTCACGCGACTGAATCATGTCACGCAGTTGATTCAGTCTTATTTGAACTTTAAAATCATGCCATTGAATGAATATCACGCGGCTGATTCATTGTTACGTGACTGATAGTTAATAGTTTCGTTCATAATTGATTCAAATACCACGCTGTCGTGTCTCACAACTGATTGAATTGCCCCCATTGATTGATTAGTCGCCTGATTGATTCAAATAAATTAAAAAAGGTTGAAAAAAAGACGATTGATTCAGTTACAATCTATCACGCTGCGTATCACACGGCTCGATCAATGTCACGAGCTGATTAATTGTCACGTAACACGTGATTCAATGTCACGCTGCTGAAACACGCGATTGTGTCAATGTCATGCAATTGATTTAAATGTCACGCAGGTGTGTCACGCATCTGAATCAATGTCACGCATTTGATTAATAGTCAGACGCCGTCGGTCAAACCGGCGTGCGTCGTAGGAGGTGAAAACTCACGCTTTCTAGAGATCTGTCGTTAGAGTCGGCACCCGTAGCTTCACTTATCTATTGCACAATAGTTGTAGGTGCTAGTTGCATGAAACGCCATTAAAGTTAATGGTCCTATAAAACACATGTTATCCCTTTCTACGTCGTATGTAGCTCTAGAAAGAGATGGCAGGAGAAATAATGGCGTATTATTTTTAAAGGTGTTTCTTGAAACTGGCGGATAGTTTTCAGTTTTGTGTAGGTACTCTTGAATTAGACCTCAAATCGTAAGAATATTTTATAATTAAATTTAAACAGAATGTTCTTACGATAGAACTTAAAATTAATAAATTAAGGTTTGAATTAATTCCTAAAGTGTGAATTATGATATGAAATAGTAGATTTTTAATGGTAATAAAGTATTTTTCTTCCTAGTCTGTAGGTTTGAGATAATTGATAAAGATGCCACCCCAGGTTGGCTCTGCACAGAGTATCACCATCAAACAACATACCATCATTATTACATCATTTTTCATCAGGAATACTCCCCCCCCCCCCCCCCCCCCTCTCTCATATTCGTCGCCCCCACCTACCGTGCCGTGTATGGTCCACTCTTGCCTCAAATCTACAGAGAGTTAAAGATGCCATCCCAGGTTGGCTCTGCACAGAGTATCACCATCAAACAGCATACCATCATTATTACATCATTTTTCATCAGGAATACTCCCCCCCCCTCCCCCTCTCTCATATTCGTCGCCCCCACCTACCGTGCCGTGTATGGTCCACTCTTGCCTCAAATCTACAGAGAGTTAAAGATGCCATCCCAGGTTGGCTCTGCACAGAGTATCACCATCAAACAGCATACCATCATTATTACATCATTTTTCATCAGGAATAGCCCCCCCCCCCCCCCCCCCCCCCCCGCCCCATATTCGTCGCCCTCACCTACCGTGCCGTGTATGGTCCACTCTTGCCTCAAATCTACAGAGTTAAAGATGCCATCCCAGGTTGGCTCTGCACAGAGTATCACCATCAAACAGCATACCATCATTATTACATCATTTTTCATCAGGAATACTCTCCCCCCCCTCTCATAATCGCCGCCCCCACCTACCGTGCCGTGTATGGCCCACTCTTGCCTCAAACCTAGACTCATAATGTACAAACTATCTATAGTTATCGTGTAATTAAAGAAATAGCAGGGTGCCGTGAATGTGATGTAACTGTTCCATTCCAATAAGTGATCCGTAAGTGATATTTATATTAAACGACCCTAGATTAGATTCGCGTCTATAAATGTTTTTGATTAATCTGTTTATAGCGATTTGATGGAGGTTTTTAGTTTTTATCTTGAATAATGTCTATGAGAACCTTTATAGGTCTATGGGTTGGAAATTATGTTTTTTTAATAATAAGCAATAAATTGTATTTGTAATTATTTTTTTCTGAAAAAAGTAAAACTAGAAACATTTGAAGAAAATTAATGTTTATTAAAAAAATAAAAAAAAAATATGTTTATTCGTATTAGAAAAAAATTACATTAAGTACGACTGTTATATATAATATAATAAAACTTGAAACATGTGAAATTATATAAAACAGATAAACAACTTTGAATAATTGTGAATACTGACATGAAAGTTAATTATACTGTTTTTGAACCTTTACTAAACCTGCGATATTTGGGAATGGGCTAATAAATTGACTTCTTATTTTATTATACTTAAACTTAAACTTAATAAAATTAGTGAGCAACCAGTTATCCTACTATAGGCGGCTGACCTCCGAACTAGGAAGTTCCTGTATCCTGTTCCTGTACTTGACTGACCATTTACCAAAAGTCGCATGGTTTTACAATAATATCAGGATATCAGTAGATTTCTTGTTGCAATACATGTATTAAAAAATCTAGAAAGTATAAAACGATTGTAAAACTATATTTATTAATTTTAACACTTCTATTTATTATGATGATTCTATTGACAAACATAAAATATGTAATTTAAACGAATTTAAATAACTTATCTTACAATTGAGTAAGAATGACAATTAGAAACGACTTTGCTGCATTTAAAAATCTGTCTGTAGGTATTTTATACCTCTAGAAATATAGCTCGACTCAACAATCACTTATAATCTATGATCGGAGTAGGTAGGGCTGTTTTTGGTACTTGCCACATACGGTCATAATACGGATAAGTATGCCCAATAATCCCGGGATTTCCGGGATTGAATAAATATATTATTTAGATTTTTAACGTTATATTTGTTTTGATACACATTTAAGATTGGTGGCGAAATATTTTTTTTTAAGATTCATGGCGCTAGTGTACCTATGGTAGTGTTTTAACTTCTTCGTAAGTTCACAATTTTAAAAAAATCGTAATCCGCCGAGTAAGGGCGAGGTTTATAAAAGTAATTTACAACATTTGCTCGATAACTTAAAACGGGATCCCGAAATCATATCCATATTAATATAACCTTTGAGGACATTGACCCGAAAGAGCCCTACCTACTCCGATCAGTGCTTATAATTATCAGATCTGTAATATTTTATTACGTGCTGTTGATTCAATCTATATCATTATGGGTACTTAGAAATTGGCCTCCGTCAAATCGATGTAAGTAATAATTAGTTAATTAATAAGCTCTGTCCAAAAATCTATCATTAATAGCTGTCATTGCAGAAACATAGTTTGGATAAGGTAATATTTATACATATAATATTTACGCGGAAAACGACCAAATTATGGATTTAAATTGATGGTGTGTGTGAAATGTTTCAATTTCGGTAGTGACAGTTATATTTATTTGCAATCAGTGCCGTGATTAGAAATGATTTTTGAGGAAGAAAAGAAGTTCACAGTTGATCTGTGTAAATTGCATCCACAGTTGATCTGTGTAAATTGCATCCACAGTTGATCTGTGTAAATTGCATCCACAGTTGATCTGTGTAAATTGCATCCACAGTTGATCTGTGTAAATTGCATCCACAGTTGATCTGTGTAAATTGCATCCACAGTTGATCTGTGTAAATTGCATCCACAGTTGATCTGTGTAAATTGCATCCACAGTTGATCTGTGTAAATTGCATCCACAGTTGATCTGTGTAAATTGCATCCACAGTTGATCTGTGTAAATTGCATCCACAGTTGATCTGTGTAAATTGCATGGAAATTGTCTTCGATATTCCAATATTTTGTGGTAAAAATCCATCTTGACACTGAGTCAGCCTGCAAGTGGTCAATATACAAGCGTTTTGATACCTCCTGTATATTAAATTTGCATTTATTGTCTCCGCTATACTGTAAAACAGTTATTGGCGGATTTTTAAAAAACTAGTATCTTTTTCAGTGTCGTATTAACATACAAAATCAGCAGAGATACGCGGCGGTTTGCAAATAGATTTTTGAACACAGTATTAGAATTACATACTTGTTAGATACAGAGGCGTAGCCAAGAAATACATCGAGGGTATCTGTCTTAAAAAAATCACGTATCAAATCGCGTGAACAGACTTTCTGCTATTCCTGGCTTCTCGTTGGCTATCGTCCCTGTGTAGTTAGGCCGTAAAGCGCCAACGTGAAATCTGGCGTTAAACTCTCGCTTAACCCGAGATTAGGCGTTGGCGCAAGGGCCCCTAGTGTAGGGAGTGGCGGCGAGCGGGTGGCGTCCGGGCGGGCGGACTAGCATAGCTGAGCCAGCGCCGGAGCGCGTTGCATTCTCACAGAGTTTAAATCAAATAAACCATTTCTCTCAGTTATGTGTGTTTTATTTCCTATCACTTTACTCCTTGCCTTGTGTCCTTGCCTCCTTTTTGACAATTATCAAACTATTATTTGGCACATGCAATGGAACGTGTATTACTGTCAACGTGAATAATTTGAACTGGTTTTGGAACGCACTCTAAATTTCGCCTGAACGCGATAGGAAATGACTTTAACTATAGGTAAACTATTTAAATCAGGCTACGTCCGCGACGTAAGAGGGACGCGGGGCGAGATAACAGAGGGCGAGCGAGGCCTGCATCCCGCCCGCTGTCGTCTCGCCCCCGCCCCTCCTACATCGCGGGCGTAGCCCGACTTAAATAGTTTACCTATAGTTAGGCCGTCTTGCACGAACCGTTTTCTCTCGAGTTAACTCTAACCCGATGTCAATTTTGTATGACAACTAAAGACAGTTCACGAGTTAAACTTTTTGCGCAAACGGGCCTTAGAAACAACGGGAACAGGCCAATATTTTATATATTCTGTGGAATTTGTATCAGATTGATTATTTCGATTGATGAATGAAAAAAAAAACAGAAGTTTAATAAAAATAGTTTAATAAAAAAAATTCACTGTCACCTTTTGTTATAATAATATGGATTGTCAGTCTTACATGATAGAGACGAGAATACATTAGGACAATTTTATGTCTCTATATAAAAATAAGTAAATAAGTACTTTGAATACTCAACAAGAAAGAGAAATCACAGACTACACTTATAAAGTCATAACCACTGATCGCAGTAGGTAGAGCTCTTTCGGGTCAATGTCCTCAAAGGTTATATTAATATAGATATGATTTCGGGATCCCGTTTTAAGTTATCGAGCAAATGTTGTAAATTACTTTTATAAACCTCGCCCTAACACGGCGGATTACGATTTTTTTTAAATTGTGAACTTACGAAGAAGTTAAAACACTACCATAGGTACACTAGCGCCATGAATCTTAAAAAAATATATTTCGCCACCAATCTTAAATGTGTATCAAAACAAATATAACGTTAAAAATCTAAATAATATATTTATTCAATCCCGGGAATCCCGGGATTATTGGGCATACTTATCCATATTATGACCGTATGTGGCAAGTACCAAAAACAGCCCTACCTACTCCGATCATAGGTTATAACTTACGACCCTAAGCCCTACTAACATTTTTAACTCTAATAATTATAACCGTAAGTTGCAAGAAACGTAAATAATGTTAAAGCTTCCTTAAGTCTCGTGTGAAGACCGAGAACATTTTTCGTGAAACTCGGAAAATTTACATAATAAACATTTAAAAAAAAACAGAAGAGTATGATAAATCCATTGAGTTGTTTTAAGTACCCGCTAATAACATTTTATAGATGCTACAAAAATCTAAACATATTTAAGTAATTGCCACACCCACTCACCCTACACTACCGATGCACAGTTACATTATTACACACTCCCACACAACCTAACACCCCCACCCTCACACACCCTTAAACATTATCTTTCCTAAATTCCTTTTGATTAATTTGTTCCAATTTCCTTTTAGGTTTAGAATATAGTTACACTAATGTAATGTTTAATACTTGCGGTTGTTGGTACTTGGTGAAACTTGTAGTACATGATTAGACTTCAATAATATACTGTTTCACGGGTTTTTACTGTATTTTATTAATTACGACCGGTTTCGTTTACACATCTTCAGGTATTTGTTTATAATTATTTTCCTAACTACATGTAGGTATATAAATACAGCTTTGCGTTTTGTTTTTGCAATTACTAACAAAATGTCAAGTACGTTACAAAACATATAAATTAAATTGTATGTCAAAATTTAACACAAACAACAAAACGCAAGGCTATATTTACCTACCTGCATGTAGTTAAGAAAATTATTATAAACAAATACCTGAAGATGTGTAAACGAAACCGGTCGTAATTAATAAAATACAGTAAAAACCCGTGAAACAGTATATTATTTAAGTCTAATCATCTAATTTAATGTTATAAATTGTCATATGCTTGCACGGAAAGTGCGACGGAGTCCCGACTTACAAGATACAGGTTTCGACCTAGTTTGTAAGTCGGAGGTGTTATTATTGTGCCTTAAGTGAATAAACTTTTCATTGGCAAAAAACAGTAATCGATAGTACAGAGAGATATAATATGGAACCGCTTCATTGTACACAGTTACAGGAAAAGTAGAAATTACAGGAACAGCATTATAAGTACAAAGGCGGTCTTTATAGCTTGGAGCGATATCTTCCAGGCAACGTCTGAATATAATTTTTATGTTGATATTGAAATAAAAAGTTTTCCAGTTACTAAAGATTACATGATGTAGTTCAATCCATATTTTAGTAGTTTGTATTATGTAGTATACCATTTACTTAAGTTCTGAGATAATTAGTGTGTGAAATGGGTAAGGCAATGGCAAACCACTCCATTAAATCTGCCAAGACAGTCGTTCTATGTGATTAAACTTTAGAATGATGTATACCATTTACATAATAAGCACTGAGATAACCAGTGTGTGAAATTGGGAAGGCAATGGCAAACCACCCCATTAAATCTGCCAAGACAGTCGTTCTATGTGATTAAACTTTAGAATGATGTATACCATTTACATAATAAGCACTGAGATAACCAGTGTGTGAAATGGGGAAGGCAATGGCAAACCACCCCATTAAATCTGCCAAGACAGTCGTTCTATGTGATTAAACTTTAGAATGATGTATACCATTTACATAATAAGCACTGAGATAACCAGTGTGTGAAATGGGGAAGGCAATGGCAAACCACCCCATTAAATCTGCCAAGAGAGTCGTTCTATGTGATTAAACTTTAGAATGATGTATACCATTTACATAATAAGCACTGAGATAACCAGTGTGTGAAATAGGGAAGGCAATGGCAAACCACCCCATTAAATCTGCCAAGAGAGTCGTTCTATGTGATTAAACTTTAGAATGATGTATACCATTTACATAATAAGCACTGAGATAACCAGTGTGTGAAATGGGGAAGGCAATGGCAAACCACCCCATTAAATCTGCCAAGAGAGTCGTTCTATGTGATTAAACTTTAGAATGGTCACGACCCTCAGCAATGAGGAACACGACTTAGAAGAAGAAGTACATTGTTTTAAGTTTGATATGGACGCTTATTTAGTCTGACAAACGTCTAATAAATCTCCCAAAACCCATTTAATCACTGAAGCACCCTACACGGCGGCCTGAACCCTCCTAATTTCTGACCCAAATACTCAGCGACGGCCAGGCACAGGGCTTCTTGTTTCGGAGCGCCCACCACTTGTATGCCGAGAGGCAGTCCGTCGCTGTTCAGACCTAGGGGAACCTGGAATATGGACACAGGTATTTTATTGTATAAAGTCTACAGGAAACGATCAATTGCGATTGGTAATTAAATTAAATTTATTTATTAGGTAAACACAACAGATTACAACCATAGAAATTGCATAAAAATCAATATAAAGTTATGAGCTAGGTCGTAACCCTTAACGTGTAAACACAGCATGGTTAGGAAGTGGGAAATTGATTGTTGTACAAAATTGAGTTGGGAAAAAATACTATTGAATGTAATGACTAAAAAACTTATACCTATTTAAAAATAAAAATAATAAAGTAAAGACTATAAAGTAGGTGCGTGGATAGCTCACTTGAGGACATCCTCAACCCGTCTTTTAAAAACTAATGTCCTAGGATCAAATAAGTCTATCGATGTCTTATTGTTGCTGTTCGAAGAGACTTCGTTAAACAATCTACACATTCGCACAGTAGGGTTATATAATGATGTGTTGTTCTTAAAAACATTTAATACAAATGTTTTAGGATTGCGAAGTTTAAAGTTTGTGTTGAATTAGAGAGGATGGCGCAATACAAAAGAGCGAGAAGGTTGTAAGCGCCTCTCGCTTCTTTATATTGCGCCGTCTCTCTTTAATTGTCAATTTGCAGTTGAAGAAATCAGACTATTAGCGCCGTCTTCTCTAGAACAATGACGTGAGCACTGACAGCAAGCCACGGAATCGACTCATAGGTAATATGTTTTCATACATTTGACATTTCAGTGTCCGACTAATATACTTTATACTTTATTTGTACACGAGAAAAATAAAGAACATGGATATAACATACATTAGGTAGAGCTTATCTCTAAGAAGAGATCTCTTCCACCAAACCTAAGACATGGGGAGATATAATATGATAAAATAGATATACATACATAATATATTGAAAAATGTTCGAATCGCATGCGCCAATAGGACATAAAACGCAAAGGGTTGTGTAGATGGAACCACGAGACACACTCCGTAAACAGAAATGCAAAACGAAACGTTATTTTTTAAGATATCACAAATTTCTCGTTATTTGGGTTAATTTAATTTCTTAAAGCTATAGTAAAATTGTGATGATATCATGGCATCATATGGCCATTTCAAAATAGCAGGCCTAAAAGTATGTTAAAACAGCGTGGCACGAGTCTGAAGGGTAAAAAAAAGATTTGGTGGATAGGAACGTATTTACATGTGCTAGTGGCGCCTCTAGTGGTAAAATATAGCAGGATTATCTCCTATTGACAGACGTGGTTTCCTCATAAAACTTCTTTAGCGAGCAATCTTACATAAGGGTGAATTTCAAAATCTTTGAGAACAGGCGAGTAAACGGGTCATATGATGGTGTGTGGTCACCATCGCCCATGGACTCATCTCACTATCATGTTAGAGGGTTTTTGATGACTAGGTGGCCGGTAATTACGCTGGCTCTCTTACCCTTTAAACTGGAACACAACAATGCAAGATTTTCAACATTGATTGCACGGGAAGGTTAGAAAATAGAAATAAGATCTTACCTACAACCTTGGGATCTTCAAGGCCAGAGTGAATAGGCCTTTACTGGACATGCTCCATCGTCGTCGACCTCATCGTCGCTTACCATCAGGCGAGATCGAGGTCAAATGCGGGTTTAGTAGTCAATAAAAAAACCTATGCAGCAGACAACGGACCGTAGATCTCATCTGTACAGCTGGGAACAGAACTTAGATCTCACCTACAGCTTGGAACAGAACTTAGATCTCACCTGGACAGCTGGGAACAGAACTTAGATCTCACCTGCATAAGTGAGCGTCGGTGGCGTCGTGGCTAGGACGTCGGACTCCCATGCGGGAGGTCCGCGTTCGAAACCGTGCAGTGCCATGTACCAATGAGTTTCGGATATTTTTGAAGACTTACGTACATTTACGACTGCTCTAACGGTGAAGGAAATCATTGTGAGGAAACCTGCTTGTCTGAGCTGAGGAAATAAAAAGTTTCCGAAGGCGTGTAAAATTCACCAACCAGCACTGGGCCCGCTCGATGGATCATTGCACGTATCTTGTGCAAGGGGAGGTCTGTACTCCAACAGTGGGGACATTAATAGGCTGATGATGAAGAACCCACCTTACATCGACGGGGTCCATCTTAGTCATGACCTTCCTCTCGCTCCTCTTTTACCGTCTCCTGTATAATTGGGGACAGAACTTAGATCTAACCTGGAACTTGTAGTAGGAGCTGGAAACAAAACTTATATCTCACCTGAGCAGCTGGAAACTTAAGCACGTTGAACACGCCCCAGTAGGCGAAGTTGAAGGGACGCAGAAACAGCGAGTAGTGGTACGGTGCCGGCATGGGCGCGCTCGGGAACAGGAGCACGCCGTTTGTTCCCAGGATGCTCTGCCAAAAATAATGCACTTTTTCAAAGAAGGTAATGTTTTATAGAATACATAATAAATACATAAACTCTCACGGCCATATAATCCCCAAGGGGGCTTGTCACATGGCAGGAATAAATAAAATTTAATTGAATGTAATTTTTGAACTGAAACTGGGGTAGGAACCACTTTCATACACAGGTTTTACAACTTTTAGAATATTTTTAGAATCTATTTTTTATTTTATTACAGGTTATTGTACAGCAAAACAATTATACCAGTACTTGTTCTAAAAAGTTATAACGCCAATTACACAATAACTCAAAATTAATTTTAATAAACTAGCACTAAATATATAGAAGAAATGGAATTACAATATGTGGTCAAAGGCGAGTGATAGGGTGTGTTTATGAGGGTGTGTTTGTGTGTGCTGTGTATATTTCAACCCTTGCTCAAACGCTCGGAAAGAGCCCTTCGAGCTCTCTGAATATGTTGCCCTCGAGTCTTAAAGAATAACGTCGGATCCTGGAATAAGGTTTTCGTGAGTGTCCACGCAGCGGTGGAGTACCGAATTCGCTGAAATGAAATGAAATTTATTTGCCAGAACATAGTGAACAATATAGGTGATTTAAAAAGCATAGGTATCATATGTTCCACCGACAACGGTATGCAAATCTTTTCTGCTATTTGTTAGTGTCATTGAGATACTTTTAAGGAGTAATCTGGAGTAATAACATTTATCTAGAAGCCACTTGGAAATATTAGTTTTAAATTGGCTAGCGGGACCATTTTTAAGGCGACTAGGCAGATTATTATACACTAAAATTGCCATACAGAAGGAATTCATTTTATACAAGTCTACTCTGGAACTTGGCAAATAGAGACGGTTCTTGTGTCTTGTAGACCTCGGGAAGACATCAGCGTGTGTTTTGAAATATTGCGGATATTGTCGAACGAAAATACACATCTGCTTAATGTACATACATGGTACGGGCGATATTTGTGAAGATTTAAACAGAGGTCTACAGGAGTCCATGGAATGAGCTCTGTACCTAGCACGCACATACTTTTTTTGGACGATGAGGGCTGCAAAGTTAGTATGTACCATTGGGCGGTGGAGGGGACGAGCACGCCGCGTGCGCACACACAATCAAGCTTGTTGTTGTTATCTATGCCTAGTACCTATATCACTTCTTCGAACGTTCAATTTTCAAAGTAGAGTTTTTTGATGATAAAACCAATACTTAACTATAAAATCAATTATGTATAACTTATAATGACATTTAATTCAATTTATCTCGTTAGCATTTATTACTATTATAATATATTATAATCTCTTATTTAATATTGTGGTGCCCTGCTCAGGGTTTCATGTGTGATCAGATAATATACATTTATAAGACCAATTGTAACACATGAAAAGCAATAAATGGTATGAGTATGAGTAGTGTTATCTATGCCTACAATTTTAGACAGTGACCTTATAAAACTGGCGTGTGCATGCAATTGTAGACCTTAGGGTGGTAAACGTTTTCTGACTACGATTGTATGATTGGCAGTAGCTTTCTATTAGGCCACCACTATATCGTCGCTGTATCAGTGTTGGTATATATTAAAAATAAAAACAAACTTACAAGGAGGTCCTCCTTTAGCTCGCTAGTGAGTGCTTCTGCCCACTGAGGGTTGACTGCTGGCAACACTTGCTCGTCTAGCAGCTTCAGTATGGCGGCTAGCGTGTAGGGTGACAATCCCACCAGCTGTGGACAAATATACAGGATATTTTACAAGAGCGGTGGTATTTTTTTTTTGTAAAAATTTATTATGGTACTTATTTGCAATAAAATAATGATTTTTGACTTTTTTTAAAATTAAAATATTCATATATTTTATAAGTACGCCGCTCTGGAGCTACCTACGTTTTTGTCCCATTTGCGGTTGAAACGACAGGTTGTTGGGGGCGGAGAGAAAGGATTTTGTCAGGGAGGTCGGCCGTCGCCTGAGAGAGACGTCGCCGTCGACTGTGACCCCCGCTCCGGGTCGTTCTTGGTGCAGAGGTTGGCCGTGTCGATTCAGCGTGGCAATGCCGCGAGCGTCATGGGGACCTTTACGCCAGGGTCGACACGGGGCGGGATTTATCACTAAGGCTTTTCATAAGTCTTAAGTCTTTTTTATTTATTTATAAAACCAATATTCCAAAATGAAGTAATTAAATAAATTATCTTTTATTGCATAAGTGGTTATTTTGGTCCATCTACTTCACTCTCATAGAGACGGACATAGTGTGTGAGATATTCCACAGGATATTTCACGGGTTACATCTTCGTATATTTCCCCACCAAATGAGCTCTGAAAATCCATTTATTCATACTCATACTCATTTATCAAAACCATCAGGACACCAGGAACTCTTGGTTACATCATGCTTTTTACAAATTTAAAATTCAAATACAATTCATGCTAACTATAAACATAACTGGACAGGAGGAGCACGTAGCCTAGTAGTAGTGATCGTGCAGGTTAAGCAACGTTGGGCGCGGTCGGTACCAGGATGGGTGACCTGTAGTGGCATATTTCATCTGAGCTCCTCCGTGCCGCTGAGTGCACGTTAAGCAGTCGGTCCCGGTTGTTGTCGTTTGACAGCAGTCGTTAAGCCATGTCAGAGGCCTACGGGCGGCCTGAACAACTCTGACAATAGGTTGGCCACTAATTTGGTAAGTAAGTAAGTACTGGACAGGAGCGAACAGACCAGTCGATTATTATTAAAAAAATTTGCTAAAAAATTAAGATTGTAGCAGCTGTAAAGGGGCTTTGTCATTTATCTAAATTAATAAATAATAAAATATCTGCTGTAAAGGGGCATTGTCGTACAAATAATAATTATAATAAATTATAGCTGGTGTAAATTCTGATTTCATTAATATTAGTTAGATGGTACTAATACAGTAGCATTGTAGCTGGATACATGTAGTAAATACTCGAACGAACACATACAAATGTACACACCCTTTCACTCTCTTCTACACAAACACGCTCACACACATTTCCAATAAACACATCCATATACATACACCAAAACTTATTTCTCCCTATAAGCATTAATTTAAAATAGGGAATCTGTAATTGGCAGTGTTCCGTAATTGTGTCCACCCTGGAGCATAGAGGGTGCACAGCCTGGAATAGGCCGCGATTGGGGGGTGGGTTCGAGCAAACCCTGCGAATTTTGGTTCTTCCCCTTTTGATGTTGTTAGGCGACAGTTTTCCCTTCGATTTGCAGGGGGTTGTAATAACTTAGGGGTATGCTAGGTACTCACCTGAAGGGGGAGCAGGCTGGAACCACTGACACATAAGAATAGAACTTTTCGTGGAATTTGGGAGGGAAACGAATCGATTCAGGGGTAGGACCGGTTAGGGGTGAAAATAGGGATCAAGGGGTGTGGATTTTTGGGTCAAGTCAATAGAAAAATGAAAATTATAATTCGAGCTCGTGCTGTGTCGCTGATACGAGAGGGAGGCGAAAAGTGAAAGTGTCAGTTGTATTTTTTTTAAACCTAAGTTAAGTAACGGGGTTGCCAGAAACATAAAATTTAACGGAAAGTAGGGGAGATACCAAACAGGCAGTATGTTTTATTAATGGACTCTTTTGTTTTGAAATTTAATGAATAAATAAAATAATAAATAAATAAATTATGTCAAAATCTTGATAACCTTTTTAGGCAGCTCTATCAGTGCCTTGGCCTCTCCTTGGTTGTTAGTAAGTAGCTCCGGGAAGCTGTCAGCCTCCAGGGTCATCCAATGTTTCCACAACGAGAACATATGGTTGAAACCATCGTGGTAGTACGCTTTGGGCGCCTCTGTGGTCGAGGACGCGTCTTCTGACAGTTTCTGTATTACGCTATGAACGAGAAATAGGAATTATTAGTCGAAATTGGTACTGTAGAGGAAGCAAGAGGCGTGCCAGGACAGATTCGTGGCGCTCCGTTATCTCTGCCTACCCCACAAGGGATATAGCGTGAAGTTATGTATGTATGTAAACAAAAAGTAAGGTGTAAGTAGTAGTTTTTATGTTTTAGTAGTTTTAATATTTTAGTAGTTTTAATGTTTTAGTAGTTTTTATGTTTTAGTAGTTTTTATGTTTTAGTAGTTTTTATGTTTTAGTAGTTTTTATGTTTTAGTAGTTTTTTTATTTTTAGTTGGCTGGTTTATTAACTGTTTGACATTTAAAGAAATTCAATGGCTTCACATATTGTAATAATGTATATATAGTATTATGAATGTTGACTAAAATTTTGATTAGGGACATCTTGTAATAGTTGTAATAATAGTTGTAATAATTGTAATAGTTTTTCAATAAATAAATAAATATATTTTGCAACTTAAATTAATATAAAAGTGGTTGATGCTCTAAATCCCGCACTAGGATACCCTGTGTTGCGGGACATAATAAATAAATTTTTTTTAATTTATTTGTGTCGTATCTTTGTCCTCTTGGACAGGTTTTGGCCAGCCATCGGTCATGGTCCAACAGAATACCAGCGCTGTAGGCATTTTTGTCTGCAGCAATAAGCTGAGTTGAGGCCCTTTTCACAACAACAGCAGACCATCAAACACGATTTAGATATGTTTACCTTTGACTACATAATTATTTTATCATAATTATAACTGTTTCGGTCATTGCTGTGTGTGAAATAAAGGTATTACTTACTTACTTATTTTCAATTCTACCTAAAGTAGATTTTTTTGTTAGACAGTCTAAACTGACAGGTGCTAATGTCACTTTGTAAAATAATGTTGCCATGTTTAATGTAATAGTGATGCGTTCAGTTCACTTGTGAATCAGTTCCCTTAGTTCACACAAACAGTGAGCCAAAAAGATAACGTTCAATTATATATTGAAAGCAGATGAATTTCGCCGCCATACAAAGTGAGGCACAGTGATTTAACCTTTTAATTTACAAAAAAAATTGAGAAATTACATTAATCCAAATAACGAGAAATTTGTTATATCTTCAAAAATGGGGTTTGCTGGAAGAGATCTCTTGGGGTTTACTGGAAGAGATCTCTCTTAGAGATATATAATAATAATAAATTTTTATTTCTTAAAAGTTTTACAGATTTGTTAAATAAACTATATTAGGCTATGTCACTAAAACTATTTTCAGCCACTGTTGCCGAACTAGGTGTAACCTGTATTTCAGCATACAGTGCCCCTCCTCCAAGACTCTTACAATTCAGCCATTTAATCAAAAATAGAAACAAAAAAATAAAATAAACAATAATAATAACTAATAATATTAAGGTAAGTAAAATAATATAAGTAATATTAAAGATCCTCTCTGGGCTTAAAGAAAATAAAAAGTGAGAGTTGTGTGTGTGTGAGTGTGTGGGTGTGTGTGTGTGTGTGTGTGTGTGTGTGTGTGTGTGTGTGCGTGTGTGTGTGTGTGTTGTATTGTATGTATGTTGTATTAGATGTAGATTTTTTTTTTATTTTTTTTTATTGCCATATACATATACATATAAGTTTGTATTATACCTAATGTTTGTGTACAATAATGAGTTAATAAAAATGATGTTTCGTTTTGCTTTTCTGTTTACGGAGTGTGCTCGTGGCTCCATCTACGGAACGCTTTACGTTTTATGTCCTATTGTCTGGTATCCAATACTGGTAACACTCACTCAGGTATTTTGTAAATACAAAATTTCTAATTCCAAATAGGGCAGATTCGGTATTGGACCGATTTGTTTTTCTTAACAACTGTACTTCTGCCGTATAGCTAATCCGTCGAATCCAAGAATCTGCCCAATCCACTAATCTGTTGAATTGGGAATTTGCTGAATCAAGAATCTGTCCAATCCCGAGCAAGGGACACTCAGGTGGTTGATGAAGTACCCTTGTGCGTGAAATCTATAACAATATTATAAAGAGGAAAGGTTTGATTTTTTGTTTGTTTGTTTGAATTGAATAGGCTCCGAAACTACTGGACCGATTTGAAAAATTCTTTCACCGTTGGGAAGCTACACTATCCCCGGGTGACATAGGCTATATGACGCGAACGAAGTCGCGGGCAACAGCTAGTATGAAATAAATAACAAATGCGTAGCTGTTTTGCCTTTTTTAATGACATGGGTGTCGTAACTAAAGTAACTTCTTCTTCAAAGTAGCTTTTCTTCATCGCTGAGGGTCGTGATTATTCTAGGGAATTAATCACATAGAACGACTCTCGTGGCAGATTTAATGTCCAGTCAATATATAAACTTACTGTATCAGCCTCCTTGTAAGAAATATATTTATAAAGTAAATGTTTATAACATGTGTGTGCTGCTGTATAACAACCTGCCAGATAAAATCAAGTTACAACGAGGGTCACAATTTAAGTCTAATTTAACAAAGTGGCTTTTAGAGAACTGTTTTTATAATATTAGTGAATATTTAGACAAATTGCATGCACATTAGAATTATATAACTTTTTAGTTTAAGGAATGATATAGGTATAACATTATTCTGTTAAATATTTGCACGCCTGCTTGCAGGTCGAATACTGTTTCAAACCCCTTTGTAAGACCATGTTATATATCACGTATTCTTGCAAATAAACATTGATTGATTGATTGATTGAATGGGGTTTGCCATTGCCTTCCCCATTTCACACACTGGTCATCTCAGTGTGCAGGTTTCCTCACGATGTTTTCCTTCACCGTCAGAGCAGTGGGTAAATGTTCGTAAGTCTTTCTAAAAAACCCGAAAAACTCATTGGTACATGGCATTGCCTGGTTTCGAACTCGGACCTCCAGCATGGGAGTCCGACGTCCTAGGCATGACGCCACCGACGCTCTTGAAAGTAACGCCACATATAAAATCTGACCTGGTCATAGCGTTCCTGAGGTCTTTGCAGACGGGACTCACGCGCAGGTCTTGTGCCGTCTCCACGTAGTAGATCTTGATGTCCTGCAATGTATATATATATTTCAAGAAATAAATTGAGTAACCTATTTTCTAATTGCTGTCTTTCGGTTTTTATCACAAGCAGCAGTGCAAGCATTACCGCAAGCCGAAATAGCAATGCTTGGATTGATGCTCTGTGCTTCAGTCTTTAGAGAACCAGGCGTAATTACCGGCACATCATCATCATAATCATCAGCCTATTAATGTCCCCACTGTTGGGGCGCAGGCCTCTCCTTGACCAAGGGGGTACGGGCCATGATCCATCGAGCGGGCCCAATGCTGATTGGTGGATTTCACACGCCTTCGATAACTTTTAATTTCCTCAAGCATGCAGGTTTCCTCACGATGTTTTCCTTCACCATTAGAGCAGTCGGTAAATGTATGGAAGTCTTCGAAAAAAATCGGAAAAAGTTATTGGTACATGGCATTCAGCATTGCATGGTTTCGAACCCGGATCTCCTGCATGGGAGCCCGGTGTCCTAGCCACCAAACCACCGACGCTCTGTATGTATTATATTAACTATTAATTTAAAAATATTTATTTTCATGTTATTCTGACAACAACGCTAAATTCAACATGTAGGCACATAGTAACAGACAACAGCCATCATATTCATTTATTATATTCAACAAAATTAATTATAACATACCTTGAGGCTGACTTTCCTGTGTAGATTCAGTTCCGGCGCTTTCTCGCCCGCCACGAGCGCAGTAAGAGGCGCCAGGTCTTCGCAGTGTTTGCTCACGAATCCTATAGACGCTATGGTCGGCTTCAAGCCGCTACGAAGCGTCGAACCTGAAGGAAACAGGTGACATCTAAAGGCGGTTCAAAAATCGGCGACCGACCGGTGGGCGACCTACGGTCACCGACCTCCGTTGTTTACACCTGGTCGTTGGCCGAAGCCGTCCAATGTTATTCGCTCGATGACAACCCAGTGACACTTTGACCTTTGTCGAATGCGGTCGACGACTGGTATTTCACATATATAATATGTACATAAGTCTTCGAAAAAAACCGAAAAACTCATTGGTACATGGCATGGTTTCAAACCCGGACCTAGCATGGTAGTCCGGCGTCCTAGCCATTAGGCCACCGACGCAATCTGAAGCCCTATACTATCTTATCGTCTTCTTCTTCTTGTTCTTCAGGTCCTAGAACCCATAGTGGTGCATAGGGCTGAGACAATATTCTTTCACCCCGCTCTGTCCGATGCCGCAGACTCTATGGTTTCCCAGGATACTTTAGCCGCATCCAGGTCTTTTTGAAGACTATGTTTCCATGTAGCCCTGGCACAATCTTAATTTACAATTACTTATTTTTACTTACTTTACTTATCGACCACGTCCGTTCAGCTCATAAATGGGGATTTCTCAATATCTCTAACACATTCCTTATTGTAACTAAAAAGCCTTATAGGCAAATGCGGCGATAGAAACTCTAAACAATAGAATAGAATTACATAACATTGTAAAGTGGTCAATGTGTGTATCCATGTAATCTCCACAACACAGGCAACGCCTTGTGTGGAGGTTAAGTTTAATGTGAAATATTTACAATACCTTTCAGGCTGGTGTACCCAGCGGTGGGATTGAGCGCGAACAACCCGCAGTAGAAGGCGGGCATACGCGTCGAGCCACCGATGTCGGAACCTGAAACACGAACACGAATTTGTAAAACGAGTCGCAGCCGATTTTCCGGATTGTAAGTGTACTAAAAGCTGATACTTGACTGAATTCAGTCGTGCCATTAATTACGTCACACATTAGGGGGCATCGTGTGACAAGGAGGCGGGGGAGGGCTAAGCTTCGTGACGTCACATGCGTAAATCTAAAAGAAGAAGTCCTAAATAATATAAAGGAATGTGTTCAAAGTCCATGGACACAAGATGATTAAATTTTGTATCGTTCATTTGATTTGATATTTTGTAAATTATCTAAAATGAATTCAGGGGGGGGGGGGGGTCCACACAAATGTGACCTCACTCTCTCTCTCTCTCTCTGGGGGCTCGAATTTCGTGTCACGTAATTTATGGATGGACCCTAATAAGCACAAGCAGCTTACATAGTGAGATGGGCGAGGCGAAGGTAGCTGCGAGCGCCGCCTCGCCGCCGCTGGACCCGCCCGTGGTCCGGCCGGTGTGGTACGGGTTGCAGGTCTGACCGAACAGCATGTTTCGGGTCTCCTGCCTGCAACGATACGATTACAGATCAGAAGGTCTTAGAAACAAAATGTCCTTTGTATTACATTGAACCAAAATTGCCACAGTGGTCACTGTGGAGAACGGTCAGGGAGCAAATCGAGGGTTTACTGTGAATACCAATTAACTACACAGCGTCGGTGGCCTAGTGGTTAGGACGCCGGACTCCCCTGCGGGAGGTCCGGATTCGAAAACATGCAATGCCGTGTACCAATGAGTTTTTCCGATTTTTTTCGAAGACTTACGTACATTTACAGACTGCTCTAACGGTGAAGGAAAAGATCGTGAGGAAACCTGCATGTCTGAGGAAATTTAAGTTCCGAAGGCGTGTGAAATCTACCAAGGGGTGCTATGTCACCTACAGGGGTCTATTGGCGTTAATTAGGGTACTTCGGGGCGCTATATTATTGGTATAGTATCTACATAGTCCTCTAGGGTGTGGTTTCCTTTACCGTTATCACCTACCCTGTAGGGATATAGGGCTTAAGACTCACAACTTGCTTGCTTTTAGCTACTGTCCTTCGAGGCGCCTCTTCTTCTGTGGAATCATTGGCATCACGAGATGAACGCTAAGAGTTCAAGTCTGTTGTTTATCTTATCTCACGATAGCCAGGAATAACCCCAGCGGCACTTCGACCCTTGAGGATCTTTTGTGCCTACCCCATTTTACACACTAGTCATCTCAGTGTGCAGGTTTCCTCACGATGTTTTTTTAGGTTAGGTTTATTTAGGTTAGATAAATTTACGTAAGTCTTCGAAAAATACGAAATACTCATTGGTACATGGCACTGCACGGTTTCGAACGCGGACCTCCCACCTCCCACTACTGTGCCACCGACGCTCACTGCCAAGGGACTTAAAGGTTTCTCCAGAGAGGAGTACTTCAGGGTATTAATAACCTACCACTTGTTAATCTCGGGCACGTTGGTAACAGCGAGGGGTATGGCGCCGGACTGCCGCACCAGCCGCACGCACTCTGCGTCTTCAGTCGCGCGGACTTGCTTGCGTGATATTATACCCAGTGTGTGGAGCATGCCAGCTACTGCGTGGCTCTCTTTAGCTGTGAACGGCACGCCTGGCGAGAAATAGAGCTTACATCACCAATATATCCAAGAATATTTTTTTTCAAAAAGAAAACATTCCGTAGAGTAGTATTGTAGTCATCAGCAGCCCACTCTAGTCCACTGCTGGACATAGGCCTCTCCGAAAAAAAAACAGGTGAATACGTCGGAGTTACACGACCTAATTTCACCATGAAAGGTGGTAGAACCTAATGTTTATGATCGCCTGGGTTGGTACCACCGTTACCTATTTCTGCCGCAAAGCAGCAATGTTTTCATCGGTTTAAGAGAGGCAGCGTTATTTACTGGCACACGAGCCACACCCTATACATCTAAAACCCTCTAATAATATTATAGCGACGGTGACCACTTACCATTAGATGGCCCGTTTAATCGTCTGCTCTCCGATAACAATAAAAAATCTCTGTTCCGCCATCGGACGACCAGACCACCGTTATGTTTATGTCGTTAATATTCCTTGACGCGATTTGCTTCATCTTTCATAATGCAAACTGCTAGGGAATAGAACAATCTGCCGGTGTCTGTGTTTGCCGAAACAACCTTGGGATCTTCAAGGCTAGAGAGAACAGATACTGGGTCGCGTGCTCCATCCTCGGCCTCAGCGTCACTTCCCATCAGGTGAAATTGTAGTCAAATGCGGTCCGAACATTAAAAAAAAGGAATTACAACTTACCTAAAAACGGCTTCTCTTTAAAGTAGTCATCAGACAGGCCCTTTTCGATCATCTTATCGACAGCACGCGCCTCGTCCAGCGCATCGACGTACCTTTCATCAGTCACTGCATTTAGGAATGGATTCACCTGCAAAATCATTATTTAATTAATAATGTTTGTACAGAATTATTTTTTGTAATTAATGGCATAGTGGCATTGATTCCGGCAGTGATTGCTAAACAAAACATCCTGCTTCCTCGTACGCAATCTAGAATACGAGTGAGCGTGACATTTTCATTTAGGTTTAGCTTTAGATTTGGTGACCACCCTGGAATCGAAGCCAATAGCTAGGATACCAGATACCCATACGGAAGTTCCAGGTTACTAACCGTTCTAACAGTGAATGAATACAATGCGAGGAAACCTATGCGGAAGTTTGCAAAAGCCAGTAAAATCCACCATCACTGGGCCCATATAGGCTCTGCTATACCTATACAATGCTCTGTACAGACAATTAAAATATAAGAAGTCATAGATGCACCTTCTGTTGATAGTTAAAAAAAGGCTAAAAATAAAATAATAAAAGCCTTTATTCACTGCCAAATATAAATTAACTTATCAACTACTATTTACTTATCAACTAGGTTTGACATCGGCAGATTGTCCCTGGATATAGGCCTCCTCCAAGTCCAACAACTTCTCTCTCGGACTGCTCCTCTCCATCCCTTGGGTAGGTCATCCTTTCAAGGTTTTTAAATAGTGAATGTACTATAAATCAATACACCAGCTTAGAAATGGGTAAATCAGCTATTTGCTACCTGCTCATTAATTAATAACTTTTTACTCTCGTGTTGCTGGTGCTGACTCAGGTCAGCAGTTTAGTGATTAAGAACTTGTGTTACCCTCTGAGGCTGGCATGGTCCTATAATGGGCAGAAGTCTCAAAAACGAAATACGATTTAAAAAACTCACAATCCTAATCCTTTCTATACACGCCTTGACCAGATCCTCAGACTTCAATTTCTTGTTCCTGATCTTAGTCGCCAGTACCACAGCGCTCTCCGCCAGCATGCCGTGCCGTTTCTCCAGGTCCGGGACGGCCTGTCTGGCCCCGTCCCATATGAATGAGAACACAAAGTCTATGAACATGTCCAGGCAGATCCGGAATAGAAGATAGGCGTGTCGGAGCATGTTGAATGCAATGCCTTTGAGTATTTTACACGGTTTGTTGTTGCCTTCCTGAAAAGATTATTTTTAGCTGGTTTATAACTATAGGAAGTAAAGTTGAATTCAATTAAATATGTATGTGCACGGAACTATAGCAGAAGTTATTATTCAGTTTCACCTCTAATATTTATTCAAACTATAATATTTCTGAAAATGGACTGTTTTACAGAAATTATCTTTCATATCATTTTGCAATTGATATGAATTATGATAAATGTATCCATGTACAAAAATAACAATTCATTAACTTGTGTGAAGAAAGTAAATGCAAATTACCTGACCTTACAACATTGTATTGTATTATAATTATAAATAATGTATTAAAATTTATAAAAACAGTTCTGCCAATAATAGCAGTCAATTTATATGCATTATACTTTTGACTAAATGAATAATATTACAATATTTTTGCAAATTAATTTATCAGGGGGACAATGGCGGCTCCAGGATAGGGGGGAGGCGGCACTGCTCTCCCAAAACCTGTAACGTCCTATAGGACGCGTGTATCGACCATGACCATTTTTTAATACTACTTTCCAATTTTAGAAACCGATTCCCACAAAATTATTTTCTGGATCTGTCTAGAGATGGGTGTTAAATAACTTCACAGTGAAATCAACCATAAGCACACTTTGTGACTTAAGTTTGTGCAACATGCTGTTAAAACTTAAGGATTTTATATTCAACCTCGTGTAGATCTTTATCGTTCAATTTAAATCTGTATTTTATCATGTTAAAAACGGCAGGTAGGTGTAAATTAGGCGAATTGTACAATAGGTCGAGCTAAATTGGAAGTCATGAAACTTTAGTTTGTGGATAGGAAAATAAAGGTTGAAGATTTTGCTGATAATATCTTACCTCAGCGGCGGTTTCTGTTCTACTTGTGTTCGACGTACACATCGCACTGTTCGATTGAAAAGGAAGATTAAAGGGTGTTATGTATGATGGAAATGGAAAAGTTTTTGAACGTTTACTTTAGCAGTAAGTACGTGTAATAATTGGTCCGAGGTAAGTACCTACAAACACATTCACACTTATAAAATTAAACTTTTGCAAAGTGATTAGTTTAGGAGTAGTTTTTAAGTTGAAATTCACGATAAAAGTAATGAATAATTTAATATTTATACGAATGAAGTGAAACTACGGACACAAAATCAAAACAACTCCTTGGCCTTGACCTTAAACTTCACGTTTTTGTAACAAGTTAACATAGTTTTCATGCCACACCACCGCTAAATTGAACAAACTATTTCAACAAGATACGATAATATAGATATGGTGTAAAGTAGACTTTACATAAAAGGCTAGAAACTACTACAAGAACATAGCTGGCACGTCATTTGAAATTATGGATGCGTTCATAGCCGCACCGAAATGAATTCTTTTTACTTATATAATGTTATGTATGTTAGTCTATAAGGTATCTATGGGCCTTTTGCATAGTTAGCTATATAATTTGTGACCTGAAAATAAAGATTTTATTTATTTATTATTTATAAAAATGACATAATCTGACAGCTAATTCCGGAAATCTTTGGCGCCGTAATCAAATAGTTGAAATATGTGAGTTGAGAAAATTTCAAAACCACCAAGGAATAAACAGGGAAGAATATTAAATCACAGAAATCAAATATTACCAATACATTATATTGGTACCTCTGGTGTATTAAATAAAACAACAAATAAAAATGTATAAAAATTATAATATTTCTTCTTCTTATCCTACACCAACAATACACCTAACTAGGTATTTATTTAACATTACACGCCATGACGGCACCTCCAAATTCTTTTTCCAGATATTTCGCCACTGCCATGCAGAGCGCGTCGTTGTATGGAGCGGCTACCACTTGGATCCCGAGGGGAAGACCTTGCTCGTTCTTGCCCAGAGGTACCTGTGAGGAAAATAACAAATGAGTGCATTTCAATATTATTTTTTGAGGTGCAACAGAAACCTGTGCGATCAATGCTTCCAGGGTCCTATTTCACGAAACAACAATCCTCGTTATTACAAGTCTAAAATGGCAACACTGACACTATTTTAGATAAAGATTTCTGTTAATGTTTTAGGCCCGCATGCGCAAAAAGTTAACTCGCGAATTTTCTATGGTTTTCATACAAAATTGACATCGATTTAGAGTTAACACGAGAGATCGCAACCGGGCCTTGGACTTGTAATTACAAGGATTGTTGGTTTGTAATACATATGGAGTCCAGGGTGGCTTCGTTCCCTAGGTGTTTTTTATTATTACAAGTTAAAAGTTACAGTGTAATGAAACTTAGATTTTATTTTCGTAACCATAAAATTCGTAGATCTAAGTATATGGTTTCGAAATTAGATTATTATTAAATTGCCCTGTCTACCTGTAAGCAAATGTTACAGGTATTTTGACGTTGTAGTCAATTTTTTAAACAGTTACAACTTTTCACTTTAATTTTTTTTCTATTCATACAAATCCATCAACGGATCGGATTAAAATGTATGGAGAATCGGAGTTTTCTTTTATCTCTTACTTGGAGGATACTATACCTGTGTTGCGGGACACTTCAGGGCGTTGACGATGGCCCAATACGCGAAGTTGTAGGGGCGCAGCAAGCACGAGTAGTGATAAGGCGCTACGTAGGGGGAGCTAGGCATTAGCAGCACGCCGTTTGCGCCTAGTTTGTTCTGTAAAAAGATATTAATTTAGCAAGTACCTGCAGGTTTATACTCAGGACTTACTAAGGAGCCCAATCTCTGAAATCAAGACATCCAATAGAAATACAAGTAGTCATGTTTTCTTGGGTCGATAGTTAGCGATTTTCTGGTTACTATATGTGGTTTAAAGAAGGTACTGTTTTTCTGTGAACCATACCAAAAAATGGAAACGGATTAAAGGACACAGTCAACAGGTTCCCCTATTAACTGTTACTCAAGGATTTTTTTTTAAAACAATGTTTTATTTCCATTTAAAATATATCAAAAAAATAATTTCCAGTTACGAACAGACGGTTCAACTAGATTGTATGACCATTGACCATCGTCACTTCAACACGCAGAATATCAGCTGACATGACAGCTGATTTCCCTGCCGATCTTTAGAAGACTCTTCTAAAGCCCGAAAAATAAACTGACGGCGAAGTCTACACTTACGAACAAGTCTTCTTTGAACTCTGTGGACAGCTTGTCTGCCCACTGCCCGTTGGATTTGGGCAACACCTGGAGTTCTAGCAGCCGAATGATCGTGAAGAAACTGTGGTGGCTCATGCAGAACAGCTATGAACAGAGAAATACAGTTATCATTTAGCATAAGATCTTGCAGTTAAGGATCCAGGGAGGGGAATAGGGGAGCCATGCCCCTCCCGCCCCTCTCCTCCTCCAGGTTGGAAAAATGACTAAATTAACCGTTTGATTTAACTCTTTCATAGTTCAAATGACCTTCTTAAAAAGCTCGGCAAACCCGTTGGCCTCGCTGCCTCGGTTGTTGAACATGCTGGCGTAGTTGTCCGGCTCCCGGGTCATCCAGTGGTTCCACAACTTGTACATGTAGCCGAAGGCCTCGTGCTGGTAGGGTTGGGGGGCGTTGGCTGTCGTCGTCTCTTGGGTGATCTTCGCTAATACACTAAAACCAGAAGTAATATATATACACGGGAATTTAAAAAAAAACTAGTCACTATTACAAAAGACAAAGAAGCGGAGAAAGATCTGCGTGAGCTCCAGGCGCCTGACTGGCTCGCGACTGTGCAGGAGAGAGTGCGATGGCGCTCTTTGGTATCAGAGGTCAAGATCCACTTTGGGTTGCTGCGCCAGCGGAGTAAGTAAGTAATACAAAATAAATCAAAGTCTCCTCCGATCTAGCATGAGTAAGCGACACAGTTAAATTTAGTTTTTGGTTTTGATTTAGCAGCCACTCATAGTATGAGCGAGATGAACGTATTGAAGTTGTATACGGTGCCGAAATTGCATGAGCGCGAACTTTTTTTCGACAATTCAACGATTGTTACATAAACGGTGTTTAATATTCAAAATATAATTACCGACGTTTGACGTAGATACACAGATTGTTAGTTTGGTTCATATTCCAATACCTAAAATCACATAAGAACCGAATGAATTGGGTTCTTTTTCGCAAAAACCACAGAAATCAAATATTATATTGGTACCTCTGAGGCAAAAACACTAATGTTTCAAAGTTTATTTCGTATGAGCGAAATTTATAGAATCTTATAACGAGTTACCGACGTACGTGCATAAAGGTCTTAAATATTCTTTTTTCTTCAGAATATCAATAGTTATAAATACTCTAAGATCTCAATCGACTAAGTTTATGAATAAAATGAGATTGTGGTCGTATACCAAATCATGATCTATCTAAGTACAGCAGTAAATTTTACGTAATAAATATTTATGAATCTGAATATGGAAAAATTGTGTAAAAAATAGTTTTTTTTTCAGGTTCCACTTCTGAATTATAGGTATTTTTTGGACGTTGGAATATTTTACGAAGAGAATGTTCTAAAATATTATATTTCTTTCATTACCTTTGCATAGTTTCCTTCAATTCTGGTTTAATAGAGCTCACGAGGCAGTCGTTACCAGATTCCAGGTAATAGAATTTCAGATCCTGAAAAAACATTTACGTATTATTGATATTATTTACTTACAATAAAAAGAGATTAAGTAGGTACCAAAATATATTTCCTCGCGTCGGTATTTATTTTTTGTAAACTCTGTTAAACTAAACCAAACATCAACCCGAATAAACCCCGTTTTTATAGTTTAAGAAACGAAACATTTTACTTATACTGTTTTCTTGACATATTTAATAGGATGGTTTGCCATTGTCTTCCCCATTTCATACACTGTGTATCTCACGATATTTTGCGTCACCGTTTAAAGCATTCGGTAAATAAATACTTAAGTCTTTCGAAAAAACCGAAAAACTCATTGATACAATATGCATGGTTTCTTAGCCGCACCTGCAAGTGTCCTAGCCACTACCCCACCGACGACGCTAAGGGACATATTTCACGAAGGAATAATCCTTGTAATTAAATGGCAACATTGACGCTGTTTTGTATGGGAAAATGGGGATTTATATTAATGTTGCCAATTTAGACTTGTAATAACAAGGATTGTATGTAAGGACAAGCAGCCATATTTTCATTTTGACAATACCCTTTTACAGCAGCTAGTAATGTCTAACTAATAATTTAAATGTTATTTATAACTTAATTGTCAATGTCCCTTTACAACAGCTATTAGATTGTAAGTAGTAATCATGTTAAACTGTAAATACATTTTCTATTTAATATTCTTTTCATTATTATATTGACTGCAGTGCCATTGGTGCTGTATGATAGGTTATAATATAACGGATAATAATTGTTCCTTGACGTGTCTAAGCGTAACTATGATATAAAAATATATTAAAAAAATTGTTGCTTTGTAATCTGGGGTCCTCGGGGATTTTATCGAAGGTTTCTGACAGACTTCACTTTATACTTTAGTTAGTGGTCGACAGTACGATACGATACCTGAATGTTAACTTCTCTATCTAGATTCAGCTGTGGAGCCTTGTCTCCAGCGATGATCTTGGTGAGCGGCGCCAGATCCTCGGCGTGTTTCGTGATGAAGCCCAAAGACATCATTGAATCCTCCTCACCGCTGCGGAACATTACCCCTAGAATCATACAACAGCCATGTGTTGATAAGTGGCGGATCCAGGAGAGGTATAGGGGGCTGCTTTCTGCTTTCTTTGAACATAAACATAGTATATTGTTATTTTAATATATAAATTTCACATATTAAGTAAGTTTCTTTGTCATTTTTATTATTGCCACTGCACCGCCATAACATATCTGCATGCCCAAAGGTCAGCTGGCAGAGAATGCCGCAAGGCATTAAGCTCACCTGTACACAAAAGTGTAAAAGTATTAAATAAATAAATAACATAAAAAATAAGTATGTTTGCTCACCTCTAATATTGGTGGTTCCCGGGGTGGGATGGTGTCCAAACATGCCGCAGTAGAACGCCGGCATGCGCGTGGACCCGCCTAGATCCGAACCTGGTTAAAAACAAGGACGTTGTAATTTATTACTTACTTAGGTACTCTATTTTTATTGCAAGGGTATAAATTACTATAGATAAACCATTTTAGTCTGGCTACGGCCGCGACGTAAGATGGGCGCGGGGTGTGACGACAGCAACACAATTAAATTTCAAAGGAAAATTCATCGTCAACTTATTAGCGGGAACTGTTGACTCAAAGGTTTCTCCTTATGGAGAGAATCCTGCGTCCTAGTCATTAACCCGCTAATGTAAACCCAAAACGCCTTGTGAAGTTGTGACATATCGGTGTGACCGCTATTCTGTCGCTCTTTCTAAGCCAACGGTAAAAGGTGACATACATAAACTGATGGTGGTCCCATAGGAGGCGGTCAGGGCCGCCTCGGCGCCGCTCGACCCCCCAGCAGAGCGGCCCGTGTGGTGCGGGTTGTTAGTCCGTCCGTACACCATGTTGCGGGTCTCCTGCCTGTAAAAATGTGTACATGTAATCAAGCACCCATTGTTGATCTGGGATCTCGGTACTTTGCCGTGCGTAGATGACCGCATTTAAGATTCTAGAGATTATTGAGAAGCGCAGAAAAGGCTCATGGCTCGAACTGTGGGGTTACTCAATAAGAAAAGTATCTAAGATTTAAAAACTCGTCCTGAGACAACAAAAAGTGTGAAATTAAGTACCAACGTACGGGTAATACGGATAAGTTAAGTATTTATGTGACGGCGAACACGTGATTTCTGTCAAAAATAAGGTAAAGTTTCCGGTTGTGATCTGGTAGAACCGCACCTGATATTCTTTATTCTTAATTTCTTTATTACAGTAATTATGTCTGGTTCACATATTGCTCTATAATTATTGTTAAGTCGGCTTTCTACTCGTTGTTTCGCTGGTAATGTACCTGATTTCTATGCCAGGGTTCCCGGTCGGAAATCCAAAGTTTAAGGGCTTTTTCCGAGTTTGGGTGTTGTGTATGTGTCTTTATATGTTATCCGTAACGTGGATCCATAGTAAAGGAATCCTAGCTGGGCAATTGAGTGTGATGTGTCATTAAAAAAAACTTACCAAATAAGTAGTTCAGGCAGATTGGTTGCAGCTATGAGAATGGCTCCAGATTCCTTCATCCTAACGATGGCTTCACTGTCTTCAGAAGCACGAAGGTCTTTCCGCGCCCACAGTCCAAGTGTGAGCTTCATGCCCTTGACGGCCTGGCTCTCTTTTGTTGTGAAGGGAACACCTGCGGATTTAATTTTAGTTCTTGTAACTCTATGCAAAGGAGCATGTCTAAAAATAAGTCATATAGAAGTCGAGAAAACGTTTTTCCTATTTGATTCTTACACGTCTTTCAGCTTTAAATCGTATTATTTCATTTATACAGGCAATTTAGGACAAATTAATTTTGTAAAGGATCATCCTTGTCCCAGAAACTGTATGAACCCACCTCCAAAGCTATGTGTAATACATCGTTGAATAGCTAATTTTCAGCTGAACAAAAGTTACTATGGCGCCTGTGTATTCTCATTTGTCACCACCTCCAACGCCATAACTGGTGGCAAATGGAGGTGGACATAGCTATTAGAGGTGGGTACCAAAATTTGCATCAACCTTTGGCTGCTTTATGACATTAAACGATAATTTGTGTAAAAGATGCCCACATTTATCTATTTCTGCCGCAAATCAGTAAAGCATTGCTGTACTTCGGTTGAAGGATAAGAGAGAAAGCGTAATTACCGACACTAGATGAGTATCTAGTTGAGTAACCAGCCTAGTTGTGAAGCTAGCATCGCATCTAAAACCCTCCAATAACATCATGCATAGTGAAGTTAAGTCTATGGGCGACGGTGACCACTTTCCATCAGGAGCTCAAATTACGAAGCAACAATCCCTACAAAAACAAAATCACAAAATAAAATCGCAACAATATTAGAAATCTCCATACAAAACAGCGCCACTGTTACACGCCACTCTATACAAAACTTCAAGAATTACAAAAATTGTTGCTTTGTGAAATAGGCCCCTGGTAGCTTACCGTACATTTAAAAAAATGGAGCCATACCCAAGAAAGGCTTCTTCCTGGCCACTTCCTCGGACAAGCCTGCATTGATGAGGTTGTCCACCTCCTGGGCTTCCACCAGGGCCGCCTCGAACCGCTCCTCCGCGATCGCATTGATGATGGGGTTCACCTGAAGGCAAAGTAGAACTGGTGTCAGACTTATTATGGACGGTTACAATTCTGAAATGGCAACATAAATATAAATCCCCACCCCATACAAAATGGCGTCAATGTTGCCAAAAAATAATATGGAAAATAGTATGTAGGTACTTAGGAACTAAAAAAATGGTCTTGAGATATGCGCCCTTTTAGGATTTTACAGGTTCGGGGGAGCCAAAGCCCTTGGAAACTTAACTTACTTAATTTTATTTTGCACAACGTTAAAACTTGGACAGTATTTCGTAATATGCATAAGTAATTGTATTAAGCTATACGTTTTGTAGGACAAGGCTAATAACATTAACATTCTTTGTTTGTCGAGAATCGAGAAATAAAATTGAAATTGAAATTGAAATCGTTTATTTAGCGCTGTAAACACCAGAATACAGAAGTATACAAAGTTTAATACATGCAGCACAGAACATCCGGTGTGGTACAGTGCCAAAAAGGGTACACCAGCTCAGCATAATGCTGAGGCAAGCCACAGCGCTGATTTTCAGCTGGCCCCTCAGTGACTGCACGGACGAAGAAAGCAACAGTGTGTGCGTGTTGTGTTGTATGAATGTGTTTGTTTGTATGAATGAGGTTATTAGTGTGTATGTGAGGTACTGAGTAAACAACAACAACATTAAAGTTCGGTTATATTAAAGAAAATTCATAAATATAGTTGCTAAATGACGTAATGTTATCCAAATGACTTGTAATTTTCGGTTATATTACGGTAATTTATTTAAATGATCGTAATTTTAATTTAAATTACCCACGACCATAGACATTTTTTGTTTTTCCCAATGTTTAACGAATAATTAGAAAGATTTACATGGCAACCTATGTTTAAAAAATTTTAGAAAGTAGAAAAATAATAACACTTGAATGTCATAACATCGTAGTAAAAAAACAATGCGAATAGTAAACAAAAAGAGTATTCGAGCGTGAGTCAGCTATAGGTACCTACTCTTAGTGCTGGACTACATGCACCGGTTCCAGCGTCGGTCCGGTTCGCTGCAGCCAATCACAAGCGTTCCGCTCTCTCCCCACTTGAAGTCCGCGCCTCGCCTCGCCTCGTGATTGGCTGCAGCGAACCGAACCGGCGCTAGAACCGTCGTCATATAGTCCCAGTCTTAGGCCCGGACACGACGAAGGTTCCTAGGCCGGTTTCAGTATCGGTCGGTTCCAGGGAACCGGTGCTTCATATAAACTCAAACAAAAATGCGCTGGTTACTACACGTACTCGTACAATGGTTCCATTTGGAACCGGCCTGCTCGGTTCCTGAACCGAGTGGGCGGGGCTTGAGCGCAACGCATGAGTTTGAATGCAGTCGATTACACGGCCGGTACCGGTTCCAGGAGATTGATGCCACTAAATACAACGTAACTAAATAGAATCTAAACTGCATTGTTATTACGTGTTTCGTATGCTACTACTACATTAACGATCCAATTTCAGTTAAGTTCCGATCGATCGAACAGTAACGTATTTGTGCATTCTACAAAAACGTTTAGTTTATACTGAATCGCTGTTAAACGGTAACAAAACGCTTCAACTGTCAAATATAACGATCGAACCTCCTCCCAATGTACTTTTGCCCAATCGATAGTAAATCGAAAGGTGGCAGTAGTAGAGTTATGCGTCAGCAGAATGCGATTTGGTGTCCAAATAGAATTGTAACGGAAACTAAATTGAAATTGGATAGAAATACAAACGTGTTAATTTAGCCCCAGTTGGGCCCCAGAACCGAATACATTTACTAAATTATGAATTGTAACTTACGAGGGTAATTTTGCCGCTTTACATTAACAGTTAAGAACATTTTTGAAAACTGAATTAAATAATACACTTGTTAAATAGTACCTTGCAATACAAAACTTACAGTAGTTGCATAAAACGTCCTTAAAGTTAAATATATTTATTGAAAAACGCCAGTAGAGAACTACGCCATCATAGCCCTCTAGACAGAGACGACAGGAAACTTAAGGAAGCCCTAATATTAAGGACGTTTAGTGCGACACACGGTTAATCACAAATAAATGATAAAAGTTTAAAACATTGAGTCGAAAGTTAAGGCAAGTATTTTTCAAGGCAATCAGGATTTATTCAACGTGGTTTTTCTACAATTGACGTAAATTATTCTCTATCAAGTCTATCATGTGGGAATTTTAATAGCACTACGTTTTTCTAGGACCATTTAAATGTTAGCCAGCGTAATTACTAGCACGTGACTCATGAGGCAAGTCGTCTTTAAGGTTAGCAGAACATCGAAAACACTAATTATAGTGAGATGAGAAGTTTATGACCTACGGAGCCGAAACGTGGACACTGACGGTGTGACTGGTTCACAAATTGAAAGTCGCTCAGCGTGCTATGGAAAGAGCTATGCTCGGAGTATCTCTGCTGGATCGAATCCGTAATGAGAAGATCCGGCATAGAACAAAAGTCATCGACATAGCTCACAAGATTAGCAAGCTGAAGTGGCAGTGGGCCGGTCACGTCTGTCGCAGAACCGACAACCGCTGGGGTAGACGAGTTCTGGAGTGGAGACCGCATTTGGGCAAACGTAGTGTGGTACGCCCCCCCTGCTAGATGGAGCGACGATCTGCGCAAGGTGGCTGGCAGCGACTGGATGAGAAGAGCCGAAGATCGGGCTCAATGGCGCGCCCTGGGAGAGGCCTGTGTCCAGCAGTGGACTAGAGTAGGCTGCTGCTGATGATGATGATGATGAGAAGTTTATGAGCAACGGTGACCACTTACCATCAGTTTTGCTCGTCTTCTCTCCTTATACAATATAAATAAAGGGCTTATTGTACATACCAATACGATTTAGACAGGCCTCTAAATTTACGATTTAGAAAGGTACATTACATCTGACATCTTACATTTTACATCTTACATTATCATTACATCTGACTGACTCAGTCGACTAACTCATTCAGTCAGACTGAATTCAGTCAACTGTAATAGCCCCTATGTCTCACCTGCTTAATCCTTTCAATGACAGCCCGAACCAGCACCTCGGACTTCAGCTCCTTTTGCCTGATCTTCCGCGCCAGTTCTGTGGCGCTCTCAGTCAAGACAGCTTGGTTCTTGGCCAGGTCAGGAATGGGAGTTTTTTTCCCTTCCCAGTACAGTGAGAACACGAAATCTATTACTCTATTCATGATTACGTGCACGAAACAGAGGAATGCAGTCAGGGTCTGACACATTTCAATGTACTGAATCTACAGTATTTTTTCAATTTGAAGGTTTTTAGTGTTTCAGATATTATTGTTACGTTCCATGTCCGGTAAGCTGCTAAGTAAAAAAAAATACGAACCTAAGTACAGATATGAAAAATTATAGGAACTTTTGTAATTTCGTAATTTGCAGAAGTTCCTTGTAAATTCGTAATTGTAAATAAAATTCGTAATTTACAAAAGTTCTTTCGCAAAGCTAAAGTTGTTTGATCAAAATCAAATGCTTTTAAGTGTATGACTGTCAAGTATGAAGGTACATTTAAAATTAAAAACATTTTTAATTCAAATAGATGAAAGTAAGAGTTCTATAAGTATAAAGTTTTGTGAGATATATAATTGTTTTTTTTTTAAGGCAAAGGGAACTGAGCCCATACAGCCATGTCTGATGTAAACAACTCTTGCAAGTCTTCATTAAAATGCTGGTGTGACACATTTCAATGCTATCTTCCACGCTTCTGCACCATCCGAACCAAAGAAGGCGTCCCGGACGCAGTATGGCTCTTCAAAATCCAGCCAAGTACGGATCGGGCTGCAGCGTCTTATTTGACTTTACTTCACTGTCCCACACATTAATCACATTTATTAAACGTTCTTCGAATAAAAAAACACCATTCTTACTTGAAAAGCACTACTGTAAAACAATTTGCAAAACAATGAAAAAAAGCTGGTGTGGACGAGACAAAAGCGCGGGAGAAAACCTCTTCAATTCATTCAAAGTTTTGTGAGGACAAACGTAGGCACTGATTTTATATATTTTAATGAAAAAAAAAAATATTTTTATTATATATATTTTTTTATAGCTTGAAGCTATAAGGTCGCCGATTGTATTAGTATTTTGTATCTTTTCTTCTGTCCTGTATTTTTGTTTGTATGCAATAAAGAATATTTGTAATGTATTGACATTTTAATCTAGACCCTATAGACTACCACCACCACTTACAATTAAATAACCAGCTTTCGTAAACTAACTAAAATTGAATGCCAAAATTAAAAGCCGTATCTAACTTCCGGAAACTACATTTTAATAACCTAAGTACCTACCTACGAAACTAACAAACAAGTTTTCAAGAACTTTGAACCGCTGGCATAACACGTACGTAGCTGGCAATAGATGCTCCCTGATGCATGATATAAGATATTACACAACCATAATACCTAACAAGTCAACCACTGCTTGGTTACTGCAGTAACCAGAGGCGTAGTTAGGCTCTTTAGCTGGGGGGTCTGGAAGGCGATTCTCACAGCGTTCGACATACAAAAGTCGCTACGAACGTCTTGTCACGCTCACACATATGATGTGAGCGAATGAGATAGGACTAATGTCGAATTCGACTTATCTAATGACTAATAGTCGATTCGACTAGTCCTATTTCATTCGCTCAATTATGTAATGTGAGCGAATGAGATAGCACTAATCTCACATGTGTGTGAGCGTGACATGAAGGCGATTCTCACAGCGTTCGACATACAAAAGTCGAGCGCTACGTACGTCTTGTCACGCTCACATGTAATGTGAGCGAATGAGACAAGACTAATGTCGAATTCGACATTCCACCTGCGAGAATCGCCTTCCAGGTCACTGAAGTCAAGCGCGGCATTTTTGAGATAGGGGGGATTTCTTATTGACGAATTGTTTATTGTTTATTTATTATTGGGCTCATGCCTTTATGTAGACTAATTTTCCAATTGGTTAAGGTAAAACTTCATGAAATGGTCTTCATACATACGATACCTGGTTTATAATAAAATTGTTGTTAAGTTTGATAGTAAAATATATTTTTTTACTTATTTTATTAGTTTAAAAGGTGTGCAAGCATATGCAAGTGCCTCGGTTCGGCAGACGGGCTAGCTTTTATTTTTTAATTCACAACGGCCGTAGATGGGTGTTGAAATGGCCCCGCCAGTTTGTTAGGGCTTTCACCTCGTTTGAAAATAAAGTTTGAACTTTTTTTGTATGGTTCAATTTTTGTATGAAAAACGTTCAAAAACATAAATAACTATAATTGGCAGGGGGTACCAAAGTTCAAGAGACCCCCCCTTACTACGTCAATGGCTGTAACCGGTTAAACTAACGGTATGTTGCCGGCAATTCAGTCCAGTTACGATCGGAGAACGTACTTTCCCCAGCCTCGGAATATTTCTAGTTCAGTTTAACTCATGATTTTCGCGACTGTTATTCACAAAGTAAACCGGTAGGTTTTTTTTGTTGGTAACTTTGACTAATATGACCAATCCAATAAGGAAAGAACGCGCGCCCCTCTTTGGGGAAGAGGCTATTATTTCAGATTTTGCTTTAGGTACATATTTATTTTAGGAAATTCGCAAAAAAATGTACCCAAAACTTAATTTATGAAACTGAAATAAATCATATTACGCGAACATAAGATAGACATTAGATAGATTTAATAGATAGTTGACTATAGCTAGTTGTAGTTGTACCTTGTAATAAGATACCTGATATAATATATAATAAGATACCTGATACAGTAACAAATATGACTGAGAAAAAAATTAAGACCCATATAAGACGGATCTTATGTAAAAAGGGTTATTATGAAATAAATGACTACTTAAATGATAAAGAGGCTTGGTCCTAAATTCAGCTCCAGCTCTGCACATTGTGTACATATATGATCGTATTCATAATTATTGTAAGATATATTTATTTCAAAAGATGTGCTGCTGAAAGTTTCTTGCGCCGCTTCTTTCCTTTCAGCTATATCACCTTACGAAACAGTGGTGGTAGAGTAAAAAAAATACGTTTTAGAAATGTACTATAAGGTACCTACTATCAATAAAAACATTTTGATTTGATTTGATTACGTATCAACATATTTTACCTATATAGAAGGTATACAAATATTTAGTATATAATAATTTTATGGACTTCGCATATAAGGAAAGAATGCGGCAGTTAGCTTTGGGTGACTAAAGGAGGCGAGTTGTTCGAAATGATCGGTAGTTACAGAGATGACTAAGTCCTAGGAACACTTCGATAGCGCGTTGTTGTTTTTTTTTCTGAGAATTTTCAAAAGTTGCAGATTGAAGTTTGAAGCGCCAATGACTCAAAGGCAAAGGTACAAGCATGAAGCAAATAATCAATTGGTTTAATAGTAATTGGGTACAAGAATGGACTTAGGATTTCGTTAGATGCTTGGGTTTAATTAATCATACTTAATTGTTAAACCGCTAATCAATTATGTAAGAAGATTAGATAGGTACTTATAGATATTTTAATAATAAACAAAGATAGGGTAGATACTTACTTAAACCTACAAAAGACGTAAGAACTCGTACGGTAGGTACATAGATTTATTTATTTTTATTAAATTAGAATTCTGCTTTTATATTTATAATTAATAATTTATATTTGATTTTCATTTTTAGTTTACGTGTTCGGTACCTGGATGGGTGACCGTTAGTGGCATATTTCATCTGAGCTCCTTCGTGCCTCGGAAAGCACGTTAAGCAGTCGGTCCCGGTTGTTGTCGTTCGACAGCAGTTGTTAAACGATGTCAGAGACCTACGGGCGGCCTGAACAACTCTGACAAATAGGTTGGCCACTAACCATACGATAAGCAAGCAACAAGTTTAGTAAAAATATTGAGTTTGATAACCTGTGATTTTGATTAGCAAAAAATTATACATTACAACGCGGTATATTTAGAGTTAAGTTACGGTAAACAGACGTAAGAGGATGTTCACGTACTTATTATATTTATATAGTTAATGTACGTAATATCTATGTAATTCGTACCTACATAAAAAATTGTTGACGAAAAATTAATTTTTTTAGAGTGTACACTCTATTCATATTACTACTTAGAGTCAATTTACCTATCTATAAATCTTTGCTTATTTGTATTTATTTATAATCTGTTTGTATTCTAAAATAAATAAAATCCTTAAAAAACAAAATTGGAAAAACCGTATTCGGTTAACTTATATAAGTAACTTTCAAGTATTAAAACTTAATACCTACCTACTTGAAAGTTATAAGTACAAAACGAACTGTTGTGGAAATTAATTATAGGTTAGTAAAATATTTATTGGGGAAGGGTATTTGCAATTGGGTAGTTTCCAAGTATCAAATATTAAACACATTTCTTAAAAATTAAGAAATAGTCATAAATTCATGGTCAAATAGCTACAGGCAATCAGAAATCGGAACGGTAGAAAGAAACGGCAATAAGTTTTATGACGTAACTGTTTTCTAGCGCCATACAAGCTGGTCCTGGCTGCATATAAAGGACTGTTATCCTAGAAAGGGACAGAGCATATGTCCAATATTAACCTTTAACATATAAACTTTAACCATTAATATATCTGATGTTAATTGAGATATCGAAAAACTAATTTTAGATCCTTCTTTAGTATGTCCATGAAACTTGATTGATGCAATATAAGAAATTAGATTAATACCGTATTGGCAAACTAGAAGTCGTTCTACGGCGACCCTCATAGGCGAAAAATACGACTAAAAGAAGATATAGTTACCTAATTCAGATAAATTACATCTAAAATAGAGTTCCCGTTATTAAATTTATGTGAATCATAACATAAACTAGACTAAGTAACAGTAACTTGACAGGCAGTCACTTTTAAACACGTCTAAAATAACAGTTAAAAAATAATTAACGATTCAAATAACAGCTTCTAGGCTATTTAAATAACAGCTTATACTATTAAATACCTAAATAATTAAGCCACACGTCACACACGATTTTATTTCACGTTTTATTTCGACTCGCGTCTGCGTCTTCGCGAGGTTTGAAAGGCACTGGCACTGGTTTAGCCGGTTGGTGGAGTGAAAGAAATGGTGGCTTTTTGTGTCTGGCGGCTTCGGAGGCTAGTACAATCCACATAATGTAGGTACTTAGGGGTGGATTGTTTTGTCATACATAATTAGTACTTATATCTAAATCCAATTTCTTATCTTATGGTAGGTAGGGGTCTACGGGGCGCTATGTCACCTACATGGGTCTACGTGGCGCTAAAAAGGCTACTTTGGGGCGCTATATTATTGGTATAGTATCTACATAGTCCTCTAGGGTTGCTATATCACCTACGGGGGGGGGGGGGGGGGGGGGGGGCTAAGACTCACAACCTGTTGCTTTCTTTTAACTACTATCCTTGGAGGCGCTAATTAGGGCGCAGGGCGCTTCTTCTGTGGAGTCATTAGCATCACGAGTTGAGCGCTAAGAGTTCATGTCTGTTGTTCACTGTTGGGAACCTTAATCTGGGTCCGCCAAGGCACTTATCTTATCTTATGATAGGGGGCCGGGAATAACCCCAGCGCACTTTTGTGCATACCCCATTTTACTCACTGGTCATCTCAGTGTGTAGGTTTCCTCATGATGTTTTCCTTCACCGTTAGAGTAGTCGGTAAATGTTCGTAAGTCTTCGAAAAATACGAAATACTTATTGGTACATGGCACTGCACGGTTTCGAACCCGGACCTCCCGCATGGGAGTCCAGAGTCCTAACCACTGTGCCACCGACGCTCTTACATCCAATTACTTGGAGTGCGTTCCAAAACCAGTTTAAATTATTCACGTTGACAGCTGTACACTTTCCAATGCTCGTTTTGAATAAAAGTTTGATAAATTTTCAGCTGTTACCGCGGTAATGGAACAAGGACAGTTGTCAACGTGAATTATTTCAACTGGTTATGGAACGCTCTTTAATACAGTTATTTTATTTATTTTTGAACGCAGCCGTTACTCACGACCTTGGATGACATTGCGTTTGACAGGTAGCGACTAGCGAGTAGGTAGGTATCGTTCGTCTGTGTTTTCGTCGGCCGATTCGAATTTGATACCTAATTTAAATTATTTTTATTTACAAAGAAAGAATAACGTTGTGTGAGATAATTTGTATAGTCACCTAGAAGTTTCTTTCATTCACAAAAAATGCCTGCTGCGGTCACAGTGAACACAAACCCTCACGAAGGCCAGAAGCCTGGCACCAGTGGTTTACGTAAAAAAGTTAAAGTATTCCTCCAAGAAAACTACACGGAAAACTTTATCCAGAGTATTCTAGACGCAAATAAGGAAAGTATCGTCGGTTCTACGCTGGTGGTTGGCGGGGACGGGCGCTATTTGGTGAAGGAGGTAGTGGACAAAATTATTAAAATATCGGCGGCAAACGGGGTAAGTTTAAGTTTGATAAGTTTTAGATGACCTTTCTTTGCCATCTCTAACTAATGTGTTAATTGCTGATAAGAAGCGTTTTAATCAACTCTAGTGTGTTTTCAATACTTGAACTATGGTTGTGTTTTGATTAGTGACTTATTGGTAATATTTAAAGGTGGCGAAGCTGCTGGTCGGTCAGAATGGAATACTATCAACGCCTGCCGTGTCCTGCATCATCAGGAAATACCAAACTCTTGGTAAGCACAGATCTATAAAGTGTAATTTATATTAGGTCTAATATTATTATTCTCAAATATTAAGTCCAATCTAACTTAGAATGTTATTTCTTTAGAGAGATCTGAAATATATCACATGTCTGGAAAAATAAAAAATATTTTTTTCTAACTAATATTCTAATTTAATTTAATGAGAGAGAGGTTCTGTGACCCCCGCTCCGGGTCGGTCTTGGTGCAGAGGTTGGCCGTGGTGATTCAACGTGGCAATGCCGCGAGCGTCATGGGGACCTTTGCGCCAGGGTCGACACGGGGCGGAATTTTTGACTTCGTCTTCCATAGCCGAAGTCATTTATTGACGAAATTTTTATCAAATTTAATTATAATGTAATGAATTGACATTTGAGTAGAATAAATGATTGACTAAGTAAAAAAAAAAAATTCTAACATTCTGAAATCAATTTTGCTTTGTCGGCTTAGTGTTTTGAACCGGTATTTATTACCAGACAAAGGGCACTCGTTAAGTGCCCCAAACTATTTTGGAACTGGCACTATTTCAACTTTGTCAGTATTAATTACTGTTTTAGAATGCTTTCTAAGTACTTACAGTATATAATGAAATTTTTAAGCTATTGCTGAAATAATAAAGTAAGGCAATAAACAATCAGCACACCAGTCATAGACATTCAGTACTAGAATTAAATAGAACAGTACTAGAATTAAATAGAACTAAGTTTATATTAGATTTTATTTTAATCAAAAGTACCATAGATATTTGGCATTGATTTGTTTATCTACTGATCACTATGATGATAAAAAACAATTTCTAATCTAGACCTAGTTGACTTGGCTACATTGATTATTTTTGCAACTCATCATGACTAATAAAGTGACTTTCACTTGACAGAATTCAATAATTTAGTTGACTAATTAGCAGTGATCAGAGTAGGTTGAGCTCTTTCGGGTCAATGTCCTCAAAGGTTATATTAATATGGATATGATTTCGGGATCCCATTTTAAGTTATCGAGCAAATGTTGTAAATTACTTTTATAAACCTCGCCCTTACTCGGCGGATTACGATTTTTTAAAAATTGAGAACCTACGAAGAAGTTAAAACACTACCATAGGTACACTAGCGCCATGAATCTTAAAAAAAAATATTTCGCCACCAATCTTAAATGTGTATCAAAACAAATATAACGTTAAAAATCTAAATAATATATTTATTCAATCCCGGAAATCCCGGGATTATTGGGCATACTTATCCATATTATGACCGTATGTGGCGAGTACCAAAAACAGCTCTACCTACTCCGATCACTACTAATTAGACAGGCTCCACTAAGCCACTGATGTTCTCATCAGTGAGTAATCCGTGGTTAATAATAACTCCTTCTATATCTACAGGAGGCATCGTCCTGACAGCTTCCCACAACCCGGGAGGCATTGACAATGATTTCGGCATCAAATTCAACTGCAGCAACGGAGGGCCAGCTCCGGACAACATCACCAACCTCATATACAGCCTCACTACCACTATAAAGCAGTATAAGATTCTGCCAGACTTGGTCTGTGCTATTGATAAGATTGGCACGCAGACTTTCACGGTATGTTCAGTAGAGTTCTATTCAACTTTGTCCTATAATGGGCCAAAGCTTTAAAAATAATGAGTGAAGTGAGATGTCTATGGGCGACGGTGAACACTTACCATCAGGTGGCCTCTTTGCTTGTCTGGTCTCCTTTATTTAATAAAAAAAAGTTAAAAAATACTGAGCTCGCCCCTGTTTGGTGCTACAGCATGTGTATTGCAAAACCCACTTTTGTTATTCTTATACTTTTTAGGGACCCTTTTTTATTTTATGTTTAATTTATATTCTTGTTATGTGGTCAGGGACCAACCAATTATCAGAGTTGTACTGGCTGTGGAGCAATTCACAGGGATCTCGAATCCCCTCCAAAAAGCGCTTGTTCTCAAACAAATTCGCTATTGTATTATGTATTACTATTTGACTCAGTGGAATATATTTGAATTTCCTGGGTCTGGATAGGTTATGCATAACAGACACAACCTTTTTCCCTAAATAACATTTACTACTTTATATAACCCTTCTCCACAGTGGCTAGGACACCGGACTCCCATGCGGGAGGTCCGTGTTCGAAACCGTGCAGTGCGATTTACCAATGAGTTTTTCGTATTTTTCGAAGACTTACGTACATTTACAGGCTGCTCTAACGGTGAAGGAAAACATCGTGAGGAAACCTGCACACTGAGATGTGTGTGTAAAATGGGGTAGGCACAAAAGATTCTCAAGGGTCGAAGTGCCGCTGGGATTATTCCCGACCCCCTATCTTAAGATAAGTTACTGGGACTCTTTCTTTGAAGTTAGTTTAAATCTTCACAGGTGGAAGACCGCCAGTTTACAGTTGAGGTGATAGACGCGGTGCAGGACTATGTGAGCTATATGAAGGAGATCTTCGACTTCCCCAAGATCAAGGCACTCATCCAGGGTTCAGAGCAGAGGAAACCGTTCAATATCCTCATTGATTCCATGAATGGAGGTGAGTGGAGAATGGGGTCCCAGAGTTGATTCCCGGTCAGGAATTTGCTTGTAGACAATTTTTTCATCCAGGAGTGACGATCTGCACAAAGTTTTTGCCACGCACGTGTTAAATGTGGAATACTCTTCCACCCGACGTTTTTAGCATTAAGGCTGGGACTGCGGACACGAGGTGCTGACTGCAAGTGGGAGGGCGGACCGCTTGTGATTGGCTACAGCGAACCAAACCGGCGCTGGAACCGGCGCATGTAGTCCAGGCCTAAACATGGCTAGCAACTCAGGTGCTATACCCCTGGAATTGCACATGTCTCTCGGCGACAGTGACTGCTCACCATCACATCAGGTGGTCCGTTTACCTGTTTTTCGTAGCCTATTTATTGCTTATGAGTTGTGTTGCGAAATTATACTCGCTGCGACAATGTGGCCCTTTCACACACTCAGTACCTCACACATCCACATTCATACATACAAATACATACATACAACACAACACGCACAGGGCACACACTGTTGCTTTCTTCGTCCGTGCAGTAACTGAGGTGCCAGCTGAAAACCAGCATTATGCTAAACTGGTATAGCCTTTTTGGCACTGTACTGTACCGCACCGGATCTTTTGTGCTGAATTTGTATACTTTTGAATTGTGTACCTGCTGTATCCTGGGGTTAACAGTGCTAAATAAATGTTTTTCAATTTAATTTCTTTCCCCACACAATCTTTATGATTTTTATTTTTTGCACAGTAACCGGTCCATACGTGAAAAGCATCTTCATCGACGAGCTCGGCGCATCAGACAAGAACGTCCGCCGGATCGTCCCTTTGGAGGACTTCGGTGGGGCCCACCCTGATCCTAACTTGACATACGCGGCCGATCTGGTTAATGCTGTCAAGGGGGGAGACTACGATTTTGGGGCCGCTTTTGATGGGGATGGTATGTATATACAGTTTATGGAGTTAGTAAGTATACCTGGTCAGGACCATGGCACAAGAAGAAAAGTAAAACAGCTACGGATTGCGTGTTGTTTCACCGCACAAGGGTATTTCATCACCAACTGAGTGTTACCGTTCTTGGATACCAGACAATTGCACAAAATTAATCATGTTTACGCATTTGCATATGGAAATATTGTACTAAATTATTATTTTTATTTCAAGATTAATAAAACATAATTTGTAACAAAAATGTGCATTCGGTAAAAATGACAACCCAAGTGACGTACCCTTGTGCTTGAAAAGTCGAATCCGAAGCTGCTTTGCCTAGTGAAACATGAGCCGTTTTCTTGTGCCATGAACCTAAAAATTAAAAACTGTGTCAAGAGGGCGCCATTGGTAGTTTTTATAATCTGTGTTATGAAGTTTGCAATATGGCGAAATGTTTTTTATTAAAAATATACTCAATCCTCATTCTCAGGTGACCGGAACATGATAATCGGGCGTGGGGCGTTCTTCGTGACCCCTTCCGACTCTCTGGCCGTCCTGGCCAACAACCTGGCGGCCATCCCCTACTTCCAGAAGACCGGCGTCCGAGGGTATGCGCGGAGCATGCCCACTGCAGCGGCTGTCGACAGGGTCGCTGCCAAGAGTGGAAAAGAGATCTTTGAAGTTCCTACTGGTATGTTACCTAGCGAAAAAAGGTCAGTAGACCAAGAGTGGTCTACTGGTCTTCTATAATGTCACTTACAGAATACCCGCGATACGTGGGAAGGAGATTTTTGAAGTTACTACTGGTATGTTACCTAGTGAAAAAAGGTCAGTAGATCAAGAGTGGTCTATTAACTTCTCAACTCTGACTCTCTGGTCGTTCTGTCGGTACGCGCGGAGCATGCCCACAGAAGCTGCTGTTGACAGGGTCGCTGCCAAGAGTGGGAAAGAGATCTTCGAAGTTCCTACTAGTATGTTATCTAGAGAGTAGACCATTCTTGGTGAAGACCAAGAATAGCATTTTAGAAGTAAAATGCTTACTTACAGAAGACCGGAGTTCACAGGGTCGCTGCTAAGTGGGAAGGAGATCTTTGAAGTTCCTTATGGTATGTTCTCTAGACAGATAAAATACCAGCAGCCGACTTTTGATCTACTGCTCAATGTGTACAATGTTAAATAAATGTTTTTCTTTCTTTCTTTTGCTCTACTATGAGAACCTAGACCAAGAATGGTCTACTGGTTTCCTTACAATGCTTACTTAAAGAAGACTGGAGTTCACGGTATATCCGCGATGAAAGGGAGGAGATTTTTAGGTACCTACTGGTATGTTATCTAAACATACAAAAAACCAGTAGACCACTCTTGGTCTTTTACAATGCTTACTTAAAGAAGACCGGAATTCACGGTATTGCCGAGAGTTTCACGTCACTAATTTCAATTCCAGGCTGGAAATTCTTCGGCAACCTAATGGACGCGGGCCGCCTGTCTCTCTGCGGGGAGGAGAGCTTCGGCACGGGGTCAGACCACGTGCGGGAGAAGGACGGACTCTGGGCCGCGCTGGCCTGGCTCTCCGTTCTCTCCGTCACCGGCCAGTCTGTGGAGGAGCTCCTCACTTCGCACTGGAAAGAGTTTGGCAGGAATTACTTTACCAGGTAATAAAATATGATTGCCGTGTGATGCCTTAAAGAACAGCACCAACCCAACTCTTCCCGCGACTGAGGATCTTAGTGGAAACTATTGTACACCTAGTAGACGGCGGTAGGCTACGTTTGTCCAACAAATTTTACGGTGAAAAGTGGGAACTACCTGTGATTGGAGGTGGTTGCTCTGTCTACCTCTTCGGGGATTATGGACGTGAAAGTTATGCTATGGTAATGTAAAGAGTTAGAGATGATAGGACGGGCTCTGGACCGTACTGGCGTGGCTCTCCGTTATCTCCGCCACCGGCCTGTTTTGAGGAGCTCCTTACTTCGCACTGGGGAGAGTTCGGCAGGAATTACTTCACCAGGTAAATACTGGATGTAATTTTAGCCTGCCAGGGAAAAAGGCATAACAGGTAAAGATTTTGTCGAAACATTGTGATTTGTTATATTTTGTATTTCTGGTACAATGAGGTGTTTACAAACAAACAAAGCGAAGTTGGAGCCTTCGTGGCGTCGTGGCTAGGACGTCGGTCTCCCATGCGGGAGGTCCGGGTTCGAAACCAGGCAATGTCATGTACCAATGAGTTTTTCGGTTTTATCGAAAGATTTACGTACATTTACCGACTGCTCTGACGGTGAAGGAAAACATCGTGAGGAAACCTGCACACTGAGATTACCAGTGTGTGAAATGGGGAAGGCAATGGCAAACCACCCCATCAAATCTACTAAGACAGTCGTTCTATATGATTAATCCTTAGAATGATCACGAACCTCAGCAATGAGGAACACAATTTAGAACAAGAAAAACATGTAAGGCTCAGATTCTTATTCACTGAGGGGCCAGCTGAAAATCAGCGCTGTGGCTTGCCTCAGCATTACGCTGAGCTGGTGTACCATTTTTGGCACTGTACCACACCAGATGTTCTGTGCTGCATGTATTAAACTTTGTATACTTCTGTATTGTGTTCTATATTCTGGTGTTTACAGCGTTAAATAAACGTTATCAATTTCAATTTTAATTCAGCTTTATTCAAAGTTATTCGATTATAAATTACAAATCAATTTCAGATACGACTACGAAGAATGCGCAAGCGATCCCTGCAACGAAATGATGCAAGCTTTAGAGTCGAAGATGACATCACCCGGCTTCGTGGGGTCCGAGCACCGCGCCGGAGACAAGAGTTACGTGGTGAAACTGGCTGACAACTTCTCGTATATGGACCCCGTAGACCAGAGCGTGGCTATGAAACAGGTTCGTGAGTCACAAGGCCTTCGAACCTAGGGTTGGCGCCTTCGCTTCGGGCTTCGACTAACCTCCTAGGTTCCTAGCTGTAATTTCAAGTTCACTAACGTTTTCCTGGTCATCATCAGATCCTCAAGGTTTCAGATATCTGAAACGCACCATGAACTTGAACATTTGAGCTCAAATTCGAACCATCTAGATATTACCGTTCCAGAGATCCCATCTGAGATCAAATATACTCCAAGGTCTTGGAAACTACTGGTCCAATTGTTATCAGGCCTAGCTAAGAACACTCGACAAAATTCCCTTGTATAATAAAAACCGGGTCCAAATCGGATCATCCGTAGTCAAGTTATGATGCCACAGACAAACACGCAAACAGACACAGACAAACGTGTCAAACTTATAACACGCCCTCCCTCGATTGGTCGGGGGTAAAAACATTAGATCAAGGGTTTCCAAGATATAGGACATGTTTAATGTCAGCTATTAAACAGCTAGCTGATTCTGTTATTAGAGGGTTTTCGACGCGCTGCTAATATTGAGGCCTCGATGGTGTGCCTTGTGTGCCGGTAATTACACTGGCTCTCTTACCCTTCAAACCGAAACATTGCTGCTTTGCGGCAGAAATAGGTAAGAGGGTAAGAGATGATACCAACCCAGGCGATCCTACACGTTAGGATCTACCACATGTAAAACCTGTGGACCTGATGATGACCAAGGGAAAGGATCTTCACAAGGGTTAGTCGAGGTGTGGAATGCACGACGCGCCATTACGATTAGTACCTACTCACATCGGTGTAGAACGCGCTATCGAAATTTTTCTGGTACTTCGTATATATACGAGTTCCAAACATAGTAGGACCAGGACATATGGTCACCATGGTGAAAGATCTTCCCTTTTCCCTTTCATACATCTGACGTTACGTCCGTTACATCCATGTCCTCACTTAGCGCGTTCCTACAGAGGGTTCCTTAAATTTTCTCAGGGTCTGCGCATTATATTCGAGGACGGGTCACGCATTGTGCTGCGGCTGAGTGGAACGGGCAGCTCTGGAGCTACTGTCAGGTCAGATCATTTATTATAATATATTATAAATGGTTTAACAATAAAATAAAAATATAACAAACAGACTCATAAGATTAGCAAGCTAGCTGAAGTGGCAGTGGGCCGGTCACATCTGTCGCAGAACCGACAACCGCTGGGGTAGACGAGTTCTGGAGTGGAGACCGCGTTTGGGCAAACGTAGTGTGGGACGCGTCCCTGCTAGATGGCGCGACAAGCTGCGCAAGGTGGCTGGCAGCGACTGGATGAGAAGAGCCGAAGATCGGGCTCAATGGCGCGCCCTGGGAGAGCCTATGTCCAGCAGTGGACTAGAGTAGGCTGCTGATGATAATAAACAGACTGGATACTGGCATGAAAATAACTGGAAATGTTTGATAGGACTTTTAAGGATTGCCCTTCTATGTTCTTTATGGGTAGTAAATAATGGTCCTTCCTTTCATTCAAAACTAAATTAAAGCACCACCTTTTGAGCCAATTTACAGAGTTTAAATAATTGATAGTAATTGCAATATCTATCACCAAACCAAATGGCATCTGCAAGTCGATAATTGAATCCTAATTATACCTATTTTGTGTGTTACTCGTCTTCTAGTTACCCGCAGCTAAGAAAAATTACAGCTCTTCAATTAGATCATATTATACACTAGTAATTTAATTTATAAGCCTTATGTCTACCGTACACACTGTTAATTACAATAAGTTTATCCTGTATTTCCCTAAGCAAAGTGGATTGTATCCTTTTTTAGTGAAATACATGTCTTAAACCGTAAATAAGAGCGTCGGTGGCATAGTGGCTAGAAAACCGGACTCCCATGCGGGAGGTCCGGTTTCGAAACCGTGCAGTGCCATGTACCAATGAGTTTTTTCGTATTTTTCAAAGACTTACGTACATTTACCGACTGCTCTAACAGTGAAGGAAAACATCGTGAGGAAACCACCTACTTGTTTGCTAAGTTGGCTTTCAAAGTGAGGGCTGACTCTAATAATACTCGAGCTTCCCTTCCCTTTTCTTAGTGACCCTAACGAGGTTGACATGGTCACTTTGTCGGCTTTGGAAGACCAAAGCCTCTAAATTGAGATTTTTAAAAAAAACAACCCACAATTTTAAATGTTGCTTAAACATGACTTATTTTTTTCGAAGACTTACGTATATTTACCGACTGCTCTAACGGTGAAGGAAAACATCGCGAGGAAACCTGCATGTGTGAGGAAATTAAAAGTTTCCGAAGGCGTGTGAAATCCACCAACCAGCACTGGGCCCGCTAGTGCAAGGGGAGGCCTGTGCCCCAACAGTGGGGACATTAATAGGCTGATGATGATGATGACTTAATTTTTAAAGGTAAGTGGTTGAAAAGTGGTTTTCATCATCATCATCGTTTTCAAAATAATCAATGTTTATTAGAACCTTTCCTTCTCAGACTGTACATAGACTCGTACGAAGCCGCCGACGTGCTGCGCGACGCGCAAGGGATGCTGCGTCCCCTCGTAGACGTGGCGCTGCTGATCTCTCAGCTGACACGGTACACCGGCCGAGACAAACCTACCGTCATCACATAGGTACCTTTATTACTGTCACTTAATACATACAGTCCACCACAGGTCAACCTACCCAAAAATGTCAACATCTGAGAATCTGAAATGTACGAGTATCATATGGCACAGGATCGAAGGTTTTTGACAGATGGTATATTATATTTTGTGGTCGGCTGTACAGAAGGTCCGCTCAATACAATAAATTGCCCAAAGAAATTAAGGAACTTAGCCTTATGGAATTTAAATCAGAATTATTTAAAATATTGACCAATAAGTGCCTATAACATTACAGAATACTTTTTAATTGTAAAATGTTTATTGACCGTATTTCTTTTTATTATTATTGGATTAGCAGGCAGGCAGCTAATGCTGGTTAGCCTGTTTCTTCACATTTCGTAAGTGGCTGTCTAATCTGTTTTTAAACTGGTTTATAGTTTCAGCATTCACAACTTGCTCAGGTAGGCCGTTCCACGGGATGACTACCCGGTTGAATAGGAGATGATGTTTTAGGAGTGTGTTGGCCGTGTTCCGCACTAGTTGTGTGCAGTGTCTTCTTGAGTGCTCCTTCAAGTTCAATATAAAGAAATTCTTCATTTCATCTGTGTTATAGTGATTGTTTAGAATTGTGTAAGTCTCTATAAGGTCGCCTCTATCTCGTCGCTGTTTCAGTGTCGGCAAATTCAGTCTTTCCAACCTCTCCTCATACTCTAGGTTCTTGAAACCCATTGGTAGCTTTTTTTGGACTCTTTCTAGGATCCCAATATCTTTCACAGAGTATGGGTTCCATATCTGAAACCCGAACTCCAAAATTGGTCTCACATAAGTTTTATATATTGCTAGGAATAACTGGGTTTTTGTTTATTATTTGAATTTACCTTTTTGTGCCATAATGAATTAATGACTAATAATTTAACTGTCGGTAATAATTTTAATTTAAGCGTCGGTGGCCTAGTGGCTAGGACGCCGGATTCCCATGCGGGAGGTCCGGGTTCGAAACCATGCCATGTACCAATGAGTTTTTCGGATGTTTTCGAAGACTTGCGTACATTTACCGACTGCTCTAACGGTGAAGGAAAGCATCGCGAGGAAACCTGCATGTCTGAGGAAATGAAAAAAATCCGAAAGCGTGTGAAATCCACCAATTAGCACTGGGCCCGCTCGGTGGATCATGGCCCGTACCCCCTTGTGCAAGGGGAGGCATGTGCCCCAACAGTGGGGACATTATTATGCTGATGATGAATGAAATGAATGAATGAATGTCTTTTGCACTACGATTAGTTCACTCAACTCGCCAACAGATGTCGCTGTACAACGCGCTATCGAAGTGTTTCTAGGACATAGTCATCTCTGTACCTACCGATCATTTCGAACAACTTGCCTCCTTTAGATATCCAAAGCTAACTGCCGCATCCTTTCCTTATATGCGAAGTCCATAAAATTATTATATACTAAATATTTGCATACCTTCTATATAGGTAAAATATGTTGATACATAATCAAATCAAATCAAAATGTTTTTATTGTAAGTAAGTGCCTTGTAGTACATTTTTACAACGTAATTTTTTTACTCTACCACCACTGTTTCGTAAGGTGCTATTGCTGAAAGGAAAGAAGCGGCGCAAGAAACTTTCAGCAGCACATCTTTTGAAATAAATATATCTTACAATAATTATGAATACAATCATATATGTACACGACGTGCAGAGCTGGAGCTGAATTTAGGACCAAGCCTCTTTATCATTTAAGTACTCATTTATTTTATAATAAAATAACCCTTTTTACATAAGGTCCGTCTTATATGGACCTTAAATTTACTTAAATAATGTTAATTTTAACAACCAATATTTTTACCCACTATCTCTATCGCTCCCACTAACATCTTGGGATAAGGGTGAAATTAAAAACAGCGCTGCATTTTGGTACCCGAGTATGTCAGCATTTGCTGACTTTCCCCCCTTTTGCCAAATATACAAAAAAATAATACAATTGTAGTACACATATTTTGTTAAATAAATATACTTACTTACTTACAAATGCGCGAAACCGACGGGTTAGGAAGTGGTCAACTTTGGAAATTGACAAGTTAGGAAGTGGCCCAAGTCGCCCTGAAGGGATCTCAGGGCAAGTCAAAGGAACTCAGCGCGAAATACAGACGCTGTGGCGCTATCGTGGTAGGTATACTTTCAATAAACGTAATACATTATATTGGAAATGCGCGAAATCGACGAGTTAGGAAGTGGTCAACTTTGGAAATTGACAAGTTAGGAAGTGGCCCAAGTCGCTCTGAAGGGATCTCAGGGCAAGTCAAAGGAACTCAGCGCGAAATACAGACGCTGTGGCGCTATCGAGTGGTAGGTATACTTTCAATAAACGTAATACTTTATTTTGGTAAATAAATATACTTACTTACTTACAAATGCGAAAAATCGACGAGTTAGGAAGTAGTCAACTTTGGAAATTGACAAGTTAGGAAGTGGCCCAAGTCGCTCTGAAGGGATCTCAGGGCAAGTCAAAGGAACTCAGCGCGAAATACAGACGCTGTGGCGCTATCGTGGTAGGTATACTTTCAATAAACGTAATACATTATTTTGATAAATAAATATACTTACTTACTTACAAATGCGCGAAATCGACGAGTTAGGAAGTGGTCAACTTTGGAAATTGACAAGTTAGGAAGTAGCCCAAGTCGCCCTGAAGGGATCTCAGGGCAACTCAAAGGAACTCAGCGCGAAATACAGACGCTGTGGCGCTATCGAGTGGTAGGTATACTTTCAATAAACGTAATACATTATTTTGATAAATAAATATACTTACTTACTTACAAATGCGCGAAACCGACGAGTTAGGAAGTGGTCAACTTTGGAAATTGACAAGTTAGGAAGTGGCCCAAGTCGCCCTGAAGGGATCTCAGGGCAAGTCAAAGGAACTCAGCGCGAAATACAGACGCTGTGGCGCTATCGTGGTAGGTATACTTTCAATAAACGTAATACATTATATTGGAAATGCGCGAAATCGACGAGTTAGGAAGTGGTCAACTTTGGAAATTGACAAGTTAGGAAGTGGCCCAAGTCGCCCTGAAGGGATCTCAGGGCAAGTCAAAGGAACTCAGCGCGAAATACAGACGCTGTGGCGCTATCGAGTGGTGAGTGGAAATCTCACATAACCCAGTCTCTCCCCCAGGAGGCTAGGTGTCTTTCGAAGATTTCCCCCCGTTACCACAAAAAAAAGGTATACTTTCAATAAACGTAAATACATTGCTAGAAATATTTTTCACGATGTCTTTTAAACTGGGATTTAAAATCGCGGACCTTCTGTGTGTATTCTGTGTACCCTAACCAGGAAAAAACGGCCCCTGCGTTTTTGTATAATCTGATTTTAAAGAGTAGAATTTAAATACATCGATATGAAATCCCAATGAAACAAAATTATTGCGATTTCATTGTAAAGTTTTCCATGATTTAAATTCTACACTTTTAGTTAAAAGATAAGAATCTTTTAACAGGAGTGTTAATTTAATGAATCTACAATGATATTAATTAAGTGCATTGTGGAGTTTTACGTTTTTATACACGAATTTAATTTAAGTATCTCCTTAAATGTAACTAAACGTTCGCGCGCGGTACTTTTTCTCGTTTTAGCAGTACCAATCTTCACTGCCGTACTACATAAAATTAATGTAAGTAAGTTATTGCATACCATCACTAACTACTGGTGCCATAATACGATACATAGAATAGCTGTCTTGTCCGTACTGTCAATGTGTAAGTACTTGTGTATGGGTGAGACATGTCCAAAAAGGAACACCTATATATCCCGCAGATTTGCCAGTAGAAACAAAATGCACTCTTTGCAGAATGGCAGTGGGAGGGGCCTACGTACCAAGTTCATAGAAAATCGTCACCTATAACCGTGGTGCTTTTAAGAAAGGTGTAAAGAATTGCCGGCGATGACCGGACTGTAATTTTTTAAACTCAATTTAACGGCAGTAGCCGTTACCGCGCGCGAACGTGTTAAATATATTTAGCTGTTTGTCTCACTCACTCTTATAGATACTCGAAGTCATAGAGTAAGTGAAAAAGTTATATTTTAGATTTGTTTTTGGTTTAGAAATCTTTATTTTTGTAAATATATACCTATACAAAATTAAATCACAAATCTAACTACGAAATTGACCAAAGAAATAAAACAATTTTGTTTATTGTAAAAATATACTGTTGTAACATATATTTTGCATGGTTTATTTAAGTTTAAAATACACTTCATTATTAAATTACGTATTTTCTTAAACCTTTATGACTAGATAACACGTCGTCGTCGGTAACTGACGACTTTTGAAAATGGCTACTTGAACCATGTGTCCATTCTGCTGACGCATAACTCTACCACTGCCACCTTTCGATTTACTGTCGATCGGGCAAAAAGTACCTTCGGAACTTATCGTTATATTTGACAGTTGAAGCGTTTTGTTACCGTTCAACTGAGATTCAGTATAAACTAACGTAGTAGAATGCACAGATACGTTACTTTTCTATCGATCGTTGACTCGACCGGAACTTAACTGAAATTGGATCGTTATCGGATAGTCGCATACGAAACACGTCATAACGATGCAGTTTAGATTCTATTTATTTAGTGTAATGTACTTATTACTTGACTGAATTCAGTCAAGTGTAAATAAATTCAGTATAGTCTGTAAACAGATGCCTGTCTAATTACTTAGTCTACTATTATATTTTTTTACTAATTAGTCGTCTGAATCTCAAGTTCTTAAACGATATCTCAGTTCTGTCACGAGAAGGGTTGTGCATTTTTCTGAGAACCACCGAATTAGTTAAACTTTTTTCTATTTTGGGGTACGTTACGAAACCAATTTCATTTTGTCGGGTAAAGTTAGTGTTTTGGAACCGGTATTTATTACCCGACAAAGGGCACTCATTACCCGAAAAAGAGCACTAATCACCCGTAACAGTTTTGGAACTGGCACTTTTTCAACTGTCAGACAATTAGTACTTTGTTGCGTAATAATTACTCGTTTCAGAACGCTCTTAGAATTGAAACTACAGTATGATTTAATACGGATTACTCACTCATGAAAATCGGATGTCCTCCGACTAGTTTCGGCTTTGAGAGTGCAAAGCGCCTGTCGACACGGCGGGCATGTCGACACATCTCACTTCGCACTGCGAGGTTACCATAGTGAGTAATCATATTTAAACTATGGTAACCTCGCAGTGTCGACAGGCGCTTTGCACTCTCAAGGCCGAAACTAGACGGAGGACATCCGATTTTCATCAGTGAGTAGGTAGTCCGTATTTAATCATGTCTCACTGTAGTTTCAATTCTAAGAGAACGTTCTGAAACAAGTAATTATTACCCGACAAAGTACTCATTGGCTGAAAGTGCCAGTTCCAAAACTGTTTCGGGTATTGAGTGCTCTTTTTCGGGTAAAGAGTACCTTTTATCGGGTAATAAATATCGGTTCCAAAACACTAACTATACCCGACAAAACTGGTTTCTGAACGTACCCCAAAATGGAAAGTTTTACTGGTTTAACCATATTTAACTTTTTTCTGACTATTCGCTTATGAAAAACTGCATGAGCAGATTGACAGCTCCAAAGAGTATTATGAGGGTATAGAGAAGCGTCTTCCACCAAGTGAGCTTGCCTCGCAGCTGGAGCGACCGCAGTTGTAGCAGCGAAGGGAGCGCGAATACGTGCACTAGGCCGCTTACTGCCCCCGTGTACCTGGGGGAATGAGGGTACTTTTAAAACAATGTGATAAAAAGGCAAAAATATTGTCAAAGTGGTAAAAAACTGGAGTCTCTCTAGTCAGACACTTAAAGATCACAGTTGCATGTCGTTGAAAGGATATGATGCGATGGCGTGATAAACAGAGACAGCGCTATACCAACGTGATAGTACTGTCTCTGTCTCATTGATATCGTTTCATCCATTGTTGAAAGAAAAAGTAGTTTCCCTCCCCAAGGGGCGGGCGTTCATTCCTTCATGATTTCATGGTTTTGAAAACGGTAATAGGTACCCAAATTAACAGTGCTTATAGATTTTAACATACAGAGCACACGATCATTGAGAGGGATGCGACGAATTATCGAGTACCTACCTGATCCTAGATAATGTCATTCATAAAAATCTAGTCAAAATCTAGGCTTCCATTCCCAAGCAAGATAATTTTAAATTTTATAGCAAATAGAATATTTTTAGAGTATTTATAAAAGAGCCAGTACATATTATAAGCCCTTGTGCTCCATCTTCGGCCTCATCGTCACTTACCGCCAGGAGAGATTTAGGTCAAACGGGGAAGTCGAGGAGAGGGCGCTACTATTTCTCTGGGAAAACCCCTCCCCTGTTTTCGGTCATGCATGGCACCCGAACCGAATTTTTCGCTAAGTTGTTATTTTATGGTTGGGCTGGGACTACACGACGACGACGGTTCCAGCGACGGTTCGGTTCGGGTACCGGTACCGGCCGTGTAGACTGCATTCAAACTCATGCGTTGCGCTCAAGCCCCGCCCATTCGGTTCAGGAACCGAGCAGGCCGGTTCCAAGTGGAACCGTTGTACGTGTAGTCCACAGCGCATTTTTGTTTGAGTTTATATAGTCCGAGCCTTTAAGGGTCGCTTTCTTCTTACCTTATAATAGTCCCAATGCTGGGACAGAAGCAGGCTACCAATATGCAGACGATCACGATCACCACATTTGTGGTCACCGTCGAACAGAGAGTGTCGCGTATGGGCAGTAGGAGGATCGCTTCGCAACGCAACATGTATGCTACCAGCGGAAAGACGGTCACCACCTGGGAACAGTTGGTAACAGGAGCGGATTCAGGAAAAAAAATTGGGTAAATGTCGAGTCTCGCGCCCTATGGGATTTTACTTTTTTTATTTTTTATTGTTGTGAACATACAAGGTTTCATAATTTACAAATCTTCGCGCCCTGAAACCAGGAAGCTGGTTTGTCCGGGCGCTGCACATTCCACTCTGTTAAATTAAAACACTAACCAAATATAAAAACAACTTAACACATACAAATCAAAACATGACCGTAGGTAAAAATTGATATAATAACGGCAGGTAGGTATCCATCACGGGAGCGCACGGTGCAGCGGCCGCCTAATTGGGCATGCTCCCCTTAGCCCCCAGAATCCGCCACTGGTTGGTAACAGCCTGTTATAAGATTTTTACTTCTTTTTTCTTGTTCTACTCTTTGAAATAAAACTGTATCCAGAATAATAACCCATGCCATATTGTGGAATTAAATGGAACCATTTTCTTTTTGAAGTGTCGGTGGCCTAGTGGCTAGGACTAGGACTAGGCTAGGCTAGGCTTGGCTAGGACTCCCATGCGGGAGGGCCGGGTTCAAAACCATGCAATGCCATGTACCAATGAGTTTTTCGGATTTTTTCGAAGACTTACATACATTTATCGACTGCTCTAACGGTGAAGGAAAACATCGTGAGGAAACCTGCATGTCTGAAGAAATTAAAAGTTTCCGAAGGCGTGTGAAATCCACCGCACAGCACTGGGTCCGCTCGGTGGATCATGGCCCGTTCCCCCTTGGTTAAGGGGAGGCCTGTGCCCCAACAGTGGGAACATTAATAGGCTGATGATGATGATGATTTTCACAGCAAACTCCAAAACACAGTACAAAGTTGTTATTACATGAACGCGATCGATATCGCATCGACGTTGGATTAATTGTCAATCGATCAGACAAAGAAATAAACAATAATCGACGTAGAACGGTCTATAATAAATCCACCGATCCATGTAATAACACCGTAAAACTACAAATAACGCCCTCTTGACAGGATTTTTATTAACTTACTTGGAACAGCAGCAGAATTCTAGCCACTGCAGTCATCACATCATGCATCTCGAAATTGTTCAAGATATTCTGAAACAAAGATTTCATAAATTACTCCTAGGTCCCATTATAACTACTATAAACATAAAGGAACGAACGCACGCCCTTAGGGGACTACTATTTCTTTCATCCAAGACTATAAATTAGGGATGTTACAGAGGTGGTTTCACCGGAACCGTAGTCGAAACCGAAGGTTTTAAATTTGATTTATCTGAGTCGGAACCGGATTCGAAACCGGAGTCAGAGGCGGAGGTAGAAGAGAGATGTTTTAAACCGTTTTTAAAAAAAAATTATAGCTGAACTGGCCAATATTTTTTATGATGACGTTTGCGGCAATAATACATGTTCCTTTATGTAGTCCTACACTAAATTAATACATTAAATAAGTATTGATGTTTGAATATGTTTGGTCACAAATCTTCGGTATAACCTCCGATTCAATATTGTCGGAGTCGGAGGTGTAAAATCAATCGGAAGTTCCGACCTTTCGGAGTCGGAGTCGAGGCTCCATAACATACCTACCATAAATATAATTATCGCCACATTACTTCTTACTTACGTCTTCAATACAGGACTTGGCGAGTGGAAAGCAGATGTAGAACACCGCCCCAACCATCGTGTAAGTCACTGTGACCAGAAGAAACGCTATTGTCAGATCTCGACCCTGAAACATACATAAATTTTTTGTATACCTACTTATTTTGTCCCTGTAATAATATCATTTACTTCAACTTTATTTCAGCTTCACTCCTGTATTTACAGTTTTTAATTAGAAAATCGGATTCAATAGGTACAATTACGCCCCTCTTTTTATTACTTTATTTATTTATTTATTTACACTTTATTGTACAACAATAGACTTAATAAAAACAATTAAAATAATACTTTGTACAAAGTGTGAACTTATCTCTGAAAGAGATTTCTTCCAGCAAACCCGCGAAAGTGAATGCGTTATAATTTTCTGTACAGATAACTTATTCTTGCTTATTAAAGTCAATTTTGAATATATCCTGGTCAGAGCACCAATTTATAACTGCCTTTACAATTTGAAAGGATGTGTAAGCATGAATTTGCGTATAACCACTTAGTTCTTGAGCTTAACCACATTTAAAATGTATCTAGCTTTTTACATGTGAAATATTTTCAATTTATGCCTGTTTTTCGTCTCTATAATATTTATTTCACTGCCTTTTTTTCATTTTCTCTAGTAGAAACCCGCAAGATTTTATACGCGGTATGGGTTCGTAAATTCACACGAACAAGTTACTTAAAAACTAAAATGTTATGAAACCCTGATAGTTTCTTTACATTCGTTATCTCGTCTCGCTGGCCTTACTTTAGGTAAATAATTTAATTTTAATGAAAACCAATACTTACATTATTCTCTTGCCTTGCGTTGTTCCCCATAATAGTGATGATAATATTATGAATGTAGAACGAGAGCGCGAGCATTCCGCTCAGAACGGCGGCGTCCTTGATCGCATGGGCCTCCCCGGACAGCGGAGCGACGTTCACGCCCCACGCGTACCCCTTCACGAGCACGAATACTAGCAGGTATACCACTGATAGGGTTCCTGGAAAAGTTAAATGGCTAGATAGATAGATAAGTACTTTATTGCATACAAGAAAACATAGGAAAGGAAACAGAATAAGCATACAAAGACCTTACCCCTCAGAGCGATCTCTTCCAGGCAACCTAGGTGATAGTAGTGGAAGTGGCTAATTGCAAGAAGCTTCCTTAAAGTTTTGGCTACCTTAAATCTAGTGACATTTCCTTCTATGACGTAGAAAAAGACGGAGTATGATTTAAAGCAGGTTGAATTTTCAGGACCCTCAAGGAGAGGGTGATGCCTTGTTACTGAGTTATGCTGCATATCAGCTTTTCCCTACATGGTTGACGTTGGTTTTTGGAACACTATTTATACTAAAGGTTTTTTAAACTTCATGGTGGTATGGCTGCAGTCAGCCTGGGCATGTACACCCGTTTACCTATTTCTACTGTAAAGCAGCGATGCCTTGCAATTGTTGTTTCAGTTTGAGAGCCAGCGTAATTACTGACAGATGAAGTACTCCATCAAAGTATTCAAGGTGAGCAGCGCACCGAAAACCCTCTAATAATATTATAGTGAGGTCACTAACTGTCCGTTTGTTCGTATTCTCCACCTTATGCAATAAAAAAACTGTAGTTACTTCATGATTGATTCTCTGTCTGCAATACGTACCCAAAGAATTGAACCTGGTGAAAAACGTTACGTTCCTAAAGTTAAGCAGCGGGAACACTATAAGCGTCACGTAGAGAGGCGCGGTGGTATGTAGACCCCAATATGGCGACTCGTGCGCAGCCTCGGGAATTATTAGGGACCCCTCCAGCCCGTCGTGTTTGGGGCACAGCACGCTGGCGTTGGTAGCAGTGCCGTTGGGTGTGTTCAGATCTGGAACGTGAATTTACAATGGAAGGGATTCTGAGAAGCTAGGGGCGGATGCAGAAAAAATTGAAATCAGTAAACTACAGTCAGATACTCTAAATATCTGACCACGTCGCCGTTTAATTTCTTATACCATTAAGGTTTACCCATAAAATATTTCTTAATTCAATTATAAAAAATATTTTTCTAGTTTGAACACAGCAATTTGTGACGTCACACTACAGTAGCGTCATACAATGAGTACAGGACTGGTTTGCTAATAACTCTAAACTAAAAATTTAAGAAACTCATCAGGTTCTCAAGGTTCCAGATGTGGGAAGGTCACCATGGTCTTATTGAGCCTCTTGAGGTCTTTGTCACATTTGAGCTCAAACTCGAACCACTTAAATGTTACCGTTCCAGAGATCCCATCTTACTCCAACATCCCAATTTCAGATCCATCTTACGAATGTCCTCGTAAATTGACAAAAGTTAAATACCCTATTTGAGCCGTAACGTTGCACCATAAAGTGTGACTCACCCATGATGTAGTTGACGGTGAAATACAAGAAGTTGGTGATGAGGACCCAGTAGATGACGTTGGCCCCCAGCAGCACGACGACACTGAACACGTGCGCGAGCGCCTCCGCGCCGCGCCCGAGGAGCGTGCGGCACAGCGCGGGCACCTCGCATGTGTCGCTACCTTGTTACAAGTAATGAGCTATGTTGTATGAGGATCTCCTTAATTCTGATCCGATCGGTCGATCGATTCCTAATAGATTTTTCAAGACTTCCGTAAAGTAACTTTATATCTTACCGTGATGTAGGTTGACGCGGAGCAACACGTACGCGGTGTAGAGACACAGGGCCGCCATCAAGGCCACCAGAATGAGGGCGGCCGGCAGACCCGCGCGCTCCACGCCCCACGCCATCGTGAGCAGGGAAGAGCCCATTATCGTGTTCCATACCGAGAAACTGGAAGGAATTACCATTTGAATCATTCATCGTCATTATTAATTACCTACAGCTTGTATTCGCCCACTGCATAAGCCTTCTCCCTTTCGTGCCATTCGTCTCGGCCATGTGCCAGCCTCTATCTACGCTTTCCTGCGACCCCGGCTATGTCGTCAGCCCACCTGCAGGACTACACTTCTTCTCCCCAGTCTCGGACGCCATTCGGTTAGGGCTCTGCTCCTGCCGCCACCGCGTCTGTCTGGCCAGGTTACCATTTGAATTCCATCATTCAAAAATCATAAAAGCTCCTCTTCACGATCTCCCATGATGGGCGATTATAATGGGCCATGATCGTGTGGACACGCGCATGATCAACCGCATGCTATCCTTTGATGTGTGTAGGAAAAACCGATGGTCATCCCGATTGTCGCGATCATGCCCCCTATACGATTGTGGCGTGCCTGGTAATCATCATGTACGATTGTGAAGAAGAGCCATAATACTGGTTTAGGATGCTGTATGTATTTAGGACCATTTAGGATGACGGATGCTCGGTATCTCTATGATGGATAGACTTACAAATGAAATCATCCGTCACAAAACGCGAGTATACAAACAGCTCATATGATTAGCAAATTGAAGTGGCAATAGGCTGGCATCAGAGATGGTGAGTGCTGAAAACCAGTGCTGGCATGGGTCTTCGTACTCCGGAGTCCATGCCGGCAACAACTGAGCAATTCGCCAATTGCCGCCGCCATGTCTGTCGCTGAACCGACAACCGTTGGGGTAGACGAGTTTTAGAGTGGAGACCGCGGACAAGAAAGCGCAGTGTGGGACGCCCCCCGGCCCGGTGGACCGACAACCTGAAGAAGGTTGCTGGCGATGGTTGGATGAGTAAGGCGGAGGACCGAGTGATGTGGCGCACCCTGGGAGAGGCCTGTGTCCAGCAGTGGACAGACACGGGCTGATAGATAGGATGACGGATGCCGGATGATCGAATAGTCAGTATAATTAAGAATTATGTTGTAACCTATTGTAACTTCGTTTACAGTTAATTTGCAGCAGGTTGTTTATTGAAGTGGACTGAAATTTACTTACATAGTGACTAGCGAACTTTGCTTCTTTCTTTCAGGTTTCAGGGACTTTTCGAACTGCTTCTTGTATGTGTCGAGAACTTCACTAGAGGACAGCTCAGCTGGACCCTGTATAACAAAACAAGACATACATACCCTGAGATACCATAAATAGAGCACAGAGAATATGTATAATTATTTTTATAAATAATACCTACTCTGTACCGGTAGGCCTGATAAGTTCGTACAGTTGATAACAGTGTCAAGGTTTTGTGTCTTACAAGACAAATGTTGGGTGATGGGGAGCAATGGGCAGATTATTACAGTTATAAACCAGTCACTCTCTGAAACAGCTATCAAAGTATTCTGCTACATCAGGCGCTGTCCAGGACAGCAGTTTAGTGATTAAGAATTAGTATTACCCTATGAGGCTGGCATGGTCTCATAAAGGGCCGAATACTTGAAAAGAAATAGATTTAAAAAAAAGATAAATGTAGTGTGTATGGAACATTATTTTCTGGTACAAGATATCTCAGCTGGTGATGAAGTATCTAAGTACTATATGAACCAGCCAGAGGGCTTATCAGTGCTTGGTACGACACTGTTTGTGATTTAGGTACTAACCAAATACATTATACTATGGGAATTATAAAAAGAAAAAAGGTTTACATAAATACATAGTTGCAATATTTAAAGATAAGATATGCAAAGTTCATCTATATAATTAGATTAAGTGGGACAAAATGATTAACACAATTCTCTAAAAACAGATCGACTTGCGTAAACGCACGTCATTACTTTTGCTTATTTATTTTTTCAATATATTTGTTTAATATTATTTTTATCTTCTGTACCTAATTGTTTGTGTATATTGTAAATAAATTATTTCTTTCTTTCATCAGTCAAGAAACCAATCGTCAGTTCCCCAGAATCACAGATACCTAGCACCTCTCCACCAAAAGTACATACAAAAATTTCGCGCACACATGAATTCCATGGCACCGATTCTGATATCTCATTCGCTAAGTTAAAACATCGCTGACGCTAAACGTCGTCACCAGATTTAGCGGCCACACCAATATGCTCATTTCTGAACATGTGGCCATGACCTCCTCACCCCAAAGAGTGAGCTATAAAATCCCTATAGGGCCCGAGGCACGACACACCCTTGACACCCAGCAACCCATGACACCCATCTTTTACCCGCACATAAGTGCTGGACTATGACTAGGACTACATGCGCCTACATCCCCCCCCCCCCCCCTGAAGTCAGCGCCTAGTATAATTAGCTGCAGCACACCCACCGAACCATGTCTAAGAGTCTAAATGCGGAAATAGGAGCCTAGCCACCTAATCAACCCTGTTTACTCGGGGTCTCACCAAGGAGTCGGAGTCACTGGAGACGCTCTGGTAGCCCGAGGCTGGTGCGGCAGAAAGGAGCGGCGTCGTCTCCAGCCGGGCCATGACGCTGGGGTAACAGGGGCTGCTCGGTGACAGCAGCTTGTACGGCTTTCTGTACAACACCATACAGTATGTGAAACCCACCTAATAAGAACTTTAAAGTTAGGTATTTTTATTTTATTAGGCACTCGGGCTTTAATATTCCCATCATTTTCCCACTTCACATAACTTACTAGAAACAAATTATTGATCACTTTTTTTTTATAAATGCCTTAGGAGTCTTTAGGAGAAACGTGGCTGAGAGTGGCACTAGTGATTTCCTTGGTAAGTATGGTATGATAATCCTTTTCAAAATAGGTAAGTAATAAATTAAATAATAGAGATGTTCAGTTATGCATCTAATCTATTATAGAATCAATCAAGGAACATGGCCAAGATAGGAATCGAACCTGGGTCTAAGTGTACTATGACAGAATAACTATGTAGTTATTGAATTGTAGCAAAAATAAATATTAAAATATATTTTTTTAAATCGTTAAGTTACTAAATTAATTCGGATACCTTTCTAAATATAGGCAAATTCAAATTATTTATTAATTCATAAATATAGGTTACACAAGTTGTAACATAAAAGTATGGATCTATATTTAGCTAAAATTAAGAATTATAACTACAGTAATTTAAGTAATCATTTAAAAGTAACTAAATAAATAAAATTTGAAACACAGTTAAATTAAAAATTAAAACATAACCTCCTATATAAATCATGAGTTCAAAATTACTTTATTATAAACTAATAAGTTTAAAGTTCTTTATAAGTGACTTAAAATAGTTAGGGGCTTACTTGTGTATATCACATCGCAGTACTGACTCTTCACAACAGTCGCTGTCGGAAAAATCAGAACATCCACTGTCGAATATTCTAAAAGAAACATCAAACTATTTTAAACACATTATGAATACATAAAATCTAATGAACATATAATGTTAAACAGAATATAGACCTAAGCAGCCGACTCTTTGTTTTAAAATGACGGGTTGACGGCAGCGGAGTCGTGAAATCTTATGAAGATTAGGTAAGTATATAAGTGGTAGGTACTGTTTGTTGATAACGCACTTTATGTAGACGAGGAGGTTGAGACAAGACCTTCCTTATAAGCATATCAGGCTATTGTGACACGAGAAAAAAATATATCTCCTAAAATAAGGCTCAATTTACATTACCGCGGAATGGAATGGAAGCGAATTTTCGCAACGTAATTGTACATAGCATAATGAACTTTATGTCAATTGTGTAACATACAAACTAAATACGAGCCAAGAAAGAAAAGTAGCTAGGGGAATTCTCGAGAATGCGCGACCTCTTTTTTGACTCGTATTTAGTTTGTATGTTACACAATTGACATAAAGTTCATTATGCTATGTACAATTACGTTGCGAAAATTCGCTTCCATTCCATTCCGCGGCAATGTAAATTGAGCCTTTGGCATTTATTTAGAAAAAGTGGATAAGTGGACATTTTATCACGGATAAAGAAGAATTTTCTAATGATATGTTAGTATCCTATGTCCACATTTTGATTTAGGAGGTATGATTTTTTCTGGAGAAGCTAGGATTGAGCCTGATGGATACGGATTCAGTTTGAGAGGTAGGTTAGAGAGCCAGCGAGCTACGCTAAGTCCTGGTAAGCAGCTCACCGAAACCCTCTAATAATAATTCAAAGCGAGGCGACGTAATAATAAGGCAAGATGGACGAAGGTAGCCCGTTTGTACATCTGATTTCCTTTACAAATAAACTTTAAATCTAAATATCGTTCAATTCTTCTAAAAAATAAAATAAATATTTATTCTAACATTACCTAGTTTATTTATATTATTTTTATTTAGCAAGCCCACAGATAACTTAAACATTTCGTTTTTTAAAAAATATGCGTGTTAAAGCATTGTCACCCACATACATATACCTACGTATATTAGAATTATATACAGTTTACCTCTCCCTGTAGTAACACCTACCTGTAGTTTATTAATTTTTTCAATGAACACATACAACAAATCAGTACTTAGATTCTCGCAGTTGTTAGTTGGTTAACTTTATATAAGGACTTGTTAGGACTTTTAAATGAAGCGCAGTGTATGTAGTAATTGAAATACTGTTTATTGTAAGTAAAAAGCAACTACAATGAATTAGCCATTTGCTAGCTGTCACACACAACAACGTTGGAGGGAAAACTTGGATATAGACTATACAGGTTGACACAGACTAAAAATAAAAATGCTTTATTGCTACACTGCAACAGGACTGGCTGAAAATCAGCGCTGTGTGTGATTCATTCAAGCATTAGCTGAGCCTATTGCCAATAGTATTATCGAGTGAACTAAATATGTATTTTTGTGACAAAGTGTTTTTCTTTCTTTCTTTCTTACAATAAATAAATAGGTACTATATGCTGGAGACTTGCATGGGAGACACTCCAAAAGTCTCTGCTATTATTTGAAGAAGAGCTTAAACCTAAATTACAGGAAACGTCCTTAAAGTTAAGTCTTTACTAAAATACATGTTAGATTATCCCTTCCCTTTCTGCGCCAAGCCATAATTAATTTTCAATGCGAGATGCGGGCGCATGATCTGCCTTGATCTCAAATTCTCACCTAAATCGTGAACATTATTAAAGTAAGTGTGATTCTAAAAAAAAATTTTAATTTTTTTACTTATCATCAGCCTATTAATGTCCCCACCGTTGGGGCACAGGCCTCTCCTTGCACAAGGGGGTACGGGCCATGATCCACCGAGCAGGTCCAGTGCTGATTGGTGGATTTCACACGCCTTCGGAAACACGATGTTTTCATTCGCCGTTAGAGCAGTCGGTAAATGTACGTAACTCTTCGAAAAAAATCCGAAAACCTCATTGATACATGGCATTGCATGGTTTTGAACCCGGACCTCCTGCATGGGAGTCCGACATCCTAGCCACTAGTCCACCGACGCTCTTTTTACTTACCTATATGAGACTAAAACTTTTTTGTATTTTGAAGCTCGCGTGGACTCAAACAGATGACCCACAGATTACCCCCGACCTCACGTTTCCAAGGGTGAAATCTATTCATTCCCTGACAAGTTCATTGATTTATTAGTTTGACGACACGCAGATTATTTCTGATGAAAGTATTATCGATATTTCGTCATCCTAATGTTTACGTGCTTTCGTTTAGTACCTAGGCATAGTTATTTACATATTTACCTACTTATTAAGGGATGCACATACTTTACCTCGTCGGAAAATATAGGTAAGTATATATATCTTATCTTATGATAGGGAGCCGGGAATAACCCAGCGGCACTTCGACCCTTGAGGATCTTTTGTGCTAACCCATTTTACACACTGGTCATCTCAGTGTGCAGGTTTCCTCACGATGTTTTCCTTCACCGTTAGAGCAGTCGGTAAATGTACGTAAGTCTTTGAAAAATACGAAAAACTCATTGGTACATGGCACTGCACGGTTTCAAACCGGGAGTTCGGTGTCCTAGGCACTGTGCCACCGACGCTCTTACATCCAATTACTTGGAGTGCGTCATCCCAATGTTTATGTGCTTTCGTTTAGTACCTAGGCATATTTATTTACGAAGGGATGCACATACTTTAACCCGTCGCAAAATATAGGTAAGTATTTAATATACTTGCCTATATCTGTGGACCTGAGTGATGCGTTCTGGCGTTTTCGACATGCAGTCGAGCGACTATTTTCTTTAATTTTTTTTATTCGAACTAGTTCCGCGTTTGACCACAATCTTACCTGGAGGTAGTTAAGTGACGATGAGGTCGAAGTTGGATCACGCGGACCCAGTAAATGCCTATAACTATGAGTGAACAAAAATGATAATGTTTCGATTTTTGCATGTCGGATCGGAACCTACGTGCTGTAATCACTACCCCAGATATTTCCGACAGGTAGTAATTTAGCTGTTCTAATCTAACAATTAGGTTACTCCCGCGTGACTGTTAGAAAAAGACGGTAAGTTTGACTCGAAAGGATGTCTGCCCGTCAGTCTGTGGCTTATCGGAACAACCGATAGCAGGGATTTTGTTATCTTAGCTAGGTCAGATTAGAATCGGTACAAATGCTTCCAAAATCTTCAACTATGCCTATGTATTAACTTTATTGTACAAATTAGGAGGCCAAAAGAGCCACCTGATGGTAAGTGGTCACCGTCGCCCACAGACATCTCACTTCACTATATTAAAAAAAAAATTAATGCAGACAGTATCTTTTACATTTTCTCAGATTTCCCTGGCTCCCACACTAGGATACCCTGTGTTGTGGGGGGCAGTCTCTTCCGATAAATACATTATGAAAAACATAAGGCAATGCTAAATTAAACAGTTAAGTATGCGTGTATGTGGTGTGTGTGCGTGAGAGGGTGTGTGAATAGGGGGGTGAGCGTGAGATGGCGTGTGTGTGATGTGGTGTGTGTGTGTGTGTGTCAGGGGGTGTATATTATCATTAGAGGGTTTTTGATGCGCTGCTAACCTTCATGTGCCGGTAGTTACTTACGCTGGCATTCGTACCTTTCACTTCCTCGTCGAATTCGGCATTCGCAATCCCTGTCTTCGTTTAAAGCGGGTCTCACTCATCATTATTTGTCGTTGTAGTTGTGCATTTTATTTTCATTATTATGTATATTTACCTATTTATTGTTTACTATCTATTATGTGTTTATTTATTTATATTATGTAGATATATCTATGCATTTAACTATTTTAGTATACCTACATATTTAATTATGTATATCATATTACTTTTATTTTACTATATTTACTGTATATTAAGTAATAGTAACCTTTTTCATATCCTCACACTACACTGTCGCTAATCTCTTTAATGTCCAATTAACTTCAGAGGTTGCCTGGAAGAGATCGCTTTAAGCGATAAGGCCGCCTTTGTACATATCGTGTTATTATTCCTGTAGTTTTTACTTTTCCTGATTTTGTGTACAATAACGTGTTTCTATCTATCTATCTTTCAAACTGAAACAGCAATGCTAACATTTCTGCTTTACAAAAGAAATAGGTGTTGACCAGGTTATTTTTACATTATGTATCTACTACTACGGCATCGATTCCGGGGTAACCGCCAAACCTAAAGGAAACTTGTCACGCTCACTCAAATACGAGATTGTCTTAGAGAGAGCGGGACTTCGTGTAGCGTTATCGCTAAAATTGGCGACCACCCCGCAATCGATGCCAATATGTAAACAAGTGATTAATAGATATATTAAATTACCTATGTACTTACTCGTAACTACCCATAGATTTCACAGAACTGGAAGCCGATAAGTTTTCACACTTCGTCGAAGTATTATTATTTAAAAACCGCATGTTAACAGTATAATTACAATAAAAACTAAGAATAAACACTTATTTTTTTAATTTCACAACCGACCGTACAAACTCGGGTTCAATCTGTTTGTGAGATAAGCAGCACATTCGCACAAACAACATTTTATTACTACTTTACTTACCAGATTATGGCGTAGTGGCTAGGACGCCAGACCCCCATGCGGGAGGGCCGGGTTCGAAACCAGGCAAAAATCATGTGCCAATGAGTTTCGAGACTTACTTTATTTATCGACTGTAAAACATCGTGAGGAAACCTGTATACTAAGATAACCAGTGTGTGAAATATAGAAGGCGATGGCAGACCACCCCATTAAATACGCTAAGAAAGTCTGTTATTTCCATAGAAATGACCACGGGCTTCATAAATGAGGAATACGACATACTTATACCTACAAATAGTTTACCAGAATCAATGATAACACTCCAATGGCAATAAAGCTTGTCAATCAGCTCGAAAATGTAATAGAATGGGGGGGCCTTACTGAGATAAGAAACTGTAGGTTGTAATTTACTGCTAATATAATAAAAAAACTAGGGATGTTACGGAGCTTCGACTCCGACTCCGAAAGGTCGAAACTTTCGATTGATTCTACACCTCCGACTCCGACTTCGGCTCCGATAATTTTGAATCTGAGGTACCGAAGATTTGTGAGCAAACATATTCGAATATCAATATTTTATTGACTACATAAAGGAATATGTTTTATTACCGCATACGTCATCATACGTACCGTGGCGTCGTGTCACCGGGCCCTGACTGAACACCAGCGCTGCGGCGGTGGCTAGCGTCTAGCCATATCGTCACAGCATAATGCTGAGTCAGGGACCCTTTTGCCACATATGCAAGTTCACAATTGTAAACTTACTCTAGGAAATGTAAAAAAGTAGCTCTTTTAAGTACCTACCTAATCAAATGTAATCGTGTTATGTATATGTGTGCAAATAAATTTTAATTCATTCATTCAAAATAAAAAAAAACGGTTTTAAATTTCAACTTCTTCTGAACATCTCTCTTCTACCTCCGCCTCCGACTCCGGTTCCGACTCCGATAAATCAAATTTAAAACCTTCGGTTTCCACTCCGGTTCCAGTAAAACCACCTCCGTAACATCCCTAATAAAACTAACTAGGATTTATCTTACGAAACGTCACGTTTACTCTTGCATAACCGAGTTAAGAGTGAGCGGGACAGTATGGTCGGTAATCAATACCAGTGTCATTCCATCTTAAGAAAAACAACTTGAAAAAAACTTATAATAATAATGGTCTTTTTTACTTCCCTATTCTAATCTTTGTTCTGTGTTTAATGAATGACCCATGTGGGGGTTATCACAAAATTATTAATTATTTAATCATACAAGTAAATTAACAGAACTGTTACTATATACTATTATCACAAAACTAAAACATTACAAGATGGACCATCTGTCACTTCGTGGAAACCTGTTGGATATGACCTTCCTTTATAAAACGCTTAGAAATAGTATAGATTGGCCACAACTTTTGCTTAATTTTAAACGTCGTCCACCTCGTTGCCCGTTGGGTCTGCTTCAACCGCCCACTGCAAGAACTAATCTTAAACAGTTCTCGACAATAGCGAGATTATGTCGGGATTATTATGAGTGCGGTGATTCAGTAGATGTGTTCAACGACTCACTTTACAAATTTAGAACAAAAATTGTAAAGATATTGAGAGACAGATATTTGTGATTTTCAAATTATAACTATTCTTGTTGTTATTCATTTAAATATTGTCTATACATTAAGTTTATTTTGTTTATTAAGTTTATTTAAATTTTTATTTTATTTTGCTATGTAACAAGTTCTAGATCTTTGTTCTTTTTTTTCGCAAAATTTATAACAAACAATTGTTCACAATTTTAATTTTAAATCTTATTATATAACTACCAACTTTTAATTCAATGCTTGTTGTGGCTACCTTAATAAGATATGCATTTAGCTGTATTTCAATGAATGTTTTTTGTTTGTATTAAGAGTGTAATATCTACTGGTTGTCCTAAATAAATAAAATAAAAAAAATAAAAATCACAACAGGAAAATTGATAGAGAGAGAGAGAGAGAGAGAGAGAAAGTAATGAAATAACAAAACACTTTATTTTATTTACATTGGTAGAATTAAAATTAAATTAATAAATAAATTATTCAAGTTAGGGCAATAACAGAGCCACAGATATAAGAAGACAAAGCGTAATACCTACTTACTTTACTAATGTTGGTTAAGAAGCTGTTGTATTATATTTTAAGAGAAAAAGATACCTCTTTAGATTCTTTGGCTAATTTTGTTAGATTTAAAAATGTCCACACCTTTTTTATAACAAGTATGTAGACATACATTATCATGAGATAAAAGTTACATGAAGTAGAATCCTAACATATAATGTTATGTATTTATAGTTGTGGATAACATAGACAAACGGATGTGTGTATGTACCGCCTATAATTTAAATTAATTTAATTATAATCGGTAAAATCTGCAGGCCTTTAATTGAATTATACATTGTGTGACTACCAGTTAAATAAGAAACAAAATGCATATCATAGAACTAAAAATAACATGATAAATGGCAACTAAAGATTATTCTTGACAAAAAGGTAATTAACAGGGAATATGCATGTGATTCAAATATAGGTCAAATATTTTTTTGTAATCTCTTACTACAGAATTGTACCTATACCATATTTTTATTTTATTTTATAGCTTAATTAAGAATTTCAATGAATAAAAGTGGGAAAAATGTGAGAAAACGCAACGCTATTGGTTATACCGAAACATGACGTCAGCGTCCATGTTGGATTCTCAACAAACAAGAATAGAATAGAATAGAATAGAATAGAAAACGTTTATTTGCTGTCTGCAGCACACACACAATTCCACTTATACATTATACAATAATATACAAGTGTATACATATACATATATACCATACAATATAATCTTAAACTAAATTAATAATAATGCACGGCGTATGCTGCAGCACCAAATAGGCCTCAGCTCAGCATAATGTCATACTCTAGAGGAGTCTAGAGCATGGCGCTGATATTCTGCTTCAGCCTGTCGAGGTCGGAAGCGGATACCAAGCGACGATAATCTACATGTAGTGTAAAGTTGTGTGCTGTAATGGTAATGAAATGTGAGTATATATACGAATAAGTAAATAGATGATAACTAAATAAACTAAAAGGTAACACGAGCGGGAGATACAAATAATAATAATAATAGATGTTAGAGAAGATAATGAGTCGGATATATATATGTATATATAAAGGCAGTAGTCGCTACGGAATACCAAGATTTTGCTTATCAAGAAATATGGCTTTGAATTGTTTTTTAAATGTAAATTTAGAGATAGTGTCATCAAGTAATTTGCTCTGGCTAAACACTCCACAGCACAATCCCAATGCTGTTGTGGACACTGACGTCACAGAAAGCGCGCCAAAATGGAGGCGTTTAAATCGCCTGATTTGATTTTTTTACAGTAAAGTACCAACGTAAATAACCAACTAAAACCATAAAAATAATACATGCATATACCCTATTCTCTAACATGTCCCACTAGATTTTATAATTTTAGAAGAGAATTATTATTTTTCAGGAATACTGGTAAACAGTGTGGCACAATACATTTTAAGCCAGTGGCGTATCCAGAACAAGAGCAAGGGAGTTCTGGCCCCTCTAAAACATCTAAGGTTTCAGTAACCAATGCCCCTAATTTTTTTTGTGGATCTGCCCCTGTCTTCAATATATTATTTGACTCCACAACAGCCACTATGATGTAAGTTGACCCTCAGTGATGTATCTGGTATGTCTTAACACCCAAAGATTCATAGCAACACTTATTATTCATTGAAACAAATTAAAAGTTGATGTTTTGGGTGACGAAAAGTAGGTATGTAAACTCCTTGGTATAAATCCATTGGAAATATCTAGAAATGTTAGCTGGGCGATCTTATACATTCGACATGCAAAGTCAAGTGACTACAGATTGTGTTGTTACACTCACACATTTGTTCATGTCTAGGTGGGCGAATGAAACGGATTAAAATATCATTCTTTTTTAATGTTGCCATGATAAATATGGTTTACAGATATTTCCAACGGGTTATACCAACTTTTCCTTTCCTCATGGCTTCGGAACAGAATCGGTCTACGTGTTCCAAATTGTATGTATTATTGTGATGTTTAAATGTTGAAGCCCATCTTCCTCATGCAGGCTTTGTGCTCCTCTATCAAAGGGCCACACTCCTCTTCTCCTCTCTCTATGATGCTGAAAATAAAATAAAATGAATCAAACTTATGGTATATGGCGCTCAAACATGGACACTCACGGCAGGGCTGGTCCGAAAGTTCAAAGTCGCTCAACGAGCTATGGAGAGGGCTATGCTCGGTATCTCATTGATGGATAGAGTTAGAAATCAAGTCATCCGTCACAAAACGCGAGTTACCGACATAGCTCATATGATTAGCAAGTTGAAGTGGCAATGGGCTGGCCATGTCTGTCGCAGAACCAAAAATCGTTGGGGTAGACAAGTTCTAGAGTGGAGACCGCGGACAAGAAAGCGCAGTGTGGGACGCCCCCCTGCCCGGTGGACCGACGACCTGAAGAAGGTTGCTGGCGATGATTGGATGAGGAAGGCGGAGGACCGAGTAATGTGGGGCGCCCTGGGAAAGGCCTATGTCCAGCAGTGGACAGATACGGGCTGATAGATAGAAACTTATGAACTAAGTACGGGAGTATATTGTACAACACATCGGGCTAAGCTATACCTTTAGTACTTTGTCACCTTAACTTATTTGACGCATACGTACAAATGTCAAGGAATTATAACAAACACTTATTGCAACAGGGTTCTGCAGTACATTTTTCCATTGTACATGCTCCCCTTGACCAAGTTTAGTCTTATATGTTTTTGTTCTTTGTTTGGGGGGAAAAGGTGGAAACATTCAGATATGTTAAAAATGAACGGTTTTAAAGAAACCCAGTGGATGAATGACCCCGACTTGGATTGATTAGGTTATGTTAGGTTGCATTGTGACAACCTAAACACCACCTTCGACATATCTTGGTGCCGCCTTACTACACTGACCGATTTCCCTGTGTGACGTCCGTGACAAATTACAAAAACTGAATATTTAGTTTCTTGAGTTATGGTTTTTCAGAATAAACACTAGGTACCTATATTTGCCAAGAACGAACACCGCTTACGAGTCTAAATGCGGAAACAGGAGCTCCACAACCTTTACTAGAACGTTAGATTTTGATCATGAATAGTATTGGAAAATCATGAAAATGTAACAATTGCGTAATAGGGAAAATAATTACAATATATGAAATAACCTCACCAGGCATCCCGCACTTTTTTGGTCTCTGGGCAGGCACAGCACGGCTTCAATTTGGGCTTTTCTGCATTTGCAGGAGCTGGCGCCTCAGGGAGTTTCAGCTCCACGGCTTTCGCACTTGCATTACCCATTTTATTACGATATTTTCACAAATATTTTTCTGAGTAAATGTGATGCATTAACCACAACACTCGTGTTTTTTTCCGAAATGTCAAATTGATTTGACATTTTTTTTTATTTGTTGAGGATTGGCAATAAGGCCATCAGCCTAAACACAAAAGCGTAATATGTGGCTATTTTGTCCGCTTTACGATTGAAATAAATTGAAAGACATACGACATGTGACAAACATGCAATCTCATCTGTCTACGAATCTCATAGCGCTATCCCGTTTTGTTACATCTTGATGTGTAAATAGGACGCAACAATTCCGGAGCGTTTACGGATATTGATAGAAACATATTTATTTGAATTTTTATCCATGTGGCGATGGCGGGTAGACAGAGAAATAGGAGCGCCATGAAATTTTGTTTTAAAGTTCGTCGGTATATTTATACAGTGAAGTCAAAATTATTTGGCAAACTCTGTCCCTTTTGAGTGGAGCGAAAACCATAGCAAAGTGGCTGACTTACAGATGAGAGCTGAAGATGTAGGCTTAATTATTACTCTCGACTGAATGTGGGACTATGAACGTGTAAAACATTAAATTACTGCCGATTCGAAAACGATCCATAGTAATAAACGATCTTACTCCATTTCCGAACTTACCCCAACGCACTATATGTACGTAAATGTATAATTACCTACTTAGGTCCGCTTGCGCGAAACTTTAACTCCGGGTTACTCGCGAATTGTCTATGAATTTTATTCAAAATTTACATCGGGTAATTAACCCGAGAAGAAAACCGGTACGTGCATGACGGCCTTATATAAATAAGCAGTACTAATTGGGTTTAAATAAAACACAGCACTTAAAATCTCTGAACTTTAATTCGACAAGGAAAACTTTAAAACAATCGTGCAACACTTCTTCTTACTTTTTAACTTCTTAATTCTTTCTTACAACTAAAAATGAATGCATTTTAGTACAGCTCATTACATCTTAATATCTACTTTAGAACATAGGTATAACTATAAAGTGAAACAAATGCATCCTTACTCAAATTAATTGTGAAATAGGTATTATTCCATAATCACTCACTAACACTATCACAAAAATCATTCTTTAAAAAGATTGATCTAAATCAAGAGTTCATGATTAAAAATAACATTTTTCAAAACTAAACTAATAAAAAGTAAAGAAATTGATACATAATTCCATGGTATTGATACATAATTCCATGGTATTGATACATAATTCCATGGTATTGATACATAATTCCATGGTATTGATACATAATTTCATGGTATTGATACATAATTCCATGGTATTGATACATAATTCCATGGTATTGATACATAATTCCATGGTATTGATACATAATTCCATGGTATTGATGGTGTTACATTGAAAATAATAAACTACATGTACAAAATTATGTACCAAAACTTTACTAAAACCTAAACAATACATGGAAATTCAAACAAATATGCATAATAATGCATTCAATTGTATTAAAATGTTAATATGGTTAAAATCAAAAATGCACAAACATGTATAAGTATGTAAAAGTAAGTAAAACCAAAATTCATAATCACAACATAAAACGATTAGTGATAAATATTTAATTAAATGTTAACTGATTAAAACTTTTCAGCGAGTGACATTACCGAAATTAATTTCTAAATTATTGTCACATATTTCGTGTACATCGCTGGATATAGGGATTGTTTATAAAAGTGTCCTATTTAAAATCTAGTCAAAAAGTGGTCCAATTATTTTTTCGAAATTTTGATATGCTGATTTTATTTCGGAATAATAGTCAATAGCCGTTTCTTTGTCCTTTGTAATCATATTTTTTTCAAATATGCGATTAAAAGTACATCGTTGGCAGTGCCTAATAAAAATATAATACATTCAATTTGACTGATTTATATTTAGCAAGATAATAATCAATGGTTAAAAGCTGGGAAAATATATAATTATTGGTCGTGATACTAAGATCTAAGTAGTTAAAAAAAGGTTGAAATCAAAAAATAAAACATGCTCCCACTAAACCCCAGAATAACTTAATTGTAACTTAAAACTAACTTCATACGGTGCTTGGCCCGTTTACCTCAACAATTGTCTATGATAGAGATCAAATCGTCGTATCGCTTTCAGCTATCATAAAAAATCTAAAAAAAAATAATTCTTACATACTAAGTTTTAAAATCTCATACAAATCAACGAATTGTACTTCAAGCAAGCTAATTTTCTAACATAACAGACACAGTGATTCCCATAATTGCTCTTTTTGGTTTAAAAACTTGAATTTAAAAAACAAACCGAAATAAAGGGCTCCATTTTTTTAACAATCTTAGGATATGTGACTGTTATTTATAACAATATAGGAACAATAATTTTGCATATAAGGCCTTAACGGGAACAAGGAAATAACTTTTTTCGACTTATTCAATAGTAGTATTTTGTAAGTAATCAGTTTAAAAGTTGCCTAAGTTAAAAGGCCTTATCTTAAATTATCAGTCTAGATCACTTTGTAATTTGAAATAGTTCAGTCTTAGCTTACTGAGCATTGTCGAGATCGCGACTTGAAATTCCATCAAAGAGTACATTAAAAAAAATACTTATAGGTACAGTTGGCCTCTAATAAACGTATACCATCTGTCAAATTTGAATTGAAGAATTTTGACAGATGGTATACTTTAGTTAAGAGGCCGACTGTACCATGATTTAATTTGACTCTGATACTTTCTTTGATAGTCAAATCAGTCTTAGGAACATGATCAGTCTATAATAATAAGCATTGTAAATAAGAGAAAAGCTAGTGGCAAATTATAGATTGTGATTTCAAAAAGGCTCCTTCGTAATTATTTTAAATTCCATTATCGTGTAATCAAAAAAAGATTACTGAAATTTTAAAGGTCAAAATAATTTTGAAGAAGCCTAATTACATATGGGCTGGATAATGATATAATACATTAACAAATAGATACTTTTATTGTTGAAATAATAATATACCTATTATGTTCTTTAAGGCGAAAGTTTACGCTCGGCAGCTAAACCACAGCAGCCAAGTAGAAGACAAGTTTAGACTTTATTTTATTTCAATTATTTTTAAAGACCATACTGGCCGCTGCATCTAGCTTCCTAGTGCCTAACTATAAATTGATAAAAATTAATCACTTAGACCGAGTCAAAAATATACCTATCTGATTTTCAAGAATCCATGTCTCTTCTTTTTTTTAGCCCAAAATATTTATCAAAGCAAATGAAAAATTTGTCTTTTGTGTCCAAATCTTTGAAAAGTTTAATTTTTAATTTCATTTTTTTTAATTGCCCTAAAGTATTACCCAGTTAGAATGTGTGGGGTAAGTTCGGATGCGGGTAAGATAGTTTAGGTCAAATTACTGCCGAATCTAGAGGTAAAACAGTGTTGGCAAAACAATTTGCGACGCCACATTCTCGTTCACGTCGCAAGCTGTGTTGCCAGCCTATTAATACCCCTAGATGCGGCAGTAATTTGATTGAAACGATCTTACCCTCCGAATTTACCTAACTAAATTAATTTATCATAATTTTTTTGCTCAACCGTGTTAAGTACCTACTTATATATAATGTATTATTCATTAAATCAACCCAACGTTTCTGCCACAAGCTAATCTCAGTAAAAATATCGTGATGCGTTGTTTGAGTCTACCTATGGTGCCAGACCATGGTGTTTTTTATAATAATTTTTATTAATTAATTAATATAATGCAAAACCACAATAATTATGCATAACCAAAAGGTATATCTTATCTAGTTAGCTATACCTACCGTATTACCCATCAAAATGGACAAGCGAAATGGGAAATTTTACTATGGAGATATTTAAAGGGTTTTGTATTATTTAATTAACACTGTAGACATGTTATGGTGATTCTAGACCATGTCTACATACTTATTATGGCGTGTAACCACGGTCCCAGACCATGGTGTCTAAAGACTGGTTATGGCGTGTATACAGACGTTTTATGGCATTTATCCATGTTCTAAGACCGTGTTTCTAGACTTGTTGTGGCATATATCTATGGTCTCAGACCATGGTGTATATCTAGACTTGTTATGGTGTACCCACGGTCTCAGACCATGGTAATTGCACACTTGTTATGGCAAGTACAGTGTCCAACACGTCAGGCTTATACCCATGGCACTATGTCGCTTTGATACATTCATACGAATGTTAAATAATCATAACTAAAATTGATTGCGACATGGTTCCACCGAGTAAAGCCTGATGTGTTTGCCACTGTACCCATGGTCTCAGACCATGGTGTGTCTAGCTGTGGTGTCTACCATTTGTCCTGTCTAAAAGCCCCAGTGTTGTACTGTGGCGGAGATTTGAACAGTTTCCTCACAGAGCCCGAGGGACTCTGGTGGGCGCTCAGTTGTTTTTGCAGCTCTGCGAAACGTAAGGTTTATGTTATTTTGGATTCCATAAGGTTAATGGGATAAAATCTTCTTTTTGAGTCTGTAGGCTGTCCCGCGGCTGGGCAAAGGCCCCTCCCCTCAATAAAATCATATAAGAAAGGAATATAAAATAATACATAGTAATGAATCAACAAATTGTATGTGGTGCAGGGAAATAGCCTCGTTTGGCCAAATCCTCCATTTTTCGTTGGAAGATACAATCACCACAGTAGAAGATATAAATCAGCCAGAATGCTATTTCACCAGACTAATCTAGGACTTTATCTATTTCGACATATGCCTACACGAGGTTTCATCATATAACTTTTCAACACAGCAAAAGATAAACAATAAGCAGATACATAAGAAGAATACAAAAAACTGTGCTACAATGTGATGTCAAATATGTCTCCAATTTAGTTATTGTGTTAGTGGATAACTAAGGTCCTTAGTCGCCTCGTACGACATCCGCGGTTAGAGTTGGGGTGGTGTTAATTTTCATGAGCGACTCATTCTTCACCAGGCAGGTGTTGTGTACGTTTGATGATGTACCCTTGTGCTGGCGCGAACATCGTGCAGTTTGCGTACCCAATATGCCTTTCTTCTAGTGCCATGGCCGGCACGAGACGGCACTATGGGTCACTCACCAGCGATTATCAGCAGCATCTTCCTCCGAGCGCCGAACGCGGTCACCCCGATCTCCGTGAGGTCCGCCTCGTTCAGGGACGCGAACGTCGACATGTCCAGCTCGTGTTTCATGAACAGGTCTGGAAAAATCATCAAATACTTAGTGCTGGACTACATACACCGGTTCCAGCGCTGGTTCAGTTCGCTGCAGCCAATCATAAACGTTCCGCTCTCCCCCCACTTGAAGTCTGCGCCCCGCCTCGCCTTGTGATTGGCTGTGGCGAACCAACCCGGCGCTGGAACCGTCGTCGTATAGTCCCAGTCTTATACCCTGATCAGAAACTTAAAACTCTGTCAAGAGGGCGCCATAGGTAGTTTAGTTTATCTATGTTACTGGCTTTTTGGCTTTTTCGACAATACTACCCAAACATCATTTGAGTGGATGATGGAGTTCGCTATGAAAAAATAGTACCACTTAATTCCGCAATGTGGTGAGAGTTTTTCAGTTTCTAGTCAGGGTATATAGGGTGGTTGGGGTAAGTTGTGAAGTAGGGTAAGGTAGCTTAGGTAGGTTGCTTGGAAGAGATCGCTTTAAGCGATAAGGCCGCCTTTGTATATATCGTGCTATTATTTCTGTTGTTTTTACTTTTCCTGATTTTGTGTACAATAAAGTGTTTCTATCTATCTATCTTAAATCAATTACTGTCGAATCTGGCGAAACAGTATTAATAGTGCTGGCAACAAACGAGTAAATGGCATCGCGACCTGTGTTTCCAGCACTATTAATACCGCCAGGAAGGTGAAGATAACACGACTTTGTGGAGAGTCAACCAGTGGCGGACTCTCCCTCCCCAGAACCATTAATCAGATTTTTTTAAATCTGTCCCTGGAGTCAGCCATTTCACCTATTTCTAAAGAAGCAACGCCTTTAATTCTGTGAACTCTGCGGTTACGTCTTATGAGTCTCTAACAGTGGTTTCTAAAGTTTTAGTCGTAACGTAACTTATTTTTATAACGTTCATATCAACTCGACTAACTCACACTTGTACTAGTCAACTTACCAATATACTTGTGCAGGCCGCTGTCCCGCAGTAAGTCGTAAAGTTGCTGGTAGCGGCACTGTTTGGTCTGCGGCGGGGTCTGGGTGTGTGCGGGCGACTGTACCGGAGAGGCCTTCTCCAAGATGTTCGGGCGAACCAGCTCCGATCTGTTCCAGGCATTTTCGGGCTATATGGATAAATAAACAGATAACAACTCTACAGTAAAAGTTTAAAAAAACCCCGACGTAACATTGTGGAGATCCCCTCACTTTTTCCTCGTCTTCATCAATCAGATTCTCAAGGTTTCAAGGATGTGGGAAGATCACCATAGTCATAAACATTTGAGCTCAAACTCGAACCACCTAACTATTATCGTTCTAGAGATCCTATCTGACATCAAAGATACTCCAAGATCTTGGAAACCACTGGTCCAATTTTTATCAGACCTAGCTAAGAACGAGTGGCCCACGCGTTGACAACTATCGACGACTACTTCATCTTCTACTTTTGAATTTTGAAGACCTACTGTATGTAATACGATATAAAGCTCACATTTCAATGCTTTGCTCCGAGTTGAGTTCGTGCCGGGTTGGCATAATATGCGATGGCCATTAGTCTGATTAAAAAACATTGTGAACATACCGTCGTAGCCATCCCCCCATTATTATCATTCAGATTGATAGGTCCAGGAGATGTGCGGCTGAAGAAGTGACCACTCCAGCGCTGCGTAGGCACGCGGTAGCCACTGCCGACGGTCTCTCGCATGGCCTGGGAATGAACGGGACACCGGTGGTTGAGAGACAGTTGGACTTCAGTCTGAGATATAGGGGTGGTTGGTGATGCTGAGGGTCAGGGAAAAGAATTTCCGGCATATGGGGTAGGAAGAGTGCTCAGGGTTCATCAGTTAGGCAGTGGGTTATGTTATGAAAGTGATCTTAGTAAAGTGATCTTAGTGAAGTGATCTTAGTAAAGTTATCGTAGTAACCGCTCTAGTGCGACGTAGGCACCCGGTAGCCTCTCACATAGCCTGGGAAGGAGGACAGTTAGGTATGTTATGATATGAAAGTATATATGTATGGTATGTTATGATGTTAGATCTATAATCCACTTTCATTTTACAAGGCCATAGGAGAATTTGTGAAGAAAAAATCTGTTAAAACAGCGTGGCGCGTGTCTGAAGGGATTTGGAGGAAAGGTACGTATCTACATGTTGATAATTGGTTTTATGTGCTAATTTAAAGTTTATTGAACTAAAAATCTTGTAAAATCATCCAAAATTAATCAAAATTATTAATCAAATTATTATCATTGAAAGCAGTAAATTTAGGTTATCTTATGTATAGAACAAAATCATCTTTAAGTGGTACACGTACGACGTATTTTTGAATGTTTTTTGTAACTGTGCTAGTGGCGTCTCTAGTGGTAAAACATTGGAGGATTATCTCCTATTACTGCCGAGTCTGGCGGTATTAACAGCCTGATTTGTGCGTTTCCTATTACTGCCGAATCTGGCGGTATTAATAGCGCTGGAAACACAGTTCGCGACGCCATTTTGCAGTGTTGCCAGCACTATTAATACCGCCAGATTCGGCAGTAAAGTGATCTTACCTTGTCGGCTTCGGCCTTCTTCTTGTGGTAGTCGGTTAGAGGCGACATAGGCGACATGGGCGACAGCTTGCCGCGGGTCTCCAATGTTTTTTTCTCACAGCCCGGTGCGCGGCGCTCCGACAGCGGTATGTCCGAGATTATGTTCGCTAATTCTGTAACAAATTATGTAAATGAAGTGACAGTGGTAAGTTATTTTTTTAGTTATTTTACAACACTGTGAATTCATATGTTTGACATTGACGCAATCCAGTACTTAATGTATTGTATAGTGTAGTACAACAGATTAAATATAATAATAATATCTCTATAAAGATAAAAAACTTTTACAACAACTTACAGCTCATCTATACCAATATTATAAAGAGGAAAGGTTTGTTTTTTTGTTTGTTTGTTTGAATTGAATAGGCTCCGAAACTACTGAACAGATTTGAATAATTCTTTCACTGTTGGAAAGCTACATTTTTCCTGAGTGACATAGGCTATATTTCATTTTCAAAAAAAATGGGGATCCTTACTTAAATTACGATAAAGTGTAAAAAAATATCAAAAAACTTCCTTACATCGCGTACGCTGCGAAAACTATTGATGATAGAACAAAATGATATATAACATTTTTTTAGAACACACCATTATCAACAAAAAAATCAGTGGCAGCGTGTCTCTAACTATTATAGTCATGTCACAATAAGCGTTTTTTTTATTAAAAAAAATAATTAAAATAGCACCGCTACAAAAAGCTCTTTATTTGTACCTTATCAAAATAAATGATTTATTATTTAAGACTGCTTTATATTACTTATATTACTTTTATATTACTTTTTGAATTATCCGATTCTGACATTCCATTCAAAAGATATCACGAGTTTAAAACTTTAAAAAAAAAACGAAATAAATAAATAAATAAATAATAAATAAATAAATAAATAATTGAAAAAAATATAAAAAAAAGAAACATAAAAAATAAACAAAAAAAAACACAAAAAAACATATAAATACAAAAAAAATCATATAAATACAAAAAAATCATATAAATACAAAAAAATCATTAAATAATATCAAAGAATTTAATTATTCTTATTTTTTTTTAATTTACTCTTTTTTAGGAGCTCGACGCAAAAAGGAGTGAATATGTGTGTTATATTATTATTATTATTATGAATGTGTTAAAATTAACAAATCTAAATGTAATGTTTAATGCCCGTGCGAAGCCGGGACGGGCCGCTAGTTCATTATAATTATAACAGTGATATGGACTCCTAGTAGGTGCCCAAATTCAGATTGCTAAAATCATCAACCACAAACAACAACAAAAACATAAAATTTCGATTGGCGATTTTTCTTGTTTATGATTTTAAATTCAAAAAAAAAAAAACCTGGCGCTCAATTCCACTGTTTTACAACGTTCGTCGTTCTTTTCCAATTAAGTAGCGATACGTTTTCGTATCAATCCAACTTTAACTGTACAAATCGTATTCTGTAAACACAAACACATAAGAGCGGACCGATCGATCGTTGGCTTGACCGAAACGTAACGTTAAACGAATGTTTCGTGACTAGTGGTATACGAAAAACGTTAAGTCTCTGCAATTTAGTTTCTATTGAGCGTACGTTGTATTAATTACTAATTATTATTAATTACTTTTGCTAATTTATTAATTTTTGTAATATATTTGTTTAATATTATTTTTGTCTTCTGTACCTCGTTATTTGAATGTGTGTATCGGAAATAAATAATCTTTCTTTCTTTCTATTAGTGGAATCGGATTCGGATCACGGAACCAATTTGTAACTATCATTCCAATTAAAAATCTAGCAGTCGAGTCGAAATAAAAATTCACATTAAAAAAATCTATGTACTAAACCCCCTATAGTTTATAGCTCAGAAAAGAGCAATACGAACCATAGTACGCATTCCACCATGGGAGTCATGTAAAACTCATTTTAGGACTTTGGGTATACTAACGGTTCCAAGTTTGTACATTATGGTTCTGTTAACTGATGTTGTGAAGCATAGATATCTGTTTGAGACTGACGAGGAAATGGAGCTACGAACGTCTACAAGGAGAAAGGACCTGAAAGATATCATACACCCAGCACTGACTGTTGTTAAACACTGTGCACGATATCAGGCAGTGAGACTCTACAACAGGATGCCGACGGCCTTTAAAACTATCACAAATTTAAATAGTTTTAAACACGAATTAAAAACGTATCTTTTGGAAAAGTGCTGTTATTGTTTTGACGAATTTTTATTATTGACATTGAAGTTCCTATTGTGATTTAGCTGATAATTGATTGTTAATTATTGTTTTCCTATGTATTAGTTAAAATATTATAATGTTTAATTTCGAACACTATTATTAAATTGTTAACGAATAAAATAAATTGAAATTGAAATATAGTCCCTAAAGGAGGGTGTTCAGTATCCATAACTGAACAATTTTCACTATGGGGCCTCTGAAATCGCGAAAAATATCAACCGTTTCGTTAATACTTGCGGTTGTTGGTACTTGGTGAAACTTGTAGTACATGATTAGACTTAAGTAATATACTGTTTCACGGGTTTTTACTGTATTTTATTAATTATGACCGGTTTCGTTTACACAAAAAATACCTGTAGATGTGTGTTTTAAGTTTTTAATGAAGTTGACAATTTTTTTACCGCCATTTGGCACTGTTTTATAAAAAATACGTTCATAGTGTTGTAGTCATAAGTCATAACCTATGATCGGAGTAGGTAGGGCTGTTTTTGGTACTTGCCACATACGGTCATAATATGGATAAGTATGCCCAATAATCCCGGGATTGCCGGGATTGAATAAATATATTATTTAGATTTTTAACGTTATATTTGTTTTGATACACATTTAAGATTGGTTGCGAAATAATTTTTTTTAAGATTCATGGCGCTAGTGTACCTATGGTAGTGTTTTAACTTCTTCGTAAGTTCACAATAAGGGCGTGTAAGGGCGAGGTTTATAAAAGTAATTTACAACATTTGCTCGATAACTTAAAACGGGATCCCGAAATCATATTCATATTAATATAACCTTTGAGGACATTGACCCGAAACAGCCCTACCTACACCGATCAGTGGTCATAACTGTGTAGAAGCTAAATTTTTTTTGTTATTGGTAAACTCGTCACAATTGAAGAAATCGTTAAAACCGCGAACGTCGTTTTCAGGGATTGGCGTAGAGCCTCCTCTTAATGAAATACAGTAAAAACCTGTGAAACAGTATATTATTTGAGTCTTATTTGAGAATTATTCATCGTATCGGTCGTGTAGGTTGCTTTGCGTGTTTGATCGCTGAAAAAAATCAGCTGTTCCATTTTGCTCATATTTTGTATGGAACAGCTGATTTTTTTCGGCGATTTCAGAGTTGGTCGCATTGTGAAAGTAGTTCAGTTATGGATGAAGAGCGGATTTGTAGTAGCTATTATTGGATTTATATGGATATGACCAGTGAAATAATAAAGGAAATTGGATATCCAGCAGTGGACGTCTTTCGACTGAATTTGTTATTGTTTGTTACATGAATAAGAAAGATTATTTATTTCCGATACACACATACGAACAACTAGGTACAGAAGACAAAAATAATATTAAACAAATATATTATAAAAATAAATAAGCAAAACTAATTAAGTTTGATGAAGGTGGTGTGCAGCATCGGAAAAAGGGGACTGCCTCAGCCTGTTGCCGTAGCGCTTTTAGCACTGCGGCGCTGATTTTCAGGCATCCCCTGAGTGCCAGGGATCACTCCCTAATGATACACCACCGGAACATATAAATAAATAACGGAAATATTAATAAACAGAAGTAAAATATTAGGAAACAAATATTAGGAATAACAAATTACAATTAATGTTTTTTTAAAAACAATTGACTAATGCCGTACCTTGGTACTTAACGTTAATTTGCCGACAGGTGTCGCTGTGCGTTTATACCTGGCGACATCGTTTTGTTACCTCGGTTTTGTATAGCATTTTTAGATTTCGTAATAAACTGTTGTAATATGTAACTCCGCCCACCCATCTCTACGCGAGATGGCACCGCTGCATGCCCGCCCGCACGATCGTTCGAGCAGAGCCCTGCCCAGGGAACTGCTTAGGGGCGAAGCTACACCCGCCGACTGACATCGTGCACCGGCGGCCCCCACCGGATTGGACCACTCCAACGACAACCCAAGGATCAACCCGTAGCAATGGGTGGCGATTGACACCGCTGCAAGAGGGCATAGCCCTGAAGCAGCCCAAGGACGTGAGAAGATTACGAGTAGTAGAATAAATTGTACTCTCTTAATGGCTTTCGTTCTTTTTTATATCGCGCCCTCTGCGCAAACAATAGTAGCTACCTACAACAAATCCGCTGTTTAGTTATGGATACTGAACACCTCCCCTATTTTTAAAACAACCAGCAGTCAGTGTATGTAGCAAACCTTGTTGCGAGCGATCCATCTCCGCGGAGGCCGCGGGGCTGTGGCTGTGGCTGTGGGCCTTGCTGATCGGAGACACTGATGGAGACACCACGTTGCTGCTGCCCTCGCCGCCTGCACAGGAGAAATCATACATTAAAACATTTAATTTTATTTATTTATTAATCTAAGGCGTCTCGACAAGCGACGAATTTCGCTCACGCTTATGAGCTTGCACCGCCGCCTTATATCAGGTGATCTATTGTTATGCGCTTGAGACGAACGCCGCACGCTACGACACCGCAACACGTCGTGCGGCGGCATTGCGCATGCGCGGGCCCTCCGCGCGCCCCGCGCAACTCCCTCATCGCTCCTACACCACGGTCTGACGTCGCAGCCATCTACGTCATTCACTACGCCTACCGCCGAACGAATAGCACGCTCTCATCACTTTATCAAATTCTAACGTATTTTTTATTATTATAATTTGTTTATCGTTTATTTTAATCTTATTCAGTTTGTTTCAATTTATTTGTAAATCTATGTAATTCTAAATTCGCGTTAATAAAATCTAGTGTAAATTTGTGTTGCTGAGTTTTCATCAACGACCTTCGAGAGCTACTGCCTGCACTCACACGAGCTTCCCTGCTTTGCTTACTGGTTCGGGTTCGATTCCGGACTCAACTGTTAGTGAGGACACTCAACCAATCCTACAAATCAAAAATGTAACATAACAGAAAATATTCCAATGCGTTACATTTGTCAAATGGAACACAATATAGTTAAGAAACATGTCAACTACAAATTAATTCAGTACCTATACATTAATAATGAAATAACCTATAATTAACCTTTTTCACGAACTCTCTGACCGATATAATGACCGAATAAATGACTGTGATGGACTACATTAAAGTAAAGTAAGTAAAATACACTTTACTGCACAAATAGAACACAACAAACAAAAGATAGAAAAGGAAATAGTGAAATACAATGTATGCGGCCTTATCGCTAAGAGCGATCTGTTCTAGGCAACCTAGGCGATAGAAGAATTATTAATAGGATTAGGTTCCTACCTGATATGTTTTGTGTGTCTAGAGACACGCAGCTTCCCGTGAAGTTGCTCTGGTAGCCGCTGCTCGCCTGCGAGCTCAAGTTCAGCAGTTGGCCCAGGGTTGCCTGTAACTATGTTACATCAAGACATACATATGTATTGTAATACCGTAAAAAATTAAATTTAGACGTTTTATTATTATTGTTATTTATTTGAGTCAGACATGGTTCATACAATAAAGTTAGTATACTATATTATAATACTTAAAGCTATGTTAGTAAAAATATATATATAGAAATAATACCAAGCCCATGGTGCCGACCCCAAAGCACTGGACGACTACTTCGCATTGACATGCAGGTATATCCAGTGCCTCAGGATCGGGGAGTCAGGGGACTCGGGAAACGTCAACAGGATGCTGCTGGGACTGATATGTAATCGGTGCATCAGGGAAGCAACCTTTTTTCGTAACATTGACTGAAAGCCATCCACGCGGGCTCCTGCAAACATCCCCGATGCACTACAGTATTTCGGCAGCCCCATCAGCATCCTGAAGGCGTTATTATATTGGATCCGCAGGGCATTGAAAGCCTTTTTGAACGAACCTTTTTTGTTTTGTTTTAGCAGCTCTAGGTGTATGCCGTTAGATCCAAAATTTGCATTGGCACCGTGTTAGCACCTTAACGAATGAAGATATCAGTCTATACGCCAAAGTTTTTTTAATTTATTTTTATTGACTACTAAACCCTCATTTGACCTCGATCTCGCCTGATGGTAAGCGACGATGAGGTCAACGATGGAGCATGCGGGTCCAGTAAATGCCTATTCATTCTAGCCTTGAAGATCCCGAGGTTGTCTAAGTTATATTAGTGGTAAAGAAAATTGTCGCCGAAACCTTTAATTAAACACAAATAACAAGATGCTGCTTGCTGGCAATACCTCATTCGGTTAGGTGCTAACATTGGCTCAAAAGGGCTGTAATCCAGAGCCGTAAAACTAAATATTAAAAATATTTTATTGATATGGATCTAAGATGATATTGGATCTAACGGCATAAACCTAGAGCTACTAAAACAAAACAAAAAAGGTTCGTTCAAAAACGTCTCTATTTAAATTTTTACGGTATTACAATACGCATACCTTCACGCTATATCCCTTGCGGGGTAGGCAGAGAGAACGGAGCACCACTCTGTCTTGGCACAATTGGCACGCTTCATTGTTACCTCTACAGTTATTCATTATTTACATTACAATAGCATTTAGCTTAATAAATCGGCTGTAACAAAAACCCATATAGAGCCGAAAGAGGATGTTCAGTTTCTATATGGGACTAAGACTGAAATCGCGAAAAAAACATCAGCTACATTTCGGTCGTGCAGGTTGAGCTTTTCCATACTCATACCATTTATTGCTTTTCATGTGTTACAATTGGTCTTAAAAATGTATATTATCTGATCATACATGAAACCCTGAGTAGGGCACCGCACCTTCCTTTCGTATGGAACAGCTGATTTTTGGCTCTATTTATAGGGAGATTTTGTTCTCACTTTTTGGTAATTATTCTGTAATTATGGAACGAGCAATCTACAAAGGGTGAATTTCAAAATATTTGAGCATAAACTACTAAGTTCTTAATAGGGTGGTCTGCGCGTGAAAAATCATGAAATGTTCTCTCGCCATAACATCAATATTAAGAAATGAAATTTTATATTCCTTATCAGATAGTCAATATGAATGTTTGCATAAAACTACTTTATACAGAAAAATTATAGATATGAAGAAATTACCAATTGAAATTTCACGATTTTTCACGAGTTTTCACCCTCTTAAACATTCTATACTTAATAATATAATAATACTTTCCAACACGACACCTAGATAATGTATAATCAAATACTCACGGGCCTGCCCTCTGGCATGTGCTGGTGCGGCTGCTGCATCTGTTGGTGCGGCTGCTGCATCTGTTGGTGCGGCTGCTGCATCTGCTGGTGCGGCTGCTGCATCTGCTGGTGCGGTTGCTGCATCATCTGGGGCTGCTGCATGGCTCCCATCTCCATGGAGCTCGTCATAGCTGCAACACACGTCTTATGTTACATACTCGTGTCTTGTGGTAAGTACTTATTATACTTGACTGAATTCAGTTGAAGATTTAGTCAAAGATGTAGTTCGACTACTAGACAGACTTCTGTTTCTTTGGGCCTTGGGTATATTCTGCAAAAATTTTGTTCAACATGCAATTATAAAGTAGAAGAAAAGGCAACCTCATTGATGTAAAATTCACTCTAATTTTTATTTTTAATCTTAATTTAGAGGCTTTGGTACACGACAACGTGACCATGTCAGCCTCGTTAGGGTCACTAAGGAAAGGGAAGGGAAGCTCAAGTATTATTAGAGTCAACCCTCACTTTGAGAGCCAACTTAGCAAACAACAGTAAGTGTTTCATATTATCAGATAAGGGCTGACTCAAAATAATATTGAGCCACCCATTTTGGAGCCTAAAGAGGTCAAAATTCTTCCTTTCAATTTTCACCAGGTCACACTCCTAATGGAGGTGAGTGAGGTGTTCTGTTTTGTTGCAGTTGGTACAAAACGGTGATGCAGCTCTTCCCACCAGTATTTTGTATCAGTATTAATTCCAGTTCATGTAATTTTGGTTGAAGGCTGTTTGCGTTCCACTACAGAAGGTTCACGACTTTGTTAACGTTAAAGTTATCCATTTTTGAAGGCTCCCAAAACTCCAAGAATTACATCTAAGTTAATATAACTTTTCACACTCAAATTTTAAGGTAAATTTTTAAAGCAAATTTTGTAATTCAATTCAAACCAGTTTTAAAACATTACCTAAATATTTTAAAGCAATTTTTGTAATTTAATTCAAACCAGTTTTAAAACATTACCTACATATTTTAAAGCAATTTTTGTAATTTAATTCAAACCAGTTTTAAAACATTACCTACATATTTTAAAGCAATTTTTGTAATTTAATTCAAACCAATTTTAAAACATTACCTAAATATTTTAAAGCAATTTTTGTAATTTAATTCAAACCAGTTTTAAAACATTACCTACATATTTTAAAGCAATTTTTGTAATGTAATTCAAACCAATTTTAAAACATTACCTAAATATTTTAAAGCAATTTTTGTAATTTAATTCAAACCAGTTTTAAAACATTACCTAAATATTTTAAAGCAATTTTTGTAATTTAATTCAAACCAGTTTTAAAACATTACCTAAATATTTTAAAGCAATTTTTGTAATTTAATTCAAACCAGTTTTAAAACATTACCTAAATAGTTTAAAGCAATTTTTGTAATTTAATTCAAACCAGTTTTAAAACATTACCTAAATATTTTAAAGCAATTTTTGTAATTTAATTCAAACCAGTTTTAAAACATTACCTACATATTTTAAAGCAATTTTTGTAATTTAATTCAAACCAGTTTTAAAACATTACCTAAATATTTTAAAGCAATTTTTGTAATTCAATTCAAACCAGTTTTAAAACATTACCTAAATATTTTAAAGCAATTTTTGTAATGTAATTCAAACCAGTTTTAAAACATTACCTAAATATTTTAAAGCAATTTTTGTAATTTAATTCAAACCAGTTGAATTGAATTACAAACTTTAAAATCAAAGCCGCCGAAAGTTTTTATCAATGACTTTGCCTTTTCCTCTATTTTATACATGATGCACAATTTTTTTGCAAAATTTAACCACGTCCAGCCAAGATCAAAGATCTGTGATCGTTTGACGTGGATACTTACCAAAGAGAATGTAATACTACGTTTTGTGGATACTGTCAACACTTGTCAAATAATTTTCGATATAAATCCTCAAAGAGGTTGGTTCCTCGTGCTCCACCGAAAAAGAATTTGGAATTTGCTTTCGCTTCCCTTCTACCTACCTAGCTAAAGTATACCATTTCTCATAATTCTACAATTGAGAGAACTTTCCATATCCAGTTGAATTAATTGACTACCATTACCGCGTTAACAGCTGAAAATTTATCAAACTTATATTTGACACAAGCAATGGAACATGTATAGCAGCCGACATAAATAATTTCAATTGGTTTTTAGAACGCACTCTCAAAAGTCATTGCCTGGAAAGTGGCGTCATTTTTGCATCTTTTTTTTTAATGCCGCTTGTTGCCTTCTATACAAAATCTGGCATTGTCTTTTGAAGCCTATCGCAAAAGCATTAAGTTCAGATTGCAGAAATTTGACAGATGGTATACATTAGCTAGAGGCCGACTGTACATACCAGAATAATAAAAAACCGTCGCCATGTTGCGCGAATAATGGAACTGTTTTTTCACAGCGAACTCCATAATGTATACCATCTGTCAAATTTCTGACAAGGTTTTTATTTTTTTCGTACACAAGTGCTTCAATTTCTACGATACCCATGGAAAACTCTACTAGACCACTTGGTTCTAAAAGAATACTCACGATTCCAAGAGCCACCTTGATTATTGTACACCACGGAGCCGGGGTTCGGCACCAGATTGGGGTAGTGGAACGGGTTACTACGCGGCTGCGGCGACGGGATCAACCACGAGGGGTACCCGTTCGGGGCCAGGCCTACCGGGGACATCGGGCTGGGGTAGCCTCCTGGAGAATGTACAGTCACATAAGTATTGTTACTGCCATTAGCCGTTGTAACACTCGAGGTTATTTATTGTGACACTTGACTGCATCTCGTGTTACAACAGCTCTCATTACTTCGCAGTGGTATAAACTACTATTATACCTGGTGTGGGCGGGTTGTTGAACATGGGGCTGCCCATTCCAGCGTAGGCTACACAGAACGGATTGAACAGCTCTAGGCGACTTGTTCATCATCATCATCAACCTAAATGTCCCCACTGTTGGGACTCAAGCCTCCCCTTGCGTAAGGTCCATGATCCACCGAGCGGGGTCAGTGCTGATTGATGGATTTCTCACGCCTTCGGAAACTTGCAGGTTGCACAGGAAACAGACATGCAGGTTTCCTCACAATGTTTTCCTTCACCGTTAGAGCAGTCGGTAAATGTACGTAACTCTTCGAAAAAATCGGAAAAACTCATTGGTACATGGCATTGCATGGTTTCGAACCCGGACCTCCCGCATGGGAGTCCGGCGTCCTAGCCACTAGGCCACCAACGCGACTGTTGTTACCTGGTGTAATTATCTATTGTGACACTCGATTGCACACATTGAAAACGTTTATTTAGCGCTGTAAACACCAGAATACAGAAGTATACAAAGTTTAATACATGCAGCACAGAACATCTCATGTAACAACGTCTCTCATTACTTCGCAGCGGCATATACGACTATTTATTACCTGGTGTAGGAGGGTTGTTGAACATAGGACTGCCCATTCCAGCGAAGGGGGATAGGTCGGGCAGAGCCAGGTTGAAGGGCGAGCAGGGCGGCTGCAGAACGTGTCCGGGTGAGAACGGGTGGCGCCCGAAGTTGGCCGCGGTCGCCAAGTGCGGGATGTTGTACGACTCGGGGATTTCGGTGGTTATCGCGGGCTCCTTCCCGCCGAGGAGTTCGCGGCGTGCTTCGTAGACGTCGCCTGTATTTATAAGTTTGAGATTAATTATATCCAAGAATTAATCATTCGTTAATATCACAGAAATCGAACTAGTAGAGTTAGCCGCTCTTCGGGTAATAATAGGGTATTTGAAAATTTGAGCTTTACGGCAAAAATAGATACAGTGCGTGAGTTAGGGTAATACAAATAAATTTATTTTGAAACTTAAATAATACAAAAGGTGGTTGATGCTCTAAATCCCGCACGAGGATACCCTGTGTCGCGGGATTTAGGCTCTTCTATGTAGGTACAATTTTGATATATAGATGATAATAAAAATTCGTGTACAATTTTAAATTAACATAAAATACTAAGGTGTAAGCATGTCCGCTGGAGTGAAACGATGTCGACTTCATCGTCCATATCAACCTCCTTGCCATCAACTTCAACCTCATCGTTAGCGTTTATCTCATCTCATTTCGTGTTGGCATCTTCATTTCTTCATTTAAATTCATAATCATGTTCCCATTCGATTTCTAAATTTCATTATTCCATTAATTTCATGTTTTATTTGTATTTTCACTTTTTCTCTGTATTTTGTCTCGAACGGACGTCTCCCGTTCACTTTTATTTCCTACTACAACCTATTTTCTATGTTACTGTTTCTGTGTTCTTTTCTAAAATATAATATTTATTACCAAATTCTTCTATTACTTAATCTGCGCACTGTCCTAGAACCCTGCTAGCCGGCATCTAGAGGACAGACTGTAGCAAGTGTGTCTGTATGTGTGAGGGGGTGTGTTTGGTCAGAGTGAGGGTGCGTGTTGCAAACAATCTCTAACCACCTGGCTTGCAACCTGGTACTATGACAGCACTGAGAAAGTGTTGGAGATTGTAAAATGAGTAAACACACAAATACTAGTCATGCAGACACACAGGATGTGTGACTAGTATTGCTGATTGACTGCAACTATATCGTGTTTGATTAACAATGTTGAGTAATGTACTATATATACGGTCCAAGATAGCTATAGAACCTTTGGCCAAATTTAGTACGTGTGATACTTGACGACCACTTAAGGCGCATTAATAATAGGGTATTGAAAGAAAATTTAAGCTTCACGGCAAAAATAGATACAGTGCGTGAGTGAGGGTAATAATAGGGTATTTTAAAGAAATTTTGAACTTTACGGCAAAAATAGATACAGTGCGTGAGTTTTTAGAAAGAGAAATATTGAAATTGAAAACGTTTATTTAGCGCTGTAAACACCAGAATATAGAACACAATACAGAAGTATACAAAGTTTAATACATGCAGCACATAACATCCAGTGTGGTACAGTGCCAAAAAGGGTACACCAGCTCAGCACAATGCTGAGGCAAGCCACAGCGCTGATTTTCAGCTGACCCCTCAGTGACTGCACGGACGAAGAAAGCAACAGTGTGTGCGTGTTGTGTTGTATGAATGTGTTTGTTTGAAGAAGCGCTTCGTAGAGTCTTTAGATTTTGGTGGATGATAGCGACAGGTATGTAAGAACTTTTTTTTCGGGTTTTAACAGATATCTACCCGAATCTCCATTCCGCCTTCGGACTACCAGGCGCGGGGAGGGATTCCATCCTTATGTTGTTGATATCCCATCTGCTCGTACGAAGCGATTTGCTTCTTCGTTCATTATGCGAACGGCTAAGGAATGGAACAGCCTGCCGGCGTCTGTATTTCCCGAAACCTACAACTTTGGGATCTTCAAGGCCAGAGTGAATAGGCATTTACTGGACCCGCATGCTCCATCGTCGACCTCATCGTCGCTTACCATCAGGCGAGATCGAGGTCAAATGCGGGTTTAGTTATACATTAAAAAAAAAAATCTACTTCGAAAACTCACTGACTGTAAAAGGTTTATTCTGCAAAGTCATATGTGTAAAATGTGGAACTCTCTTCCACCCGACGTTTTTCCCGCAGCGCTACTTACATGGGATGCTTACATGGATGTTAAAAAGTCCTCTCCCACCACGGCCGGCAACACACAAGCAATGACCCTGCTACTACACGTGTCTCTAGGCGACGGTGACTACTTACCATCAGGTGGCCCGTCTGCCTGTTTGTCATAGCTAATTTATAAAAAATAAAAAAGCAGTTGATCTCACCAGCGCAGCGCTCGATGCCTTTGATGATGACAGAAGCGATGCCCTGCTTCGGCTTGCGTCGGATAGTGATCTGCACGTCGTATTTCTGCATCAGTTTCTCTGCTGTTTCGTTATCGATGCGGTACGACTCCTCAGACACGTCGAATATCACCACTAAGGGGAGGCTGCCCTGTTGTTCAAAGATAAGTACGTATTTTTATATTACATATATTGGTAGTAGCGTCGGTGGACTATAAAAAAAATAGTGGCTAGGACATCGGATTCCCATGCGGGAGGTCCTGGTTCGAAACCATGCAATGCCATGTACCAATGAGTTTTTTGGACATTTTTCGAAGACTAATTGCCTTGTTTGCTGCAGCAGTCTATTTTTATATATATTTGTAATTTTCTATGTATTGTATTGTAGAAAAAATAATGAAATAAAATATTTTATTTTCCAGAAGAATTACAGATACAATAAATTATCAGTAATGTCTTCTAATAAAGGGTCTTTCAAATAGAGCGGGTCGATGTTAATAATTTGTGGCGGACATTTTGTTTTGGCGTCATCTGTCAAATCTGTTGTTTCTTATTCAGTCACTGATGCCAAATCATTACCAGCAACTGCTGACGCGCCGTGTAGACATCCTTGATGTGGCCCGTGATGGTGACGCAGCTCTTCTTGAGCGGCGGAGTGTTGGGATCATCAGTGTCCGGGAACATGACCTGCGTCAGGGTGCCCTTCATAATGTTCATCAGCTGTTCTGACCCGCGCCCGACTACTATGGGGTGGTGCATCGGAGATATCTCCATTGACATCTGCACTTTTGTTTGGCTCTGGGAACAAAAAGAAATGTTTAATTTTACTTCTTTTGGGAGTTCAGAAATAGAGATGTCGTAGCCACATAGCGTAATGGCGCAGTTCAGGAAGCGCGTAGTCATTTCACGAAATGCTAAGAAAGTTAGACAGATCTTATCTTATGATAGGGGGCCGGGAATAAACCCAGCGGCACTTCGACCCTTGAGGATATTCTGTGCCTACCCCATTTTACACACTGGTCATCTCAGCGTGATGAAGATGATTCCTTCACCGTTAGAGCAATCGGTAAATGTACGTAAGTCTTTGAAAAATACCAAAAACTCATTGGTACATGGCACTGCACGGTTTCGAACCCGGATCTCCCGCATGGGAGTCCGGTGTCCTATAGCCACTGTGCCACCGACGCTCTTAGAAATCCCTTTAGTTTTCAATAACTTATTTATTTTAAGCTCAAATACCCTTCCAACATCAGAAACCTTGAGGAAATGACCAGGGAAACTAAGGGGATCTCTAGGTTTCCTGGTAATTTTTATGTCCTTAAGATTTCTGATGTTGGAAGGGTATGTGAGCTCAAATTCGAACCATCTAACATTACCGTTCTAGATCCCATCAAAGATACTCATAGAGTTTGGAAACCACTGGTCTAAGTTTTATCAGACATGGCTAAGAACTCTATTGATTAAATTCTCTGTTGAATAAAGAAACCAGGTCCAAATCTGATCATCGGTTGTTGAGTTAAGATGCTACAGACAAACATACTTAGACAAACAGACTAAAGAGACAAAAAAATATTGTTTTGTTACCTTTATTATTATTTTGCTAATTTATTATGATTGATTTATTTATTTATTCTTTTACACTTTTGTGTACAGGTGAGCTTAATGCCTTGCGGCATTCTCTGCCAGCTGACATTTGACCTTTGATTTATTAATTTAACAAAATTTTGACCGAAAGGACAGAATATGGTGATACTGAAACACAATGTAACATCTGCATTACCCGTATTTACAAATAAATGATATTTATATTATCTGGTGGCGTAGTAGCTAGAACGATATACTGATAATTCAAAATGAGCACTTTTTGCTGTTACATGGAGGTTTAAAGCTTGCATTAAGCAGCCTTTCTCAGCATTATTATATTGTAAACTCTGTAAGAGAAATTGCGTCATGCATAAATGTGTCACCTGCTGTAGATACGAGTATAAGACCGACACTACCCAACAGCTCATGGGTTCTTTACCTAAATACCTTGTTAATCCTACTAAAGTATTTGAAAAAGTGAGGTTGGATTATAGTGGGCCCTTTGAGATTAAGCTTAATGTAGTACCTGTTATGTAATGTTTATCTATTATTATATTTATAATGTTTTTGTATTTCATTATTATCCACAGTAAGTTGTGTGTAAGTACCCTAATTTTTTTAACTATTTAAAAAAAAAAAAAATCTTTTTGCGATGACAAGCAAGTTTAATATCCGCTGAGGTTGCTGCGACACGATTCGGTGTTCCTCGCCACGGGCTAGCCTAGTGAGGTCCTCCCACTCTCTAACAGCTTGCTACGCTGCTACGTCAAACACATCACTATGTAATTTTAATGCTTATTATTTTACTTAGTTTAGTATTAGGTACTTCTATTAACTTGTGTTTGAATAAATAAAAATAAATACAAATACAAAATGTAGGTATTTTAGTGTACTATCCCCCCCCCCCCCCCCTGTTTAAGACACAGGTTGTATATCTCTAGTTTTATTTTTAATTATTTTCGTTTGTGTTATGTTTTTTGCTAATCAAATTATTATACGTCACATTACATTCTTTTAAAATATATTTTATTTTGTAGCATATTTTATGAAAGGCATCTAATATTTGATACTAGTCATGTTCCCTATTGTGGAATCCCTCAGGAATTGACACTACCTAAAAATAATGAATAAATTATCGTAATGTCGTTTCGGTGTTACGGTATGGACTGGTAGTCTGGGGAAATTGCACAGACATCCATAAAGCATTCGTTACACAAAAAAAGTGTGTTAGAGCTATCTGTGGAAAGGGGCCATTAGAAACGTGCCGCCCTTTGTTCAGGAAATTAAAAGTACTAACACTAACAGGACTATACATTCTAGAAATATGTAACTTTGTAAAATCACACCCCGAGCTTTTTAAAAAACCGGTTCAAAATTCGCGATTACGTGAGAGAGACCTGACACGTTTATTAATGCCAAAATGTCGGACGACACTGTATGAAAAAAACTGCTTCATTATGTCTGTAAGGATTTATAACCACATACCAGCAGATATCAGACAGTTGCCCTCGAAAGGTCTAAATACAACACTTAAAGCATGGCTAATTGAAAAATGTTTTTATTCAATAAAGGAATTTTTTGATAGTAATCATTAAATTCGACATTAACCTTATGGCTAGTCGGAGGACTTAATTTTTATTCTATTATTGCGATTTATAACCTATTATTATTTTTTATGTCGTAAAAATTTTTTGCATGCCAAAATAATGTCGAAACATGTATGATCTATTCAAACAATACTACTATCTTATATGTACCGTGTTTCGTGCGAATAAAATAAATTTCAATTCATTTCATTATTGATTGATTGACCTTCCTTCAGTAATGAAAAAGCGACTGAGAACAAACTTACCGCGAGCGGGCCGCACATGTATTTCATGAGCAGAGTGGTGGCCTCCATAGTGGCCTGCACCTCCCACTGCACCCCCTTCACCACCAGCAAGTTGGCGTGCAGCTTCGGACGGTTGCGGAGCATCACCTGCGAACGGGGATTCATAAATGAATAGGTTACGACTCGTGATCCCACTAATTTGACCCACTAGTGGTTCATCATTTAATTCATTCTACAGAATAAGAAATTACAATTATAAGTCGCCTTTGTAGAATGAAAGTCACAAAATAAATTCAATGTAAATTAGAAATAAATATAATAAGTCAAATCTATACCAATATTATAAAGAGGAAAGGTTTGATTTTTTGTTTGTTTGTTTGAATTGAATAGGCTCCGAAACTACTGAACAGATTTGAATAATTCTTTCACTGTTGGAAAGCTACATTTTTCCTGAGTGACATAGGCTATATTTCATTTTCAAAAAAATGGGGATTCTTACTTAAATTACGATAAAGTGTAAAAAAATATCAAAAAACTTCCTTACATCGCGTACGCTGCGAAAACTATTGATGATAGAACAAAATGATATATAACATTTTTTTAGAACACACCATTATCAACAAAAAAATCAGCGGCAGCGTGTCTCTAACTATTATAGTCATGTCACAATAAGCGTTTTTTTATAATAAAAATAAGAAATTAAAATACCACCGCTACAAAAAGCTCTTTATTTGTACCTTATCAAAATAAATGATTTATTATTTAAGACTGCTTCAATACCTTTATATTACTTTTTGAATTATTCGATTCTGACATTCCATTCAAAAGATATCACGAGTTTAAAACTTTGAAAAAATAAACTCCATTCGGCTACTTATGCGTTGTAGGGCGTCACTCGGGCAGGGGTACGGGAGGGGAGTTAAGATCATATTATTATTATGAATGTGTTAAAATTAACAAATCTAAATGTAATGTTTAATGCCCGTGCGAAGCCGGGACGGGCCGCTAGTATAACATAAAACAATAGGTTGTATCTACTAATTAGATACAAAATGTCAATAATAAAATAAAATAAATTGATTAATTGAACAATAATGATAAACTGTACATGTCAACAATAAATTCCTTGACTGAATACATATAATGGACTCGTGGTCCCACTGTCTGGTGGGATCATCAATCAGCCTGAATGACCTTAAAGATCAAGTTGACATTGAAAGAGACGCAGGGTATTGGCGATAAGTTGTAATATGCTGACCCACAGGTTTGCTCATTGTATAGTGATCATGTTAAAATCACGCTTTTTAAAGAAATAGAAAATCCTTTATTAACAGACCATTTTAGGCTTAAAATACTACACCATGCGAATACATTTTTTAAATGATATGGCTTAATGTAGTAAACACATGATCTATTAAAAGGGCCAAGTTCAGCTGAGTGTCGCTAGATGTATAGATACCTATACATCTAGCGACGCTGGTTTTCAACTTGACCCTTTCCAACTTATAACTATAGAGAGCAACAATGTCGTTCTGTCGTATTGGCTCATCTTAGTTCATGTCATATGGAATTATTTTCCGAAATTCGACTATTATCAAAAATCTGGGATCATAAAGCCTACTGCCACACCTTCTACACGAGAAGCTTTTGGAGCAATTACAACAAAAAACATTCAATGCCCTGCGTATAAATTGTATTCTAGATATGCCAATGATTTAGCGCTTCCCAAGGCAAAGTCTATCAAAAAAACGTTGTTTATATGTGTGCAAAAATCTATAACGCACTACCAGCAGAATTTAAAACTAAGACTTTACCAGAGTTAACTTGGAAACTACGTACCTAACTGGCTTGTTGAAAAGTGCGTTTATTCTATAAATGCCTACCTAAATACAAATAAATAATAATTAATTTTAATCTGACAAAACATTTATAAATATTTGGACATAATTATTGTAATTATAGTGCATTAAGGGACATGATATAATATGTTTGTTAATAAAATACATTGCATGCCTTAACAAGGTAGATTATAGCGGATCAAATTGCAATATTTCACCCAGCCTAAAAAAACACTAGACACTAACTTTTGAAATGGAATAAACTCTGTTCGGATTTAGATTAAGATATTTTACATAAATTTCATTAGTATTTTTTATTTGTAACTTAGTTTAAGGCTTTTTTGTCATATAAAAATAAACTTGTTAATAATGTTAATAGTAAAAAAATAATAATTATAAATATGAACTATGTAACCTGTAGTCAGCAATAAAACATTTGAATTTGAATATACAATATAATAATGACTTCAGCTTCAGGATGTTGATGGGGTTGGGTTTCTGCATGTTTGCGCACTCTCACATTGATGGCTTTCATGAGAACTGCTCCTCTACTTTGCAAGTTTCGGAGCAGCTCCAACAGCATCTTGAGTGTGATAGCGGACTAATACCTATAATCCCACTATTCTAAAACACTTCGTTCAGGTGCTGATCAAATGACATCCTTCATCAGTGTCTGAACGAAGTGTAAATAAACTCAATAGTTTTTTTCTTCGATTAAATCTCAACCTTAGGTGTTTATGAACAGACCCCTGAGATACAGGGGTCATGGGTAACTATAGCTGAAGTTACAAGAGCAATGCCAATGTATTTTTTTTTTCAAATAATTAAATATTAACTAAAAATAATAATACAATAAATGACATTTTTTGGCCTCATAAAAGCACCACCCAAGTGAAGAACCCAGGTTTATTTTTATTGACTACTAAACCCGCATTTGTCCTTGATCTCGCCTGATGGTAAGCGACAATGGAGTATGAGGGTCCAGTAAATGCCTATTCATTCTAGCCTTGAAGATCCCAAGGTTGTAGGTTTCGGGAAATACAAACGCCGGCAGGCTGTTCCATTCCTTAGCCGTTCGCATAATGAACGAAGAAGCAAATCGCTTCGTACGAGCAGATTGGATATCAACAACATAAGGACGGAACCGTGGTAGTGCAATTCCGATGCGCGCTCTCCGAAATGTATCCTATAAAATACCGATAGACAAGCAACCTTGCGCTGAGGTGGAGCACAAGGAGTGACTTTCCTGTTTTTTTTTCTAGAAGATACGACAAAAATGTCGTTAAAAATTAACCCCTTATCGGCATGACTATCATGATTTACACAGAAAAATATTGCATTATTAATTGTATAGGCGCTTTGTAAGTTCTGTCCACGTTCAGTTTGCAGTGACATCCTTATCAGCAGCCCACTCTAGTCCACTGCTGGACATAGGCCTCTCCCAGGGGGCGCCATTGAGGACGAGGTCATGTCCCACCCAAAACCAGTAACATCCTTATAGGGCGCAACGCAAGGCTCAATTCAGATTTTGGTAACCCAACATATCGCCTGCTTCCGCCCCTATCAGTGTCGGCACTTACTTGCACGTTGTACTGCTGTTGGATCTGCTGCACGTACGGAGACGTGATGTCCGGCAGCGGCTGCGAGGGAGCCACTATCGGCAGCTCGAAGGAGAATACCAGCGGCGTCAGGGCCTGCAACAGTTATTATATTATTATTATTTAGCCTACACTGTCTTTCATCTAGGTCCTCAAGCATGGTCAGCAGCGCATCACAAAATAACATTAAAGTGAGGTGATATGTTTACGGGCAACTATTTACCATCAGGTGGCCCTTTTACTCGTCTGCTCTCCTTATACAATTAAAAAAAAACAGTTACTCTCACCCTCACGTGAGTCCTGGCGCGCTCCACCTGCTCCATGTCCCCGGCGATGGACACCAGGTTGCTCTTCTCAACAGAGCTGGTACTGGGAGTCCGGGAAGTGGATGTGGCAGCTAGTATTCAGTTAGTATCTCACCCTGACGGTCCATGTCCCCGGCGATGGACACCTGGTTGCTCTTCTCAGCAGAGCTGGTACTGGGAATCCGGGAAGTGGATGTGGCAGCTAGTATTCAGTTAGTATCTCACCCTGACGCTCCATGTCCCCGGCGATGGACACCTGGTTGCTCTTCTCAACAGAGCTGGTACTGGGAGTCCGGGAAGTGGATGTGGCAGCTAGTATTCAGTAAGTATCTCACCCTGACGCTCCATGTCCCCGGCGATGGACACCTGGTTGCTCTTCTCAACAGAGCTGGTACTGGAAGTCCTGGAAGTGGATGTGGCAGCCAATATTCAGTAAGTATACTGGTCAGTATCTCACCCTGACGCGAGCCCTGGCGCGCTCCACCCGCTCCATGTCCCCGGCGATGGACACCTGGTTGCTCTTCTCAATGGAGCTGGTGCGGTTGGAGTCCGGGAAGTGGATGTGGCAGCCCGTCTCCTCCATAACGCGTTTGATAGTCAGCCCGCCCTGCAGAGATATGCGTTAATACTCGTGTCTAGAGAAGTGGGAAAAATGTTGCAGAGCGGGTATCAAACCCGCGACTTTCGCCGTGATAGACATCACACCACGATAGATCAGTTGGAGTAGAGGTTTGTGGCTGGTTCGAATCCCAGTTGCGGCAAAAAATTTGACACTTCTTTTGAATGTCAGCTTCGCATAGCCTAGGTGCTCCGACGGTGAAGGAAAACATCGTGAGGAAACCTATCCGAGGGAAAAAGTTTCAGAAGGCATGTGCAATCCACCAATCAGCACTGGGCCCGCTCGGTGGATCATGGCCCGTACCCTCTTGTGCATGGGGAGGCCTGTGCTCTAACAGTGGGGGGCTGATGAGATAATGATGAGGACGATAGTCTAGGTAGTAGGTACTTACATACTAAATATTATTATTTAATATTTTACAATTTAATAATACCTACTTACTAAGTAAAAAATTATAATGTCAGAAATATAAATATAAAATAATAAGATCAATGTCATACTATAACTAGGTAAAATTATATAATATAATTTCAGAAACTTAATATATTTTTTCCTTTCATACCTACCCTTGTTTCAGAACGTAGTGAGATATATCTAGATAAGAAATAGCTGTTTGGTGCTTTGTAGTACAGAAATATTTTGTTTGAGTAGCGGTGTACCCATAATCATCAGAGGCAGATCCAAAAAAAAATGGGGGGTATCCTTACCGAAAAATACTTATATTAGTAGGTACCTACCACTTAAAAACTGACACGGCCAAGTCGAATCTCCAGTATACCCACTCGTATTCAGAGAATACTCTCAAACCATTAGTGAAAACATCACGAATAAACCAGCCTAGTGTGAATAAACCAAAAAACCTAAAGGAATACTTTAGGGGTTTTTTTATTTTGAATTTAACTGTGTTTGTAAATTTTATTTATTTAGTTACTTAAAGATAACTTAAATTACTATTGTCATCGCTTCATAGTAAATATAATATAACACTAAAATAATACTAAAGTTAAAACTAAACCAAGGCTAAGAAAACTAAAGATAAAAAAATTGAGTTAAGGTATTTCCTTTAGGTAGATTATGTATGTCCTAAATAAGCCAAGTCCACCCCCTTTTTTACCCCAGCAGTGAAGGGCTGTACCTACCTAAACCTTTTTTAAAATTATCAAGCCTACGACACAAAACTCGCGACTAAACTCAGCTAAACTGCATGTTTATAAGTAGGATATGTTAGAGATAGTGTGAATAAATTCTCACCTTTCCAATGATGTGCGAATGGTCTGTATAGCTGACATCGATCTTCATTGTGACACGGTTACTCTGCAAACGAATTAGGTAAATAAGCAGATAGGTAAATAAATGGTCTAGCTAGACTGGTAAAGGCGTGATTCCTTATATCCTACATGGTAAGATGGACTAGAGATCACGTAATGGTATCCACGATATGGCAAAAGAAATAAACGTATACCATCAACCAGATGGAGAGAAGACCTCGACGAATATACCGGCACAACCACCTGGCACAGAATCGCACAGGAAAAGAATTTATGGAATGGAATGGGGGAGGCTTTTGTCCAGCAACGGGAAAAATGGTGTCATTTTATTGTTATTTTGTAATAAAAATAACATGGTAATTACTTAAAGATACTTATTCTTTACATTTTCTATTAGCCTGAATTCAAAATACCGTTAAAATTAAGCTTATTACGTACCCTGGTGTCCAGTAAGTGCATTATCTTCTCTCTTGCAAGTTTCACATCGTGCAGCCGGCCAGCAACCCTCACATGCGGATCTAAAAGAACACAATTTTATTCCAAACCGATTTTTCATTACACAAACTCCACAAATAAAAATGAAACCGACCTAAAACTCGCAACAGATCCCAGAAATTACTGTAACGTATTTTTTTAATAACAGTGCACAGTATTTCGTCGCTATTTTGTGTAAAAACCATTGTTAATTCATTTAAATATAAGTTAGTTAAAAATTGATTGTAAAAAAAATAGTTCATGTAACGGTCTCGCGAATGAATACACGAAAATTGCGAAATAAAATACGAAACGCGACAGACTGGCGCCATGGCGCGGATTCTTGGCGCCAGTAGCCCGCCAAAATTTTGACCCCGTTCATAGATGCACCGGTAATTTTCAAAACTTTGAAAAGCGTCGTCGCGATCTCGAAAGTAACGTTTTTATTCAAAATCAAAAACTAAATAAAGCCGTAACAGATTATTACCTTTTTTGGAACGAGCACCGATCTTAAGACGTGCAGGCCAATTTATCAGGGTATTTGTCTCATTCATAACCTGAAAAAAAGAACTATTATAATAATACACGTCAAGTTTGTTTCTGGCAGATGATCCGGTGGGCCATTGGAACGGCGAACTTATATTTTAATTTTTAATGGCTGTTAATAGGAGTTAAAATGGCCCGCAACAGTTTGCTGTGGTTTTCAACTTGTAAATTAATATAATATTAATTGTTGGTTTGCAATATTGTTATGAAAATGTAAAAGATTGACATTTTAATTTTACAAGTTAAAAAAAAAAAGATTTACTTACCTGATGAAAGAAAGCATGAGCCCTTTGATTCTCTTCCAAATTATCTGAAATAGACATAATAATGTTTTAGACTTATAGTATCTCGATTTTCAATTGCTTATATTTATTTGCTTGCGATGCAAATTTAGGAATTTATATTGACTTTACCAGTAAGCATTCCTTCCAATCGGCGCCTGTCAACACGAAATCTCTCTTGATATACATCTTCAGCGCTGTTTAATCCAAGTATCACTGCTAATTTCTGCAGGTCTTCCGCTGACGTCACTGAATTGCTCGTTCCACTTTCAGACGCCTATAAGAATGGTGCCTATTTCATTACGTAATTCAATTAAAACAGCGTAGAAATAACACAATTTAGCTATAAGTCAAATATAACCTACATACCTACCCTGTAAAGACGATTAGACGTGAAAAGCCACGTTATAATGATCCCAATATGGCGGTCAATGCCATGGTAAAAGTTAAATCATTTTGAAAGAAATTGTTATACTTAATTTCGTTAAAAACCTTACCTCACTCACAGTATCCTTGTCAGAATTATTTTTAAACTCCGATAAATGTGTTTTTACCGTTAAAAAAATGTTCGAAGCCATTCTAAGTAAATTAATAAATTATTAGATAAATCTAATAAAAACACAGTCAACGGGACTTATAAATCAATTAATAAATAAAAATTCTTGTATACAAAACATAATTATTAAAATAAAACACCTAATAAATATTTTACTTTGAATGTGAACAACTTTGCGAGTTGCTGTACCAAGCTTGACTAAAATAGCTATTTGCTAATGGCGGTTATCTTAATAAAATGTAAAAGAGGGTAGATACATATTTTTTCATAATAAATTTAGATATGTATTCTCAAACAACTGTTTTAGTGATTTAACTGTGTAACAAGTAATCTTTAATAATGATATTTTTAAATTAATGAATTCTTATGTACCTAAATATTATTTTAACACAACATAAAAAAATATTAATAAAAAATAGTAGCTTTCATAAACATCCATACCGGAGGCCCGGCTCGCATCAGCCAATCAGAACGCGTCCCGCCATCGGACGTTTACCGCCGAGACTGCGCCAATCAGCTAATAATATTTACGCGATAGAAAATAAAAGTTTATAATAATAACGACAAGGAATGCCATCCTTTATTAAATATTTTATAATTATTTTGATAGTTTAAATTTTCTTTAAGAAATGTAATACAGGTACTTTCATAAACCTACCTACATAATACATAGATCATCAACATCATACATAGGCCTTTCATTATTTTATTACCCATAGTCTACAGGGTATCTATAACTCTTTGACATAGTTATTTATATATAACAATTAATCCATCAATCAAAGTAAGTAGGCACCTTTATGTTAATAAAACAAACTGAAAACCGAATAAATTGTTTATTCATGAATGAAACCATTACGAAACGGAACGTTCCATTGAAAAACATTTTGGGAATTTGCCGCGTGAGGTCGCGCCAGTCGGGTTTCTGCGCTTGCCGGTGTTGGGTGTGCGTTCCTTGACTCTTAGAATTTTTCGTATTTTTTAAAGTTTTATTTCAATTAAAAATAAAACGTTAATTTGTTAGTTAAAGTATTATTGTAGATATAGATTAAGTTATTTAAAGCGCCAGTGCTAGCGTCTAGTGTGCAAATTAATTGTGAATTTGAATATTGCAGTTCAGTGCGTTAAATTATTCGGTAAGTACCTAAAACAGTTTTTTTAACGCACTCTAAAAAGAGTTTTATCAATAGTTGTAAAGCTGTGAATAGAAAAATGGTATCCTTCTCAAATGAACAGCTGTTCGCTTGTCGACCGGCCGGCCCGGATCGTCGGCGTATTGTTAAAATTATAACTCCAGCCAGCATGATTTCATTTTACGAAATAGGTATCTAAATAAATAGTTTTAGCTGTGGTATAATAATGTAGTCGCCACTTGTAAAGTTTATAAAATAATTGGGTATGTAAAGAGCCATATGAGCTTAGGAACTGCAGTGCTGAAACCTTTCTGATGAATTGATAATAGGAGGTCCCTACTTCATATATCGTCCTGTATCATAGACCATCTGCAAATTTCATCGATTTGGGTTCCGTTCCATAACGTTTAACAATTATCCGACAAAGAGGTAGGTTGGGGTGTCGCTAAGGGGGCACTGTGGGAAAAATAGTTATTAAAAAAATTATGACTTGTTAAAAATTGCGCCCCCTTAATGACACTTTGACCGAACTGGACAATCGAGTAATATTTCAACTGTCAGGGGATAGTTTCTTTCTACTTTATAAGTGCTGGTTCCGAAACACAACTGGAACTGTCAGATAAATTATCAACGCTGCGTTTCGGAACCGGGTAGAGTAAGGAGGTATTACATTCTGTGGTATTACGCTTTGTCGGGAATTATTAAACGTTATGGAACGGAATCTAAATCTCAACCTTATGTCCGCGTATTACTTAGAGAAGACAGAAATTATGGTTTATTTCAGTTTCAAAGTATTTTGACATTTCATATCTACCTGTCGGGTTATTGGCACGTTAAAAGTATCAAATATAAATACTAGAAATAACTTTAATGTTCGCATTCATATTAAATACTAGGTTCCTTTTGTAAACCATACGATTAAATTCTGTCGTACATACGTAATCAATCACTCGAGTTCGTATTGATTTTGTACTGGTAACTTTTATGCACCCCTCGCTGGGTGAGTTACGACGTACCCCTAGCCTATACCGAGAATAAATAACCGTGATTACATTATTTACATTATTAATGTATACTGAATTAATTTGTATGTTTGTAGATTAAGTTGACATGTTTCTTAATTCTATTGTGTATTTCCATTTGACAAATGTAACGCATTGGAATGTTTTCTGTTGTTGCATTATTGACTAATAAATAAATTAAAAATTAAATAGCTACCGGTAATAACTTAGGGATTAGGTATACTTAGGGATTTCTAGTAGGGTAACAGGCAGTAAGTAAAAAAAGTAGGTACAATCACCAAAGAAAGGAAATATAACCAACTATTTTATATTTTAATTTAGGTTTCTACCTAATTTTGACGAAACCTTGATATTTGGTAGTGGTAGATCCTAAAGTGAAGGATCCCCTGGGGTGGTACCACCCTCTTATCTATTTCTGCCGTGAAGCAGAGATGCTTGCATTTCTGTGTTTCGGTTTGAAGGGTAAGAGATCCAGCGTAATTTCCGGCACATGAGGCAATCCATCTTAGTCCTCAAGGTTAGCAGCACATCAAAAACCCTCCAATATTAATACAGTGAGGTGAGATGTCTATGGGCGATGGTGACCACTTACCATCAGGTGGCCCGTTTGCTCGTCTGCTCTCATGATTTAATAAAAAAAATAAAAATTAAAAGCGTACGTCCGATTGTAGGGTGGTATGCCCAGTGTCCGGCCAGGCAACCAGTTTTCGCGAATTATAGTAAAACTAATACGATTCTGAGCTTTCCATAGATGAAAATAGAAACTATTTATCTCTGCCTATCGATTAAAACACTCTTTACCGAAGTCGTATCAAAAACCAGGCTGCAGTAATTTATTGAAAATTGCTGCCGGTGAATGTGTGCCATTATTGCGATAAAGTTATAAAAAAATAGTGGAAGCTTAATTTTCAATAGAGAATTTGATACACTTCTTATTGTTTTATCATATTGAATGCTTGTTTTTTGGTATGACTAGATATTGAAAATTCATTATTTTAACGTTAAATGTGGATTAATTTATTTATGTGGGCTGGTGGACTGGAACGGTAAAATCGAAAAATCCAGTATACCGGCCCGGGGGGCTGGAGACTGGGCCAATGAGTAGATTTGTTTTTTTTAGCTTTTTCGTGCTATTATAATATTAAGATCGAAACTAGTTCGATCGATAATTATTATTCGTGTATTCTAGATGTAGGTAAGTACTTAATGGCAAATCAGTAAATAAATATCATATTTATTATAACAAATATTATATAGAAATTCGCTCAGCGTGCTATGGAAAGAGCTATGCTCGGAGTATCTCTGCTGGATCGAATCCGAAATGAGGAGATCCGGCATAGAACAAAAGTTATCGACATAGCTCATAAGATTAGCAAGCTGAAGTGGCAGTGGGCCGGTCACGTCTGTCGCAGAACCGACAACCGCTGGGGGAGACGAGGTCTGGAGTGGAGACCGCGTTTGGGCAAACGTAGTGTGGGACGAGCGTCCCTGCTAGATGGAGCGACGATCTGCGCAAGGTGGCTGGCAGCGACTGGATGAGAAGAGCCGAAGATCGGGCTCAATGGCGCGCCCTGGGAGAGCCCTATGTCCAGCAGTGGACTAGAGTAGGCTGCTGATGATAATGATATATATAACTTTAATATAAAATCATATTTACGATTGACAAATAACGTAATTTAATATTATTAATTAGTTTATTTTGATTATAAGCAATATTTTTCTTGGTATTGATTTCTTTTCAATATTTATTATTATCTAAGCATCGCCTGGTGACTAAATTATATTGAGCTATGTATTTATTTAAAATATGCCCTTATTTGTATGAAATTAAGGGTGGAGGGATGGCTGGTCATTGGTTCAATTCAAATGTAGCACTCAGAGCTGTATACCGGCCACATTTTCTCGACTGGTGGCCGGCCACTATCCGGCCACTGGGCAAAGGGGGCCGGACACTGGGCAAAACCAACTTTTTCGGTAAATATTTTCTTACTCAAAAACTATAAGCCTTAAACAAATAAATTTAATATAGTATAATCTCAAGGATATGACAAAAAATACAAAAATATTTCAATACATATAAGTCGTAACAGGCGGCAGATATAAGCGCCCAAAGTTGTCAACTCCCTTAAAAGGGGCACTGAGCACACCACCCCACCCTACCTCAAAAAAAACCAAGCAAGCTAACGCGACTAAATAATTAGTTTAGCAAGGAAAAATATATTAAACACCGCTTTTTCTCTGTAAAAACAAAAACCACCGGAAGTAGGTAGGATTACACAATACACAGGAAGCAGGGAAGTGGCCTCAAGATTGAGTTTTTTTAATTTTTTTATGGCAAACACTAGTAACAAAGAAGTTGACAGCGTAGGCAGAAAAAAGCAATAAATGATGGGAACTTATAGATCGTTAACCCTGTTCCGTTCGTTGGAATTGGGTGGTATCTGGGATGTTTACTGAAGGGGTGAGTGAAATGTTTACCCATATACTTAATTACCTACTAAGTGTATTTGAAGGGGTTAAAGCACTGTACAGGAGATAAAATAACAGGGTAGAAATGTAATCTCATCTGTTACTAAGAGCGTCGGTGGCACAGTGGCTAGGACACCTGATTCCCATGCGGGAGGAGGAAAATTATATCAACCAAGAGACGTTCTATGTGGTTATTTCCAAAGAATGATCACGACGCTCCATCATTGAAGAATACCATGCGGGAAGGTCCGTGTTCGAAACTGAGCAGTGCCATGTACCAATGTGTTTTTCGCATTTTTCGAAGACTTACGTACTTTTACCGACTGCTCTAACGGTGAAGGAAAACATCGTGAAGTAACCTGCACACTGAAATGACCAGTGTGTAAAATGGGGTAGGCACAAACAGATCCTCAAGAGTCGAAGTGCCGCTGGGATTATTCCCGCCCCCCTATCATAAGATAAGATAAGATATAATCAACTATAAGTAGATCTAACCAACCAAACACAGATAACTCTAAATTCTATACCTCATCATCATCATCATCAGCAGCCTACTCTAGTCCACTGCTGGACATAGGCCTCTCCCAGGGCGAGCCATTGAGCCCGATCTTCGGCTCTTCTCATTCAGTCGCTGCCAGCCACCTTGCGCAGGGACGCCCGCCCCACACTACGTTTGCCCAAACGCGGTCTCCACTCCAGAACTCGTCTACCCCAGCGGTTGTCGGTTCTGCGACAGATGTGACCGGCCCACTGCCGCGATGCCGCTTCAGCTTGCTAATCTTATACTTATGAGCTATGTCGATAACTTTTGACAACTTTTAACACATAACAATGAGAATATTGTACAGTACAGTATACTTCATTGCGCCCAAGACAAACATACAATACAGAATGTTAACAGATCGATGGCATACACAATGGTGACGTATTAACCGGCCTTGAGCTAGCAGCAGAAATAGATTTCGTCAAGTGCGAATTGCGAATTTTCGCCCGTACGCCTCCGTACACCCGGGTGTTCCGTGTCACGTTGATTAATTGACTTGTTCAAAGGCGTTGTACAGCTGAAGATTTAGATTTGTCTAATTTCTATTGTTGTATCTAGGGGATCTAGACACATGGAAGTGTGTCCGCCAAGTTCAGGAAAAAAGGGCGACGACGACGCACTGACGTGAAAATACACTACTTCTAAAAACGAAATCCAAATTTATTCATTAAAAATACAAAGATACAATCCGCAATATCACAAAAATATTTCGTCAAATAATAATAATTAACAATAAATTAAAAAAAAATTACAGTCATTACTCCCGATCCTGAATCGACCCCGGTCCAAAGGTACCCATTACACTGGCAGCATTACCACGTGAAAATCAAAATTGAAAATTGAAAAACTAGCCAAGACACTTCCTTGAAATGAGAATTCCATTTGCCTTTTGGAATGAAAATTAACCTTATGATTACGTATTTTTTATTTTTAAGCACGTAGTATATCACATCGAGTTACTTCGTAAACGATCTATAAAATCAACTTTAAATAACAATGAAAAATGAAAACGATTTCACCATACCGAGGAGAGTGAAATTCCATAGGTTATTAATTCTCACTGGCGCTGGCGCCATCCCACTAGCTCTCATGATACCACTATTGGCGCCAACTTTTTTGTCTAGACTTGGCTATTCTGTGACTTGGCTAACACTTTTTCTATCTGTCTCTGTTTCAGAGTCTAAACAAGTTTGCTTTTCTTTCATTTATTCCGCGACGAATGAATTTTTTTGCCATTCGCAGCGTATAAAGACAGATTGAGATCCGTTAGAGGCATCTGAAGAATGTCATACTTGCTTGACATATTTGTTGTACAAGGTTGGATAGATCTGCAGCTAGATTATTCGGCTAGAAATGCTAGAAACGACCGCTTGATGGTTTGTGCGAAAGTAGTGTAGAACTTGCTTCATTCTTTATTGTAACTTTTAATATATATATTTAATATATTTTTGGTTTCGTCCCTGACTGCCGTTTCGCCCGCGATGCCTTCGCCCTGGCACAGCTGAAAACCAGCGCTGCGGTTCTGCCGTACCGGTCGGACCGCAGCACATGCTGAGCATGTGTCTTTTTAATGTTGTATTGTGTTTTTTAATTTCAAATATTTTTAAGTTTAATTATGTATGCATAATGTAATGTTAAATATATGTTTTTCCTTCTTTCTTTCTATGTATTCGATGTCGTAAAAAGACTAGAAAGGGATATATGCATGGTCGTCAGCGAGGGTTTATGGTTAAGTGATCAGAAAGAGCAATTTTTACCAGTTTTTTCCTAGGTCTAGTGGTAGATTCTATCTGGCGTGGAGACGCTTGCGCCGCAGTCTTGTTGAGCATTTCGCTTCGATCACTGTCACTGAAGGATATTTTAACCATCGAGCCGTAATATGCCATAACCCGTTACTGGCGCCAAAAGATCGCCATGAAATCCCTGGTGTCCGTTAACGGTGTATTTAGTGCAGTCAGCCGACAGATTAAATTGTTCGCAATTAAAAATGTAATGACTCTTTGACAGGATTTTTTTAGTTAAAATTAACGGTTTCAAAGTTCGTAAGTAGTATATTTTTTTATAGGTGTCAATTAAACAAGGTTGGGAAAAATGTGAGCCAAGTTCAGCACTTTTATTTACTTTCAATTACCTTCGGACTATCTAGATGCCTAGGCAGGCAGAGTTTTTTTTTTCGTACTGATAATTGCTGTTGGTCCTAATGACCTTTACAGCTTCACCGGGTTTTTTGGGGCGAGCGCTAAATGCGCTCCAGCCTAGAGGAGGACTTAAAAACTACTATAAGAAGCGACTGCCTAAGGGCACCCAGGTGGGTACGGACCTCGGCTTAGGACATCGCTGGGGAGGGAGGGGTCGGGGAGAAGCGGCCTGGAATACGCCGATAGCGCGTGTATGCGCCAGAAGCGGGTCGCCGCCCGCGTCGGCGCGGGCGGTATGTAGGTGCTGTGTGTGGGGTGGCAGGCAGAGATTTACCTGTCTAAACGACCTTAAAAAGTTTAAACAATAATCGAGCAGAATTTGAACCGCATGAGACTTCACCAAACACTTGGCTTGCTCTGAAAATTTCACTTTACCGGTTTGTACACAGAACAGACACGATACACAGCTGAATGAATTCTGTTATACGAATTGAATCAATTAGATACAAAAGTTCCTGCTTGTCAGATCAGAATTGGTCTCAATCAGATGAACTTTCTCGCCTCTGCTCTGGAGAAATGAAGTGTGAAATGTAGACATTAGTAGGCAACTTTGACAAGTTCCTGATGAGATATCTACATTAGTATTTACCACTAGTCGAGATCTAGGTAGGCAAAAAGTGCACGCTGGAATGCTGATGTAACCAGTTGGGCGGTGTCAATCACTTCGTGTTGTGTAGGTTATTGTCAAATGGGGCTAGTAAAAATGTTTATTAAGGTTACTGTGGGTTTAGCAACTTGCTTACTGTTTTCTTTTTTTTAAAAAGAATAGAATACTATTTTGAGAAATGAAATGAAACGAATTTTATTTGCAAGAATATACGTCATATATGAAGGATCTTAAAATTAGGTAGTACCACAATGTGGTGTGCAAATGTATATAATAGATACATACATTTACAAGAAATTAGAAAAAAATATATGATACAAAGCTAATTAACTCTTTAGATTACATGTCAGACAAGAACTCTTACAAGGATCTTAAATTACCAATGTATAGCAGATAGATTTTAATATCATAATTAGCGATCGGAGTAGGTAGGGCTGTTTTTGGTACTTGCAAGCTGTGGTCATGATATGGATACGGCTTTCTTATAAACCATATTTGGATAATCCCGGGATTTCCGGAATTGAAAAAATCGCTGTAGATAGAGCTACTTTTGGTAATTCCAACCTGCGATCATCATACTATGGACATGCCATTAAAAAAATATATATTAGAAAATCCCGGGATTTTCGGAATTTAAAAGAAGACTAGAAGACTACTAAAGAAACCCGGATTTAGACATACTTGAAAGAAATGAAATAGACGACGAAATTCTATTGAATTATAAATTCGCTTCACTCTGACGTCTACAGATGTGCATACTAACCTAGCACTGATCTAGCTTTTGAGGTCTTTGACCCCAAACAGCCCTACCTACACCGATCAGTGATAATAATTTATAGATACATAGCAATTTATAGAAAAATATATATAGCAGAAGCCATTTATTTCGAGAGTATTCATATAAATCATGCAGTTCCAGACGAGCAAAGGAAGTGAAAATTTTCACACGGATTTAGGACACCCAAAGGATCATTTTGAAGATTAGAGCCCACGCAGATCATGAACTATAATTGATTCGAAGTAAAATTAAATAGTTTAAAAAATATATATTTTTATGTACTACTAAACCCGCATTTGACCTCGATCTCGCCTGATGGTAAGCGACGATGAGGCCGACGATGGAGCATGCGGGTCCAGTAAATAGTTTAAGTAAATATTTGGTAAACTATAAAATTTTAGGCAACTTAAGCGGGATCCAAGATTTAACTTTTAATTATTCGTGTTCAAAAGTCAAATTGGGTTATTCTTTTTCCTGTTTAAAAATGCTGGGGCAGAGAGCCAAGTTCTTCGAAATGAAAAAAGAATTTTTTTTCTTTCAGATCCCAAGGCCTGAGCTAAAATCATTCCGAGCCAAGGCGTTATGGCTAAGACAGAGAAGTCATTTCCGAGAAAATTTACAGGTAAGAGCCGTGATTCTTTTTACTTACTTCCGAGCCAAGGCTAGTCATGGTTTTTTGAAAAAGTGTTATTGATTATTTTTTTCTTATTTTATTAGTTTAAATTCAGTTTTATAGGCTTAGGTACGTACGTAGTTAATATAGATTCAACACCCATAAGTTTTATTTCATAATAAAAAAAAACCGACAAGAATTTCGTACTGTGCTCCGAGACAGGGTTTTATAATATAGTTGATAAAAAAAGTGTTTGACCAGTTGACCATTGAACTGTGGTGGTGTAAAAGACGGCTGTAAAATCGTGAATCGCGTGGAAACTGATGAACGGCGCGCATGCGCCTGGCCTACGACTACGACGCTATATTTTTAGCCGTACACAAATATTAAAGTGTCCTGTGAAGCGTTCATGTACTCTTCAGCGCTGGTTTAAAAAAATCTAGACTATAATAAGGAACACATGCAAAAATTTACAGAATGTCTTAAAAAACCAACATTTAGCGAGATGTACAATTTAACAGATCCAATTAAGGCCTACGCATGTTTTCCTGATAAACTCAAGTTATTTTACGATTTATGCTTCCCATCAAAAACAATCTACTTATGTCAACGTAAGAAAAAGACCGAAGTTGATTGAATTGAATTGAATTAAAAAACGTTTATTTAGTACTGTAAACACCAGAATACAGCAAGTACACAATACAAAGTATACAAGGATATAATACATTCAGCATAAAAGATCCGGTGCGGTATAATGCTGAGGCAAGCCAATGTCCAACCTTATTAAAAAAAAAGCTTCCAGGCAGAAGGGATCTGCCGAAACATGGAATCTGTTCTGCAACTCCAACATTGGACCAACACGCGAAGACGCGATGCGATTTTTGTCGCATACGATAGATGCGCTGTCGCTCTACGTTTGACATGGGTGTTTGTCGAATTCGGCTGCGATTTTCAGCTGGCCCCTCAGTGACTGCACGGACGAAGGATGATCTCCTATGTAGCAAGAGAAAAAGACAATTTGTATGGCGATACAGAAAACATTCAACAAACGAAAACGCTACCATAATATAGTCCTTATTCTAACAGATTAAAACGAGTGATTAAACTCACACAAAAAGTGCAAAACAATCAGTAGGTATGTATATCGCAAAGGCTGGAATAAAGCTAAGGCTATAATAAATACCGTGAAAAACAACATTCCTAAAGATAATGTAAAGCAACTAAATATTAATGATAATATAATGACAATACTAATGACATAGCCGATTCTTTTAATGACTTCTTTATTGACCAGATTCAAGAATCACGTTACAAAAATACAATACCATACAAAAGACGTCTAAATACGCATTCCAATTTTTAACTCCGGCTGTATCCGAACCCAATGATATAATTAATTGTAAAAAGTCAGCATTTTACTACAGTATCTCAAATCCACTCACGTCTACTCTACATCACAAAATATCTATATATTTTGTGTCCATAATCCTCGAAGTGGTAGACAGAGGAACTACCGACAGGTAGTTCCCACTTTTCGCCGTAAGATTTGGTGATACAAACGTTATACGAGTAAGTGGCAAGCCTATCGCCGGCTACAGGTGTGCCGCGCATGCGAAATTGGTATAATAACTAAACTAATTGGTAATAACAAGTATATTCTCTAAGTAGATAATTCATATTAGTGAGATACTTTTATTTGATTGTTTGCTTCATTCGTGCGGTATTTCCATACGCGTCGCACGGGCCGGTGCTGAGCCAATCGCCTTACGAGTATGTCATCTTTCTGTAATCCGAACTCTGGCCACGGTTAATTCCGAAAAGGATTTTTGTTTGGCGTGTTCTATATACTCATACTCATACCATTTATTGCTTTTCATGTGTTATATTTGGTCTTAAAATATATATTATATGTTCATACATGAAACCCTGAGTAGGGCACCGCAATATAAAATAAGAGATTATAATAAATTATAATAGTAATAAATGCTAACGGGATAAATTAAATTAAATCCCATTATAAGTTATAATTGATTTTATAGTTAGGTATTGTTTTTATCATCCTAAAATGCATTTTGCATGTTATGTAAAAAAAACTGTTCGGTCGCTTTTTTAGTCTATTGTACCTTGCTTCCAAAAAAATAAATAATTATTTTTGTTTTTTAGAACCTTCCCCGTACATATTATGAACTGAAATTTGCTGTGCTTTTACTTGATAATTCGTAAGTAATAAATATAAATGGGGGCCGGTCCAGTCTTACGTGTTATATTCCTAGCATTCTCGCCAAGTCACACCTATAAAACATTGGCAATGCGCGCGGGCGCACCACAAAGTGTGACGTATTGACGTTTTGGCACGCGGCCATTTTGAAAATAAACCTATACAGCTGCGTAATCTAGCATCCGGACTTAGACTGACATAATAATAATAAGATTAGAGATTGTTTATCTTAGTATCTGCATCGCTAACCTTGCACTGACCACTGGTAAAGGTCGCCTGGAAGAGATCGCAAATTAATTTTATCAAGAAAGAAAATAAATATTTTCTTGTATGTTCAGGTCAGTTTTTTTAATGGTTTGGATGCAATAAAGTATTTCCAATACAGTTTTTTCTAATCCAATAAAACTACCCACTTTTTCCGCTCATTATTGACAAAATAAAACCTATCAGGAAGTCTGTAACAACCAGAAAGTATAGACGTGAACCATTTCTAATTGCCAGCTCAGATAATATTGCTTGAAACCTTGGAGGAAAAACGCTCCCGCTTGCAAACCTTCTTCAAACTTGATGAACATTCTAATGCTACTTTTCTTCACATAGAATTACAGTCCTCAATAGGCATTCAAAGGAAAATAGCTGCATAATAATCAAATGAAATGCTCGCTGTAATTTTAAGGCCGATGAATTACAAATTATTTATGACGTAGGTATATTGAGATGTGCAAATTAGTTGCCCATTGTTAACAATATTATTGTGTCGCCGTATACTGAAAATAGATTCTTTGGTTCACAATAAAAAGCAGATAGGACAAGTAAAGTGGACACATTAATTATTATTTTTGAAAATGGTTATTAATACTTGTTGTGGTTGTTGGTACTTAGTGAAACTTGTAGTACATGATTAGACTTAAATAATATACTGTTTCACGGGTTTTTATTGTATTTTATTAATTACGACCGGTTTCGTTTACACATCTTCAGGAGTGATCTTCCTGAAGATGTGTAAAGGAGGGATCTTCCTGAAGATGTGTAAACGAAACCGGTCGTAATTAATAAAATACAGTAAAAACTCGTGAAATAGTACATTATTTAAGTCTAATCATGAAAATTAAAAGTTTATTCACTTATTACAAGGCACAATAATAGGACCTCCGACTTACAAACCAGGTCGAAACCTGTATCTTGGAAGTCGGGACTCCGTCGCACTTTCCGTGCAAGCATATGACAGATTATAACATTACATTAGTAACTATATACTATACCTAAAAGGAATTTAAGTTAAATATTTGCATAGAAGCTGACATAGGTATTGCGAGTGCCTAAAAATCTTACTTACTTGGGGTCTGTTTTATTTATTATTTATAAGGGAAATCTACAGCTATTAACAATTATATAATTACATATGTATTAAACTTAAAGAAGGCTAATTACGGATTTCCTCGTTTATATATGACTTGTATACATACAGAACGCGGTTAACTTTAGACTAATAATGTAGAATTAACATGAATATGTCATACATATTTACCACGAGTATTAAATGTTATTTGTAAGTACTTGCTAATCAATTGCTGGTCTTCGTGATGTTTTTACGGCCTTGGCTAGGCCCCTCCCCACCTAGCCCTCTCAGCAGCCTCTAACGAAAGTGGCGCTACTACAGAAAAAAAACATTTCTCCTGAATTAAGAGATTTATCAAAAAAGTGGACAGTAGAATTGTTATACGGATGAAGAAGAATTTATTAATAATAATTTTGTATTCTCATAGTGAAACAATAAGAAGTAGAAAGTCAAAAGTAGCCACTATTAGCACTTTCTCTATCTACTTCTTACTGTTTTAATATGAGATTACTAAAACATTATAAAAAAATCTTCTTCATTCGTGGAACAATTCTGTCCACTTTTTTGATAAATGCTGGAGATTTCAGGAGATATTTTTTTCTGTAGTTTCGCTAGGGGTTGAGCCTTAATAATACTCCTCACTCTCGGTCTAGTCTAGTTGACGGATGTTATGGTCACATGCGATAGTCTTTCTTATCTCCTAGTTTGTATGAGTTAAGGTTGACCTCCGTTGATCGCGGCCGACGCGACTGGCGGCAGGCCGCGCGCGGCCAACGACACACCATGCTTCCGATGTCAGCTAGCGCACGGCTGTCAGTCAGGCCCCTGTCATGACAGTTCACGTGCGCGACAGATCTCGACATGATCGCGCGCGGCTACGATAGACGTCAGCTGCATCGGCCGCGGTGATCGGAAGCGGCGCCACACATTTTCTTAGGCTCAATTTACATTGCCGCGGAATGGAATGGAAGGGAATTTTCGCAACGTAGTTGTACACAGCATAATGAACTTTATGTCAATTGTATAACATACAAACTAAATACGAGCCAAAAAAGAAAAGTAGCTAGGTGAATTCTCGAGAATGCGCGAGGATTCCCCGGAAGACGCGCGACCTCTTTTTTGGCTCGTATTTAGTTTGTATGTTACACAATTGACATAAAATCAATTATGCTATGTACAATTACGTTGCGAAAATTCGCTTAAAAAAACAAACACTTTCATACATCACAACCGCACACACTGTTGCTTTCTTCGTCCATGCAGTCACTGAGGGGCCAGCTGAAAATCAGCGCTGTGTTTGCCTCAGCATTATGCTGAGTTGGTGTACCCTTTTTGGCACTGTACCACACCAGATGTTCAGTGCTGCATGTATTAAACTTTGTATACTTCTGTATTCTGTATTCTGGTGTTTACAGCGCTAAATAAACGATTTCAATTTCTTCCATTCCATTCCGCGGTAATGTAAATTGAGCCATAGTGTTTAGTATTGTCGCGCCAGCTGTCAGCCGTAGGACGCGCGCGTCCGCCGCATCGGCCGCGATCAACGGAAGTCTAACTTTACGCTTGCCATAAAAGTATTATGTAAGCACTTGAAGTGAGCACATACCTACGTCATACTACAATTACGTCATAAAACAATTGACTCTGAAATGTTCTTTGAAACACTTGCAAATTAAATGATGTCAAATGTATTTCCAAGTAAGCGATTAGGGTTGCTACACGACATTTGTTCATAAAAAATAATAGCAACTGTAACTGATCAGAAACATAAAAAAGTTTTGTTAAACTATCTATAATTTCTTCTACGGTTCTTCAGAATAGCTCTTCGACGCTGGTTATTTGCAGCCACTTTCTTGTTTCTAAATCACAGCTTTTCCATCTAAGTATTAGAAAATTCTAAAATCTTTTAACAAATTCTACCGAAAAAACAATAAGTTTTCAGCAGAGGTACTGCTCATTTAATTTTGATATGTATGGCTGGCGTGCGCGAAAGTCGAATTGAGAGTTAAACCCGAGAGTTAGTGCCTAACCCGGGTTAATTCACAAAAACGTCTTGCAGTCTTGCAACAACGCTAACTCTGAAACATTTTGTATATAAACCATAGACAATCAGTGAGTTAAATCAGGGTAAACCAACGCGGGTTAAGAACATTTAACCCGCACTTCCGCGCATGCCGCCCTAAGTGTACTTTATAGCAAATACAATGTATTTTTTGCGGATTTCAAAAAGTTGTCAATTTTTTACAAATTAATTTTAATTTCGTGTAGGACTTCGTCACGAATGCGATTATCGCAGCATTCTACACACAAAAGTCGAGCGCTACGAACGCCTTGTCACGCTCCCACCTGTAATGTGAGCGAATGAGATAGGACTAATTATAATGTCGAATTCGACATTCCACTACGAGAATCGCCTTCCTGATTATTTCTTTATTCATGTACCGTACCTATACCAGAGTATCAACCCTGAATGTTGTTAATTAATCTAAAGAACTGTCCCCTAGTGACAGACATTATGACCTCCTCCTGTTAGCAACAATTTGGGACATTATTTATTAATGAAAGCTTTATGTGTGCCACTTATGTTGATTCATATATTGTTTATGGTATTTCATTATCCCACCAAAAACATAAATGTGTAAAAGTTCAAGTTCGGTACAAGAAACATGTTAGTCAGTCGGTTTCGCCGATAAAAGAATTGTGATCTACATAGGTGCCAAGTTCAGTAGGACATAAAACGCAAAGCGTTCCGCAGATGGAGCCACTAACACACTCCGTAAACAGAAAAGCATAACGAAACGTTATTTTTGAAGATGTATAATGTGTTGTTGATGTTTTGCCCAGTACGGACGGATCTAGAAATGGCAACATTACCTCTCTTTGACTCGTCGCAAAGTAGATTTCTCTTTCGCTTGAAATGTAGGTACAATCCGCGGCACATAAGTTGAACAAAAATGGCGGTCATTCCGCGCAGGTACATTGAACAAATGCAATGTGTCCGACATTTGTCACTGCGCATCCGCCATTTTGGTTCAACTTATGTGCCGCGATCTGTTTGTATTGCTACAGTAAATTATTGAGTGAGTAGGTCAATGTAGCACTTCTGTTCACGCATTGATTATTATTTGTCAATCAATTGGAGCAAAAAAATAATTAGCATCTGCAAAAACATGTTAGAATGACAGGTCTTAGGAATGTCATGCCCGAGGACGTAATTAGGATTTGATATGAAGGTGATAGGAGAAAATAATTATAGTACGTAATATTTGTTTTAGGATTTTGGCTCAATTTGCCTGGTTACCAACTTTCACTTTTTATAGGGTGGCCCGCCGAAGACTGATTTTATTGCGGCAGAGTCAGCGGATCTGACACAACCATGTCCCAGCGTTCCAGACTCTCTCAGCCGTGCAATCGACTCGCTCTGCCACGAGAGTTCCTCTATGTCGCGTCTCGCTTTTCATTCATTGTTAGTTTACGTTTCTTTGTGAATTTTTGACAGCGCAACGTGCTTTACAATTTGAAAATTCTACAAATGAATGAACTATTCTAATACTGAAATAAGATTGATGAATGAAACTAGTTTCATTCGTAATGAGATGGATGAGTTTATGCCACCAAGGCGCAAAATAATGCGGTTTATTTTATTTTTAGCATGGAAAATTTTAATACAAGTAACAGGGTTATTTTTTCGTGTAAAGTGGTACAAATGACCAGCACATACCCCCCTCCAAATATTTGCTACTAATAAAAAAGGACCTTATATGTGAAATTGGAAAAAAATTGGAATAAAAATTTTTTTTTACTTGTACTCGTAAGTGATTAAAGTCTATATTTTCACCTAAATTCTCAAAAGTTCTCACTGACAAAGAGTAGGTAGGTAAGTATGTTAGCAATATAAGTTCCGTGTTGCTCGTGAAAAACTTAATAACTCGACTAGCAGAAAAAAAACAAAATGAAGTAATTTCCGCGCTCTTAGATCTATGGGTATGGCGAAAGGCTAAAAAAGTTTTAATGCTAGATTTTTTTAAAAGTCGTAATACGTAAAGTCGTAATACGTTGAAGTGGTAGATCCTAATGTGAAGGATCGCCTGGGGTGGTACCTCTTATCTATTTCTGCCGTGAAGCAGAAATGCTTGAATTTCTGTGTTTCGGTTTGAAGGGCAAGAGAGCCAGCGTAATTTCCGGCACATGAGGCAATCCATCTTAGTCCTCATAGTAATACAGTGAGGTGAGATGTCTATGGGCGACGGTGACCACTTACCATCAGGTGGCCCGTTTGCTCGTCTGCTCTCCTAGTTTAATTAAAAAAAAAACGTAAAAGTCATAGCGAATGCACCCAAGTGCGTCAAATTAATCGGTTTCGATTTTTTCTGCAAGTAGGGTTGCCACCTTAAATTGGGACGAATAGAGTATTTTTTCATTTCGGTAAAACAAAAAAAGTACACAGCATAACTTATACTTAAGCAGTACTTATAAATTTTTACTTATTTATGTTTAAAAACATATCTTTTCTTACTTTTCGCAACATTTAACAAATATTTGTCTTTCTTGAAGATAGTTACAGCCTCTTTGCAATCAAAATTTTTAATAAAAATATATGATCAGCTCGTTTTTATTTCAGTTTAGGGTAGCTTTGTTCCTTTCGTCTCTCCAGTTTACATTCGTAAGGGCGAAAACTCTCTCCGTGAACGCTGTAGTGGCAGGCACAGACAAAATATATGAAATGAATTTGTATATATTTGGAAAATCTTCACAGTTTTGTGGCTTTGGATACCAATTTATTTAGTCTCTTATGAGTAACAAGCCAGTAACAGTCAGAGTAACGTAAATAGAGTATTTTCGCGTACTTTATTGGTGTCGTAGATTATAAAGTACACCTACACGAAAAAGAGAACAATACTCTATTTTAGAGTACGGGTGGCAACCCTATCTGCAAGTCGAGTTAACATGTTATTCACGCGCAACACGGAATTAATACCCGTGCAAAGTATTAGAATAAGTATAAAATAAAGTAATTATCAATCTCGAGGAAAACCCAGTGGTGACCGAAGTAAGACGCATAATATCCTCACTCGTGACCGGTGATCACGTTTTTATGGTCACTTTACGGTCGATTGACGGAATTAGTGATTGTTCATATTTTTTATTGTCCTATTTATACCTTTTTGGGGTAAATGCGAAAATGAGGTGTAAATACCAAAAAAAATATAAAAGTTCTTTGGTAAAAAACAAATAAAAACCACAGAGGTGCCAACATAATGTAGCAGAGGGAACATGATTGACGTGCACTGTTTGGAATGTTGGTAATATGTTATCGATCTCACTCATACTCGCTATTTTTGCATTGTTTTCTCCTTCTTTTTCGCCGTGTAATAATTACCAACACTCTGACAATTATTGCCGACATGCCATTTTGAATAGACGTTCGCCATTTTGAAAAAGATTGTTTTGAAAGGCTACTTTATATAATATTTGATTTCTGTGATAAAAACAGACAAAAAAACGGTTTGGTAAAAACAAGTAGATACAGACGAAATTGTATATCAACTTCACATGTCCAAACTTAGAGAAATTTTACTCACCTTTTAATCTAATGTTGGCACTCTTGTTAGTATAATAGCAGGGTTGCTAATTTTAAAAAGTGGGTATTTTTCCTATGGCACTTATCCCAGTGGTCTCACTTTCAGATTTCGACCCCCATTTCAGACTCGATTTTTAATAAAAATTTATTTTACCTCTGATGATGCGGGGATGCAGTTGTTTAGAAAAAGAGCCGTGACATACAGACCGACGAATATATATTCATACAACAAAACCATGCCTATCATGGTCTTTTGCCTTTGTGATAAGAGTGATAACAATAACAAATTAACGTTACAGTTAAGCCGTTGACACACTACCCGATATTCTTATATGTATCTACCATGTCAAGGGCAATATCTACACGTTCATAATGGAGCCGTGTTGTGACCCAATTTTATCTGAGTCTAGGTTATGTTGTGCTAAAATACATATTTAATTTATTGATAAACACATCTGACTAAAATACTAATAAATATGATAATATTATATAATACAGCGAAAGAAAATACTGATCAAAGTCATGAATGAGATTAAACTTCGTTTACATTAGTGTAGGTACGCTTCATAAACATTATCTTCCGGCGCTGTAAAAAAATCTTACTACCTAACGATATCTATGTACTAGCGTTTACTACCTAGAAAGAAAGAAAGAAAAAATAAAGACAAACACATTTATTTAACATTGCATTATGCATACATCATTAAACTTAAAAAGACTTGAAATTAAAAAACAACACAACGTTAAAAAGACACAGCATGTGCTGCGGTCCGACCGGTACGGCAGAACCACAGCGCTGGTTTTCAGCTGTGCCAGGGCGAAGGCATCGCGGGCGAAACAGCGATCCAGCAGCAAGTGGATCAAATCGTGATAAATCGTGATTTATTTGATGTCGGTAGTAGTGACCTATCACATTTGTCCATCATATCTTACGGCGAAAATTGGGAACTACCTGTGATTGAAGGTTGTTCCTGTGTCTACCCCCCTAGGATTATGGACGTGAGAGTTCATGTATATTACGTATTGTTTGATGATATCGATGAACATGACGATCACTTCCTCTTAACCTTCACCAGGAACAAAAAGCGCAGAAAGTTCATCAACATTTACCTATCTCCTTCTAGAAGAACTAAAAAGTCCACGACAAGTGATAAAGCCTGAGACAGAAGAAAAGTATCATACTTGTTTGTTTGTTTATCGTATGGTTTGTGGCCAACGTATTGTCAGAGTTGTTCGGGCCGCCAGTAGGCCTCTGACATGGCTTAACAACTGCAGTCCTGTCGAACGCAACAACTGGGACCGACTGTTTAACGTGCCCTCTGAGTTACGGATAATACTAAAGCATATTATCAGTTTAGGATGGTTTGGGTTCCTTTGACAAATCCAGACGATTCTAGTGATGTAACTCGATTCTCATCGCGCCACTGCACCGGCGGCGGCGGAGCGGCAAATCGGCGCATTGTTGATAAACATGCCGACGCCGGCGTCCCTTCCTGCAGTGTGTCAGTCAGTATGACATAAGAGTTGTACAAATTAGACTTTAGTACCTTGTCACTTTAATTCGCAAACAGAATTCCGAAAGGTATTTTTTGATTTTCTATTGCAAGAAAACAAAACATGACTTTTGTTGTATTTATAAATCACGTGTTCATCATCTATTTCAGTTTAATTGCGTATGCGCATAGTTGGAGATGCTGCCAAATTGTTTGTAACATCTTTCGTTTAGACAGTAAAAAAGATGTAAAGTTGTAATCCGTCTTTAATATTTGTAGGTTTGCCAATTTTAAGTTTTAACATAGTTTATAGTTTTCTTCAACTCTAGACTTAGAGCTAATCCCATACTACTAAAAGATCTTGTAGACGGTGTGTGGTAAAATCTACGTATAGCAACAACAAAAAACATAGAAAAAAGAAATGACATCTGTCAAGGCTGTCAATGTCTAAAAGAGTCTACTTTCGTGTCGCGTTGTGTCTGTCGATTTTTATTATCCTTTACAAAATGGGATGAAATAACCCATCCGCTCGTGGTCCCACCAGACAGTGGGACGACGAGCCCATTATATCGAGATACTGTATCACTAGTTTTAATATTATATAAAATATTAAATAGTAATTTTTATTATTTATTTTATTTATCATTCGGCGTCAGCATCAATCACGCTATTTTTACATTCTTCAGCCATGCTGTGGCTTCGTCGTCCAGCAAGTGCAACCTGTTGATTCCTCCTGGTATGGCCCATATTTCGCAGTCCTCCGTTAGGTGGCTCATTGTTTGCACGGCCCCGCAGGCACACGCGGTGTCAGCTCTGAAGCCCTATTTGTGCATGAGTTCACCACATCGTCCCTGCCGACTCTCAGGCGGTTCAGTTTCGACCACAGTGATCTGGGCAGGTGGAGACCGTTCACTATGCTGTTTGGGTTTTGGATCAATGTTTTAAATTCATCCGGAAGCTGCTAAATTTCGACGCACATTATGAACGACTTTTTGGATACTTTTATTTAGTGGCAGTACATAGAAGCGAATTACAGGGCACTATAGGCACATATAGGTAGGTATCTAGCCTATCCGATATCTGTGGAACTAACTTCTTATAGGTCTGATATTGACTATTGTTAGCAGTTGTGGTAACACAATATACCGTTTCATGGTCCACTGCACCTTCTTGTCCCAATGTCTCCTCCCGAGGTCTGTATTGCGGATTCAATTAGGATCTTTTTGTAGTGGTAGATCCTAATGTGAAGGATCGCCTGGGCTGGTACCACTCTCTTATCTATTTCTGCCGTGAAGCAGAGATGCTTGCATTTCTGTGTTTCGGTTTGAAGGGTAAGAGAGCCAGCGTAATTTCTCTTATTCCTCAAGGTTAGCAGCGCAACGAAAACCGTGATGTGAGATGTTTATGGGCGCCGGTGACCACTTAACATCTATAAGTGGCCCATTTGCTCGTCTGCTCTAAATATTTAATTTAAAAAAAATCTTCGTCAGAACTTTAAACATTAATCACCTCAAGAGTTCATCTCGAGCAACTACATTACTACGATTTTAGAGCCCACGAGATGTTCGGCCTTAAAATCGTGTAGCCTGTTACACCTTTCTCGATACATTGTTGAAGTATCAGCTCGAGTCCTTGTGTTAGATATTAAAATTCGTTCACAAAACCGGTAAGTTGCATAACAGTCCTATAAATGAATTTATGGTAATACGGATACACGGTGAACCGGCTGAAACTGGTTTCTGATACGAATGCATCAGCCTCGGTTCCCACGGACCTAATTATTTAGATTAGCAGAAATGTCATGTTCTGTTATGCAAATGGGGGATTCGAAGTTCGGAGTATGTTTACAATGTTTGGCGGTTTTCTACCATTCTAAAAGTACCGAGAAGCGGGATTAAATCGATTATATAGGTTTAGGTTAATTTAGTACTTATTTAATGGGGGATAGGGAGTGGGGATAACCTTCGGCACGTCCACCCATCATTGTGATCTTTTGTGCTTCCTCCATTTCACACAGTGGTTATCTCAGTGAGCAGGTTTCCTCACGATGTTTTCCTTCACCGTTAGATCCGTAGGTAAATGTACGTAAGGCTCAATTTACATTGCCGCGGATTGGAATGGAAGCGAATCTTCGCAACGTAATTGTACATAGCATAATGAACTTTATGTCAATTGTGTAACATTCAAACTAAATACGAGCCAAAAAAGAGGTGGCGCGTCTTCCGGGGAATCCTCGCGCATTCTAGAGAATTCCGGTAAAGCGTATTTAGTTCGTATGTTACACAATTGACATAAAGTTCATTATGCTATGCACAATTACGTTGCGAAAATTCGCTTCCATTCCATTCCGAGGCAATGTAAATTGAGCCTAAGTCTTCGAAAAAAACCCGAAAGACTCATTGGTACATGGAATTGCATGATTTCGAACCCGGACCTCCCCCGTGAGAGTTCGGCATCCTAGCCACTACGTTACAGCTACAGGTTTTTAACACAATTTTTTTATTAACGATTTTTAACCCAAATAAAACATCGTAATGTTCTGTACCCATATAATTGGTTCTCACGCGTATTATTGCAAGTAAAACCATTACAAACGGATTAGGTAAGTAGGTACCTAATGTTATTGTAAAATGAGGAGATCATGTGCACTGGTTTTATCAACAATAGTTACTGACTTGAGCATCCTATGTATTCAATTACGTTTACTATTACATAACGAGATCTCTGTGGGAACAGGAAGTGCGATTACGATTACCTTGTCGAAACGATCTTATTAAACGACCTAGGTTTAATAAAGACTTCACTGTAAGAAGTGTAAGAACTTTAAGCGTCGGTGGCGTCGTGGCTAGGACATCGGACACCTATGCGGGAGGTCCGAGTTCGAAACCAGGCAATGCCATGTACCAATGAGTTTTCGGTTTTTTCGAAAGACTTAAGTACATTTGCCGACTGCTCTGACGGTGAAAGAAAACATCGTGAGGTAACTTGCATACTGAGATGTCCAGTGTGTAAAATGGGGTAGGCACAAAAGATCCTCAAGGGTCGAAGTGCCGCTGGGATTATTCCCGGCCCCTATCATAAGATAAGATATAATCAACTATAAGTAGATCTAACCAATGAAACACAGATAACTCTAAATTCTATACCTCATCATCACCATCAGCAGCCCACTCTAGTTCACGGCTGGACATAGGCCTCTCCCAGGGCGCCATTGAGCCCGATCTTCGACTCTTCTCATCCAGTCGTTGCCAGCTACCTTGCGCAGATCGTCGCACCATCTAGCAGGGGGGCGTGAAATGGGGAAGGCAATGGCAAACCACCCCTTTAAATCCGCCACGAGAGTCGTTCTTTGTGATTAATTCCTTAGAATGATCACGACCCTCAGCAATGAGGAACACGAATTAGACGGAAGGATTTTAAGGATGATCTCTTGTAAATTGCGGTACGAAAATTGGTTATAAAACTAATTTTTTTTTCATGCATGCGGGACGAATTTACCGCCACTGGTCAAGGCGACTCATCAGAGTAACTTGCTGGTGGAAGGATTCCTTCAGGGTCCGCCTGGCTACCGACCACCCTTCCATGTAAAGTTTGTCGTCAAATATCTTCGCTTCACGTTGATGTTTCGGCTGTGTTGCAGAAGAGCCACTACTTACTAAACCCGTGTGCTTCCTTCCTTCCTTACCTTTGACCTCATCGTCACCTACCACCAGGTGGGATTGAGGTCAACGCGGGTTTAGATGTAAACATTACCAATCCGGTTATAATTACACGATAAAGAACTTCCAGCCAAAGTTTTCAATTTATATTCTCTATTGTTGCAGGTTGTCTATCATGTGTCCAAGTGTTGAATTTAATGGTGCTGCTAGGCTTCATGCTGAACTACGCTCTTCGAGTGAACCTGACCATTGCCATTGTCGAGATGATATTCGACGACAAAAACATCAACAGCACTGTTGCCAACGTTACCGATTCCTTCAACGTCACGCAGGTCAGTCTGAATACTGTTAACTAGTTTAAAACTAGTAGTTTTAAAGGTGACCATGATGGAACGAATGTTGAGCTAGTTTTTTTTTTGGGGGGGGGGGGGTATCCATGTGGTAGGTATAACGTTTTCCTAATCTATAATAAATCTAATTGATTGTGGCCCAACTTCGCGGTGCGCGTTCGATCCCGACCCCGACTTTGTGTTGATGGTATGTCTATATTGTCGTGTTGATTTTGATTGAGAGTTAGAATGACTGGAGGCTGCAGGATGACAGTTGTGTTGTGTTATTACCTATTATAGAAGACAACCAATACGAAAACTTACTTTATTTTTTGTATACGGTTGTCTGGAAGATATCGCTCTTAGCGATAATAATAATAATAACTTTTTTATTTTTTTTAAATCAGACATAGTCCATACAGTATATAAGTTAGTATATTATATTACTTAAAGCTATATTAGTAAAAATATATATATAGAAATAATACCAAGCCAATAGTACCGACCCCAAAGCACTGGACGACTACTTCGCATTGACATGCAGGTATATCCAGTGCCTCAGGATCGGAGAGTCAGGGGACTCGGGAAACGTCAACAGGATGTTGTTGGGACTGCTATTTACTCGGTGCATCAGGGAAGCAACCCTTTTTCGTAAAATTGCGTGAAAGCCATCCACGCGGGCTTCTGCAAACATCCCCGATGCACTACAGTATTTCGGCAGCCCCGTCAGCATCCTGAAGGCGTTATTATATTGGATAAGGCCACCTAAATTGTACTTCACTATTTCCTTTTCTATCTTTTGTTTGTTGTTTTCTATTTGTGCAATAAAGTGTATTTTACTTTATTTTTTTTTTCACCGCCATTTAAAAGGTCCGGGGTTATACCATTCTATATCTGCCTGCATTGTCGTGTTTTGGTTTAGTTAGATCCAGCGTAATTACCAGCACATGAGTTCCATCTAAGTCCTCAAGGTTAGCAAGCGCTTTCGAAAACTCTCTTGCAATATTTTAGTGAGGTGGGATGTTTATGGGTGATGCTTGTTGCATGTTCAATGTCGAGGGTCACCAATTATGGGGCCGTGTGTCCCACGGAATGAAAATCAGCATGTTGATGCGAAGATGAAATATATTTACAATATTGCGATATATGATGGAAGGAAGAGGAGTGACAGCGCGAGTAAGTGAAAAGCGGTGGCGATTGTTTTGTGACGTCAGTCATTATGGCGCGAATGGAAGACAGAAGTCAGGGAGTAACGTTGAGCTTGAGCTCTGTTGATCCAGATGATGAGGTCACGTTGAGTCTTGACGTCTTTGGCAAGTAGCGGGAACAGTCGGTCGGTGCGTTAGCGTAGAGAGTCGGTGAGCGACATTGTGCCGTGTGCCATTTTCTTGCTGTCTACGGTGAGTCGAGACGAGCGAGTTGCTGCTTCGCCTTCCAGTCTTCGAAGGGGGGTAATATGGCGGCTTCCCGCCACAACGTCTGCGCATGCGTGCTGCGCGCCTGTCAATTACAGAAAACAACCGCTATCGGTTTTTACATACTCGCGAAGCCGCCACATGTTAATAGGCGTACCATCAGGGGGTCCTCGTCCGCTGCTTCTCTATACGCCTTTGAAGTCATAAGATATCACCAATAACTATAGACTGTATTGCGTATTTGATTCAGTCACTCAAATTGGTCCATCGCTCTGCCTCATTGGCTATAATTGCGTTCTAGATCAATTTCCACCAATAAAGATCGTGGATGACAAGCGTTTGCGTCAAGTGACTCTCGTTTTTCTTATACAACCCTTTTGTCAAAATATTGCTATGTTTGCATTGTTGTGTCAGCCAGCGTAATTACTCCGGCACTCCTTCTAAAGTCTAAGGTCTCGATGTTAGCAGCGCATCGAAAATCCTCTTGCAATATAGAAAGAAAGAAAGAAAAACATTTATTTAACATTGCACACATTATTAAACTTAAAAAATATTGGAAAAAATAAAATAAAAACAATGGCACATTAAAAGGACATGCTCAGCATGTGCTGCGGTCCGACCGGTACGGCAGAACCGCAGCGCTGGTTTTCAGCTGTGCCCGGGCGAAGGCATCGCGGGCGAAACGGCAGTCATATTTTAGTGAAGTGAGATGTCTATGGGCGATTGTGACCGTTTACCATCAGGTGGCGGGTCAGCTCGTCTGCTTTCCTTCAATATAAAAATCGAACTTTCTCTGTTAGTTTTATAACAAGTACGACAACACAATTTAATCTTGGCCCTCGACTTTGCTTATTTTCTCGTCACCATTATTAACCCAACTCTTCTCCTCCAGCATCCAGAGCACATAGAACAAACACGCTACCATTGGGACACAAAACAGAAGAACCACCTCCTCGGCTGCTTCTTCTGGGGTTATGTACTCACAGAATTGCCAGGCGGCCGACTTGCAGAGGTCATTGGTGCCAGGTGAGTTATCTTCTTTACCTTCAAATGTTCTGGTATTATTTGAAATTGTTGTACCTTCTTACTATTTATTACTTCTTGGTTTCTTCTTTTCTTCTTTATTTATTCTTCTTATTAACTTTTTAAAGATTTTCTGTAATTTGTAAAATTTATTGTACGTCTTCTGTATGTCTGTCGTCCAGGAGAAGAAATAGTATCTTCATGTTTTCTTCTTGAGTTAGTGGCTATATAAGTTGAACTTGATGGTTAATATTCTTTTTATTTTTGTAACGGGGGGGGGGGGGGATCTTCGAAAGATACCCAGCCTGTGGGGGAGAGACTGGGTTATGTGAGATTTCCACTCACTAAAACCCCCTCGATGGCCGGCCTCGTGCTTATCGGAGGGCTCCGGGATCTCCAGTGTAAATATCCTACCGTTACATCACACCTCTGATAGGTCAGATCTTGATTTATCTGTGAAATATCCTGTCATATCTTTATCTGTGGTTGAAAAAAAATTGAAGCAATGTCTTTAGTTTTCTGGCATTAATTCTAATTGTACTTACGTTCTACCAGTGGTCAGTAGAAGGTCTGAATCTCTTACTGAATACCTTTTAACTGCTTCTTCATTCAAGAAATCCTTTCAGAGTTTGTTGTTTGTCCTCACGCTATACGTCAATATAGTCGATCCCACGCCTTGGGCTTGGAGCCGCATTCAATAGCTTAACAGCCGGATTACAAATGCAGCCAGCCGGTTCTGTCGTAGTCATAGACTGTGCAATTTGCAAATAATGGCTGTTGTTTAGCTAGGTAGCTGCTTTTGTATGCATCTGCTATTGTACGATTGTTGGCCCCTGAATCGTAAACACTAGCTCCGACAATAGTCATTTCTAGCCATACGGCATTATTACGAGCGTCTACACCCTACTCTATCGCTCTAATGGTGGTTGACGGAGTCCCAAGGGGGACGACTGTACAGTTCTATGGCTCATCAAAATTCTGTGCATCTCATGGATTGAAAAATGGTTACTGCATCGCTGTCATCGGGCTTTGACCGCTTGCACAACGCTTTATCGTTTCCGATTGAAGTTACGATTACACGGTTGTCACACCCCGAATTTCGGGAAATAGAGGGTTAGAAAATAGCGCATGGGGAGAGCACGGGGTTTGGAAAATATCGGGGAATTCCGGGTAACTGACAATTCAATTGGGTTGGGTTCAGTTCAAATGGGTAGTTGACAACGACTACCCACTTATTTCTATAAATATATCATGTCGGGGACTTTTCGGGGAATTTGATCATACAGCTTTGTGTAAATTCATTAATTTTTTAAGTGTATTTTACTTTACTTTACTTTTAAATTCGGGGATTTAAGCCTAATGCGGCCCGGATTCTAAAATTTCACATTGTTAGCACTGGCTTTTTGTCTCACAGAGGATACTATCTTTAAATTGAAATTAAAAACATTTATTTATCACTGTAAACACCAGAATACAGCAGTACACAATCCAAAGTATACAAGGATAATACTTTCAGCACAAAAGATCCGATGCGGTACAGTGCCAAAAACGATACACCAGGTCCTCGACACGAGCTAGCCTAGTGAGGTCCTCCCACTCTCTAACAGCTTGCAACGCTTCTACTTCAAACACATCACTATGTAATCTTAATGCTTATTATTTACTTGGTTTAGTATTACGTACTTCTATTGTATGTAACTTGTGTTTGAATAAATACAAATACAAATCATGCTGAGGCAAGCCACAGCGCTGATTTAGAAAGAAACACATTTATTTAACATACTTAAAAAAAATATTGGAAATAATAAAATAAAAACAATGCAATATTAAAAGGACACATGCTCAGCATGTGCTGCGGTCCGACCGGTACGGCAAAACCGCAGCGCTGGTTTTCAGCTGTGCCCAGGGCGAAGGCATCGCGGGCGAAACGGCAGTCAGGGACTAAAACAAAAATATATTAAAAGTATAAATAATAAAAGTACAAATAAATAAATAAATTTCTTAAATTAAATTAAATTTTCAGCTGGCCCCTCAGTAACTATTATACATACATATTATTCTGCGACTACGCCAAACTTTCCAGAGCGAACTAATGGAAGGGTCGAGAGTCAACGAGGTCCATTGAATGGCGCTTTGGGTCCTTGCCTTCGATTTGAACCGCGATATTAATCTTGATGATCATTACTCAAGTAACTCAAGCCACAATGAATCGCTTGTCTGCCATAGATTCGTTGATTAGTCATTAATTATTGTTTATTAGGTTGTTTTGATTTGTATTTACTCCTGTAAGTTTTTAGAATTAGTTTTTAATACTTGCGGTTGTTGGTACTTGGTGAAACTTGTAGTACATGATTAGACTTAAATAATATACTGTTTCACGGGTTTTAATTGTATTTTATTAATTACGACCGGTTTCGTTTAAATGAGTTTTTTTATTTAAGTATTGAACACGAACACATTTCATAGCGCATTTAATATCGATCAAACGGGTTTCCAATGCTTGTACATCTTTTGTATTAAAAACGGCTAAGGAATGGAACAGCCTGCCGGCGTCTGTATTTCCCGAAACCTACAACCTTGGGATCTTCAAGGCCAGAGTGAATAGGCATTTACTGGACCCGCGTGCTCCATCGTCGATCTCGTCGTCGCTTACCATCAGGCGAGATCGAGGTCAAATGCGGGTTTAGTAGTAAATAAAAAATAAAAAACATTTGTATTAAATGTTTTTAAGAACAACACATCGTTCTACAACCCTACTGTGCGAATGTGTAGATTGTTTAACGAAATCTCTTCGAACAGCAACAATAAGCCATCGATAGACTTATTCGATCCTAGGACATTAGTTTTTAAAAGACGGGTTGAGGATGTCCTCAAGTGAGCTATCCACGCACCTACTTTATAGTCTTTACTTTATTATTTTTATTTTTCTAATAGGTTTAGGTTTTTTAGTCATTAGCACTGATCGGTGTAGGTAGGGCTGTTTGGGGTCAAAGACCTCAAAAGCTAGATTAGTGCTAGGTTAGTATGGACATCTGTAGACGTCAGAGTGCAGCGAATTACCTACTCCGATCGCTAGTCATTAGTCATTACATTCAATATTATTTATTCCCAACTCAATGTTGTACAACAACCAATTTTCTACTTCCTAACCATGCTGTGTTTACACGTTAAGGGTTACGTACGACCTAGCTCATAACTTTATATTGATTTTTCTGTAATTTCTACGGTTGTAATGTGTTGTGTTTACCTAATAAATAAATTAAAATTTTGCTTATACAAGATTCTAGGGCTTGTTTTTCTGTTTTTAGTTTTCGCTTTTTTTATAATTTAAAATATTTATTGAGAATAATTAAAATATAAAGTGTCATTTCATTCATACAAAATTTATTGACCTCCAAAAATACTTCCTAAAGGAAGTAAGCGATGTAGGTGGTTTTTGCAACAATTTCCGGCATGATTAACGATATCGGGTTCAAGATTGACCTGACAGCCGAAACGAGTTAACTCTTGAAGCTTGAATTGAGGGCGTAAGCGCCTTATAGAGTAGAAACTGGTACTGGCTGGTTACTAATTGAGTGACTAAGTTAGTTAGCTTGAAATTGTTGAAAACTTGTTTGTTTCAAATATTAGGTTATGGTTTTCCTGGAAAGTTTCTAGGATAGGATGGAAGGAAAGGATCTAAATGGCTTTTTAAAACGCCACTTCCGAAAAAAAATACTTTCACTGCGATAGGATAAGTTACTAATAGTATTTTTTTCAGATACAATTTTTTTTAAAATTTTACCCCAGGTTTATATCCGCCCTGGGGGGACTGTATTAATTATCAAGTTACAATTATCTTTCGCTAACAGTATACGTCCGTTAATTATACAATGTTTAACGATTAAAAAATAATGAGTAACTAAGGGATGGAACATGATTAGAGTTAAAACAATTTACACTACAAATAAAATAACAAGACAAGAAAAAAACAAAGTTATAAAGTGTTGAGTAGTTCAGTTACCATTAATAAATAATGTTTGAAGTTTGAATTCCTGAAGGTTCTGTACGCATTTCCTCCAAAAACGGCCATTCAGATACATAACGATTCATACATTCGATACATACATTCAGATTCAACGCGGTGCTGTCCTGGAACAGCTCCTTGGACCTATTCGCGGACCCCGAGTTGAGACTTCTGGCCTCGGCCGCACGTTATTTTGAAATGACCGCTCCTCCTACTTCAGTACCAATATAGAATAGAATGCTATGTACCTATAATATAACTTGACATGTAACACACGATTGGTAAAACTGTTAGTGATGTTATGAAATATGTAAATAAACAATAAACATATCTAGTAAATAATGTTTGCTAGGTACTTGTCATTGAAATAATAATATAAAAAATAATATATATTTCAAATTTGCAATCAAAGTTTTCCAAAAGATACCTACTTATAGGAAATATTCAGCAGTTTATTATTCTAGTAATTCCAATTAGGTACAAACACAAGATTGGATTTGGTTAGACGAGAGAATACCAAGAATTGTTATCTCATGTGTTAGCAGTCAAAAAAGGTAAAAGAAAAAAAACAGCCAATGATTCAGACGGTTAGTTAGGATTACTGTGCTTCGACATTTTTAGGACATGTCAGGAATTTCGGGGTATAATATATATTGTATACCAAATAAAAGATATTAGTGATCTGGAAAATAAAAACGGAGCCAAAGCGGAGCTTGTTACTTATTTTGTATTTTATATTAAACATTTCGCTTCACGAAGGATGGAAGTAAAACACATAATAACATACAATCGATGAAACACTGATGTTGACAAATTCAAACAAGATGTCAAACAAAAGAAAACTGTAATCTGTCATTTGTGTAACAAAAAGGGACACTTTAAGTGGCAATGTAAGAGTTAGAAGAAGAATACAGCAACCACAGCTGGTGAACCTGATAGAAGTAGTGGCTTGCAGTGGGAATAAATAGAATATTGTGTGAAAGCTTTGGGTGGTTTTATTTTGGAAAACTTTCAATTTGGCAGTAATATAACAAGTTGTTGCCTAGCTACAGAACAGAGCATAGACATTAAACTTACGTGCTACAACCTATTTTAACAAATCACATGTATCAATGGATTTTTAAAAATAAATTTCAAAACTTTGAAGCCATTATAATGAATCTTCTTAATCAATACACGTGACATAATATACACAGCAAAATATCCAAATAGCCGGAAACATCTTTTGATATGGCGACTATGAATCACGGAGCGTACGCGCATATTCTCGAAACCCGCGCATGCGGGTTGCATGCCGCATGCGGCGGTTTTATCGGATAATGAAGTATTGTGCTCGATCGTTGATCATTCGTGAAATGCTTGCATGTTTCAACGTTTTTATGCTGCGATGCGGGTGGTGTGACAGAGTAATTGATATTGAATTTTGGCGAGCTATTAATCTTTGTCTTCTAAATTAAGATTAATTGCCCTACCCACACAACAAGCAGTACAATTTTTCCTCTGAAGTTATTTTATATCTCAATAGATTTGTTGAAACATAAGAACAAGGATGGAAATAATGTAGTGGACAAATTCTTAGTTACTTCAATTTAGAAAGAAGGACTAATATCCAAGGTAGTCCTAGTCCACTTGCCTAAGATAAAGTTTTCTAAATTCCAAGGTTTATTTTACCAGCGTTTGAAATTTTGTTATTTTCATTAGTTTTATTTTTTTCCCAAATCCCTCTTGGATTACTATCTGGGCATCTGGTTAATGTTTATTGAATCATTCAGTTCATACTACATAATTTCTATTTGCACACGTGCGAAACATGGACGTAAATTGGAATCTTGACATTTCCCGACTTATCGATTAAACCCTGTTTTCTTCTTCAACAGACGAGTTTTCGGCTACAGCACCCTCCTGGCCAGTATCCTGACACTCCTGACTCCTGGAGCGGCGGCAGCCGGCTTCGGATGGATCATCGGGGCCAGGGTGCTCCTGGGCTTTTTTCTGGGAGCGACGTGGCCAGCCATTCTTCCAATGGCCTCGAAGTGGATCCCGCCTATGGATAGATCCAAGTTCATGTCTAATATGATGGGTAAGTTTGCTGTCCTAGGTTTGCTTTCAGCTTAGGTATATTGTTCGATGTATAGTGCGTGCGGCCTAAGATAGATTGATGATGTCTTAAACCTTTCTTATACCAAATAGCCGAAGAACTCATCTCCATCCTAAACTGTTCAAGGTATTCCTGTAAAGAAAAAGTTAAAAATTGGCTATTGAAACTTGATTACTTTGATACTGAAAAAATATTGTTACCAATTAGTTTTATTGACGCATTCTTACACACATACTTTCACTCAGACACGCACTCATACACTCACCCGTACACCTTCCAACATACACCCCCTCACACACACCACATACACACACCACACATCACACATACACCATCTCACGCTCCCCCCCACACTCACATACACACATTCTTAAGGCGCGAGATTTTTTTTTCTATTATGTCCTTATTAGTATTATCGTAACTGTAGTTGTTGGGCTTTAATTTAATTGTTTATTATTATTATTATTGTCTTATAGTTATTTTTTCTTTATTTTATTTTCGTTTACAGCACTGTCGTAGTTGCATAACCTTATTATGTCATCCATCACGTGTCGAGTCGATTCATCATCGAATTGTCAGAATATTTCAAGAATTGATGATCTTTGCATTCTGCAAATAATATAGAAGTTTGATCTCAAAGTGATTGACCTATCATAAATGTCAGGATTCCTGACAGAGCCTTAAAAAAGGATAAATTTGTTTCGTCTTCGGGTATAAAATAATAATTAAAAAATATATATATATATTATAATAAATTGTAATTTGTGACTATTATAGCTTGGTGTTCAGTAGGGGGCGGTATTTGTCCCATTTATAGCTACCAAGTTGTCTATGGGATGAATGCTGGCCGTTATTGAATACCTTCTTTTTGGGAAAGCACTGTCTCCCAAGATACAGGTTCGCCTAGTTTGGGAGTCAGGGTATTGTTCGATTTACTAATTTGTGATGTTTTCAATAAAGATTATTTATTTATTTATTTAATGGCTTGAGAGCTGAGCGGTTGTAAACTTTGCTATTCATCCATAACAAGTGCAAACATTGCGTGAACTACTAATACTGTTATCAAGCGGAAGTATGGACGATATTTTTAAAGAACAGCGTCGTAGAGACATCACGACATAGTTTTTGCCGATAAGCCTGGCGTCAGCTCAGGCGATCAATCAAAACCGTCAACGGATATAATTGAATCTACTTATATGACGAAAAAACCTTGGTGTCTCTAGGCGGCCTCGAATCTATTATATTAAAATTGACATCTAGCATTTGTATAGAAGAAATAACCACGGAATGTGCTCTCATTGTGATTGACGACTTGACTGACAGCTAAATAATAATTCTACTTCAGCTAATTTGAAAAACAACCGTCACGTCGTCATACAAAACAACCCGTGACGTGAATAAATTAAAATAGATTTCGTCTCTTAATTTGCGAATGTCAACTCTCGAGTCAACTCAATTGCTCCGATTGCCTTGACCGTACAATTTCCTGTCATTTCATGTTTGTATTATCGTGATATGAACAATCATTATTTACGAACGTCACACGGAGGCTCGTTCGAGTTTCAAATGTTTTGTTATCGTGGGTATTTGAAAGTGGCAATATGGCGGCGCGGAGGCGCGCGCAGGCGTGGTCGCTGACGTCACAGCAATGGCGTGCGCTGATTGGAGGATATTAGTTGACCGCGCGAATCTAACCTTGCGCAACGGTTGCTAGGCGCTGCAATGTGTGCGGTTAGCCAGTTCCGAGAATATTGTTTGTGGTTGAGGAGTTATTTCTGTGGGGTATTGCCAATGCAGCGCTTTCACGGCTAAATGTCGCATATCTATTGCGCGACACTTTTGTGCTTTGCGACCTCGCTACGAGCTCGCTTTTTTGTAATCTAGAAAAACAACTAAATGAGAGCATTCGCAACCAAGCAGCTTTTTGCAGTGTGACCACACCTGCTTTATTTTTATGGGAATTTTGTTTGAATGCAATTTTTCTACAGTTCGGACGGAACTGCAGTTTCGATCGGCATTGTAGGCTTGACGGCTAGTCTACCTACCGTCACGTCATCCTAAAATAAATGTCCTTATCAGGGTATTTTCACCCCACCTTGGTTTTGGTCTGCCTATCGTATCAATACAATTTTATCAGTGGTCAGGATTAGATAGATCGATTTGTGTCCTTGTCGTTCGCGATTATAACATGAATTACCTATCATTTTAAACCAGTAGGTCATAGGTACTTTGCGCAGTCAGATAGCACTTATAATAAGTATCATGGCTGTAGACCGGAAGAGGGAGGATCCTTTGACCTCCTTCCTCAGAAACTCTTTGAACCTGGCCCTCCCTCCTCGAAATAATTCCCCTGATAAGTATCATATCAACTAGGTATTTAGGAAAACTAGCTGTGTTTCAGCGATACATTTCCTGCGCATTGCTTGAAGAGACCAATAAGACAGTCTATTTTCGTCAGATCAGCGTTAAGGTTATGAATCATATTATGATATTTTACGATGAGAAACATTCCTGAACGCTGAGTTTACGAAACGCAACGCCCTCATACTACGCTTATGAAAAGAGAAAGTTACCTAGGCAAGGAACCTACCCACGGTATATTGGTAGTCTACAACAAGTTATTTAACAGGTGCTAAGTTAAATATCTTGTAGCAAGTATAATATCCACGATACCAGATAATATCCCATTCACGATCGGACAGTCTGATTTTTCACATCATTTTGATTGAAATCAGCTTCAGATTAAATCAGATTCAGTCGTACAAATATATTTTTCTTTCATTTGGCAAAGGCATATTATCTTATTTTGTTGTATATTGTACACAGTGATTTTAAACTTTAAATTATTTATGTAATGTGATTTTATAAACAAAGGTAACGCTTATACTACACACTTCACACTACACTGTCGCTAATCTCTTAAACGTTCAGTTAACTTCAGAGGTTGCCTGGAAGAGATCGCTTTAAGTGATAAGGTCGCCTTTGTACATATCGCACTACTATTCCTGTAGTTTTTACTTTTCCTGTATTTGTGTACAATAAAGTGTTTCTATCTATCTATCTACAAACGTTAATAAATATACGTTCAATATTTATTATTGGATTTTAAGTTATTTGAATTATATTATAACGTGAAATCAAAGCAACAAACCTAATAAAAACCTCATTCATCTTCGTGTCACATGTTCCATTAATCAATTTTATGCATAACAAAATACAATAACATACTATGTCCTTATCTGCTAGTAAGACAGCTGCTTGTAAGTAATTCTACTTGATAATACAATCAGTGACGAGTTGATGGTGCACTGATGTAACAGATTCATTTCGCTAAATGTTTACGTAGGAAACGTACCAGAACGATATGACGAGTCTGTTACCGTCATTGTTTATTTGTTAGGTTGTTTTGAGACAATCACTGTTCAGAGAATTAGTCGCAGTACTGTTATTGTTGCTTTAAAACGCATAAACGGCAACGACAGTAAAAGACACTGACTGTTAATTCTTTGAGAATCAGGAATCAGTTTGGGAGTGGGGAATCTACGACTTGTCTCATGACTTGCCTATACGGGATTCTTACCACGGTTTGGGTTTGTTTTGAGTTTCCGATATGTAACTATAGGTAACATTGTCAATAATCACGAAAGCTTAAAAAGTTATCTTCTTCTTAGTCGTATTCCTCATTGCTGAGGGTCGTAATCATTCTAAGAAATTAATGGGGTGGTTTGCCATACCTTCCCCATTTCACACACTGATTATCTCAGTGTGCAAGGTTTCCTCACGATGTTTTCCTTCACCGTCAGAGCAGTCGGTAAATGTACGTAAGTCTTTCGAAAAAACCGAAAAACTCATTGGTCCATGGCACTGCTAGGTTTCGAACTTGGACCTCCCGCATGGGAATCCGACGTCCTAGCCACGACACCACTGACGCTCTAAAAAGTTATACATACTTATTACATATCATTAATTATAGGTATATCATAGGAAAATCATCGATCGCATAAACAGAATAATTCTGCCTAAATTCAATCACTCCGAGATCGATAAGTAAAAAACAACCTGTATAGACATAATTTTGGAAGATGTTCTAGTTTATGATCATATCGTGGTCACCCTACCCATACCCATATTAGATTGTTATGTTACCGAATGATTCAATGGAATCGACCCACAGTGTAGTAGAATTGTAAATAATCGGGTCAAGAGTTCAACAGCAGTTTGTTTCACTTGTGTACGTAGTTGTGTACTTTCGGCAACAAGGTTTCTTCAGCAAACATTTTTTATCCGGAATAGGGTATGTGACTAATTTTTTTTAATTATATCAATCAACTTACATGGACATCCTGAAGATGGATCTGAAACAAACACATTCATACAAAACAACACGCACACACTGTTGCTTTCTTCGTCCGTGCAGTCACTGAGGGGCCAGCTGAAAATCAGCGCTGTGGCTTGCCTCAGCATTACGCTGAGCTGGTGTACCCTTTTTGACACTGTACCACACCAGATGTTCTGTGCTGCATGTATTAATCTTTGTATACTTCTGTATTGTGTTCTATATTCTGGTGTTTACAGCGCTAAACGTTTTCAATTTCAAATCCGTTTATCGATATCTCACCTAACATCAGAGATATTAATGGTTAAAGTTAGTAGTGGGGGGATGCTCTGTCCCTTTCTAGCAAAACAGTCTTTAATATGTAGCCAGGACCTGCTTGTATGGCGCTACATAACAGTGACGTCACAATTATCTATTGCCGTCTCTTTCTACCGTCTGATTTTTGATTGCCTGTTGCTATTTTTTTTTTCAACGGATTTTAATTCTGTTTTCACATTTGACCATCAATTTATGACTATTTCTTAATTTTTAAGAAATGTATTTAATATTTGTTACTTGGAAAGTACCCTATTACATATTTCATTTTATAATAGTGACTTCCTTCTAAGACGTGTTCCTCATTGCTGAGGGTCGTGATCATTCTAAGGAATTAAAAACATAGAACGATCGTCGTGGCAGATGTAATGGGTTGGTTTGCCATTGCCTTCCCCATTTTACACACTGGTAATCTCCTGGTTTCCTCGCAATGTTTTCCTTCACCGTCAGAGCAGTCGGTAAATGTACGTAAGTCTTTCGAAAAAACCGAAAACTCATTGGTACACGGCATTGCCTGGTTTCGAACTCGGACCTCCCGCTTGAGAGTCCGACGTCCTAGCCACGACGCCACCGACGCTCAATAATAGTGACTACCACTCTATAATAGGACTGTAAATCATTTCGGTGAAGGAAAACATCGTGAAGAAACCTGCATGTCTGAGGGTCATGTCTGTTCACCCCTCGGTGGATCAGACATGGTCCGCACCCCCCTTTTGCAAAGAGAGGTTTGTACCTACATTAATAGGCTGATAATGATGAACTAATATAAATTAGGAATTTAAGATGTCAGTTTTCATCATGTGACAATTCGCCTCGAGGTATAAGTCTCAATATAAGTGGGTCTAGGACATGAACTTTGAGGAAAACCACTTCTAATTCTAATTAATATGCGACTAACTTTTATTGCTGTTCGCCTCATTTCTGATCCGTTGAGGATTTGGTGGAGGTGATCTAGGATATAAAACTACGATATTTGATAGGCATCCTTGTCTTGTTTACTGTTGCTGAATGATGCTATAATTATGGTATGGCCTGGCATGAGGTTCAGCAAATGTGAACGAAGTGAGAAGTAAAGTTTTCAAAAACTGAAAACCTGAAAACCAGCGCTGCGGCGGTGGCTAGCCTAGATGCTAGCCACCGCCGCAGCGCTGGTTTTCTATATGATTTCGATATGGCTAGCCATATCGTCACAGCATAATGCTGAGTCAGGGACCCTTTTGCCACTTATGCATGTGAAATTGTGAACTTACTCTAAGTCAAAAAGTAACTCTTAAGTAATGAAATGTAATTATCGTGTTATGTATGCAAATAAATTTTAATTCATTCATTCAAAACCAAATCAATTGCTCACCATTCCAAATTTTGACCAATTTTGTTGTGATAAAGGAAGGTCAAGAACCTATATCTTCTTCTCTTCCTGTCATCCCCTGCTGGGTATATACAGGTCTCGAACAATTGCTGTCCACTTATTGCGATCTTGCGCGGCCTCTTCCAGTTCCTGCAAGGACATTCGTATTGTGGCTGCCTCGTTCAATTGACCGGCGCCATGTGGATTTCGGACACCAGGCTTGCGTTTACCTGATCGGTACCACTTCAGGGCCATTTTTGAGGGATGATCGTCCGTCCTTCTGAGCACATGACCTAGCCACCGCCACTTGCGAGTGAGGACCTCCTTTTCCACGGGTTTCTCATCGGTTAATCTCCATGATACGATTCTTCATACCTATATCTTAGAAGGTTTAAAACTTAATCCGATTTTTTATTTTACTTCTCAGAAAGTTTATCGAGGCGTAGATAGATTATCGTATCTCGAATTACACCACTAGGTACTTGATAAAATAAAAACATGCCAAATCAAATAAAATCAACCTGCAAAGAGAATCCCTATATGAGTTTCCAAGGTTGTTCCTTGAAGGCAGGATCGCGGGAAAGAGAGGTCCAGGACGCTCTCGGCGCAAATGGCTGGATGAATTCAAGGAGTGGACCGGACTAAGCTACCGTGATCTGAAAGACGCAGCATGGGGTCGCAAGCGATTTTGCCTACTGACCTCCAAACTTCAATTTGAAGATGGCACCCGATGATGATCTCGAATTACACAAGGCATATGATAAAATAAAATCATTAGCTCCGTCTTGCCTTCCTGTTTAAACAAATGCTGAGCTATTTCCAACTAGACACCTTAAACCGTTCTGATATTAATTTCTTGGGATTTTCAAGCGGGTTATTCACATTGGTTAGATCAGTGGTCAGAGAAATCAAGCTTAGCGTGAATTGCCATGTAATTTTACAAACACCATCGTCGACCTCATCGTCGCTTACCATCAGGCGAGATTGAGGTTAAATGTGGGTTTATTATATAAGTACTTAGTAAGTAATAGTCATTTTCTACTATAATGTTAACGTAATTTTTTTGTTGCAGCATCCTCCCTTGGTGCGGCCATCACAATGCCGATCTGCGGCTTCCTCATAGCACATTTTGGCTGGGAAACGGCCTTCTATTTTACTGGTAAGTCTTACTATGATATGGGCATCATAACTTCACGCTATATTCCTTGCGGGGTAGGGCATGGAGCACCAGGAATCTCTGTCTTGGCACGCCTCTCTGGCTTCCTCTACAGTGATTCATCGTTTCACCCATGCTCGTCGTTGGAGTCAGCTGTTCCACATCTGGCTCTATATTAAAATCTATGAGCACTCTGTCAATCTGATCTTCAAAGGCAAGTCTAGAGCGTAAGTAGGTGTGATTCACCATCAGCCTTTTAATGTCCCCACTGTTGAGGCACAGGCCTCCCCTTGCCCAAGCGGGTACGGGCCATTATCCACCGAGCGGACCCAATGCTGATTGGTGGATTTCACATGCTTTCAGAAGTTTTTCATTTCATGCAGCAGGTTTTCTCACGATGTTTTCCTTCACCGTCAGAGCAGTGGGTAAATGTACATAAAAATCCGATAAATTCATTGGTACATGGTATGGTTTCGAACTCGGACCTCCCGCATAAGAATCCGGCGTCCTAGCCACTAGGCCACCGACGCGTAGGTGTGGTTGTGTCATAATTGCAAGATACTGTACAATATTATAAAAAGTTATCGATAATTTTATTACATCGGTAGGTAACCTTCGTAAACTGATAGCAGTTTTATAATAAACGCTTCACTACAATTCCTGATTCCTTGATTGATGCAATATAGATCAGATCAGCGCATTTCCTGCACTTGTATGCGGAAACATAACTGACATGTGTATATATAATCTGCGCACTAGAAGTGTCTCGAAGTAACTGGTCACGACGATGCCTTATTATGCCTTCCATTGCATTATTATGTATAAGTAATTTACATTAACATTTTAAAGAGGAATAGTTGCAAAAACATTCAAAGGAAGATTCCAGACACACTTGTAAATATTTTTTTCCTCAATTCCCAGAAAACAAAGTATAATATGTACGTTTCTTTCATAAGATACAAGTATCTATGTATTCGTGATATCAGTTTCATCATAATTGCTGGACTGAACTTTTGATTTGAAGGATGGAACTTCTACGTAACTATGTGATCAATTGTTTGATTAAAATTTAAAATGGTATCAGTTGTCTGATTAAAATGTGTATCAATTGTCTGATCAAAACCTGTATCAATTATCTCATTAAAACGTGCCTAAACGTATCAATTGTCTGATTAATGTTTATTCAATTGTCTGATCAAAACCTGTATTAATCAATTATCTCATTAAAACGTGTCTAAGCGTGTCAATTATCAGATTAAAATTTGTCATGAATGTCTGATTGAAACATGATCAATTGTCTGATTAACCAACCAACTGATGAACCAACTGTCTGATAAAACGTGTATCAGTTATGTGATAATATGAGTATCAATTATCCGATTATAATTTGAATCAATTCTTCTTCTTGTATTTAAGGGACAGGCGCCTGTCGCTGTAACAGCTTACATACATTCCTGTCCGGCCTTTTCCTCAATTATCCGATTTCAATCAATGATCTTTTTAAACGGATAAGGTCAAGTGGGGTAATTGCAATAGCGGGATAAAAGTAATAATGTGTGTTGTTGGCTTTATCTTTGAGAAAAGTAGTGCTGCTATGTCTGATATGTTTTATGTACTCTTTGAACAACGAGACACCACCTATCGAAACTGTTTTACCGACGAACTAATGAATGACAAAAGAAATAAAAATTAAGTAAAGTTGCGTATTTTTTTACTGTCAAGAAACAACACAGTAATATAACATTTGCCCCTTTTAACCGGGAACATGTAATAGTTCGTTAAGGTACTTGGTTTCGGATTTCATGAATTTGACGTAGTGATTTTGTTATATGTAATTTGGAACAATAGTCTAATATATGCTTAATACATACAATAAATACCAATCCTGAATTGTTAAAGAGTAAGTAGTATAGTGTAGAAATGTATTTTAGTTATGGTACTCGCATTTACTTGACATTATTAATTGTCTGATGTAGGCATAGCTCTGTGTTGTCTGATAAAACGTGTACCTACCTATCAATTATCTGATAAATGTGTATCAATTAACCGATTGAAATTTGAACCAATTATCGTATTAAAATGTGAATCAATTGTCTGATGCAGGTATAGTTGGCGTTATGTGGCCGGAGTTCTGGTTTGCATTAATATACGACTCCCTAGCACAACACTGTGTTGTCTGATAAAACGTGTACCTACCTATCAATTACTGAAAAATGTGTATCAATTAACCGATTGAAATTTGAACCAATTATCGTATTAAAATGTGAACCAATTGTCTGATGCAGGTATAGTTGGCGTTATGTGGTCGGTGGCGTGGTTCGCAGTGGTGTACGACTCGCCAGCACAACACCCCCGCATCTCCGACACCGAGAGGAATTTCCTTATGAAGGCCCTGCCTCAGGATTCTAACCACAAAGGAGTGAGTATGGTCACTAAATAAATAATAGTACCTATAGTTTCATTATCATCATCAGCCTATTAATGTCCCCACTGTTAGGGCACAAGCTTCCCCTTGCACAAGGGGGTATGGGCCATGACCAACCGAGCAGGCCCAGTTAGTGATGCAAAAAATCGTTTTTTTTCTGGCACATGTTTTTTTTTCATAAGTAACTGAAGCTTAAAGTTCTAAGGCCATAATCGTTTAATATGCTTAGGCTAACGAACGGGGACTTCCCGTACAGGCTAGGTTGCGCGAGAGGGAATCCCCGTTCCCCGTTGTTTGGTTTTCTCCTCGCAATTGAACGTAGTTCAGCTTTAGATATGAGTGAGAGCGGAAGTTTTCTTATTGTGTTCAAGGGAGATTATAAAATATAGTTATGCCGAAACGAGTCGGGTCCGGTCGAAAGGCTTTGACCGTAGCAAAACTTTTTAATGATATAATCTCAACATCCAAAATTGGCAAGGTAGAATGTACAAAACACATCACAAAAAACGGCACTAGAATGTCAAAACACATACAAAAATGTATAAAATGTCCAAACTCTGTGAAAGAAAAATACAAAAAATCGACGAGAGCATCACTTTCAGAGGAAATCGGAGAAAAACGTCAGTAAAAGTTGCTCATAATATTAACGACCTATTATTATTATAGTCAGGTTAAACATCTACTCACGGTTTAGATTTTGTTTATGTAAGACGTTATATTATGACTAAGATTTATAAACATATGTAAAGTTTAAGTTCCATCAATAAAACAACAATTTTGACATGACAAAATGAGTGAGATGTCAATTTTCATTTGACATCTCACTCATTTTGGCATAGAACATCATACATATCTCTTGCACACACACATACACCCTCACACACACCCTCTCTCTCTCTCTCACACACACACGCACACACACACGTTATTATTATTATTATATTATTAGTAAATAGGTACACAAATAAAGAGGTATGGAAGAGCGTGGCCCTCTGACACAGGTGTTGTCACACTTAAAAGAGGGCCTCCACAATTGGAAAAAATGTTTGTACCTTTTTGTTACTGAATAAATCTTTTATTATTTATTATTATTATTTATTTATATTACTGTTTTTCTCCCATTATTGGGGTGAGTTTACCATACTGTCGCGAGATTTTGGCCAAACGACAGTATGAGTGAAAGAAGTATTAGAAGTAGAGTTAATTAGAAGAAATAAAGTGAGTTGATCGGTGTGTGAGAGTGTTGATAATGAGTGAATGTGAGACGTTTATGTGTCCATGGACAGGAATTTTCGAACAATCCTGCAAGTGTTTAGAATGGTGCAAGTGTTTATTATTATTAATTTTCAAAATATTGTTTTTCTGAAAAAAAAAACAAATTTAGAAAAAAACAACGGTGCCAGGTTTTTATTCATGTTTTTTTTCATAAAAGTTAAAAAAAAAAATATTGGTTTTTTTTTTCAATTCACAACCATAGGCCCAGTGCTGATTGGTGAATTTCACACGCCTTTGGAAATAAAACAAAAATGAAAATCAGATATGAAAATTTTGATATTGGTGCAGTATTGGTGCCATCCTACTTATTACTTATTTCGAAAAGTTTTCATAACAAATGAAACCTTAAGTCATTCTTGTACATTTTGTGAATTGAAATACAATTTAAGACTTATCATATCTTATGACAGGCGGCCAGGGATAACCCCAGCGGCACTTCGACGCTCAGGGATCTTTTGTGCTCACCCCTTACCTTAGTCTCCTTCCATTGCATTAAGGACACTATACAGCTTACAGGAAGGAGCCTATAGTCCTCTGGTTTCGGGTAGGCTACCCCCAGAAGACTCATACACCCTCCAGCCAACGAGTCACATTCGCACAGCAAGTGTTCCATTGACTTAACGGTGTCACCACAGGCTCTACATGTGAGATTGTCTGCCAGTCTCATCTTGTGTAGGAGGCTCTTAGTGCCAAAATGACATGTGAACGCCCCTACAATAGGTGGGTGAGACTCCTGCTATAGTTGTATATTTTCCTGCACCCAGTCGTGCCACCATTTCAAATGAACCTCTTCGAGTGTTTTGTTGGTCGTTTTTTACCACTCCACCACATGCAGTCCCGGTAATTTAAGACTTACATTTCCTTGTTAAAAGACACTTCTAACAGTGCAAGTACAAATAACGTTTATTGACACATTACTTCTGTGTAGAGTGTAGAGGCTAATTTGCATTTCTAATGTGGTATATGGCAGCATTAACGGTCGTCCTTGCTGGTGAGTCACCTTGGATTACTCATGTCTCACATCGTGAACAAATAGTCTAGAATGGACACTAAAACCTAGAAATGTTTCCGTTAAGTGAGAAAGATCTAACTAGATTGAATTAGATCTAAAGACTGGACAGAACTGTGCTTTAAAATACACATAGGTACTAGGTAAAAAAATGAAAGAGGTACACGGATGCTGTGCCGCAAACAAAATATCTTAAAAATGACTAACCTCCTCCTTGACCTCCTTCATCTCTCTGATTATTTTAGCCAAATACATTTCACTTCAAAATGAGCTATGTTTATCGATGATTTCAACGATACTATTTCTTTTTACGTATCTTTAATATTAACGAAGTTATTAGCTTTTGAAATGCGAGCAAAAAGTGTGACACTTTGCCCGAACATGCACCCGGACTCCCATATTTCGAGAGTTATAAAAGATATTTTCTTATCAAAAAACCAGATAGTTAAATATATTATGCATTTCCATTTTCCCATCTATTGGTACGAAGCGATTTGCTTCGTCGTTCATTATGCGAACGGCTAAGGAATGGAACAGCCTGCCGGCGTCTGTATTTCCCGAAACCTACAACCTTGGGATCTTCAAGGCCAGAGTGAATAGGCCTTTACTGGACCCGCATGCTCTATGGTTAAAAGAAAGAAATGCGGGTTTAGTAGTCAATAAATAATAAAAACATACGTTGATGCCTTACCCCTTGTATAGGTAGACAGAGAAAATGGAGCGCTCAAGAGTACAACCTTTCAAAGATAAACAAACATGACAATAAATAAAACAAACTATATTTTCGTTTGTAATCAAATCGTCGTAAGTTGGTTCACCTTGAAATTGTTCTCAATTTGCATTCAAGTTTATATAATATTATAGTGCAGTTTCGAATGTTAATGGTAAGACACCTTGGAGCGCCAAGAAATCAAGCCGATTACTTGACGTGCAAAACCACACTGATTTATGGGACGTGTGTCCTTTTGTTACAAACAAAAAAGTTACAAATCGTTACAAATATAGAAATAACAAGTGTTTAAAAAATTAACTTATGAATTTAAAAGAAAATTAATAGTTCTACCATTTTGAGAGCCCTAAGTAGGTATACACTTATCTTATCTTACGATAGGGGGCCGGGTATAATCCCAGAGGCACTTCGACCAATGTAATGCCATGCTTAAGCCATGCCATGTCATGTCATGCTGAAGCCATGCCATGTCATATCATGCTTAAGCCATGTCAGAGGCCTACGGGCAGCCTGAACAACTCTGACAATAGGTTGGCCACTAACCATACGATAAGTAAGTAAGTACTTCGACCCTTGAGGATCTTTTGTGCCAACCCCATTTTACACACTGGTCATCTCAGTGTGCAGGTTTTCTCACGATGTTTTCCTTCACCGTTAGAACAGTCTGTAAATGTACGTACCTAAGTCTTAGAAAAATACGTAAAACTCTTTGGTACATGGTATTGCACGGTTTCGAACGTATATACTTAGTTGTTTTATGTTTTTACATTTGGCTTGCAATAGTGACATTACGCGCCGAGAGGATTTTGTTCTATGGGATAAGTAAGTGGAAATACTACCTAAGTTAAGTAATGATAAATTAGGAAAATTAACCATGTAATATTTAACTTAGTTTTACCACGAGCAGAATACAGAAAGAAGGATCTTAGAATATGATAGCCGAAATTAAGAAAAAAAATCAGAGAAAGATGGAAAGAACTTTCTCCGATAAAAGGCGGTTTTTTTAAGTCTTTATTTTTTGAGCTTAGTCGCCTGTGCGACTATGTCGCTCGGTACAATTTATATACATAAAATTATAGGTTATATAAATAATATATACACAATTTATATACATTATTTATATAACCTACCTTCTCGTAGATTTTACTAATTTGTACAGTGCCTTGGCCGAATCCGATAAAAGGCGGTCGCTATCTTTAAGGGATTTTTTTAAAGATTTATACGTGACATCCAATAACCCGTGATGTATGTTGTCCGCAGCACCTGCCAGTGCCTTGGCGCCAAATGTTGCTGTCGCTACCAGTGTGGGCCATCATCATCACCCACGGCGCCTCCGTCTTCGGCTACTTCACCGTCGTCAACCAACTGCCCACCTACATCGAGAGTATTCTGCATTATACTATCAAACACGTGAGTATTGCCACACTTGTGTTGTAACACATTATTAACACATGTATGATGTAAGTCGTATTGCCACACTTGTATTGTATTTGTATGTAGGTAGGTACACATTAATATAGTTACACTTTTTTTTTCTTTAATGAATGGCTCTTGCTAGTGATTTACACTGCAATTTGGCCAATGACCGTGTTAGAATCTTGAGAATAACTCGTTTTTCACACTAAAGAAATATAAACCCCATTAGTTAGCGCTTTGGTGGCATAAACTCATCCATGTCGTCATACTTCTTATTTCAGTATTAGAATAGCAATAAACAATTTTGTCTTTTTCTCAAAATATTATTAAGTAAAAAATTATTATTTTGCCACTCTAGTATTATTTGCCGCTAATAAAATGGGACCCTATATACCAAGAACATTCTTTACGCGAGTTTTATCAACTTCCCACACGTGTAATATGAGTATATGTATACTTAATACTTAACAATATGAAGGCTCCATCATCGTCAACCAACGGGTTATCGGTGTTTTACTGATTTAGATAGTGAATTGATTGATTTGAATGACGGTCAAATGTTTTTATTGTAAGTAAGTACCTTATAGTAATAGTACATTTTTACAACGTCATTTTTTTACTCTACCACCGCTTCGTAAGGTGCTATATCTGAAAGGAAAGAAGCGGCGCAAGAAACTTTCAGCAGCACATCTTTTGAAATAAATATATCTTACAATAATTATGAATACAATCATATACACAATGTGCAGAGCTGGAGCTGAATTTAGGACCAAGCCTCTTTATCATTTAAATAGTCATTTATTTTATAATAACCCTTTTTACATAAGGTCCGTCTTATATGTGTCTTAATTTTTTTCTGTCATATTTATTACAGTATCAGGTATCTTATTACAAAATCGTACACAGTGACCCATGAATGATGTATTTACTTTACTAAGTCTAAAGCGTGGGACTGCAAGTTTGTTTTTGTTTTACCAGCCGCTAAGTAACCTTGTGTAGTTCAAGAATTCACTATACCATTCAACACGTGAATTCATATAGAACACGTGTTACAGAATAAATACCTACTACTGCTTTTAGTTCGGTGTCGTATCAGACAAAAATTAACATACCCATTCACAAATAAAACCGGAAAAGTAAAAAAAATTAGATCCACATGTTCAGTTATGCGGTGATTTAAAAAAACTGTTCTTAGTTCATCGCCCGCCGTATATCCTTGACAATTGCGTCACTTCCGATTTAAAGTCCAATAAATATTACAACTGGCCCTTTATAGGATCTTATTCGCAACTTTGTTGCAGAGGAATACGATTTAAATATTGAAATATGGCTTCAACGTGTCAACAAAGACTGTGATTGTGTCGGTTGCAAATGATTCGCTCGGGAATTCGTAGTGTGACCAGGATATAGTATAAGTCTCACGTCCAAAATTCCTTTTTTTTCTGACTGACTAATGCTGTTGGTTGGTTTATTGGCCTTTACAGCTTCACCGGGGTTTTGGGGGCGAGCGCTAAGTGCGCTGCCTGGAGGAGGACTTAAACACTATAAGAAGCGACCTAAGGGCCAGGTGGGTACGGACCTCGGCTTAGGACGTCGCTGGGGATGGATTGGTCGGGGAGAAGTCCAAAATTCCTGAGGAAGCAACCAGCTTCATCATAGGTAGTTCCCACTTATTGACTATGATAAGTATGATAACACAAAAACGTACATGTGTCCTTTAAAAAAAGTAAATAAAAAATACAATTACAACTATTTTGGAATGATAACAAAATACAATTACAACTATTTTGGAATGATAACAAAATACAATTACAACTATTTTGGAATGATAACAAAATACAATTACAACTATTTTGGAATGATAACAAAATACAATTACAACTATTTTGGAATGATAACAAAATATCTTTTCGGCGCATTCATGTACTACCTAAAAGGAAATCAACTTTTACTGACAGAGACACGTGTCTTGAATGAAACCCGGTGCCTCCTGCCAGTGATAAAATGTATTATTGTTATTGTTAGGAATACTGTTTACTTTACCTGGCACGTCCCGTCCATTGTTTACCGTAAAAGCAACAATGTTTATCTTCTAACAACCCATCAACCTGTCTTCTAAATTTTGTTACAAATGGCTATTATATTACAATATTTTTGAAAACCGTTCTTTCATGTTAACATTAAAGAACATACTCGTAACAGTTTTGATAACCTACTTAATTTATTGTCAATTATTAATTGCTACAGTCAGAATACAGCTAGTATCATTACCGGCACATGAGGCACTTCATCTAAGTCTTCAAGGTTAGTAGCGCATCGAAAACCTTCTAGTAATAATACAGTGAGTTGAGATGTCTATGGGCGACGGTGACCACTTACCATCTGGTGGCCTGTTTGCTCGTCTTCTTGACACCTTTAGGAGAAAACTTAAAATCTATACAATTGACTTACAAAAATCGGACAATGCTCCGTACAGTCTTTAGGTGCCCTGCAGCTACTGCCTTTCACAATCTGGATGTACTCGGTAATCTTATGCCTCTACTGTTAACTGCCATCCACACACATAATACCATGTAAACACACCCGCACCATGCCATCACCCTCCCACACACTCAGTACCTCACATACACACTAATATCCTCATTAGCAATACATTACGCACACACTGTTGCTTTCTTCGTCCGTGCAGTCACTGAGGGGCTAGCTGAAAATCAGCGCTGTGGCTTGCCTCAGCATTATGCTGAGCTGGTGTACCCTTTTTGGCACTGTACCACACCAGATGTTCTGTGCTGCATGTATTAAACTTTGTATACTTCTGTATTGTGTTCTATATTCTGGTGTTTACAGCGCTAAATAAACGTTTGCAATTTCAATTTTTTCAATTTTAAATCCGTTTATCGATATCTCACCTAACATCAGAGATATTAATGGTTAAAGTTAGTAGTGGGGGGATGCTCTGTCCCTTTCTAGCAAAACAGTCTTTATTATGTAGCCAGGACCTGCTTGTATGGCGCTACATAACAGTGACGTCACAATTATCTATTGCCGTCTCTTTCTACCGTCTGATTTTTGATTGCCTGTAGCTATTTTATTTTTTAACGGATTTTAATTCTGTTTTCACATTTGACCATCAATTTATGACTATTTCTTAATTCTTAAGAAATGTATTTAATATTTGTTACTTGGAAAGTACCCTATTACATATTTCATTTTATAATAGTAACTTCCTTCTAAGACGTGTTCTTCTATACGTGTGTGTATACTTCTGTATTGTGTTCTATATTCTGGTGTTTACAGCGCTAAATAAACGTTTTCAATTTCAATTTCTTTTCTTATTTAAAAAAAAGGTTTTAATGTCTTTTTAACGTGGCGTACCTACAATGAAACGTGACGAAAGTTTTGTCTTTACTACCATCACGATTTCTGAATATTATGAAGTCTAAAAAGGTAAACAACTATCACGCAAACCTCTCACTCTATTACACCAGCCAACCTCAGGCTTTATAGCTGTAGCAGTAGCAGGTTTTCACATTTAATCAGACGTTGCAGAACATGTGAAAACAATTTCTATCTCGTTTTAATAAGTCTCTAACTTCATCAAAGCAGATCTATGTGGGTTGACTGACTGTGTAGACTATTTCTTACTTTTAAATGATGTTATTTCAGAATTTGATATTAATTTAAGTAGCTTTAGTTGAAAATTGAAATTGATATCGTTTATTTAGTGCTGTAAACACCAGAATATAGAACACAATACAGAAGTATACAAAGTTTAATACATGCAGCACAAAACATCCGGTGTGGTACAGTGCCAAAAAGGGTACACCAAGGGTAAATGTAAGGGTAAGGGTAAAGGGTATAGTTATAACTAACATTCGTCATAGATTTATGTTGTTAAGTTTTACTATAACTGAATAAATCTTACGACTAATTTATTATTACGTAATGTTTGTTGGTACCAATGATACTGGGTTAAGGATTCGATTTAGCTATATAAAAAATATAAGTGAAATCTGGGGGTCTTTTGAACGCTGACAACATTGATGTCATTTTCAAGACAATTTATTGCCGGTGTTAAAATCAAGTTTCTTATCAATTCTTTGGTTTTAGATTTTGAACTTAAGTCAATCTTTGTTAAAGTTCAATTTATTTAGATTTTGTTGTATTAAACCTGACTGGAAAAGTAAATGTTGTTGCGAGAAGGTTGTAGTACATACATAATTTGTATTGTGAATTTGGTCCAGATCAAAATTGCACAAATTAATACAATGTCTTATAAATAGCTTACGTGTGCTAGAAAGGACTACAAAAATAAATAAAAACGTAGATCAGTTTAAATTCTAAACTATGTATGTAGCCAATATGTAGATAGAATAGAAACGTTATAACCTCAAATTTTTCAAAAAATTTCCTTTAGTCAGTAACGTTTTACGTACCTACTTAGTATATGAATTTGGTTAAATTGTTTTTTTTCTTAGATTCGTTTTAATTACTCTTTTATATTTATTTCTTTATTAGGTAAACACAACAGATTACAACCAGAGAAATTACAGAAAAATCAATATAAAGTTATGAGCTAGGTCGTAACCCTTAACGTGTAAACACAGCATGGTTTTGGAAGTGGTTATTTGTTATTATAATTATATAACATAGAAATAAGTTGAACTTTTTACGTAAAAACATGAATGGATTAGGTAACTACATTATTTAAATTCTATCCTTGAAATAAGACTAAGTAGTTCGGTCTATAATAATAATCTAGCATAAATGATACGACGTCGTTCATCGAAAGCAAAAGTTGTCAGATACGCGAACGTAACCATCTATACTAGTACCTCCTTTCATATGCAACACCGAAAAATAGTATGCGCCAACACGTTTCTCCCATTAAAAACGTGACGTAACATTCAAAAACAGAAGAATGAATGTACCTATACATTTTATTGCACAAAATTAGTGTGATACAGTGCGTACAAAACATACACAAGACCAAGACCTTATAATCCTATATAAAATTCTTCATTCCACCATAGATTCACCTTCCTTGCTGTCCTGTCTAAACTTCAACACAAACTTTAAACTTCGCAATCCTAAAACATTTGTGTTACATGTTTTTAAGAACAACACATCGTTCTATAATCCTACTGTGCGAATGTGTAGATTGTTTAACGAAATCTCTTCGAACAGCAACAATAAGCCATCGATAGACTTATTCGATCCTAGGACATTAGTTTTTAAAAGACGGGTTGAGGATGTCCTCAAGTGAGCTATCCACGCACCTACTTTATAGTCTTTACTTTATTATTTTTATTTTTCAAATAGGTATAGGTTTTTTAGTCATTACATTCAATAGTATTTATTCCCAACTCAATTTCGTACAACAATAAATTTTCCACTTCCTAACCATGCTGTGTTTACACGTTAAGGGTTACGACCTAGCTCATAACTTTATATTGATTTTTCTGTAATTTCTATGGTTGTAATCTGTTGTGTTTACCTAATAAATAAATAAAATAAAGTTAAAACGATTAATACAATCTAGGCGGTCTTATCGCTAAAAGCGATATCTGCCAGACAACCTTTCGGTGGACAAATTTTGGTAGAAAAAGGTAGGCAGAGAGAGAGAGAAGTATTTTCCGAGAAATTCCGAACTGATGGTATCACTTACTTTAATTATAAATAATCCATAAAACAATGTTTTTCCTCTAACTTGAGTAGGTACTGAGTAATTTATTATTTGCATTACTAAAATCAATTTACGGATATATTGACCAATAAAGACTTATTTATATTGTAATATAATTCGTACCTAATGTACCTAAGGGGTTGTCGATTATATAAGAAGAGTAGCTAGCTATGTTTTACCAGTCTATCTAATAAATATAAAACGATAATAAAACTGCTAGACTAAATTAGGGATGTTACGGAGATGGTTTTACCGGAAGCGGAGTCGAAACCGAAGGTTTTAAATTTGATTTATCGGAGTAGGAACCGGAGTGGAAACCGGATTCGGAAGCGGAGTCGGAAGCGAAGGTAAAAGAGAAATGTTCAGAAGAATTTCAAATTTTAAACCGTTTTTTATTTTTTATAGCTGAACTGGGCCATATTTTTTGTGATGACGTTTGCGGAAATAAAACATTCCTTATGTAGTCCTACACTATTTAATAAAATATTAAAATTTGAATATGTTTGCTCACAAATCTTCGGTATAGCCTCCGATTGAAAATTATCGGAACCGAAGTCGGAGTCGGAGGTGTAAAATCAATCGGAAGTTCCGACCTTCCGGAGTCGGAGTCGAAGCTCTGTAACATCCCTAGACTAAATAGCTTGTCCTAGAGTGACCTCCATAAAACCTTCTCCAGGCTTGGTCAGACAATAAATTCCATGCGTGACGTTCAGAGTCAGACGCTCCCAAATACCTTGTTCTTATGTATGAAAATAGAGCGTCGGTGGCACAGAGGCTAGGACACTGGACTCCCATGCGGTTGGTCCGGGTTCGAAACCGTGCAGTGCCATGTACCAAAGAGTTTTTGTATTTTTCGAAGACTTACGTACATTTACCGTCTGCTCAACGGTGAAGGAAAACATCGCGAGGAAACCTGCACACTGAGATGACCAGTGTGTAAAATGGGGTAGGCACAAAAGATCCTCAAGGTTCGAAGTGCCGCTGGGTTATTCGCGGCCCCCTTCTTATGATAATAAGATAAGATGTACGAAAGTATGCTTGGTGTACCTATTGAAAATGAATAACTTCAGGAGAGCGAGATTGTGTATCCACAGAAATTGGACTGGTAGCGCTCTCTTCTTCAAAATCTTTGGGTGTAGGGTAGGTACCCATTTGTCATTTTATACTAAAAAAAAATTTTAAAACCTCAGTTTAGAGGCTTTGGTACACGACAAGGTGACCATGTCAGCCTCGTTAGGGTCACTAAGAAAAGGGAAGGGAAGCTCAAGTATTATTAGAGTCAGCCCTCACTTTGAGAGCCAACTTAGCAAACAACAGTAAGTGTTTCATATTATCAGATAAGGACTCAAAATAATATTGAGCCTCCCATATTTTTATTCATTCTTTGTTGTAAGCACGGATTTTGTATATCGCTTGCTGGACAAGTTTTACCTGTGGAAACCGCATCTGCCAGTTGGCCAATGCGCTGTGAGCAATATTGATCATCTCCCTTTTAGTCGGCCATTGAAATGTCAAATGTTAACTTGTCAAAATTTGGCTTTGGCAAACCGTTGACTCGCTGTCAGTGCTCACATTATCATTCTAGAGGAGAGGACACTTCTAGACTGATTTTTGTGGTTGTAAGCTTTATGTTTAGTTCTGAAACTTTTGAAAGTCGGAAAAAAACAGAAATTATTCTATTACGGCATTACCTACATATTATTTTTCACCAATGGTTCCATAATCCATCATGTGCATTACGGAAAAAACTACAAAACACTTGTCTACATTATTCATTATATCACAGAGTAGGTGAACACTCCTAAAATAGCGCTATATGCTTTACCTATGGCGTAAATTTACGTCATACATAAGCATTATCTAAGATAACCCGAAATAATCCACAATTTGATATATGTTATCTAATAATATACAGGGTGGACCAAAAGTCCGTTAACATTTAAAATGGTTATAAAAAATACAAATGCTACTTTAGTGAAAAACTGTTTATTTAATAATAAAGTAGACAAATTAGGATTTCACTTTTTAAAAATAACATCATTCAAATGTGACGCTTGTTCATCCTGGCACACCTGTAACCGGGAACGGAAATTTTGCATGACCGCCCGACAAGTGGTTGGTGAAATGTTCTGCATTTCCTCGCGTATATTTTCTTTTAATTCCTCAATAGACACTGGGTTGCTGATGTAAACTTTACTTTTGAGATATCCCCAAAGGTAAAAGTCCATTGGAGTTAAATCCGGGCTGCGGGGTGGCCAGTGAATGTCACCTCTTTTGGATATGACTTTTTGGCCAAAAATTTCACGAAGTTCTTGTTGGAACCAAGAGCTTCGATTAAAGCCTGAGAAGTCCTGTAATGCTGGAGCAAAAAAATTCTGTAGCATCACAATGTATCGCTCTGTATTAACGGTGACGGCGCGGTTTCTCTGATCTTCATAAAAATATGGACCAATGATTCCGCTGGCTGACAATGCGGCCCATACAGTAACCTTGGGCGAGTGTAAAGGTTTTTGGTGCTTCAAGTCCGGGTTAGTGTCACTCCAGTATCTGCAATTTTGTCGATTGACATGTCCATTTAGGTGGAAGTGTGCCTCGTCTGAGAAAAAGATGTTATTGAAGCTCGTAAACCTCTCAAGCACTTCGTTAGCAAACTGCAGTCTCTGAGCAGGGTCATTTGGCTTTAAAGCCTGTACAATTTGAATTTTGTAAGGATGTAAATGTAAATCTTTGTGTAGAATGCGATTTAGAGATGTTCTGGGCACATCTAAAGCACTAGACCGCTTTCGAGTAGAGAGACCAGGTTGTTCTCGAACAGACGCTCGTACACGCTCTATGTTTACTGGATCGCGCGATGTCCTAGGTCGGCCGGATCGTGGTTGACTTAAAGTTGAACCTGTTGTTTCGAACTTCTGTACCCATTTTTTAATCGTTTGAATTGTTGGTGCTTGATTTCTGTTCCGTATATTGTAATGATTACAAAATGTCCGTTTAGCTTCGGTCGTAGAATCGTTGTTTCGATAGTACTCGCGTACGCAAAATGCGCGTTGCGCTCCGCTGAATGACGCCATGGTACTAAATCCCTATTAGTAGCTCTCGCTTGTAGTAACACCCCCCGCGCCAATACCCCGCCCGCGCCGACGCAGCGACCTATTCAAATGTTAACGGACTTTTGGTCCACCCTGTATGATAACCGAAACGAGATACATGATGGAAACAGCGTCATGGAATCACTACAATATGGTACACATTGAGACTGGTCATTTTGAGACTGGTCACGTGGCTGCACAGGAAAATATTATATTATATTTACTAATGCCAATTACGAAACCAAACTGTTACAAAGTAAATTAAAAATTAATTGAGTAAGTTGTTACAAAATGAATGAGCGGATATTTTAATAAAGAAAATAAAACAGGCTTTACGATATCTTTGAGTGTGGCAAACCACCCCATTAAATCTTCCACGAGAGTCGTTCTATGTGATTAATTCCTTAGAATGATCACGACCCTCAGCAATGAGGAATACGACTTAGAAGATGAAGAATGTGTCATGGTAAATGTACGTATATATTTTTCACTTATTAATACTACCTATCTACAATTAAATTTATTTGTATTGTGAGTATCTTTATCCTCTTGGACAGGTTTTGTCCAGCCATCAGTCATGGTCCAACAGAATACCAGCGCTGTAGGCATTTTTGTCTGCAGCAATAAGCTGAGTTGAGGCCCTTTTCACAACAGCAGCAGACCATCAGACATGATTTTAACATGTTCACCTTTGACTATATAATTATTTTATTATAACTATAACAGATTCCACTTTACCGACTGCTCTAACGGTGAAGGAAAACATCGTGAGGAAACCTGCATGTCTGAGGAAATTAAAAGTTTTCGAAGGCGTGTGAAATCTACCAATAGCACTGGGCCCGCTTGGTGGATCATGATCCACCGAGCCATGGCCTGTACCCCCCTTGTACAAAGGGAGGCCCCAACAGTGGGGACATTAATAGGCAGATGATGATGTTGGTAACTGTTTCGGTCATTGCTGTGTGTGAAATAAACATATTACTTACTTACATATTGGGAGGGATTTTCGAAAATAATCATTCTGCACCCAAGCGAATAAGACGTGTGTAAAGATAGGCAGCGGGTGAAAGGCGAATATTTAATATACTAGTCATGAAGCATTTTGAAAAAACTAGGTAACATCAATTCCCCTAGTACTAGCCTTAGATCATGTCGGTTTCGACAACCGATTTGGTAGCAATAAGTGTAGGAAGCAGCCTATTACGCTATCGGGGTCACAGGTCCCGCTAGCAGCAATTGTTGGACTTAAATGCAATTTTACTGACGTTTGGTTTGGTCGTGCCGTTGTGTAGCCCCAAAGGGGATCAGGGGCCCAATTTGCCTAAATTACAACGTTTGTAGTTCTATTTCTATCCAATTTCAATTTAGTTTTCGTTCAAATTCTATTTGGACACCAAATCGCATTCTACTGACGCATAACTGTACCACTGCCATCTTTCGATTTACTATCGATCGGGCAAAAGTACCTCGGGAGGAATTTATGTTCGATCGTTATATTTGACAGTTGAAGCGTTTTGTTACCGTTCAACTGAGATTCAGTATAAACTAAACGTAGTAGAATGCACAGATACGTTACTGTTCTATCGATTGTTGACTCGATCGGAAATGAACTGAAATTGGATCGTTAGTGGATAGTAGCATACGAAACACGTCATAACGATGCAATTTAGATGCTATTTAGTTACGTTGTATTTAGTGGAATCGATCTCCTGAACTCTATTGCTGTCACTCCATCGTCAGACGTCCGTCCGTCCGTCACGCGCTTCTAGCTAGTAAATGGAATAAGATACATGTTACTAATAATCCGAATAACGACTTAATCCGAATAACAGCTAACGGCATTAGCGGAATAATAATGAAGGGCTTCGCATCAAACTTACCATAAAAGTTAGAACTATAGAATACCAATAGCTAAAGAGTACCTTAGAAAAGCAATTAATCAGCCATTTAAGGCTAAGAAGGTTATTTTTCGTAAGACGTGGCGAGGTCTCTTGAAAGTGCCAAAAAGTGCCGTACACAGAATACCAATGTAACAAAATAGAACCTTAACCTAACATAAACTAATCGAACGATAAAAGGTAATTTTCCAAGAGTAGGGGCGAGGTCGTACGTACATTAAAAGTACCAAAAAGCAAACAACACGTGCGAAACGGTACCGACCACTCATGGCATGGTAATGAAGGGCTCACATCGGCATGCCAAGTGGGATTTATTGCGAAACCTGCGCGAAGGTTAATAAAACACGATTTTGTTTCCTTAACATTGGTAATGATTTTTTGACCTCTTGCACCGTAATCGATATACGGAACTTGATTGGGACAGTTTTTGTCAACTTGATCGAAGGGTAAAATACCTAATATAGACGAGGGAGAGAATGAACTGATTAAAAGACTGGTAGACTTAGTGGAAATAGTGATATTTAAAATGATAGATGTAGATGCTTACAAGAGGACTGTTACAAAGGGAATGAGAAAAAAGACACAAGCAAAAATATGAAAGACAGACAATGAAGTTATAAAAAGAACAGAACATCAACCAAAGATGGCACAGCCAGTAACAGTCCCCATAATTTTAAATTGTTATGTATATTGGCAATAAATATATTTCTATTCTATTCTATTCTATTCTATTCCCATCAGCCTATTAATGTCCCCACTGTTGGGGGTACGGGCCATGATCCACCGAGCGGGCCCAGAGCTGATTGGTGGATTTCACACGCTTTCGGAAACCTTTTTAATTTCCTCAGACATGCAGGTTTTCCTTCACCGTTAAAGCAGTCGGTAAATGAACGCAAGTCTTCGAAAAAATCAGAAAAACTCATTGTACATGGCATTGCATGGTTTCGAACCCGAACCTCCTGCATGGGATTCCGGCGTCCTAGTCATTAGGCCACCGACGCTCTTAAAAATACCTCCCAATAGGTATAAATTACAGAACTGATGGACATAGGCCTCTCCCAGGGCGCGCCATTAATCCCGATCTTCGATTCTTCTCATCCAGTCTCTACCAGCCACCTTGCGCAGATCGTCGCTCCATCTAGCAGGGAGTCCCAAACTATCGCTTGAGCAATCGCGGTCTCCACTCCAGAACTCGTCTACCCCAGCGGTTGTCGGTTCTGCGACAGACGTGACCGGCCCACTGCCACTTCAGCTTGCTAATCTTATGAGCTATGTCGACAACTTTGGTTCTGTGACTCATTTAGGATTCGAACGAAAATAACCAAAGTTTCATGTTGATCAAGTATCTTTATGTCCCATTTTAGAAGTTCTGTCGTTTTTGGAAATCTAAAAATCCCCGCACAAAATCATTTATTTCTATCCACTACAATCACTTACATGATCTTGTATTTCTACATCCAATATAAAACTTCCTATCCTTTCATTATCATACCCATTACTGTCCCCTGGCAAACAATAATAAAATATAAACGGGTACAGAAGGCCGTGACAATAATTTCTGTAATCACCGCATGCATTCTCTTATCCGTTTTTCCATCATCGTAAACATCATCTAGGATGCTGGATGCTAGGTTTATTACATCGTAAATTGCTATTCGAGAAACTTGGTAATGACGGTTGATATACCTGTATTTACGATTATGTCTTATTATATAGCATTGGTAGGTATAGCTTTGATCACTTTCAACGATGACTCATTCCTATACCTGAACAATATAATTCTTATGTGGTTTTAGGAATAAAAGACTTTGTACTTAGCCGTTTTTGTAAATGCAATACCTAGTTTCTATGGAAAATATCGTTCGTTAACTTAAAAATTAAGGTTAAATACTATCTTCATGTATATTTAATTCAGATTACAATAATTTACCTACATAATACATTCTAATTACAATGTATAACATACATTTTAAAAAAATGTGGTCGTACTACCTACTCCCGATTCTGAATCGACCCCCGTCAAAAGGTACATTACATTTGGTAACGCAGCATTGCCACATTGGATAGCCAGTGAGATCCTTCGGACGAGGTATGATCCAGAGCGGAAGTCTCCGCCCCTCTCTCTTAACCGCCGACCTGCCCTGCCTCGCAACCCCACGTACCCGACGTCTCGACGGCGACCGGCACGAAATCATACGTGGTCTCCAAGGTGGCGTATTTATCGTGCGTTGATGGGGCTGCCGTCTCGGCTGCCAATCTGGCTGCTTGCGTGGTACCTCGAATATGCGAACTCGCAAGTTGCGTCCCACAAAAGGCGTCAGCCTCTCTGCCATGGGATCAGGGTAAGTCCGTCCGGCCGCTTGCCACCTGTGCGACACAGGCCTGGCGGCTCTAGGACCCATGGTATATTCGCCGCCACTAATGCTTGTCGAATAATATCATTTATGGCGTGATGCCTCGAGAGTCTTAAATTAATAACTTAAAAATTCAATTTAATTTAGTATCTACTTTACCTGTAGTGGAAACGCAGGTATTGTATATTTGGTGTATGACTTATTTTGTAATGGAAACTAGGAAACTTGATACAACACTGAAACAGTTTAATTATGTTGTTTGAACGTAAAATCCCACGATTATTACTGTTTCGTAAAGTGATAACTGTTTGATCAATCATTGAGTGACGTTTTTCAAAGTTTGCCTTGTTATAATGATGTAACACTGTCTATATTAGGTTAGCACTAATATGGGATCGCTTAGCTGGTAATTTAAAACGTAAATATTTAAATTCGTTTATACATTTTGTTTAAATATGAATAACATATTGAACGTCACATCTCTCGTCGCCCATACCTCAATGTCTAAAGACAAGCGTCTTTAACCAGTGCGTCCTACCAGTAATGACCTACGGAGCCGAAACGTGGACACTGACGGTGCGACTGGTTCACAAATTGAAAGTCGCTCAGCATGCTATGGAAAGAGCTATGCTCGGAGTATCTCTGCTGGATCGAATCCGAAATGAGGAGATCCGGTATAGAACAAAAGTCATCGACATAGCTCATAAGATTAGCAAGCTGAAGTGGCAGTGGGCCGGTCACATCTGTCGCAGAACCGACAACCGCTGGGATAGACGAGTTCTGGAGTGGAGACCGCGTTTGGGCAAACGTAGTGTGGGACGCCCCCCCTGCTAGATGGAGCGACGATCTGCGCAAGGTGGCTGGCAGCGACTGGATAAGAAGAGCCGAAGATCGGGCTCAATGGCGCGCCCTGGGAGAGGCATATGTCCAGTAGTGGACTAGAGTAGGCTGCTGATGAACATATTGGATACGTATACTTAAAAAGAGCGTCGGTGCCATAGTGGCTAGGACAGCCTGACTTATCGGAAAAATCGTGAGAAAACCTGCATACTAATATAACCAATGTGTGATAAGGGAAAAATTATATCTACCAAGAGACGTTATATGTGGTTATTTCCATAAAATGATCACGACGCTCCATCATTGAAGAATACGACCAATAATTTGAAAAACGTGGTATAATTATATTCAAGCCAACAGCAATTCGCAAAAGGCCATTGACAAATTCTTGATGGGTCGTCAAGTCCGTTAAATATCACAAAGTAATTAATGCCAAGGCTTGCCTGTTCGTCATCATCATCTCGTAAAGCGACAGTTCAATCCCGGGTACCTATAATACCGGGTACCTATAATACCGGGTACCTATAATACCGGGTACCTATAATACCGGGTACCTATAATACCGGGTACCTATAATACCGGGTACCTATAATACCGGGTACCTATAATACCGGGTACCTATAATAACGGGTACCTATAATACCGGGTACCTATAATACCGGGTACCTATAATACCGGGTACTTATAATACCGGGTACCTATAATACCGGGTACCTATAATACCGGGTACCTATAATCCCGGGTAACGTCCTATATTTCTAACCTTACCATCATCCTTGTCAGAAAGGAACCGAAATTTCGAGCTCGCTTCGCTCGCTCATGCCCATTTCATCTCTATCCATCGTCTGTGTTGGAATTATGATTGAACCCCCAAAAAGAGGAATGACACGTTGGAAAGCGCTGAAAAAACTTGCATAAAAGTAGCGTGAAACTATAAAAAGGATCTTAAAATATGTTTTCCAAAAATAATATAATAAAAATACAAAAATGCTATTGCAATATACTACAATTTACTATATTTTTTGTGGGTTTTCTACAAACTACTACTAATCCTTAGAAGTACATTTTTAAGTCACTTTTGTAAACTGCCGCTTGTTTAAACTACAAGGGTAACTCGCCAGCATAATTACCAGCATATGACGTACTTAGGGTTGCCACCTTTTTTTGGGACGAATAGAATATTTTTTCATTTCGATAGAACAAAAATAAAGTACACAACATAAAATAGAGTACATATTTATTTTTTACTTATTTATCTTTAAACATATATTTTTTGTTACTTTTCGCAACATTTAACAAATATTTGTCTTTCTTGAAGATAGTTACAGCCTCTTTGCAATCAAAATTTAAATTTAAATATATGATCAGCTCGTTTTTAATGAAGTTTAGGGTAACTTTGTGCCTTTCGTCTCTCCACTTTACATTTATAAGGGAGAAAACTCTCTCAGTGAACGCTGAAGTGGCAGGCACAGACAAAATATATCGTACATATTTGGAAAAACTTCAGTTTTGTGACTTTGGATGCCAATTTATTTAGTCTCATATGTACTCATAACCAGATAGAGTATTTTAGCGTACTTTATTCGTGTCGTAGATTATAAAGTACACCTTCGCGAAAAAGAGGTCAATACTCTATTTTAGAGTACGAGTGGCAACCCTAGACGTACTCCATCTTAGTCCTCAAGGTTAGCGGCACATCGAAAACCCTCTAAATAATACAGTGAGGTGAGATGTCTATGGGTGACGGTGACCACTTACCATCAGATGACCGGTTTGCTCTCCATAAACACTGTTTTATACAAAAACGCGTTTTATTTATTTTCACTTTTCACGTTATAGTGACGATTATGGAGCGTGTGGGCAAATTGGCGTTGGTTTCTGTGTTTTCAATAGACAAGCTGAATCGTTTGCTGTGTTATTAAGATATGTAATTTAACGGTAACTTTAGTTTTACTATTATTAAGAAATCGCGTAATATACGAGTAGTTCTAAGTATGATTATTTCCCTTCCAACAGTATTTTGTTTGTATTTCCAAAATATTATTAGATTATGGAGCGGGTGGCCCAATTTGGCGTTGGTTTCTGAGTTTTCAATAGACAAGCTGAATCGTTTGCTGTGTTATTACGAACTGTAATTTAACGGTAACTTTAGTTCTACTATTATTATGAAATCGCGTAATATACGAGTACCTCTATGATTATTTCCCTTCCAACAGTATTTTGTTTGTAATTCCAAAATATTTTTTTTATTTTTATTTTTAAGGGAAATCTACAGCATTAACAATTATAAAATTACATATGTATTAAACTTAAAGAAGGCCAATTACAGATTTCCTCGTTTATATACGACTTGTATACCTACAGAACGCGGTTAACTTTAAGATTTTTTTTTTTATTAAGTAAGGAGAGCAGACGAGCAAACGGGCCACCTGATGGTAAGTGGTCACCATCGCCCATAGACATCTCACCTCACTGTATTAATATTAGAGGGTTTTTGATGCACTGCTAACCTTGAGGACTAAGATGGAATGCCTCATGTGCCGGAAATTACGCTGGCTCTCTTACCCTTCAAACCGAAACACAGAAATGCAAGCAATTCTGCTTCACGGCAGAAATAGATAAGAGGGTGGTACCACCCCAGACGATCCTTCACTTTAGGATCTACCACTACTTAAGTACCCACACTGTAGTAAGTAACTACACTATTTAATAACATGAATATGTGATATATATTTACCACGACTATTAAATGTTATTTGTAAGTACTTGTTAATATAACAAAAGTACTTCTTAGTTTTTTGAGGATGAATAATTAGTACAATCCAAAATCCTTGATAAATCTTAAGTAACGGTTTCATTTCGAAGTGCTTCTTGGCTGGATATATGGGTACCGAGAAATCGGCGCGAAACAGAATTCAAAAAGAAATTTCGCACTTAAGATGTCACTTCTATTTTTGACAGTACTTGCGTATTAAGTTACTTACTTACTCCGCTGGCGCAGCGACCCGAAGTGGATCTTGGCCTCCGATACCAAAGAGCGCCATCGCTCTCTCTCCTGCGCAGTCTCGAGCCAGTCAGGCGCCCGGAGCTCCCGCAGATCCTTCTCCACTTCATCGCGCCAGCGGTATCTGGGACGTCCGACCGGACGTCGTCCGTTAGGGCGTCCCACATACGCTCGTTTAACTGCCCGATCCTCCCCCATCCTAGCGATGTGTCCGAGCCATCGGAGTCGAGCCGCTTTCGTCTTTTTGCGTATTAAGTTACCACAGTCAATTTGCGGTGGCTACCCGCCATTTCAGTAGGATGCCACTCCCTCCCTCACCATGGCTCTTTACCGTCAGAAAGCTCACTGAGGCATAGAATGGCCAAAGATCAATATGAAAATGGAAATGAAATATTTTTATTTTCCAGAAGCATTACAGATACAGATCAGTAATGTCTTCTAATACAATACAAATTACAAATTAAATACATTGCATTAAATTAAAAGTACGAAACGAAGACCTCCGGCTGCGCACAAAGGTCACAGATGTAGCTAAACGCATAGCGACTCTGAAATGGCAATGGCTGGACATGTGGCTAGGCGAACCGACAACAGGTGGACCCGCAGAGTGCTTACGTGGAGACCGCGCACAAGCAGCTGGAGTGTGGGACGTCCAGCAGCGAGGTGGTCAGACGACATCAGGGCTACAGCTGGAGTGACTTGGCTCAGAAGCACTGCAAATCGGGCTACATGGAAATATATAGGAGAGGGTATCCAGCAGTGGATTTAACTTAAATTTTTTTTTTATTACAACAAAAGTACAGTAAAACAACAACACAAACATATATTTATTATAAATATAATATAAATTATCATGTAGATATAACTTGCTCGTATATCCTATTGGATTCTTATGTGACAACGACGTTGTACGTTGTTTACTTTGTATCTTATCTTATCTTATGATAGGGGGCCGGGAATAACCCCAGCGGCACTTCGACCCTTGAGGATCTTTTGTGCTTACCCCATTATACACACTGATCGTCTCAGTGTGCATGTTTCCTCACGATGTTTTCCTTCACCGTTAGAGCAGTCTGTAAATTTACTTTGTATACTTCTGTATTGTGTTCTATATTCTGGTGTTTACAGCGCTAAATAAACGATTTCAATTTTGTTGGAGACAACTGAGGAAATCTATCGGACATGTGCGATATTTATATTTAACATATTTCATGTTCAAATAAATGTATGATGATGGCGCTGGAGGTTTCAGGAACCCTGATTTCGAAGATCGGAAGTCCACCGACTAGTTTTGAACTCGAAGACCTTAATCACGCAGAGTGATCGCCTATGATCGATGAATAATATCATATCAGCGAATATCTATGACGTGTTGGATTATTAGTGCAAGGTATAATCAACCCCGACAAAAGAGCGTCTGTGCCATAGTGGCTAGGACACCGGACACCCATGCGGAAGTCCGCGTTCGAAACCATGCAGTGCCATGTACCAATGAGTTTTTCGTATTTATGGAAGACTTACGTACATTTACCGACTGCTCCACGGTTAAGGAAAACATCGTGAGGGGAAACCTGCACACTGGGATGACCAATGTGTAAATAGGATAGGCACAGAAGATCCTCAAGGGTCGAAGTGCCGCTGGGTTATTCCCGGCCCCCTATCATAAGATAAGATAGCCCCAACAAACGATACCTCTGTCGAACATACTCTATGACTAGCTAACCACCTACGGTGGTCTGCCGATGACTCACAAAGCATCACACACAAGCCGGTTTCCACTCGAGCCTTGTGAAAATAAACGAGTGCACGACAACCCCGTTAAAACGTTTAGCGTTACTGTACAGACAGAACCCTCCTCTCCTTGTACGGTTCGCGCTTAACCGGTTTTTATTGCAGGCGGTGAGAGGTTAATGCTCTGCTTTTAATAGGGTTAATAATAGGACACTAATGGGTTTTTTTTCGCCGCCTAGGGTGTTAGGGAACTTGTTAAAGTACACAGCAGTGACAGCAGTAATGTCTAAAACCTGAAGTGCAACTACACCTAGGATCAGTGTTGCCAGACGTACGAGAATTCTCGTACATGTACGAGGCAAAATCTATTCTCGTACGCAAAAATACGAGAAATTATGATTTCTATGTTATTTCTACCAATTTTTATATTTTACTTTAGGAGCATTATGTGGAACACTGGCAACACCTAATAAGAGAACAAACAGTCTCAAATGTCTATGATGGCGGGAATTTCCGTAATGAACCAAAAATAACCGAAATTGAGGGAATTATTTAGCCGCTCATTCGTTCATACTTTGTTTTCGTCGAAAGTTCCGTTTCTGTTTATTGTACTTTTCAACTCCAAGTTCCTCGTGTTTTTTTACTTCACGCATTTTGAACAATGTTGGATATGGACTTAGTGTAGTTGGGTGATGATCCAGCAGATATATAAAATAAACTTAATATGTCATATCAAACGTTGACTTAAAAAAAAAACCTTATTTTTACCAATTTTTCATGTGGTGCGAGAATTTCACAAGTTTAGTACGATAATCTAATAGTACCCTGGCAACCCTGCCTAGAATTAAGCAGAAAATCCTGACTGTAACGCACTTACAGGATAACTGTCTAAAACTAGGTCTACTGGTTATTTCTAGGATATACTCCTAGAAATCTGTAGCTTTCTGCTGTAGCTGTAGTTGAGATAACCAGTGTGTGAAATGGGGAAAGCAATGGAAAATCACCCCATTAAATCTGCCAAGAAAGTTGCTATGTTAAATCCATAGAATGATCACGACTGTCATCCATCATTGAGAAATATGACTGGAAAAGCTGTCCTTTTTCGATTCGTCGGGAATCCTTCTAAGTCGTGTTCCTCATTGCTGAGGGTCGTGATCATTCTAAGGGATTAATCACAAGGAACGAGTCTCATGGCAGATTTAATGGGGTAGTTTGCCATTGCCTTCCCCATTTCACACACTGGTTATCTCAGTGTGCAGGTTTCCTCACGATGTTTTCCTTCACCGTCAGAGTCGTTGGGAATATCAGTCGGAAAATGTTACCTTATGATCTGTCATGTTATGTATGGCAACACAAAGTAGATATCTGATTATGAAACTTAGTTTATTTGAAATGTATAATTTACCTACTGATTTATTTTATAATTAGTTTCATTAGAATAAAGGAGATGTCATGTTATGTATGGCAACACAAAGTAGACGGCCACACTGGCTCGGATTGGAGATTTATCTTGTCTGTGGACATGTGACCTAATTATTTTGATTACACTTTTACAATGATCTAGTGAGTTTCTCCCGCGCTTTTCTCGCGTCCACACCAGCTTTTTTTCGTTGTCTTGCAAATTGTTTTACAGTAGTGCTTTTCAAGTAAGAATGGTGTTTTTATTCGAAGAACGTCTACAAAATGTGATTAATGTGTGGGACAGTGAAGTAAAGTCAAATAAGACGCTGCAGCCCGATCCGTACTTGGCTGGATTTTGAAGAGCCATACTGCGTCCGGGACGCCTTCTTATTTGGTTCGGATGGTGCAGAAGCGTGGAAGATTCTCCCAGATAGCATTGAAATGTGTCACACCAGCATTTTAATGAAGACTTGCAAGAGTTGTTTACATCAGACATGGCTGTATGGGCTCAGATCCCTTTGCCTTAAAAAAAAAACAACAACAACTTTTACAATGATCTAGTATAGGTTGATCTTTTAGTTCGACTGTACTATCCAACTCGTTCAAGAAGAGAAAAGTGATACAAAAACCACAAAGACGTTACAAATATCAGAAAAACTATGTAACGAAAACACCACCGGTGGGATTTGAACCCAAATGGTAGCCTAATTTCTAATTTCGCCACCGTGGTGGTAAGGTAAATCGACCGGCGTATTTTAGCATCGCCTATTTCCATAAAAGTATCTTATATCTAAGAATAGATTACTGTTTTAGGCAGCTTCCAAAGCTTAAGAAAATTTAATTTTCAATTTTCATCGTACATTATGTTTCATATGCATATTTCGACTGCAGACCTATACAAAGAATCGGGTTTACTCACAGTTCGGCAGCTTTATATCCTGAGGGCAGGACTCGTACAACATAAAGCCACGCTTAGCTCTCCCAAGTACTTAAGAGTTGCTGAAGAGAAGAGTTTTAAAAAAGAAAATTTAAAAGTAAAAACTACCTTCGCGCAACGGTTCAGCATTTTTTTGTTTCCGTTTATCTATAATAAAATTCTAAAATTTGTGACATAAAAATGCTCTCTCTAAGGGAAGCTAAGCAGAAAATTACCAAATGGTTATTAACACTGGATTACAATGCTACGGAGGCGACTTTGTGCATTCCACAATAGCATTGAAACACAATAGGCAATAGGTGGCTGTCCTGTTGCGTTTGAATCTACGCCAAAAATATCCTTACATAAGAAGGCAAATCATTGATTTATCGCTTATACCTCTCTTTATGTTGTTTGTTTTGTTTTGGTCCTGGGTGTGCAATAAAGTATATTTATATTATATATAGTATATTTATATTATATATAATATATTTCCTAAATTGTAATTTCTTTCCACAGAACGGTCTACTCTCGTCTCTACCGTACCTGGGCAAATACCTCTGCGCGCTGGCATCCTCCGTGCTGGCTGACTCGTTGCGCAGGAGTGGACGACTATCCACCACCGCGGCCAGGAAACTGTTCACTGGATTCGCTGTTGGTCTACCTGGTAAGGCTTCTATGTTTGGAATCATTCTATGTTTAGAATAACAATATGAAGAAGAATAGACAGATAGATAGATAGAAACACTTTATTGTACACAAAATCATGAAAAGTAAAAACTACTGGAATAATAACACGATATGTACAAAGGCGGCCTTATCGCTTAAAGCGATCTCTTCCAGGCAACCTCTGAAGTTAATAGCTACATATTCTAGTCATATTCCTCATTGATGCGGGCCGTGATTAGGGTAACGGTGAAGGAAAACATCGTGAAGAAACCTGCACACTCAGATGACCGATGTGTGAAATGGGGAAGGCCATGGCAAACCATCCCATTTAATCTGCCAAGAAAGTCGTTCTATGTGGTTATATCCATACGATGATCAAGATCGTATAACAACAACTAAGGCGAGTAAATGGGTGACCGGTTACCATCAGATGCCCATAAACACCTCACTCATACAAAGGGTTTTCGATGCGCTGCTAACCTTGAGATATACGATGGAATGCCTTATATGCTGGTAATTACGCTCTCTTACCCTTCAAACCGAAAAAATGCAAGCATTGCTGCTTTGCTGTAGAAATAGATAAGACGGTGACTACCCCAGGCAATCTACCACCACCAAAACTTTACTTTCACGATGTAAAGAAAGACACGGAGTTAAAACTATTTTTAAATGTATTTAACAATATTTCTTCTTCTGTCTTCAGGTATAATGATGCTGGTGCAGGCATACTTCGGCCACGACAGGGTGTGGTCCATCGCCATTTTCACCATGGCTCTGACCATCAACGGGGGGGTCACCGCCGGTTACCTAGGCAACGGGTTGGATATCGCGCCTAACTTCAGTGGTCAGTATCTCAGTATTAGTCAGTCAGTATGTCAGTATACTATTTCATTAAAGGCCATCGCACATTGCAGCTACTCTACGCGAACCCGACACGAACTCGACTCAGACCAAAGTGTGGGGACACCCGCGCGCCATTACGATTAGTACCTACTCACATCGGTGTAGAACGCGCTATCGAAATTTTCCTGGGACTTCGCATATATGCGAGTTCCAAACATCCATAGTTGGACCAGGACATCTGGACACCAGGCACAACAGCCCGCCTGGTGGAAGATCTTCCCTTTTCCTTTTAATACAACTGACATTACGTCATTCCATGTCCTCACATAGCGCGTTCCTATACATAGCATTGAAACGTGAGATTTTTATATCGTATTAAAAGTCAAATGAAGTAGTTGTCTAAGAGTGGCCCACGCGTTGACAACTCATCGACGACTACTTCACCCTCTACTTTTGAATTTTGAAAACCTACTGTATGAAATACGATATAGAGCTCATATTTCAATGCTTTGCTCTGAGTTGAGTTCGTGCCGTGTTGGTATAATATGAGATGGTCCTTAGATTGGTTTTTGCTACACTGATCATGTAAAATTCTAATACAATGTATTATTTCTAATATAAATGTGTTATTTGCACTACAAACCAAATCAATGAAATCAAAATGTTTTTATTATAAGTAAGTACCTTATAGTACATTTTTACAAAGTCATTTTTCACTCTACCACCGCTTCGTAAGGTGCTATAGCTGAAAGGAAAGAAGGAAAGAAACTTTCAGCAGCACATCTTTTGAAAGAAATATATATTACAATAATTATTTACAGGTAGAGAGAATAGAGAAAGTAGTATTTTTGTACCCCACAGTACATTGAAAGAATAATTACAAAAATCCTCTTTTTTGTCAGTAAAAACGTATAGTGATCGTGCAAGCTAAGAAATGCTGGCGACTTGGCCTTTGCCTGCAAACCTGGATATGTGATCGCTAGTGACACATTTACATTTAAGCCCTCCGTGCCTCGGAGAGCACGTTAAACTGTCGGTCCTGTCGTTCGACAACAAATAAACATTTAGCACTGTAAACACTAGAATACAGCAAATACACCATACAAAAGTATACAAAGATATAATACATTCAGCACAAAAGATTTGGTGCAGTACAGTGCCAAAAAGGACAACACCAGCTCAGCATAATGCTGAGGCAAGCCACAGCGCTGATTATACTTCATGTTTCATGTATCTTTACAGGCACCATATTCGGCTTGGCAAATACGCTGTCATCCATAGGCGGATATCTTTCCACGTTCATGGTCGGAGAAATCACCAAAGAGAATGTAAGTTAAGTATACTTTGATTTTCCTTAATTTTATGTAACAATTTTTAAAATATTAAACCTGAATTGGACCCTGGTCTTGAAGATCCTAATGGTTACGTAAACATCAGTAAACGACGACAGATTAAGTGTAGGTATACTATACGTTATATATCTGAGTATCATGAATTTCTTTTCGTATCATCTGTTGTATCATTTGTCATTTTCGTAATTTTGTATTTGTTGCTCGTGAAACGAACGTTCCTCGAGGGGCCTGAGGCGGTGGCAGGGCGCAAATGTCAATGTCAAAAATTAATTCAAAATTAGGAGATTCTCCCGCGCTTTTGTCGCGTCCACACCAGCTTTTGTCGCGTCCACACCAGCTTTTGTCGCGTCCACACCAGCTTTTGTCGCGTCCACACCAGCTTTTGTCGCGTCCACACCAGCTTTTGTCGCGTCCACACCAGCTTTTGTCGCGTCCACACCAGCTCTTTTAATTGTCTTGCCATATGTTTTACAGTAGTGCTTTACAAGTAAGAATGGTGTTTCTTGCTCGAAGAACTTCGACAAGATGTGTGACAGTGAAGTAAAGTCAAACAAGACGCTGCAGCCTGATCCGTACTTGGCTGGTTTTTGAAGAGTCGTACTGCGCCTGGGACGCCTTCTTCTTTGGTTCAGATTCTCCTAGATAGCATTGAAATGTGTCACACCAGCATTTTAATGAAGAATTGAAGAGTTATTTACATCAGACATGGCTGTATAGGCTCAGTTCCCTTTGTCTTAATTAAAAAAACAATATATCTGTCGCCTCAACAGACCATTGCAACGTGTTTGCTTTTTTAAAAATATCTGTAATTGCTAATTACGTGTTCTAATGTAGAGGTCTTCATTAAAACTACCAGCAGATATACAGTTCACTTTTAATTGACCATCCAAGCAACGGAATCTATCGTCACCTTCACGAGGACCTTGGCTCCATTTGTCGTTTCTTCTAACTCATATTTGAGAGAAAACTTTGCTTTATATGAATCTGTTAAATAATTCCAGGTTTAACCAGATTCCAAGGATGCAGCAGGGGTAGGGGGCAGTGTTGGGCGAAATAGGCATAAATCACTTTAATATTTTTAATAATTATTTGACTAAGTTCATTCAGTACGGTTAGTCGTTGATTTACAGTCTATAGTCGACTAAATCGTAGATTAAATCATCATCATCAGCAGCCCACTCTAGTCCACTGCTGGACTAGATGCTGATAGACCTCTCCCAGGGTGCGCCATTGAGCCCGATCTTCGACTCTTTTCATCCAGACTCTGCCAGCCACCTTGCGCAGATCGTCGCTCCATCTAGCAGGGGGCGTCCTACACTACGCTGTAGATTAAATCGTCGAGTGAAATTAGTCAAGTGTAATTAATTCTGTGGTCGAGGCATACGCACTAGCGCTGCCAGTCGAAAAAAATCATATCAATTAACTAAGGCTTTAAAAAAAGTGTCTGGTATTAAGGTTCCACGAATGAAGAAGAAATTTTTAAAAATAATTATGTATTCTCATATTGAAACAATAACATACAAAAAGCGGAACTGTCAAAAGTGGTTTTAAAGCCACTTTTATTGTTTCAATATGAGAATACAGCGACGGGACGCTTCTTGGAGACAAAAGTGTTTCCAACTACTATACCTACCTAACATAATATTGTTTTTGCATTTTGTATTATAATTTAATTTGTATTTTTTTTAATGTATGGTTTTAATCTGGAATTTAATTTAATATAATTACTTATTTGAGAAATCTGTATTTGTTGACCTTAGGTGTAAGTATATAGACGATAAATAAATAAATTATGAAAAAAAAATATTTAAAAAAATTTCTTCTTCATTCTTGGAACCTTAATACCAAACACTTTTAAATGCCTTAATTAATTGGTATGGGTTTTTTTTTCGATTGGCGCCGCAGTGTGCGCAATGCCTCGTCTTAACTCTACTGGCTTATTAACACAATCACTTTTAACAAGCTGTTTCATCAGTCGTTTCATCCCTACATTCGTGCCTCGTGTCAACTAACAGAGCATTTCATCATCTTTTTAATGATGTTCATCAGTACCAGTTCTTCTTTCTTCTTTACATCAAAGTTGTAAAGAAATGTCTTTGTTTTAAGGTACATCACAGCCCGTTATTGTTGGGCTCGAACTACACTTCACAGCTGGACCACGCTATCCCGGTTCGTTGCACTATAAACTTTTCCGGCATTCGATCTTCAGTGTTTTCCTTCGATATTGTACGGATCCGAGTTGAATCCTAGATCTTACGTAAACGTCAAAACCTACAGTAGTTTCATGTTCCCCTAAATATTAAGGCTAGGACTTCACGGGTCCGGTTAGCTGCAACCAATCACATGCACTCCGTCCTCCCACCACTTGAAATCAGCACTTTGTGATTGGTAGCAACGAACTGAAGCGTGGCTGGAATCAGGGATGTTATGGAACTTCGTAACCGTACCCGAAACTATCTGATATCCGAAATTAAAAAAAACCGTAATCGAAACTGTATCCGAAATAAAAGTTTCGGATGTTATTTCGGATAATATTTGTCATTGCCGTTAGGGGCGGAGTTTAATTTAAAGTTAAGTTGAAACTATTCAATAATTTATTTAGTTTTCCTTTGCTACCACTTATTTAAACAATTCTGTAAAAAAGTCTAGCAAACACATAATATCCGTATCCGAAAATATTTCCATATCCGTAACCGTATCCGAACCCGAAAAAAAGTAAGTTTTTATCCGTACCCGAAACCGAAATCCCCCATAGTGGCTCCAATTACCGGAGATGCTGTATCACTCCGAGCTTCTGCCCGGGCACGAGGTTCGCCTCAAGGCCCGCACTCCACTCACCCCTCTCAGGGTTCGAGTGACGACTCGCTTGCTTGCAACCGAAATCTCATATCCGTAACAACGCTAGGTGGAACCGAACCCGTGCAGTCCTAGCCTAAGGTTCTTAGGATCAACACATATTGGGGGAGAGGCAGCGAAACTATCTTCTTTCCCATATATGAACCACTCCAGCACAACCAAGGACTGTTTGTCTACCAGAGCAGAGCTGTGTAAAAATCGACCAATAACTCGCCAATCGCATAATTTGCTCAGTGTATATAGGTATATGACTCGGCAGATTTTTCAACAGCATTGATACTCGTCAGAATACTCCTCTACATACTACCATCTGACATAAGAGTTTTTTTAGTGTTTTGTTTTGAGAAAAAATGGCATTCGCATTTACATGTCACTAGGTAGGCAGCCCAAAGCAAGTCAAACCCTAACCCATACCCAATCATCCACAGAACACCTACGGACAATGGCAGATTGTGTTCTTCATACTGGCGGGCACCTACATCACAGGGGCGTTGGTATTCGTGCTCTTCGGCTCCGGCGAGCTGCAGTCGTGGAACTCGCCAGCCAAGCCGGCTGCTGAGAAGGAGGAGCAGCCTCTCAATGAGGAGAAGGCGTGAGGATCATCAGGTGGCTGGGAAGTGAGATTCAGTTACTCATAGATTTTGCTATCGATTTTTTTTTGTAAAAAAAAGTAACTTGTGACAAAAATTTAAGTAGTACTTCTGCGATATTATAACGCTCAGAATGAGCTGTCAAACAGAGAGATCTCGTCGTTTGAAAGAGACAAAGACATCATAAATAACAAACGGCGAATTTAATGCTGATAATAGTCAACTTTATCAACGTGTTTCAATATTCAATGCTTTGAGCGATATCCTTATTCATGTATGAGCAGTTCTATATAAGCAGCCCACATAGCACATATAGTTCTAAATACGTAGTTCATAGTTCTCTAAGAACTAGACACCTTGTGCTATGTGGGACGCTAATAGAGTTTACTATTATAAAATAAAATCCGCCGCTTTGTCCGCAATGTTTGCGCCGACCCTTACCTCTTATCGCCATAATTTTGAATTTCACTTCCACTAGTAGATAGGAACGAAAGTTGTATTGTCAGATGCTAAGATTGTATTATTTTTAATATTGGTAGGTATAGTGTATAGTGTTTTTAATATTGGTAGTATAGTTGCTTACGGCAGGGCTGGTCCGAAAATTCAAAGTCGGTCAACGAGCTATGGAGAGGGCTATGCTCGGTATCTCATTGATGGATAGAGTTAGAAATCAAGTCATCCGTCACAAAACGCGAGTTACCGACATAGCTCATATGATTAGCAAGTTGAAGTGGCAGTGGGCTGGCCATGTCTGTCGCAGAACTGACAACCGTTGGGGGAGACGAGTTCTAAAGTGGATACCGCGGACAAGAAAGCGCAGTGTGGGACGCGGTCTCTGCCCGGTGGACCGACGACCTGAAGAAGGTTGCTGGCGATGATTGGATGAGGAGGGCGGAGGACCGAGTAATGTGGCGCGCTCTGGGAGAGGCCTATGTCCAGCAGTGGACAGATACGGGCTGATAGATAGATAGGTATAGTGTTATTGTTGTCTTGAATAGGTACCTGTTCCATAATTATTTTTTTAATACCTATGTACCTTTTCTTAAAATAACCACGTGTCAAAGAATCTGAACTAGATTTTGTCCGTTTCTTCTTTCATACAAATAATTATTTCTAGTTTTTTTACTTAGTTTTCTGACAATACAATTTTGTATGACTGAGTTTAAGTTTTGTTTCACTACTAAGTGTAGGAAAGTAGTCTTTGTAATCTTATGGAACTTAAAGTTCAAAGTGAGATTTTGGTCATAACATTATTCTCAATTTAAGTTTACAATGAGTTATGGTGACACTTAAATGTATGCAAGTGACATTCCGAACTATGATACCAGTAATAAGTTTAGGAATAGGGAATTAGGAAATCCATGTCACTTATTTTGTTAGGGAAAATACATAATTCCCTACAAGGGTGAATGTACCCATGAAATATGAATTTACCGGCAAATAAACTACAAATCGCCCAAAAAAAATTCGATTTAATAAAAATTCTATTTTGTATAAGTTGCAATTTTTCCGAATATCTTTTTTCGGGTAAATTACTTATATTCATGGACATTTTCACCCCAAATGAGTGATGTGTCTTCCCTGACATACCGTATAATTATTTTAGTGTCGTTTAAACCTGTTGTAAACCTTAGGGCTTGAAAACGGTACAAATAATACCGGTATTTTACCGATTAATTTAATCTTAAATTATACAAATACCGGATATTAAAATGAGTTCTAGTACCTACTAGGAAGTTTAGCATTTTTTACCGGTACAAAGAAAAACATCGATACAATTTTGGTTCTAACTCAATTCTTTTATTTACATCACAATTTCAAGGTTATCTACTCAATTTCTTACATACAGGGACTCATTTTGGTGTTAGGAAAAAATACCGGTAGGTACAAGAACCGGTATTTTCGGTACCGTTTTCAATTCCTGCTGTAAGTGCGAGAAATATTATTACTACTTCAACTTGCAATTAAAACTTGGAGTAGCAAGTTCATTTCTACTTAATTTTGATTCATAGTCATAAGAAATTAAAATTATTACTTTTAACTTTATATTTTTAGTGACTATGGGCCAAAAAGCACTGAAATTAAAAATAAATAAAAAAAAACTCAAAAAAAGGCTGTTAATGTTAATATTGTGATTTATTTATAACGTACCGGCTTGCGCAACGGACTCACGATTGTCATATTGTGTTTATACACTATGTGTACGTCGCAATAAGAATAATAACAAAGGATTAATGAAATTCTCAAAAACTTAAAGATCTGTAATCTGAAAGATCTGATTCCTGCTAATTTTCAAAATTAGCAGGAATTTTATCTAAAGTTGTTCTACTATCTATAGTCTGATTCATAAATTATGAATCACAGATTTACAGATGTGGTAATGATATTCTGTGTATCTCATTCTTTACGTCTGATACCAGTAGTGACATTGCTCGGTTAGTTCAATGAATTTTAAGTTTTTAGAAGATAAATCTGTAGAAAAAGATTCATTCTTATTGCGGCTGAAATGGTGACGATTATAACTTATAAAAGCCAGTATAGTCGCTTCACATCTACAAAACAATAACTTTACGCCATCTTGTGCGAACCACAACTCATGCTCAATTATTTAAATCCATTTGGACACCAGGAAAATGGTGTTGGTTACATCATGCTTTTACAATAACATTCAAAACACAATTCATGTTACACAAACACACTATAAACATAACTGGACAGGAGCGAACAGACCACCCGATTTACATTTTGGCTTTAAAAATTTGGCTAAAAAAGTAAAATTGTAGCAGCTGTAAAGGGGCTTTGTCATTTATCTAAATTAATAAATAATAAAATAAATATATCTGCTGGGATATATAGGGAAAAATGGAAAGGAGGAGGGGAGGCCTTTGCCCAGCAGTGGAACAGTGGCTATTAAAAAAAACTGCTGTAAAGGGGCATTGTCGTACAAATAATAATAATCAAAAATTATAGCTGCTGTAAAAGGGCATTGTCAATTGTCATAAAGTCTATAAAAATACAGCCATAAAATAAAGTTACTCGCTGATTAACTCTAATCCAAGGTAAATTTTGTACGAAAAACATAGTCATAAATGATCGCGCAAGTACGGCTTGGCAAAAGTTATTAAAAAAGAAAGACATCTGGCATTTATACAGATATAATTTCACCTGTTAATTTTGGAGGCATAAACGGTATCGCTCTATCGGTAAGTTTATGTCTCAGGTTCAAGAAACCCGACTCATTGCTAAAATGAATCGTTAGTCAGTAAGTGTTCAAGAAATCGCACAATGTAGTCAGTTGGACCCGCTTAGCTTTTGATAAAAATAAAGCGAATCTTTTTATGCTTGTAAAAAGAGATGTCGCTTATTTTTGGGTAAAATATTTTTTATGTAGGCAGGTTCTGCAATACCTAATTGTGAACTGGACATAGTTCTACAATATGGGAATAAATGTGGTGTCAGACTCAAATTTTGGTGTCGCTCGCGCCGTCCGGGTCCCGCCCGCCCTGAATAGGAAGACAGGGTTCCCTGTCAAAAAATTGATAGACCAGTCACCACAGACTCTATAGAATATGACACCACTTTTTTGAGACAGTATAAATTATAATTGATTATTTTTCTTAAGAGTTTTCAGCCAGTTGTTTTCGGGAAACTAAAATATTTGTTTTATCAGAACCTGCCTATATACACGGGGTATTCACAAGGAGAGACATGTCCAGTGGACTGATAGGAGAATGCATATTATTGCTTAGCGATCGTACTGATAGTTATAAAGATTATATAGTGTGATTTACAATGATTCCGGGGACCAAAATGGGGGACAACTGTAGGCCTGGTATGCCAAGTTTTGGCTTCATCTAAGAAAAATATGGTCAAGACACCGAATGGTAATTAATTGAGTTAGTAACTACATTTTACCGGTATATATTGCTGTAATATTTTTCCGGTAAAAAGAATACTGTACCGGTGTCGAAATTACAAGTTGTGTGTATTGAAAGTTGATGGGATGTTACGGAGCTTCGACTCCGACTCCGAAAGGTCGGAACTTCGGATTGATTTTACACCTCCGACTCCGATTTTGGCTTCGATAATTTTGAATCGGAGGTTATACCGTAGATTTGTGAGCAAACATATTCAAATATCAATATTTTATTAAATAGTGTAGGAATACATTTATGTATTATTATTTATGTATTCCTACACTACTCTCTAAAGGAACATGTTTTATTGCCGCAAACGTCTTCATAAAAATAAATCGGCCAGATCAGCTATAAAAATTAAAAAACGGTTTAAAATTTGAAATTCTTCTGAACATCTCTCTTCTACCTCCGACTCCGGTTCCGAATCCGGTTCCGACAAATTTAAAACCTTCGGTTTCGACTCCGGTTCCGGTAAAACCACCTCCATAACATCCCTAGTTGAAAGTACCGGTATTTTTAACCGGATAATATCTGTTTTTGGTCGGTAAATATTATACATTTATAATCGGTACAGCAACAAGATGCACTGATCTTTAAATCGCTTGGCATACCACGCCTACCCACAACTACTTCGATTTCTTGTTATTACAATTTTATTAAGTACTATTTAACTAAGTATCAATTTATTTATTTTTCTACGTCGGGAGTTTAGGAAAATTCACAGTCATTCATTCAATTGTACCAGTGGCATGGACGTGTGGATACATAGAACGGATTGTATCAGGTGTAATATTAGGTACCGTGTTTATCGCTTGCTTTTAGTATTGGTAACAGTTTAATTAAAAGGTTAGCACATTTTACTACAGGTCGCCAATTCTCGCAGAGTTCGACATACAAAAGTCGAGCGCTACGAACGTCTTGTCACGCTCACATCGTGTGAGCCTGAATGAGATAAGACTAATGTCGAATTCGACATTCCACCTGCGAGAATCGCCTTCCAGAGCCTGTCATTTTTTTGTGACGGCCTCTTACCAAATAATGCATGTCGATAGAAGACGTGATGCGAACAAAAAATTGAAATTGAAAACGTTTATTTAGCACTTCTTCTTTCGTGTTGATGATCCGAATTAAATTTTTCCCGACCAGAAGGCAGCCACATCGATAGCCCTCTGGATAGCACTGTAAATACCAGAACACAATACAGAAGTATACAAAGATTAATACATGCAGGACAAAACATCCGGTGCGGTACAGTGCCAAAAATGGTACACCAGTTCAGCATAATGCTGAGGCAAGCCACAGTGCTAATTTTCAGCTTGCCCCTCAGTGTCTGAAACAAGTCCTATCGAAAAAAAATTATTTTAAATCGTCTCAAGAAAGAGTTTTTCAGTGTTGAATATTCGGTTTCGAGTCGTTTTAGAAAGGCACATTGTTGTTCGTATTTATGGCCTCTGTTGATATGCAATGTTACCTAAATTTTAATTAAATAATAAATTTCGTTTTTAAATTTTAGTTATATTTGGACATGACTTGATACCGTGCTTGTGATAAATACTAGAATTTTTATACACCTGTATACTAACGTTACAGTAACGTTACTCTGTAGATCTATGATCGACTCGTTCAAAAACCCTGACCATAGACAAGTCTCGTTACTTTTTACCGTAAGACGTAGATATTAAGGTTGCCATTTTCGCGCTTAGCTTTATTACAAGGGACAATGCATCGTTTTTTTTTGTGCATTTCTACAGCTGTGATAAAGAGGTTTGTCTATGGCTATTTAATGTGAACGCTCTCAAATATCACAAACGCACTGATTTTGAATATCGAATTAATACGGCTATTTGTAGTTCCTAAATTACGAGCAGTATTTTCGTGTTTTGTTCTCGATTTTGTATTTTTTTAAAGGATTCCACAGACAATATATTCTCCTAACGATTGCAGGGTAAACAAATCCATAGAGTACATTTTAACAACAAATAAAATATCTAAGATATATTAAAATTTGTCTGTGGAACATTAGTTTATGAAAATAATTCATATAAACTAAAATATGTAAAATATAAGTATTTAACCAATAATTTTATTTAAGGAAGAGTTATGTGAAATATATATTATTTTCATGCGACTTTTTATAACTACTTTCAAAATGGATTTTTAAAAATAAAGGTGGATTACACTCAACAAAAACAGGCTAAACGTTGTAAATTTTATTGTCAAATTCAATAATACAAATTGTCAAATTTATAAGTAATAACCTTAAAATATAATATAAACATATCTTCTTCTTCTTCTTCTTCTGGTCCTAGAACACCTAGTGGTGCATAGGCCTGGACAATATTCTTCCACCGCGCTCTGTCCGATGCCGCAGACTCTATGGTTTCCCAGGATATTTTAGCCGCATCCAGGTCGTTTTGAAGACTACGTTTCCATGTAGCCCTGGGTCTGCCCCGATTGCGACATCCTCCTGTTGGTTGCCAGTTCAAGGAGGCGTAGGCGATGCTATTTGGGCGACGTAAGGTGTGCCCTATCCACAACCATTTCCTACGGCGGATCTGTTCAGATAAGGGTTTTTCACGCGCCATAGCCCACAGGTTAACGTTAGAGATTGTTTGCGGCCAAAATATATCTTAAAGTACACTTTACAAAGTCATTTTTTTCACTCTACCACCGCGTGAGTCAGCACATCGAAAACAGTGAGGGGAGAATCTATGGGCGACGGTGACCCGTTTCCTCGTCTGCTTTCCTTATTTAATAAAAAAAGTAAACATATATGTGTCAAAATCCTTAATCTAATAAACAGCCCCGAGTCGCACCCGGCGGGAATGTGCCCATCACGCTGGCAGCGTTTCCACGCTGAATAGCCAGCGAGATGCGCTGCACCGGGTACGACTAGGCGCGGGGGTCACCTGAGCGCTCTCTCAGTTATCGGCCCAAACCTCGGACAAAATCCTTGGCCTCCGTGCACCATACGCCCGTGGTCGAACGAAAATATAGGCCGTTTCGAGCCCCGCGTACTTGACATGTTTTTGTTCCCTATGCTAAGTTTAAAATGAAAAAACGCTTATAATTTAATTGTGCTTAAAGTTAATACATTTTAAAATTGAGTGTTAAACTCTTCTTAAAATTTAAAAACTATGTTAATGGAACTGTATCCTCGATGCTACTCGCCGTGGCCGCGGTTCTTTAACTTAATGGTGTTAATGTGGGCTAACCATCATTCTTCTTACAACTGCATTTGTCAGATTGTTTTGAGAATCAGATATTGAGACGAATCGTCCTATATCCAAGCCTGGTGGCATTTCTCTTCTCTCGTTCTTGTTGCCAACCAAACATCCATGCTGGTTGTACTTGCGGTATGGCTTCGATACAGCACCAGTTGGTGTTGTCGTTTCCAATCGCAATTTTCTCTAACTGATATCCCATAATATATGAGGCACCAAAAGAGGTGGTAGAACTAGCGTTTGCTGAAGTCTAGGTCTAATGATGAGATCAGTCCATTTCGCTGCCGGGTCTACATTCTCGACTTTCGGTACGGATCGAATTAGTTGGATAGCGTCACCATCCATTGTAAGGGCGTTCAGTTTGACCTTCTCATTACGGAATGTTGGACATCCCGAGAAGTAGTCGCTGACTCTGATGTTGTAACGTGTTCCTACTATTTGCTCACTAAAAGCTGTTGCAGTTATCCCGACTGATTCGAAAACTATTCTGACTTCTTCTTTTCGTGTGCCTATGGTTCCAAAGGTCCCCCAGTTAGTGACCGGGTTGCTCTGGTGTTCCGTGGCAATACATGAAAGTTTGGCACGGGTTGTGCCGCTATCGATGCTTCTGCCATTAGTCTCCACTCCACAGATCTCCTCACAGTCTCCACAGATTCCCATTGATGGAATCTCTTCGTAGAGTGTGTGAGTCATATCATCAATTGCTGCTGAATGATAACCTCCAAAGCCTTGCACTACCGTCGTTGGAAGCTGATGGTTAGATAGATGGATGGTTTTACCCGTCGAATCTTTCATCTCACCAATGCCTTTCAAAAACAAGTAGATGGGTTGCGGTGTGTTATATTCGTGCTGCATTATTGATTTACAGAACTCTGTTTCTTGGAAGGTCAAATTTGTGTTTCCACGTTTGGCCTTAATATCTTATAAACGTGCCCATAGCTTTGCTGTACTGTAATACATCAACATGCCTTTGGTCATTTGTTTATTTAGATTTGTGTCATCTCCTCCGATGGAAGAGTAGACCTCTTCAACTATCTCAGGTAGTCTCGCGTATGACGGCGTAACCTCCTGGTTTACGTTGAGTTCCGTGACGGCGACATCTATTCCAAAAATTGACTCTGCCCATAAGGGACTGGTCTTTTGTGGAGTAGGGTTTGCTGCTTTGTCAAGGGCTGTCGGTGGTGTTACTTCTTTTTGTTGAAGGGCCATCCGTTTTGGCTTTGGTTTAGGCCCATCAAATTTCTTTCCGATTTTACTCGGGTCAAATGTTTCTGGTTTGCCTCTATAACCTGGTGCCATTTTCTTTATCTCCTCTGGAGTGTAAAGTTTTCGGGGTGCATTTGCGTTCGCTTGTGCGTTCATTTTTCAAAGTATTCTCTTTAGCGTTCGGCGTATAATAAATTGGGAACAAAATAACGTGGAAGTCTTCTTTAAATTCCATTTTGAAAGAATTAGTTCATTTATCATAAGTAGTAAATAACATGAATCATACCAATATTATAAAGAAACGGTTGTCTATTTGTAAGAAACAAACATAATAAACAAAACCATATAATGTTCAATAACATGCCTATTATATTACTTTCCATTATAAAAAATCTTAAAAAATAAAAAATAAATGTATGTTCGAGTGTGTTTGGGCACTATTGCTATTATTAATATTAATATTAATAATGAATAATCATTATTAATCAAATAATGATTATTCATTATTTGATTATATTATATTTCACTAAAAATGATAGCTTTTTGTATTAATGTCTATTAAAAATCGAAATATCTACATAATACTTTGATTTCTTGCCGTGGTTCTTGAATTATTAGGAGAATTTAAAATCCGCGCCTAAGATCCGTCTCTCAAGCGTCGGTGGCACAGTGGCTAGGACACCGGACTCCCATGCCGCAGGTCCAGGTCCGAAACCGTGCAGTGCCATGTACCAATGAGTTTTTCGTATTTTTCGAAGACTTGCTTACATTTATTAGAGCAGTCACTAACGGTGAAGGAAAACATCGCGAGGAAACCTGCACACTGAGATGGCCAGTGTGTAAAATGGGCTAGGCACAAAAGATCCTCAAGGGTCGAAGTGCCGCTGGGATTATTCCCGGCCCCCTATCGTAAGATAAGATCGGTCTTAAGAAATACCTAATTATTAACTTTGGTTTTTAAATTAGTATTTGTTTTGGTCCTACTCATTTGTGGGAAATTCAATGGTCTTTTTGGGGGAAAACAAAAAAAAATCCAGTATAACATTTGAGTTTAATCCGATACCATCACTGGGACATTCTTTTAAGTACATCCCCACTGTTTAATATTTTTCGAGATATATATTTTTTAACTAACATTTTTACAAAAGGTAATTATAATACGTATTCTAAAAATTTAGTACGAATGACAATTTCCGAAAAGGAAGGAGTATGCGTGTTTAGTTATAAGACAATATTTAAAGCGCATAGTTTATTAATCTTATTACTGAATCACTGCAGGTGAATCTTATTCGTAAGTTAACAAATTGTTAATGGTGTCGTCATGACATTTCTGTAAGTACTTTGTGAAATATTTTTTTTGAAAATAAAGTTTTTACGAAAATAACAATTGTATTCTTATTTAACCTCATTTGAGCCAACCGTTAATTATCTGATTAACGCTAATCCGACTTCAATGTTGTATGAAGTGTAGGCAATTCGAGAGTTATTCCAGAATTAAATTATGGCGCGGCGACTTAGTATTCTTTTTTCCTCTTTCTGTATAGGGTCATACATAAACTCACACGTCCATAATCCCCGAGGAGGTAGACAGAGGAACCACTTTCAATCACAGGTAGTTCCCACTTTTCGCCGTAAGATTTGGCGGACAAACGTGATAGGTGGCGAGCCTACCGCCGTCTACTAGGTGTAGAATAGTATGCACTAAGATATAGGGTCGGTGGTCTAGTGGCTAGGACTACGGACTCCCATGCGGAAGGTCCAGGTTGCAAAGCCATGTACCAATGTGTTTTTCGGATTTTTTCGAAGACTTACGTACGTACCGACTGCTCTAACAGTGCGGAAAACATCGTGAGGGAACCTGCATGTCTGAGGAAATAAAAGTTTCCGAAGGCGTGTGTAATCTACCAATCAGCACTGGGCCCGCTCTTGGGCCCGTACCCGCTTGTGTTAGGGGAGGCCTGTGCCCCAACAGTGGGGACTTAAATAAATAGGCTGATGATAAATTAATGATGAAGATATAGGGTCAATGGTATTAAAACTAGAAATGTTTGTCGCAATCGCAATATATTTCGTTAAATATCACATGAGTGCATTTTAATTCTAATATAATTTTTAATTGAATAAACCGCGTTGCTTGTAAACTGTTACATTTAGTAATTATTAGAGCCAACGTTGTGCCAGGCGTTGTGTACACAGCGTTGGCCTAAGGACACAGATTGAAATCTTACCGTCAGTTGCACGAAACGTCCTTAAAGTCAAGTTTTCATTAAACATTTTCTATAGCTCTATATAGAGATGACACGAGACTTAAGCCTTAACATTAAGGACGTTTCTTGAAACTCACAGTTAACTAAGTATTTAAAATTACTGATTTGTAGTGCAACATAAAACTGGGTACCTAGGAATCTATGTGTAATTAACAATTATTTACAAGATAATTCATTTCTTAGTATAATTTGGATTTTGAGCTATTATTGGAATTTCTAGATTGTTTCTAAAAACTATTACCTAGACAGCCAGCCAATACTGACTTCTAACGCACGTTCGAGCAACAGCGATTATTTAAGTTTTATTTAAACAATTAAAATGGCATCTAAGAATGATAAAATGATCGTAATCAGCTTATAATTAGCCTTACAGGCCTTCGCTGTGCGACGCGTGCGCACGGTTCATAATCCATGGCCTAGTAATTAAGTTAAAACGTCAGTGAAAGAACACGCAGTCTGTTACTCTAATATCTGATCCCCCTTTACTTAGACCATTGAGGTTTACTCAAAAATTACTGGTTCGATTGTAAATAAATAAATAATTTATTTATGAATACCATATGTACATAAATTACACTTAAATTAGAACTTCCCGGCTACTAAACTAGCTTACGCTGTATCTTAACAGCCGGGTTCTTCCCATACAGTTTTTTTTTTAAATTATTGTTCCAAACGGTTACATAGGTATATAGTTCTATTTATGTATACCAGTAAAGATTTTTTAGATTGAACACTAGTTTTCAAGAAAACCTAACAGTTTAATAATAATAAATTCTTTATTTTCAGGCAATAAATTATATAGGTAACTATACAAAAGGCCCATAGATATATTTATATAATTTTTTGGGGCTCTTCCTGTGAGGTGTACATTCCACCTCTCGGTTCCTCCCGTCACAGCAGCGTGCGGCCATAGCACGTTGCTGCCTTCCCCAGGGTCGCCCTCCAACCCTGCCCTGGATCATCGTTTGGAGACGATTCATGTCTTAACTCAGAGGGTCAGATTTGAGGGTACCACGATATCGACATGCCCGCGCCGTGCGCACGGCTCGCACAACGTTGGCCCTAACTGTAAAAAGTTTTCCAAGCAACGCCGCGGAGCTAGCTAAAGTCTAGATTCATACAAACTAAATAAATAAATAAGTAATTATGTAACTGCTGAACTCTTAAACATTACTTGCGTTTTGTACTAAGCGTGGTTTGCGTGATCCCTACCGCGAGACGGAGAAATATTAAGACAAATATTGTTACAAGTTGAAAGGCATAGCAAGTTACAGTCATCGCCCGTCCACTCGCCCGCCCACTTGCCAGAACTTATGCTTCAAAAATATAAATCTGAAGTTATGCGAGATAAAAATACAGGTTATAATTATCATGTTTATTTTACGCCTTTCATTACTTTTCATGTTCTTGATTCCTCACATACTCGTACAAGAAATAATGGTAACTATGGTAACTAAGAACTTCTCTAAATAATGGTAACTAAATATTTCTCTGTCGCACGTCCTCTAAGCTATTCGTAACAAACTATACTCTCTCTAGTTTAAACTAACTTTATTATCAACATTACGTTTTATTACAGATCGTAGGTATTTAATAAGCGTGATTTTTTAAATCTAAAATAACCATAGCGTTGAAATGTTTGGTATTTTCAAAGTTGTCAAAACATATCCACAAGACAAGAAGCCTGTAGTTACTTACATATTTTATGACAACCTGTACAAAGGTCTAAATACATACGCAGTCCTAAGATTCTTGTTTGTTTTTTAAGGCAAAGGGAACTAAGCCCATACAGCCATGTCTGATGTAAACAACTCTTTCAAGTCTTCATTAAAATGCTGGTGTGACACATTTCAATGTTATCTGGGTGAATCTCCCACGCTTCTGCACTATCCGAATCAAAGAAGGCGTCCCGGACGCAGTATGGCTCTTCAAAATCCAGCCAAGTACGGATCGGGCTGCAGCGTCTTATTTGACTTTACTTCACTGTCCCACACATTAATCACATTTAGTAGACGTTCTTCGAGCAAGAAACACCATTCTTACTAGAAAAGCACTACTGTAAAACAATTTGCAAGACAAAACGAAACAAAGCTGACGTGGATAAAAATCGTGTGAAAGGCGCGGGAGAAAACCGCAGACTTAAGAATAAGCATTTCTTTGTACCCAACCTATCATAGTGCATACAATGGCTTCGATTCCGAGGCTCAGCTAAAAAAAAATACCACATCATTACAGAAGTAAACAAAATATTTGTATACGATAGCCCAAATAAGATAAACACGCTGATATCTATCCTAAACATCTAAAATCATTTTGTAAATAATAAAATCTCAGATATGACTTCCAGTTGACCGTGATAGACAAACGTAACGTATCGTATTTTGTCAAAAGTTTTAGGAATCTGGAAATAATGAATTAGTGCATGAAATACTAGAAAAAAATTACAATTATTTTCACGTACTTCTTCTTCTCTGTCCATTTGAAATTAAGCAAAAAAAATATCATATGAAGCAGACTGAATAAGAACTCCTTCATACATGGGGGAGGCCTTTGGCGACCACTTCGGAATCAATGCCAACGATTCTTTAGATTTCTCACCATAAAATCTGAACACTTTTAGGTCTACGTATTGTATTTACAAATAAAGATATAAGGTATACTCTGACCAGGAATATAAACCCTCGCCATGTTGCGGAATTATATGGAACTATATTTTTATTCACAGCGAACTCCATAACTCAGATTATAAAAGTACCAATGGCGCTCTTGACAGGGTTTTTATATTTCTGATCAGGGTGTAACAAAAATACTTACATAATCACATGGTAACAAATAAATAACTATTAAAGTACATAATGAGCTCGATCTAAGTAAAATCTAAAAACCGAAATAATTAAAGTATAGTAATATCTAAATTAGGATTTAACTTTACAGAGGTCACTCTGAATATCATTTCATGATATTAAATAACATTCTAAAATATTCCAACCTCAGACAACTTTGTTCCCATAAAAACAAATTAATTTAATTTCCAATTTCACATCAAGATTAAAAGTACGTATAGACTAGAATAAAAACGATTCGAACAACTTTTAGTGAAAACGTTATACCAGGCGTGCGCACGCCGCGGTGCACATCCATTGCTCGTTATGACGTTAAAACGTCAAGGAAGGTACAAGATAACGAGCAATGTACCTGCTTACAGTAGAGAACCATCAGGCTATACCCATCAGTACCATGTCGCTTTAACTTAACTATGTAGGGTTTTTGGGCAAATCCTTTCCAAAATCCCGTCCACCATTAAAGCGAATTCAATACCTCGCTGTGCCGGCACAAAACCCGTGTGAAAATCGCGAAAATAATTAAATAAAAAGGAAATGTGATCACCAGTGGTGGATTTCCCGACTCTCAGTAAGTCCTTCGTTGCCCTACTTGAATATATCATGTTTTTAGACCATTTTGGTCCTTCGAGCCGGATACACTTATAAACTTATTGCGACAGAGTTCAACGGGGTATAGCTCGATGTGTTCCACTGTACGGCTCGCACAGCGTTGGCCCTTAACGACTAAAACAACGAATTGGTCAATCAACACTAGAATTACACAACAGTGAATATAATAATAATTAAAGGGGAAACATCGAGACGATAATTTGAAAATTTGTAAGTTGATAATTGACATAATTATGAAGATAATTCGAGAAATTCTAAAGGTACATTATAAAACACATCAGGGTGCTAGGCATGAGTTTACTAAGCTATAATATCAGAAATAAGCGATACAAAGAAAATACCACCGGTGGGATTTGAACCCACACCTCCGGCTTAAGACGAGGCATTGCGCACACTAGCTCCGCCAATCGAAAAGAATCATATCAACTAATTAAGGCATTTAAAATTTAGTGTCTGGTATTAAGGTTCCACGAATGAAGAAATTTTAAAAAATAATTTGGATTATCTTATTGAACCAATAAAAGCGAAACTGATAAAAGTGGCCACTTTTTAAATTCTTTTCTTCATTCTTATTGTTTCTTCTTCTTCAGACGTGGAACCATAATACCAGACACTTTTTTTTAATGTTTAATATTTTTTTTTTCGATTGGCGGCGCTAGAGTGCTGGTGCAGAGAGAGACTGGTCTTAAGGTGGCGATCAAGTCACGCGGCGATTTTTCTTCCTCATAGGAATCTATATCTAAATATAGATTCATTTAGGTAGCTGTTACTGACTGCTAGTGCCTGACTTCTGAGTCAAAGCGCCATATATAGCTGCATATTCGTTGAAAATATTAAAATGGGAAATTAGTTCATTTTTACAATTTATTATCTTTTTTTTTATGTATAACTAAACCCGCATTTGACCTCGATCTCGCCTGATGGTAAGCGACGATGAGGTCGACGATGGAGCATGCGGGTCCAGTAAATGCCTATTCACTCTGACCTTGAAGATCTAGACTTAAATTCGTATATACCCGAACTTTAGAATCTTATTAAAATGTTTAATGAGCCTTTTAGTTATTATAAGTCCCAGCACCCTAGTGTATTACATAAAAGTACGTTATAATTTAATTGGATCATTAATAATTTAAACTTTGGGAAAGCTTTTGAAACTTTAACAGCGTGCAAAGCTGTGTGATTAACGATAAATAATTTCAAACAGTGTCCGTTTCTATATATAATTTCAAACTTTGTCACTGCACATAGGATTTTGTAACGAATACGTAATTGGCGACAGAAAAAATTGGCAGCGATTCTGGCGTTTCACTCGCTTAATGAGGGATTTTCCGACAGCTTCCAATCAACTCAACAGATGGCGCTGATTGTACACTGGAATATAAAAATGAGCTAAAATATGGGTACCTAGCATGTACCTAGGCCATAAAATTTGAATTAAAAAATCGATATATCTTTGTTATACTCATACCCATACTCATACCATTTATTGCTTTTCATGTGTTACAATTGGTCTTAAAAATGTATATTATCTGGTCATACATGAAACCCTGAATAGGGCACCGCAATATTAAATAAGAGATTATAATATTTTAAAATAGTAATAAATACTAACGAGATAAATTGAATTATTTATTTATTTGCTCATAGTTCTTGTTATCATTGGGAAATTATGAATTCGATGAATATCTATATTTTTACAAAAAGCTACGTACTATGCAATGAAAAACCATTAAGTCAAAACACCTCTGGAATATAAAAATGAACCAAAATATGGGTACCTAGCATGTACCTAGGCCATAAAATTAGAATTAAAAAATCGAGAGTTCTTTGTTTGTAAAACGTCACCCTCACTCCTACACAAATTAGTATTATGAGTAAGCGAGACAGTATTTAGATTTAGATGTAGCTGTCTGCCAGAATCGACACCAAATAACAACCATTTACATTAGAGTCACACGCAGGAAATGGTATACAAGGCCAAAAGATTGAAATTTGTTTGAAACTTCACAGCCGATTTTAAAAATTCTTTCACTACGATAAAGTATATAGATACTTTGTACATAGGTAACAGTATGCTGTCGCCTAGTGTGGAGGCCAATGTTTTTGAATAATTTTAATGTGACAAAGTAAATTAAAAAAAAAAACTTATTTTTTTTATTCGTCACAAAATCTCAGCTGGTGTGACGAAGTTCCCGAAACGGTCACAAATAAAGAGCAGCACCATTTACTTGATCCGTACCAACCGTGTCGTGTCTTTTATTATATACTACGCAATTCCTTTAGGAACTATTGTGTTAGTGCAAAATTAATTAATTCTTGTGTACAAGCTTCACTATTCGCGAATTGTATGGGCTGGTTTACTGTTCTATTTGGTTTATAGAGATTTTTTTTAAATATTCTATGTAAATAATGGCTTCGAATACCGGGTGGCCGCCAAATCTAACCCAAAATGAAACTGTCACTAGATTGTGTACGAGTGACCGGGAAGTTTCGTTTAGCGTTCACCCCGGAATCGATGCTTATAATAAACTATGTAAATGATCTGTAGAATAGATGCTAAGTTCATTTTTTGACAATGAATTTCAAAACTCGACTCTTCATAAGTATGAATAGTCAGTCAAAAAAGGATCTGATCATTTGAATTGCGACAATCGCTCAATCTTCCACTCAACACTTCAGCGCAAACAAAATTTTGGACCACTCCAGAACAAGCTTAGTTAGAGTGGATAATAAAGAAAATCAGTAAATTGTGAAAATATCACTGTCTTTTTAATAATTGTATTTACAATTTCCTGGCCAGGTCTTTTACTTGTAAAATAGTTAGGTATTTTGTAATTTTAGTATTACATTAGGAATTTATTTAAACATAATAACTTCTTCTTTCGTGTTGATGATCCAAATTAAATTTTTCCCGACCAGAAGGCAGCCACATCGATAGCCCTCTGGTTGGCCTCGAAAAGGTCCTCCCGCGTGCAGGTGGTCGGACACGCGGGACAGCAGAGCAAGTGCTCCATGGTTTGAGGGGAGACACCACACTCGCACTTTACTTGATCGCTGGAAAACCCCCAATCTTCTGATAAGGGGCCGGGAATAACCCAGCGGCTCTTCGACCTTTGTGCCTACCCCATTTACCCCACACTGATCATCTCAGTGTGCAGGTTTCCTCACGATGTTTTCCTTCACCGTTAGAGCAGTCGGTAAATTTCGTAAGTATTCGAAAAATACGGAAAACTCATTGGTACATGGCACTGCACGGTTTTGAACCCGGACCTCCCGCATGGGAGTCCGGTGTCCTAGCCACTGTGCCACCGACGTTCAACAGCTTATTACTTAAGCAACGCGGCGTACTCCCTATACATTCCTGGTCGAGCTTTAAATTGTTTTATGAACCAAATAGGACAGTAAACTAACCCCTGATCCTTACCCTATGTCCAACTTACTGACTCGAAGGCATGTCATGAAGAGTTGAGAACTATAGTTAAACCTTCGATAAGTTAACAGAAAACACTTCTATCAACCAGAAAACTAACTGAATAATATTGAACTCTATTCAACGAAAAGTGACCTGGGACCCAATTCGCCTAAATTACAACGTTTGCAGTTCTATTTCTATCCAATTTCAAATTTCTCGTTCCAATTCTATTTGGACACCAAATCGCATTCTGCTGACGCATAACTCTACCACTGCCACCTTTCCATTTACTGTCGATCGGGCAAAAGTAACCCGCAGGCCTAGCGTGGCGATTATGGCATTACCTCCCATGGATAGCGCAAAAGAAGAGCCGAAGATCGGGCTCAATGGCGCGCCCTGGGAGAGGCCTATGTCCAGCAGTGGACTAGAGTAGGCTGCTGATGATGATGATGGGCAACAGTACCTCGGGAGGAACTTATGTTCGATCGTTATATTTGACAGTTGAAGCGTTTTGTTACAGTTCAACTGCGATTCAGTATAAACTAAACGTGGTAGAATGCACAAATACGTTACTGTTCGATCGATCGTTTACTCGATCGGAACTAGTGGATAGTAGCATACGAAACACGTCATAACGATGCAGTTTAGATTCTATTTAGTTACGTTGTATTTAGTGGAATCGATCTCCTGATACTTTTTATGGTGACAGTACATTAAATTATGGGGAAGGCAAAGGCAAAGCACCCCATTAAATCTGTCACGAGAGTCGTTCTATGTGATTAATTCCTTAGAATGATCACGACCCTCAGCAATGAGGAATGCGACTTAGAAGAAGAGTACATTTAAAAACAACGTTTAGAAGCATTTTCTGTTAAATTGTCGATCTATATTATTATCTATTTCATTACTCTAAGTTATCTATAAAGTTGAAACAGCTTTGCGGAATTTGTATAAAATTCATGTTTTAAGGATCCGTATTTAAATATAGTGTGAATGAGATAAAAAGGTCGTTGTTATGATTATATACAGGGTGTAAGTTCCCTCCAAGAGTCAATAATCAACTTTTAATAATCATGGGAATTTTTACCCTTCAAAGGGACTCCACCCTGTATAAGCATTGAGAAATACTTGTTTTATGTTACGAAGGCATTAGAATATTACGTAGAGTACTTAATGTCGTTATATTATTATAATAATTGATATAAAAAGGAATGGAATGTATTATTTAGTCTCTTTAGGAAATTTTTAAAATGGATCTATTCACAGAAATAAATCAAGATAGAACGGTGACGCGGGCGAGCTGCTATATTAATCGTGTCATCATTTTCATAAGCTACGCCCCCAAAGTGACGTCATTACGAACGAAATAACCTCCTTTTGATCGATTCACTGTCGTACTGTTGTTCTTACATTTACAAACAGCACAATAAGTCATTTTTAGCACAGCCGCGCTGATCAGTCCGGGTTGAAAACTAGGCGCTGAATGAATGAAATCTTGCAGTATATTTCACCGGTCTATCTTGATTTATTTCTGTGATTCTTTTCATTGGAACTGTAAAGGCCGTCTTAACAGGGACCGAATGTGATTACCTGAATCCTATTTTGAACACAAAATGCGTGCTGATAAGGTAGAATTTACAATAAATATTTTTAAAGACCAAACTTTATTACAGATTCTATCTTGACAGCATGTGTTTTACGTTCAATTTTGCACGTTCTTATTCTTAATACTTGCGGTTGTTGGTACTTGGTGAAACTTGTAGTACATGATTAGACTTAAATAATATACTGTTTCACGGGTTTTTACTGTGTTTTATTAATTACGACCGGTTTCGTTTACACATCTTCAGGTATTTGTTTATATTATATTGTTTATTATAAACAAATACCTGAAGATAAACGTGTGTAAACGAAACCGGTGGTAATTAATAAAATACAGTAAAAACCTGTGAAACAGTATATTATTTGAGTTTTTTTTTAATGTACTACTAAACCCGCATTTGACCTCGATCTCGCCTGATGGTAAGCGACGATGAGGTCGACGATGGAGCATGCGGGTCCAGTAAATGCCTATTCACTCTGGCCTTGAAGATCCCAAGGTTGTAGGTTTCGGGAAATACAGACGCCGGCAGGCTGTTCCATTCCTTAGCCGTTCGCATAATGAACGAAGAAGCAAATCGCTTCGTACGAGCAGATGGGATATCACCAACATGAGGATGGAACCCCTCCCCGCGCCGTAGTCCGAAGGCGGAATGGAGATGCTGGAATTAGGTCGTGCAATTCCGATGCGCACTCTCCGAAATGTATCCTTTAAAATACCGATAGACAGGCAACCTTGCGCCGATGTTCTAATCTAATCATAAACTTATTCTTATTTCACACCCTGTATATCCATTTGACTTATGGATACCATTCTGAAATGCCTTCGTAACCAGCGTTATATTTAGTAGCATACATTCGGAATCAGAAATCTGTAAATGTTCAGTTAAAATAAGTAATATTATTTGACAAAAATCAGAATAGGAAGGAAGCTTGCCGTGATAACACTGTTTAGTATCGTTTGTAATTATTTTTTGGTACTAAAAGACCCAGGGCTACGTGGAAACGTAGTCTTCAGAAAGACCTGGATGCGGCTAAAGTATCCTGGGAAACCATAGAGTCTGCGGCATCGGACAGAGCGCGGTGGAAGAATATTGTCTCAGCCCTATGCACCACTAGGTGTTCTAGGACCTGAAGAAGAAAATTGGTACCAAAAATTAAAAACAAAAGTAATCTAAAATTGTAGGAACCTTCAGTCGAATCAGGACATTCCGCATTTTTTATTTATTTTAATGAATATTTACAGAAAATAGGTCGTTTTTTACAGAAAATAGGTCGCTTTTACAGAAAATAGGTCGTTTTTTAGTATTGAAATAAATGGATAAGATTATTTTGAAGGAACATTTTTTTCCAATTTCGTACATATATGTACTAAATATAACGTTGTATATAACAACTGTAATATATTTGTAGATTGTAGACATAATTATTTGAATGTTAAATATTATTTTTAATTTTTTTTACATATTTATAGTGGAAATTGACAGAAAACAATTATTTATATTATAATTGACAAGTAAATTAACCTGTAAATAATAATATTTACCACATAATTTTTAAAGTCTAGTATAATATGACACAGATATATCTTTCTAGCTCAAAAACATTGCTAAAGTAAATTTTATTTGCAAGAAGATATACAGTCAAACCTGGGTAAGTGAGAAACCTCTATAAGTGAGAGTAATAGCCAGGACCCGTCATTTTAAGCTCCCAAAACGTCTATTAGCGAGAAACAGAACCTCTGTAAGAGAGAGTCGTTTTTCCCTCATGGACCTCCGTGAGTGAGACTGCTACTTATCTATACCTCTATAAGCGACAGTCGAGCTTTATTTATTTATTTTATTTAGGAGGAACTATAGCTACATGTACATGTACAGAGATGTGGTGTTGGAGGAGGATGGAAAGGATAAGCTGGACAGAGAGAGTGACAAATGAAGAGGTACTGACGAGAGTAAAAGAAAAGAGAAACATCTTAAAGACTATTGAAAATAGAAGGGGAAATATGGTGGGCCACCTTATACGACACGACGAATACATAAGAAACCTTATAGAAGGAAAAGTTGAAGGCAAGCGGGGAAGAGGAAGACCGAGGATAAGCTACTTCGATCAAATCAAAGAGAAGGCTGGCGTTGCGTCGTATAAGGAGGTCAAGGAAAGGGCCCTAGACAGGACACAGTGGCGTTTACTACACCGACAAGAGCATAGCTCTTAAATTGAAGAAGAAGAAGAAGAATAGCTACAATAAAAATACATACATACATAAAAGATACACACATACAGTAACAAATGACAAAACAAATTACAAATGTAACATCTGCTATTTTGTGACTCATTCTTAACTGTCGTGGAACTTCCTACCACTGTTTTTGTATTGTAGTGACTTGTTATTGCTGCGTACCTCTATAAGAGAGAAACGCTACCCATGTACCTGCATTAGCGAGAAACTCGGGTTAGTGAGAAACCTCTATAAGCGAGAATGAGATTGTGCTCCCTTGAACTCTCGCTTATCCAGGTTTGACTGTATAGGCAAATGATTTAATGTATAAAGTTTGCCAAATGAAATAAACATTAGGAAAATTAGAACACCGCTTTTTAAAAGCGTGCAGCTTGATTTGTAATCAAAAATAAACTAAATTGTACATTTTGATTTACAAAAAGTAAACCATATGAGAAAGAATCAGCGTAATTACCGGCACATGAGGCACTCCATCAGTTTTCAAGGTTAGCAGCGCTTTGAAAGCTCTCTAATATACATACATTACAGTCTATGGGTAACCATCAGGTGGCCCACAATTATTTTGTTAATTTGATACTTTTATGTACATAAATCAATGTAGCGTCGGTGGCCCAGTGGTTAGGACGCCGGACTCCCATGCGGAGGTCCGGGTTCGAAACCATGCAATGCCATGTACCAATGAGTTTTTCCGATTTATTCGAAGACTAACGTATATTTACCATCATCAGCCCGTGTCGTCCCACTGCAGGGTAATAAGCCTCCTCTCTTTTGTGCCACCCTATACGATCCTGTGCTAGTCGCATCCAGGTCTTCGATGCGACTTTGGTGATGTCATACCATACATGTATGTTATTTACCATACCATAGATAAAAGATTAAAAATCATACATCGTATCAATATTTTTGTTTTGAATGAAATCCGTGTCACGTCATACTAACTTAAAAAACCCTTCCATCATCCATAGTTATCTAGTACTAACAGCAAATCATCAGAAACCAGCCTAGGATAGGATAATACTAAGTATTTGAACAGACGGTGGAACCACGAGGGTACAGTCCGCCTCTAGCTAATGTATACCACTTGTCAATTTTCTGCAATCTGAAATTAACCTTAATGCATTCGCTATAGACTTCAAAGATGGATTCGGTCGCCATACAACACGAGGCTTCATATAACTTTTCTATTTACAAAAAAAACCAAGCCGCTTTAAGAGGAGGCACTAAGCCACTCCCTGGAAACGAGGTTCGGGGTTTTAACGATTTCGTCAATTGTGACAAGTTTACCAATAACAAAAAAAAAAATTAGCTTCTACACAGTTATGACTACAACGCTATGAACGTATTTTTTTTATAAAACAGTGCCAAATGGCGGTAAAAAAATTGTCAACTTCATCAAAAACTTAAAAAAGGCATGTTTCTGTTTTAAATCTTGATGATAAACCAAAGAAAATATCAAAAATATATTACATTGAGCCTAGACACAAAAGTATGAAGAATTTAACAAAGGCATAACATAATTTTAATATACATCTACAAAATAAATATAAACCTTCAAACTTTCTCCATTTTTGCCGTGCCGATCTTCATACAGTTTTCTATGGGGCGGCCACTGTTTGAAATTAGAGTATTTATTGGATGCCTCCGAAGAAACTAAATCAGTCGGCCGGCAGCGTTCAAGGAGAGAGCACGCCGGTTTGAGCTTTCCAAACAAAATACGAAAAATAGTGTCTGTACACGTCGTACAGTTGTTGAGTAAAAGGTTGCAGGTGAGTTTGCACTTAACTATTTCCTTTACTATATTTTGTTTGTTATTTTCTATTTGTGCGATAAAGTGTACTTTACCAATCACGACATTGCAGAATTAAATATAATATTTATAATACGATAGTCCAAATTAAGATAAACACGCTGATATCTTTATTAATATCCCAATAACCTAAAATCATTTAGTAATTAATAAAATGATTGAATTTAAGATTTTGTCAAAAGTTTCAGGTGTCTGGAAATAATGAATTAGTGCATGATTGTTTTTTTTTTAAGGCAAAGGGAACTGAGCCCATACAGCCATGTCTGATGTAAACAACTCTTGCAAGTCTTCATTAAAATGCTGGTGTGACACATTTCAATGCTATCTGGGAGAATCTTCCACGCTTCTGCACCATCCGAACCAAAGAAGAAGGCGTCCCGGACGCAGTATGGCTCTTCAAAATCCAGCCAAGTACGGATCGGGCTGCAGCGTCTTATTTGACTTTACTTCACTGTCCCACACATTAATCACATTTAGTAGACGTTCTTCGAATAAAAAACACCATTCTTACTTGAAAAGCACTACTGTAAAACAATTTGCAAAACAATGAAAAAAAGCTGGTGTGCACGCGACAAAAGCGCGGGAGAAACTCGCATGAAATACTAAAAAAAATACTTTTTTTTTCACGTATTTCTTTTTCTCTTCGGCACTGAAATTCAATAAAAAGTTTCATAAACTCTTTCGTGGTGGCAAGAACTTCTTGAGTCTGAGGTCATGTTTTTTGAATTGTAGAATTTTGACAGACGGTATACATCAACCAGAGGACGTGTGAAACTGAACATTCCCGTAGTGACTAGAGGCCCCTGGCCTGTAACAGTTCGTTCGACTCACACTGCCGCGGTGTGGGGGGAGCCCCCGATCTCCTATCCTATGGTATGCGCACCGATTGGAGGACTTTGCTTGCCTGAAAGTAGGAGACAAAAATCGTGATTTAATTCATAGAATTAGAAATAAGCAAGCTTACAATGCTTATGAATAATTTCCCCCAAACTGCTTTGCAGTTTAACGGTGGGACCCTGTGGTGGGAATCAGAATCAATTATTCTACAGAATTAGAAACATAGGTACATAATGTTATAAAGTCGATTTTGTAGAATGGAAGTCAGAAAATTATATCATCCACCGAGATAATTAAAGGTAAGTAAATAAATTATTAATAATAAATAATACATCTAGAAAAAATAAAAAGAACACTTATGAAAAGCCTTAGTCAAAAATTCCGCCCCGTGTCGACCCTGGCGCAAAGGTCCCCATGACGCTCGCGGCATTGCCACGCTGAATCGCCACGGCCAACTTCTGCACCAAGAACGACCCGGAGCGGGGGTCACAGCCCCTCTCTTTCAGGCGACGGCCGACCTCCCTGACAAAATCCTTTGCCTCCGCCCTTGAACTCTAGCCCGTATCAATCTAATAAAAATGTTACTTAAATCTGATGTCGGCTGCAACTGGTCTTGAACCTTGGACTGCTTTAGAAAAAGCGTACCAGATTGATGGACTCAATAGTAGACTCAAATTGTTACGCCGATTGTGCTCTATAAAATACGAAGACTTCCAAAACATGGAAACGTATGTGAACGAAGTTTTGAGTTTGGCACAACAGTTAGCAAATATGAAGAAATCTATTGATGACCGATTTCTATGAGCGATCATGCTTCAAGGTTTACCCGCTAGTTATGAGCTGATGATAATGGCTATGGAGTATTCTGGTGAAGGGTATGAGAACCAGCGTAATTACCCCGCTGGCGCAGGGACTGTAAAACAAGCTAAAATAAAAAAAAGGCTAATCGTTGTCGCCTCATACTCCTCATTGGAAGTCATGACGTCATTAACGCAGAGCAGCTGGTACTGCCACAGAGCTGTAAAAAATGTTAAATCAAAAAGGCTGATGGCAGTCACCTCGTACTCGTCTGAAGTCATGACGCCGTTGACGCAGAGCAGCTGGTACTGCCGCGCGCGCAGGGCCGGCGACCCTCGCCGCAGCAGCCGCAGCGCCGTCATGCAGGCGGATGTGTTGCCACACAAGACTTGGCGAACCTGCCGGAAATATATTTTTTATTAAATAAGGAGAGCAGACGGGCAAACGGGCCACCTGATGGTAAGTGGTCACCGTCGCCCATAGACATCTCACCTCACTGTATTAATATTAGAGGGTTTTTGATGCGCTGCTAACCTTGAGGACTAAGATGGATTGCCTCATGTGCCGGAAATTACGCTGGCTCTCTTACCCTTCAAACCGAAACACAGAAATGCAAGCATCTCTGCTTCACGGCAGAAATAGATAAGAGGGTGGTACCACCCCAGGCGATCCTTCACTTTAGGATCTACCACTACTAATAAAATACTGCCGGAAATATGAACAATAGAACTTGGATTTAAAACGGGATTCTTACTACGGATTATTAGTTATTCTTAGTCGTATTCCACATTGATGATTCATGATGGACAGGACCTACGTTGACCAGATTACGCGGATTGGGTGGTTTACAGTAGAGTAGAATGGTAAGTGGCGAGTGGCGAGTGGCGAATGACTGTTTACATTACAGCCAGTCAAACATATTTGGATCCACTGGCAAGACAGCTTTCAAACCAAGTTGACTTGCCACTGTCCACCGGTTTACACCAATGTACTTACCCACTTCGCTAAACACTTCATCATCAGCCTATTAATAATGTCACCACTGTTGGGGCACAGGACTACTTACACAAGGGGGTACGGGCCATGATCTACCGAGCGGGCCCAGTGCTGATTGGTGGATTTCACACGCCTTCGGAAACTTTTAATTTCCTCAGACATGCAGGTTTCCTCACGATGTTTTCCTTCACCGTCAGAGCAGTCGTTAAATGTACGTAATCTTCGAAAAAAATCCGAATAACTCATTGGTACATGGCATTGCATGGTTTCGAACCCGGACCTCCCGCATGGGAGTCCGGCGTCCTAGCCACTAGTCCACCGACGCTCAACACTTAACCAAATGTGAACCGGGCTTTATCTTATCTTATGATAGGGGGCCGGGAATAACACAACAGCATTTCGACCCATGAGGATCTTCTGTGCCTACCCCATTTTACACACTGGTCATCTCAGTGTGCAGGTTTTATAACGATGTTTTCCTTCGCCGTTAGAGCAGTCGGTAAATGTACGTAAGTCTTCGAAAAAATCCGAAAAATTGATGGTACATGGCAATGCATGGTTTAGAACCCGAACCTCCCGCATGGGAGTCCGGCGTCCTAACCACTAGTCCACCGACGCTCAACACTTAAAAAAATGTAAACCGGGCTTCTTCTTATCTTATGATAGGGGGCCGGGAATAACCCAACGGCATTTCGACCCTACCCCATTTTACACACTGGTCATCTCAGTGTGCAGGTTTCCTCACGATGTTTTCCTTCACCGTTAGAGCAGTCGGTAAATGTATGTAAGTCTTCGAAAAATACGAAAAACTCATTGGTACATGAGTTTTTCGTATTTTTCGGCTTTAAACTCACTTGAGCGGGCGAGTGCGAGGGGTCCAGCACGAGTAGGGTGGCCTTCCCGTCTTTGTGTTTCTCGTACCCTATTATTGTTCGGGAATGACCTGGAACATTTCATTGGTAGTTGTCAGAAATAAAAATAAAATAAAAGTTTATTAAAATAATAACTGTATAATGAAAGTCTCGGTCGGTTTCCTCGAAGGCTTCTTTATTGTGATTCTTCCTACTTTTCCCTTTTCCAACCGGGCTGTTCAACTGGATTCTACTGTATTTTCACGGCTGCTGAGGGGTCTTCCTCTCTTTGAAAATCCACGAAGGGAGAGAGGGTGCGGGCCTGGAGGTGAGACCTCTTGCCCGGACGGGTCTCGGTGAGATACCGCTCACCGGTGATGGGCGCCGCTGATGCGACAGCGGACTTAGTGGTGTGATGAACTATACTTAAAAGTATAGTTCATAGGTTACTGGGGGAGGGGGTGTAGGGTATGAGGCTTGTACGTCGCATTCACCGTGCGTCGGCACGTCGCTCCTCTCCGGCGCCCTCAGGTGACGGAGACAACAACAGCTCGCGCGGGAGCGGGTACCGCGCGTCCGGGTCGGGCGGGCGCGCGTGCAATGGGGCTATATTTCTGATATTCGTGGTGACCGTTGTCGGCGCGGTCGTACATCGACCGCGCTAACCTCACCACGAACTGGTGGATGGACTCCATTTGCACGTCGCGAGCGATACGTCATTTCTGACGTAACGGCCCGCGCCTGTGCAAATGCGCAGAGCGGTATTCTGCTGGACCTGTAGCCTTTTCCTGTATTTTCACGGTAAAAATGCGCTACTTATATCCTCCACAGAGGTGTTGCAACTAGTACTATAGGGAGCTACCATACCGTGATAATGCAGTTTCACAATGTTTCGCCTACTTAGCTCTATCTTTCCTTATTGTGGTAAGTACACAGTCATTAAATATACTTTATTCCGAACTTAAGATATTATATACAATCCTATTATAACAACTTATGTTAACTTATTCTAAGGTCGCCGTCGTTAACAGCTTATGAATTATTCATAAGCCTGACTACCAAACTAGGCTAGCCTGTAACCGGCCAGTCTAGTCTGCTTTCTCAAACAAAGTATATGCAATTATCTAACACTCAAGTTGGCTGATGTCGTAGCCTTATGCTGAAACGTCATACAAATCATAGGTAGCTGTTTTTCCTGGTTCACCAGGCTCATTCATGAGCCATATTCTTGTGCCATGCAGCACCGTATGTCGATATAGACTAGCTGTCAATATGCGACCTGGAGCCGGTTTTCTCCAGTTCCATTTCTATCCAATTTCAATTTAGTTTTCGTTCCAATTCTATTTGGACACCAAATCGCATTCTGCTGACGCATAACTCTACCACTGCCACCTTTCGATTTACTATCGATCGGGCAAAAGTACTTTCGGAACTTATGTTCGATCGTTATATTTGACAGTTGAAGCGTTTTAGTAGTTAGTTTTAGTAGAATGCACAAATACGTTACTGTCCAATCGATCGTTGACTCGATCGGAACTTAACTAAAATTGGATCGTTAGTGGATAGTATCATACGAAACACGTCATAACGATGTAGTTCAGATTCTATTTAGTTACGTTGTATTTAGTGGAATCGATCTCCTGTATTTCGCTTTCTTACGTCGATCGAAAGGTCTTTGAATTATTTTTACCTACCACAGAGTAAGTACATACCTACGTACTAAATTAAGTGAAAATCAGAATTAATCGAACACTAGCATTTGTCACGTTCAACTGAATATTCCATCCGATACAGACCTAATATTTAGTTAGGCGTCCCGACACGCTATTCGTACAAGGCACCGGGTTACACAGTATTTAGGGCAATAGAAACTACCCTCAAAAGTTATAAGTATAATTTATAGCGGCCTATAAAGCTGCAATTAACTGTAGATGAGGTTATAATTACTGTTTTTGAATATTATACCGATGTTATTACTGTATTCATGATTAGGATCTAGTCTTGTTCTGTCAAGTCGTGTTCTGTTCCGGTTTAATATCAGCCCTAGTTCCAGAAAAGTAAAACGCTGAACGAACTAATGCAAAATGGTCCATGATCCTAAACAGTTGAGCTCAAACTCTAACCACCTATTACCGTTCCAGAGATCATATCTGACATCGAACATAGGTACTCCAAGATGTTGGAAACTTGTGAACCAATTTCTATCAGACACGGCTAAGATAAGAACACTCTTGACAAAATTCAGCGCTTTTAGCGATAAGACCGCCTAGATTGTATTAATCGTTTTGTACGCATTGTATCATACTAATTTAGTGCAATAAAGAGTATTCATTCATTCATTCCATATCAACAGAGGCCATAAATACGAACAACAATGTGTCTTTCTAAAACTGTCTAAAACGACTCGAAACCGAATATTCAACACTGAAAAACTCTTTCTTGAGACGATTTAAAATAATTTTTTTTCGAAAGGACTTGTTTCAGTCACTGAGGGGCCAGCTGAAAATTAGCACTGTGGCTTGCCTCAGCATTATGCTGAGCTTGTGTACCCTTTTTAGCACTGTACCACACCAGATGTTCTGTGCTGCATGTATTAAACGTTGTATACTTCTGTATTCTGGTGTTTACAGCGCTAAATAAACGATTTCAATTCTTTGTTAATTAAAATAATGCATATCGATAATGCATCGACGGTTATCGAATCCCATGACGTCCACAACACCATACATATCAGTGTCGTTATCACCAAATGTGAAAACGTCCTGGAGCAATTCTGTTGACCATTGTCCCTTCTTGTCTAAACCTCTGCACCCACGACCAGATAAGTTGCGTACTTGGCCCATCACTTACTCGTCGGATATTAAAATGAGTGCAAAAAGCGCTACGCGCACGAATCAGTGATTCGTCGCTCTTCAGATATTGTTCGACTGCGAACGCACGGTGTGCCCCCGACCAGTGACTCATGGTGACTGACGAATCCGCACGCCCCGCGCATCGAAAGGTACCCCTCCCACTAACCTTACCCCGCTAGTATTCGAGCAGTTACAATTTAAAGTAGAAAACACCCTTTATATTGACTCAATCAACTTATTTTAGAGTTATTTAACAGTTACTGCCTAGTAAATAATTTATACCTTGGTGCTGCAGGTACAGGGGTGCCTTGAACCCGGCGGGGTCCTCCTGGAAGTAGCGCAGCACCCAGTCGAACAGAGCGGGGTGGCTGCCGTCAGCGCCCGTCGGTTTGTGGAAGTCTATCAGCTGACATCTGCAGAGAGAAAGAATCAGTGTAATTACCGGCACATGAGGCACTCCATCTAAGTTTTCAAGGTTAGCAGCGCATCGAAAGCTCTCTAATATAATAACATTACAGCCTATGGGCAACCATCAGGTGGCCCACATTTTTTTTTAAATTTGATACTTTAATGTAAATAAATCAACGGAGCGTGGGTGGTCTAGTGGCTAGGATGCCGGACTCCCATGCGGGAGGTCCAGGTTCGAAACCATGCAATGCAATGTACTAATGAGTATTTCGGATTTCTTCGACTTACGTACATTTACCGACTGCTCTACCGGCGAAGGATCATGACATCGTTAGGAAACCTGCATCTTTTGTTTGTTGTTTTCTATTTGTGCAGTAAAGTGTATTTTACTTTACTTTATAAAGGACATAATAGAATATGTTTGTAAATAAAATAATATAAAATAAAAAAATTAATTAAAATTTAAAAAAATCAAAAAAAATCTAGATCAAATTATTAATCATAAGAACCATGTAACCTGTAATCAGCAATAAAATTTGAACTTAAACTTTGAATCCGAAGTTGTTTTGTATTTCTTCTTGTACAATTCCTGGTACAGTACCTTATCCTAAGCGAGGAGAGAACGGTGACCACTTCGCAGGCTCCGATCCACTTCCGCGTGTTGTACAGCTTGCAACCTAACTGTTCAGAACCCTGCAACATCACAACACATAAACACCAGTAAATTTCCTGGCGGCGCTAGTGTGCGCAGCCTCGTCTTAACCGCAGCCGGCGCGTTATACTATTTTTCTACAGTGGTGGTTAAGGCAACCGGCGTTTTATATGCGCGACACTCTTTATATAAGTTTGTTTATTTGTTTATTATTAGAACTAATTAAAACGGTTACTTAGTTAGACCACTTACATTAATTAATTAGCTAATTACAATATCATATTTACAACTTAAAATTACATATAAAACATTCATCTCAAACTCTCAGAGTAGCACAGACATGCTCTTCTGATACTCGGCCATGCATCACTAAATACGTCACAATAACTGTTGGTGGTCAGGAGCTCGTTCAGAGCGGTCTTCATGCGGCAGATGGGGGATTCAAAACGCGCTACAGTGCGGCTGAACGGTGTTACAAACCTAATGTGCTTACAGCGCCGCCTTACGTAATGGTCCGGGACAAAGACCTGGCAGATCAAGTTGTATGGAACTAAACGCAATTAAGCGGCGCGCTCGGCCGCGTGGGCAACTCTCGGGGCTGGGGAATGCGTCGCGGGATGCGGGAGAAGCAACCGTCGCCATTTTGACTAGGAAACAGACATATTTGCAGTTGCCCATGCAGTATGCGCACGCGCAGCGCAAGTGCGTTTAGACCTTGAGCATCGCATTTATGTCTACTTTAATCGACTGCAAGCGCCATCGGTGACCTCTGAAGAAAAACTCCAAATTACATCACTCAGCCGACTAACTAAGTTACGACAGTCTGACTAGAGATAGCGCTTCTCGACATTAAAGGTATTCTTGGTGGATTTTCACGCAGCTCTGCTTGGTGACCTGAACCTGAACGCGGTATCTGCGTAGCGCCGGCGTCACGCAACTCAGTACGGAGTACTGTGGATGACATGACGTCAGAAACGAGACACCATTTGTACTGTACCTGGGTATCGAAGCCGAGCCGCCAGGCGCGCTCCACCATGAGCTGCAGGCGCGGGATGGAGGGCGCGACCTCGCCCGGCTCCGGGGTCACGCAGCTCAGTAGGGCAGAGTACTGCGGGTCACGCGTCAGCGACGAGAGAACCATCTGCATATTCCTGCAATGTTACAGGCACTGTGTTACAGGTGGTGTTACAGGCACAATGTAGTGGTCAACCGTGCTGCAAAGGTACGTCTTCACCACGCTCGGACTCTGCGCGTTCAGCTGAGATACCCTCTGAGTGTACCTGAGTACAAACACATAGTCACCTGTAGCCACAGCCCCACCCCCGGTCCCCGTAAGTACTGGCGTAGTGGTCGACCGCGCTGCAAAGGTACGTCTTCACCACGCTCGGGCTCTGCGCGTTCAGCTGAGATATCCTCTCTAGGATGCCTGCAAGACGAAACACAATAGGTAAAAAAATACAGCTGAAATGCAGCCACCACGAAGACCATGCTATGGTCGCGTTTCTTACACTAAAATAGATGGAGCGACGATCTGCGCAAGCTGGCCAGCAGCGACTGGATGAGAAGAGTCGACGATTGGGCTCAAGTGAGCGTCGGTGGCCTAGTGGCTAGGACGTCGGTCTCCCATGCGGGAGGTCCGGGTTCAAAACCATGCAATGCCATGTACCAATGAGTTTTTCCGATTTTTTCGAAGACTTACGTACATTTACCGACTGCTCTAACGGTGAAGGAAAACATCGTGAGGAAACCTGCATGTCTGAGGAAATTAAAAGTTTCCGAAGGCGTGTGAAATCCACCACACAGCATTGGGCCCGCTTGTGCAAGGGGAGGCCTGTGCCCCAACAGTGGGGACATTAATAGGCCGATGTTGATGATGCGCGCCCTGGGAGAAGTTTAAGTCTAGCAGTGGACTAGAGTGGGCTGCTGATTGATGATTGTATCTTTTAATTTAAATTATCGTACATAATCAAATACAGACATATTAAAAGTAAAATCATAATAATAATTTCAGTCGACAAACCCCGCCCCTATATGGCTAACCTTTGCACCGGAACAACCTGGAGTCAAAACCCGAAACTTTTGGCCTCAGCACTTCAGCAACCGGTGTTCTCTACCGCAAACGGCAAGAAAAGATAATTCTGCTGGAGTGCAGAATATTTGTCCCCTTTTTTCAAGTCCCCAATTTAAATTCAAAGAGAAAAAAACCATGAGTGCGCGAGGAGCCGGCGTCGGCGCCCGAGGCGGATGCCCGGCGGAGCCCCACGCTGCGCTCGTAGTACCCGGCCACGGACAGCGCGCCGCTGTACACGGCGCGCTTCAGGCTGTTGGTCGCGCGGTTCGTGTAGCCTTCTTCGTCGTCCTCCTCCATACCATACTGAGCCTACAATGACAGGACGAGAGCATCGGAATGAACAACAGCTGTGCAGACATGGAACAGGCTCCCTGAATATGGTACCTTCGCTTTCTACTTCTTATTGTTTCACTAAATTAATGTAAATATAAGAATACTAACATTTTATAACATTAGTGAATGCTTTGTAGTGCCAGCTCTAAAGAATAGCACCACCTCAACTCTTCCCATGGGTGTCACAACACGTCCTAGTGTCCTAAGAGTCCTAGTAGACAGTGGTAGGCCCGCCACCAAATCTTACGGCGAAAAGTGGGAACTACCAGTGATTGAAGCTGGTTCTTCTGTCTACTTCCTCGGGGATTATGGATGTGAGAGTTTATGTTATGTATGTTATATCTGTGAAACAAGTGTCCACTTTTAAAAAAAATGCCTTAATTCAGGGATGCCTGCCTTATATTTAGGGAGTGATCCTAATTTCGCTAGGGATACTCCACATACCCTTAGCAGCTGAAACTCAAGCTCTTCCCGGTTCTTCATGGCCTCTCGCTCGGCGGCCGAGAGACCCGTCGCCGCCCCGCCCTCCTCACCCCTCTCGAAGTGTTCTTCTATGTGTTGGATCTAATACAAAAACATTCAGAATAAGAATTTTTTGGATTTCAGACCTTGGTTTGTAAATATGGACAAATTCTGATAAGAAATGAATGTCTACGCCAGTTGAATTAACGTTCACAGAGGCTTTTCTGTCTGGACTGGCTTTACAGGCTTGGACTTGTATAAGGTTGCGAACAAAACATAGAGAAAACAACAAATCATTATTCAAAATAAATAAACAAGGCATACCAATTCATGCTGTGAGACGGGCAGAGGCTGGCAACACACTGGACAGTTGCTAATGGGACTCTCCTCCATCATCACCACATCATCACATGAAGCGTTGTCCATTTGCTCCTGAAAATACAAATACAGGATTGGATGAAACACCATAAAATTCTTAGGAGATCTTTCCTAACTTTTGAAGCTATTCAAAACTCCATAGATTTTGAAAAGGTTACAGTAAGGAAAACATCATGAGGAAACCTGTACATTGAGAGAACCAGTGTGTGAAATGGGCAAGGCAATGGCAAACCACCCAATTAAATCTGCTAAGAGTATATGTGGTTATTTCCATAGAATGATCACAACCCTCATTAATATGACTAAGAAGAAGATTCCATTCCAGATGAGGGTCAAATGACTCCATCAGACCAACTGTCTGACTGACTCACCGATTTCTGTGGGCTCAAAATGTCCCGATGCTCCACATTGACATGCATTTCCACATCTGCCCCGCTCGTGAAATCTCTTTCACAGATCGGACACTGGTATGAAGAACTGTGGGGCCCTGGTGACAAGGCCATTGCTGTGAGACCCAGGGTTGGGTTGTCTAGTGTTATTGTCGGGTTGGTCAACCCTGAAAAAAAAACAAAAAGTGAAATTAAAGATACAAGACACTCAATTGTCCATACTAGGCTTGCTTTGGAAGGCAGTAGGGTTTGGCAGTAGAGTGATAGGAGGAAATATCCAGGCTTCCTTCCACAATATGTGCAGGAACTGGTATGGCTGATGTAACAAGGGGAAATATACAAAGGTCCAACTGATCAGACCAGGTACAGGAGCTGTGAACCCCTCACAATCAAGAACTATAGGAAAAACTAGGAGATGGAACATACACTTCCCAGTAAGGGCCCACGGCAAAGCGCTGGTGGTACTGGTGGGTTTCACCAGAGATTACGGAGCTCTCCAACATGCATGAGGTCAACCATCGAGGGGTTTAGTGTGTAAAAATGGATTTCGGGTATCTTTTAAAGATTCCCCCCATTAACAAGACTTGAAAGACTCACACAAATAACATCCAGACTCAAAATAAGTCCATGTCTTTATAGTTGATCAGAAATTGAGTTACACAGAAGACAGGTTGGTAGACTTGGTAGTGCACTTTCATATCACGATATTGGAGGCATTCTTGTCTGCAGCAATAAGCTGAGTTGAGTCCCTTTTCACAACAACAGCAGACCATCATACATGATTTAGATATGTTTACCTTTGACTACATAATTATTTTATTATAATTATAACTGTTTCGGTCATTGATGTGTGTGAAATAAACGTATTACTTACTTACTTATATTGATGAAACGGCTGAAGATTTGTTAGGAAACGTTACCTAGAGTTGGATTGTTGGTTGTGGAGTTATCATTCGCATTCCCCATCACAGATGGAGAAGTTAGATCGAAATGAGCCCGGTTTATATGTTCTTCCAACTTCCTCGGACATGTTGACTTGAATTCGCACAAAAGACACTGAAATTCACATGAATAATGCACAAAAATGTTAAATTTTAGTCAGAAATTCTTCAGAAAATAAAAACAAAGAAAACAAAGTGAATTTAAAAAATATTTATGTTTAGCTCGGCGGTTCGGAGAGCGTTCCATAACCAGTTGAAATAATTCACGTTGACGAATGTCCATGTTCCATTACCACGTTAACAGCTGAAAATTTAACAAACTTTTATTTAACACAAGCAATGGAACTTATACAACTGTCAATATGAATAATTTCAACTGGTTTTGGAACGCACTCTAGGTTATTGACAGTTATATTTTTTTGAAATAACAGAAAATAACAAGGCAAAAGATGCTTTAAATCTATTCAATTTTTTCCGATATTTTTTTATTTAAATACCTGCACTGTAGGACTCGGTGTAGGTGCGGACTTTTTAGGTGTATTAGTCCTTAATTTTAGTGCTAATTGAGATCTAAGTGGAGATCCTTGTCCCGCACTGGCCATTGCTAGCTAAAAAAGAAACAAAATTCAATTCAAAATCTTTAAATAGGGTAAATGGTACTACAATAGGGTAAATACAATTTGTTACATACTTTATTTTTATTAGGTGATCCTTCATAGCTTCCAGAATTATGGCTTGGACTTGAATGAGCTCCTAAAAGAAAGAGATCAATTTTAGAATCTTAAATCATGGCGAGAAAGGTGAAAAGTTTTTTTTAATTCTTAAGAATTAATTATTAATTATTGTTATATTAATATAACAATTTAAAACCTTTTCTTTCATGGCCGTTCACGCCGTTCACAACATCACTACTATCATTTGAACTCTGTCTGCTCAACTTCTTTGGTATCACACCATTGCTTATGTTAATGTTTTTCAACCCATTGGTCAGATTTATATTTTTCGGCGAACGGGAGCACCTAAAAATGGAAGTAGATTATATGAAACCACAACAAGGCAATATTATGAACCATTAAGTTACACACCTCGTTTTAAAGTTAATATCCTGTACAAATATTAATTTTCCTGTAGGTAATAAAAAAGGTCTTTGATAATAACAAGAAATATTATGAGTTGCAGTTTAAAAAGTTAGTAACTACAAAATAAATTCGATTAGGTCCTAAGAGTGCGTTCCAAAATCAGGTGAAATTAAAAACATTGACAAATGTACACGCTCCATTGCTTGTTTTGAACACAAGTTTGATACATTTTCAGCTGTTAACGCGATAATGAAACATAGACAGTTATCAACGTGAATTATTTCAACTGGTTATGGAACGTTCTGCTGTTTATTAATAGATCCTGAATTTTAATTCAAATTGTAGTTTTCTAAATTTACTTTAGTATTTTTTATGTTAATGTAAACAACAACAATTATGTACACAACAATTATTATAATTAAATAAATAAACTTGAACTTGAATGAATCTAATTTCAAAACAAAACCAGCAATTATTGTTGTCAGGGAAACGATATCACAAACTGAAAACTGAACGATAATCAAAATAGGGCCGTACCGGTCATCATCCTTTTCCCTGTAATTGTCCTTATCAGTCCTGTTGTCCTGGAAGCCGTTGTGATAATTGATGTTCTTGGAGATGGCGCCGTTGTGAAAGGATGTGGAGGTATCGGGGCTGTGCCAGCCGTTGATGGAGCCTGGCGTGTTGTAGCTGCAGCTGTCTGTCGTTGTCATTTTGGAGTCTTCGTCGAAGCTGGGGAAAGAAAAGATCCTTACTGAAAGACAATGACTGACTCAGGTTCCAAAATTTTTCTGTAATCTCTTGATTTTTTTCTGGTTTCGCTACGACACAAATGCTACAGGGCAAAATCTTATAATAGGGTTCCCCAGACTCATGACAAACCAGTCTTTAATGACTGAGAAAGCTGTTTTGAAACTATGGAGTGGAGGGAAGATACGAATCGTTTTAGCCTCTTGTATTTTGCGTATTCTTCTGGGAGATGTATTATAGTATAATTAATAATAAATAACGTTATTTATAAAAAAAACATTTGATACCTATAGTGAGAAAGGTACACATACCTAGGACTCTGATCATCAATAAACGCCATCAGCTCCCTCTCCGGGGTCAGGTAATGCAGATGAGCTCTCTGCACATGTCCCACTAACTGTGGCTGGGGCACGGCGCAGTCGCAGAAGGGGCACTCGGGGCGGCCGGCCACATGCGCCTCCAGCGTGTGCGAGCGCATGCCCTCGTCTGTGAGGCCTTCTGCCCCGCACAGCTCGCAGGTGTAGGGGAATGGGCTGCTCGACATGGTGAGCTGCTGGAAAATACAATATACAGATCGGTACTTAATTATCATTGGGTATTACGGGTTTACTCTCTTCATAATTATCGTGGAGCTTGTTCCGACGTTTCAGAAGACCTTTTTCAAAGGGCAAGAAGTGTGCCACTCGCGATATGTTCACACTTCAAAACCAATAATAATGTTTCACTACACCTACTTTATTGAGAATCTGAATAGAAATATAATTCTTCCATCGCACTGAATTGCATAGAAAAGATCCTTCCTTCGCAGCTCTCATAGTGAGATCCCAATGAGTTCATGTCAAATATGAAATTGATTGGAACAAATAATGTCATTATACCTATGGGAATTTTGATAATTCAATTGCAGCATCACGGAATAACATATTTATTTCAATTGACTTGACATAACTTAATGCTATTCATTTATTCAAAACAAACAGAAACCAATTTATTATTTTGAAATTAGTTAACATTGATAGGTAGGTCTCTGTAAGAAAACTTTAAAAAAAATCCCATTGCATGAACTGAATCAAAAACATTATTTGAGATCTGAAGTTCTGAACCTTTTAAGTAAACTTAAACGTTGGTACTCAAAATTCAAACAAAATAAAAGTTATAAATTCAGACAAAACCACAATGTCAGTGCTCAATTATTCCTAAAACACGCCCCATATCCTTGACCCTCAATGTTAGTTACCGTTAGAGTATGAAAAATTGATTTTTCTCATAATTTCGTTCGCTTAGAGACCACTATAACGATATTGAGCCAAAGCATGGCCAAAGTGTCAAATCGATAAAATTACCGCAGTTTTGTTTTCAAGTATATCTACCCTTATTTATAGCATAACACAAAGTCACATTTGCGTTAAAATACATCACTTTATCAATAAAAATGAAATTAATGCTACAATAAGCTGAATAACAACATTTTAACGCAGAATCAGCAATAAAAGCAAGTGAAAATAACAAAAAAGTACTTACTTTTTAATTTTTATTGTCAAAATTTAGCGGGAAAACCCACAATTGTCACAACACTACCTATTTGGTTCGTTTCTTTTATTGTATGTGGTTAAACCTAACATTTTCTAACATTAATTAACAATTATATTAATACTACACGCGATAGGTTGTGAACGAATGCCATTCATGAATTTGGTAGGTCCTGAAAAATAAAGGCAGTTAGTACGCATGCGGAAGTTTGACAGCGCATCTAGCGGGAAATGGTGGAAACTATTCAACTGGAGATTCTTAGGCATGGTACTAGGATGGTGCAGCTACCTTATTTTAAAAACGACTGTCTGTCGAAGCCGATTGCAGGATGGCGTTAGTATAAAAAAAAACAGAAGAAAGTATCTTGAAAATAACGAAAATATGAAGCGACCTCTCTTTTCCCCAGTAGATTATACCCTAAAGTGTAAAGCGGAGGGGTCACGAATTACATAGACAATCCGCGCCGCCACTTACCCATTACTCGTTATGAAGTTAAAACGTCAGCGAAAGAACACGATAACCAGCAATGTACATCGACATCGACTCGTCACCGCGCGGATTGTTGTGTACTTATGTGAGAGTTAATAAATACTTTTATTATTATTACTTTATAACAAGTTTTAAAACTCGGTGTAACTTAACTTTCTCACGATACTATGTCTTTTGTGTGAAAAAATTTTGCTGACAACTAAAGGCAAGTTGAAAGTTGGCACTAACTTGCCGCAACTTGCCGAGTCGGGGTGAGTTTCACGCTTTATCGAATCGTCTTTGAAAACATAAATGGCTTTATATAGGGTCCTATTTTATTAGCAGCAAATATTTTTAGGTTTTTAGGTTTCGAGTATAACAATAATAATAACGCAATTTTGTTTTTTAAATAAATATTTAATAATTTTATTAATACAAAAATACAATAAATTAAAATAAAAAAAGACTTATGAAAAGCCTTACTCAAAAATTCCGGCCCGTGTCGACCCCGGCGCAAAGGTCCCCATGACGCTCGCGGCATTGCCACGCTGAATATCGCCACGGCCAACCTCTGCACCAAGAACGACCCGGAGCGGGGGTCACAGCCTCTCTCTCTCTCAGGCGACGGCCGACCTCCCTGACAAAATCCTTTGCCTCCGCCCCCCAACAACCTGTCGTTTCAACCGCAAATGGGACAAAAACGTAGTTTTGCTCCAGAGCGGCCTACTTCTCCCGTTTTCTTTGCGCCGCTGCTTCGGCTGCTGCCCCGGCTACCCGCGCAGTCCGTCTGAGGTGACTAGCGGCGAACGTACTGACGCAAGTTGTGTCCCACAGGAGACACCTACCTTGGCGCCAGGGCCCTAACGTTAGGCCGTCTGGTCTTTTAAATTAACACATTTTCGAGAAAAACGACAAAATTGTTTGTTTGAAAATTCTACAAATGAATGAATTATTGCCATTCTAATACTGAAATAAGAAGTATGAATGAAACTCGTTTCATTCATAACGACATGGATGAGTTTATGCCACCAAGGCGCAAAATAATGGGGTTTTTATTTCTTTAGTATGGACAAATTTCATACAAGTAACATTATTTTTCCATGTAAAGTGGTACAAATTACCCCCCTCTAAATATTTGCTAGGTACTAATAAAAAAAGAACCATATACATAGATGTTAGTTGTGAAGTAATAGAATAAGAATAGAATACATACCTTCACGCTATGTCCCTTGCGGGTTAGGCAGAGATAACGGAGCGCCACGAATCCCTGTCTTGACACGCTTCTCTTGCTTCCTCTACAGTCATTTGTTGGACTTGTTCAATGGCGGTGCCGCTGCCATCAGGTGAGACATTGTAACAATAATCAATAATACTTAGATGGTACTAGTACAGTAGCGTTGTAGCTGGATACATGTAGCGAAGACTCGAACAAACACATACAAATGTACACACCCCTTTCACCCTTACACTCTCTTCTACACAAACACGCTCAAACACATTTCCAATGAACACATCCATATACACACACCAATACTTATTTCTCCCTATAAGCATTATTTAAAAAGGAAATCTGTAATTGGCAGTATGTTTTTTAATGGACGTTTTTGTTTTTAAATTTAAGTACTGTGGATTTTGTAATAAATAAAAAAAAAATATTGTCGTTTCACGCATGCTCGCCGTTGGAGTTCTCGGCTCTGTATATTAAGAATAGAATAGAATAAGAATAATCTTTATTGTAACTAAGGTAGATAGAGTAGTAAACCTTGTTATGCAAAATTACTGTTTTGGTACGGAACCCTAAAAATTGTGGATATTTGAACGTGTGGTAGTCGAGTAAAGTGTAGTAATAATTTTCGACCGATGACATCATGCTAAGCTGGTGTATTTTTTTGGTGAGCAGACGAGTAACCGGGCCACCTGATGGTAAGGTGTCGTCGCCCATAGACATTTCACATCACTGTATTAATATTAGAGGGTTTTTGATGCGCTGCTAACCTTGAGGACTAAGATGGATTGCCTTATGTGCCGGAAATTACGCTGGCTCTCTTACCCTTCAAACCGAAGCACAGAAATGCAAGTATTTCTGTGTTTCGGTAGAAATAGATAAGAGGGTGGTACCACCCCAGGCGATCCTTCACATTAAAATCTACCAGTACAAAATTAGTGGTATCATGCAAGCTTCCCATTTTTGCGACCCGGGTTCAATTCCCGGGCAGTGCAAATCTTTTTTTTTTTTTTTTATAATTAAGATTTTTGCAATGTAAAGGTGCATTTGCTCGTCTGTTTATCTTATACAATAAAAAAATTGTAGGATTAGAAGATTATATAGAAGGTTTGTCTATGTTTCAAATTATAATGAGTAGAGTAATTTAATGTAATTATGTAATTTTCAATAAATAAATAATAATAATAGATCTAATTTTTAAGCTAAAATATTTAGCACACTGCAGCGATTTTGAAACAGAAACGGACCGAACAAGGATCGAACCCAAATCAATTTTTCGATTTTCTAGATCCTATAGATTACGTCAGTATACAGGATTTTGGTGAATTTCTTGGAAGATATCTAATCGCCGGTAAATACTTAGCCCTTTTGTATACAATTGAATGAACTTATTCAGTCGATTTTTTTAAATATCTTCATATCCATTGATATTTATAATTGGTACTAAACCTTTTATGTAGAGTGAAAAATGGTCACAAAAAATGGCCGCTTATAATTCGAACTTAGGTACCTTTTACACTATGTCAGTGGAAAGGAAAAAGGAAATGAGATTTAAAGTATTTATATTAAAAAAATATTTCCCGAAACTTCTATTTTGGCGCGTTAGCCTTTTTTTCTTTCCACTAACGATGTGATCTTGTAGTAACATCAGTTAAAAGATTTTGAATATTTTTATAAGTAACGAAATAATCGCCTTTATATCTGTTCTAATCCAATTCCATTTCAAAATCACTTGCTTATCGTATGGTTAGTGGCCAACCTATTTGTCAGAGCTGTTCAGGCCGCCCGTAGGCATCTGACATGGCTTAACGACTGCTGTCGAACGACAACAACCGGGGCCAACTGCTTAACGTGTACTCCGAGGCACGGAGGAGCTCAGATGAAATATGCCACTAGCGGTCACCCATCCTGGTACCGACCGCGCCAACGTCGCTTAATCTGTACGATCACTTTCGGACCGTGCTCGCAACTAAGCTACGAGCTCCTTCAAAATTACTGCATTGTGCTAAAGGCTTAATACCTTACCATGACTATATGCCTCTATTTTTGGGAAATACCTTTCTAACACCATAATGTGTGGGTACCTATTGTCGTATTCTCATGACATAGAATCACGGACAACCCGGGAATATTCTGATTAAAGGAAATGCCCGGGAAACCGTCCCGTTATTGTCCCGAAATTCCGGTGTCGCCGATACGGTGCCGCGCGGATCCCGGAATGATGTCCTGAATTATCCGGGTAGTAGAGCTGCCGCGGGGTTAGGTTTTGGTCACAGAAAGGATAGTTTCACTTTTTTTTTAAATCTCATTTTAGAGGCTTTGGTACACGACAAGGTGACCATGTCAGCCTCGTTAGGGTCACTAAGGAAGGGAAGGGGTCAAGTATTATTAGAGTCGTCCCTCACTTTGAGAGCCAACTTAGCAAACAGTAAGTGTTTCATATTATCTGATAAGGGCTGACTCAAAATAATTTACTTTTTCACTCTGCAATAGCGATAGACATTGTTTCACTACACTAAAATATTGCAAGTATTTGCAAGAGTTTTCGATGCGTACCTTGAGGTGGAGTGCCTCGAGTGCCGGTAATTACGCTGTCTTTCGTACCCCTTCAACCACAACTGTCACTCATACTGGGTGTAACAAAAACCCTCTATAGGAGCCGAAAGAAAGAGGGATGTATCAGTATCCATAAATGAACAACTTTTACTATGGGGTAACACAGAAATCGCCAAAAAAATATCTGCTGTTCCATACAAAAGGTCAATATTACCGGAATGTGTATGAATGATCTTATTTGTTTTATTACGATTTTATATTTGACCCCACAGTGAAAGTTGTACAGTTAGTAATCAATCACAACAATAATAATAATAATAAATTGTAATTTGTGACTATTATTGCTTGGTTTTCAGTAGGGTATTTATCCCATAGATATCTATGGTATGAATACTGACCTTTATTGAATACCTTCTTTTTGTGAAAGCACTGTCTCCCAAGATACAAGTTCGCCTAGTTTGGGAGTCAGGGTATTGTTCGATTTACAAGTTTTGTGATGTATTCAATAAATATTTTTTTAATAATACTGAACACCCCCCCTTTCCCCCGCCTCTATAGTTTTTTGTTGTTACCATCCAGTATATGAAACTGTCGATTTGGGGGAAAAATCCTTTAGCGGTTGTAACTAATTTAAGTTTTATATAGAAGTCGTAGAGGGGAAGATTTGACCGCTGTGACCCCCCCCCCCCCCTGCGACCGCAACTGTCCGAAATACAGTAATGCAAGCATCGAAGCATCGTGAGAAAGGGTGGTACTTCCCTAGACGATCCCACACCTTCGAAATATCTGGTTTTTGGCCAAATTCGCACCCTATTCGGGGAAGACAACGCCCCGTATTATTAGCCCCGGGGCGTGTGCCCTATAATAAGCGCACATTTAATCCCAGGTTCGCAGGTCCACCTATATATGGGACGACAACGTCTATGTGATTTTGTGGAATATTCGCTAACTGGTCCCTAACGCCTGGTTGACACTTGGTCAGGTACAGTAGCGAGTCAACTTGGCTTTCAAGCCTTGTCAGTGGATCAAAATATTGTTTGACTGGCCAGGCACTCGCCACTGTACTAGACCAAATGTAAACCGGCTAACATAAGACGCTTTCAGTGAAAAATTTCGTCGTGAAGACCGCAATGGTAAAAATATTCATACTCGTAAATTTCATATCCGCTTCCAATGGCGTACAATGCTCTAAATATAGTATTATTTTGAATAATTAATAATAGATGATCATAGTCGAAGAAGAAAATGGAGCTTTATGATTAGGAAACAACAATAAAATAAGTCTTACTTATTGTTATAAAGTTTAAGTTCAACTAAACTCTCTCGGCGAGCTACTTTGTTTACAAAATAAGTTATTATGTTTACGGGAAAATTGTAAAGCTGCGACCGTCAACGGTCTGCCAGTGTACTGAACAAACCTAGATTGGTTTTTGTTACACTGTTTATGTAAAATTCTAATATAATTAGGACATCTTGTAATTAGGACATCATCTTTATGGGAAAGGCAATGGCAAACCACCCCATTAAATCTGCCACGAGAGTCGTTCTATGTGATTAATTCCTTAGAATGATCACGACCCTCAGAAATGAGGAATACGACTTAGAAGAAGAAGAAGTTAGCGTTTATCTCACCTCATTTCGTGTTGGCATTTTCATTTCTTCATCTATATTTTCAAAATTCAAATCATATTCCCATTCCATTTCTAAATTCCATTATTCCATTAATTTCATTGTTTTCACTTATTCTCTCTGTATTTTGTCCTGAACGGACGTTTCTCCGTTTTATAAAATTGTCTCCTACTACTACCTATTTTCTACTATTGTGTTGTTCAGTTCTGATGAATATAATATCTACTATTACCAATTTTTCCTCTATTACTTCATCTGCACACTGTCCTAGAACCCTGCTAGCCGGCACCTAGAGGGCAGACTGTAGCAGTGGCGCCCAACGTGGGGCCGAAGAGTAAGCCGCACCAAAACCGCAACCAACGTCGCATATCACTTTTTAAGTAATAGAGTAGTCCAAGCATGGAAGCAGCTCTCCAATGATGTTGTGTCTGCCCCTTCAGTGAACTCCTTTGAAAATAGACTAGACACTTGGTTTAAAAAGCAGTGATAAATAACCCTAATCTTAATCTAATGACAAAACAATGATTTAGTGCAAACATTTAATTTAAATAAATAACAATGACTGACTGTGTAAAAACTGTGAACTGTGAAATCTATAAAATGAAACTAAGAACTTATAACTTCCCAACACTAAGACATAGACGCATCAGCATACATGCTGCCTGTCTATAAATATATCATAATAATAATAATTATAATGTATAGTTAAAATAAAAAAAAATATTTTTCTACGAAAGTTGTAAAAAGTTTTAATTATTTTATGCAGAGCAGCACAGTAATATTACATTTGGGTGTTTCCGTTAATAACCAAAGTCTCTTCTAAGACTCAAATCCCTTCTACATTAAAAACTCATAGATACCCAGTATAGTGAACAAAATGTCCTCCAAAGTACAAGGCACATGGAGCATGGAGTCCGTACTTACTGATGTTTATTTGTTAGACCTGGATGAGTCCTGCAGGGCTCATCCGCCAGATACCCTGATATTTACTCCTGATTTTATGTCCGCCTGCCCTTTTCATAAGGTCACGAAATCCTGCAGACGTATAAGATTTGTTTATTTATAATAATTTCGGGTGCCTGAATGGATTTGGGTCCACGTTGAGCCGCAGAAAAGGTTCTAACCCAAGGAATTTCTATACTTATACTATACCTAATGTTCTAACCACATAGGACTATAATAGTAGCGCCCTCTCCTCTAGAATGATTATGTGAGCACTGACAGTGAGCCAAAGAGTTTGGGGTAAATGCACGTACATTTCAAAGCCCAAGTAATGTATGGGAAAATGCTTTTAGCACTGCGGAGCTGATTTTCAGGCATTACCATCATCACATTTTCAGGTTTCTATAGAAAACTTCTAATTTGGTTCTAACGTTAGATCTTTGTGTTTATTTGACGTCAGGAAGTTTATTTAACGTCAGGAAATTGCTTTTAGTTTGGCAAGACGTGTATGAGACCTGTCAAGGGTTTTATGTTCAAGAGAATGAGAAAAAGGATGAAAATTAAGATAATGAAAGAATTGTCTAATTTCATGCTAAATAAAGTAGCAGGTTCAATCAAATATGATAAAATAAAAGAGTATTTATTCATTCGGTTATAAAAAAAACAACACACGCACACACACGAACCCATGCACACACGCGCACACACACACGCACACACACACACACACACACACACACACACACACACACACACACACACACACACACACACACACACACACCTTATGTTTACCCTTCTTGTTTTTCTTTCTTCCAAATATTGCACTATTATATTATCCCATGTTCTGTTACATGTTCATGTGCACTGGTCAAAGAAGAGATCTGTCCTCCGAGATACAGGAACTTCCTAGTTCAGAGGTCAGCGCCTATAGTAGGATAACTGGTTGCTTACGAATTTTATTTAGTTTAATGTAACATATGCTTAAGTTCCTACTCCATTGTAATCTTACCGCATAAATAAACTATTCTTATTCACTCATTAAAGTAAAAAGATCATCATCATCATCAGCAGCCTACTCTAGTCCACTGCTGGACATAGGCCTCTCCCAGGGCGCGCCATTGAGCCCGATCTTCGGCTCTTCTCATCCAGTCGCTGCCAGCCACCTTGCGCAGATCGTCGCTCCATCTAGCAGGGGGGCGTCCCACACTACGTTTGCCCAAACGCGGTCTCCACTCCAGAACTCGTCTACCCCAGCGGTTGTCGGTTCTGCGACAGATGTGACCGGCCCACTGCCACTTCAGCTTGCTAATCTTATGAGCTATGTCGATGACTTTTGTTCTATGCCGGATCTCCTCATTTCGGATTCGATCCAGCAGAGATACTCCGAGCATAGCTCTTTCCATAGCACGCTGAGCGACTTTCAATTTGTGAACCAGTCGCACCGTTAGTGTCCACGTTTCGGCTCCGTAGGTCATTAAAGTAAAAAGGTACAACACTGTTATTTTATTCTAGTTCTTAACCTATAAACAAAATATGTCTATAACACGCAGTATACATATATATCTGTCTATTTATTTTATGTACTTAGTATATTATATGTTATTGTTGTAAATAAAATTCTCCTTATAACGTTTTTCATAATGCTTGCTACCACCTCTTTCTCGATATCATTTCCTCTGCCCGAAGGTTGCATGGAAGAGATCGCTCTTAGCGATAAGGCCGTCTAAATTGTACTTCACTATTTCCTTTTCTATCTAATGTTTGTTGTTTTATATTTGTGCATTAAAGTGTATTTTACTTTACTTTACTTTGCCCTATGTGTCTAATGAAATGGTCGAGACCTCAGCGACACGCTGGTTTTCAGGTCTAGTGTGCTAGATGGAGCGCTGGTTGTAGGACACAACACTTGCTATGCTGCTTGCGGTAAATTATTTCAAGCTTTCAGAGATATTATTAACAAAATTGTTATGCGAATCTGCAAGACGATATTTATTTTATGGGTAAGTTTTATTTTGTTATTCATCAGATTTTTAAAAGTAAATAATAAGTTTAAACCGTCGGAAATAATTGTAGATCTGTCCCAGGTCAATATATGAAATGATTGAGAGCGTCGGTGGCGTCGTGCTAGGACGCCGGACTCCCCTGCGGGAGGTCCGAGTTCGAAACCAGGCAATGCCATGTACCAATGAGTTTTTCGGTTTTTTGAAAGGCGTACATACATTTACCGACTGCTCTGACGGTGAAGGAAAACATCGTGAGAAAACCTGCACACTGAGATAACCAGTGTGTGAAATGGGGAAGGCAATGTTAAACCACCCCATTAAATCTGCCACGAGAGTTGTTCTATGTGATTAATTCCTTAGAATGATCACGACCCGCAGCAATGAGGAACACGACTTAGAAGAAGAAGATATGATATGATAAAATACTAAATACTTAGGATATCTACTTCTTCTTCTTTCGTGTTGATCATCCGAATTAAATTTTTCCCGACCAGAAAGCAGCCACATCGATAGCCCTCTGGTTGGCCTCGAAAAGGTCCTCCCGCGTGCAGGTGGTCGGACAAGCGGGACAGCAGAGCAAGTGCTCCATGGTTTGAGGGGAGACACCACACTCACACTTTAATTGATCGCTGGAAAACCCCCAGTTGAGAAGATTATCTCCGTAACAGCCAACCTGGGTTCGCAGGCGATTAAGCGTTTTCCAGGTTGGCCACTTGAGTTTGAAACCCGGCGGTAGGTCTTCTTTTGGGGGTATGAAACCTTTGGGCGGGTATTTATCCCGCCATAGCTTGCATCTTACTTCTGGTGGGTTCTTTCCATATCTACTAAATTATAGCCAAGGAAGATCAAGTATCTATATAGCTAAAATGGGGTTTAAAAATTATCTACAGGTAAAAATATACGTCACTTCATAACCTCAACTTCGTAACCTCAGTTACCTCATATATAATATGAAAATCATAACGACACTAATTTCACAGAGTCATAATCGCGTGAAATGTGCTTTGAAATGACACTCAACTCAACTCAACTTGGCAGCATCATAAAATGTAGAGACAGGGACATATTGCTTCCAGGCAACAACACAGGTGAATCTTAGGCCCGGACTACACGACGTCAGTTCCTACAACGGTTCCATGGAACCGGTGCTTCATATAAACTCAAACAAAAATGCGCTGTCGACTACACGTACGACGGTTCCACTTGGTACCGGCCTGCTCGGTTCCTGAACCGAGTGGGCGACTTGAGCGCAACGCATGAGTTTGAATGCAGTCGACTACACGGCCGGTAATTGAAGATCGATTCCGCTAAATACAACGTAATTAAATAGAATCTAAACTGCATCGTTATGACGTGTTTCGTATGCTACTATCCACTAACAATTCAATTTCAGTTAAGTTCCGATCGAGTCAACGATCCATCGAACAGTAACGTATTTGTGCATTTTACTAAAACGTTTAGTTTATACTGAATCCCAGTTGAACGGTAATAAAACGCTTTAACTGTCAAATATAACGATCGAACATAATCATCCTCCCGAGGTACTTTTGCCCGATCGATAGTAAATCGAAAAGTGGCAGTGGTAGAGTTATGCGCCAGCAGAATGCGATTTGGTGTCCAAATAGAATTGGAACGAAAACTAAATTGAAATTGGATAGAAATAGAAACAAACGTTGTAATTTAGGCGAAAAGGGCCCCAGAACCGAACCGTCGCTGGAACCGTCGTCGTGTAGTCCGAGCCTTAAATTCTGGAAATAAGTAAGTAGGTAAGGTAACTTTCATTTTTGCCTGAAAAAACCGGCGAAGTGATGCGAGTGAGGCCTCGCACTATAAGGATCCGTCTGTACTGAGCAATAAACAATTGTTTTTTTTAACACAACCACAGAGTAGCCACAACTTAAAAACCTTATATAAAAAAATTGTGTTTGAAGTTTTAGTATTTGTTGTATTATATGGACCAATATTGTAGCCAATATTCAAGTTCTTAGATAATACCGTCAATCAGATTGACCAAAGAATCTTTGGTTCACCATGACACTGGCATCGATCCCGCCAGCGCTGCCGCTAAATCCAAAAAGTGAGGGTGACGTTTCGTTTAGCGATTTTTAATTTAGCGAGTGATAGTGCCCATAGCATGGTTCCCAACTCGGCCTTCCCGCACGGGAGTCCGGCGTCGTATCCACTACGCCACTGACGTTAATTCCAGTGGTTGGTGTGGTGTGTGGCAGACAGCAAAAAACAGAAAGGAGCGGTCACATAAATTAGCGGCTGTGACAGCTCGGGAAACCGCCGAAAATTGCGTGAGGGGAAAACAAAACAAAAATATTTAATAAAAAAAACATGCCATGCAGAAGGGATCTGCCTAAACATGGAATCTATTCTGTAATTCCAACATTGGACCAACACCCGAAGAGCCTCCAGTTTGCTCGTAGTTGTTCGATTATTACGATTTTAATCGTGCGTTAGACATGGGTGTTTGTCGAATTCGGCTGCGCTTCCTTTTAATATCACAGCATGTTATGCGAGGCATCACGTCACAGCTGCTAAAACTTGTCAATGCGCAATGAGACCTGGTTTAAGTGAGACATCACAAAGCAGTTTCAAGTGTTTCGATATCTATAATAGCTCCTTAGTTAGAGAATTTAATATTTCATTAAATTTTTTTGGAAAAAAAGGAACCATCTAACTGTTACCGTTCCAGAGTTCCCATCTCGTGACTTGTTTGTTTTAAAAAAGGAATCAGTTGGATAAGTAGGTACCTATAATGTGAATCGAAATATTTGTATGGGATTTTGAATGCAACGATCAGTCGTTAGGTACACACCCGCAGTTCCAATCACACAATATAACATTGCGATGTAATGGAACCGATTGACGATTCATTTGTTTGAGTTTCGATTTAATCACGATTGCGGAATCGATTCCGAACAAATCCGTGATGTTTCACCAAATTGTGGTTATAGGTACGCGTGTTATTGTGGTGGATATTGATAGAATAAATAGTAGAACAGCTGTCATATACGAGGAAAAACTTTTGCCTTTTTTCTCACAATTTAAAGATGATATTCGAATTTGAGAGCGTCGGTGGTCAAGTGGCTAGGACAGCGGACTCCCATGCGGGAGGTCTGGATTCGAAACCATGCAGTGCCATGTACCAATGAGTTTTCCTTATTTTTCGAAGACTTACGTACATTTACCGACTGCTATAACGGTGAAGGTGAGTAAAACCTACACACTGAGATGACCAGTGTGTAAAATGGGGTAGGCACAAAAGATCCTCAAGGGTCGAAGTGCCGCTGGGATTATTCCCGGCCGTATCATAAGATAAGATAAGTACTTCCAAAGAATTACATCCTATTAGAAGCATCCTGAGAAAATGCGGCCCGCAGATAAAAACTTAAAACCACTCTGCGTTAATTACGTATAAAAGGAATTTCCATCAGAATAAGGCAGCGATATCGCAAAATCTCATTAGTGAGAATGAGAGAGCTACACAAAAAATAATGATTCAATCCACCACTTTATCATTACCATCAAAACCTGTACAGTTACTCTAAAACGCTCAGGGTAAGGTTTCAATTTCCATGTTAAAACTGCAAAGGTTTAAGTTTGTTTGCGAATAGAAGGCTGCGAAATGGGATGGTGGCAGGGAAATGACAAAGTATACATGGTAATGTTGACTCAAACAATGGTGACCACGGAAATTATATTAGACTTTAGTTATGTCTGTGGAGGCTATGTTCTTTATGAGTGTTTTCTTTGGGTTCTTTAATGGTTTTGTAAGGAAATGTGCTATTTATAATCATTATATCATAACACGGGATGTAAGGGGGGTCACCAACATCTAGACCTCCAAATGTCAAACTCACCTGCACGTGCCACATCCTGCCGATTAACGAACGAGTCCCTGGCGACCGACTAGTGGCGGTATAACCACTCAAATTCTGGCTGGGTCAAAATACCAGAAGCTCGATGACGGGCAGCAGCGTCATCAGGGCAAGCGACCCGGCTACTGCGATCGCCAACCCGCAGGCCTAGCGTGGCGATTATGGCATTTCCTCCCATGGATAGCACAAAAAGAAAACGGCCCCCAGTTCCCGGCCGCCCCACTATTCCTGGTCACGGTAGCAGCCATGGTAGCGACGATCTGCGCAAGGTGGCTGGTAGCGACTGTATGAGAAGAGCCGAAGATCGGGCTCAATGGCGCGCCCTGGGAGAGGCCTATGTCCAGCAGTGGACTAGAGTAGGCTGCTGATGATGATGATCATAACACGGGAAATAAATGCAAATTTTAGGCTAGTTTTTTTTAAATTACATCAATCAACTTACATAATAGGGATGTTACGGAGCTTCGACTCCGACTCCGAAAGGTCGGAACTTCCGATTGATTTTACACCTGTAACTCCGACTCCGATAAAAAAAATTAAACCTTCGGTTTCGACTCCGGTTCCGGTATAACCACCTCCGTAACATCCCTAGAACATTTAAAGAGGATTTAAAATTAGTTTTTCGATAACTCAACTAACATCAGAGATGATGGTAAAAGTTAGTATTGGACTGCTCTGTCCCTTTCTAGCAAAACAGTTCTTTATATGCAGCCAGGACCTGCTTGTATGGCGCTAGAGAACAGTTACGTCATTAAACTTATTGCCGTTTTTTTTCTACCGTTCTGATTTTTGATTGCCTGTAGCTAATTTATTTTTCAACGAATTTTAATTCTGTTTTCACATTTGACCATCAATTTAAGACTATTTCTTAATTTCATTTGATACTTGGAAACTACCCTATTAAGCATTCACCTACTCGTACCTAACAACTTGTTCGAACGAACAAGGAGATTCACCCATCGCCTTTTCCCGAAATATTCATACCTCTGAGAGCATTCTCAAAGTAAAATTCGTGAAATCTAGCAAGAGGGAAGTAGATAATTTTATTTGGCAGCTTGTTGGCGCGATGCTGCCTCGAGCGCCTGCTCAATGTAGACAGGCAACGTGTGCCAACTCGTGAATACCCGAGGAATTGCTCTCCTTAATATACCTTACCTACAATATTCCGTATTAAAATATTTCTTACTTAAAATTAATTCAGATTTATTACTTATTGTTTATAGTGTATGTATACAAACTAATATCTGGCTCGTCAGCACAATGCACCAGAGGCACCACAGTCAGTATAAAACTAATCCCATAAGTACCTACCTAATAATTCATAATAATAATACTTAAACACTAATAGCTGCCGTAAAGGAGCATTGTCATATAATTAAAATTTTAGAAATAGTGAATAGCTGCTGTACAGGGGCATAGTCAAATACATATTAAAATATAATTACATGGTAATTTAGCTGCTTGTCGCATTGTCAAAGGGTAAATACAGTTAAAAAAATGTCAGTAATAGCTGCTATAAATGGGCATTGTCAATAAATAAAATTAGGTATAGGTAATAATTATTAAAATAACAAAAAAAAATTAATGCAGACAGTATCTTTTACATTTTGTCAGATTTCCCTGGCTCCCACACTAGGATACCCTGGGCTGCGGGGGCCACTCTCTTCCGATAAATATAAAAAACAGTTAAGTATGCGTGTATGCGAGGGTGTGTGTGAGGGATGTGTGCGTGAGAAGGTGATCTTATGAATCATTCATAAGCCTGACTCCCAAACTAGGATAGCCTGTAACTAACTTTTTTTTTTTTTTTTTTTTTTTTTTTTTGGTAACGGGGGGGAAATCTTTGAAAGATACCCAGCCTCCTGGGGGAGGGACTGGGTTATGTGAGATTTCCACTCACTAAAACCCCCTCGATGGCCGGCCTCGTGCTTATCGGAGGGCTCCGGGATCTCCAGTGGAACGCACCGGTGCCCTCCTAGCATTTGCCTTGGGCTCCTCCTGGGAGGTGTACATTCCACCTCCCGGTTCCTCCCGTCACAGCAGCGTGCGGCCATAGCACGTTGCTGCCTTCCCCAGGGTCGCCCGCCAATGAACGGTCAAAGCCCCCACTTTGACCGCCCGCGACCCTGATCCCTCCTTTTAGTCGCCTTTTACGACAGGCAGGAGTTACCGTGGCTCTATTCTTCGCCCGAGACTACAGGGCTGAGCCTGTAACTAACTAACCTAACTTGGTAGCCAGCCTAGTGCTTTCCCAAACAAAGTTTGTGCAATTATCTGACACTCAAGTTGGCTGATGTCGTAGCCATAGCCATGACTGAAATGTCATACAAATCGTATATAGCTGTTTTGCATGGTGAATGAGCCGCCATGCAGCAACGTACGTCACGTATGTTACAGAGCGTCGGTGGCAGTGGCCACACTGAAAGAAATATTGACTAAAATCCATTACCTAAATCAAACTAAAATTGATTGACCCGCGACAACATTTTTTTAGTAATTACGACCAATCGATTTTAGTTACTGCATTTCCAACTATAAACACATTAATTTCCGAAGTGCAGCTTTGTTAATATTTAGATTGCATTTGTAATATCAAGTGCTGTTTACTATGTATTACTAAATGACCTGTTGATAACACACACGTTTGTACTTGTAGTTACTAATCAATTTGCAAGTCCTAGTAAAAGAGTTTAATAATTACTAGTTATTGTTCTGTAAATCCAAGTAGATTTATTTTGTAATTTCAAGATTATTTGTAGTGGCTAGTATATTTTTTTTTTGTAATTACAAATAGATTATTTGTAGTGGCTAGTATATTTATTTTGTAATTACTAGTAGTACTTTGTAATTTCAATATATATATCTGTCCTATAGGACACCGGACACAAAAATGTCAGCAATAGCTGCTGTAAATGGGCATTGTCAGTGACTTTCTGTACCTATATTTATATTTTGTGGTAGAGCGTATAGTAGAGCTGGCCGGACCCGTGGTGTCCCGGCCATGTTCTCGGGTGTCCCTCACGGGACCAGTCTCACGTCCCGCTCACGTCCTGCGGGACAAGTTACACGATACTTTATGTTACGGCGCCGGTAACTTTACTCGGCGTTCCGGTTTGCCCAATTAAAATCTGCGGAAAATGTTGATACTTAACCAAGCAATATTTTTAATATTTTATATAGGGTCCTATTTTTAGCGGCAAATTTTTCTAGGGTGTCATCTGTAGGTTATAAAAATAAAACAGGACAATTTTTAAAAAAAAATTTAGGAGAGAGCGATGGATGGCGCTCTTTAGTATCGGAGGCCAAAATCCACTTCTGGTCGCTGCGCCAGCGGAGTAAGTAAGTACCTAAGTACTAAATTTTCGAGAAAACCGACGACGTTTGTTTGAAAATTCTACAATTGAATGAATTATTGCTATTCTAATACTGAAATAAGAAGTATGAATGAAACTCGTTTCATGATGACGTGGATGAGTTTATACCGCCACGGCGCAAAATAATGGGGTTTATTTTTTTTCTTTCAAGTGTTACATAAGCAGAATTCTAGATATTTTTAACCCCCCCGTCCCCATTGTCAGCGAAAGTAAGCAAAGCTCTCCCCCTACCTCTCTCTCATACGCTTACGTGAGCATTGGTATAATTTATACAGAACCTGTCAAGTCTTGAAATACAATTCATAAACAAGTACCATTGTTATAAACTGCTGATCGCTTTTTGTGCTGACGTAATCACCATTCAAACTCAAAGCAAAGTTTAAACCCCCTACCCCCGTTTGATGCTTACGTAATACTTGAACGGTCACTAAGTATGGAAAATTTTCATACAAGTAACATGGTTATTTTTTCGTGTAAAGTGGTATAAATTACCGTTCGTTCGTTGTTCCGTTTTCCCCTGTGGAGTACGGATCCCATAAACACAACATGGAACACTCTATGAATCTCCCGGTCGCGCTTTACTAAATCTTAATCAAGTATTAAATGGAAATGATAATATACATCGTAAAGCCCTCCCAATTTACCAGTGCATTCAGCTCACGTTAAGGGGATGGTGTAAAGCCCCGGCATGTAATTTCCCAGCAGACTGAAACAAGTTCCCACTTCCCACAAATAAATGCAGAAGTTCGCACTTCGTTATACATTTTCAGATTTCATATTGTGAAACAGTTTTGAAGCGAAATTATGGTTGTTTATTAGAAGGACGCTCTGGAGGTAATGTGGGAAGAATTTAATATGATCATAGATTTTAATACATTAAAAAAAATGTCAAAATAAATTGGCCTATGTATAGAGTTTTACATTAATGTTTCAATTTATAAAAAGCTAATGAAAAGCTTTAGTCAGATCTTTTATAATAAAAAAAGTTTAGATGATAGAAGATATCTTTACTTTTATTCCAATACAGTTATCATAATATTACACACGAATTAAAAACGTATCTTTTGGAAAAGTGGTGTTATTGTTTTGACGAATTTTAATTATTGACATTGAAGTTCTTATTGTGATTTATCTGATAATTGATTGTTAATTATTGTTTTCCTATGTATTAGTTAAAATATTATAATGTTTAATTTCGAACACAATTATTAGATTGTTAACGAATAAATAAATTGGAATATTCTGAGTACTACCGGTGATACCACTTATTGTATTTGGGATTCAGAAGTGTCCATTCATCATCAGCCTATTAATGTCCCCACTGTTGAGGCACAGGCCTCCCCTTGTACAAGGGGGGTACGGGCCATGATCCACCGAGCGGGCCCAGTGCTGATTGTTGGATTTCGCACGCCTTCGGAAACTTTTAATTTCCTGAGACAAGCTGATTTTCTCACGATATTTTCCATCACGGTTACCGCAGTCGGTAAATTTACGTAAGTCTTAGAAAAAAATCCGAAAAACTCATTGGTACATGACATTGCATGGTTTCGAACCATGACCTCTCGCAAGAAGTGTCCATTGGATTCAAGAAATTGAAATAGGTAGCTTATAATTTATAGTACTCTAATTTTTATCGTATACATACAAATCGTACGTATGTTTGTTGAATCATATAAAAATCATTATTATTTGATTTAACGGGTGTTTACTCACTTCATAATTATCTGTGAAGGTTGCTCCGACGTTTCGGTCTACTCAGCAGATATATCAAGGAGCGTGAAGTGTAAATCATTTATTTTCTTTAATGAATGGCATCTGCTAGTGATTTACAATTGGCCAATTACCGTGTTAGAATCTTGAAAATACCTCGAACATTTTGAAGTCTGTTTAAAACAAAAACAGTTTAACGTCGAGATTAAGGGAGAGTCGTGTGCACTAGGAATGCCTAGTGTCTTGCATTCCAAGTGTAATTGGAGGTTAGGTTGCCGGATCCACACCATCTGTAGTATAAGAGCGTCGGTGGCACAGTGACTAGGACATCGGACTTTGCAATGCCATGTACCAATGAGTTTTTCGTATTTATGGAAAACTTACGTACATTTACCGACTGCTCAACGGTGAAGGAAAACATTGTGAGGAAACCTGCACACTGGGATGACCAGTGTGTAAATGGAGTAGGCACAAAAGATCCTCAAGGGTCGAATTGCCGCTGGGTTATTCTCGGCCCCCTATCATATGATAAGATAATCACTGTCTCATATAACGTTCACTTAACACGGACGATGTAAACATCGTTCCGTTTTTCGTAAAACTGTATATTACCTAAAGGCAAAAAACAGTTTTACGAAAAAATAACGCCCGTAAACCGTTTTTAAAACAATAAAATGGGACGAACACGCCATGACAACATGAATCCGAATATCTCACTTGAGTTTTAGGTCTAAAAAAATCATTGTCCTTTTAAGGCATATGGGTTGATTTTCGCTAACTTTAATATGGGTAGGTAACAAAACCTTGTAACATACTGCAAATACCCAATGAGCCTGTTATTTATTAAGGGCACTAACCACGGCCGATAAATCTTACTTGTGGTGTTCGCAGACGTTTTAATGTTCGCCGTACCTCGTTACCACGCCCTTAAGTACTATAATCCTGTAATTTCCTACCTAATTTTTTTAAGTTATAGCCTAACGGTCACATAGGGGATTTGTATAGAATTTATTCGTTAAATGTAATGGTGTTTTTCACGGTTGACAACACGGTTGAAGTACTTGGGGTGGCATATAGATAGGTCGCTAAGCCTAGCGCCAATGGTTAATAACCTTATTAACCAGGCTAAAGCCGCGCGCGCGCTCTTGCGACCTCTTCTATCGTCTAGGCTGCCCCTACGTGCTAAACTGAGACTCTATAAGACCTACATCCGGTCCAGACTCACATACGCGGCACCCGCGTGGTTTCCATTGATCTCGGCCACTAATAAAAAGAGGCTGCAGGCCCAGAAAAACATAGTCCTCAGAGTGTGCACAGGAGCGGGTCGTTATGTCAGGAATGACGTGATAGCCCGCCACGTGCAGATGGAAACCATTCAGGTGTTCGTGGATAGGTTAGCGAGATCAATGTATGATCGCGCCGACAACGGTCCCCACGAACACCTGAGGAATATCGCCCCACTGTACGCGTGCCCTCCTGACGCACGGTACCCGCTCCTGCGCGAGTTAGTACGCCCTCAGTCGCCGTCAGTGGCGACAGGGTGGAGCGACGTGACGACGCGCGGTGAGCGCAGCGTTCAACTAAACCTTGAGCCCGTTTAATATAACGGCACCAAACACCGGGGATGTAGTGACACCCCGAGCTTCTGTCCGGGCACGAGGTTCGCCTCCAGGCCCGCACCCACTCCCCCCGCTTCAGGGTTCGAGTGGACGACCCGTTTGATTGACAATACAAAATGAAATATTTTTGAGCAATGATGACGTAGGCTAGGACGCCGAACTCCAATGCGTGAGTTTAACACCTGCTTTGCCGTTTACATGAATTTTTCAATTTTTTCGTAGATTTACTTTGCTCTAATGGTAAGGAAAACATCGTGAAGAAATCTGCACACTGAGATAAGATAACCAGTCTGTGAAATGAGGAAGGCAATGGCAAACTACCTTATTAAATCTGCTAAGAAAGTTGTTCTATGTATAGTTACTTTCATAGAATGATCACGACCAAAAAAAAATTGTAGAATTATATTTTAGAAGAAAAATAATTGTAGAATTACCCCATATCGTTGTTTAGAGCTCATAAAGTACAGTGCGAATACTTTTTTTTAATTTTTTACATGGAGATATAACGACGTAAGTGCCTGTCATGTTAGTTTTAGAAGAATAATAATAATAAAACAATAAAAGAAATAAAATAGTTAACTCAATACCGACATTGTACTACAAATAGTCCTTATTGTACGGATCCAAATTATTATCAATTTTTATATAGATACAAAAATGATAAAAATATGGATCCTATTTTTTATCTAGATGGATATTTTTTAATTCATTTAAATTAAAAAATATCCATTTTTTTGGAAATGATTTTGACAAGATTTTGATTGTTGGATTATGTGACGCTGTGTATAGATGGAAATTTTATTTATTTTTATTTTATTAATTTCAAAAACTCATATATTTACAGATTCATTTCACCATATGTGAGCTCAATTATTTACATAACACCACTATATGGCTATATTGTTCAATTGGTGCCTAGTTGGCTCCTGTACACAGTGTACTATCCACTGATATCCCTAAATTCTGTTATATCTACTAACATAGTTTTAAGTTGTTTTTATCATTCGGAATCATCATAGTGAAAGGATTAGACATTCTATTGAATGGCCAGGGTGCACCGCGTGGAGGTTCCTTTCTTGCACCCCTGCTGTCCCGCGTGTCCGACCACCTGCACGCGGGAGGACCTGTTCGAGGCCAACCAGAGGGCTATCGATGTGGCTGCCTTCTGGTCGGGAAACATTTAATTCGGATCATCAACACGAAAGAAGAAGTCGTTTTTATACTAACACTTTTACGGACCCTGTTGTCTGATAAATAAATGAATTTAAGTTTAATTTCATTTTCATTTAAAGATATAGCGAGGCCCTATTCGCACTTAGCCGGTGTTTGTATGGTTTTTTTTTCTGCAACGCTAAGAAACTTTACACCTTTACCCACATTCCGTCCTCGGTCAATATCAAGGTTTGTCCTCACCGACGTAATAATCGTATTCTTAATCCGATTTCTTGTATAGCAAGCTAATAGGGTTGTCTAATCGCTAACCTAACCCTTTTTATTTTGTGTTTCCTCGTGGTCATACTGGTAGGTAAGTGCGTCGTAACGGAATTTCGTTTTAAATTATGTCATAATGGCCAAGTAATTATCCGCGACTTACTATTACTACTAATGAGCGAAATCGATACAGCGCGCACAACAAAATAAAAGTACAGATATGTAATAACTATAAAATAAATAATAAATATCTCTAAAAAATACAATATATAATACATACATATTATACATATACATACATATATAGGTATAAAAAATATTAACAAACTAAGATGGATGACATAACAGGAATCAAAATTGAGAAAGGTAGTGTTCTTTTACTTGTTTTTTGAAAAAGGGAATTGTTTGACTCTCAATACTGGCAGGCAGTGCGTTCTACAACCTAACCGCGTGAACACAAAAGGAGTAATTCAAGAAGTCAGTTTTGTGAGGAATGGAAGGGAATTTGAGGAGGGTGCTGATGTGATATCTGGATAGTTGGTCAGCAGACCGAGAGAATTGAAAAGGTTCACGCAGGTAAGAGAGACAAGAGGGATACTTGAGAATTTTAAGGAGAAGGCAGAGCAGATGAAGGTTCCGACGAGATGCTATTAGAGTTTTGACACGAGTTTGTATAGTAAAATCCCGCCGAATACTTAAAAAATGTGTTTTCTTTTATAATATCGACCTAACGCCCTAGATCGTCCCAACACTACCTATTTATTTACTCGTATTTATTTACTCTACTACCTGACCCTTTTTATTTTGACCATCGTTTACTCAAAAATTACTAGTTTGATTATAAAAAATCTGTACTGGTAAATAGTGTAAACTATTATTTATCTATCTATTAATGAAAGAATTTTTTAAACTGAATCTAGGTAATAGTTCTTGAGTAAACAATGGTCAAATTAAAAAGTTCAGGTAGTAGAGTAACAGACTGTACTTACTGTTAACGCCATATATCGTTATTTTTAAATTACACTATATACACTTGTACTTATCTAATATTCATATAATTATACATGTTCCTTTCCTACCTGTCACCTAAGAGACAAGACCGAAAGAATACGCGCATTGTGATGACGTCACAATGTCATTTGCCAATCAAATTCACTCGTGAAATGACTTCTGTCGCAACGGTCACGCAAAACAAACGCTTCTCGGAAATAATTAATATCCAGGCTAATTACTCTAATTTTGTAATTGAACTATCGCCGCGAGTGCTCTAAGTGCTCACCCTTTCAAATTTTGGTGGAAACCAGAAGAAACCAGCCGCCGGAGATCAGATCCAGGAGCTTCGCAAGTAAGTCTTGTCTCATCTCCTTCTAGCTCTCTGCCACAAATTTATCCACCACTTACTCTTGGCCTGTTCCCAGCTGTAGCTGGCGATTTTTTATGTTGCTTTTATACACGAGTAAGTCTAGGTAATAATTATGTTATGTGGTTACAAAATAACAAGATTCTAGATCTTACGTTCCCTTACATTGTTCGGATTTGATTCTTTGAAGAAATATTTAGATAAATAGATAGAAATACTTTATTGTACACAAATACAGGAAAAGTAAAACTACAGGGATAGTAGCACGATACAGGGATAGTAGCAAAGGCGGCCTTATCGCTAAAAGCGATCTCTTCCAGGCAAGCTCTGAAGTTAATTGGATTGCTCTTTAGATTTGTAACTCGAAGCCTTAAAAAGAATTAGATTTAAAAATACTCTATATAACTGTTATAAGACAGTATTTTTATATCTTCAATGTAGGACTAAATAATGAGGAACAATTTTAATTTACCATAAGAACTGGCAATAAGTGTATATTTGATTACGTAATATAGGCAGAATTATTAGGGTGTATCACGTTGGATTCTGCATATTTTGTATTTTATCTATGTCACACAAAAAATCAAAGATCCATATTTGGCACAACCCTAGTGCAATCGAATTGAAAACCGGATTTTACTCAAATTATAAATACAGTAGGGTGGCATCATCTCGGAGAGACTGTACCCAAGTTTTATTTTATTAATCGTTTATTATTCGATATCACAATAATGTGAAGTTTTATAATAATTTAAAATAAATAATTATATAAATGTTGTTAAAATACATAAGTGTTAACAGTGACATTCAAAGTTTAGTTTATGAATTATTTATGTGTTTATAATTTGAGTAAGTGAGAACATAACAAGGACAAAGTTACGAATGTGAATAATAATTTAAGTTAAAGCTACTTTCTGAAACTGTTCTGAACCTGTGTTTCTCTGTGAGTCTGGCTTGGCCGAAGCTTCAAAAGACAAACAATAGATTACTTAATAATAAAAAAAGGAGCTCGTAGCCTAGTTGCGAGCACGGTCTGAAAGTTATCGTGCAGGTTAAGCGACGTTGGCGCGGTCGGTACCTGGATGGGTGACCTCTAGAGGCATTTTCATTTGAGCTCCTCCGTGCCTCGGAGTGCAGCAGTCGGTCCCGGTTGTTGTCGATTGACAGCAGTCGTTAAGCCATGTCAGAGGCCTACGGGCGGCCTGAACAACTCTGACAAATAGGTTGACTAACCATACGATAAGCAAGCAAGCATTAAAAAATAAAAGTTAAATTCAGCGCCTCTACTAGATCGCAGCTATGGGAAACGAGAAAATTATGCTCCGTTGATTTGATAGCTAATGGTGTTGCCCACAAGGTGAAAAAAATTGGTGTGTGACTCGCGGTCCCACCTACATTGTCCCACCATTACTCGTAGCCCCACTATTCTGAAAATGTAAGTTCGTGGTCCCACTGCATATGTTTATTTCATCAGTAAACTACCCGTTAATTTTGTTGACTTTTCTATTTCCCAATTAATGTTGAGTTCCTAAAATATTGTGACCAAATTAGTGGGACCAAGAGCAACTGCATTACGGCTGACTGATGATCCCACTGGACAGTGGGACCACGAGCCCATTATATCGAGATACTGTCCCACTAGTGGGTCAATTTAATATTTGCATTCAGTATTTGCAAAAAAATTACATTGTTTTTTATTTCGAGTGTTAATCTTTAAGTTAAGTTTAAACCTTTGATGTTTTTTAAGTTTACTTTGTACCTGTAGGTAATTATGAACTACACATATATAGTTACTGAATGCCTGGTGCTTTGGAACATTCTGTAAACCAGGCATCATTATTGCTATAAAGAAAGAAATAAATCAATAAAGAGCTTGACTAGGCGACTACATCGACTGGGCAATGGTAGTTCCTTATGCGGACAATCCCGCTATACCTATTGTCCCTCTCATAAATGGGGGTTAGTCGCATTGAAGGGAAACCAGTTGCCAAGCTGGTCTGAATTGGTAATTCATTCAGATGTTCCCCTGATGGCTGTCATTGCGGCATGTCTCAGGGGTTAATTCTCACCGAACAATGTCAAGATAAATCGATTTATGTAACATATAAGTTGTGACCCTCATGACGCGCTGTTCTTTACAGAAAACAACAAGTGTATCAACAATGTTGATGAGACTGCAACTCGTATTACCAGTTTGTGTGTTTATCGCTATCACGTTCTGGACGAACTCTACAGGTAAATCGATTAGTTATTATTAGTTGGTAAATCGATTATTGATGACACCGTACATTCCGTGCTGTGAGGAAACTTCTAATTCAATCAATGAAATGAGTCTCTCCCGCGCTTTTGAGGCATCCACGTCAGTTTTGTTTCGTTTTGTCTTGCAAATTGTTTTACAGTAGTGCTTTTCTAGTAAAAATGGTGTTTCTTGCCCGAAGAACTTCTACAAGATGTGAATAATGTGTGGGACAGTGAAGTAAAGTCAAATTTAGACGCTGCAGCCCGATCCGTACTTGGCTGGATTTTAAAGAGCCATACTGCGTCCGGGACGCCTTCTCTGGTTCGGTTTGTGCAGAAGCGTGGAAGATTCTCCCAGATAGCATTGAAATGTGTCACACCAACATTTTAATGAAGACTTGAAAGAGTTGTTTACATCAGACATGGCTGTATGGGCTCAGTTCCCTTTGCCTTAAAAACAAACAAACAACAAGTCATAATTATAGTCATTTGACCTTCTGCTGATGTCTTCTTTTATTTTATACGAATTTTTAATCTGGGATTGAGGGATTTACCTAAATCTCACATGGTATGTACAGTCGACCACAGGTCAACCTACCCAAAATGTCAAAAATTGAGAATCTGATGTACTCCTTATTGTGTAGGCAAAAGGTTGAGATTTAATCAAAGTTTTTTGACAGATGGTACACTTTAGCTAGTAGTCGAAATGAAATGAAATGAATTTTCATAGAATATACGTTATGAAGGATCTTAAAATTATATAGGTAGTTCCAGTATATCCTACCACATTGTGGTGTGCAAATTTATATAATAGATACCTTAAAATAAAATAAAAAAATTGATACGAAGCTAACTAATACGCTTTAGATTACAAGAACTATTTATTTACAAGAATTATTAATATAGTGATTACATGTCAATTTAATTTAAATGTCAAATTATTTATTATCAAATATTATTAAGTAGGGGAGACCGGGTCAAAATCGTATAGCTAAGGACAAAGTCCTCTACCTCAGTCACAAATAACGATAGAGAAATCATACTACTACATTAATTAAAGAAAATTATAATGTACATAATGCACCAGTTACAAAACAATATAATCAAATAGGAACATAATAATCAAACAAAAACAAAACATCCATTTTTTCCGGTTTTACCCCGGGGGTGGACAAAATCGTATACCACGTACGATTTTGTCAAGAAGAACATTCAAAAGAATCCATGTCTTCTGGATCCCAACCGGTGCAGCTTGCGTGAGCCCACCCATTGCAAGTGATACATTGGATCCAGCAATCATCTAAACGACTTATACCATATTCTTCACTGCAATACAAACAAAAGTTTTCTTCATTCTTCTTCACTCTCTTTGCCTGCTTAGTTTTCTTTATTAATATATAATTAATAAAGAAAAATAAGCTTCTTTTAAAAAGCTGCTTCTTTATAAATTTAATTAATGAAATAAATGGACAAAACCGTATACCAATCAACTCGGCCGGTTTTACCCCATACGGTTTTGCCCCGAAGCACAGCACACATACATTCACGCACCACTACATTCACAGGTTTCATTCGCCGGTAATAACATCACGATTATGCAATAAATACACACAATTTAACGTATACAATATGGTACTTACCTAGAAATCGTAGAAACTTCTGGATATAGACCTTTTAATGTCACAAAAATAAGATCAGAACACCTAAAAAACTATTTTTTTCGATAACTTGATAACGCGGGTGCATCCACTGACAAGTATTTGCTGATGAATTAATCCTATTGGTCGTCACCTACGAACGGCGCGTGAAAATTGAATTCGTTTCGGAGATATCAATGCTATACGGTTTTACCCAGGTATACGGTTTTGTACGGGTCTCCCCTACTAACTTTGTGTTCAAAAAATTCCTTAACACTCGACTCGACTCGATTGTATGTGACGATGAGGCCTACAACCCGTCGGAATTATCTGTGGACTTGAGCGAGGCTTTCTAGCCTTCTAGCACGTTCTACTGCAAAGCGGTTACCGATAGCATTGTACGTTTATACTTATATATTTTAAATGCAAATAAAACATTTTCGGTTCCTTTATTTCAAAGATGCCTTCAAAATTGCAGGTTTATTCATCCCCAACCTGACCTCCGCTTGCTACCGCTGCCTGTGCCACGCGGTGACGAACTGCGACACCTCACACGGCTGCACGGGGGGGTACTGCGGGCCCTTCAACATCTCCAGGGTGTACTGGGTGGACGCCGGGAAGGTGGTGATGCTGGAAGACGAGCCTGAGAGGAACCTTGGTAAGACTTACAGATTTGAAATGACAATGTGGTGGTTCTGTTGGCTAGTTCCCAGTAGTTCTGCTGTACAGTTCTGTTGACCGAGCTAATGGGATATTTTTTCTCCCAAGTTCGTAATATTGATTATAATTCCAATCAACTGTTTATTCAAAATAAAATAACACTAAAATACATATTTAAGCTACAATTACAAAATATCTAACTATTTTACAAGTAAAAGACCTGGCCCAGGTCGCTCCTGCAGGCAGTGTCCTGAGGAGGCTGGCGGCGTTGCCCCGCTGTATGGCGAGGCTTATACGCTGAGCAAAGTAGAGGCCAGCCTCCTGGTCCCGGGATGTCACTACGAGGCGCTTGACTATTTCCCCGTAGAGGCAGTTATAATTTGATTTAAAAAAAATATATTTTAGAATGGGCGCCCATACAAATACACGCTAAAAACGCGGGGCTCGAATATTTTTGTGCCACTCGCTATAGAGACCACGGGCGTATGGTGCACGGAGGCTCTAGCTTTGAGAGCGCTCGGGTTACCCCCGATTTCAGATACATTTATTTATTTATTTCAGGTACAATATTGGAGTGTTTAACTACACCATCACTAAAGCTATGTTTTCTATTGCTAGAAACAGCATGAGTCACTATTGATACATGGAAACTTTAAGGTCCTTTTTTATTAGTAGTAACTATTTGGAGAGGGGTAGGTATGTGTTGGTCATTTGTACCACTTTACACGAAAAAATAACCCTGTTACTTGTATGAAAATTTTCCATGCTAAAGAAAAATAAACCCCATTATTTTGCGCCTTGGTGGCATAAACTCATCCATGTCGTTATTAATGAAACGAGTTTCATTCATACTTCTTATTTCAGAATTAGAATATCAATAATTCATTCATTTGTAGAATTTTCAAACAAACAATTTTGTTTTTTTCTCGAAAATTTAATAATTATAAAATATTTAATTGCATCTTTATTATTATAACCTATAGATGACACCCTAGATTTCTAGGGTGTATAATTATTTGCCGTTAATAATATAGGACCTTATATAGGTAGAAAACACAGACAAATGACATTCGTAGTCCCCAAATGTGATTGGAACAGACTTGCCCATATAGTAACTAAATCTAATATTTAAGTAAGTAAGTAATATGTTTATTTCACACACAGCAATGACCGAAACAGTTATAATTATGATAAAATAATTAGGTAGGCAAAGGTAAACATATTGAAATCATGTCTGATGGTCTGCTGTTGTTGTGAAAAGGGCCTCAACTCAGCTTATTGCTGCAGACAAAAATGCCTACAGCGCTGGTATTCTGTTGGACCATGACCGATCGACCATAAGTGACATGTTTACCATTCCAGCTTGGCAGGACTGTGCAAGAAGTTACCACTGTGCCCAGAGGATTATCGAGGGATACTTGCAGAAGTTCGGAAAAGTGAGTGCAGTGTTTTTATGAAGACACTCTGATACCAGCTTACCTGCTAACTTCCTAAAAACAAAAACGATGGTTTTTTTAAACACTACTGATTATGAAGCTGAAAAAATTATATGATGAATTACGCCGGGAATACCTCGTCTTAAGCCTTTTAAACCCTTGGGTGAAAGAAAAAATATAGTCTAGAGTCTATGGAGAATAGGACGGCCTTAGAGGCGAGCCGGCGTTATTTCTTTCACGACATCCTGAACCAAGGCACAGTGAAGCTCATCAACCATATGTATGTATGTTGCTTTGCTACTGCCATGTCTCGTGCAGAATCATTTCCTCGAGAAAGTAAAGCCTCTTTTTAAAGTCAAGATTCCACCTCTCTTCGGGCGTTACCACACCTACCAGACCGACGTGGATCGATGTCGTCGATCGACGTGTTTCTATTGATGTGGTAACTTTGGCTGATCAACGGATACAGGTCGATAAAACTATCGATCGACCACCGTTCGTCTATCGATCAAAACCAAAATGTTTTATTGTAAGTACCTTATAGTACATTTTTGCAACGTGCCTCGGAAAGCACGTTAAGCAGTCGGTCCCGGTTGTTGTCGTTCGACAGCAGTCGTTAAGCCATGTCAGATGCCTACGGGCGGCCTGAACAACTCTGACAAATAGGTTGGCCACTAACCATACGATAAGCAAGCAACATCGTATTTTTTTCTACTCTACCACCGCTTCGTAAGGTGCTATAGCTGAAAGGAAAGAAGCGGTGCAAGAAACTTTATCGACCACGCCAGAGACTTTTCTGTCTGATCTGATCTGATCGATGACGAATCGATAAAAATCAAGCAATCTGGCATATCGATTTAGTGTAGTAAGAAAACGACTGACGACGTCAATCGACGCCGCCGTTCGGGTGGGTCTGATGTGGTCTGATCTCATGATGGCAACATTTCTCGTACAGGACTGCAACAGCGACGGAGTGACGGACTGTTACGATTACATGATGGTGAACTACAACGGAGGGTACGGCTGCACGACGCCGCTCAACCAGTCCGAAAATGGTCGCCGTTGGCTGCAGCGCTACGACGAGTGCCGGAGTTCCATTCTGTAGTTTAGACTAGAGCTCGTAGGCCTGGACTACATGAGTCCGGATCAAGCCCCGGTTCGGTTCGCTGCAACCTGCAACATGCGTTCCGCCCTCCCCACTTGAAGACCTCATGTAGTCCAGCCCTTATGATGAGGATTAAAGGATTAAATACCTAATTATTATACTCCAATTCATTGAGCCCCTCCTCTCCCCTAAATCTTTATCCCATACATGCATAATAGTTATATACAGCAAACATAAAACACAAACATTATAAAAATATTCATAGTAAATAGTAAAAAAACGAAATTTATATCTACTCGTATATTACTACTCCGTGTTACGCCGGATCGGATCTTTCACTCAGCGTAATGTATGAGTGAAAGATCCGATCCGAGCCGGCGAAACACGGAGTAGTGCACAACCGCCCTAAAGGTAATCGTACACGTATCACCCCAGCACTTGATCAGCGTCGCCTCAACTCGAGCCGTTCAGTTTGCTTTGTATGAAACTCTATACTGCAACGCACACGTCGTAACGGCATCGCCTTGCCTCCGGACAAGCTAGTGAACCGCACGCGGTTCGTGGTCAACACGCAGTCACCGCGCTTACGTCGGTTGACGTCTGTTGACGCCTGGTTGGCAAGGTGACGAGGCGAGGCGGCGGAGATCCGGTGCTGCGGTGGGAGATATGTGTTAAGGAGTGAGTGACGTGAACATCGTGCAATCCGTAGTTGATATGCTTTCTTGTGCCATGCTCTATCCCACTCCCTCACTCCATATTAATAAGCATGTATGTGTTACTATAAGGGCGTTAAGTGGCCGATAACCAGTTCAGCAGTTTGCGTTCAGTAGCAAGGCTCGTCCTTGACTATGAACCGCACCGGTTGCAAGATTGACTAGGGTTGACAGAAATGTAGCTCCCTCTCCTCTAGAATGATTAAGTGAGCACTGACAGCGAGCCAAAAGGTTTGGGCAAATGTACGTAAGGTAAGGTGGCACAAAACGGAGCGGCGTGGAGAAATCTCGCGAAGAGTTCTTATGAGGACTATGGTGTACTCACAGTGGAAAGAGTTAAAAGACGAGAAGAGAGTTAAAATAGCGTAAATAATATAGAAATTTGTTTATTTGTTTATTTACATATTTCGTAACATCACTAACAGTTTTACCAATCGTGTGTTACATGTCAAGTTATATTATAGGTACATAGCATTGTATTCTATATTGGTACTGAAGTAGGAGGAGCGAACATTTCAAAATACCGTGCGGCCGAGGCCAGAAGACTCGACTCAGGGTCCGCGAATAGGTCCAAGGAGCTGTTCCAGGATAGCACCGCGTTGGTGAGGGACAGGTATAGAAATATACATTGGTAAGCAGTAAGGTGACAAGACCAGACAAGAGAATAAAGCTGTCAGAGTTTACTTTTTCTACAAGAGTAGAAGAACTAATATTGCTTGTTATGGTTTTGAAGCGACAATGGTTCGATGGCCAGGGCCTAGAGCACGAGACTGCGGATCGAATCTATCTTTGGACAAGTATTTTAGGTATTAGCATTTTACTCGTAACCTAGTTGAAGAATATCGGTAACATCTAAAAACATTACTAGTGTTTTTATATGAAAATAAAAACACCATATTTATACATCCTTAGTAGCCTAGTTGCGAGCACGGTCTGAAAGTGATCGTGCAGGTTTAGCGACGTTGGCGCGGTCGGTACCTGGATGGGAGACCGCCAGTGGCATATTTCATCTGAGCTCCTCCGTGCCTCGGAAAGCACGTTAAGAAGTCGGTCCCGGTTGTTGTCGTTCGACAGCAGTCGATAAGCCATGTCAGAGGCCTACGGGCGGCCTGAACAACTCTGACAAATAGATTGACCACTAACCATACGATAAGCAAGCAAGCAAGTAGTTTTATACTTATAACTATACTTATAATTTAAAAACACTGGTAATTCTACTGTACATTCTGTGATATTACGGCTGGCACATTCGATAAGTTGTTTTGCTTGTTTCTTAGCCAGAAAAAAAGCAAAACGTACTAAAAAGATTTAGTTCTTATATTTTTATATTCTATATTTATATAATTAATGTACTGTCAAACACAATATGTACATTGTTATTGGAATAAATGCACTTGAACGTGTCGTTTCAAATGTGTACTTAACGTGAGAATGCAAATTATGCTAACTTACTTATTTTGCTGTACACTGACTACACAGCCCTGTTGCAAGTTGAAAACCTGATCCTATATACGCAATGTTTTAAACTACAGTAGTGCGCCATCGTTGGAGAAGGACAGTGTGTGAATTCAAGTTTAAATATGGAAGTTTTTAATATTTTTAAATAGTGATTTTCTATAATAATAATAAATTATTTATTTCAGGTAAATACCCATACGAAAGTAATAATAACAAATGAATCAATGAAACAATGAAGGTCATAATTTTACTTCGACTAAATAAAAATTAAAATAAATGTAAAAACAACGTTACTTCCGGTTCTGATCGCGCTGCACGGATTTCCAGTACCTAAAGATGGGACTGTTCAGGCGCTCAGTCATCGCACGGAGAATCCCATTGCCCAAGGCATGGAGACGTTGCCAAAAAGACGCAACACGTGATCTAATGATCGCGTAGAAGTCGGGAACTCTGGCCGCGGCGAACATGCCCGACGCGCTGCAGAACCTCGGCAGTTTCATCAGGATGCGATACGCGTCATTGTATTGCATCCTGATGGCATTGTAAGAGCGTCTGGTGAACTTGACCCACAGTTGACAAGTATAAAAACATTGGCAATAAGCCCTGAACAACGTGGTTTTTATGTAGTCGTTGCACCGTGAAAACCTTCGCGAGAGCATGTTGCACCTCACAGCCAGCGCCCGGCGTTCCCTCTCCATGTCCTCGTCATCATTGAGACTCTTCGTTGGGATGTGGCCCAAGTACCTGAACCTTTCCATTCTATAAAATTAAGTGACTTGATTAACAAAGGTTCATAATTTTTAAGCAACAAAAATTTGTGGTTTTTACAATCTTGCATGATCGATAGCATTGTATACATTTTAAAATCGCACTAAAACATAAATGTGAATAAAGAGCCAAGTTCGGTACAAAGGGGTCTGTCGCCTCGATAAAATTCTAAGTGGGTGCCAAGTTCAATTAACTTTCAAACTTACGTACAGAAATATATAATATTGTTGAAATTGTTTGAAAAGTAAAATTAAAGCTAGCTTTAAACTAAATTCTTAACTTGTCTAGTTTTCACACAAGAGTCATTCAAGAGAAGAGTTCATGAATCTTGTGTGAAAATATACATACAATACTACTAATACTTCTACAGTACAAGAACCTTTAGTCAGGGTGTAAGATCCTTGATACAGTATAATTATAGATGGTTAGTCTTATTCCTGATAATAAATTAATAATGTGTAAGAAAGTACTTACATAAAATACAGGGTTTCCTTGAAACCATCTTTATTTAAAGCGATTCTTGCAGAAAACAAAAACTGGTCAACAATGTTGACTAGATTGAAACTCGTCTTACCTGTTTGTCTGTTCGTTGCTTTTACGTTTTGGACGAGTTCTACAGGTAAGCTATAATTAATTGTAATGAATATCCCGTGGGAAAAATAATACTTAAGATAATCTATGATCACTTACAGTAATCACTTACTTATATTGAAAGCATCGGTAACTAATTTATCGTTAGACCAGTCGGTAAATATACATTACTTAGTTACTCGTAAGTTTTAGAAAAATCCGGAAATCAACTTAAAGTCATACATAGTTTCGAACCCGGATCTACCGAATGGAAGTCCGGCGTCAAATCCATTGTGCCACCGATGCTCTAACATTAAAATTCACAAAAAAGATCGAATTTCCATTCAAAAAAATTTGTTTTCACATTTCGATACTGATAAAAAAACGTTGTCACGTCAAAATTTTCAGGCGTTTTCATCCCGAATCTATCGCAAGCGTGCTATCGCTGCCTGTGTCACGTGGCCACCCGCTGCGATACCTCGCATGAATGCACGGGAGGGTACTGCGGACCTTTCAACATCTCCAGGGTCTACTGGGTGGACGCCGGGAAGGTGGTCATGCCCGAAGACGAGCCTGAGAGGAACCATGGTGAGATATCATGAGGGCATCAGTTTCTGACATCTGAAAATAGTACTAAAATGGTTCCCTTAGCCTTGGATCCGCCACTATAGCTGTTAATATCGTGTTTTCAGCACCTAGATCACGATCCGGATGCAATCAAAATTTTAAACAACTGCATATCTACCGATCGCTATGTACATTGTCATTTCCATCTTTAACTTTGGAAGCGCTCAGGTTCAGAACGTCCACTTCCTAAAATGTCCACTTCCCGAAACGTCCACTTCCTAAAATGTCTACTTCCTAAATCGTCCATTCCTAAATCGTCTACTTACTATAACGTCCACTCCGAAAAGGTACACTCCCTCGCGAGGTAAGCAGAGAGGACGGAGCGCTATCATCATCATTTAAGGAGCAATTCATGACTTCATCTAAACATGACTGTGTATTTCGTATACATTTACATTAGGAAATACATGTGACAGAAAAAACTGCGGGTGTACTAAATTCAGGATAATTTTACCAATTGCAGCATGGCAAGACTGCGCAAGAAATTACCAGTGCTCCCAGAGGATCGTCGAAGGCTATTTGCAGAGATTCGGAAAGGTGAGTGTTAATATGTTACAGTCCCTTAACCTGACTTAAGTAGAGACCTTAACTTACTTGTACAATCCGTACCACGCATACCTAGTTCATAAGTTTTGTTTACATTAGCGACAGTTATTGTGGGTAGTTTTAGCTTTCGTTTTTGTTTCGTAATGTCAAATGTCCAGTGAGGGTAATTTTTATCTTTGATTGCCACTCGCTGACACAGTCTCGGAAATACAGCCCTTGAGACAGCGTCGTTTTGCGCGCGCGTCACCGAATTTCGTCATCGCGTATGAACTAACACCTCCATGGACTCCTCGCAGTGCTGGTGCTTCGGTGATATAAAAAACTGCCAGCACTTTGGACATTGTCGGCGCCGACGGATGACCTCGGGCTGAGACGCTGGTGAGTTGGTTTTTCATGGTATTTATTGCCTGCCCTGGACATTATCTCGTTCCCCTTAGTTTATTTCGCCCTCGAAAGATTCCTGGAATCGCTGGGGATCGCACATACTTGTTAACTTACAACGTTTTAATTATCAAAATAATGTTAGGATCATTATCTAAATTGGCGCCTTCAACTTTGTAGGTAAGCAAAATCTGACAGCATCACTTGTGTTATATCCCTCTTTATACAAAGATATTACAGAAGATTAAAGGTTACTGTTCATATACCGCTTCATCACCGTTTCAGAACAGAACCGTCTCCCCTCGAACTCAAGACATACTGTGCCTTGAATGAATACGATTCCTCCTACTGTATTCCAATGCAGCACCGCTCCCTTCAGCAGCTGTTGGCTCACCTTCTGCAGTGAGACGATGATACCGAGGAATTAGACGAGCGAACCTTTAGAGTGCTATCCACTAAAGCTGGCCAGTAGACCAAATAATCAAAGCTATATTTCCTGCTTTCACAGGACTGCAACGACGATGGTGTGACAGACTGCTACGACTACATGATGGTGAACGGTAACGGTGGATACGGCTGCACGACACCGCTCAACCGCTCCATGAACGGCCGCCGCTGGCTGCAAAGGTTCCAGAAGTGCCGATCGTCCTTACTGTAGAATTTGTATCTACTATGGTTATTTGGTTCCAGATTAGTGTCGCCGTTTAAGGTTTTGGTGGAACTGTAATATTTGTCGTTCAAGTTAGAGAACTCCTAAGATCCATTTGCAAGAAGATTTAACTTATTTTCTGGATTATTTTCTATTTTATTTAACAAACAGCCAGCTATATTCTCAGGCAAATATCTCTAGATCTATTGTAGATATAATAGGGCCCTATTTTATTAGCGGCAAATATTTCTAGGGTGTCATCTATAGATTATAACAATAACAATATTTTTAGTTGTATTTATGTAACTTTTGAGAAATGTATGACGAATATTATTGATATAAATAACGATAGGGCAATAAATATTATTTTTCTTATCAAATTTTCGAGAAAAACGACAAAATTGTTTGTTTGAAAATTCTACAAATGTAAGTAAGTAAGTAAGTAATACGTTTATTTCACACACAGCAATGACCGAAACAGTTATAATTATAATAAAATAATTATGTAGTCAACGGTAAACATATTGAAATCATGTATGATGGTCTGCTGTTGTTGTGAAAAGGGCCTCAACTCAGCTTATTGCTGCAGACAAGAATGCCTCCAGCGCTGGTATCCTGTTGGACCGTGACCGATGGCTGGCCAAAACCTGTCCAAGAGGACAAAGATACGACACAAATAAATTTAATTGAAGATTGGTAGTATTGATAAGTTAAAAATATATATACCTACTGTTCGTGAAACGAACGTCTCGCGAGGGGCCTGAGGCGGTAGCGGGGGCTAATGTCAAAATATTAAAATGTGACAACGAAGTGTCAGACTCTCAACGGACACGGGAAGTGTGTGCAACGTTCTCCAAGAAGAACTGAATAACTAAGTTGATAATTGCACGTTTTTTGTATACAAATAAGAATTTCTTCTTATTAAATAATTAATCCAGCATACAGTCCACATTCATTTCAACCAACGGATCCCACGGTCGACACCTAAGAGGACGTTGGCCTACACCTACAAATGAATGAATTATTGCTATTCTAAAACTGAGATAAAAACTTGTTTCATTCATAACGACATGGATGAGTTTATGCCGCCAAGGCGCAAATTAATGGGGTTTATTTTTCTTTAGTCTGGAAAAATTTCATACAAGTAACAGGGTTATTTTTTCGTGTAAAGTGGTACAAGTGACCAGCACATAGCCCCAAATATTTGCTACTAATAATAAAGGATCTTGTATATTTATGAAATTCTGCAAATGGCATACTGCGTGAGGGCAAGGACATTGTTATGTGGGCAAAATTTTGTATGTGTATCTGCAATAGGCACTGATCTACAGGGCGATGAAAAGTGGCTCGAAAAGGATCGTCTAAATACTGTACGGCGGCGCGTGCTAGGATTGGAAACTTAGCCTGCGCACTTCCGTGCGCCTAGATTTGAGAGAACTTTTGTGTATGACAATCGATCTCATCACCCATCGTTAATTACTAGTTATTAGAATTAAGCATTACTTGAGGATAAGTTTTTTTTTTTAAATCTCTGTTTAGAGGCTTTGGTACACGACAAGGTGACCATGTCAGCCTCGTTAGGATCACTAAGTAAAGGGAAGGGAAGCTCAAGTATTATTAGAGTCAGCCCTCACTTTGAGAGCCAACTTAGTAAACAACAGTAAGTGTTTCATATTATCAGATCAGGGCTGACTCAAAATAACATTGAACCTCCATTGAGGAGCCTATTGAGGATAAGTTTAAGACTAGTTTTACACTAAAATATATACTCGTAGATAAGACTACCTTAGTATACTTAAATAAATTAGGAAAAGGGTTAAATAAACGCGAGCAGGATTTGAACCTAGCATGTATTTGTATCTTATCTTATAGGGGGCCGGGAATAACCCAGCGGCACTTCGACCCTTGAGGATCTTTTGTGCCAACCCCATTTTACACACTGGTCATCTCAGTGTGCAGGTTTCCTCAAGAAATTTTCCTTCACCGTTAGAGCACTCGGTAAATGTACGCAAGATTTCGAAAAATACGAAAAACGCATTAGTACATGGCACTGCACGGTTTCGTACCCGGACCGGAATGGGAGTCCGGTGTCCTAGCCACTGTGCCACCGACGCTCATGTATCTGTATACCTAGCATGAGAAATGTATAATAAATAAAATATACCTTAGTATAGGTAAGTAACAAATTTTATTTATTTCCTGAATCTCTATATAAGATCTGATCCCCAGGATTCTGTGTCCCTTAGTAGAGTAACGAGTACTTACTTATGAAATATGAATATTCAAGGCGTGTTGAAAATTCATGCTGCGTAAATGAAACTTGCTGAAAGACGTGAATTGTCGCTTTAGATTCAAAGCACGTAGGGACACTAGAAACGCGGTATAGCACACAAAAATATGGTTTCAAAGTGGATTATAATGTACAAAAAGTTTTTTTTTTAATATATATCAGCTACGACAAACAGGCAAAGGGGCTATCTGATGGTAAGTAGTCACCGTCGCCTAGAGACACGTGCAATACCAGTAGTATTGCTTGTGTGTTGCCGGTCGTGGAGGGTGAGGACTTTTTTAACGTTCTTTTTGAAGCATCCCATGTCATAGCGCTGCGGGAAAACGTCGGGTGGGAGAGAGTTCCACATTTTACAGGTGCGTCGTAGAAACGTTCGTGTAAAACGGGTCGTGGTAGACACCCAAGGCTTTAGAAAGTGCGGGTGAAAATTGAGCCGCCGACGAGTGGTGCGATTCAAGAAAGTAGAAGATGGCACCAGGTCAAATAGTTCCGTAGTTGTACTGTAAATATTTAAGTTATCGCGCCTGGATACACGCGAGGGTGAACAGAAGAGAGCCGCTTTACGACGTTGAATGTAAGTGGGGAAGTGTCAGATAAGATTGAAGAAATACTTAGGGATGCAACGGAGGTGGTTTTAGCGGATCAGAAGTCGGAGTTTTTAAATTTGGCTTGTCGGAGTCGGAACCGGAATCGGAGTCGGAATCGGAGGCAGAAGATAAATGTGTTAAGGGCAGGTCTAATAAAATAAAATAATACAAACATTATTCAGCCTCTTTAATTTCAGTAAAAAAAAACCTACCTAGGCGTTGAAAATAAAAATCAAATTTTCTTAAATCTTAAACAGTACTACTTAGTAGCAAATTAAATCAAATGAATTAACTCCAGAAGTAGCAAATTGTATTTAATGAACAAAAGCTTCGCAGATTTATCTCCGTCCAATCTATTTCTCAAGGGGTCATAGATTAGGCCAGCACCACTAAAAAGTTTTCGCTTGCCATTCCGTTGAGCCTGGTGGACACGACAAATATTGGCGAGTAATACATAGGCAATACATCTTATCTTATCTTATGACAGGGGCCAGGGACAACCCCAGCGGCACTTCGACACTCAGGGATCTTTTGTGCTCACCCCTCACCTTAGTCTCCTTCCTGTTCCTTAAAGATGCTTTGCATCAAGGACGCTATACAGCTTACAGGTAGGAGCCTATAGTCCTCTGGTTTCGGGTAGGCTACCCCCAGAAGACTCATACGCTTTCTAGCCAACGAGTCACATTCGCACAGCAAGTGTTCCATTGACTCAACGGTGTCACCACAGGCTCTGCAGGTGAGATCGTCTGCCAGTCTCATCCTGTTCAGGAGGCTCCTAGTGCCAAAATGGCCTGTGAACGCCCCTACAATGAGACGGGTGAGACTCCTGCTATGGTTGTAGATTTTTCTACACCCAGTTGTGTCACCATTTCCAATGAACCTCTTAGAGCAGCCTTTCCCAAAGTGGGCGATAACGCCCCCTTGTGGGCGCTGCAGGCCTAAAGGGGGGCGGTAAGAGACCCAGAAAAAAAATGGAGGCGTTGTGTAGAGGCTTGGGGGGTGATTTGTAATTTCATTTAGCTAAGAGGCCTCTTAGACACCGACTGCATGAGCTCTCGACTCTCAACTACAACTTTTGAACATCAACTAATATTAGTTAAGAGATTTCTCAAACTCGGTTCGCTATTTCTCTCCGCGTAGTTCATATATCTGTCCTGTTTTATTGAATGTATGAAATAAAAATCATGTCAATCGGTCGCTTCGTTTCGAAATGAAAGTAGACACAAACAAACAAATAAAAAGGTAACAGACATACTTTCGCATTTTAATAGTTATTAGTACTCCTAGATAGGTAATTTTCGTAGATAGTAGACCGCGGGCAATCATGTTTTAACAAGTTTTTGTTAAATAACCTGAATAGTGCATTCCTGTATCAATTGGCTGGTTCATAAGTCATCTGTAAGATTGTTTATTCAATAAACAATCTTACAGATCGTTTAAATTCAAAACTTTGTTTTAATTTGTATAAAAATACCCTTAAATAAGATTAAGTATGCTTTTTATTGCTCTGAAATAGGATATGGCATGTTTAAAATTAAAAATTGCAATAGTTATATTTAAGGTGTGCAACAGATACGAGTAGTAAGTTTAAAATAATTGGGGGGCGTTTGAAAATTTTTGATTCTCAAAGTGGGCGGTGGGCGAAATAAGTTTGGGAACCTGTGCACTACACTATCGCTCCCACTAAGATCTTGGGATAAGGGGTGAAATTAAAAACAGCGCTGCATAATTGGTACCCGATTTTGTCAGCATTTCCCCCCTTTTGGCAAATATGCATATATACATAGATAACAAAAGTTATCGACATAGCTCATAAGATTAGCAAGCTAAAGTGGCAGTGGGCCGGTCACATCTGTCGCAGAACCGACAACCGCTGGGGTAGACGAGTTCTGGAGTGGAGACCGCGTTTGGGCAAACGTAGTGTGGGGCAACCCCCTGCGCAAGGTGGCTGTCAACGACTGGATGAAAAGAGCCGAAGGTCGGGCTCAATGCCGCGCCCTGGGAGAGGCCTATGTCCAGTAGTGGACTAGAGTAGGCTGCTGATGATGATGATGATGGATTTCTGCATGGGGGTTGGAGTTTGAACTTCGTTTGAAAGGATGGGCATGATGTGGGGGACTTAACCCACATTTTTATCTATAGTTTTTTTCTTAGTCTAAGTTTAGTTTTAGCTTTAGTATTATTATATATGTATAGTTACAACAGTATTGTTAACGTGGATTGTATAGTTTTGTGTATACTCTAGAAATGACAATGTATTGAATTTTCATTGGTTCTTAACTATTACAGTATTATCAATTTTATTGACTTTTCTACGAATAAATTATTATGTAGATAAGGCAAATAAATAAAATAGAATTAAAATAAAATAAAAAATAAAATTCCATAATCGGAAGTTGGCAGAATGAACACGACGCCTGTGCCCACACGATGGGCCGTGAAAAGGAAACTATTTTGCGCGGGAAAACGGCGTCATTTCCGTAGACATTACGTGTCGCGGCGCGGAATGGCGCCAATATTGGTTGTTGCCGGAAAGGTAACAAGCCCCCACCTTCCCCTCACCCCGCCAGGATAAAGACGGTTCACGCCATCTCACCTGTCTCACTTTTAGAGCCAATTTCAAAGTCTTTGCACACTCTGACATGCCAAAACGTAAATACCCCTATACCCACAACAATACCCCTGGTATTGCACGTATCTCTAGGCGACGGTGACTACTTAACATCAGGTGGCGCGCCTGCCTGTTTGTCGTAGACAAAATATAAGAAAGAAAAAAAAAGTAACCTAAGAAAAAAAGTAAGGTAAAACTTAACACGACGACGGTACGAGCGGTTGCAATAGGGCGCGTGTGCTTTGCACTGAATTTTACCGTCCGAATCGGATCTTTCACTCATACGTAGCGTATTGGCGAGTGGGTACGTTTGATTTCAAGTGAATTTTCACTTTTTTTTTTCTCGAAAACTATACATAGAAAGTTTTTGCCTCTGCGTTATTTTGTTATATGCATCGAGATAAACATAACATAACATATATTTTTCAGAAAAAAAATCACTGGCACTTCTTTTCCATTGTCTTCGGTGTACGGGCAAACGGTCCACCGTAAGGCGCGCATTGGTCGCGCATCGGGCACCCCTCGTATCTGTTTTGCGGCCTACGAGAGAAAACGTGGTTTTCGAGAAAAGATCGTTTTATACTTGCTCAATTCGCGGCGGGCTGGGTTTGTTAGTTACCTCGATGGTTGTAGCCATATTGAAGGTACCGTATCGGAACATGCAGCATCGGTAATTTTACGATTTGGTAGCGTATTTAAAGCTCTTTTATGGATGTTTCGATTTATCAAAAAATGTTTTTTTTTATTGAAACGTAGTTAGGTTCTTATAATTACAGGCCAACCTATACAAAAAGTCAAAATTTGAGAATATGAAATGTATTTTAAAGCGCACGCATAAGGTTGAGATTTATCGAAAGTTTTTGACAGATGGTATACTACAGCTTGTTGTCAACTGTACAATTAAATTAAACAAACGATATGGCATACCGATACCGTTAGAGCAGTCGGTAAATGTACGTAAGTCTTCGAAAAATACGAAAAACTCATTGGTACATGGCACTGCATGGTTTCGAACCCGGATCTCCCGCATGGGAGTCCGGTGTCCTAGCCACTGTGCCACCGACGCTCTACATAGGTAGGTACATAATAATGATAATATTTAAATAAAAAAATATTTTCATAAAGTAATTCGTTTCGTTCAGAAATATTTGCCGCCATTTTGTTTGTAAGTTTTTTAAAACTTTAACGCTAGTTAATTTCAAAAAACAATTACCGGCTAGATTTTCGGCCACATGGTTTTCAATGGCTAGTTTGTATGGAGGACTCTATCTATACAAATCATTGGCCTCAACTGATTTGAACAAATCCTTCGCGTGCGAAGCCGCGGGTAAAAGCTAGTTTATAATCAAAATTACGCAGTAAAAACCACACCCAATTAGAAACCCATTATCAGACAGTGTACTAGAATTCCTTTTATTCCGTTGCAGAATCCAAATTGTACGAAATACGTTGTTAACAGCGCTCTAATTGAATTAAACAAACTATTCCGAGCGAATTTCACCAAATCAGCGCAGCGAGGCCGCACTTTGTGGAAATGGCGGGAACGGAGACATTATGAATTCGCGCCCATTTACTGCCGCGTTTGAGAATTGAAAATTTACAGACGGCTAATGGTGTAATTGGAACGGGATATTCTGGATTCCTCTTGCAACAAGTTTGGGTTCAATCGATACAATGAAAGCTATAGAAACGAGAATTGGGATGGAGACGATACCTACGTCGGAAAATGTCCATGTATGTCCAACTCTGATAATATCAAGGTCTCACTATATCGACTCCACACGACTCCCGGAAAGACAAAACGAGTAAAGAAACAGGAGGCCAGGAGGCCAACTCTCAAAAACACGATATAATATCGAAACTCGATAAATATCCCGTTTCACATGTCGATTATAAATATCACGTAAAATATCGACTGCTAAAGACCACTCGTTGCATGTCGATTGCTAGGACTCGATAAATGTCGAAGCTGATCTGAGAATAGTAAAAAACCCCGTCCTTCGATATCCGCCATTTTTTTCGATATTTATCTACTGTGATATTTATATCACTCCGTGAGAATTGGCCTCCTGAATCGACAAGTAAACAGACATCGACATGTAAACAGAAAAGACAAATGAAATGCAAAGATAAACGAAACGCAAGGAAAAACTAAACAAGAGAATAAGAGAAACAAGAAACCTGAGATATAGAGATTCGAGTAGAACTAAGCGCCAAAAGAAAATGAGATGAGAGATGATAAGTCGCAGATGAAAAAGTCAAGAAAAGATAACCGAAGGGAAATCAAACGCCATAAGAATTGGGATGAATATAGAAACGAAACACAAGAAGAAAAATAAGACAAGATGCAAGAAAAACGAGACACGAGGATAAGAGAGATAGAAAAAGAAATATTATGGTCAGTATTAAATAAAATAAAATATATGAACAAAATAAATGGTTTGTTGTTGTTTTTTTTATTAGGGCTAAGGGAACTGAGCCCATACATGTCTGTTGTAAACAACTCTTCAATTCTTCATTAAAATGCTGGTGTGACACATTTTAATGCTATCTGGGAGAATCTTCCACGCTTCTGCATCATCCGAACTAAAGAAGAAGGCGTCTCGGACGCAGTATGGCTCTTCAAAAACCAGCCGAGTACGGATCGGACTGCAGCGTCTTTTTTAACAAAATAAATGGGTTGATGACGATGAAATGACTAGCATAAATTGCGGTTTTGCTATTTAGGAAAATATTACGAGCCCAATTTTATTGGGTAGCAAGGCAGGCAAATGGGCCCTGCCGACCCTCGGCGAAACTTGCGTGAATACTAAACGGACTTTTTTTAATAACACGAGACAAGTGCTCCAGGAATACAGTCACGTAGTAAAAAGGTTCTTCTAATATTGTCAGGCTGTGTTGCCGGCTCAAATGAAATAATAAAAGAACTTCCACATGTTGCGGAAATGGCTGGAATGGACTAATATCTGGAAAAACTGGTAATATATAATACCATAATATAGAGATATCGGGAGAGACTGGCCCCTACAACACAGGGTATCCTAGTGTGGGAGCTGGGAAATCTGAGAAAATGTAAAAGACACTGTCTGCATGAATAAATAATAAACTATCATGTCGACCAGCGTTAACGCGGGAATTTTAAATGGTTAAAATTTAAATTATGTTTAAGACTATTTAGCGACTTTATATCGAGGAAATTAAACTAGTAAAGTGTCAACTACCCTATTACCGGCACTTTACTTCACATGAATTTACTCCACCTAAGTCCTCAACTCTTTAAAGTGAGATGAGATGCCGCTCATCTGATTTCCTTGCACCTCTACAATAAAAAAAAATTGTTTGGAGAAATAAATTTGCCAGCTGTCGCAATGCGAACATCTGTAGTTGTTTCTACAACTTTGCATCTCAGATTACCTAAAGTCAGTCTGTAGATGAAAACAAGTACCATTTTTTAATAAAGAGATTTTTTTATTAAGTGAGCGGGTAACACTGGCCAAGCGTGATCCGTATCAACCGCAGACAATGTCCGCGCCTCTTTTTGCGTTTTAATAAAAAGTTTAGCAAATTACGACGCTAACGGACGATCTGGAAAAAGGTCGCGGGTATAATGTGCTGGAAACTTGCAAGAACTGTATTGGGGTGTCGATATGAAAGCTTACAACTTTGCAAATATTATTAAGACCAGAGCTCGTTTTCTTTTAAGAGGTCACTGGTCAAGTCTGAAGAGGGGACTATAATCTGCAAGTTTTAGGTTCATTTCCTACTGGTGAAGGTATACTTTTTGGCACGAAGGAGTTCAGATATTATGCTATCGATCTCGAATACAAAAAAATATATGAAAAAAAATAAAAATGAATAAGTTTATTTACTTATACAGGGTACAAAAAAAAGGACCTAAGTGCACACAGTGGACACAGCGCCGCCAATGAGTAAAAAAATACCTAACTTATTTGTTACATTAATACGATTTATTTAAAAAAACTCATCGAGTTTCACTGTGATACAATATTATCCATTTATGAAATGCATTTAATATTCGATCTTATCTTATGATAGTTTTTAATATTTGATATTTGTCATGTACCCTATTGCGTCAATGATCTCTAGATATTGATTTAAAAAAAATGAAAAAGTTTATTTACTTATTACAGGGCACACAAAAAAAGTACCTCCGACTTACAAACTAGGTCGAAAACCTGTATCTTGTAAGTCGGGATTCCGTCGCACTTTCTGTGCAAGCAAATTACAAATTATATTCTTACCCTAAAAGGAATTTGGAAAATTTAATCATAAAGGAATATAGTAAAGATAATGGTAAGAGTGAGTATGGGTGGGGGTGTGTTAGGTTGTGTGGGAGTGTGTAATGATGTAAGTGTGCATCTGTAGTGTAGGGTGAGTGGGTGTGTGAGTGTGGGAAGTTAAGTGTTAATAATCTGAAGAACGTAATGAGTTTAGTGTGTAATTTTTTTTGCTATATGATTAGAGCCTCAGTTTTGTAGTAATCTAAAAGGAATAGCCATTGAACTATCTTTGAATTTACTAGCTCTGGCATCTCAAGAACAGTAAACAGTAGTTAGGTGATTCGAGATTAACTCATTTTTTTCGTATCATCTAGCTATTTCATTATTTTTATTCGACGTTTAATATAAAATATTCTGTGTACATATTCGTTTAACGTGCAAACATCGTGAAATTCAGAGATATGGCATAGAATAAGTTACACTTACAATTGACAGTTTGAGCACGTTTGTCCTTGTCGCCGTTCACCTATAATACACAATAAAGACAACACATTTATGACTTCTAAATGGCTTGCTCTGGAAAAAATTCTAGACTCGTTTGACCCAGCATCATGAAGTATTAAAGATCCGTAGACCTTGCAGGCAGGGATTGAAAACCGATTCCTGGCGGTTACCGTTTAAATTTTTACCATAGCTTACCCATAGTTTCGGCTACCGCTACGAAACGGTAACAGAAACTTATGGGTATTACGGTTTTCATAAGGGTAGCCGATTAAAACGGTAATTGGGTTACCGAAATACTAACCGAAATGAAACGGTATTTTCATTAGTCAATAAAATTAATTTCACTTCGTATTTTCACCCACTTCCAGACTTTGTATTGACATCAAATTTTGCACACGCATTTAGCCCAGGTCATCATCATCAGCAGCCCATTCTAGTCCACTGCTGGACATAGACCTCTCCCATTGAGCCCGATCTTCGACTCTTCTCATCCAGTAGCTGCCAGCCACCTTGAGCAGATCGTCGCTCCATCCAGCAGGGTGTCCCACACTACGTTTACACAAACGCGGCCTCCACTCTAGAACTCGTCTACCCCAGCGGTTGTCGGTTCTGCGACAGACGTGACCGGCCCACTGCCACTTTAGCTTGCTAATCTTATGAGCTATGTCCATAACTTTTGTTCTATGCCGGATCTCCTCATTTCGGATTCGATCCAGCAGAGATACTCTGAGCATATGGCCCGCTGAGCGACTTTCAATTTTTGAACCAGTCGCACCGTCAGTGTCCACGTTTCGGCTCCGAAGGTAGGATGCACTGGTTAAATACTCATGGTTTAAACATTGAGGTATGGGCGACGAGAGGATGTGACGTAACTTTAGCCCAGGTGATATTTTGGTATCCATGACCTGATAATGAAACCGGGAGTGTCAATACCCATAAGAACTCCATGACCGTCAAGAATAGCACTATCGTGTTTGTGCTCATTTGACTCGTATTTCTGAGTCCTTCCGTGGTAGCTGGTGGTAGGTATGGTTGCAGGGTCCAATGGGGAGGTACAGTCGACCACAGTCAACCTATCCAAAACGTCAAAATTTAAGATTCTGAAATGTATCATATGGCGTAGGCTAGAGATAAGTAAGATAGAGATTTAATCGAAGGTTTTTGACAGATAGTATAGTTTGTGGTTGACTGTACCGCTCTTTTGCCTATTTCTATCTTTTCCTGGTCAGGGTATACCTGTAAGTACCTACTTTACAGCGTGTAACCTTTAGAATGGGATAATTTGACCCTTATAAAGTGATGGGATTTGAGTTTAGAAAAGGGTTACTCCGGGAAGCAGTTAAGTAGGGTACGGAAACGACAAAATGGATCCTTTGGTTCAATAGAATATTCTAACACAGCATTGGTTCATTTGTGGAGATAAAGTGAGATTATTATCTATAAATAAACTGGATTACTATCTATGTGTGTTAGAAGTAAATGGGGTTAGTGGTAGTTTATTTTAGAGACGTTTTGCTAGGCGTGTCGATGTACATTGCTTGTAACCGTGTTCTTTCGCTGACGTTTTAACTTCATAACGAGAAATGGATATTCACCTGTAGCGTACGTCCGCGTCACGCAGTAATGATTCTGAATCAGGGATGTTGCGGATGCAGATTTTTTGCGGATTTTTATTTATTTTATTACAATTTTACACTTTACAAATATACATAGTGGTAGATCCTAAAGTGAAGGATCGCCTGAGGTGGTACCACCCTCTTATCTATTTCTGCCGTGAAGCAGAAATGCTTGCATTTCTGTGTTTCGGTTTGAAGGGTAAGAGAGCCAGCGTAATTTCCGGCACATGAGGCATTCCATCTTAGTCCTCAAGGTTAGCAGCGCATCAAAAACCCTCTAATATTAATAAAGTGAGGTGAGATGTCTATGGGCGATTGTGACCAATTACCATCAGGTGGCCCGTTTGCTCGTCTGCTCTCAAAAAAAACTCCCGCATGGGAGTTTTTTTTAATATTTTCCGGTCTAACTTTGGTTTCTAGTCCGGGTTCTAACTTTGGTTTCTAGTCATATTTTAATATTATGTATGTAGGTATATATGTATGTGTGTATATGTAGATATTTTATGTATAAGTATACATATATTATTGTAAACGGTGCACAACCTACCTTTTTCCACCAAAATTTACTCCAACAGAAGGTTGTCTGGAAGAGATCGCTTTTAGCGATAAGACCGCCTGGATTGTATTAATCGTTTTGTACGCATTGTATCACACTAATTTTGTGCAATAAAGAGTATTCATTCATTCATTAAACCATGCCATGTACCAATGAGTTTTTCGTATTTTTCGAAGACTTACGTACATTTACCGACTGCTCTAACGGTGAACTAAAACATCGTGAGGAAACCTGCACACTGAGATGACCAGTATGTATCTCCTTATTTAATAAAAAAAAAACAGAAAAAATAATCCAACAGCATCATTAAACCTTAAACGGTTTGTCTTGATGCTGATATTCCTCGTATACGGCTAAATTATTTTCAAACTACCTACAACATTACAGTGCTCGTAGTCTTAACATCTTGTATCATTCACAATTCGGAAAGCGGATGCGAATATTTTATTCTTCTTCTTCAAAGTCGTATTCCTCATTGCTGAGGGTCGTGATCATTCTAAGGAATTAATCACATAGAAGGACTCTCGTGGCAGATTTAATGGGGTGGTTTTCCATTGTCTTCCCCATTTCACACACAGGTTATCTCAGTGTGCAGGTTTCCTCACGATGTTTTCCTTTACCGTCAGAGCAGTCGTTAAATGTATGTATATCTTTCGAAAAAACCGAAAAACTCATTGGTACATGGCATTGCCTGATTTCGAACTCGGACCTCCCGCATGGGAATCCGACGTCCTAGCCACGACGCCAACGACGCTCTAATTTTATTACTTAAATGGTAATTTAAAAAAATCTTTATTTATATATGTATAGTTTGTAAGAAAAAATTAAAAATTGGTGCCACTCTGACATCTGCATTCGCAACCGCGGATGTGAGCCTTAAAATATTCGCATCCGCATAAAATCTGCATCCGCAACATACCTGTTTAAAATTCTTTAACGTTCTGCGAGTTAAGCTTTCTGATCATGATGGAAGGTCGAACAACAACATCAACATCATCAGTCTATTAATGTCCCCACTGTTGGGGCACAGGCCTCCCCTTATACGATCGATGTCCATAAACATTATAATCTATGCTAGAGCGTCGGTAGCCTAGTGGCTAGGACGCCAGACTCCCATGCGGGAGGTCCGGGTTTGAAACCATGCCATGTACCAATGAGTTTTTCGGATTTTTTCGAAGGCTTATGTACATTTACCGACTGCTCTAACGGTGAAGGAAAACATCGTGAGGTAACCTGCATGTCTGAGGAAATAAAAAAATTACAAAGGCGTGTGAAATCCATCAATCAGCACTGGGCCCGTGGGGGGTACGGGCCATGATCAACCGAGCGGGCCCAGTGCTGATTGGTGGATTTCACACGCCTTCGAAAACTTTCAATTTACTCAGACATGCAGGTTCCTCACGATGTTTTCCTTCACCGTTAGAGCAGTCGGTAAAACTCATTGGTACATGGCACTACACGAAGGAAGGTCGAAGGTTGATATAATTGAAACACGTAGCATTAAAAACACTGAACTCTATATTCCGTAGCCTAGAAACAACATTGAAATGGGCCTTCCTATGAAACATTTTTCATTAGTACTTTTCTTAAAAACAACTTGAAAACATTAAAGAAATGTTAAGGCATCTTTATAAACATTTGGCTACGTAAAAATATTATGAAATGAAATGTAACTTAACTTATATACTAAAACTTAACCCGTCGCGTCATGTTTGTAAAGAAACTTAAAATAACTTACAATGATATGTACAACATCGATTTAAATATTTAATTTAAATAAATATCCTTGAAATGAAACTTGTTCTATTTTACGAATGTCCTTTGGTTTCAAATTTTTTGTACATTTCGTGGAGCATAAGAAAAAAATTGAAATACCCAAGTACCTTCGTAAATTATAACGAAACGCGTTATGATAATTACAGATTTTTAAATAGTTAATAAAAATAATAACTTTTTACTCGATAATTAAAGCTAACATTCAATTTAAAGCTTGATATAGACCTACATACAATAAAAATACCAAATAATAGATTTTCAACTTAAGTTTTAACAATAACAATTCACCTAAACATTGTATATGAAATTTTTTGTATATTGAATCATGGAACTTAAAATTTATATACTTTATAACTGATTCATTTGTAATGCGTTTTAATACAGATTTTTAATGTATGAATGAATCTAAAATTTTGTACAAGCTCATTTTTATGTTATTTATGATAATGGAGTATAATATTTTGTTCAATTTATTCATAATTTATAATAGTTATATAGGTGTTTTTAATTTTAATATAAGAGATTTTTTTACCTAAAACGGTTAACAAAATGGAAGGGTTTACAACTAATATAAGAAACGGTTAACAAATATTAAAAGAGGTCTTTCGATGTTCGTAAATACGTTGATAGTTTTACGAATTGTATTACAGAAATGGAAAAAGCCGAAATCACATGATTATCGTCAACCTCTCAGTAAGTTACAAGAGGCAGAAGTCAAGCAACACCATTCACATGTCAAATGTACAAAAATCTAAATCCTAACATATCAATCATGGACGTGGAACTAACTAGCGAATGGACCTCCGTAATTTAGTATTGTCCATCATTGTGCATATTTATATCATACGTATTTATCACAAAGAAAACAGCTTGGAGCCTTTCAAATCATAAAACTTGGTATCGTTCCGAAACTTCAATTATTAACTCTAAGTCTATCTAGGCAAGCCTCTGCACTTAATTAAATTTCCAACTTTGGTCCTAATCTACACAAAAAGTCGAACTAATTTTAAATTTAAAACACTTTATCTTTAGTTCTACTTTAATAGGCAGGTTAATATTAAACATCTTGAAAACGCTATCAGTTTATAGAAAAACATCAATTTGTTTTAAGATTAATGTATATGAAAACACTTATTTGTTTCTAACATAATTTTAATCGTTGTATTACAATATATGCTAAGATTTATGTTTGTAAATACGGCCTTAACTATTTTCATTTCCAATGAAATTATGATATCTTTATTTACGTTCTGAGCGTCTATTTGCCTCTTTCTAAACGTGTCTACACTCTCTCGTGAATCTTCAATTTTTACATTATCACAGGCTTCTTACGCTCCTAGCCTACACGTCCGCACCTTTATTTTCTATCATTCCTTAGGAAGTCCATATTATTTAAATATCATCTCTATAACGAACTCGGTTCCACTTCCAAACTACTCTAAAGAACTTAAACAATTTTATAGTAACTTTAATTAGGCATTTTACAGGTTACAACATCAATTTTGTTACAAGTTTCGTTTCATTCCTTACATATTTATAAAACATTTATACACAGTTCGATTAGATTAAAAAGACACAACACATCCTTCGCATTTGAGTCTTTGAAAAATATTTGCAGGACGATTTAAAGTCGGTAGTTCCGCAAGGTTCTTTGCTGAGCCCGGTCTTGAAATCTTGTTTTAAAGGCTTGTTTTGACCTGTGTTAAGGTCTGTTTGTTCTGGAAGGTAGTAGATTGTTCTGGAAGGGCGGTGGTCGCCTAGCAGTCGTGCGGCCACCGCGACGGGTGGCCGGCCACGGATCACATGACACAACAGCTCTTCGCTCGCCCTTTGAGCTCGGCCTTCAGGTCGCGCTTACTTTTGCTGCGGCCCACTTGTTTCTGCTGTAAGAAAATATTTGTTTTATTGTAGACTAGTTTTTATTTTTATGTTATTAATTTTTACAAAGTTATTTTTGAATGACTTTCTCTTTTTGATGTCTTGGCAAATTCGACCTCTAGGTTCAAAGGCACTTGTATTAAAAGGACTGATATTGCAGGTGTATCTGGTGTGATATTTAAATATATTCGTCTGTCATTATTACTGGCCAATCGCCCATTTTTCGAAAGAATAAATGGTCGATTCTTCATTGAGACGAATGGCTTTTTTGTTATTTACGACGAAACCCGCTTTGACTTCAATCTCGTCTAGTGGTAAGTGACGAGTTCGAAGATGGAGCACATGGGCCTAAGTCCATGTGCTCCATGTTTATAGAAGAGCCAGTACTTACTAATAAGTACTGGCTCTTCTATAAACACTGCCAAAACACATCAACGCCGAGGCAAAGATATTAAGACTTATAAGACTTTACATAGAAGGGTGGTCGCTAGGTCAGGCGGACCCTGAAGGGATCCTACCCTAGTCGACTATAATTTACAATACTTTCCCAATAAGACGCTATTTACTTATGACTGAATATCTCGCTGGACACTTTATGTTGTTTACCTGTTGCTTCATCTGTTGTTTGTTGAGTTTCCCTAAGGCAGCCAGGGCGGCGACCTCGAAGGCATCCTTCACGCCTTTGCTGGAAGCTCTTGCTGAAGTCTCCACATACGTGGTGGCTCCTAGTTGTCTGGCCACTGATAGAGCCTGTGAAAAGATTGTGTGATTAGTACTATGCTTTGAATGAAAGAAAAAAATCTACCTGCGTTCGTTCCTGCATGGTATTATGAGAATTCTAACTGTATTTAAATCTATTTTCTGAGGGTTTATGTTTTTTTAACTCCGATTTATCGAGGAAGGGGTGTTATAAATTTGATGCATTTATTTATTTATTTATTTATACTTTAATGCACAAAATAAAAAGGTGTACATTAGGCGAGCTTAATGCCTTGCGGCATTTTCTACCAGCTAACCATAGGGTTATGCAGAAATGTTTGGGTAGGTGCATAAAAAATAGAAATTCTTATTATATTATATATAAATAGCTATTCATAATACATATTAAAAATACATATACATTAATCTTTAAAAAATGCATACTAATATTAAGTATATTGTACATAATATATAAACATATAAATACTAATATATTATGATGTACAAATAAATATATAATTATAAATATATATACTCGATAGCTGAACAGATAAATACGTAAACTCTATTGTATTGTATTTAGCAGTGAACTAGCACAACAATATCTTATTGATTTGGACCTTGTCGTAGATGTTCTCGGACCAGGGTTTTGAACTGGAACTTGTTGGGGGCCCCCCTGATGTCCTCAGGCAGACTATTCCACAAACGAACAGCTTGAGCAGTAAACGAATGGGAGAAGAAGTCGGTGCGTTGTATTGGGACATCAAGCCGGAGATTGTCAGAGGAACGAAGGAACCTATCATGAGACGAACCCAGATAATGAAGCATTTGACGCGTTTGTCTGTCAAATCAAATAATCGATTATTTGATTTAGACGCGGATTATTTTATTTAACGGAGAATGTTCTGAAGAGTGTTCTTATACTAGCCGTGTCTGATATAAATTGGTTCAGAAGTTTCCAAGATCTTGGAGTACCTATGTTCGATGTCAGATGTGATCTCTGGAACGGTAATAGGTGGTTAGAGTTTGAGCTCAACTGTTTAGGATCATGGACCATTTTGCATTAGTCCGTTCAGCGTTTTACTTTTCTGGAACTAGGGCTGATATTAACCCGGAACAGAACACGACTTTTCTGTCAAGTCGTGTTCTGTTCCGGGTTAATATCAGCCCTAGTTCCAGAAAAGTAAAACGCTATATCTAGAAAAGACTAGATCTTAGGATCAATTCATGATTAGTCATGAATACAGAAATAACATCGGCATAATATTCAGAAACAGTAATTATAACCTCATCTACAGTTAATTGCAGCTTTATAGGCCGCTATAAATTATACTTATAACTTTTGAGGGTCGTTTCAATTGCCCTAAATACTGTGTAACCCGGTGCCTTGTACGAATAGCGTGTCGGGACGCCTAAATAAATTAATATGAGGTCTGTATCGGATGGAATATTCAGTTGAAAGTGACAAATGCTAATGTTCGATTAATTCTGATTTTCACTTAATTTAGTACGTAGGTATGTACCTACTTACTCTGTGGTAGGTAAAAATAATTCAAAGAAATTCCGATCGATATAAGAAAGCGAAATACAGGAGACCGATTCCACTAAATAGAACGTAACTAAATAGAATCTAAACTGCATCGTTATGACGTGTTTTGTATGCTACTATCCACTAACGTTCCGATCGGACAGTAACGTGTTTGTGCATTCTACAAAAACGTTTAGATTATACTGAATCGCAGTTGAACGGTAACAAAACGCTTCAACTGTCAAATATAACGATCGAACATAAGTTCCTCCCGAGGTACTTTTGCCCGATCGATAGTAAATCGAAAGGTGGCAGTGGTAGAGTTATGCGTGAGCAGAATGCGATTTGGTGTCCAAATAGAATTGGAACGGAAACTAAATTGAAATTGGATAGAAAAAGAACTAAACTGTCCAAAGGTTGGCTGGAAGAACTGTATACGACTTTTAGTCAGTGCGTTGTAAACGCAGCCCAACCTTGATGGCTCAAGGAGCCAGGATTCATCGCACCGGGCCGTTGGAGGCCCAGCGGAACACGACGGGCGCGAGGCCCAATGACGGCACAATGGCGTCCAAATTCACCATAGACTGCAACCACCCAAACAGGCATATGGCTTCAACAAAGGAAGATATCCCTATGGGTTAAACCCGCCTTTGTGCATATTTTAATGTTTTTTGTTTATTTTCTGTGTGTGCAATAAAGAGACTACAAACAAACAAACATTGTAATTTAGGCGAATTGTGCCTCCCCCCCCCCCCCCCCCCCCGAAAGCTTAAAGTTACCTCTTCGCTGGTGACGGGGTGTATTTTCAGTTTGGACAGCATCGTGAGGGTCTCCTTATCATGCCTGAGGTCTGCCTTGCAGCCACAGAGCAGGACGGGCGCTGATCCGCCGTGCGTTCTCACTTCTCGGTACCACTGGAACGAAAATTACAAATGAAAATCGTGTAAAAAAATTAAGACAATGAAGAATTTCCTTAGGGTACGAATAAGACAGTTTTGGAAAATCAAATCTTCTTCTTCTAAGTCGTATTCCCCATAGAGCGGGTCGTGATCATTCTAAGGAACGACCTGGAAGATTTAATGGGGTGGTTTGCCATTGCCATAGCCGACTCATTGCACGGGGAGATGCTCACAGCGCATGCGCCAATACTGGGCAGACGCAGTTTCCATATAAAACTTGCCTATTGAGCAATTAGAGTGAATATCAAAAATCCTTTGTATACAACCCTTATCTTATGGTAGGGGGCCGAGAATAACCCAACGGCACTTCGACCCTTGAGTATCTTTTGTGCCTACCCCAATTCACACACTGGTTATCTCAGGGTGCAGGTTTCCTCACGATGTTTTCCTTCACCGTTAGAGCAGTCGGTAAATGTACGTAAGTCCGTCGAAAAAAACGAAAATCTCATTGGTACATCACATTGCATGGTTTCGAACTCGGACCTCCGTATGGGAGTCCGGCGTCCTGGCCACTAGGCCACCGACGCTCCTTATCAAATAAAGAAGGGATATTAATTAAGATCCTATTGGATAATTTCATAGATGATGTGAAAGTTGAGGTTTATAGACCACAGGCCACATATTGCCGGAAAAAATGAGATAAATGCTATAAAAAGAAAATAAAAATATTGTTTAATTTTTAATTTAGCTTTACGGCTTTTGAAAAAAAAGATTAAGTGCAAAACTGGCTAGTATTTAGGTATTTTTGTCAGATTTAAAAAAGATCTAAAGCAAATAGGTCTTGAGTTGACTACTCTTGACCAAGGAGATTGCTTGCTCGTGTAAACTTATGTTTTTTATCATGTGTTTAGGTTACCTTTGCAGCAGAATTATGCAAGGATTCAGGTTCTGCCACATTGAAGCAGAGCATGAAGATCTTGGCGTCTTGGTAGGCGAGCGGCCTCACCGTGTCGTATGCTGTCGTACCTGAGAACAAGATATAATAACTATTAAATTTAATACCGGGTTCAGAAATGTAAAAACTTCGTTACGAGTGTTCCCCACGAATCATGGGTAGGTTCGGTTGGTAGGTTTGTTTGTGAAAAATACCTACTTAATAAATACCTAGGTACTCGTAGATTTTAACACATTATTCAGTAATCGGATTAGATAGTAAAATTTTGCGGGATTCTATGACGAAATATGAATGTGGACATGCCCAACAAGTAACGATATCCCGGGATTACAAATTGTACTTTTATAATCTGTGTTATGGAGATCGCAATGAAAAAAATATTTCATTTAATTCCGCTAAAAATTAAATAAATATTACGAGGGTTTTATAGTTCTGGTCAAGCTTTATAAAGCGCCATAATATAATTTCGCTATGCACAGGCGGACTGGCGGGTCGGTCAATGGGTTGCGTGAGCTTTAATTTTTTAATGGCTGTAGATGGGAGTTACATGACCCCACCATAGATTACTATGACTTTCAACTCGTAATTGAATAAACTAAATCAAATTATAGTTAGACACCAAAACCAGAAAAGTTGAAGCTTAGGCAAGATTACCTACGATTAAGGGAAAAGAGGATCAATGGATTTCAAGGAGATTTGAAGCCACTAAAGCCTGTACCTCTGACGACGGAAACACGTTTAATTTTAATTTTATTGGAAATCCAACAGCACATTAGACAATATGTATACCAAACTAACAATAAACGGTCAATTATAGGTCTTCACGACCTATATCTTTTATTTTTTACGTTTACACCCACGACAACCTATATGTTTTATTTAGAAGTGGGAAAGTAGGTTGGTAAACATTATTATAGCTAAAAAACTACCAAATGCGATAAGAAACGGATAAGAAAACTATTCCGATAACCTGATTTATTCTGGGCTCGTTGCGCGTTGGTATGGGGTCGGCTTCTTATCTTTTTTTTCTCCTAAATATAAAACTGAATGTATAATATGTTCGCTCAAAACTCAAGAAAAGCTAAATGGAAATGGATGAGGTTTTCTGTTATATGTAGAGTAGATTTTTGTGAAGGTTATTAACGTTTACGAATAGCATCCAGAATCGATGCTATTATTGCCTTATTATTCTAACAGTGTGTCGTCTCTCTCACTCACTGTTATAATAACTGCCATTGAATTTAAATAGGACTAGAAAACTGTATTTACTCAAAATAAAATTCAAGTTAATCCAAGTGTTTAATTGCTGTTAGAAAGCATCCGCTATCCATCCTCTACCAGCAAGGCGATTCTGGCAGGTGGAATATCGAATTCGACATTAGTCCTATCTCATTCGCTCACATTACATGTGAGCGTGACAAGACGTTCGTAGCGCTCGACTTTTGTTTGTCGAACTCTGCGAGAATTGGCTTCCAGATGTAACAGTTATATGCTATTTTTCACTCCAGGAAAAAGGCGGGTTACCACGCCAAAAAAAATTCAGTAAAAAAAGTAATAAAGTTTAAAAAAGGTGATAGAGTTATGGTCAACTTGCGCTAAAGCACAGGCTGCACATTGCAGGTTAAAATATCTCAGGGTTAACTTTAACCCCTCTCCCCTTTAGCCCCCGTCTCCCTCCCCCATTTTTTCACGATACTGGACACGGTGGAGTTTAAGGATAATCTCTTCAAGAATATATCCAGTAAACCCAAGAAGGATTTTATTTTATTACACAAAGCTTTTACAAGAGACCCACGATTTTCCACCTCGTCTCTCAAGAGCCGCTCCCACAGCATTTAGCCCATTTCCAATGTTGTTTATTTTTGTATACCTTTTACCAAATCCGTACCTATTTCGTAGGTCATTCACCCACCCTACTTTATGCTAATCGGTTCAGTGTACTTACAGATACACAGGTTTCAGATTTTGTTTTAAAAATTAATGGAATCTCATCAAACAAATTAGACTAATACAATCTAATAATTTATTCGCAATTGAATTCTAAGTTCAGAACGTATCTTATCAAAAGTATAGGTATAAATTATGTGATAATAAAATAATACAACATTACCAAAAAAAATTAATCCTAAAATAAATGGTCATTTCAAGAGAAGGGGTTATTTTCAGAAGTGGTCATTTCCCAATGAAAGAAAATATATTTTATCACACAATTTTTTTGCGTATGAACATATATTAAATGCACCCTTCGGCGTCTACCACTGAAAAAAGAAAAGTAGGTACAAAAAGTACGATCTGCCGAAACCCGGGATTGAACCGGGGACCTTTAGATCTTCAGTCTAACGCTCTCCCAACTGAGCTATTTCGGCTATACGGTGATTCGCGAAAAAACGGTACACAAGCCGCAGGGTATATACGTCATACAAGTATCGCGTTTCTTTTCTTATCAATTTTATTATCTGTAAGTACCTGCCCATTCTGTAGATATCAATCAATGGCCACCTGATGGTAAATGATCTCCATCGCCCATAGACGTTACATCTCACTTCAGAGGTTGCCTGGAAGAGATCGCTTTAAGCGATAAGGCCGCCTTTGTACATATCGTGCTACTATCCCTGTAGTTTTACTTTTCCTGTATTTGTGTACAATAAAGTGTTTCTATCTATCTATCTCACATCACTATAATGTTATTAGAGGATTTTCGATATGCTGCTAATCTTGAAAACGTGTAAAAAAATTTGTGGTAAATAAATTATTTTGTATTTTTTTTTCTTTTTTTTCTTGAGAGCTTAGATGGGGTGCCTCATGTACCAACCAGTAATTACGCTGGCTACCCTTCATATCGAAACAGCAATTTTTCCGCAGAAAAAAGACAAAAAGGTGGCACCATTCCAGGATAACAGTCATATCACATTAAAAATAATGACTTGAACGTTATATAAGACAGTGAAATGGTAGTGAAATACTACAGACGGTGTGATCCGGCAACCTAACCTCCAATTGCACTTGGAATGCAAGACACTAGGCATTCCTAGTGCACACGACTCTGTCTTAATCTCGACGTTGGTGAACTGGTTAACGGTACAAGTAAGTACTTACCTATCTTAGCTAGATCCGCGTGACAGACGGACACACTGACAACGGAGCGACAGCAATAGGGCTCCGTTTTCCCTTCAAGTTCGGATCAAGAAATTTATGAATAATAGTAAAGAAAAGTAGGTACTTACAAAAGAGTGTCGGTGGCACAGTGGCTAGGACACCGGACTCCCGTGCGGGAGGTCCGGGCTCGAAACCGTGCAGTGCCATGTACCAATGAGTTTTTCGTATTTTTCGAAGACTTACGTACATTTACCGACTGCTCTAACGGTGAAGGAAAACGTCGCGAGGAAACCTGCACACTGAGATGACCAGTGTGTAAAATGGGGTAGGCACAAAAGATCCTCAAGATTCGAAGTGCCGCTGGGTTATTCCCTGCCGGTGAAGGAAAACATCGTGAGGAAACATGCATGTCTGAGATGACCAGAGTGTAAAATGGGGTAGGCACAAAAGATCCTCAAGGGTCGAAGTGCCGCTGGGTTATTCCCGGCCCCCATCATAAGATAAGTTACCTAACTTGTAGCAAAATGTACTTACTTATTTACCATGAGAGAAATATCTTCGTTTCTGATATAACACAAGAACAAATAATACCACACTAAATAATCCCGGTACGAGTATATCGCCACCTCTATAACGTCAAGGATTAATAATGTTGGCAATAATAACACGACGCCTACATTATTAATAATTAATAACACGGTGGCTGCTGGCTGAATAGAGGATTAATTATTATTTCATTTACCTGCTGGTAACACTGAGCTAGTAACAGACTGTCTTTGACATGTGCATTACTTTAAGGCCAGTAAGATTTTGTATTCTGACAAATAAATGTTTGATTGATAGATTGATTGATTGATTTGCAAGGGTAATCTTTTCTTGCTTTTCTTACCGTGTCTTGTCTTGGAAACAGAGGTAGAAAGCAAGAAGCGGTAAGAAAAGCAAGAAAAGATTACCCTTGCAAATCAATCAATCAATCTATCAATCAACCAATCAATCAATCAATCAATAAAACAGAAGTTGTATGTGTTAAAAAGTAATTGTTTTTAGTTGTTATTGTTAGTTGTAATAACATAAGGTACTAGACCTATGCTGTAACATTATAAGTAATTACCCGATGTGTTAGTGAATGCCGTGTAAGCCTTTAATTGGCACATATATTAGTAAAAGTACAATTTTATTAATTATTTGAAATGTAAAATATATGTGCTGTTGGCATACCTAAATAAAATAAGATAAAAAAATAAAAAAATTGCGCACAGGCGGTCTAATTATTTAATCAGTTGTCTATGAGCTTAAAGTCTTACACTGGGTGTAACGTTTTTAAAACAAATTTAAGGCTTTTTTTGCTGAAAAAATGTTACTATTCATTGAATGAGTATATTAATGATAAGACTTGGAATGACTAATTATGTATGTGTATATAGAATTCAAATACCTTGGATGTACAGTAACCGATACCAACACAAGAGAAGAGGAAATCAATATCCGAACTCAAAACGCCTAACAAATTGAGATGCGCAGCAGCCCTGCACAAGGCTCTGGTGTCCAAGTTACTGAGCAGAAATACCAAGATCCGGATCTACAAAACTGTCATCAGACCGATCTTGATGTATGGATGCGAGATTTGGACACTAACCTTAAAGGAAGAAAACAGACTCTTGGTGACCGAGAGGAGGATATTGAGGAAGATTCTGGGACCAGCCAAGAGGGAAGATGGAGGGTGGAGGATGAGAAAGAATAGGGAGATGGAAGAGATGGTGAACGAACATCATAGGAGAGACGAAAGCGGCTCGACTCCGATGGCTCGGACACATCACTAGGATGGGGGAGGATCGGGCAGTTAAACGAGCGTATGTGGGACGCCCTAACGGACGACGTCCGGTCGGACGTCCCAGATACCGCTGGCGTGATGAAGTGGAGAAGGATCTGCGGGAGCTCCGGGCGCCTGACTGGCTCGAGACTGCGCAGGAGAGAGAGCGATGACGCTCTTTGGCATCGGAGGCCAAGATCCACTTCGGGTCGCTGCGCCAGCGGAACGGAACGGAATGGATATAGAATTTATTGATAAATTAATATAATTTGAGATTCTACATGGTTGTTCCTTAATATTTGACATTTTTTTTTATAAACATTAACTTTTTAATCATTTTAGCTATTTTGCACACATGATTATAATTTTTCTAATTTTTTAAGTTGTTTTACTTGTTATTTTTAGTTCTTATATTTTTATATTCTATATTTATATAATTAATGTACTTTCAAACACAATATGTACATTGTTATTGAAATTGTCGTCGACCTCATCGTCGCTTACCATCAGGCGAGATCGAGGTCAAATGCGGGTTTAGAAGTAAATAAAAAAAAAAAAAAAAAAAAAAACACTTTAACTTGAACTTTTCTTGCTTTTCTTGGAGATAGTTACACAATTAGTGGTGGTAAACAAATTATAACCATTTATAATAAACGCTCGAGTGATTTTCAAGATTCTAACACGGTCATTGGCCGAATTGCAGAGTAAATCACAAGCAGGGGCCATTCTCTAAAGAAAAAAAATATCTTTTATTCCAAGTACAATAGGGATACCATATAAAAAAATCCATTATTGTTATCAGATTCTGGTCGACCTTTAAGCAAGCAAGCAAATAGGTAATAAATAAATTAAAGTTCCAAGTAATATATTAGGTATTATCCTACGCAGTCTGTTTATTTCTCAGCTAATATTTAACAGGAGTGTAGGTGTGAGATCGTGATAAAGATACTGAAGATAGACTAGCAGCTGGCGACCACAATTTTACTAATAATTATTTTTCATGTCAAAATTTGAATAAAGAAGCAGTTTTATTGCGTCAATAGGACATAAAACGCAAACCGTTGCGTAGATGGAGCCACGAGCACACTCCGTAAACAGAAAAGCAAAACGAAACGTCATTTTTGAAGATATTACAAATTTATTGTTATTTGGATTAATTTAATTTAATTTCTCAAAGATATAGTAAAATTGTGATGATATCATGGCATCATATGGCCATTACAAAATAGCAAACTTAAAAAAATCTGTTAAAACAGTGCGGCGCGAGTCTGAAGGAATTTGGTGCAAAGGTTGATCTACATGTTGATATTTGGCTCTATGTGCTAATTTAAAGTTTATTAAACAAAAATCTTGTAAAATCATCCAATATTAATCAAATTAATCATTATTTATTTATCAAATTACTGTCATAGAAAGCAATAAATTTAGGTTATCTTATGTTCAGAACAAAATCATCTTTAAATCGTACACGTACGTCTTATTTTGAATGTTTTTTGTAACTGTGTTAGTGGCGCCTCTAGTGGTAAAACATTGCAGGATTGTCTCCTATTAATTTGGGGTTGAGATTTTGAATAAGAATAATTTTTATTGTAACAAAAAAAGCCTATTGGCACATGTAATCATAGAATGTAATCACGGAATCTTTTATATATATAAATTAGTAAATTAAAAATGAATGTACAATACTAATTACATTCTTGGAGAACTCTAGTCCCACACTAGGATTCCCTGTGTTGTGGGTGACTATTTATTTATTGGAATTGGAATATTATAAGATGGCCAGTTTTTCGATCAATATAATTTTATTATTGAAGAATACTTACAAATATCTTATCTTATCTTATAATGGGGGCCGGGAGTAAACCAGCGGCACTTCGACCCTTGAGGATCTTTTGTGCCTACCCCATTTTACACTCTGGTCATCTCAGTGTACAGGTTTCCTCGCGATGTTTTCCTTCACCGTTAGAGCAGTCGGTAAATGTGCGTAAGTCTTTGAAAGTACGAAAAACTCATTGGTACATGGCACTGCACGGTTTCGAACCCGGACCTCCAGCACGGGAGTCCGGTGTCCTAACCACTGTGCCACCGACGCTCTAATAACTAAGTAAGTACCTAGTAAAAATTGGACAACTTGTTCAGTAGTTAATAACCATATCTACCTGTACCACCACAAATACAGCTATATCCCACACCAGTTTGTATTTTTGTATTAAAACAGACGTGCTTAAATGGAAATGGTCTTTTTAGGAGAGGTCATTTTAGCACAGGACGTTTTAGGAACTGGAGTAACAAAGTGGACAATTAAGGAAACGGTCTTTTTAGGAGAGGACATTTTAGGAAGTGGACGTTTCGGGAAGTGGACATTTTAGGAAGTGGACGTTCTGAACCTGAGCGAAATATTTTTACCCACTTATTCCCATTACTGACTTGAAACTTTTGCATATGTACATGTTATACGGTTCGGATGAAAAATAATTGAAAATTTTCTTTAATAAAAGAAAACTGAACTTAGTGGGTTTGGTTAATGTTGAAACCTCTTTTTTATTTAGTTTAAGTACTTCCAATAACTTAAAAATAGTCAAAGTTTAGCTATATCTTTTTTTGTTTATCTTCATTCACTCATAAAATTAAAAGAGCCCAAGTATTTATATGAGAAACTTAACAGGAAAACTGTCAACGAGGATTATTGCTTTAGAGATAGAGGTTTCCGTTTTATACTTCCTGTGCATTCCTTAGTGTGCACCCAGGGTTGCTTTAAACACGCTGCCTCCAAAATATGGAACGATGTACCGCCACCAGTCCGTGGTGCATTGACAAAGTCTCGTTCCTTGTTCCAAAAAATGTGTTCGGGGTGGCTGTTGACAAGGCAATTCTGGGACGATGGTGTCCCTATATAAAAATTGTTGTGTTTGTTCTGTTTTTGTTAATTTTGTCATTTTGTGTGTTTCAATGTTGTGTTATGTCGGGCCATGGCAGAACACCAGCGGCTGACGACACCCCGTCGTCAGCCATTATGCTGAGTCATGGACCCATTTGCCTTCATATTATAATTTTATTGCATTTTTATTGTATTATATTATATTTGTATTGCACTGAGGGCAAATACACGATTTTTCATTTTCATTTTCATAATTAGGTAATTGTTACAATATTACCTAATAACACACCTTGTTACATTATAAGGTCTGATATGTAAGTATTTTTTTGATTGGCGGCGCTGGTGTTGGCCGTTTCCTTTAGTGACTTTTACGTCAGCTCTTAGACTATGTTGTGCAATTTTACGTCATTATAGCGGAGGTGGACTATATTTTATGTTTGACACAACACGCCTTGGATCCTATGATTATCTTCATCTAATCCATCATCTATTTTATGTGATGCTCCAGAGATAATAGTTTGATTCCCAGCTCAATGTGTAGCAATATTAATACTTATTAAATTGGTCGCAGGGAAATATCTAAATTTAGGGAAATAGCCGAATCCCTTAGGGAATTGGCCAAGACTGGGGAGAACTGTTGCTCTGAGGATCTGGAGCACCTTTGACGGAAGGTGGAGGATATGAAGGGAGGGCGGGTTCCCCGGGGTTCTTTCCTTCTTTCGTACCTACTCTTTAAAAAAGTAAAGGGCGGTACTTACGTACACGCAATATTTATACCGCCCTCCACCCTACAATCAATCTCATAACTCATTATTATTACATGTTATACAGTTTTAATCCACCATTCGTTTCCGTTTACAACCTGTAAATAGCAAACTAACCGTACTGAAGGCATTACACATGACTGAATTCAGTTAGACTGACTTTAATAAATTACAAAAAGGGTGAAAAATTCGTCGCCTATACAGACGATACCGCGGAGAAAGGGTAGATAATTGGAAGCCTGCAGAATGATTCGCGATAGCTAGAGTACTGCCACGAAACGGCAAGGTCTCAGGTTCAAATCCTGCTCGCGGGAACATTTTTCACCCTTCTAATTTATTTAAGTATACCTAGCATGAGAAATACATAATAAATAAAATAGACTGACTTTGTCAAGTGGTAAGATCTTCTTCATAGCACCTTACCTACCTTTACGCCCAGTCAGAAATTTGATTTGGGGAGATTAACGTTAGGCTAGGCTATAATAAAGCACGTCGTCGGGTCTAGGTCTTAATTGAGGTCTTAAATCCCAACGGTGGACCCTCGTCAGGGTTACAGGATCCAAGGTGGCCTATTAATCAATTTGCAAGTGGTAAAGTCTAGTGTAGTTTGGGTTTAGGTATATTCGTAGACACAAAGCGTAATGCTTCACGAAGGGCGTCATCATCATCATCAGCCTATTAATGTCCCCACTGTTGGGGCACAGGCCTCCCCATGCACAAGGGGGTACGGGCCATGATCCACCGAGCGGACCCAGTGCTGATTGATGGATTTCACACGCCTTCGGAAACTTTTAATTTCCTCAGACATTCAGTTTTTCCTTCACCGTTAGAGCAGTCGGTAAATGTACGTAAGTCTTCGAAAAAATCGGAAAAACTCATTGGTACATAGCATAGCATGGTTTCGAACTCGGACCTACGGAGGTCCGGGTTCTTAGCCACTAGGCCACCGACGCTCACGAAGGGAGTAGGATAGGCATTTCATGAATTACATACGTGTTAGATTGTGAACTTGTCAAGTGTACTGCCTGACCCACCGCCATTTTCGCAATCCGCGTTCCAACATTTGAAACTCTTTTGCTTTTATTACTCGAGAAGTAAGCGTAGTGCGCCACAGTACATTTAAAGCTTTATGTACCATATTGAGGAGTAACTCGTAAGCTTATACATACAAAGTGTTAAGGTGCAAAGTTACGACACGGTTTTCATACGTTATTTTGCACATTCCTGTCGTACTTTTGGTATATTGTTACTGTTAGTTCAGTCATGCTGTTTTACTGTCACCATTATAAGGATAGAAATGACGTCAGCGGGGTGTGCTCCCCCTCCTAGCAACGGGTTTTTCTATAAAAGCACCGGCAGCCACGAGCGCGGTCACTTTTCACAGTTCACACACAGCACCTACATACCGGCGGGCGGCGACCCGCTTCTGGCGCTTACACGCGCTATCGGCGTATTCCAGGCCGCTTCTCCCCGACCCCTCCGTCCCCAGCGACGTCCTAAGCCGAGGTCCGTACCCACCTGGGTGCCCTCAGGCAGTCGCTTCTTATAGTAGTTTTTAAGTCCTCCTCTAGGCTGGAGCGCATTTAGCGCTCGCCCCAAAAAACCCGGTGAAGCTGTAAAGGTCATTAGGACCAACAGCAATTAGCAGTACGAAAAAAAAAAAAAGCGCGGTCACTTTTTGGCCGGCGCGGGCATTCGTAGCGACAACGTGTTCCTCGTAATTTGCTGTATACGTGAGAAGTTATTGTTTGTGCGGTTTATGCAGTTCAGTTAAATTTAACTTGTGTCCGTGGTGTTCCATTGTAATTTTTCATTATTTTTGATTGTGAAATATTTAATAAAAGTAATTGTTTTTAGGTTATCCAGTGTTTATTTAAAAAAAATTAATTCTACTTTCGATCCTTAGAATATAATACCTACATTCATTCTGTAAATTTAAGTGGCAAAATTAAGAAAGTTTTGAAATTGCCTTGGGTGGGGTGTTTAGAGATCACAACTCTCCGATCCTCTCCCCTGGGTGCTTCCACCCCTCCGGCCCGTAGAAAGTCCCTTTTTACAGTTTTTCCAATATTATACGAAAACGGTAAGAGCTACGGCAAAACTGTAAAAGGCGGAAATAATCCTTAATAAATTCTACACAATATGATTCTACAATTTTTTTTGATAGGACTTATGGTTCAAAAGTTATATTAAGAAAGATTTTTTTAAATTGGAATGGAACAGCCTGCCGGCGTCTGTATTTCCCGAAACCTACAACCTTAGGATCTTCAAGGCCAGAGTGAATAGGCATTTACTGGACCCGCATGCTCCATCGTCGACCTCATCGTCGCTTACCATCAGGCGAGATCGAGGTCGTCGATGCGGGTTTAGTTATACATAAAAAAATAAACAAATTTAATGCTTCTATCTCAAATTATGTGAAAACTATAAGAGTTGCGAGGAAGTTGTCGAAGAATAAATAAAAGGGCGTATTTTTATCTATGAAACATCAAATTATTTATTTTCAAATGTCCAATAGTTCCCGAGTTATTGAGGATAACTCCTATACAGGCGAGTCACACCCTTATTGGTATACATTTTTGTACGAATTGCTCAAATACGACATGAATGTGTAAATAGACTCGGTTTTCAGAGTCGTAGCGTTGCACCTTAACTCCTAAACCCGAACGAGAAAACTTGCCCTTACATTGTATGTTCAGGTGAACAACATTAAGGCCTGGACTACACGCTCCGATTACAGCGACGGTTCGCTACGGTTCAATTGAAGACAAATATTTACGTCTGACATGGCTGTATGGGCTCAGATCCCTTTGCCTTTTCAAAATTAGAAAGAATTTTACTTAAAAAAAACAATTACGCACGAAGCGCTGATTTCAAATGGAAGGAGGGCGAAACGCATGTACGGTTGCATTGCAGCGAAACGAACTGGGGCTGGATCCGGACGCGTGTAGTCCAGCACTGATAGATGCTGAGAGTTTATTGCTAGGAGAAACGTTGCTTCTAGCTTTTTAACCCCTGGTCATAAAAGGAGGTGTTATAATTTTGATGAGTATGTCTGTATATGTCAACAGTAACTACCAATGATTCTGTTGGATGCGGTTTTATGCTGCTATAAGTAGTAGGGATTCGTGGATTCACCCCATCTAAATCGATTGCGCTGGGTCCCGAAGTCGTATCTCTCACCGTTTCAGAGATACGCGATCCTCCATAGTGCTCCTACATGATTACGTTAATCACATCATTAGCTTGTTGTTTGCTAATCACCTCTCCCAGTCGGAACTGCTATTGTCCTTAATCACCTGCATTCATTGCTAAGTCTGGGCTCCTTAATCACCTAATTACCGATACGCGATCCTCCATAGTGCTCCTACATGATTACGTTAATCACATCATTAGCTTGTTGTTTGCTAATCACCTCTCCCAGTCGGAACTGCTATTGTCCTTAATCACCTGCATTCATTGCTAAGTCTGGGCTCCTTAATCACCTAATTACCGATCTACTGCACCGAGTGTAAACACATTGTCGTGGTTTTGATATTTCGTTGCGATCATGTTGTACTTATCTCTTTATATGTAGGTATTTCAGACTGTTTCTTACTGAAATCTACACCAAAATCAGCTTTCATTCAAACATAGGCTACTTTGTAATGGTCAAATAACATTTTGTAATGTGAATGGATTTTTCCCAAATATTCCAAATATTTTGTTAATTGCTTTTTAACGTGATCTTAATAGTGTCACGTAGCTATTGTAATAAAATTAATATTAGTCTAATGTAAGTATGGATGTTTCTAGTAAGACTGCTTTCTAATTGTTAATGTAATTTTTAAGTAGTTAAGATTGCTATAAAACGCGTACATTTCAACGTTTCCGTACCAATTACTGCTTCTAGCGAGTCTTGACAACACCTCCACGTTCAACCACATTGGAAGAAACATGGATGTAAGTATTGCTTGTATTATTAACTTTCTATTATTGTCTTGGTTTTGTTCTCTGTATTTCGACTTTAGTCCCCCTCATGTGTGTTTCATTCATGTTTATTGTATACTTCTTTGTTATAGCTTGCATGTTGTATGAAGAACAACGACATAAACATAGACGTGGAAGAAAACACCTTCAAACATTACTACTTCCCACCCTCCGATGATGACACCTCACTTTCTCCTCGGTATTCAACCAAAAGACCGAACAATGATTCATTGGATGAATTCTTTGAAGAACCGAAGAAGAAAAGAGTCAAATTAAATTCGTCCAGTGTTGGGCGATCAACGAAGGACGGTGGTATGTCATACATCTCAACGAATGTAGATGATGGGGCAACTGCGACACACCTTATTAAGATTGAAGTGTATGACATGAAAAAATTGGCTACCATCGATCCTGAGGAACATTGGAAACATGCCGACGTACGTCTCAAGTACTACGTGAACAAACAAAATAACCACCACCGACAAACTCGTGGTCTGATCTATAATATCACAAAGGAGATATCGAATTCCAGCGATTGTAAAAAATACACCTTTAAGCATAAATGATAACTTGTTATTATGTTTAGAATTGTTTTCTTGTAATAAAAGCAATCATTCATTTTATATAATATTTTTATTTATTTTTCCTTAACTTATACCTAAAGTAATACATAACACAAAATTATAAAAAATTCTTAAACATTTCAGTTAACATAGCATCATTCTGAATAGTATCTTCTGTAAACATTCCAACAAAATCCGTAAAAGTCATACCCCTATACTTAAAGTATAAAAACATCAAACAATATTCACCACAAAGAGATGAAAATACATTTTGGATAATCTTACTATTATACATCCACATACTTGTATTTCTTCGTAAAAATGACAAATGATAACCCTCAGGCTTGCGACCAAATGTATCAAAGTATTCGCCAACACCTTTACTGTTTACATATATTGCTACCCAATGTAATCCAGGTTTTGTATCAGGGTCTAAGTTGCTGATTAAATAAACCGGTGTTGTCATGTGTATTGGAATACGGTTAGCAGCAAAAACATTAGGTTCTAGAGAATGGTTTATCTTTTTTAAATAATGCGATATGTCTAAAGTATTCATGATAACAATTTAAACATGTGTATTTCTTAATAACAATATGTATTCTAGACATAGTAAACAATGTCCTCTACTTTTATACAAAATATTTAACTGCTGAAATCTACATTAACATTTCTATTTTTATCTATTTCTATTATATTATCAAATTCAGCGTAAACTATACAGTTAACTGTTTTTGTTAATGCAGTTTCAAACCTTACTTCTAATCTCACACTACCATGTCTGATAAGATTCCAATGTGCGGTGGAGTTAGCAGATAAGTCTGGTGTTAAGTCAAAAGCTAGTAAACAATAACCATTAGCAAATTGATTTCTAGATATACCATTTCCATCATTCAAAAAATGAATACCAGTTCCTGAGAATAATGTATGATAGGCTGTGGTAAATATGTTGCTACTGAAAACGGGCTGTAAAGCTTTCGATGGTATTTGAATACCATCAATATACAAACTAAATGTGTTTATACCATAATTTTCGAAATCATAAGGATTCTTCGAAAAGTTACCGTTAAAGGCTGCATTATCGACAAATCCTACTATACATCTTTTTGGCACTTGACCAAGAAATACGTTGTCTAATGTTTTACCTTGTACACCCGATGGTATAGTCAAAACTTTAACCTCAGCCCGCGTTATTGGATATTTCGCAGTAGTAGATTCTAAAACTTTTTGATGAGCTAGTAGTACAGTTGGGTTGATTCGAGCTTTACGAATCATGAGAGTAGCATCAACAATAGAAACTTTCAGTTTAACATCATTAGATGAACACATAAGGTTGAAAGCATCTCTGGAACGTACTAACTTTATGCACATTTCCACACCGTTGATTAAAAATTTTTCTTGATTAAATAGGTCACCATGTAGATGACCGATCATTTCCACTTCCTTGCTATCTTTCACAAACTTTTGTCTTTGTATAAAACCTTTATTTGTTTCATCAGTAGCATTCATATTCCCATCGGTATCTTCATACCATAAACCACAGGTGAGATGTGACTGTTTAGCTGGTGGGGCATAGTTTAGAAGTGTTTCTATATATGCTCGATATCCATAAGTGTTGTTAGGAGGAGACACAAGTTTTTGATTTAGATAAACATCTAGTTGACTAAAAATAGAATGAAGCCAATTGTTGACCGGGGCTACATTAGTTGTTGCTGCTAGAGCTGTTAAATCTTGGTTTACTATTTTGGCTTTGATCTGTATTAGAGTATGGGATAGATCAATATAATCGTCACCAGTTCCGGGAATTTGAAATTCAATAGGTCCATCATCACTTAACGATGAAATCGGTTTGTAATGAATCCACTGACCACTTTCAATACTAGTTTGAGTGGCTGGTAATGCAAACAGATCTAGCTCAGAATTAACACATTCACAGGAATGATGATGTAAAAATGACATTTTGTTTTTTATAAACCACAAAATATATCGTTATAATTTATTTTTTTATTCCTCCGAGCTATTTTTACTGTTCTCTCTTTTGAATTTGGGGAGTGACTGAGATTACCAAAACGACGCTTCTTATTTTTATACCCCGAACCCGTCATCACTCGATCAATCTTTTCATCAGCCTTCCTTTTTAAATTAGAAGTGGCTTCTCTAAATCGATTTTTAACGGAGTCATCTAAGGGTTTTGCACTAGCCATATCAGTTAAAAGGCCTAATCCAGCATTCAATGCCTCTTTTCCGATAACTTTTGCTCCACTTGATAGTAAGGGTAAGACTGATCTAAATAGTCCACCTAAGAAACTTCCAATACCATGTCCTCGCTGATATGGAGCACCTTTATAAATGACACCCATGCCAGAACCGGCTTGATGTCTATAATAATGTTCGTATGGACAGATATTGTGATCGAGTTTGGAATACATATTTATTTATTTATTTATTTATCTACGTCTAAAATGTAGTTTAACACAAGATGTCCCAAACTGGAATGGTATGCTTTCACCAGTACTTGTTCTTATATCTATTTCAATCGTATCAAACTCCCTGCGCATAATAGGTACATAGTGTGGTGGAGAAAAAACGTGCATTTTATTTGACCCATATATGTATTTTGCAGGATCAAGTGATACAATTCTCAATAAGGGACACATTACATCGCCCACTATTTGTGGTTCTATTATATCACAGTACACATACAACTGTGAAGCTAATCCTAAATATAAATTAGCAGGAAATTTTCCGGTTCTTTTAGAAGCAACATTAGTATATGGATCAAATCCGAGTTGAAGACTTAATATTGGTGAGAATTTTAATGATATTAGTTGATTGTCATTTTGAGTAATAGTTACGTATTTTGAAAGCTTATCATAACGTAATTTAAATTTTTCTCTTGAATTCAATACAGTCAATACATCTTCAATATTGTCATAGCTCGATGCAGGTATATGGCTTTTGTAGCTGACTAACGACGGTGATGATTCATCCGGAACCACCATTCTTTTTTGTATGTACATAATATTTTCATTTTCCTGAACAGTATACAGGGTGCAAGGGTATTGAAACTCCACAATCCCAACTGACCATTCTCCTACTAATTTTATTGGCTTGGGTAGTTTAGTTGAAAAATTTGCTGTTTTGTTATTGGGAAAGTACATCATGGAACTGTTGCTGGGTAAAGTTAAATAAAAACTGTCGTGAATCATGTCTTTTTTAAACTTGATGCTAATATCCAACTGTTAAACTTACTTGGATAACCTTTCCACTTGACAAGCAGTTCCTTTCTGCGTCCAGAGTAACGAGTACTTAGAATTTTATCAATTTTAAATTCAGTGGTGGGGTTATAAATGACTTTTTGTAATTCTTTTTCATAGAATGTTCCAGTAATAGATTCATCATGTAAATCTTTCAACGTATAAACTACCCAAGGCGATCTTTCTATAACTGAACTTATTATGAATATTTCATCACTCCAGTTAGTTTCATAACCTTTTTGGAATATGTGTTTATGTTTAGTTATTCTCACATAATCACCAACATTGAATTTAGGTTCTGATGTACTAGTCGTTAATTTATTATCTTTCTTTTCATACAGATTACGCCATACTGTCATTATATTGTTAGAATTAACATCACAAGGCCTCATTTTAATGCTTCTATGAACACTATGATTATATGAATATAGCAAATCCTGCAAAATGTCTACATATCGGTAAGTGTTGTTATGAGTAAAATAACGCCACATCTTCATTTTGAGTGTCCTTTGAAACCTTTCTACTATACTTGCTTTAATGTCAGGATTATTAGTTGTGTAGTAGTTGATATTGTAACTACTTAAAAAATTTTTAACATCATTGGATATGAATTCAGTACCTTTGTCTGATTGTAAATGTCTAGGAGTTGCTTTTGCTTCTAGAAAAATATCTTCAAAATTTTTTTTAATAGTAACAGCATTCTTCTTCGGGATAGCTCTAGCAAACGCATATTTACTGAAAACATCTATTACACATAATATATAATTATTACCATCATTATATTCACTATAAGTTCTCATATCACTTAGATCAGCTTGCCAAAGTTCATTAAAGTTAGATAAAATATATCTGTTTCTCGGAAATCGACGTTGGACAGGTTTGTGTAAAGTATAAGTTTCTTGAGCCTCCAGCCACTTTTTTGTATCTTCTCTTGAAAGTTTATTCCTCATAGCATCTGCTAATTTAGTCAAGCTACTATAGCCAGCAGGATGTGATATGTCATAGTAAATATCACGAATTTCTAATAAGGGGTCCATTTTTGCCAATCTATTTTTCTTTTTGCTTTGTCTTTACTTTGGGTTTCACTCGTATGTGAAGTTGGTGTAGGTAAATTATACGGAGTTGATTGAGTTTCTGTTTCAAACCGTTTACCAAAATCAGGGGTTTTGGACATTACACTTATAAAAGTTGATCTTTTCGGATTACCTATGTAACTTAAAGGTATTCCTAACTCTTTAAGTGCTTTGCAAAATTCCATCCAACCATGTGGTGAACTATTTTTGAGCGGTCTTATGATATCATTGAACAAGTCAACAATATTACTTTTGTAGACTTCTTTATTGTCTATAAATACGGTACCATGGCTATTCCAGTGTACTTTTTCTTTATTTTTTAAAAGAAAATCTAATAATAGCTCACCCTTCTGTTTATATGATTTTGGAATCAATTGAAGCATTTGTGACTTGACATAATAATCATGTACTTTCGGGATTTCTTCGTCTTTCTTCACAGGAGTCTCTGCGACGTCTGCATCTTGATTCGGTTTTACATCCTCTTTTCTTTCACTCTCCATTTCATCTTGCGAAAATATAGGTATTACTAATGGCTTCCGGTCTTTACCGATAAAATACAAATATCTCTGTAAAGTTTGCATATAAAGTGTCCATTTCTCTCGATCTCCTAATTTTGTATTTAAAACTTTTTGCATCTCTTCATCAAGATGTGTTATATTACTGCCAATGCTGCTATTATTATTACCTCTTTTTAGTTTCTCTATTACTTCAGGATCAATCAGTATCATTTTCTTGGCGTTTTCCATTGTTACTTAACCAGTGAACCCAGTAGCGCACTCAAAACTGAACCAAGAATAATGGGGAGAAATGCTCCACCTTTTTGAATGATTAAATGTTTTCTGGAGTTGGTATTTCCTTTTGAGGTAAGTTTTCTTAGAATATTTTTAAATTTTTTGAGTTTATTCTTTTGCTTATCTTGCAATGGAACTTCTCCTTGTAACACGTTATAAATACACTCACAAATACAATTTATTTCTTTATCATCACAAGCTATTAACAATGCTTTTCGGAATTTGGGTTTTAATAAATGCAAAGCTCTTAAAAACTCTGCATGTGTCTGCACTTTATGTTTCATTGTTATGTTATAATGGTATTTGATTGCATGCTGTTATATTTATACCCCTTCTTGGGTATGTAACATATTGTATACTCATTTGGAAATATATCAGTCTTAAAGCGATACAAATCATTTGTATTTTGTTTTAAATCGATCAGTAAGTATCCATGTGGTTTGCTTGTAGCATCTCTATACGCATCTTCAATAAACTTTGAGTTTTCAGGGACCAGCTGACGAGCGAGAAAACGTATTTGTGTTTTGTCACGTGGATTTTTAAAGTAAACTATGTAACTCGAATTTAATGATATATCACGCTGTCCTTTTCCTTGATGAAATAAGTTTTGGGTAATATAAAACACACTTAGATTTCGATGATGGCTCCCTTTAGTAAAAATATCCACTATGCGCCCATCGGACTCTCTCATTAGGTCATCAATAATAATGAGTTGTGGATATTTTCCATCAAACATACTCAAGTCAGGAATTCCTTGATAGTAAGTAACTCCATTTAAATTGTATAGTGGCTGCATTTCGTCATAACACCATACTATTTTACTAAATTGATGATTGCAGATGTTTTTCATGTACTTCAAAAAACTACATACAAAGTTTGATTTCCCACAGCCGCTGGGACCAGCTACGATAGTTGTAAAAGGATGTTCAAAATGAAACATAATTAGCTAAGTAAAAGACGTCTATTCAAATCACACTTTAAAATTGGTATGTACAGTACAAAACAGAAACACTTACAAATAACTAATTACTAATGAGTAAACAAACAAATACAAATGATCTTATTACTAATTTTATTTACAATCATTAATTATCACTAATCACCTTAATTTATAATGACCCCAAGCTAATGTATTCGTGGAATTTGGTACAATGTATCTCTTAGTGTCGTTATATGATAAACAAATTTTATTAATTTTCTGTGTAAATATTACATGTTTAATACTCCTAAATCTAAACATTTCAGCAAATTGTATATTTTTATTCATCAAACAGGACTTATAGTTATCAATATTCAATTTTTTAGTTATACATTTATTTACACCCTTAGCTTTTGTAATGGTCTTATCTTCTACTTTCATGGCATACATTTTAGATCTTAATCCAACAAATTCAGTAAATATTTTGCCGTTGTTTTCATCTTTGAAAAATCCTAATTTCTTTTTATTTAATCGTGGGAACCCATAAACATTGTCTTGGGGATAGTCAGAGGTGTCGAAATAGTTATTTAAGTCGGGTTCAATTTCCTTATAAAAATCTTTACAAAAAATTTGATAAACTAAGCTGTCGGTATCAGTGTATAACAATTTCAAATTAGGAAATTTAATTTTCATGTAGTCATAATGGAAATTATACATCAACGTTTTAGATATGTCTAATATACTAAATCCTAAATAAATGGGCTTATTGTAAAACACTTTTGTTTTTTTCAGTTGGACTGCTACCAAACTTTCGGAAAATATAGAAAGACTATGGAATTCCGGTCGAGCAATGAGACTCTCAGCACCCTGAACTTTACCACGATTTTGCCAATGTGTTAATAGTTTTACGTTTACCCTTTTTTCAATATTCTCCATTGTCTTGCCGAATATGGAGTTATTCATCAATTTATAAAAATCTTTTTCAAAGTTTGATGATGCTACTGTGCGCAGTTGAGTGTTCAACTCAATATATTTTTTCAACCACGGACTTTGCTTAAATTTAAGTACCCTGTGAACTTTTTCAACTCGCAGACCCAATTTTTCACATTGTAAAAGATTTCTATAATGAATAACATACATCTTCTTATTGTTTAAATTCGGTACTAGCTTGTGGTCTGTTGTCTCTCCAATACAAATATTTTCAGGACACAATGGAAAATCAGAATGAGAGTCGTGTAAGCTCCCAGGATATTCTAGGTCTACCTCTAAAATATATCCCACATCAGAATCAATTGGTACATCATAATTTAGGTTAGGGTCAACCCATTCAAAATCAGATATTGGTAAATACTGAGACATAGCCCAACCATACAAATTATTGGCATCAAGGTAAGTTAAATATGAATTTGGTTCATCTTTTTTATAATCACTCATATATGGATTATTGGCTTTAGCATAGCGGTTGCTACATTGTGATATCCCTCCCCTTATGCCCGATTTTATAAAGGCGATTTTATCAAAATCAGTTAGCAGCTCTAATTCAACTTTAGTGCATTTCAACATAGCATCCCAACTTAATCCAGGTGCTGTGTAATAATGAGCGGGATCTAAATTATAAGTTTTTAAACAAACGTTCCTGAAGTTTTCAAAAATGTCAGCTAAAAGTAGTACATCTGTTTTTAAGTAGAGATCAGAATAGTCACCCAGTGTGTTACAATGAAAATGAGACCATACCTTTTGAGCATGAACATAGTCATCATTAGAAATACTCTCCCCCGTAAGAGAACTAACAAAACAATCAATTGGTGGCAAAGATGGTAGTTTCAATGAATCAAAAGAAGTCATATATTCATAGGGATAGACACCTTTTCTCTTTAAAAGTTCAAAATCGTTTTCACATGGATATTCTTTTTTCAACTCACAGAATTGGTCATTTTGTAAATTTTTGGCCAACGAGTCTAAACTACTAGACAAGAATTTTAAAGAATCTATAAACCTTATATCGATGTTTTTACCACCAACCTTTAATGTTTTAGAAAAGGAAATGTATTTTTCCTTATTTTGAGGAATTATTTGCACCTCGCCTTCCGCGAAATTTAAAGCATGTACAATAAAATGTGCATCGTAATTACTTAAGTTATGTAAAATCACAGGTATAAAACGGGCTTTATGGAGTTTGTTACTGCAACTTTCATGAGATACGCCTATAAAAGCACCTGTGTACCAGTCATGATCAATATGCTGTTCTGAAATTATATCTTTCTCACATATGTAACATGTAGTGGACTCTTGTATGATCTTTTTATCTTCCTCAGTAAGAGGGAGTGGACATTTTTGGTAACTGTTATTTCGACATATGATTTTGAGATCCTCATGCAGTTTTTCCATGAAAACTTGAGCACAATCCTCACCAGTGTATGTTACATATTTTGAAAGTTTATCGTCATAGGAACATTTAACATAATATCCAAAACTGTGCACATCATGTCTTTGAACATTAGTCGTTGATGATTTTTTCGGATCATTAGAACAAAACTCGATAGGGTTAAGAAAAGACTCGAAATCCGCATAAATAACAAACGGAACTCTCATTTTTTTATCAAAGTTTTCAAAACTTAATTTATCATTAGGTACATTTGCACCCCACCAGTTTTTTCTTTTTGTATCGGGACTTGGGAGATCAGTTCGAATATGAGCACAGTCATGAATAGTATGATTAGAAAGACCCTCCTTTGAATGAAAATATAAAAGACATCCATCGCATATATAAATAGGATCATTTCGTGTTGTAACTTGACGGAATACCAAACGAGATAAATTTTTTATATAACAATAGTGACCACTATTTCCGTTCGTTATATACAATAAATTAACGTGTGTTTCTTTCCGCGATTTTGTAAAATACAATGGGCCGATCACAGAATGAGTTTTAGTCGCAGCATTGTATTCCAATCCAAAAACATTGATACTTAAGTTATTTAAATGTTCAACTTTATGGATATCTGTTAACTTTACAGGGAATGGAATACCATCAAATTTGAGTTTACTATCATGTTGAGCATAAGAACTGACTCTATTGAAATTTTTAAACACAGGATGTAATGCCGAGAGTAAACTCCATTTTAGACACTGGTTATCAAAATTTTTTACATTAATCACTGCTTTTTTCGCTTTTATGTCCTGAGGTAAGTCTATGTAAGACGAACCCCGGAGGGGGTTAAACTTATTTACATTCATATCAATGCTGATTATATCCCTAACACTCCACCCACTATCTTTTTTCTCAAATTCGCAAATTCTGTTGGAAATAGTCTCTTTCAAAGAACTTAGAAAACTATTTAAATCCTCGGACTCGTTTAAAATGAAGTTAGACGTTTGGAAGTTGAAAACGTTAGATATGTCTTTAGTTTGCTGTATAAAATTTGCATGTAAAATAAAATTTACTTTAAACGTTTTAAGTTGGATAATGCTTTCATTAATTAAGCTTATTAGTGTATTCTTTATCGAATCAAAAAACAATTCAAAAGTAATAAAACCATCACAATCAGCAGGAGGAGTTATTCTATAAGTGTGTATTCTTTTCCCGAACGCAGTTTCAATTAAAGTAACATTTGGGAATTCAATATGCACCCGTAAGGCGTTATTTTTATGTTGATTACTTCTATAATGATTAGATAAGTACCTCTTTTTAACAAATATATCACAAGTTGTGCACTTCACCATTTCGCAGTTTTCGATTGCAGTCGAAGGCTGGGCTGATGTGGAAGGCAGGGTGGATGTAGACGGTTCGCTTAGTCGTCGCCTTTTCTCAACAGCACCTTGATGTTCGGTTTCAGCAGGACGTTTCAAACCCCCTCCGATTTGTATTTTATTACTGTAGAATAAATAAAATAAAATAAGTTATAGATTTATAAATCCCTGTCAAGTGTGGCGTTAGTAGTCTAGTGGTTTGAAAGGCTGGGCTTAGGGTTCTAAACTATGGAGATTACAAAATGGTAATAACATTATATCACAACACTTACATTTTCTCGAAGTCTTCAACCACATCGCATAATAATTTATCGAAATGTGGATCGAATAAATCCTTATTTGGTTCTTCCGTAATGTCCATTTCTACACACTCGTTAAATTCATCACAGAAATTTTCAATGCTTTCCACAGCATCACATAGTTCGATTATCTCTCTAACGCAATAGGAAGATTCGATATTATCTTCTAAGTCACTATTCGCGAAAAATGCACTAACACACTCTGAGTCCGACATTTTTGACTTGAAAGTTACTCTAGAAATTTTCAATAGCGACTGTTTACACCGTACTTCTAAACCTTGCATTTATACACCCCCAACTCATAACGCATTCACTTAAAGAGTCTCATTAATTATTCTATCACAAAAGACAAACTATTAGCAAAAGATTGTACACCCTAATCACCACGTGTTTACACATAGAGTCTCACAAAACAAGCTATCGTTTATTATCGTTTCTCGTTTATTACAAGAAAACAATTCTAAACATAATAACAAGTTATCATTTATGCTTAAAGGTGTATTTTTTACAATCGCTGGAATTCGATATCTCCTTTGTGATATTATAGATCAGACCACGAGTTTGTCGGTGGTGGTTATTTTGTTTGTTCACGTAGTACTTGAGACGTACGTCGGCATGTTTCCAATGTTCCTCAGGATCGATGGTAGCCAATTTTTTCATGTCATACACTTCAATCTTAATAAGGTGTGTCGCAGTTGCCCCATCATCTACATTCGTTGAGATGTATGACATACCACCGTCCTTCGTTGATCGCCCAACACTGGACGAATTTAATTTGACTCTTTTCTTCTTCGGTTCTTCAAAGAATTCATCCAATGAATCATTGTTCGGTCTTTTGGTTGAATACCGAGGAGAAAGTGAGGTGTCATCATCGGAGGGTGGGAAGTAGTAATGTTTGAAGGTGTTTTCTTCCACGTCTATGTTTATGTCGTTGTTCTTCATACAACATGCAAGCTATAACAAAGAAGTATACAATAAACATGAATGAAACACACATGAGGGGGACTAAAGTCGAAATACAGAGAACAAAACCAAGACAATAATAGAAAGTTAATAATACAAGCAATACTTACATCCATGTTTCTTCCAATGTGGTTGAACGTGGAGGTGTTGTCAAGACTCGCTAGAAGCAGTAATTGGTACGGAAACGTTGAAATGTACGCGTTTTATAGCAATCTTAACTACTTAAAAATTACATTAACAATTAGAAAGCAGTCTTACTAGAAACATCCATACTTACATTAGACTAATATTAATTTTATTACAATAGCTACGTGACACTATTAAGATCACGTTAAAAAGCAATTAACAAAATATTTGGAATATTTGGGAAAAATCCATTCACATTACAAAATGTTATTTGACCATTACAAAGTAGCCTATGTTTGAATGAAAGCTGATTTTGGTGTAGATTTCAGTAAGAAACAGTCTGAAATACCTACATATAAAGAGATAAGTACAACATGATCGCAACGAAATATCAAAACCACGACAATGTGTTTACACTCGGTGCAGTAGATCGGTAATTAGGTGATTAAGGAGCCCAGACTTAGCAATGAATGCAGGTGATTAAGGACAATAGCAGTTCCGACTGGGAGAGGTGATTAGCAAACAACAAGCTAATGATGTGATTAACGTAATCATGTAGGAGCACTATGGAGGATCGCGTATCGGTAATTAGGTGATTAAGGAGCCCAGACTTAGCAATGAATGCAGGTGATTAAGGACAATAGCAGTTCCGACTGGGAGAGGTGATTAGCAAACAACAAGCTAATGATGTGATTAACGTAATCATGTAGGAGCACTATGGAGGATCGCGTATCTCTGAAACGGTGAGAGATACGACTTCGGGACCCAGCGCAATCGATTTAGATGGGGTGTTTCACTTTTTTTTTTTTTTTTTTTTTTTTTTTTTTTTTTTTTTTTTAGCCGGAGCAATGCCTTGGAGGCAGGATTCACTGAGCCAGAATCCACGAATCCCTACTACTGCTATACGGCTCACATTCACTGTTAAAAAAGTCTGAAATATCATTAATGAATGCTTTTGAAGTATTTTAATGGTATTGTAATATTATCAAATATTAGTACAAAAGAAGGACAAATGCAAAACGGTACTAACCTAATTTTTATTTTATTGCATCAATCAACTAACATGGACATAAGTACTAAAGAAGGATCTAAAATTAGTTTATCGGTATCTCAAATAATATCAGAGATATTAATGGTTAATGTTAGTATTGGATAGATGCTCCGTCCCTTTCTAGCAAAACAGTCCGTTATATGCAGCCAGGACCTACTTGTATGGCGCTAGAGAACAGTTACGTCATAAAACTTACTGCCGTTTCCTTCTACGGTTCTGATTTCTGATTGCCTGTAGCTATTTTATTTGTCAACGAATTTTAATTCTGATTTCACATTTGACCATCAATTTATGTCTATTTCTTAATTTTTAAGAAATGTATTTAATATTTAATACTTGGAAACTACCTACCCTATTGGAACTCGCGCACCGAAGGTTCCATTCTCAAAAGAAATAACTATGTTTCGTCTTGAATAAAATACAATTAAATTTTATTTTTCACATAATTAATGTGAGATATTTTTTAAATAATTTAAGTCCAAACAAGACTTCATTTTCTTTTTCCCGGAATACATATATCAACTTCTATCAGTACGTACCTACTAATTATTTCAGATTTTAATGACGCCATTTTTTTAATTTCTCAAAAATTGTAAAGTACTGAAACTTCGTTTTATTTTTCCTGTGAAATATGAAAGATTATACTCTGAGTCTGAATTGTTTCATATTTTTGGCCATAATTCAAAAGCTATGGCACATGATTGTTTTTTTTTTTTAAGGCAAAGGGAACTGAGCCCATACAGCCATGTCTGATGTAAACAACTCTTGCAAGTCTTCATTAAAATGCTGTTGTGACACATTTCAATGCTATCTGGGAGAATCTTCCACGCTTCTGCACCATCCGAACCAAAGAAGAAGGCGTCCCGGACGCAGTATGGCTCTTCAAAATCCAGCCAAGTACGGATCGGGCTGCAGCGTCTTATTTGACTTTACTTCACTGTCCCACACATTAATCACATTTAGTAGACGTTCTTCGAATAAAAAACACCATTCTTACTTGAAAAGCACTACTGTAAAACAATTTGCAAAACAATGAAAAAAAGCTGGTGTGGACGCGACAAAAGCGCGGGAGAAACTCCCTATGGCACATGAAATAAAATAAATAAAGAAAAAAAAAGTTTGTATTGAACTTTGTATATTCTGTGGTTCAGAAAATGCTGTCAGCTGTAATATTTGCAATTAACTATTTAGAACAATGGTACAATGCATTGCAGTGCAAATTCGGTCAACCGAACCTAAACTGAAAACCGATGGATCAGGAATGGGATGTGTTATATTTCTGTACAGTGGTGGCCTGGGAAAAATGGACAATAATGATGTATTAATTACACATCACATATTTTATAGTAATAATTACGAAGCAAAAGTGAGTGGAAGGAGAAGCCGGGGTCGTCCTAGACTGACCTTCAGAGATCAGGAGATCGATTCCACTAAATACAACGTAACTAAATAGAATCTAAACTGCATCGTTATGACGTGTTTCGTATGCTACTAACTTCGTATCCACTAACGATCCAATTTCAGTTAAGTTCCGATCGAGTCAACGATCAATCTAACAGTAATGTATTTGTGCATTCTACATACTAAAACGTTTAGTTTATACTGAATCGCAGTTGAACGGTAACAAAACGCTTCAACTGTCAAATATAACGATCGAACATAAGTTCCGAAGGTACTTTTGCCCAATGTAAAAGTAAATCCAAAGGTGGCAGTGATAGAGTTATGCGTCAGCAGAATGCGATTTGGTGTCCAAATAGAATTGGAACGAAAACTAAATTGAAATTGGATAGAAATAGAATTACAAATGCTGTAATTTAGGCGAATTGGGCCCCTGATCGCTCTTAGATTTTAATATATAGAGCAGACGACCCCAATGGCGAGCATGCGTGAAACGACGAATTACTGTAGAGGAAGCAAGAGAAGCGTGCCAAGACAGACATTCGTAGCGGTTCATTTTCTCTGCATACCCCGCAAGGGACATAGCGTGAAGGTATATATGTATGTATGCAATAGTGTTTAACTCTAAAGAAGAAAAGTCAAAGATATCATGCAATAGAGACAAACACCATCGTATAATTTCTGTTATAGCCTGAATTTATATTGGAAAAACAATTCACTACCTAACTGACACAAAGACGTAGTAAGTACTTTTTTTATATTTTATAAGTAGGTAGTGGTATATAATCTATACTTTCGCTTCATCAGATATTACAACCCGCTAAGTAATAACTTTTTTCTTTTTTTTAATGTATGGCTGCTGCTAGTGTGTACTACACTGCAATTTGGCCAATGACCGTGTTAGAATCTTGAAAATCACTCGAACGTTTTGGCGTCTGTTTTGAAAAAAAAAAACAGTTTACCAACGTCGAGATTATGGGAGAGTCGTATGCCTCAGGAATGCCTAGTGTCTTACATTTCAAGAGCAATTGGAAGTGAGGTTGCCGGATCCACACCATCTGTTGTATTTCACTCCCATTCCACTGTCTTATATAACGTTCAGTTAACACGGACGATTTTTAGGTAAAATACACTAGTTTCACGAAAAAGTGACAACTGTAAACCGTTTTTAAACAATAAAATACGACGAACACGCCATGACAGCACGAACGCTCAACCTAACGTCCAAATAATAACGTTATTATTTTAATTAAAATTGTTTGACTGGCATAAGTCTATTAGAAAGACTTATTATTAACCTGTCAAACAATTTTAATTAGTTTCATTTAGACAAAGGTACTGAATTTTAAAGATAATTTTAATATTAATTTCTTGTGAAGAAAGGAATTGCAATTAAGAACTTAAGAGGAAAACATCAGATCAGTAGGTATCAGAAAGGAATTTAAAATATTGAGTATTTACCACAGACGTCAAAATAAAATAAGTAAGAAAAGTTATTTTTTATTTTGAGCTTAGGCATACTTTTTTACCTCTGTTTTTACCTATTACACTCAGTGGCATTTTTCACTTCACTTCACTCTTTTTTTTAATGGCAACTAGCGAATTGTGGTAATTCAGCCAGTGTCTATGTGTTCGAAGAGGCACAGATATATTTTTTCTCGAATTTTGGAGTTTCTAAAACAATGACATAATAAGGACATCACAAGTGTTAAAATAACTACACTACACCTTTGTGTTTAAATTGAGTTTCAAAAACTTCACTGCTATTCTTTAGTGCCTACCTCGGTGGCACAGTGGCTAGGACATCGGAATCCCATGCAGGAAGACCGGGTTCGAAACCATGCAGTGCCATGTACCAATTATTTTTTTGTATTTTTCGAAGACTTATGTAGGAACGCGCTATGGGAGGACATGGATGACGTAATGTCAGTTGTATGAAAGGGAAAATCTTCCACCAGGCGGAGTGTCATGTCTGGTGACCAGAAGTGCTGGCCCAACTATGGATGTTTGGAACTCGTATATACAGGGTGTAACATTAAGAACGGTCAGTATGGGAAAGTCTGAAACTATAAGACATACGAAGATCTGTTCTTAGGAACCATGTCATCAATTTTAGTAACAAGAAAAACTGTATTCATACATTTAAAAAAAAAACTGTACTCGGCCTGGGAATCGAACCCGGTTGTTTTGAAAAAAAATCCAACACTATTTCTATTTAGATATCGATTACGTTAAGGATGAAGTGTACAAAACAAGCTACGACACAATTGAAGACCTAAAAGCAGCCATAGAGACAATTTTAACGCAAATTCACCACCTGAAGATACAACATTCAATAGTAAGATCGTTACCTAAACGAGTTGAATGTTGTATTTTACAAAATGGTAGTCATTTCGAACACCTACTAAAATAAATTAAAATATATGGAAACAATGCGTTTTATTAATTTTAAACATCACGTTTCATACTAACATTTATTCCTTAAGACCTACACAATCGATATCGAAATAGAAATAGTGTTGGATTTTTTTTCAAAACAACCGGGTTCGATTCCCAGGCTGAGTACAGTTTTTTAAAAAAATGTATGAATACAGTGTTTCTTGTTACTAAAATTGATGACATGGTTCCTAAGAACAGATCTTCGTATGTCTTATAGTTTCAGACTTTCCCATACTGACCGTTCTTAATGTTACACCCTGTATATGCGATATCCCAGGAAAATATCGATAGCGCGTTGTACACCGATGTGAGTAGGTACTGTACCGTAGTGGCGCGTCGTGCGTCGCCACACTACGTACATTTACCGACTGCTCTAACGGTGAAGGAAAACATCGTGAAGAAACCTGCACACTGCGATGACCAGTCCAGACCAGACAAAAGATCCTCAAGGGTCGAAGTGCCGCTGGGATTATTCCCGGCCCCCTACCATAAGATAAGATATAGTACAGTCGAACAAAGGTCAACCTACCCAAAACGTCAAAATTTGAGAATCTGAAATGTATCATAATGCGCAAGCATAAGGTTGAGATTTAATCGAAGGTTCTTGACAGATGGTATACTATAGCTTGTGGTCCACTGTACCTACTCTTTAGTGTGGTCTTCAAATATAGTACTGACAGCGAGCCAAGGGTTTGTGCAAATACAATTTAATTCCATACATACATTTGGCATTTCAATGCCGTTTAATGTATGGGAAAAGCTCATATCGCATGTGCCAAGATGTGGAAGATGCGGTTTCCATACAAAACTTCTCTAACTAGAGAGTAGGGATGTTACGGAGGTTTTACCGGAACCGGTGTCGAAACCGAAGGTTTTAAATTTGATTTATCGGAGTTGGAACCGGAGTCGGAACCGGATTCGGAACCGGAGTCGTAGGCGGACGTAGAAGAGAGATGTTCAGAAGAAGTTTAAATTTTAAACCGGTTTTTAATTATTTTTTTTATAGCTGGCCAATTTTTTTTATGATGACACTATTATACAGGGTGGGCCAAGAATTCGTTAACATTTAAACCTAACACCCCGCGCTAATACAAGCCGCGCGGGGAGCGGGGAGGGGCGTTACCACTAGCTCGCTTCTCGGAAATTTAGTCGCAATGTATCGCTTCACGGGGCCGCAGCGCGCTTATTGTGTGAAACAATTTTATTTAAACAACAGTTCGCTCATTACAGTGAGACGCTTATTTCGCGTTGAATACGACTTACACGATTTAAATCAGTGTCCGAGTGCTCCATTAATAAAGAAATGGGTTAAGAAGTTCGAAGAGACGGGATCTACACTAAACGTGAAGCAAACCGGCGGCCCACGGACTTCTCGGAGCGAAGAGAACGTGCAGCGAGTTTCCGCATCAGTTCGACGTGATCCAAATTTATCGACGCGCAAACGTTCGGCTGAATTAGGACTATCCCGAACATCATTGCGCCGTATTTTGAAATTAGACATGAAATTACATCCATATAAGATCCAGTTAGTGCAGGAATTAAAACCTAATGATTTAAATTTGCGCAAGTCGTATGCCGAAACAATGTTAGATCGATTCAATAATTTTGATAACCTCTTATTTTCCGACGAAGCCCATTTCCACCTCAACGGACACGTAAACAAACAGAATTGCAGGTATTGGAGCAGCGAAAATCCCAAATCTAAACACGCGAGGCCACTTCATTCTCCCAAGGTAACGGTATGGGCTGCAATTTCAGCAAAAGGAATTATTGGGCCCTACTTTTTCGAAGATTCTCGCGGCCGTTCGGTTACTGTGAATTCTGCTGAGTATGTGAAAATGTTACGGGAGTTCCTGGCACCGAAGCTACTGGAATTTGCTGGCTACAACCGTAACACATGGTTTCAGCAAGATGGAGCCACTTGTCACACATCCAACGAGTCCCTGCCGGTAGTAAAAGAAATGTTTCCGGAAAAGCTGATTTCCAGACGAGGCGACATCCCATGGCCACCCAGGAGTCCAGATTTAACGCCAGCAGACTTCTTTTTATGGGGTTATTTGAAGAGTCGTGTTTACACCCATAAACCAAAAACACTACGTGAACTAAAGGAAAAAATTAGTGAAGAAATGTCAGCGATCTCGCGGTCTCTTTGTCGACGAGTATTCGAAAATTTCGGTGTTCGCTTAGAAGAGTGCAAAAATCGAAACGGTGGTCATTTAGATGATGTTATTTTTAAAAAATAAATTCCAAATAACTAACTTTCTTGTAAATAAACAATTTTAAAAATATGTCAAATGGTTTTCTTTATATGATTTTTTCAATTGTTAACTAATTCATGGCCCACCCTGTATTATACACTATTTAATAAAATATTGATATTTGAATATGTTTGCTCACAAATCTTCGGTATAACCTCCGATTCAAAAATATCGGAGCCGGAGTCGGAGGTGTAAAATCAATCGGAAGTTCCGTCCTTTCGGAGTCGTAGTCGAAGCTCCGTAACATCCCTACTAGAGAGCACTCTACATAGGGTGAACTTAAAATCTTTATATTCTTCTATCTATATCAATATCTTTGTACTTTATTTCGTCCGACAGTGTACAAATATTCTCTCGCCAGTGTAAACAAGCAGGTCAATGGTTTCACTGACCAGATGAATATTGTATGAGCTGCCTTCGGAATATTGTGACTCCGCGTGTATGTGGAATAATTTCAATTTATTCAATCAATTAATTCAAAATAGGTAAATGTATATATAGAAAGAAAGAAAGAATGAAAGATTATTTATTTCCAATACACACATACAAACAATTAGGTACAGAAGACAAAAATAATATTAAACAAATATATTACAAAAACAAATGAAAAATGAAAAAGTTTATTTACTCCCTCCGACTTACGCACCGCGCCCTGTCCCTCACCAACGCGGTGCTGTCCTGGAACAGCTCCTTGGACCTATTCGCGGACCCCGAGTCGAGACTTCTGGCCTCGGCCGCACGGTATTTTGAAATGACCGCTCCTCCTACTTCAGTACCAATATAGAATACAATGCTATGTACCTATAATATAACTTGACATGTAACACACGATTGGTAAAACTGTTAGTGATGTTATGAAATATGTAAATAAACAATAAACAATAAACTAGGTCGAAAACCTGTATCTTGTAAGTCGGGAAATAAGCAAAGTTTGATGAAGACACATCAATATATCCTCTATGGAACTAAGCAAAGTTTGATGAAGACACATCAATATATCCTCTATGGAACTAAGCAAAGTTTGATGAAGACACATCAATATATCCTCTATGGAACTAAGCAAAGTTTGATGAAGACACATCAATATATCCTCTATGGAACTAAGCAAAGTTTGATGAAGACACATCAATATATCCTCTATGGAACTAAGCAAAGTTTGATGAAGACACATCAATATATCCTCTATGGAACTAAGCAAAGTTTGATGAAGACACATCAATATATCCTCTATGGAACTAAGCAAAGTTTGATGAAGACACATCAATATATCCTCTATGGAACTAAGCAAAGTTTGATGAAGACACATCAATATATCCTCTATGGAACTAAGCAAAGTTTGATGAAGACACATCAATATATCCTCTATGGAAGTCTTTTTGTTATAGTTGTTTTTATATATTGTATTTATTATTATTTGAAGTACACAGTTTCGGCGGGTTTGTTAAAAGAAATCTCTTTTAGAGATAAGTTCACCCTTTGTACAATGTCTCATTTCAATTGTTTTTATAATAATAACTTTTTTACCACTAGAGACGCCACTAGCACAATTACGTAAATAATATGATGTTGTTCTAAACATAACCTAAAATAATTTATTGCTTTCAATAACAATAATTTTGATCAATTTTAGATGATTTTAGACTCGCGGCACGCTCTCTTAACAGATTTTTTAGGTCTGCTATTTTGAAATGGCCATATGATGCCATGATATCATCACAATTTTACTATAGCTTTGAGAAATTAAATTAAATCAACCCAAATAAAACGAATCGTGGACACTGACGGTGCGACTGGTTCACAAATTGAAAGTCGCTCAGCGTGCTATGGAAAGAGCTATGCTCGGAGTATCTCTGCTGGATCGAATCCGAAATGAGGAGATCCGGCATAGAACAAAAGTTATCGACATAGCTCATAAGATTAGCAAGCTGAAGTGGCAGTGGGCCGGTCACATCTGTCGCAGAACCGACAACCGGTGGGGTAGACGAGTTCGGGAGTGGAAACCGCGTTTGGGCAAACGTAGTGTGGGACGCCCCCCTGTTAGATGAAGCGACGATCTGCGCAAGGTGGCTGGCAGCGACTGGATGAGAAGAGACGAAGATCGGGCTCAATGGCGCGCCCTGGGAGACGCCTATGTCCAGCAGTGGACTAGAGTAGGCTGCTGATGTAACCCAAATAACGAGAAATTTGTGATATCTTCAAAAATGACGTTTCGTTTTGCTTTTCTGTTTACGGAGTTTGCTAGTGGCTCGATCTACGCAACGCTTTGCGTTTTATGTCCTATTGCAAGTGGCTGTCGGACTGCGCTATTGGGATGCAAAATAAACGACTGTACACACGACCATTATCTTCGGCGAACACGCCCGTAGAACAATGTCCGTAAACAACCAGGGCCGCCTCTAGGCTGGGTCCACTCACGCTCAGGGCCTGATTTACAATATCGGCTTAATAGGCTAGAGCCTAGAGCTTGTGATCTCAGTGGGCGCGGCAAGCGAATGTGAGCAAACACAAAAAAAACTAATTTTGAATACGGTATATTTACACAATATCCTTCTTAGAAAGCTGGGGGGGAAGCTCCGGCGTCCGGTTATGATATAGCCTAGGGTGCCTAGAACCTTAAATCAAGGCCTGATTTCGGTAAAATCGATTCCAATTTCGTTATTATTGAAATAAACTGATTTCTAGTTACTAAAGATTACATAATGTAGATCAATCTGTATTTTAATTGTAAGTTTGTATTATGTAGTATACCATTTACTTAATAAGTATACATTGTTTAAAGTTAGACATAGACGGTTATTTATTCTGACAAACAACGTCTAATTTAGATAGTTTCAATTAAGGCTTATGAATTGAATTGTGAGCATAACTTTAAGTAATTATATTACATAATAAAGTTCTTTTCAAATGAAAATCAATTAATTCAAATTAAAGTTGCCGCAAAATTATTTTAAACATCTATCTTTAGAAATGCCGCAACTTTACTTGTATTTTAATTCTATGATCAAGCGATTAGCCTCAAAATCTCACGACACGACAGTTTACAATGTACTGTGAAATTAATTATTTATAAGTACTTACAGAAAAATATCCGTCATATTATAAATATATAATATGACAGAAACATCTCCGTCAAGACCAAGATCAAACTTGTACGTTCACTGGTGTTCTCCATTTTCTCTTATGGCGCTGAGACTTGGACACTAAGAACAGCAGACCGCAAAAGAATTGATGCCTTCGAGATGTGGTGCTGGAGAAAAATGCTCCGAATTCCGTGGACAGCACATCGTACCAACGTATCCATTCTACGTGAACTTAAAATCACCTCACGACTGTCCTCCGAGTGCCTTCGTAGAATTCTCGAATATTTCGGTCACATTGCCAGGAAAGACAGTGACAACCTCGAAAAACTAATTGTGACTGGAAAAATGGAAGGAAAGAGGCCTCGAGGACGTAGTCCGATGCGCTGGTCCGACCAAATCCGCACCACCCTTGACTCTACAATTCACGATGCCATCCACACCGCCGGGGACAGAAATAAATGGAGGAAGATCATCCGCCAGAAGGTGATACCTAAGGGTGGTCACGACCCTCAGCATTAAGGATTACGACGCGAGGAGGAGGAGGAGGACAGAAAAATATACAGAGAAAAAAGATATTACACAAAAAACTACACTAGATTGCCTGTCATTCATCATCTCGCTTTGTATCAAGCAGCTCGCAAGCACGTTACACTCCGGTGCTGATGCCAGGAGCGCACTGAGCAACGTAAAGGCGCGGAGTAACCTGACTGACGATGATAACTGATGATAACTTTGGCGCCTCAAATGGCCCTAGCTTCTCCGTTCTGAAGTACGTCCCTGTCCACGCTGTAATGCCGTGACAAATGGCTGACAATTTGCATGCAGAACGCCAGATAGCGTCAGAATTATATATTGAGACTGTGATACGATATCGCCGTGATTCTATAGGTATGTGTATCTGTGATGGGAGTAAGGGTTGATGAGCGCAAGGATCCCGTGCTTACACTTACACGCTTGGCCCTTGGCCAAGGCTGTAAAGTTAATAAACGATTTAGTTTCCGTTTATTAACTCGTACAACCTTCCAGATTACGCTTTCGTTCGCTAAACTAAAAATTAAACCTAAATGTATGTGTAATATATGAGGTTTTCGGATTTTTCGAAGACTTACGTTCATTTACCGACTGCTCTAACGGTGAAGGAACACATCGCGAGGAAACCTGCACACTGAGATGACCAGTGTGTAAAATGGGTTAGGCACAAAATATCCTCAAGGGTCGAAGTGCCGCTGGGGTTATTCTCGGCCCCCTATCATAAGATATGTGTAAAATACATGTAAATGATTTAAAAAAATGGCGGAACAATGCTTCCTTAAAACCCGCAAGATAGGTTCGACTCACCCTTGACCTTTTTAGTGCTATTTTCTGATCTCAGTAACCAATGGACCTCCAAAATTGTTTTCTGAATCTGCACCTGACTGCATCCGCAAAAACATTTCTCATATGAAACACATTTCTCAGATGCCTATCCAGTTTCAGATTGATCCCAAGCGAGAGTAGGTATGAAAGAATCTCACACTTTAAGATCTTTTACAGATTTAACCTGCATGTCTGAGGAAAACGGATTCGAGGCATTATGTGTTTCACTAATCTTCTGAGCCGGTGATGGATCAGAGCTTAGTCTGTCGTTTTCTTGTGAATCTTGTTATTCTCGCCTCTTACCTATTACCTACCTAAATGTGTTGTAGTAATGTAACCAGAAATAACTCTACATTAAAAATTTAAAAAACCCCCGACGTACCATTGTGGAGGTCCCCTTATTTTTTCAGTATGAAATGATTCAGTTTCAGATGTCGGAAACGCACCATGAACCTGAATATTTGAGCTCAAATTCGAACCATCTAGCTATTACCGTTCCAGAGATCCCATCTGACATCAAAGATACTCCAAGATCGTGGAAACCACTGGTCCAATTTTTATCAGACCCAGCTAAGAACACTCTCAATAAAATTCTCTATTAAATTTTAAAAAACCGGGTCCAAATCTGATCATCCGTTGTTAAGTAATGATGCCACAGACAAACAGGCAAACGTGTAAAACTTATCACACTCCCTCAATCGGTCGGAGGTTAAAAAAAACGTGGGGCGCCATAAGAAACGTTGGATGTTAATTCATCATCATCATCAGCCTATTAATGTCCCCACTGTTGGGGCACAGACTTCCCCTTGAACAAGGGGGGTACGGACCATAGATTTCACATGTCTTTGAAAACTTTTTAATTTCCTCATACATGCAGGTTTCCTCACGATGTTTTCCTTCACCGTTAGAGCAGTCGGTAAATGTACGTAAGTCTTCGAAAAAATCGGAAAACTCATTGGTACATGGCATTGCATGGTTTCGAACCCGGACCTCCCGCATGGGAGTCCGGCTTCCTAGCCACTAGGCCACTGACGCTCATGGATGTTAATTACGTGGTTGGAATTTATTTTTCACCCTTTTCGAGGCAAATTCCAAAGATCCCCCCCGCTCAGTCCATCTTTTCTTAGTTCGGGATGCTTTGGGCTCTCCCTCCCTCGTTTTATTCTCAAGTATCAACCATAATCACGACGTCACAGCAGCAAAACCATAAAAGTGACGTCACAAAATAAATAAACATAACATCGTATTCTTTACGACTACATAAAGTGCAGGGGCTCCCGTTTGAAATTTAATTTTGTCTCCGCATCGCTCAGTGCAGGCCACGGTGGCGGCATGGGTGCTATGAAAGTCTTTATGCTTGGTTTATGTCATATCTGGATATATTCTATTCCACGTATGACATAGATAATGTCTACCTACTACAGATCCACCTGTCCACGGACGTCCCTGGTCCGCGAATTTACAAAATCGTTTTTAAATTTAAAAAATTGTTGGTCCAAAAGAGTTCCTTGACGCATGATGTACGAGTACCTATGTATATTTTAAATACTGCAGACGTATATTTTGCAATACTTTTTTATACTTTTTGACATTTTATAAATATTAATAGGGTAATATGTAATATAATAATTATAAGAACAAATGATCATGACATGCTAATATTTTAATATTTTTAATTTTTAGTGTGAAATGTACCGTACCGATCTTATTGACAATGTATCATCATCATCAATCATTACTGAAATAAATAAATGAATATTGTTTCAATGAGAATTCTGGGTAGGATTGTAATAAGGTTAAGATAAAGATATCTTATGTTATCTTATCTTATTTTGTAGTTCTTATCTTATCTTATCTTACCCGAAGTGTCCCAAACTGAGAAGTTAACCCTGTAGTCTGCTACCGTGCATGTGTATCCGTATTTCTCGAAACCGGTCGGGGTGTACGTCTGAAACAATAGAAATTCACATTTTAATATATATTTCATAGAACATGGATAAGAGCCACACAGAGAGGTACTTAAGGGGTCAAACTTCAATGAGGGTTACCACACCCACCCGAGCGATGTCGATCGACAGTTTCTACACCAAATGGTTATTAACACTGGATTACAATGCTACGGAGGCGACTTTGTGCATTCCACAATAGCATAGAATGCACACAATAGGCAATAGGTGGCTGTCCTGTTGCGTTTGAATCTACACCAAAAATATCCTTACATAAGAAGGCAAATCATTAATTTATCGCTTATAACACACACACACACACACACACACACACACACACGCGCGCATACACACACACAAACACACACACACACACACACACACACACACACACACACACACACACACACACACACACACACACACAGTAGGTATATAGTAAAATGTAAAATACAACTGAGTCCCAAATTAGTTAATCAATACATATTGGTAATGTATTTAAGGATCGCCGCGACACAGGGTCGCCCTAGTGCGGGGTCCAACAGTAAACTTAAAAACTAGTGTAATTTTTTGTGTGGTAAATAAATTATTTTGTATTTTTTTTGTATCGATCTGCTCGATTGGTAGATTTTTATCGATTCGTCTTCGATCGATGATAGAAATGGCTCTCGCGTGGTCGATCGACCGATTGTCGATCAATTTGTTTATCGACCGGTATCCGTCGGTTAGCCATAGCTACCACATCAATCGACGACATCGATCAACGTTGGTCGGGTGGGTGTGGTAACACCCTGAGCCCGAAATCCTGACCTAATTCAAGATTTGGTTCTTTCTGGAACATATTTTTCGCTTTTAAGTCGTTTTCTTCTGAAGACCCGGAATTAACGAAAACATCGTCAATTATACTCTAATAGAAGTTACAGAAAAGACCATTCTGAAAACTGGAACTAAAATCTTTCAAATAATCTCTCATAGTCTATTAACTCGATCTCCCCGGCTGTGTTGGGCATTAAACCAGATATCGCAACAAAAAGACCTAGAAAAAAATAGATGTCTTCTGTCAATGTCTAGTAAAGATTAAACCTTAAGTGTTGCTTAGAGTCCATTTTTTTATCCTTTACAAAAATGGGGTGCGAGTTATCGTTACTTATAGTTTGTTATTAGAGTCTATCAAGTGAGTTATCACTTGATAGACTATATTTTCAGACCCATGATGTAAATACTGCTTATTTACAAAAAAAATTACAATGTTTTGAAATTCCTGTGTTAATCCTTTGATGTTTTTATGTTTACTTTGTACCTGTAGGTAATTGTAAACTACACATATAGTTACTGAATGTCTGGTATTTTGGAACAATCTGTGAATCAGACATAATTATTGTAATAAAGAAAGAAATAAATAGCCCAGAGTAGAGTTATGCCCTTTTATGCTCTACAAAGGTTCGAGATTGTTGCGCAAAAATAGCTGGAATAATTTAATTATTTGACATAGAATTAGCCCCTATTCAATGCCTTTAGACTGTAATTACTTTCAGTTTAAATGCAGTGCAAAACATTATATTATACTCTATTTAAATAAACACGCCCATATATCAATGTCTACTTATCTCAAAATGGTACAACACGGAAACAGCTCGCGTAATCAAAAAGCCAGAATCTTCATGTAATAGCACGAAAGCAGCACAAAGTGCTTTTGTTCAGTAGAAACACTAACTAGCTCTAGAAATGCATCGCGAAGTTAAATCAGCTGCAACTAATGGTGCAAGCGTTGAGGTGAAGGTTGCAGCGGTTTTGGGTTAAAAGTTAGGTGCTTTACATGATTTACGTACTTAGGTTAATTTACAGTGTTGTGATAAAAAAAACAATGCAATACACATTAGGAATTCAACGAATTTGTGAGATGCGGGCCCCCGCGAGTTCTTCCTGACTACGGCACTGTTAATCTTAAACATATGTTTTAGTAATTGTTAAACTTTGTATACCTCTATAGTCAAGTTTTGACATGAATTCAAACGAATGGCTTACGTTAGGTTTAACGGGGTAATCCAAGAAAAATTATGTAACGAAAAATTTGTACTTTCGAGAGCTTCGTGTAACGAAAGTTTAAGAATTAGAAAAGTAATATTTATACCATCGTAAAGATCGGTCTGACGACAAGAAAAAAAAGTATGCTCGACCCCCCTCGGCTCCCTCTGGTGACGCCATAGGCCGCGCAAGTGAACACTGAAAATGAGGTGCTGCACGGTTAGCGCTCAGTTTACAGTTATGGTAGGACACCGGACCTCCCGCATGGGAGTCCCGACGCTCTTTGTAAGACTTACTTAACCTATTAAACTTTATTTATTTTAATAAATGTATAATAGAAATAAATAAAAATAATAATTAAATTGATGTAAATTATTAGATAAGAAAATTGAACCGGCCTCCGCGATGCAGGCTGTTGCCTAGTGCGGAGTCCAACGTTTAGCATAGATTAATGTAATGTGACCATGAAAATATAGAGAGATTATTATAAAGAGATTATTAACTTACTTTTACTTACATACTTACCTAACTAGAAAAAAATAATTACGTCCCAATATTGCGGAATTACATAAAACTATTTTTTCATAGCAAACTCCAATCCACAGACTATAAGTACAAATGGCATTCTTTTGGCAGTGTATTATTTCCTGGTCAGGATATTTTTTTTTTAAATTCAAACAATTTAAATCGTGTCCCTCCATCTCTTGTTACTTGAACTAAAACCAGAGTGCAATGCTCTGCATATATGAAAGCTACACAGAAAGTGCTCCAAAAGCCCTTATGGCAAATGGATATCGGAAAGAGATGACGGCAAAGAGTGACCATTAAATTTTGTTGGGTTATACTGGAAATGGAAACTGGAAACTCTTACTGGAATATAAAGCGGCGAGTTTCACTACATGAAAGTAATATTGCTACTTGGAATGCATTTTTTATAAGATCTTTTCAAAGGAAGTTCGAAGGTATTTCCAATTTCGATAAATTTTGCATTGAAACTGGCTGAAGCTTAATATTGGATGAAATAGTGAGGTGGTTCAGGGAAAAATGGAAGGGCATTAAACTTAAGAAAAAGATAGTACCCACTAGAAAAAAACCTTTTTTCCATATTGCGGAATAAAATGGAACTATTTTTTTCATAGCTAACTCCATCTTATCTTATGACAGGGGGCCGGGAATAACCCCAGCGGCACTTCGACCATTGATGATCTTTTGTGCATACCCCATTTTACACACTGGTCATCTCAGTGGCAGGTTTCCTCACGATGTTTTCCTTCACCATCAGAGCTGTCGGTAAATGTACGTAAGTCTTTGAAAAATACGAAAAACTCATTGGTACATGGCACTGCACGGTTTCGAACCCGGACCTCCCGCATGGGAGTCCGGTGTCCTAGCCACTGTGCCACAGACGCTGTTTGTAAGTCTTACTTAGCTACCTCTAGGCTCCCTCTTCACAAGGTTTTTATTTTTATTTTTATAGACCGAGTGACTAATAGGACATTATTCATAATGTCCAGACAGTTTGAATAATACCGAAAAGAGGCGGCAATATGATAATAAAATAACTATGGCTGGTCAAAGTGTCGTTAAGGGGACACAAAGATAAGTCGAAGGAGCACCGGGGCTCGTTGCGTGGTTGTTTGTTGGTTTGTTTGTTTGTAGTCTCTTTATTGCACACAAAAAAAATATACAAAGAAAATAAAAATAAAACATTAAAGTACATATTTTAATGTCCAAAAGGCGAGCTTATCCCATAGGGATCTCTTCCAGCCAACCTTTGGTTTAGGACAGTTTAGACTACTTTAATAAAGTACAATCTTGTCGGTTGTCTTGATGCAACCTAACATAACCTACAATATCCAAGTCGCATTCACTAGGTTTCTGTGACATATTCCCCTATTCGAATTGTCATTATTCATACTATCCGGGCATTATAAATAGTGCCACCATTAATAACTTCGTCCATGACATATATAATTTTCCTTACTATTACGACGCTTAAGATTTTTTTAATACCTACGTCAAGAAAAAATCGTGCTTTATAACTAGGGTAGGTTTCTTTCTGCCAATTTCTTAAGATTTGACACAAAGAGTTTTTTTTCAACCACTGATTCAATTTTTATCAGACATGCCTAAGAACACCATACAAAACTCTAATCCACGTCCAAATCAGTTCATCGGTTGTTAAGTTTATGATGATGCCAGGGACAAACACACATACCTACGTGTCAGACTTTCCTTTTGGTGAGCGTTAAAAAAGTTTATGATGTGTCCTCTTACAACGTGAATTGGCGGAATTATTGTGCCTTAAAACACAATACCAAAGGCCATTAAATAAAAAATAGAAAAAGTGTATCCAGGGTTAAGTTAGTGCAAGGGGGCCTTAACCTTTAACTACTATAAATTAATAGACAGTGTATTCTCAAAGTTTCATAAACCACATGTCACCTACTGTCTCCAAACGCTAGCATATTGTTTTGTCAGTCTGTATGAAGGATGACAAACTGCTATAATAAATTACTGTGAAAATTAACCGTGTCTTGGAAAGTCTAGGTTACGAGATAATTACTGTCTAGATATTTAGGCAAGGGTTCTGTGGTAGTTATATGAGCTCAAATGAAACACACCAGTAGACGTGTTAAAACCAACTGACTTTATTGACATAGAATTACCCTCTCTTATAACATTAAGCAACCTACCTACATTATAGTTATGATTACTGTTAGTACACAAAGTAGACAGGACAGACTACATATGACAGGTTCGAAATAGAAATGTTAGGATAAGCCGGTAGGTATCTACTTACCGGGTTGTATTTTCTATGTATGTACCTAAAACATACGAGTATTTACAAATATTTTACAATTAAATAAATATTGTAAAGTTTTACAAATTACAAATTTTAGTGTATCAAGTCTTTCTCATCATATTTCTCATTAATGAATGTAGTGTCGTTCTATGGATTACACATAGAACGACTTTCTTGGCAGGTTTAAGATTGTAATACCCATTGCCTTCTCCATACCACATAGTGGTTACCTTAAGAAACCCCCGACGTACCAATGTGGAGATCCCCTTACTTTTTCCTGGTCATCATCAGGTCCTCAAGGTTCCAAAACCATGGTCATAATCAATTGAGCTCAAACTCGAATTATCTAACTGTTACCGTTCCAGAGATCCACCTATCATACTGTAATATCCCAAGATACTCCAAGATCTTATACCCACTAATCCATTTTTCATCTTGACATGGCTAAGAACATTCAGCAGGTTAGACCTGCGACGCCTGAAGGCGCTCTACGCGGAGCTCGGCCTCCGGCCTCGCCATGGCTATCTTAAAATGCCTAGCTCCACATCATTTTCATTTATTTTTTACCGCAATTTTTAATATTTTTTTCCCTTGAAATGTCTCAGGATTCCCTACAACTTTAATCCGAGAAGACGCCATCTAACTATTATAGTTTCGGCGGACTGATAATCTTCCAATTCTTCAAGTTTCATATTGTGAAATTGAAGTTCACGTACTTTTTCCTAGTCAGAACCTTAAATTTTCAGATGTCGGAGACGCACCATGAACCTAAACATTTGAGCACAAATTCGAACCATCTAGCCATTTCAGATATCCCATTTGACATCAAAGATACTCCAAGATCTTTATTTTTTTACTTGTAACGATGTCGACTTCATCGTCCATATCAACCTCCTTGCCATCAACTTCAACCTCATAGTTAGCGTTTATCTCATCTCATTTCGTGTTGGTATCTTCATTTAAATTCAAATCATGTTCCCATTCCATTTCTAAATTTCATTATTCCATTAATTTCATTGTTTTATTTGTACTTTCACTTTTTCTCTGTATTATGTCTCTAACGGACGTCTCCCCGTTCACTTTTATTTCCTACTACTACCTATTTTCTGTGTTACTGTTTGTGTTCTTTTCCTTAAAATATATTATTTATTACCAAATTCTTCTATTACTTTATCTGCGCACTGTCCTAGAACCCTGCTAGCCGGCATCTAGAGGACAGATTGTAGCATACTTATTAAATTTTCGAGAAAAAGGACAATATTGTTTGTTTGAAAATTCTACAAATGAATTAATTATTGCTATTCTAATACTGAAATAAGAAGTATGAATGAAACGTTTCATTCAAGTATGAGTGAAACTCGTTTCATAGATATAGATAAAATTCATAAATGTATTTACTTAAAAGTTTTTATTTCAATGAAAGCTTTATTTCGAGCTAAATAATACAATTGTAAACCTTATTTATAGCTAAAATTCGTACTCCTACCTAGTATTAATCTGGTTCAAAGATTCAACATGAGGTTCTGCAAGTCATGGCATTTCAATTTCCACATTCTTTCGTTCGATAACGTACGTGTAATTTAATGCATGTATTACTATTTGAACACGAAACTACGAGTACATGCTATTAAAACTTGAAATTGAATTTTAAAATCCCTCACCTGGAAATAGTACAGCAGTTAGACAATTCTAACTAGTGCGGGAACGTTAAAATTGTCGCAACGAGTGTTATTTTGCAACACGAACCGAAGCTGAGTGTTGTAGATATACGAGTGCAACACGTTGGTCTTCCTGTATGTGTTAGACACTATACTTTTTGTTACATCGGGAATGTGGAACTTCTCGCACAGTGTTCTAGCTACTATCGATCGATCCAATTGTTGTTAAGTTCCGATCGAGTCAACGATCGATCGAACAGTAACGTATTTGTGCATTCTACTAAAACGTTTAGTTTATACTGAATCGCAGTTGAACGGTAACAAAACGCTTCAACTGTCAAATATAACGATCAAACATAAGTTCCTCCCAAGGTACTTTTGTCCGGTCGACAGTAAATCGAACGGTGGCAGTGGTAGAGTTATGCGTCAGCAGAATGCGATTTGGTGTCCAAATAGAATTGTAACGAAAACTAAATTGAAATTGAATAGAAATAGAACTACAAACGTTGTAATTTAGGCGAATTGGGCCCCAGATGTAACAAAAAAGATTGTTTTCAAACAAGAATCATACTTATAAGTACCTACTCGTATGTACTTATAATTCAATTTACAGTGTCTACATACTCTACTAGTCTAGATTATAATTTCAGACTACATTCCGACACCTCAGACATCCCTCAGGGCTCAGACAGATAAGTGCTCCTTTGAGTTGAAAACTGAAACCTAATCTCTCCAGGACCGTATTCAGGGGGTTACAATTATAACCCCACATACAGTCCGTGAGCTCTTAGAAAACGATTAGGCTTGCTACAATCTGCCCTCTAGGTGTCGGCTAGCAGGGTTCTAGGACAGTGTGCATATGAAGTAATAGAATAAACTTGGTAATAGTAGATATTATATTTATCAGGAACAGAACAACACAATAGTAGAAAATAGGTAGTAGTAGGAGACAATTTTATAAAACGGACATACATCCGTTCAGGACAAAAATACAGAGAGAATAAGTAAAAACAAATGAAATTAATGGAATGGGAATATGATTTGAATTTTGAAAATATAGATGAAGAAATGAAAATGCCAATACGAAATGAGATGAGATAAACGCTAACGATGAGGTTGAAGTTGATGGCAATGAGGTTGATATGGACGATGAAGTCGACATCGTTGTAGGCTCTTGAAGGAAACTTCAGTTATAAACGGCGACACGCGAATGTAAGACAAAGGCAGATATCGATTTTACCCCATAAATGAATTTCTTTCTAAGAGCTCACAGGCTAACCTGTTGTTATTGTGTAGCAAACACACATTACAATATAATTACAATCATAATCAGCAGCCTATTAATGTCCCCACTGTTGGGGCACAGGCCTCCCCTCGCACCAGTGCTGTGTGGTGGAATTCACACGCCTTCGGAACCTTTTAATTTCCTCAGACATGCGATGTTTTCCTTCACCGTTAGAGCTTTTCCGATTTTTGCGAAAACTTACATACATTTACCGACTGCTCTTCCCTTGTGCAAGGGGAGGCATGTGCCCCAATAGTGGAGACATTAATAGGCTGATGATGATGATGTATATAATAACGCAATTAGTTATATATAGCGTTGCAGAAATACGGCCAAATATGTGATCATTTAGTTGCTTAGGTAAGTTACTTATCACGCAAGTTACCTGACTGCCTTGCCTGTATTTAATTTGGGCCAAGGTAAGTTGGAAATAAGCTTATCCCAAAACCTGCCACAAAACTTTTCCATCGCTTTTCTTATTCCGTGGTTATCGATAATAACTCAAGTATGCTTCATACAATCGATTAACTATAATGCACCGAGGTGATCTTATCACTAGATGCGATCGTTTATCTAGGTAACTAAGATCGTTTAGTTTTTATTGCACAAATAGAAAACAACAAACAAAAGATAAAAAAGGAATTAGTGAAGTACAATTTAGACGGCCTTATCCCTAAGAGCGATCTCTTCCAGGCAACCAGCATAGGAAATTATTTCGAGAAAAAGGTAGTAGGTGTGCAATCAATATGGAAAACAATCAATAATACAATCGATTAAATAGAATGCACCTTGGTGATCTTATCACTAGAAGCGAACGTTTATCTAGGTAGCTCAGATCGTTTAGGTTTTTTAAGTATTAGTCATGTTTTAAAACTTGATACCTAATGTTTTAAATGTTATCAATGTTCTTTATTAATCACTAAAACTAGGTTAAATGCTTGTGCCGCAATTTCTTATCCTAGCCGTTAGCTAAGAGATCTTCATCATCATCATAATGAGCCTATTAATGTCCCCACTGTTGGGGCACAGGCTTCCCCTTGCACAAGGGGGCGTATGGGCCCTGATATACTGAGCTGGCCCAGTGCTGATTGGTCGATTTCACACGCCTTCGGAAACTTTTAATTTCCTCAGATATGCAGGTTTCCTCACGATGTTTTCCGTCACCATTAGAGCAGTCGGGAAATGTACGTAAGTCTTCGAAAAAATCGGAAAAACTCATTGGTACATGACATTACATGGTTTCGAAACCGGACCTCCCGCGTGGGTGTCCGGCGTCCTAGCCACTAGACCACCGACGCTCATAAGAGGTCACTTATGCCAAAAGTTGCATCTAAAGGTCATATAAGTAAGTATGTAGTCATGTAAGTAAGTGTGTACCTACACATTATCGCTTAGGTATATTTATTTAAACATTTAATCTGATACACAGAATCTGCCTTTGTACACCTATTCTGTTTCCTTTCCTATATAATTTTTTTGTGTGCAATAAAGTATTCATCTATCTATCTGAAAATTATTCTAAAGTATACATCGAATATACTGATAGACATTGATTATAACATTTTTTTTTTATTAAAACAAAATTTCGTCAATAAATAACATCGTGTAAGACGGACTTAGTCAAAAAAATATCTAAATGCTATAAAACAATTTTTCAACATGTGGCCCCCGAAAAGCCCTTACTACATCCCTGCATTAATATTACAGGTGGATGACACCTACAACTCTACACGGTATGAAACGAAATTTTCTATTATCTTATCTTATGATAGAGGGCCGGGATAACCCCAGCGGCACTTCGACCCTTGAGGATCTTTTGTGCCTACCCCATTTTACATACTGGTCATCTCAGTGTGCAGGTTTCCTCACGATGTTTTCCTTCAACGTTAGAGCAGTCGGTAAATGTACGTAAGTCTTCGAAAAATACGAAAAACTCATTGGTACATGGCACTGCATGGTTTAATGAATGATTGAATACAAAGAGTATTCAATTGCACAAAATTAGTGTGATACAATGCGTACAGAACGATTAATACAATCTAGGCGGTCTTATCGCTAAAAGCGATCTCTTCCAGACCTTCTGGTGGAGTAAATTTTGGTGAAAAAGGTAGGTTGTGCACCGTTTACAATAATATATACACTTATACATAAAATATCTACATATACACAAACATTCATATATACATACATACATAATATTAAAATGACTAGAAACCAAAGTTAGAACCCGGACCTCCTGCATGGAAGTTTTTTTTATATATTTTTTTTATATTTTTTTATTTAATAATGAGAGCAGACGAGCAAACGGGCCACCTGATGGTGGTCACCGTCGCCCATAGACATCTCACCTCACTGTATTAATATTAGAGGGTTTTTGATGCGCTGCTAACCTTGAGGACTAAGATGGATTGCCTCATGTGCCGGAAGTTACACTGGCTCTCTCACCCTTCAAACCGAAACACTGAAATGCAAGCATCTCTGCTTCACGGCAGAAATAGATAAGAGGGTGTACCACCCCAGGCGATCCTTCACATTAGGATCTACCACTATCAATTCAAGTTCGGTGTCCTAGCTTCTAGGCCACAGACGCTCTCAAAATTTTCTATTACTGAAATAATGTGGCGTGACGTGTCTATCGACCCTGCAACCCAGTGTACATAAACAAGGTTTATCTATTGTCCACTGTAAGCTTGGCAGTGTAGTTAGTTGACCCCTGAAGTGTTCTACATGGATAGAGAAAAAAAGTTACTGGATGAATCTCCAAGCTAAAACCAAGCTAAAACTCACAAGTGTTTTTGAAAGGTCGACGTGTGTGTGGATGGGCGAGTTTTTATTTAACTTTAACGGCTATGGGTGAAAGTTGAATAGGTCTACATTAAACTCTCTTCTTATAAGTCGTTTTCCTCATTGCTGAGGGTCGTGATCATTCTAAGGAATTAATCACATAGAACGACTCTCGTGGCAGATTTAATGGGGTGCTTTGCCATTGCCTTCCCCATTTCACACACTGGTTATCTCAGTATGCAGGTTTCCTCACGATGTTTTCCTTCACCGTCAGAGCAGCCGGTAAATGTACGTTAGTCTTTCGAAAAAACCGGAGAACTCATTGGTACCTACATGACATTGCATGGTTTCAAACTCGGACCTCCCGCATGGGAGTCCGACGTACTAGCCACGACGCCACCGACGCTCTTGCTACATTAAACAAGGTTTATCTATTGTCCACTGTAAGCTCGGTAGTGTAGTTATTTGACCCCTGAAGTGATCTACATGGATAGAAAAAAAAAGTTACTGGATGGGTCTCCACGCTAAAACCAAGTTAAACCTCACAAGTGTTTTTGGAAAGTCGACGTGCGTGTGGATGGGCGAGTTTTTTTTAATTTTAACGGCTATGGATGAAAGTTGATTAGGTTCACATTATTTAGCATTGGTTTTCAACTTGTATGAAGCATACTTAAAATTCTAGTGACATTTCTTTCCAGAACTACGGCGGAGTACGATACGGACTTTATACGGACAAAGTACGATTTAATGGATGTTGAACTTGCTACCTGATTATAAGATATGCATTAAAATTAAACTTGAAATAATTATCAATTAACTATTAAAATAAATGTCGTGTAAATTAGAATGTTGCATTGGCAATACCGCTCAATCTGGAACTCGAACCCAGAGCCGTAGTAATTAGATATTTAAAAAGTTAAGTTAGACAGCTGTTGGAACCACAGATAAGAGTATATGAGATCGTTTTTGGCGTGATAAACATATCTAACCAAACATGGTTAAGATGAAAAAAAAACCTAATTTTAACTTATCGTGTAATGTGGCTTTTATTTAGAGACAGAATTCAACATAATGGTAACTGGTTACCGTCAGCCTCTTTCGTTCTCAGTAGACCCATTGGCCAGATCTATGATGAATTTAGTTGGTTTTTTTTAGTGTCAAGCTGCCGGCTTACTACTTTAGTTTATTTTAAAGCACCTATATTTATATGGGTATCGCTTCGGCCATAGTAGTTTTCCTCACATAATTATGTGGAATTTAAATGTTTTATTTGTTTTTCTATCTCCGTGTACCGTCAGAAATCTCTTCCCTCAAGTACCCAGTAAGGCAACTCGGGTCGTTCCCCTGAGTTATTTAAAGTTTACCGCCCCGCATCCGCCCTCTTTTAAAAATAGACCGCTGAAACTAGCGGAAAAATTGTAACGAAGCTTTCAATGGTGTAAGTGTAAGGTTCAGCGCTCTTCTCTCTCTCTCTCTCTCGTTCTTATAATATAGAGCAGTTTTTATAATGTGTCCTATTTATCTCCGTTTACCGTTAAAAGTATATTTCTTCAAGTAGTCTAGCAAAGCAATTTGGGCCGTTCCCCTGAGTTATTGCAGATTTACCGCCCCGTTCAGAAACAGACCGCTGATACTGAAACTAACGGAAAAATTGTATCGAGTAGCTTTGTGTGACCCAGCGCCAACCTACGGTAACGCAGCGGAGCGAATTTCAAATGTGTTTTATTTTTATTTATATCCATGTACCATTAGAAATCTCTTCACTCAAGTACCCAGTAGGAAGGCAGCTCGGGTCTTTCCCACTGAGTTATTGCAGGTTTACCGCCCCGCGTCCGCTCCGTTAAGAGCAAACCGCTGAAACTAGCGGAAAAATTGAACTGAAACTGCTTTATACGCTGTATGTAAGTATTCTTTATAGAGAGAAAGTACCTACGTAAGTACTTTTTTTTTACTTCTCATGGAAATTGATGGTCATTCATTCATGGTCATTGTTTTTTTATGGAACAGTTGAATTTTTTTTACATTCAAGCATGCTACTTTATAAATGGTGGGATTTAGTTTCTTTTTATTGACACCCTGTATATAGGGTGAGAGAGAAAGTAATCAAACTTTTCCAATAAAAAAATAAACTCATTTGAATAAGATCCAACCTATCACAAAAAAGAACCCAGAAATTGAACTAAAATAAGTAGTTCCCACGCTTGTCTTGAGTCTTGAGGAGCAGGTAGTTTATTTTTTACGAATGTGACTTACACATCAGCACCAAGGGTTGAAAATATCTCCGGAGAAAAGTTCATGAGACATGGTTTTAATTAAAAACATTGAATGTGACAACACGAGTAACACAATGTGTTTTTAATGAACTGATTATAATGGCTTTGCCGATTCCAAATTATAGAAATGAAAATCGAGATATTTTGTATTGTTTTTTTTTTCGAATTGTCTATGGTTTTTATACATAACTAACATCGGGTTAGAGTTAACCCGAGAAACGGTTCGTGTAAGACGGCCTAATTAAACAGCATTTCTGAACGAAACTCAAAACGCCAAACCAATTTTTAAATTAAAAAAAGACTAAGCACTAAACTTTTTCAGCTTAATCTATGGTTTAATTAATTTTGACACGCCATTAATCCGAAATGTGGTAACCTACCCCCTCTCCCCGCCCGTCGGCGTATTTATTTACATAATAATAACCGTTAATTTTTACTAGGGAAGAGCATGTTCCGAGTTTTAGACCAAGACCGAACTTTTCCGGTCTTCAAAACGAATCCAGTCTGTTTTGAAAGTTTTACGTTTTTGGGGATAGTAGAAGGTGTTTCGTACTAAGAAATTATTTTTCTATTAATATCGCTGCTACGTGAATGTTCGAAGCGCAGTGTATCTTAAGATACGCTGGTGAATGTTAACATCCAAGCTAGCTGGTGAATGACCGTTATTTTTATTCTTTTCATGACGATTTCGGTCATACACCAGTGAAAAACGTTCTATCGGTGAAGGGTAATTCGCTGTACCATAGCTGGCTCGAATGTTATCCATCATACACCACGACATCTTGGTTAATCTTCATTATGTGAGTGAAATTATGACTATTAAAATGAAATTTAGAAAAGCCTGTTATTTGCTAAAGCCGCACATATAGAACATCTGTCTGGGCGGATATAAAATGAAGTCACAAATTTATATATAGATAGAAAGTGTTCATTAATCAAAATCAGTAATACATTCAGCAATACCTACTAGGTAATAAGCATTACCTACAGTAAATACTTACTGTTCACTCTTTTAGCAATTTACTGTGTGACATGCATGACTTTCTCGCTTTTCGAACAAACAGTGGCGTGTGTTAACATTCATGTAATTTGTAAATCGCTGTATCTAAGATTCACGGAATCGACTTGGTGTATGTTAACATTCACCGGTGTAAGTATTCAAAAAGATTAATTAAACAATTTTGGACTTTCGCTATGGAAATTGGTGATTGTTGACATACACCGGTGCATCTTAACATTCACTAATATCGGACATTCACCGTAACATAGCTAATAATTTCTCGTTTTGGAAAACTTTTTTCGCAGAACGGGCTTATAAAGAGTGTGCCATATTGCGTAACTTTATGTGAACTAATTTTAGTAGCGATCACCAAAACGCAAATTATAAAAGTACCAATTGCACCTTCTTGACAACTCTATTAAAAGTCCGGTCGGTCTTTAATTATCAACACTCTCTCCTCAGCCTATTAAAGTCCCCACTATTGGGCACATACCATTGATGGATATCACATGCCTTCGGAAGCCTTTTTCCCCTCAGACATGCAGGTTTCCTCGCGATGTTTTTCTTCACCGTTAGAGCAGTCGGTAAATGTACGTAAAAATTCCGAATATCAACTAGCTATTTAATACTTTCGTTAAAGCTTTTTTTTAATTGTACACTAAACCTTGACCCTGATCTCGCGTGATGGTAAGCGACGATTGAGCATACGGGTTCAGTAAATGCCAAAAAACTAACTCGCTTTACTATTTTAATTGTTTTTATAATATATATGTTTAATATTATTTTTATCTTCTGTACCTATCTGTTGTTTGTATTTGTGTATTGGTTTTTTTTTCTTTCTTTCTTTATTGGTCTCAGATTTTCCGTAAGACCAAAACCACAACCATCAGTATATCGTCCTCTCACTAATTTCGACATTTCGCACATGAATATTCGTAAAGTTTCAAGCGAGAGTAACATAGCCCAAGTGTTCTGAGCCCAAGTTTACCCAATTTATTTATAACCGTGCGTACCTATGTGGGAACGTCTGTTGAGCACATTATTATGTACCTAATGTATGAGTAGGTAATATTAGTTACTTAAACCTTTTGATCCTAAACGCTTCAGGTGCGTATAGGTACGTTCAAAAGAACGTTTGAAATTCACCGAATGTAGATCGTCAGTGGCGTCGTGGCTAGGACGTCGGACTCCTATGCGGGAGGTGCGAGTTCGAAACCACGCAATGCCATGTACCAATGAGTTTTTTCGGTTTTTTCGAAAAACTTACATACATTTACCGGCTGCTCTGACGGGGAAGGAAAACATTGTGAGGAAACCTGCATGTCTGAGGAAATTAAGTTTCCGAAGGCGTGTGAAATCCACCAATCAGCGCTGGGTCCGCTCGATGGATCATGGCCCGTACCCCCTTGTGCTAGGGGAGGCCTGTGCCCCAACAGTGGGGACATTAATGTTAGTTTTTTGGCATTTACTGAAACCGCATGTTCCATCATCGACCTCATCCTCGCATACCATCAGCCGACATCGGGGTCAAATGCGGGTATTTTATATATATATATATATATATATATATATATATATATATATATATATATATATATAGAGAGAGAGGGGGGGGGGGGGGGGGGAAGGAAAGTTTAAAGAGGTAGGAATCAAAGTTCGAGAAAGTGAGCCTTCACTTGCCTTTTAAAGATCTCCAAAGATTTTTGCGAGTCTGATAGAAACTGGCAAGGAGGTCCACAGCCGTATAGCGGGAACAGTGAAGGACTGCTGATAAAATAAAATAAAATGTATAGGAAAATGCCCAAGTCACATGCGCGAACTGGCAGACGCGGTTTCCTTATAATTATGTCGAATGAACGAGTTAATTAGGCTACTGAATAAATAATTTTATACTCGTGGATGCGGGACGGGGTTACGAACCATAATCCTTATTGATTGGAATATTTCGTGAGCTCCAGAAATGCCTGGGCTAGAACTATTTCGTATTAGTTTTAGCTGAAATTGTACCGAAGTCTATAAATAAAATAAATGTCCCAGAAAGTACGGATTAAACGAAACATGGGGTGATATCCCCAAATGTGGTTATCCGATTCTTGACGGTTTAAAAGTAATTCAATTTCAACAACCAATTTTCTACTTCCTAACCATGCTGTGTTTACACGTTAAGGTTTACGACCTAGCTTATAACTTTTTTCTGTAATTTCTCTGGTTGTAATCTGTTGTGTTTACCTAATAAATAAATAAAAATAAATAAATTTATTAATTCTTTGGAATTTTTATACTTTTTATTTTTATTACTATTATTACTACTGCATTGCAGTTTGCAAAGGTTTGCATTCCTTATTATTGTTATTTATTTATTTGAGGGTAGTATCTATTTTATACGCCATTTGCACAGAGCCAGCTATGGTACAGCGAATTACCCTTCACCGATAGAACGTTTCGCCGAAAACACTCTTAATCGAAGGTTACTTTTACGAAGAAATCATTCATCGATGGGTGCTTTGCCGAAACCATTCTTAATCGAAGGTTACTTTTACGAAGAAATCATTCATCGATGGGTGCTTTACCGAAACCATTGTTCGCCGACGGTTGATTATGTATCACGTACATTATGTATCATATGATTTTTCCATTACCTGAAGGTTGCTTGTAAAGTGATAAGGCCGCCTTCTGCATATTGTATTGTACCTCTCTTTATGTTGAATTGTATTTTTTTTTGTCTCGGGTGTGCAATAAAGTACCTATATTTGTATTTATCAAAAAATGGCATAGTGAACCCACTAAAAAAATACAAAAAAAACGGTCGGAGGCACGACCGGGTCGTGTCTCAATTTTGATCACGGATCCCTGTTATGATAACGGGGTTCCCGTGGGACGATTTGCATAATTTTTGTTTCAATCGATGCCTTTGTACCTTTTCTTTTATTTTAGCTTTATTTGCCCAAATTTTTGATGCATCCCTTTTTAAATCACGACTTTTACGGGTACAATGACTAATTTCAAAACTGCATTGACGCACAACTTCTAAAGTTCTTATTGGATTTTTAAGTTTCTTAAATGTACCGATTCCCTATTTAACACCTTTTTCAACAATACTTCATTTGTTCCTTTAGCACAATTATTCACAAAGCTATTAATCTGCTTTTAAAAAATCTCGGGACAAAATTTCACATAAAATCACTTGTTTGCGAAATAACTTCTAACGTTAGTAAGTTTCAAGATTTTTATCTTCGTCATTTTATTTGCGCGTCTTTCCTCTAACGATAGAGATATCCCGCGCGGTGCTACACCTTCGGGCGACTGAAGGAGAAGCGATCGCTGGTTGTTACATATTACAAAGCATGGTAGAGAGGATCCTCTGTCAAAAAACAAGCAAAGGTTTGGCAGATTTTCTTTTGTATTATGGTCCTCAGGGAATCAGTCCCAAGGCTGATATCGATATCGACGTATCGTTGCTGTTTATCGTGTTTATTCGATAACGTTTTAATGTTATAACGTAAATTACGATTCGTAATGCCTCCTCTTCACGTTGGGCAATGCGCATACGCATACGCCAATGCGCTGATCAATATATTGGCACACGCTTTGGTCAACGTGAATAGTACCCATCCAGCAATGGATATTCAGCAGCTGCCCGCACGAGTTCCAGTGTTGGCACTCAATGGTCAAAGCCAGCTCAATAATAAAAGAAGATACGAGTAAAAATAACCACAGTGAAGATAGCGCTAAGTGAATTAGCAAACTTGAAGTGCAACAAAACAAAGGCGCCTTCCATCGCAATAATTAGGAATATTAACACAGTAAGCTGATGAGATCAACGCGTAGGATGGGAACTATGCCAATTGTAGATCTCATGGATTTTTGTACTGAGAGCAGACAAGCAAACGGTCATCTGATGGTATGTGGTCACCGTCGCCCATAGACATCTCACCTCACTATAATGTTATTAGAGGGTTTTCGATGCGCTGTTAACTTTGAGGACTTGGAAGGAGTGCCAATATGGGCCGGTTATTACGCTGGCTCATTTACCCAAAACTGAAACACAGCAATGCAAACAGTGCTGCTTTGCGGCAAAAATAGGTAAACGGGTGATGGTACCACCTCAGGCTGACAGAATTATACCCACCTTCATTCAGGAATAACAACACGCCTCTAAATTATTATATTATAATTATTTTTAAAAATACCGACTTACAAATTGTGGAGATCACCGTTAATACCTATTAATCTTGTTATACTATATAATGCTAAAAAAACTAAAACCTACTCTAATGCTAAAACTGCTCAACCAATTTTGATTATATTTTGCAGAACTTGGAGAGATAAACAAACCCCCTTTTCTTATATTTATTTTCTTTTTTACAGGAAATCTTACAGCGATATTTTTTTTACATAGTAAAAGTTCCATCAAATCCAAGATTCCACACATTAAATTTTCTTAAAATAACAGCATAAGAAAGACAGAAAGGAGAATAATAATATAATATATTATTTGACTATACAAAGAACACAGAACAATTCAGCCCTTATTCTATGCATTTAGACGTTATTTCTGAAATTAAGATGACAAAAAGACCTTGTCTTCAGTTTCAGGTTAAAAATTTAAAAAAGAAACAACTCCAACATATACAGACTCCAACCAAGCTCTCCTTTTCCTTATTTCCCGCGATTCTGCCAGTTTCCTATTAGAACCTCCGTTCAGAAAAACATGTGAGCAAAAAGACCAATAACCACCGCGATGCAACAAGAAAACGAGTGAAATAGGAACACACCAAGTACAAAAAGAACGGGAAATAGGAACACACGATAACTCTATACTTGCACTGTTGATAGTTGTAATTCGAGGGCGTTAGGGAACATTGTTCCGTAACTTTTATGTAGATGTGGACAGGTAAATTCTGGGCACTCAGCTAGTGTTTGTTAAGGCAATCAACACCGTGCTATTGGAGTGGCTGGGGAGAATTTAGAAAATGTCTGGTGCATTTTAACATGGAATACATTTCTGTTTTTCACGCTCGCTCGGCCGGAATCTCTGCTGAATCTCGGCGCCATTAGTGACAGCAGTGGCCAGGTTGCCGTCAGTAACCCTGAGGGTGTGTTTGCAAAAGGGAGTTTTTTCCCCAAAAAAATTCACCTTAACATATAAAAAGGTTCATAACTTTTGAACTACAAGTGATATCGATATAATTCGAACTGGTTGTGGAACTGGCAGTGAACTAATCTATAATAACAGTGGAAATAAAATCTCTTGGCATATCTTCTTATTCGATCCTAGGCCATTAGTTTTTAAAAGACGGGTTAAGGATGTCCTCAAGTGAGCTATCCACGCACCTACTTTATTATTATTACCTTATTAATTTTATTTTTCAATAGGTATTTTTTAATCATTGCATTCTGTAGTATTTTTTACTTTCCCAACTCAATTTTGTACAACAACCAATTTTCCACTTCCTAACCATGCTGTGTTTACACGTTAAGGGTTACGACCTAGCTCATAACTTCATATTGATTTTTCTGTAATTTCTCTGGTTGTAATCTGTTGTTAACCTAATAAATAAATTAATTAAAAATTAAAAATATCAATAAATAATAATAATAAATTTGAAGAAAAAAATCATTATGCCGCAAATTAAAACCCGCAACAAACTAAGAAAACCAAGACCGAATTTGAAAGTGAAGAAGGCTAGAGCAGAGAGACAACGTAGCTATAAAAACAAAAATTATTAAAATTGGCCAACTGTACACAAGATGGCCGCCGAATACAAAACGGCGATCCGATGAAAAATTCCAAGCACTCGTCGGGGATGCGGCCCAAACGTCTCGAAACGGGCATAGAAGCTGCCAGAGACGGTTCCGCGGTTGAAGTGGAACCAGATAGCAACGTCGGGCCATCCATGGTTGCCGGAAAGGAAGTGTCGCCTGATCCGAGTATGTCGGGAACACGGCCCAAGCCTATATATAGCCTTTATATTCTTTTAAACATTAATCCAATTCTCGTCTACCCTACGAACACAATAACTTGGTTGCAGCGCTCTATGTTTAAATGGAACTTTAATTATAACTGATGCGGATGTTATTCCTCAGTAAAAAAAGGTAGACGCAGTTTCTGAGAATGCTCTACAACCAATGGGTGGCAGCCATTCAGTTTCAAGCTCGTCTATGACGATATACAGCGTGTAGCGTGGCCCCAGAGTTATAATAAGTTGACCTCTTTTAGAGAGAAACTTTTAATGTGGGTTGGTTTAAAGCGACTGAGGGTAACATTCTACTTTCTAACAATTTATACAAAAAATGTATTTACAGGAACACAATTAAACTAAAACAAAGACCACATGAAAAGACTCATGTAAGATTGTCATATTGTGATAATGTACATTTAATGTTTATGGCCTCATACATACGCGATTGAAAAATATACTTACTTACCTTTTATTACTTCTAATTTATTTAATCTAATTTTATTACTCCAATTAATCTATTTTTTATACATCATTTACTTTTTTTTCTTACTTACTTACTTACTTATATCATAGCGTGTAACTTAGTGACTAATTAAAATTAAAATGTAAATTTTGGGCAGCTTATTACATCAATGAATGACATTAGAAAGTCAATTCTTTCTTTCTTTCTAATGTCTATACAAAGGTGACTTACGAAGGCTCTTTCTTCGCGGTTTGCAAATTATCAACGAATTAAAATTTTAAAACAATAATAATAAATAAATTTATTTCACGACAACACTGTATGCAAATATACAATGGAAGGTACAGTACAATGAATACTACAATTAAAAAAACATACATATTTTCCAATAACGAGCCTACGGTTAGCACCCACACTAGGTAATCCTGTGTCGTGGGCGCTGTGGCGGGGAGTGTGTATTCTGATTTGTACCTAAAAGTACTGTAAGTAATGTGATTTGGCGAAGCAGAATTGTGTGAGTAATATTGGTGTTTCTATTTGTAAAACTAAATGATTTGAAAAATAATGAACAGATAAAGCTATGAGAATTAAAAACCTAAAAAGTAAATAAAGTTCAGTGGGTATGTCCGCTAAAAATACCTACTTTATACCCAAACCGTCAAACAAGATGTACAATACGTAGACAATTACTTTTTGAAGATTTTTTTTTAATTTATTTATTAGGGACCGCGTTCGTCTTAATATACGAGTACCTACAGAAAATGTCTCAACCCCCGGACACCCTGTACCTAATAAATAAATCACTTCACACGTAAAGTGCTATTCTTTGACAACAAACATCTCGCCGACTTGTTATTCCAACCATAGATATTCGTTCCATTCCGGTCCATTTTAGAATTGTTCACGCATTCCTGAATTCCTGGTATTTTGGCGCCAATGAGTTTTTTGGATTCCAGAGGATGGGAATTTGGCGCAAAGTTTACGGTCATTAATCAAAAGTGTTTTGGTTAAGGCTTTAAACCAAAGATAGAATTGGGCCCAACGGGTTTAATGAAATACCTGTTACTTGCAAAGTGAGTGATTAATTATTTATAACTGAATCGAGTGCCGTGTCGTGCCGGCCATAAAGAATAGCACCACCCCAACTCTTCCCGTGGGTATCGTACGAGGCGTTCTACTTTTAGACGGCGATAGGCTCGCCATCTATCACGTTTGTCCGCCAAATCTTATGGCGAAAAGTGGGAACTACCTATGATGAAGGTGTTTTCTCTGATTAACCTCTCGGGGATTATGGACCTATGCTATGTTATGAATAACTGAAATATTGTACTTATTTTTAAAGATAGTTTAAGAAGAGTTCTACTCATGAATGTAAAGAATAGTTTTGAATATAGGGTACAAAATTTTCCCGAATATGTATTTTTAGGGCAATAAACTATCTTTCTATATTTTTGTATTTTTTTCCATAAATTTTTTTTTATTAAATAAGGAGAGCAGACGAGCAAACGGGCCACCTGATGGTAAGTGGTCACCGTCGCCCATAGACACCTCACCTCACTGTATTAATATTAGAGGGTTTTTGAGGACTAAGATGGATTGCCTCATGTGCCGGAAGTTACACTGGCTCTCTCACCCTTCAAACCGAAACACAGAAATGCAAGCATTTCTGCTTCACGGCAGAAATAGATAAGAGGGTGGTACCACCCCAGGCGATCCTTCACTTTGGATCTACCACTACAGAAATTTAGAATTTATTTAGTTTAATATATCCTATGCTCAAGTTCCTACTGGTGTATGGACTATGAATACTTTGTCATCTTACCGCACAAATAAACTATTCTTATTCATTTCTTTTTTTTCTTTTTATGATAGACTTTTGTTCACAAAAAGTGGAACCATCACTATTTTATAACCATTAGTTAGAATCTTCATAAGTAAATCCGGTCTCAAGCTACTGTCTTCTCCGATAATTAAAAAGTCGTTTGACGAATATTCCGACGGATCTCTATATAATGAGGGCAGCTACTAATCAACTCAACAGATGGCGTTGATTGTATACTGGAATGTCAAAATGTGCTAAGCATGAACCTAGACCATAAAATATGAATAAAAAAATATTTTTTTTATTATTTGATCGTCGATATTAATTCGGAGTTTTCTTCTGCGCTTTTGTGGCACCCACGTCAGCTTTCTTTTTGTTTTATCTTGCAAATTGTTTTACAGTAGTGTTTTTCTAGTAAGAATGGTGTTTCTTGCCCGAAGAACTTCGACAAGATGTGAATAATGTGTGGGACAGTGAAGTAAAGTCAAATAAGACGCTGCAGCCCGATCCGTACTTGGCTGGATTTTGAAGAGCCATACTGCGTCCGGGACGCCTTCTTCTTTGCTTCGGATGGTGTAGAAGCGTAGAAGATTCTCCCAGATAGCATTGAAAGAGTTGTTTACATCAGACATGGCTGTATGGGCTCAGTTCCCTTCGCCTTAAAAAAATAACAACGATATTAATTCTTTGTTATTTGCTCATCGTTCTTGTTTTATCATTGAGAAATGATGTATTCGATGAATTTCTAGATTTTTACATAAAACTACAATGCAATGAAAAAACATTATGTCAAAACAACTCTTCTGTCACTTTGACATTCCTGTTTCCTGTAGCGCCATCTATCGCGAATGGCAGAAACTTAAGCTATATCCTTTATTGGCCGGGTTCTGTGCCAAGCATGCGACGGGATCTATTCACGGTGTATCGGGTTAAAACGATCGGTAAAGCGATCGAGCTGGATTGTGTAAAATTTAATTAATTTCAGCTCGCTTCGTTATTAGGGGCGGTTGGAGGTCACATGGGGTATGCTATACCTACTCTGCGGAACCCTGTCGCAATACGTTTTTTTTAATGATTTCTTGACATTCGTATGAATGTGTCATATACGAGTTTGTTAAAAGCGACAAAGTACTAACAGGGTATAACCTGATGTTGTTGGTGTTGTCCGCTGTACACTCACCGATTTTATTTATTCGAAATTCATAGGGTGTGCACTGAAAGAAGATCTCGGTTTAAATTTGGAAAAAATAAAAGAGCTAAATGGCAAAAAAAATAAAAAGACTGTTAAAAAATCTGTCTCGTATATTGTGCCAGACTTTATGACTGACACAGATGCATGGCAAGACTACTGACTAATGATTTGATTTTAGTGCCAATGGCACGAAAATGATTTATTTTTTATAATAATGTATGCAGAACAAATTAAATTAAAAAATGGTTGGTCTAAAAAGCCTATTACTCTGTCAATGAGTTCCTTGACGAATGATGCACCTATGTATATTTTAAATACTGTAGATATATATTTTGCAATACTTTTTAATACTTTTTGACATTGTAGTAACTTTGAAGTAAGAAATATAAATAGGGTACATTACCCTAGGTCATATAATAATTATAATTTGCTTTGCTTTGCTCAGCGTATAAGCCTAGCTATACAGCGGGGCAACGTCGCCAGCCTCCTCGGGACACTCCCTGCAGGGAGCGACCTGGGCCAGGTCTTTTACTTGTAAAATAGTTAGGTATTGTATAATTTTAACTTAAGTATGTATTTTAGTGTTATTTTAATTTTACTTTATTTTGAATAAACTTACATTTTAAGTTGTTACATTGTTATATATATTAAATGGAAAAAGTGACGAACAAAAGTGTACAAGCCTGTACACTCACTGAGGAATTTTGTTGCGAAGAATTCTGAAAAAACGAATAATGAAATGAAATAGTATATTTAACCAATTTGTTAAAAATACTATTTCATTTCATTATGAGTAGAATTCGCTACAAAATTCCTCAGCGAAATAACTGGAAGAGAAGTGAGGAGCGATCATCAATTCATCATATTTTTGACTATAGCAGTTAAGTATACCTAGTTATACCTAGTTAGACATAGTTCACAATATCCTTAACTAGTCCCATTACAGTGGAGTTCAACTGAGTAAAATTTAATTAATTCAATCCCCCGAGCCCTGGGATCGGTTGGACCTTACCACGGAACCCTGAATGATTATCTATCGGTTATAAGAACGGTTTAACCTACTCCGGTTAAGTTCAGTTAGAGATTATGTTATGTTTACTAAAAGTTTGACAATGTGTCTATCTGTTTCTCTATCTTTTTATCTCATCATCCGTTGATTCGATTTTGTTATCTTGTCAAGCTAAGTATCAAAAAGTGGTTAGCACAGTAATTTAGTTCTTTAGATAGATAGATAGAAACACTTTATTGTACACAAATACAGGAAAAGTAAAAACTACAGGAATAATAGCACGATATGTACAAAGGCGGCCTTATCGCTTAAAGCGATCTCTTCCAGGCAACCTCTGCAGATAATTGGACATTAAAGAGATTAGCGACAGTGTAGTGTGAAGATATGAAAAAGGTTACTATTACTTAATACACTAGTAAAATGAAAGTAATATGATATACATAAATAATAATGATAATATAAATATATAATAAATAAACACATATAATAGAAACAATGAATAGGTAAATATACATAATAGTTATTTTAGTCTTCTTTCCCTAATTAATTTTAAATGTAAGGTCCTTTTTCATTAGTAGCAAATATTTGGAGGGGGTATGTGCTGGTCATTTGTACCAATTTACACGAAAACATAAACCTGTTACTTATATGAAAGTTTTCCATCTAAAGAAAAATAAGACCCCATTATTTTGCGCCTTGGTGGCATAAACTCATCCATGTCGTTATGAATGAAACGAGTTTCATTCATACTTCTTATTTCAGTATTAGAATAGCAATAATTCATTCATTTGTAGAATTTTCAGACAAACAATTTTGTTTTTTTATCGGAAATTTAATAAGTTAAAATATTTTTTTTCCTTAACTTAATTGTTATAACGTATAGATGACACCCTAGAAATATTTGCCGCTATAGTCCATTCGGGTTAAGAAAATAGTGAGTCATCAGTACAACTGCAGGGTAAAGGTCTAGTCACAGTCGAATAAATAATCAAAAATTTTAAATTACTCGTCTTTCCCCGCTATGAATTATCGATCCACTTTTATTTTTACGAATAGGTGAGGTGTTCATTTTAAAATCTACTGTAATGCACAAAGGACACGGCCGTTTCGTACGAGGGTCTGCCTTGAACTGGTCAATGTGAACTTGGCTTTCTAATTTAACTGCTCCGTGATTGGTCAGGGGGCGTGGCTAGGCCGGGCGACAGCGATGACTCACTATTTTCTTAACTCGAATAGACTATAATAAAATAGGACCCTAGACCCTATAACTTGCTTACCGCAAGTTTAAATACAATTGCATGTAGTACGGAAATGTGTTTAATGTGAGAATACCACGCGATTGAATTTGTAAAGGGTCGCGATCGGTAATTGACAGTCCGCGATTGCTTTAGAGTTCAGACGATATTGGCCCATAATGGCTTCGAATCGAACTCGACGAGTTCTATTCGAGTATCTATCGAAAACCGTTAGTAAAACTTCCAAACTTAGAACTGTGTACGAAATAGAAGTAAACAGACTTAGCTGAAATTGGCGCAGTCGACATTCTAAATCGAATTAGGGACTTGTTTCTAACAACACTTCACTTATACTGTGTTCCGTACAAATAGCCGATCGCTTTGTTTGGACTCTCTTTCTCAGTAGAGTCATTTATAGTTTTTCTAAAGTTGATGTATAGTTTGATATTAGATCATCATCATCATCAGCCCATGTCGTCCCACTGCAGGGTATAAGCCTCCTCTCTTTTGTGCCACCCTATACGATCCTGTGCTAGTCGCATCCAGGATATAAGATGAATTTGGTAATTTGCAAATACTTATCAGAAACAGAAAAATTACTTAAAAAAAGCTGATCAGACACCGTGCAGCTAGGTTTAGAGATTGCTGCTATATCAGCCCACTGTTTAAATATATTTAAATTTTGGAATAAATTGCTAATGTTCTAAAATTTATTTTAGTTTAGTCAAAATTCAAAATTTACTTATTCATTGTACTCTTACTTTTTTTTTAATGTGTATGTCATGCGAAATTTTTGTCATCTTATTATTTGATGTAATTTTTAAGTTACAAATAATTATGGACTCTTTTGTCTGATTTAATCAATAATTTAATTTAATTTAAAAAAACCACTCTATTAATTTAAATTCCATTTTTTTCTGTATGCATTAATATATTTTTTTTTGGTCTCACTATATTTCTTTCTAGAGTAAAGTTCCTGAGTTATGAACTTATGAAATAGAACCTCACCTTAACTTTAGCAGTAGTGCAACTGAAATATCATATTACTGGTAGTAAACGTGAAAAGCATTACCCTTTTTTCGGTCGATGATGGTTCTTCTAAGTCGTATTTCTCATTGCTGAGGGTCGTGATCATTCTAAGGAATTAATCACAAAGAACGACTCTCGTGGCAAATTTAATGGGGTGGTTTTGCCATTGTCTTCCCCATTTCACACATATGGTTATCTCAGTGTGCAGGTTTCCTCACGATGTTTTCCTTCGTCGAGTAAATGTACGTCTTTCGAAAAACCGAAAAACTGATTGGTACATGACATTGCATGATTTCGAACTCGGACCTCCCTCATGGGAGTCCGACGTCCTAGACACGCTCTGATGTTAACGATGGTTAAAAACATAAGAAGTAAAGTAAATTACACTTTATTGCACAAATAGAAAACAACAGATAACAAAGAGAGAACAAACAGATCACAAAGCACTATGTATATTTGTCAAAAGGGGGGAAAGTCAGCAAATGCTGACATACTCGGGTACCAAGTATGCAGCGCTGTTTTTCATTTCACCCCAAGCGCCATTCAAGATCAAAAACAGCTATTACTTGGAAATACTTCTGAAAAATAAACAGCAATTTAGATAGCCTCAACGAAAAACATTTATCAATGAACTTTCTGCGAGAATTCGCCTCATAAAGTACCTAAACTACGTACAATGCTCGCTTATCGCGGTTATCGCAGCGCCCATTATTTTGCGGTCCAATGGCTTGTTATAGTAGCAATAACAACCTCTAGCTAGACTCTCACCAACGTAGACTATTTACATGTCGACCACATTTTTTGACATGGTATACATTCTGTTTTACACGCTTACTCGGCCAGTTTGAAATTCAAATGGGAGGTAATCCAATTGGGGTTACCACCTTCGACCATACCACTAATTCCATAACCCGTTAATCAATCGGAACACTTGATATATCGTACGATGCGGTGTCTCGACGCCATTCTTACTATAAGTGACAGCAGTGGCCAGGTTGTTCCTGAAGTACAGAAGATTCCAGGTGTCAGTGGAAGACGCCACTTTCATCCACGTCCCATCCTTGCCGGAGTCCCGCAAGGAAGCTGTCTCTCCCCAGCCTGCTACGCCCGATACACCGACAAGATTCCGGTGGTTGATGAGAGATATCAAGCTGGCACTGTTTGCTGACGATGTGGCGTATTACGCCGCACCCGCCGAGTGACATCGTGCAACGGCGGCACCATCGTAAAAACCACGCCCACGGCAACCCAATGACCCACCCGTAGCTACGGGTAGACACCGCTGTAAGAGGGCATAGCCCTGAACCAGCTTCCCCACGCCTCTGGACGTGAGAAGAATTCAACTCAGATTGCCGTCAGTGACCCTCAGGGTGTCTCCATGTTTCTTTATCTTGCGCCAGGTCGCGAAGTTCATAATCATTCATAATTCATTTATTCTTGCATAGTCATGACATGAGTTACATACAGATGTTATGATGTACAATTATTTATTCCTAACATGATTAACCTTGTCGGTATAGCAAGTTTGTCAGAGTAGTTCTTTAGAAGTTCACCCAAATGCAGGTCTTTGCCTAACGTCTGCGACTCCATCAACACGAAACGCCCCACTATATTGGGCGGCCTTTCGTGCCATTTCGATCGTGATCATTTAGGTATGAAAACTCAAAGCTATTTTTTTTCTGAATATCAAAAAGTCGTCGAACGAAAATTGCTCATCACTACTTTTCCTTTAGTTTTTGTTACAACCCGATAAATAAACCGAAACAACTTGGCCTTCGGTTAGATGTATCGTTCAAGTCCTTTTGAACGTGACTTTGGGCCGATATGTGGCGTTACGTCACGTTACGATAAACGTCAGACGTTCGAGAGCTGAGTTCGATTGATTTCCGATACCCTCAAACATCGAGTGTGGTTTTTGTTTTATTTACAACTAAACCTGCGGTTGACCTTAATCTCACCTGATGGTAAGTGAAAGTGACGATTTTTTTATTCCAATAAATTACACAGCATTAAAGTAATACTAAGGCATCTGTGTAAAATATCATCATCATCATCAGCAGCCCACTCTAGTCCACTGCTGGACATAGGCCTCTCCCAGGGCGCGCTACTGAGCCAGTTCTTCGGCTCTTCTCACCCAGTCGTTGCCTGTCACCTTACGCAGACCGTCGCATCATCTATAAGGGGGGCGTCCCACACTACGTCTGCCCAAACGCGGTCATATATACTTTATTGCACACCCGGGACAAAAAACAAAACATACAACATAAAGAGAGGTACAACACAATATGCAGAAGGCGGCTTTATCGCTTTAAGCGATATCTTCCAGGCAACATTCAGGTGATTAGATGTTGTTATTACCTTCCGATTGAGATCGCACTTCCCCACTGGATCCGAGCCTGTAGTTAATTTGTGGTAGAGGACAGTACTCAGGGCATTCGAGGAGTAGCCTGACCGTTGATTGGCACTATTTGGCACGTAAAAAACGTTTGCAGCGAACTCGACAGGGACGAACGACTGGCCAATGCAATCTAACTAATTGGAACGTGCTGAATTACTATCGATTTTTGTTCTCCAACGGGCTTTGAATTGAAGTGTCCAGGGGCTGATTTAGGTATCTTTGAGCTGTCTATACAGGGAATTTCGATATTTATTTATTATTATTGTATTATTATATTAATTGGCGGCCGCCGCGCCGTGCACTCCCGTGATAGAACCTGCCGTTATCAATTTTTACCTACGGTCATGTTTTGATTTGTATGTGTTAAGTTGTTTTTATATTTGGTAAGTGTTTAATTTAACAGACAAACCAGCTTTCTGGTTTCAGGGCGCGAAGATTTGTAAATAATAAAACCTAGTATGAACACAACAATAATGATAAATAAAATAAATAAATATTATTCACTATCTAACCTGTTAGGTTTTCTCCCATTTCTGGGGTCAGTTGAGAGCGAAGCTCACGGGTCAAGGACCAAGTGAGCTTCACTTCCTAAAGATATTTCACCTGATGGTTCATCCTGTAAAAAATTTCGTACGATACCACAAGACGTATGTTATTTATTTTTTAAACCACTGTATATAATTGATAACAAATATTAATTGTTAAGGATTACTTAAATGTTTGTACGCTAGAAATAGCAGATTTTTGCACGGCCCTAAAATGTCATACGTTACACCTAATTTATAACCAAAAATCGGACAAATAAATGTATTTAATTTAATTTTATATTTCATTTAATTTCATTTTATTTGACTGTTTTTCTCCCATTATTGGGGTGAGATTACTATACTGTCGCGAGCTTTTCGCCAAACGACAGTATGAGCGAAAGACGTATTATAATATAATCTATATTTTTTATATATACAGTGTTGTGTATAATCGAACTTGACATGTAACACACGTTTGGAAATAACTATTAGTGTTGTTATGAAATATGTATATAAACAAATTTTATCTTGAGAAAATTTAGAATTTTGGACGGGTTTGAAACTGCTTGAATTTGAAATTTCTGAATTTTCAGATTACAGCCATTCCAATTTCGATTATTACTACAAAGTATAACACTGAGTTCGGTTTTCACTGGTATAGATTTCTGAGGATGGGGTTTTGATGTGTGTTTTACCAGCTTTTACAAATGAATCCGTGCGAAGCCAGGACGGGTTGGCAAAGATAAGTCAAACTCACCCTGTTGCCAAATATTTTGTCAGAATTTCACTGTATATTTCTATGCAGATCAAACTTCATTCCAAAACATGGGCCATGGCCAAATATTTGTAGAAACAAATGCGGCGTTAAACCTCAAACCAAATGAGATGGACTCGGTGTTATTTTAGGATACGATGTGTGAAGTAAACATGCCCATCGGTTCTGTTTCGACATTCCAGTAACTTTAGTGTTTGTCCAACAATTTGGTTGACCCCGGATCATCAGCAGTTTTACAAAATTATTTATTTCAGATTGACAGAGTATTCTTGGTTCTTGGATTTTAAAATACAGAGCAGATTATTTATTTGTACTTTTAATATATTTTTGGTTTCGTGCCTGACCTGCTACTTCGCCTGCGATGCCTTCGCCCTGGCACAGCTGAAAACCAGCGCTGTAGTTCTGCCGTACCGGTCCGACCGCAGCACATGCTGAGCATGTGTCCTTTTAATGATGTGTTTTTTTTTAAATTTCAAGTCTTTTTATGTTTAATCATGCATGATGCAATGTTGAATAAATGTGTTTTACTTTCTTTCTTTCAGAGGACCCCAACGGCGAGCATGCATGAAACGACGAATGAATGTAGAGGAAGCAAAAGAAGCGTGTCAAGACAGAGATTCGTGGCCCTCCATTATCTCTGTCTAGAGTGAAGTTATTTCAGTTTAACAGAACATTTTGTTGAGAGTGATCAATGATTTCCAAAATCTTGGAGTAACTATGATGTCAGATGAGATCTCTCACCATCGTTCTTGAGCTCAATCTAGTTCAGATTTGATACACGCCTCATGCGACAGGAGCATTAAGACGATAGTGCCATTCCTTGAGGACCCGATGAAAACCAGGACAAAATATGGGGTTCCCCAGAAAGGCAAGTCTGGGGTTTCTTATATTTTAAATTTAGAGTAATGGTTCTGACCTGAAGTTTTTTAACTTTAAAATTCAATTGTGATCTGGTACATTTAGAAGAACGTAAGTAGGAAATAAAATTAAAATGTAGTAAGTAAGTATGAATACCTACAATACAATACAAAACAAATATTCTTTATTGCACACAGGATAAAGATACAGAACAGAAGAAAAAGCTTTAAGCTATTTCTTCCAGACAACCTTTGGTGATGGAGTTTCTGTAAAATTCAATTTTCCTACGTACTTATTATATATCTGTTCATGAAGGTAGATTTGTTCTACCTTCATGAAATAACAGAACCATTACTCTAAATTAAAAATTTAAGAATCCCAGACTTGCCGTTTTGGTGAACCCCATATTTTTTTCTGGTCTTCATAAGGTCCTCAAGGAATGGCACCATCATCTTAAGGCTCCTGTCGCATGAGGCGTGTGTTAAATCTGAACTAGATTGAGTTCAAATGTTTAGAACGATGGTGTGAGATCTCATCTGACATCATAATTACTGATGCAACATCAGCCATCATTGTGTCCCTTCTTTTTCCACATTCATACACACTCAGATAAAACATCAGCTACAAAGATAACTGTATAAATGTTAATAGTGAAGAGCACAATACGTCAGCCTCTCGATCCCATCCATCCCCGGGAAGATAAAACACAATTTATGCACCAAAAACTGACTGACAGTGTACTCGTGTATAGGGTTGTACTCTTACACGGTGCGGATATAAACATCGGGTTTCAAGAAACGGATGTGAATCTTATCTTATGATAGGGGGCCAGGAACAACACCAGCGGCACTTCGACCCTTGAGGATATTTTGTGCCTACCCCATTTTACATATTTGTCATATTAGTGTGCAGGTTTCCTCACGATGTTTTCCTTCACCGTTAGAGCAGTCGGTAAATGTACGCAAGTGTTCGAAAAATACTTAAAAATTTATTGGTACATGGAATGTGGATAATAGGGTATTTGACAAGTATAAAATATTAAATACATTACATAAAAATAAGAAAATAGACATAAATAGATGGTCAATTGTGAAAACAAAATAAAATAAAAATAAAGTAGCCACAGGCAATAAAAAATCAGACGGTAGAAAGAAACGGCAGTAGATAATGACGTCACTGTTATGTAGCGCCATATAAGCAGGTCCTTGGCTACTTAATAAGGACTGATTTGCTAGAAAGAGACAGAGCATCCCTCTACTACTAACTTTAACCATTAATATAGCTGATGTTAGTTGAGATATCGATCGATAAACGGATTTCAGATCCATCTTCAGGATGTCCATGTAAGTTGATGCAAATTTTTTTTTGTCATATACCTTATTTTACTTCGGACTACATTCTACAATAATTATTTATAATTAAGTTAAAGAAATCTCCCAAGTGTGATTTATTATCAACGCTTATTTAGAGGTGGACATACGAAATTAAAAAAATTGTGCATATATCGAAACCCCCCTCTGTTAGTCATTAAAGACAGCTTAACGACGATAAACGATAATTTTGTGATTGCTGATTGTATATTTATATTTTATTGGATTATTATTAAATAAATGATTGTATTAATACTATTCACACAGCATTAATTAGTAGACATTTTGTAAATTTAATTATCGACATTGTAGAAATTTTAATGACATTGTTTTTTTTCTTTTCTGTTTTCTTCTCAAAATCTAATAAACATGTGAATTCAGTGTATATTGCCTGTAAAGGTAAAGTTTAGTGTGACATGTTAATGCAACTATATCTGCAATATTTGTAATTCTTACCTAAACTTTTACGCAATAAATCTTATCTAATCTAATCTTCCATTAATACTAAGCGGAAAACAGCCTTAGGGGTAATAATTAGTGTTAAATTCGCAGGGTAATAATTATTATTCGAATTAAGTTCTCACAAAATTAATCGCATTGACGTGGGGGTGTGGAATGTTACAGGTAAAGAATGACTAAATCCCAGCTATTGCGGAAAGGGGCGAAAAAATCCGTACATGTTACAACACTAGATGTAAGTACAGCCCTACATCCCTCTTATCAAAACATGTTTACCGCTTTTGAAGGATTCCGCTGAATAATAAGGCGCTGTGTCAACTTGTCAGGACGTCAAAACGTCAAGACGTCATAACGTCAGGAAGTAACGTCAGATTTCGCGACTGGCAACGTCAAAAGTGCGTTATGTAATGTATTATGATTTTATTGAAGGTAAATCATGTTTGGTAGACAGAAACCTAAGAATATAGGAAAAAAAATATGATTTTTTAAAAATATAGATATAGAAATACATTTAATGCCAAATCTCTCACTCATATAAATTTCAAATTAAAGTACAAATCACTATATGTAATGTATATTTGGCAAAAGGGGGGAAAGTCAGCAAATGCTGACATACTCGGGTACCAAATATGCAGCGCTGTTTTTCATTTCCCCCCTTAGCCCAAGATGTTAGTGGGAGAGATAGTGATAGTGGGTATTTTTTTAAATTAAAATTAAAAACTAAACATCAAATATATTAAATACTTATGTGAAGAATTTAGGTAAGAATTTGCCAAAAAGAAATAAATAAATAAATTGCACTAATGACCTGTGATACATATTGTGTGTGTGTTTGTGTGTTTATATGTACCAAGTACAATAGTTGGTATAATTTGTTTGCAGTCTCTTTATTGTACACAAAAATATATTTAAAATTAAGAAAAAACATTAAAATATGTACAAAGGCGGGCTTATCCTATAGGGATCTCTTCCAGCCAACCTTTGATTTATTTAACCTTATTTTTATAACCTTTGATTTGCTTGTCTTACTAGAAAAATGTCAGGTGATGGGATACAGGCCTGTTCAAAGTACCTACTCCTTTTTTATGATGAACTTTCGTCTTTTTATATCAAACTGTCTCTTTATAGGGTTTGCTGGAAGGTATCTCTTATAGATAAGTCACGCCCTTTATGCTTCACATCGCGTACTTTATACGCGCAGACGACTGTTTACTGACTGCGTTTGAATCTCGTATACGCGGTGTGCATCGGCTCTAAGGCCCGTTTGCGCAAAAAGTTTACCTTGGGTTAACACGCGAATTGGCCACGGTTTTCATACAAAATTGACATCGGGTTAGAGTTAACCCGAGAGAAAACGTTTCGTGAAAGACGGCCTTAGTCTTTAACAAATTCTATGTGTATATTAAAAAGTTAGACAAAGAAACAAACATACGCAAACTGTCGGATATCTATGAACTATACGTAACTAACTAAGAACTAACCTCAATAAAAGTGTCTGAGACGAATCTCTGCACCAGGGCTGTCTTCCCGCACTGCGTGTCTCCAACGAGCACCACTTTGATTTCCTCCTCCGCCGTCGGTGTTCCCGCCCCGCTGCCCTCCGACCCCTTTTTACCGTGCCACATGTCGGGCTCTGGTTTTTGCACTAGTCTGTAAAGAAAGAAACAATCTATGAAGTTCCACAAAAGTTTCTCATAAAACTGAATACATTTAATTACCTTTATTGAAATCACACAATTGTAAATATAAACTGAAATCCTATCGAAATATAAATATTTTATTTTTTTATTTTATTTATTGAATGCCCAAAAAAGATACAATAACTTAGCCTTAGGTAGGTAACAAAAACCATTAAGGTTGAGATTCGATTTGACATTGTGGGACGCAACTTGCGTCAGTACGTTCGCCGCTAGAGCACCTCAGACGGACTGCGCGGGCAGCCGGGGCAGCAGCCGAATCAGTGGCGCAAAGAAAACGGGAGAAGTACGCCGCTCTGGAACAAAACTACGTTTTTGTCCCATTTGCGGTTGAAACGACAGGTTGTTGGGGGGGCGGAGGCAAAGGATTTTGGTCGGCCGTCGCCTGAGAGAGAGGGACCCCCGCTCCGGGTCGTTCTTGGTGCAGAGGTTGGCCGTGGCGATTCAGCATGGCAATGCCGCGAGCGTCATGGGGACCTTTGCGCCAGGGTCGACACGGGGCGGAATTTTTGACTAAGGCTTTTCATAAGTCTTTTTTTATTTTAATTTATTGTATTTTTGTATTAATAAGATTATTAAATTTGACATTTGTGTAAGTACTATGTATGGTAGATTGCTACCTACGAGTAGGTATTAGTAAAATTATACTTATCGGTAGGTATTAGTAAAATACTATGAGTATGTATGAGTAAAATTATACCATTTAATCAATCCAAAAGTGGCAAAACTGATAGAACTCTCGGAAATATTTCCGAGTTGAGGATTTTTTAAATATATTTTTATATTTACAGATAATCTACATATACAGAGTGTCACAAAATACGTGTAGAAACCTCTTAGGTGATTCCGTATTATTATTTATTACAGTCGTAGTCCTAGAGCGTCGGTGGCCCAGTGGCTAGGATGCCGGACTCCCATGCGGGAGGTCCGGGTTCAAAACCTTGCCATATACCAATGAGTTTATCGGATTTTTTCGAAGACTTATGTACATTTACCGACTGCTCTAACGGTGAAGGAAAACATCGCGAGGAAACCTGCACACTGAGATAACCAGTGTGTGAAATGGGGAAGGCAATGGCAAACCACTGCATTAAATCTGCCACGAGAGTCGTTCTGTGATTAATTCCTTAGAATGATCACGACCCTCAGCAATGAGGAACACGACTAGAAGGAGGAGTACAAGATAGGGAGGTAGTTGAGAGGCTCTTTGTTCTTTGAAGGAAAACATTGTGGGGAAACCTGCATCTCTGAGGAAATTTTTCTTCCAAAGGCGTATGAAATAGAAATCCACCGATCAGCACTGGGCCCGCTCGGTGGATCATGGCCCCATACCCCCTTATGCAAGGGGAGGCCTGTGTCCTAACAGTGGGGACATTAATAGGCTGATGATGACAGTTGTAGTAACGACAGTACCTAACAGAATAACTTTTACTAAGCCGTTCTTGGGAATCAGATTATTTCGGTTTGATCCCGAAAATTACTTGGCGAAAGTTATTCTGTAATCGTTATTTTGTCACCCTGTATTTACGTCCCCTAATGTTGTTTTGTGAAGTTCTGACGATTCTTCAATAAAAGATATCTTGCTAAAGAATTGTAAAAGAAAAGAAATCCCACGAAGGAAAAACCGCAGCGCTACCGTAAATCTGTGCGTAACGAAGATTTAAATGTAATTTTATGAGGGGGAACTAGGGTGGGCGTAATTCTGGCGCAAAATGGGCTAATTCATTTTTAGTATTCCTATTCTTTCTCATCTTATACTTAGGTACATAATATTATTATTTTTCTGTATACAACATATGGTAGCAAGAAAAATGAGAAGTGTTCAGCCTGATAACTGGACGCTTTACAAAATATGTTTTACTGGTTTTGTTTTTAATGTCAAAGTTGTAAAATGTCCATTCTTTAAATTACGAAATGTCCAAATTCGAAATGTCAAAGTTAGTAGAAGACCTTGCTGAAATGTATAGGCTATAATCTATATATAATATATATTTATTCATCGTAAATAGGAAATAGGTAAAGGCATGTATGAACGGGCGTCCGTTCCTTCGTGGGTAAAAGGGTGGTACCACCCCAAGCTGCCAAACTGTCATACCACTTTTTATAGGAAATAGACTCAAGATAAATATGTATTTATGTTTTATTTTTCATGACGTCATTAAAGTTCAGTGTGTGTGTGCCAAAGCTGCGTCAAATTTTGTTAGAATAAATTATTTAAAGAAAGAAATAATTTATTTTCAAATAAATTATTTCTTTCTTTCTTTCTTTAATTAATTTAATTTAGTTCATCATCATCAGCAGCCTATTCTAGTCCACTGCTGGACATAGGCCTCTCCCAGGGTGCGCCATTGAGCCCGATCTTCGGCTCTTCTCATCCAGTCGCTGCCAGCCACCTTACGCAGATCGTCGCTACCATGGCCGCCACCGTGACCAGGAATAGTGGGGCGGCCGGGAACTGGGGGCCGTTTTCTTTTTGCGCTGTCCATAGGAGGTGATGCCATAATCGCCACGCTAGGCCTGCGGGTTGGCGATCGCAGTAGCCGGGTCGCTTGCCCCGATGACGCTGCTGCCCGTCATCGTGCTTCTGGTATTTTGACCCAGCCATAATTTGAGTGGTTATACCGCCACTAGTCGGTCGCCAGGGACTCGTTCGTTAATCGGCAGGATGCACCACGTGCAGGTGAGTTTGACATTTGGAGGTCTAGATGTTGGTGACCCCCCTTACATCCCTTAACATTAATTTAGTTACTTTGTCATAATAAATAAGATCATTTTCATTATTAGATTCAAGGAATTTAGTCGATAAGGCAAAGAAATAAACTAACCACTGTCTTAAAATTGCCTCATAAATCGGAAAGTTTTCCTTATTTGTGCTATGTGCTTTGATCTGGGATCTGTACAGACTCAGCCTGGGATGTTAAAAAAGAAATAAAAAGAATTTATTTCCGATAGAAACATACAAACAATTAGGTACAGAATAATAAAATAATATTAAACAAATATATTATAAAAATAAATAAAAAAAAGTAATTAAGTTTGATGATGGTAGTGTGCAGCACCGGAAAAAGGGGACTGCCTCAGCCTGTTGCCGTAGCGGATTTAGATCTGCATTCACAGATTTATATTTTTTTAGCCTGGATTTAATAACAAAAAAATGTTTCGTTCCCATGCCTATCACATGCCGTTCACATCCATATGAGTAACCGAAAGGTACAGAACCCTTATCAAGCGAGGCTTAACTCTCACTTGACTGGGTTTCCTTCCCAAGGACTCCTATAAAACAATGGGACGTGCCTGAAACTCCGTGATATGGTATAAAAATCGGTGGATTCAGCAACTAAAACCATATAAGTATACCAGTGGCTCTGTTAAGTATCTTGTCACTAGTGATAAAAAGGATGATTCGCTCTCACCACGCTTTTTTATCATCACCATAATATTAACAATTTTTTGAAAACGGAATGGTAAAAAGCGTGATTGCGAGTTACCTTTTTTTATCATTAGTGATAACTGATAATATATGATGTAATATAGTTCTAAGAGTAGGTGTGATAATCAAAATCCAAAAAAAAGTAAGTATTTTAAGGTAAAGTAATATTTTTTATTAGACGGACTAAACTGACGTTTCCAGTGTTGCCAGTTTTTAATGAAATGAAAATAGTGTTGTGAAAAAAGATCCAGTTCAATTACTAATCAATCAAAGTATATTTTATTTTCTTTTGAAATGTTGTGATTTTTTTTTGTAATTAAAAAGTTAAATCGCTGAACCTCACTTTGTATGGGAGCGAAATTCATCTTCTTTCAATATATAATTTAACGATATCTTTTTGGCTCACTGTTTGGGTGAACTAAGGGAAGTGAACTGAACACATCACTATTACATTAAACATGGCAACATTATTTTACAAAGTGACATTTTCATGCCATGTTTATATACCAACGAGTTTTTTGCCTCTTAAAAGACTTCACTTATATTTACCAACTGCTCTAACGGTGAAGGAAAACATCGCGAGGAAACCTGCACACTGAGATAACTAAACCAACACGTGAACTTGGGAAAGGCAATGGCAAACAACTCCATTAAATCTGTCAAGAAAGTATCTACTAAGAATGATCATCAATGAGGAATACGACTAATAATAATACTAATATAATAAATTTCTAGATTCTAGAAAGTCTCATAACATTATATCCAAGGTATCCTATAAAAATCTACGATGTTGCATCCGTTCGCTACCAGTTGAAACATAACAGTTAATTTAGTAACAGGTTTCCCTGACGGGATATATCCCCGATAAAAAACCTGATATTATATACAATATTTATTTTATCTAGCAGCCTGTTTCATTTTGTTCAATTTATACACGATGCAACAAAATACCTTTATTGTGCTTTTACAGAACGACTCATAAAACTGTCTAAAGTACAGATACAAAATACTTTATTGGCATAATTGATTAGTACTACAACAATATGGTAAGCTAATCTTATCTTATGATAGGGAATAACCCAGCTGCACTTCGACCCTTGAGGATCTTTTGTGCCTACCCCATTTTACACACTGGTACGACGTTTTCCTTCACCGTTAGAGCAGTCGGTAAATGTACGTCAGTCTTCGAAACATACATAAAACTCATTGGTACATGGCACTGCGTGGTTTCGAACCCAGACCTCCCGCATGGGAGTTCGGTTCCCTAGCCAATGTGCCACCGATGCTCTTAGGGTAAACTTATACTATCTGTCTGTACTATTCTAGGCATCTAGACAAATGTTTTCTGGTTCTCAAACTAGGTTCTAACCTGTATCTTGAGAAACAAGTGTAGGCAAAAACTTTAACGCTTAAAATTTACTTTATATGTACTATATTTGCACACATATTATCTCTAAAATAGAGATTTCTTCCAGCTAGACCTTTAACATAGAGAAATTTATAATGATAAGTAGACATACATACATACGTGTACAAATTATGTAAAACAAGAGGGAAAAGAATGCAGATACTAATAAATTCTCAATACTAAAAAACAAGAACAAAATTTGTAACAAAATTGTAACAATATTTTAAATAATTATACCCAAATAATCAGAAGGTTGCGTGGGTCACCAGAGGTATGGGGTCGAACCTCTTGACTGGTCTAGGAGTTCGGCACGTGTCTATACCTACGTCCTAGCCAGGGTATGTCTTCGAGAGGTCATCTTCAATAAGACACTGGACTTGTTAACCGATACTTATATTTCCAAACAGTATACCATACATAACGATGCTAGAGAAACGACTAGCCTGACGCGGGCGCAGCCGCGTGACATTTAAAACTACTGACATAATAATTCACAATGTAGAACACAGTGTGCACTGTGTCTGTACACAGTGTCTCTACAAACAAATATGGCCGACATTTTAAACAGTGATAGTTTTTTTCTTAATCTAGTACTATTCTCTCGATTGTCCTATAGACAAGAACTGGGTTTTACCTCGTAATTATGTCCCTTCCCAACTGAAAAGCTTCAAACCGAAACACCAGCAATGCAATAATTGCTGCTTTGGGGCAGAAAATAGGTTTTTCTTTATTGACTACTAAACCCGCATTTGACCTCGATCTCACCTGATGGTAAGCGACGATGGTGCATGCGGGTCCAGTAAATGCCAATTCACTCTGGCCTTGAAGATCCCAAGGTTGTAGGTTTCGGGTAATACAGACGCCGGCAGGCTGTTCCATTCCTTAGCCGTCATTCTTTATTCCTTAGGTAAAAGAGTGGTTCTACCACACCGCGCTGCCTCTGCACAGAAGCTACCACCTCCAAAACATTATCACACGTTTTGTTTCACGCAAAAATAATGTCAATCGATACTTTCCTCTATTGCACAAAAAAGTTTAACGAAAAGTCGGACAACGGTTCCGTTGGAGTCTGGCGTGGCAAATTCGAAACATTGTCCGATTCGAATGTAGTAACGAATCGACAAAAAACAATTAAGCGAAACTGCTCGCTTGTACAATGTACAGAGCGAATTCGACACATTGTTCACTTGAATTGTAAATTACAGTAGAAATGTTACGTAATGTTTTAGAGGCGAGAAGGTTTTGGTTTTGGTTTCGGTTTTAATCTTTGTTGGTATACGAGTATCAGGGGAAGTCTATAATGAGAGCAGACGAGAAAACGGGGCACGTGATGGTATGAGGCCAGCGTTGCCTATAGACATTTCACCTCACTATAATATAATGTGGTGACTACCGCGCCCTGTCCCTCACCAACGCGGTGCTGTCCTGGAACAGCTCCTTGGACCTATTCGCGGACCCCGAGTCGAGACTTCTGGCCTCGGCCGCACGGTATTTTGAAATGACCGCTCCTCCTACTTCAGTACCAATATAGAATACAATGCTATGTACCTATAATATAACTTGACATGTAACACACGATTGGTAAAACTGTTAGTGATGTTATGAAATATGTAAATAAACAAATAAATAAACTACTATACGAGTGCTGCGCTGCCCTACTACGATGTTATCGATGCGCTGCTAACCTTGAGGACTTGATGGAGTGCCTGATGAGCCGTTAATGGCTCTTCAAACACGGTAGAAATAGGTAAAAGGGTGGTACTATCCCAGGCTGAGTCTGTACAGATCCCAGATCAGAGCACATAGAACAAATAAGGAAAACTTTCCGATTCATGAGGCAATTTAATTGCCTCATTGCCCACTGTCTTTTAAAATTGCCTCATGCATCAGAAAGTTTTCCTTATTTGTGTTATGTGCTCTGATCTGGGATCTGGAAATCAAGGAAATCCTTGACTTATCGACTAAATTCATTGGATCTAATAATGAAAACGATTTAATATTATTATGACAAAGTATAGTATATATAGTAAGTATAGTATCATAGATGCCACATAGTCTAGGGTAGACTACTTGGCCTCGGTTTCACGCCATAAGAAAAAGAAAATTCGGTTTCATAACCCCAACAATATCAAGTTTTCCCAGAGCGAAGCAGTCACTGGAACCGCAACCTGTTTATAACAAAATCGTAGCTATTTCAACTATTTTCAACTTGTTGTAGCCCGGATTGAAAATCGAACTGAAGTCCCTGTTGTTTTCTTTTGAAATGAGCTGAGTTCAGAGAAGTAGCTATATAAATCAATTGCGGTCTGCAGTAGGAAGCGACAAGTGAAATGTTACGACTTTTTACAGTCGACTTTAACCTTAGACTGACTTTAAGAAAGTCGTTTTCTTCTGTTGTACTCCTCAATGATGAGGGTCGTGATCATTCTGTGTAATTAACAACATAGAACGACTCTCTTGGCAGATTTAATGGAATCGTTTGCCATTGCCTTCCCCATTTCTCTCACAGGTTTTCTCAGGATGTTTTCCTTCATCGTTAGAGCACTCGGTAAATGGATGTAAGTCATCGAAAAAACCGAAAAAATCTCACTGTGTGGTTTCGAACCTGGAGCGTCCTATAGCGATAACCACTGAGTCCACTATCGCCATCGATGCTCTACAATGGGTCCCAAAAAAATCGAAAAAGGAGTACATACATACCTTCACGTTATGTCCCTTGCGGGGTAGGCAGAGATAACGGAGCTCCACGAATATCTGTCTTGACACGCTTCCCTTGCTTCCTCTACAGTTATTCGTCGTTAAAAAGGAGTTGGAGTTAAATAATAATGCCATGCAATAATGCAACAATAATAAACCTGCATGTTTGAGGAAATTAGTTCGTACTCCCATGTGCAAGGGGAGGCCTGTGCCCCAACCGTGGGGACATTAATAGGCTGATTAAGATGATGAATAATGTCATTACTAACCTTTCATACACCACAGTTAAATAACAACGTTATTTCATTGAGATTTCAGACGGATTTCAGTAAAGACTGTCATTATTTAAAACTACTCTTTAAAATTGAAAAAGCCGAAATGAGAACAGAAAGTGGAGGTAACGGTTTTTGACAGTATATTTTCAGCAAGGTGGACGATATATTTACAGAATTTCAGCGTAAAAGTAAGCGAAGGGCTAACAGAGATGGGATAACAAACAAACAAGAAAATTGACGACTTTTTACGGTCGGCTGACTACACACTAACACGAAATCTTTCCTGGAATGACTTTGACGCGTTCGTACGTGCTTTGAATAGTAACTTACTTATATCGAAAGTTATTTTTAGAAAGAGTGATAGATAGGTATGGTAAATAGGTAATGGCGAAGTCAATCAACTTTAGGGTGCAAAGATTTATACCTGTAAGAACATGCTATGATGAGGACATGGATGACATAACGCCAGTTGTACGAAAAGGGAAGATCTTCCACCGGGCGGGGTGTTGTGCCTGGTGTCCTGATGTCCTGGTCCAACTATGGATGTTTAGAACTCGTATATATGCGAAGTCCCGGGAAAATTTCGATAACGCGTTCTACACCGATGTGAGTAGGTACTTAATCGTAGTGGCGCGCGTTGTGCGTCGCCACATACCCCTTGACTTTACAAATAAATACAAATATATGTATTAAGCCATATTCAAATTATAATCATTTAACAACAGTGTAGTTACAATGTATGTATATTATAAGTAAACATCGGTCTCTACTACCTGTACTGGCCTTATCGGCCGTCTTGCAGCATAGTAGATAGATGGGTAGTACTTTGGGTAGATAATCCAGGTATCTGTTAAGTCAGAAATCGGATTGGTTGCTCTCCTATTCTCAATGAAATGAAATTTATTTCGTTCGCACGAAACACGGTACATATAAGATAGTAGTATTGTTGGAATAGATCATACATGTTTCGCCATTATTTTGGCATGCAAATTTTTTTTACGTCAAAATAATAAATAATACTTAGATGGTACTAGTACAGTAGCGTTGTAGCTGGATACATGTAGTAAAGACTAGAACAAACACATACAAATATACACAGCCCTTTCACCCTTACACTCTCTTCTACACAAACACGCTCACACACATTTCCAATAAACACATCCATATACACACACACCAAAACTTATTTCTCCCTATAGGCGTTGTTTTAAAAATAGGAAATCTTTAATTGGCAGTGTGTTCTTTTTAATGGACTTTTTTGGTTTTAAATTTAAGTGCCGTAGATTTTGTAATAAATAAATAAAAATAATAATAGGTTATAAATCGCAATACAATAAAATTAAATCTACCAACTAGCCATAAGGTTAATGTCAAATTTATTAATTATTATCAAAAATGTCTTTTATTGAATAAAAACAGTTTTCAATCAGCCATGCTTTCAGTTTTGTATTTAGACCTTTTGAGGGCAACTGTCTGATATCTGCTGGTATATGGTTATAAATCCTTACAGACATAATGAAGCAGTTTTTTTCATAGAAACTCATCTAGTAAGCAATTTACAAAGCGGTGGATTACAATGTTTTTGTCAATACCTTTGAAAAAACCTTGTTAAGACTTTTTACAGCCCATAAAACTAAACCTTTTCAAAGTTGGACAAGTAGTTTATAAGAAAAGCTGAGTGTAATTTCGGAACTCCACTCACTTATGGAAATATCCTAAAATACGCGAAAAAGTTTTTCAGTAAAGCCCAGTTTTTTACGGACAGACCTTTTCGGGAATTCCCAAAAGTTGTAGAACAAAAGTTATTCCAATCGATGGGTCCCTTCGTAAAGCAGCTCGTATATTTTCCTTTGCACCCGGGTTAGGGATGGGCACACGCAATGCATGACCAAGTGGTACAAGATGAGACTGGCAGACAATCCCACATGCAGAGCCTGTGGTGACACTGTTGAGTCAATTGAACACTTGCTGTGCGATTGTGACTCGTTAGCTAGAAAGCGTATGAGTATTCTGGGGGTCGCTTACCCGAAACCAGAGGACTATAGGCTCCTTCCTGTAAGCTGTATAGCGTCCTTGATGCAAAGCATCTTTAAGGAACAGGAAGGAGACTAAGGTAAGGGGCGAGCACAAAAGATCCCTGAGGGTCGAAGTGCCGCTGGGGTTGTCCCTGGCCCCCTGTCATAAGATAAGATAAGATGACCAAGTGGTCGTGGTCTTGGTAATTTGTTTAAAATAATTTTCAATATCTGGTTATGCTCGTGAGCCCACAGGCTCAGGGTTATCTATTAGTTGATGGAATCAGGCGTTACTTTGCTTTGGAAATCCATTATTAATTATAAAATAATATTGGGGGAAGGACCTGCCACTCACTCTCGGATTCGCCCAACGATAACCAAATCCAAATTCCAGAAGGATTAACAATCGCAAATGGGCGGATTTGTCACCATTGCGTTTGTAAATATTTTGGTTATTGTTGGGGAGAGTGAATCCGAAGGTAAGCGGCGTATCCTTCTTCCGCCAATAATTTTAATAAGGTCACCTATCCTTTTAATGCCCGTGGGCTCCATTTTCGGCCTTATCGTCACTTATCATCAGGTAAGGTTTGAGGTCAAACGCGGGTTTAGTCGTAAATATTTTAAAAAATTGTCGAATTTGTAATGAATTAACGAACAAGCATCTTTTCATGGCATACACATTCATTAATTCATTAATTGATTCATGAACCCATTATGAATATAGATAAGCTAAGGTATTTATAGGAATGCGTTCTTTATCCTTTGTGTTTCAAAACAATATCAATCTTGCCTTTAAACCAATGCCTTTAATGCAATTAAAGTTTAAATCACATTCGGTTTCGGTCTTGAAACCATGTTTTTGCACGTCACTATGATGAGCGGAAGGGTTCAATCCCAGTGGGGCAACAAATTTGCAAAATTGTCGCTCTCTTATTATTAGGGTACCGCATGGTAGGACGGTCATTTGTCAGGACTTGTGTTCTTTTACGGTTCCGCCTGTTTGCCCGCCATAACAATGACCTCAATAGTTTTTACTGCAAAAGACATAGTATTGAAAAATGTAACTAATTATACAGGCTGTCGAGTTAGCGGCGGTCAAAGGGAAACCGTGAAGATGGGGTTTAACTAGAGCGTCGGTGGCACAGTGGCTAGGACACCGGACTCCCATGAGGGAGGTCCAGGTTCGAAACCATGCAGTGCCATGTACCAATGAGTTTTTCGTATTTTTCGAAGACTTACGTACATTTACCGACTGCTCTAACGGTGACGGAAAACATCGTGAGGAAACCTGCACACTGCGATTCTTCTTCTTTCTTCTTTTCAGCCTAACGTAACCCATCGTTGGGTATAGGCCTCTCCATGTGCACGCCATTCTCCTCGATCTCTAGCCGTTCGCATCCACATCCTCCCCGCCGTCTTCACAATGTCGTCGGTCCACCTCGCGGGCTGCCTACCAACACTTCTGCGCCCCACTCGGGGGCACACTGCGATTACCAGTGTGTAAAATGGGGTAGGCACAAAAGATCCTCAAGAGTCGAAGTGCCGCTGGGTTATTCCCGGCCCCCTATCATAAGATAAGATGGGGTTTAACTACTTACGGCTCAGATTACAGAAAAAGGGCCTATCGGAAAATTCTTCATATAGAATAGAATAGAAATACATTTATTGCCAAATTCTCATATATTTTTTTACAAAAAATTTTAATTTAAAATACAAAGCACTATGGTGGAGGCTAGACTGCAAACTCTGGAACATCAGCGCAAGGTTGCCTGTCTATCGGTATTTTATAGGATACATTTCGGAGAGTGCGCATCGGAATTGCACGACCTAATTCCAGCATCTCCATTCCGCCTTCGGACTACCAGACGCGGGGAGGGGTTCCATCCTTATGTTGTTGATATCGCGTCGGTTCCATCCTTATGGCGTCTGTATTTCCCGAAAACTACAACCTTGGGATCTTCAAGGCCAGAGTGAATAGGCATTTACTGGACCCGCATGCTCCATCGTCGACCTCATCGTCGCTTACCATCAGGCGAGATCGAGGTCAAATGCGGGTTTAGTCATACATAAAAAAATATATGTATATTAGCACTACATACATACACATGTACATGTACTATATATCGCACATTCTATGAGTATGTAAACTCCATGGCATATTTTCTTTGTTCGAAAATTTAATAAACGCTACAATTTTAAGAGAATTTACTAAATTACAAATCATTAATGAACCAAATGATACGTACATTAGAATGTACAGTCGACCAAAGGTTAACCTCTCCAAAATGTCAAAATTTGAGAATCTGAAATATTATATAATATATCATATTGCGCAGGCATAAGTTTGAGATTTAATCGAAGGTTTTTGACAGATGGTATACTATAGCTTAGGGATGTTACGGAGCTTCGACTCCGACTCCGAAAGGACGGAACTTCCGATTGATTTTACACCTCCGACTTCGACTTCGGCTCCAATAATTTTGAATCGGAGGTTATACTGAAGATTTGTGAGCAAACATATTCAATTTTTTTTTTTTAAATAGTGTAGGACATGTAGTCCGGAAAGTAAAGGAATGTTTTATTGCCGCAAACGTTATCATAAAAATTATTGGCCAGTTCTGCTACAAAAAACATAAATTAAAAAACGGTTTAAAATTTGAACTTCTTCTGAACATCTCTCTTATACCTCCGCCTCCGACATTCGGTTCCGAATCCGGTACCGACTCCGATAAATCAAATTTAAAACCTTCGGTTTCGACTCCGGTTCCGGTAAAACCATCTCCGTAACATCCCTACTATAGGTTGTGGTCGACTGTACGATGTGAAGAATCACTCACTAAGGAATGAAACAGCCTGCCGGCGTCTGTATTTCCCGAAACCTACAACCTTGGGATCTTTAAGGCCAGAGTGAATAGGCATTTACTGGACCCGCATGCTCCATCGTCGACCTCATCGTCGCTTACCATCAGGCGAGATCGAGGTCAAATGCGGGTTTAGTAGTCAATAAATAATTTTTTTAAAAACTCTTATTTCTACCTTTGCTTCGTTTTATTTTAACTCCATGGCCACAAATACTTTACGAGGGCGGGAGCGGCCTCAAAAAAAAACGTTTATCGCTAAAACATCGTTAAACATTCGATAAATTCCTCGATGCTATGCGAACTACATTTTTGTTCAGATCAGCTTGCACGCCATGTTTCTCTCACACCTTTTCGAAACCTCATCAGCTCATGCTCGCGGTATAAAAGATAAAGCACGTAAGCCTCGCTTTGTCACAGAACTTGGTGCCTTTTCCCTGCTCCGCGGACTGATTGCTTTTAAGCTCTTTGAGCACATGCCGTTGCCGTACTTTTACAGTTCCAGCCTTTTCTTCACTCAGTCTGCTTGCATTATAACTTTGTATCTGCTTGGAGGTAGGTGTATTTTAGGTGTAGAGATGAGTAATCCGAAAAATATAACTATAATACAATGGGATTGCGAATAATACTTACAACTTGAAAAATATGATTCGGGTTAGGTACGGGGCACTATATTTTTTTAATAATCTATATTATTATTATATTATAAATGTTTTAATTTTAAGTTGAGATCGGATTTTATGCCTAATATTTTATTATAGTAGGCGCGCAATTCTTAAAATTCAAAATTAAAATTTGTCAACACTTAAATGACCTAATTTCACTTAATTTACATTTCGTATTCTGGAGGCATGCGGTTTAAACTAAAATCACTTAAAATCAAACATCTACTCAACATAACCATGTTTCTTTTTTTAATGTGGTAACTTTGATTATAAAGCTGTCAAATCGGGCTCAAGTTAAAATTAAGGACTTCTGAATTTAGTTAGGGGTGACTTCAGAATGCCAAATTTTAGGGTTGTCATTTAAAATTAATAAATTTTTAAATTCAAGCACTTTTAAGTAGGTGACTTCAGAGTTCAGACTTCAGAGCGTCGGTGGTCTAATGGCTAGGACGCCGGACTCCCATGAGAGAGGTCCGGGTTCGAAACCATGCAATGCCATGTACCAATTAGTTTTTCGGATTTTTTCGAAGGCTTACGTACATTAGTTTTAGTTTAGTTTTAGTTTTTTTATATTTATCTTTTGATAACAAAGTTACGCTTAGATACGTCATGGTACAATTGTTATCCGTTATATTACAACATTTAAATTATTAGTTACATGCTACTAGCTGCTGTAAAAGGGCATTGTCAAAAGAAAAAGGAAAAATATGGCTGCTGCATAAGGCATTGTCATATACGAATGTACATTTACACATTACATACATATATTTACATTTACCGACTGCTCTAACGGTGAAGGAAAATATCGTGAGGAAACCTGCATGTCTGAGGAAATTAAAAGTTTCCGAAGGCGTGTGAAATCCACCAATCAGCACTGGGCCCGCTCGGTGGATCATGGCCCGTACCACCCTTGTGCAAGGCAGTACCACTCTGTGCCCCAACAGTGGGGACATTAATAGGCTGATGATGATGACTTCAGAATTGCGCCTACCAAGTAGCTAAGTTCACGTTTATTTTTTACTTATATCTTGTATAACGCAAAAACATTGTATTACTGAAAGATATTATTAATTATATTAGTATTTCTCTGAAACTTCATTAACTTTGGGACAGACATGGTCTACCAACGACGCCTGTAGAATTAGTAATGTCAGTCTAAATGAGAAAACAAAAATAATTATTATCTGTCTACCTACTCGTATACGTAAAGCTATATTAATCCTACTTACATGGGATGCTTCAAAAAGAACGTTAAAAAAGTCCTCTCCCTCCACGGCCGGCAACACACAAGCAATACCCCTGGTGTTGCACGTGTCTCTAGCTTACCATCAGGTGGCCCGTCTGCCTGTTTGTCGTAGACAATTTATATAAAAAAACCTTACTCTATGCATTAAGAGAAGATATGAAAGTTGGTTGATGGTGGTATGGCTGTAAACTGCCAATACTAAAGTGTTAAGTCAGATTCTGGGATAGTATTACTCTATTACCTATTTCCCGCTGCAAAGCAGCAATTCTTGCATTGTTGTGTTTCGGTTTGATGGGTAAGACAGCGTAATTACTGGTACACGACATACTCCAAGTTCTCAAGATTAGCAGTACATTGAAAACCTTTTAAGAACATTATAGTTAGGAGATCCATGGGCGACGGTGACCACTTTGCATCAGGTGGCACGTTAGCTTGTTTGCTATCGTTATACAAATTTTTTTGAAACCACTTTTTTGAGTTATGTTATTAACTAACTACATTACCCTATATTTAGGGTAGTACCAAAATGACTGCAACATCCCCAATTCTGTCTAAAGCTATAGGCGATTGGATTGGATGTCGATTCAAAATTTTACAGCTAATAAACGACATCGGGCCTCGAGTGCCTTTGAAATCAATACCGGACCATAGTTTAACCTGTCTTACAGTAATTTGAAGGGGTTACGACTCGTGATCCCACTAATTTGACCCACTAGTGTTACAGTATCTCTATATAATGGGTTCGTGGTCCAACTATCTGGTGGGATCATCAGTCAGCCTTAATGCAATTGCCCGTGATCCCACAAATTTGACCCACTAGTGTTACAGTATATCTATATAATGGGCTCGTGGTCCCACTGTCTGGTGGGATCATCAGTCAGCCTTAATGCAGTTGCCCGTGATCCCACTAATTTGACCCACTAGTGGTACAGTATCTCGATATAATGTGCTCGTGGTCCCACTGTCTGGTGGGATCATCAGTCAGCCGTAATACAATTGGCCGTGATCCCACTAATTTGACTCACTAGTGTTACAGTATCTCTATATAATGGGCTCGTGGTCCCACTGTCCGGTGGGATCATCACTCAGCCGTAATGCTGTTGCTCTTGGTCCCAAATTTGGCCGTAAACAATATCACAATATTTTAGGAACTCAACATTAATTGGGTAATAGAAAAGCTAACATAATTAACGGGTAGTTTACTGATGAAGTAAAAATAATAAAATCAAACTAATTTTTCAGTTATTATCTTAAAAAAAACAATATTTCTTATTTCGTAATAAAGTCCAACTATGTGGGACCACGAACCTACATTTTCAGGCTAGTGGGACTACGAGTAATGGTGGGACAATGTAGATCAAATGGGACCACGAGTCACACACCATTTGAAACACCTTACTTGAGATTGTTTTGTTTTTATAAATTCTTTATTAATCAACCTTATATAAACAATTGCATAACTAAACTTAAGGTATACAATTACATATGATGTTGTTACTTCAACAGGCTAAATAAACACATTCTTAAGTTATTTACCTGATTAATAATTGCTCATTAGATCTTGAGATGTGTCAAAGTTCAGTAGGTACTAATTTTACATTATATTATGAATATGTAAGCTATTGTATGGTCTTTACTTTTTACATGTTACAATAAAGTTTTACCTTACTTGAGATGGAGAATTCATACAGGTGCTCGCATTATAGTTTTTTTAAAAGCCATAAAAGTGCTATCTTAGAAAAGGTCTTCTAATATACTATGCCAGAATACTTAGGGGAGGAAGGACAAACTTTACATTTTTACATCTAGATTATCGTTGCATGGTTTCCGCCTCCGACCTCGACCGGCTAAAGCAGAATATCAGCGCCATGCTCTAGACTACTCTAGAGTATGGCATTATGCTGAGCTGACGCCTATTTGGTGCTGCAGCATGTACGCCGTCCATTATTAGTAATTTAGTTTAAGAATGTATTGTATAATATACAGGCTGTAACATTAAGAACGGTCAGTATGGGAAAGTCTGAAACTATAAGACATACGAAGATCTGTTCTTAGGAACCATGTCATCAATTTTAGTAACAAGAAAAACTGTATTCTTACATTTTTTTTTAAAACTGTACTCAGCCTGGGAATCGAACCCGGTTGTTTTGAAAAAAAATCCAACACCATTTCTATTTAGATATCGATTACGTTAAGGATGAAGTGTACAAAACAAGCTACGACACAATTGAAGACCTAAAAGCAGCCATAGAGACAATTTTAACGCAAATTCACCACCTGAAGATACAACATTCAATAGTAAGATCGTTACCTAAACGAGTTGAATGTTGTATTTTACAAAATGGTAGTCATTTTGAACACCTACTAAAATAAATTAAAAGATATGGAAACAATGCGTTTTATTAATTTTAAACATCACGTTTCATACTAACATTTATTTCTTAAGACCTACACAATTGATATCTAAATAGAAATAGTGTTGGATTTTTTTTCAAAACAACCGGGTTCGATTCCCAGGCTGAGTACAGGTTTTTTTTAAAATGTATGAATACAGTGTTTCTTGTTACTAAAATTGATGACATGGTTCCTAAGAACAGATCTTCGTATGTCTTATAGTTTCAGACTTTCCCATACTGACCGTTCTTAATGTTACATCCTGTATATACACTGATATATTATTGTATAATGTATAAGTGGAATTGCATGTGTGCTGCAGACAACAAATACACCTTTTTCTATTTCTATTTCTAAACCGTAGATATGTTTCGAAGAGTTTTAAAAGCTTTATTATTAAAAATACCTACTCAAGAGGAAGAGGTTAAATCTTAATTAAAGTGAGAATTTATGATGGAACATCCACATCCCCCGAGATTCATTTCATCCCTCTTCATGCATGTGGTTTGTCAATATGATAAATTGACAACAATGTTGTGTGTTTGCTCAATATAATAATTAATGGGTCTCCAAAAGGCAATTTGAGCTCTATGATCTCCAATCTCCAAGGCATTCGTTATCTGGAAGTATATAAGTTATGGACCAAGTGAATTGAATAAAGCGCAAAATGAGGCGATAATCTTATCTTATGATAGGGGGCTGGAAATAACCCCAGTGGCACTTCAACCCTTGAGGATCTTTTGTGCCTACCCCATTTTAAACACAGGTCATCTCAGTGTGCAGTTTCCTCACGATGTTTTCCTTCACCGTTAGAGCAGTCGGTAAATGTACGTAAGTCTTCGAAAAATACGAAAAACTCATTTGTACATGGCACTGCACGGTTTCGAACCCGTCAGCATTATGCTGAGCTGGTGTACCCTTTTTGGCACTGTACCACACCGGATGTTCTGTGCTGCATGTATTAAACTTTGTAAACTTTGTATACTGTTGTGTTCTATATTCTGCTGTTTACAGTGCTAAATAGGAGGAGAAGGATATTGAGGAGCTCTTAGCCTAGTTGCGAGCACGGTCCGAAAGTGATCGTGCAGGGTAAGCGACGTTGGCGCGGTCGGTACCTGGATGGGTGACCGCTAGTGGCATAGCTCCTCCGTGCCTCGGAAAGCGCGTTAAGCAGTCGGTCACGGTTGTTGTCGTTCGACAGCAGTCGTTAAGCCATGTCAGAGGCCTACGGGCGGCCTGAACAACTCTGACAAATAGGTTGGCCACTAACCATACGATAAACGTTATCAATTTCAATTTTTTTGTAAATACCAAGGTAATTAAATAACGAAACGAACTACTGTGTGCGCTAGAGTTACTGTAACCTCTGTGTACTGCGCTGGGTTTTTCTTCAATAAAAGCGAGGCAGTTATCGTTTACAGCTTTCGGCGAGGGGCGCTGCGATCGGCTTCGGACATTACACTCTCGATAAACTGAGCGAATTTAAATCGACTTTTTATTGAGTCCAATTAATTCTTTTGACTTGACTAGAGTCACTGGCAATTCTGTTGTTAGACACGGTTTCGGATTGTTTTGAGGTCCTTATATAGATTCTGACGTCTACTAACTACCCACAACAATAACTCGCAGCCGACGTCCTGTCAGTCTACCCAGAGAGAAGCTACTACGTTTTAAGTCTACCCCATTGAATTATAATAAATTGTCACTGGTCTACCCGCGACCGCCCGCGCAGCGCTGCGTCAGTGCGTTCAGAACTAGCCGCTACAGTGCAGTTAGGCCTGGACTACATGATCCGGTTCGAGCGACGGTTTCGGTTCGCTCTATCCAATTACAAAGCGTTGATTTTAAGTGGCGGGAGGGCGGAACGCGTGTGATTGGTTGCGGCGAACTGAACCGGGGCTGGAACTGGACGCATATAGTCCAGCTCTTACAGTTACGCGCAGCGCAGCGCAAGTACGTTTACTTCCGCGCGCAGGAGCATAAGTGCCTGCGCGCCATCTTAGACGCCCCACGCTACGTGCGCAACACGACCATCGCCAGAGACTTGAAGATCGAGAGACTGGACAATTTCATCAAACGCCTCGCACCCAGCATGTTCGACCGCGCCGACAACTCCGCTCATCTCACACTTCGTGAGCTAGCGCCGCTGCACGCCCGCCCGCCCGATCGTCGGAGTAGAGCCCTGCCCAGGAAACTGCTGCCGGAGGAAGCCACAACTCACCGGAACTGACCACGCCTACGGCATTGACATGCCTACGGCACCCTAACGCCCCACCCGTAGTTACGGGTGGTGATAGACACCCCTGTAGAGGGCATCACGCCCTGGAACAGGCCCCCCACGCCCCCTAGGGGACGTGAGAAGATTTCGAGTCGTACGTTTACTAGACCTTAAGCATAGTATAAGATAAGAATAGTATAAGTACAATAATAGTATGGTATAAGAGTATAAGATGAACATTCAGTTACTGACAGCGAGACCCAAAAATTTCCTGTCAGAGTTTAGTCTTTCGAAGTAGTATTCGATCTTCCGTCTGGCAGTCGAACCCTGTCCATAAAATAGAGCCTCCAAACTTTCTTTAGTCCTTCCTCTAAGCTCCAAACAGACTGACGAACAGTTAACACGCATCAAAAACTATAACAGAACATTCTCGATAAAATAAAACAGACAGGCAAATATAACGCACCTCTTTTGGTCGGGGGTTAAAAAGGCTGTCCGTGGCATAGCCTGAAGTTGGCCGCAAGTCTAGAGCAGTAGACTTAATTAATGAAAATACTTCACTAATTTCCTTTGAGAACTTTTCCTTCTTTGTCTGGACTTGAAAGTGTTTTATTGAATATTAAATCAATAAGCTAGACTACGACTTAAAAGTGACGTGACTAAAGTCCAGAGCCGTTTGAAGGGAGCAATGCGCCCCATTGGGGGTTGCAAAGGGCGCTAGTTATGGCCTACATTTAGTTATGGTTTACATTTAGTTAAGTACATAGTAGCGAGTGCAAGTACAGGGGCGATAGTAGAATGGCGAGTGCCTGACCTGTCAAACAATATTTAGAACCACTGGCAAGGCAGCTTGAAAGCCAAGTTGAATCGCCACTGTACTTGACCAAAAGTAAACCGGTCTCTAAAGGGAACATAATTGAGAGCAAAGAAAAATTGAGGGGAACGGGTTAGAGAGAGTAGGTAGAGAAGGAGAATTCCCGGAAAGAGTGAGACAACTGAGGCAAAGTAGAGAAGGAATAGTCATCAACTACCGTTGCGGTTTTGATATGACAATAAGAAGGTTGTGTTTGCTAGGACGCCGGACTCCCATGCGAGAGGTCTGGGTTCGAAATCATGCAAAGTCTTGTTGGTATTGTACCAATGAGATTTTGATATTTTTCGAAAGACTACGTACATTACGACTGCTCTAACAGTGAAGGAAAACATTGTGAAGAAACCTGTACTCTAAGATAACCACAAACCAGTGTGTGAAATGGGGAAGGCAATGGCAAACTACCTCATTCAATCAGCCAAGAGTGCCGTTAAATTAATTTTCAGTTTTTAGTTAATTTTGTATAGGGACTGGCTGAAAATCAGCGCTGTGTGATTGATTACAAGCAAGTGTCTTCACAGAAGCATTAGCTGAGCAAGATGCCTAATGCCTAGTGTGTACTGTCAAGTAAACTGAATACTTATGTATATTTTTTGTGGAAATTTTCTTTCTTTCCTTCTAGATTATGCTTTCGAGCATCTTATATGCGACCCTTTTATTCCTTCACCTGCAAAAAACAAAGCAAGAGACACACTCCACTAATTTTGATCAAAACACCTTCCTGTTTTCCCATCCATCCCTTATTATTTGCAATTTCTTAAAAGGGTTGCGCGATCCGATTCGGACCAGGTGGCGAATCACTTGGGGTAAATTACCCGGGTACCTCTCAACAACCTCGGGAGTTGGGAGTTCGGAAATGGGAGTTACGTACCGTCGATTTATGGGATACAATTTAACTCTACGACTTGGAGAGAGATGGGCTCAAGTTTGTTTACAACTTATTTTATAACGAGTTGGAAGCCCTAGCTAGGGCGAGGTCGTTTCAGGGCAACTTCCATCCACAGCCGTAAAAAATAAAAATAAAAAGTGACCATCGTCAAAAATGTAAATAAAAGGTCGGCCTCTCCAACAATAAAAGGAGTTTCTTCCGCGCTTTTGTGGCATTCACGTCAGCTTTGTTTCGTTTTGTCTTGCAAATTGTTTTACAGTAGTGCTTTTCTGGAAAGAATGGTGTTTCTTGCTCGAAAAACTTCGACAAGATGTGAATAATGTGTGGGACAGTGAAGTAAAGTCAAATAAGACGCTGCAGCCCGATCCGTACTTGACTGGATTTTGAAGAGCCATACTGCGTCCGGGACGCCTTCTTTGGTTCGAATGGTGCAGAAGCGTGGAAGATTCTCCCAGATAGCATTGAAATGTGTCACACCAGCATTTTAATGAAGACTTGAAAGAGTTGTTTACATCAGACATGGCTGTAGGGGCTCAGTTCCCTTTACCTTAAAAAAATAAACAAAAAAACAATCCAACAATAAAAAAAGACAGCAACGCATTAGAGACGTGTCCAATGTTTTTGTTTATAAGTGACGGTTACCATTTACCGTCAGGTGGACCGTCTACCCAACCAGATATAAATAAAATAATACCTATATTACCATACATCGATTTCCAGTGATCCTCGATTCAATAAAAACCGATAAGGGGAGCAATTTCTTTTTATTTCACCGTATTACTGCCTGATTTTGGCACCAATACCCGGCAAAAGCATTATTATTGGCAAACCTATCGCATAAATCCTTAACACTGCGCTTTTTACGGTTTTTACTGCTGTTCAGTCGTAAATACGATAAAATTTAAATAGATCCAGTTTTGGGGATTATTGTTTCAAAGTTTTGTGGTTCTAACTTCTATAATAATGTTAAATATTTTTAGATAAAGATACGATATACTTTGACCTATTATATCGCGGAACTATTTTTTTCACAGGGAACTCCAAAACACAGACAATAAAAGTATCAATGGTGCTTGACAGGGTTTTCACGTTACACCATTTTTATGAAAATCGAGCGTGGCAAATAAACTTTCAAAATTTTTCGTCAAGTGTGTATTTTTTTTCTAAACGATCACTATGGTCTGTTGTTACCCGCCACGATATAAGGAAGAGTCACAAATAGACCAACGAGATATCGTCAACTAAAAATATACACACTCCTTGCACCGTGTGACTGGCCGGACGCCCATAGAGCAGTGACAGTTAAAAATACCAACAGACGGGTCGATGACTTTTGACCTGTTAACCAACAAAATATATAAAATAAAAATAAAAATAACAAGACCCAAAGACCGACAATGGACAGAAACGACAGTTTTTTAAAAGAGGAGGTCAGCAGCTTCGTATCCAGTCTTCAAAGGTTGTTGCCGAGGAAGAAGGAAATCATAGTGATCGAACCCCTGAAACAGAAACTGACAAGACTGAGTAGCGTCCATGCCGAGGCCAAGAATGTATTTCCGAAGTGTTTTATCGGAGCGAAACTCGTTATCTTGCGGGAGATCATGGACAAAGTTAAGCTTGTCCAAAACTACAATTTCGGGAGGTCTAAAGAATCGTACAAATGCTACTCGCACGTCCTGGACAAAGAGTTGGAGGCTAAGCGAGCTGACGACGGCCTGCTCATCGACTCGACCGGCTCAGCCACCGCCACTTACACCGAGATCATAGACGGAGTGTATGAGATGCGACTCACATCCAAAATCAGAGACCTGGTGTCCTCAGAGACCGAGATCTCGTTCGAGAAGGAGAACGAGAGATCCATCGGCTCCCTCACGCTTTCCATGAAGGACGTCGACCCCAATACTTTAAAAATGGTAACACAGTACATGTACGGAGTCATCCCGGAGTTTTCTTTCGGTACAGAGCTCAGTTTCAAGCCATTGTCCTACCCCCCGAAGCCAGATCTTTCGTTCAGCGCGAGATACGAGCGTCCCTCGTTCGTGTTATCGTCGACGATAAGCAGGGCTGGTTTCCAGGTATGCTTGTTCAAGCAGTTCGCTTCAGATTTGCGAATAGCGACCATTGTGAACGAAGGCACCCGGAGTGCGCCGGCGACGATCGGGCTCGCGCTTCACAAGAACTACCAGAACGGTTCAGAGTTGAAAATTTTTGTTGATTCACAGAAGTGTGGGGGTTTCACGTTTCAGAAGGATGTTTTATTCTATGAGCCTCATAACGAGGTGCGCGTCTTGCGTCTAGTTTGTAGCACTGTGATCGACAGACAGAGACGAGTGCGCCTCGGTTTCGGATTCAACCTGGATTTCTGACTTATACAGGTATGTATACAACTGTCGGTTCCCCGCCTCTCCCAGACTCCCGAACAAATTGCTGGTAACGAAGAAGTGAAGTGGAACGCCGGAACGCTCACTTTTTGTATAAATATATGTTTGTATATAAGTATTTAAACACATTATGAAGTATACATAGGTTTTAGTTATCGTTTTATCTTGTTAATATCCCATCTGTTTAGAAGTGTGATTAAAAATTTATCGATTACCTTTGTTTCTTTACTTTACTGCTGTCTCTTTAGCGTTCAACAAAACTTCTGCTTTTCTAGCTAAAGAAGAAAAGAAGGGAATGCGTATGCTATTTCCACGCACGGGTTCCGTCTAGAATGACCAAATAAAGTGTTTATAAATATTAAGGTTGCAGGATCTGAATCTAAGATAGATAATGCGAAGACCTAATTATAATTAATAGATATCAATTATAAATAACCGATAGGTACTTTTTATACTCCAATGCTTTCAGGAAATAAACTACAGAAGTTATCTGTCTTTTAAGTCGTGTTCCCTATTGTTGAGGGTCGTGATCATTCTAAGGATTAATCACATAAAACGACTGTCTTGGCAGATTTAATGGTTGCCATTGCCTTCCCCATTTTACACACTGGTTATCTCAGTATGCAGGTTTCCTCGCGATGTTTTCCTTTACCGTCAAAGAAGAACAGAAGTTATAAATTAATCTTAACAGAAACACATAATATTCTGCCATTTGAAAAGATTTTCTACATAACTTACTATTTCGTGGAACATAAACATTTTAATGGTTTTATTTCAAAGAGAAATCTGTTTAGCCTCTAGTGAACTTGAAATTAAATTCAAAAGGTTTCCACGTGTCGCTGGGGTTTTCAAATTCAACGAATCCTTAGAAATATAAATTCAAAGGGATTTCATATTCAACGAATCCCTAGAAGAATATAACTGGAGTTTTAAGTAGTTGACAACAGAGGATAGATGTTAGTTTCCGGGAACTTTGAGGGTTGTTATCTCTTATGGGAAAAAATAAACACGACAAATTGTTCTTGTTATAAAACATTTTGCTAAAGAGGTGCTCTAAACCATCCAAAGCAGGCATGTCAAACTGAAGGGCCGCACGAAGGTTAGGACTAGTTTGTTACAAAAGAGTGTATTTGTTATGGCACCGAAGTTATATAATAAGGTACCGAAATCCATACGAGAGTCTAACTGTTTAAACTCATTTAAGCGCGAGCTGAACAAACTGTTAGTTGACAAGACATATTATTCTGTAAATGATTTTTTAAGTGACCAAGATATTTATTCAGTGATTGCCCCTTTTTTATTACCCTTATGTCCATAATCAGTGTTTAGTGAATTAATCATCTACTAGTCAACTGTTTAATTTAATTTTACTAATTTATAGGTATATTATTGACATTTGAAAATTCATTAACAAATTATTCAAAATATTTGTGTGTCAAACGACGGAGCATAGTGATACCTACTCATTTAAACTGTATACTAATATTTACTTACTATTACCTATGTTCACGAATAAATGATTGATTGAATAAATTGTTAGGTAATAAATAGTATTAACCAAATATATTGTAATACAGGAGGGAAAAGGGAGTCAGGCAAAAATCCCGATTCTTTAACAAGATAATGTACAACATACGTGGTATTTGAAAAAAAAAAAGAATTTTCAATTAGGTATTTTCTTACATTCTAATTAATTGCGGATTTAACCTTAATCTGTTGCTAATCTCTTTAATGTCCAATTAACTTCAGAGGTTGCCTGGAAGAGATCGCCTTAAGCGATAAGGCCGCCTTTGTACATATCGTGCTACTATTCCTGTAGTTTTTACTTTTCCTTTATTTGTGTACAACAAAGTGTTTCTATCTATCTATCTTAATGGATTGACTTGTTAAGTATTTACAATTAGTTTTTGGGAAGTAGACTAATTATTTTAGGCATGCAGTCATTTTGGGAAAGTGGTTATTATGAACTTAAACGCTTATGTAGAGTCAGAAGTATAAGAATTCAAATTTTTTATGTTACTTATATTTATATATTTTATGGTATTGATATTTTCAATGTCTGAAAGGGAATATTAATGGAGAAATTGGTTTTAACCTGTAGTTTTAAAACCAATTTCGCCATTAATATTCCCTTTCAGACATTGAAAATGTCAATACCATAAAATATATAAATATAAGTGATAGAAATCTTCCGTGTTACACTAACACACATTTGTTGAACCGCGGGCCGCAGAGAAATGCTAATGTTGCGGGCAGCGAGTTGCCCTGCCTGATCTAAAGTATACGGATAAATAACTGCGAGTATTTAGTATATTATTTCTTATCTGTGCAGGAAGTTTGTTAATAAGAGGGTAGCTTGTAGATTCGCTTCTGTTTAATGTAGTTTTAAACAAGAAGTAGTGTTCTCTGGGGCAAATTCCAACCGAGAGTTACGAGTATATTATATTTATGTTAAAACTAGTCAAAACTAGACTAAACTTAGAGTGTTAGTTGAAGCCCGTGATCCAGTTATATCAACATTCTCATTAAGTATATTCAAAGTCGTATTGTAATGAATCATTAGCATTATAATTAGAATAATAATATGTTGATACTAAACAACATTTTGATGAGCATCTTATCTTATGATATACCGGGAATAACCCAAGCGACACTTCGACCCTTGAGGATCTTTTGTGTCTATCCCATTTTACACACTGGTTTGCTCACTATGTTTTCCTTCCCCGTTAGAGCAGTCGGTAAATATACGTAAGTCTTAATAAATCCGAAAAACTTGATACATGACACTGCACGGTTTCGAACCCGGACCGCATGGGAGTCCGGTGTCCTAGCCACTGTGCCGACGCTCTTTTTTGTTGAGCATAATCCAAGACCTTTTAAAACAATATTTCAAAACTAATTTACTTCGAAAGTCCATAAACATGCATCCTCATGATGTTTTCCTCCATCGTCTTTGAAACAAACAAAAGAAAGACTTATCATTACCTACTTTAGTTTTTCATTTAGAAAAACTTTAATATTTATATTAATTACAATATGATAATAAAAAAACTAATTAGTAAAATGTCATACTATAACTAGGCAAAAATTATACAATATAACTTCAGTCAAACAGCCCCCCGCGAAGTGCCCCCTGGCCGAAAGTACCCAGAATACTCGCGGCGTTCCCTCGCTGAATGGCGAGGGAGATGCGCTGTACCAAAAAGTGGCCGGCACGCGGATCACCTCCTCTCTCCTTAATTCGCCTCCCCACAGCGCGAATCAGATCCTTGGCCTCGGAGCCCCATGGTCCCGCGGTTTCAACTGCCATGCCATATTTATATTTATATAAGATTTATAATATACCACTATAATAATATGTCAATCGGGTCCTATAAGCAAGTTACTGGGGTTATTCGCCGCTTGACCACTTAAAAGTGCATCAAATCCCCACTTTGGCTGCCCTAGTATTCCACTACCTTACCCCTATTTGGCAAATAACCCCATATTCGCGGGGCTGCATTCATATTACACGGCATATGACAGTACTAAGCTTGCTCTCAAAGTCTCAGCGCTTCATATGTGGCATTAGTAATGCAGCTAGCGGAAACTGACGGCGGGAATCTTAGAAAATATTCTAGAATATTGTACGGAGAAAATTTCATGAAAATTGTCTGTCTTTTGTGTTTCGTAAGGCGACGCATTTTTAAATCTAGGTGCTGTGCAGGGAACAGCTTTGTCAAGTTATTTTGATAGTGTTAGTCAGGACCGTTTCCCTCCTACCCGGAGGGAAATGTTTCTGAAAAGCGAAATTTTCCGACATACTCGTATACGTCATTAGCAGCCCATTAATGTCCCCACTGTTGGGGCACATGCCTCCTTTTGCACATGGGGGGTATGGGCCATGATCCACCGAGCGGGCCCAGTGCTGATTGGGGGATTTCACATACCTTCGGAAACTTTTCGTTTCCTCAAACATGCAGGTTTCCTCCCGATGTTTTTCTTCACCGACTTACGTACATTTACCGACTAAATGTACGTAAGTATTCGAAAAAATCCGAAAAACTCATTGGTACAGTGGGCCTCTAGCTAAAGTATACCATCTGTCAAAATTCTATAATTCAAATTTGAAGTTTATGATGAATGTATTAAGGTTCATTTCAGATTGCAGAAATTTGACAGATGGTATACATTAGCTAGTAGCCGACAGTACATGGCATTGCATGGTTTCGAACCCGGACCTCCCTCATGGCCTAGCCACTATTTTATTTCTATTCTCTGACGGTGTACAAGACTGTACCTAACTATTATGTTTTATTTTAAATATTTGACAGACACTTATAATTAAAACTTTTGATTTTATAGTTTGAATTTATATTATTGTTAGAGTATATTTAATACTGTTGTTAATGACGTATTTTGTAACGGTTTCAGTTACTATAAGATAAATAAATACAATACAATACAAGACAACCGACGTTACATATACGTACTTATTAGAAAACAGGGAAACTGGTTTCAATATTTGAATTGTCACAATATTATTTTATTTTCATCTGTCTTTGCTAAAACTAAATGCGAACGCAAATGATCATTCAATTCAACTCTAATTAAAACAGTGGTTTATTACTACCTGAAAATTTATCAACAGCCTTGTTATTGCAGCAGGCTATGACTTAGCCCTGCACAACCTACCTATTTGCATAAAATTAAAATAAATACTATTCCTGTACAGTATTTGAACCGTTATGTGTGTGTGTAAATATCTAAATACTAATTGTATAAGTTTTAAAAGGCATAGCCTCGTAAACGTAGGTACTTTATGTTTTGGTATACCATGACTGTGTAGTACTACTAATTATTATGTGTGTGTGTAAATATCTAAATACTAATTGTATAAGTTTTAAAAGGTATAGCCTTGTAAACGTAGGTACTTTATGTTTTGGTATACCATGACTGTGTAGTACTACTAATTATTATGTGTGTGTGTAAATATCTAAATTGTATGTGTGTAAATATCTAAATACTAATTGTATAAGTTTTAAAAGGTATAGCCTCGTAAACGTAGGTACTTTATGTTTTGGTATACCATGACTGTGTAGTACTACTAATTATTATGTGTGTGTGTAAATATCTAAATACTAATTGTATAAGTTTTAAAAGGTATAGCCTTGTAAACGTAGGTACTTTATGTTTTGGTATACCATGACTGTGTAGTACTACTAATTATTATGTGTGTGTGTAAATATCTAAATTGTATGTGTGTAAATATCTAAATACTAATTGTATAAGTTTTAAAAGGTATAGCCTCGTAAACGTAGGTACTTTATGTTTTGGTATACCATGACTGTGTAGTACTACTAATTATGTGTTTTATGTTAAATAAAATAAACTTTCAAAAACAATCAAATCAATTTGACTTAGCCCGAATTGCGGGTTCGAGTCCTGCAAAAATATTTTTGTTTCACTTGTTTCTGTCCTCTCATCAGCCTATTAATGTCCCACTGTTGGGACAGGCTACGACCCAGTGCTGATTTCATACACCTTCGGAAACTTTCTTCCTTAGACATAGGTTTCCTCACGATGTTTTCCTTCGCCGTTAAAGCAGTCGAGAAATGCACGTAAGTCTTAGAAAAAATCCGGTTCACATCGTTATAATTATATTATTATCATGCATGGCATTGCTTGGTTTATTTTTTGATTCAGTTGGGGTATATTTGTAACAAACATATCGTTGCGAAAAAATTTGTTATTTGCAAGTCTGGTCACACTATTTTTTTACTTTCAGTAGACGAACACACAGTGGAACAAAGCATACAGAACTATAGACAAAACATTTCTTCCTCGCAAAAAATATCGGGAACTTTCCTAAAATATTCATATCCATGCCCTTCCGCCCGTTTTCCCGCCAAATTCACTATCTACCCGGAAACTAACCACTCATAACCAACCCTAAATAGTCCATAAAGTTTCGTTTACAAAAAAGGGGGTAGGAAACAAATTCGTTTGGCCTCGAGGACCCTGAAGTATAAGTACTTACAAAAACTCAACAAAGGATAACGAAATGTAAACGCAAAGGTATTTACGCATATATTTTTTGCGCTAAAGAGCGCACTGCAACGATTTTGAACCGGAATTGGACCTAACCCATAGAAATATTTTATAAGAAAATCCCTTAAAAATCACTATTTTTTAGGATTCCTTACCTAAACGTACGTACTATAGTCTATTCGAGTTAAGAAAATAGTGAGTCATCGCTGTCGTCCGGCCTAGCCACGCCCCCTGACCAATCACGGAGCAGCAAATTAGAAAGCCAAGTTCACATTGACCAGTTCAAGACAGACCCTCGTACGAAACGGCCGTGTCCTTTATGAATTACAGTAAATTTTAAAATGAACACCTCACCTATTCGTAAAAATAAAAGTGGATCGATAATTCATAGCGGAGAAAACGAGTAATTTAAATTGTTTGAATTTTTATTCGACTGTGACTAGACCTGCAGTTGCACTGATGACTCATTATTTTCTTAACCCGAATGGACTATAACATAAAAAGGAATCCTTATGGTGAGACTTTGGTATCCGTCCGTCCGTTACAGATGCTTTCTCAGGAACAACTACCGCTATCAAATTGAAGCATAATTGCAAAGTTACTACAGAACTTGCTTGCCCGCATATTTTCATAAATAAATGGGAAATAAATGAGGTTTGAAATGGGAGGTCGAGATCTGAAAGTGGGGCAACCATGTAGTGTAGGTATCATAAATATGAAAGTGCTTTATTTGAACATTACCTCTGTCCGAAGGTTTCCTGGAAGAGATCGCTATTAGCGATAAGGCCGCCTAAATTGTACTTCACTATTTCCGATGCCAAGTAAAAAACGTACAGTTGTTTCCGATAAACTGCGATAATCATAATTTCAACACCAGAAACAAAAACAAACTTGCAGTCCCACGCTTTAGACTTAATAAAGTAAACACATCATTCATGGGTCACTGTGTGCGATTTTATAAGATAAGATAATAAGATACCTGATACTGTAATAAATATGACAGAGGAAACATTTAAGACCCACATAAGACGGACCTTCTGAAAAAAGGGTTATTATAAAATAAATGACTACTTAAATGATAAAGAGGCTTGGACCTAAATTCAGCTCCAGATTTTTATTATTTTTATTGAGTACTAAACCCGCATTTGACCTCGATCTCGCCTGATGGTAAGCGACGATGAGGTCGCCGATGGTGCATGCGGGTCCAGTAAATGCCTATTCACTCTGGCCTTGAAGATCCCAAGGTTGTAGGTTTCGGGAAATACAGACGCCGGCAGGCTGTTCCATTCCTTAGCCGTTCGCATAATGTACGAAGAAGCAAATAGGAACTTCCTTTTCTATCTTTTGTTTGTTGTTTTCTATTGTGTTTTCTATTCTATGTATTTTATTTTGCCTTAGTTTGCCTTAGTTTTTCACATACCAAATTGTGACAGTGAAGTCCCATATTTGCCTCACCACATGAATATTGAGGTAAAAAGGGGGCAATCATCCCCTTACGTGCAACTCCGCACAGTGGGCAGCGTGCCAAAAGCTCCGGACGTAAAATAAGCTCCAGAAAAGCGTCAAAAATTACGGACATACGCGGAGCTGACAGAAATGGATGCTTTTAGAGGAAAATAAAGGTTTTTTGTTGAGTAATATTTTTAAGCGTTTTAACAAATTTAAAAAAATACCGGGTCTTTTCTGTTTAAAAGTTGAACGCCAATATAAATCTGTTAATTTCCTGTGTGATTTATTTCTGTATTTCTCTCAATTTCAATTTTGCCAACTTCGTTGAATGAGATAGAGGCTTATTTTCAGTTCGGAAACCTGTTGGAAAGTTTTTTTAAATGGTGGTCATATACAACTTATTAACAATATTAGCTCTGTTATCTGTATCTTTTCAAAATTAGTTTGCTAATTAAATAATAGGTTATATACATGTATTATTTTTTGGTTTTAGTACCGTAAAAAATATCATTTATAAATACAAATATTTCATATAAAAATAAAAATTTAAAACTGCAATCAAATCGGGCGATTTAAAGGGGCATATTTTATCGGGCGGCACAAGCCCTGTCAGTATTATGCTTTAAGACATGTAATTAGTTTTATTTAAATAAAAAAATAAAATTAAAAAAAAACTCAATTTTGGCGCGCTTTCTGTGACGTCAGCGTCCACAACGACATGACAGTATAGAGCGTTTAACCAAAGCAAATTACTTGTTTGTTGACAACCCAACATGGACGCTGACGTCACGTTTCGATCTAACCAATAGCGTTGCGTTTTGCTATTTTGAATTTCTCTCCATTTTTTCCCACTTTTATTCATTTAAATTCTTAATTCAATAGCGATTAAATAAAATAAAACATGGTTAAGGTACAATTCTGTAAAATAAAGATTACAAAAATAAAATACTTGTCCTATATTTGAATCACATGCATATTCCATATTGACTAATTAAATTAGACTTAAAGCCTTATTAAAATTGTTGTTGAATAAACAATGTTTTAGAATAGAAAACAAACTGTTATGTCATATGTATAATTCTCTACTATTTTACTACTTTTGTCCAACGATTCGGCAAAACAAGGTCTGTTCATACAAACAAATAACCAAAAAAGTTTTCCAAATTGGAGGTTCCTCAACTGAGAGCACTCTCAACTCTGCACGCACAGTGGGCAAAACGCCAGCTTATCCGGACATAATAAATGATACCCGGAATAGAATTTATTAACGTACGTATTTTAATGCGTTGCCCTAACATCTGGGATACGAGGCTGTGTACCTGAAACAAGTAAGGAATTAAATTTAACATTGTATTAACAGATAAGCCCTTTTGTCCGTTCATAGGAAGGGACGATATGTTTAAAGATAAGGACGTGAATTTGTGAAGATCTCGTTAATGGGATTTTATATTGCCATTTTTATAAAAATTTATAATATTGCTAGAAAGGTAGGTTTAAAGTTAGAGTTAGATCGGCTTTTATTAGACAAATTTCACTTTTTGAATTCCGAACATATGTACTTATAAGTAAATATTTGCTTTTTTAAAATGAAAGAAATACTTCACATTGTAACCACCTTTACCTTTTATAAATACCATACATAAAAGTAAGTATAGAAAGAAAAGCACACCCAAATGACCACATTACTTAGCGGTAAGAAACGGTCTTAATGACCGCCACTTAAAACGTATCGCCATCGTAACGCAGTTTATTTACCATTTTGTGCCATTTGCCTAGACAATACGCGTCGTTACACTAACGAGTGCCTTTTTAATTAATGGGAAAAACGTCAATATTGGACGTATCTTTTTTGGAGATAGGCATTTTAAAGTAGACCACTGTGCAGTGTAAATAAAAATCCAGCCTTTTTCTAGACTTTTTTTTAACTAAATTGCAAAATAGTAATAATTACATGATTTAGGATATTTTACCAAAGATAAAATAATGTACTAATTATATATTGACTCATCTCTCTCTTGTACTCATCTTGAGATATTTCTTACATATTTTTGTTATATGGTCTATTAATAAAGGATTTTCTATTTCTATAGAGTCTTTTTAAACATGGCATATTATACCAACACGACGCGAACCCGACACGAACTCAACTCAGAGCAAAGCATTGAAATGTGAGCTTTATATCGTATTACATACAGTAGGTTTTCAAAATTCAAAAGTAGAAGGTAGTTGTCGCTGAGTTGTCAACGCGTCCACTCGTCGACAACTACTTCCCTTAAATTTTGAAAACCTACTGTATGTAATACGATGTAAAGTTCACAGCTCGGCCTTCGGCCTCGCCATGGCTATGTTAAAATTCCTAGCTCTACATCATTTTCATGTATTTTTTGGCCGCCATCTTTAATTTATTTTTCTCTTGTAATGTCTCAGAATTGCCTACAACTTTAGTTCGAGAAGATCCTATCTAACCATTATAGTTTCGGCGGGCTTACAATACTTCCAGTTTCATATTGTGAAATTTTAGTTCACTAACTTTTTCCTGGTCATCACCAGATCCTTAAGGCTTCAGATGTCGGAAACGCACCATGAACCTGAACATTTGAGCTCAAATTCGAATAATCTACCTATTACCGTTCCAGAGATCTTATCTGACATCAAAGATACTCCAAGATTTTGGAAACCACTGGTCCAATTTTTATCAGGCCTAGCCAAGAACATTTTCGAGAAAATTCTCTTATTACAAAAAAAACCCAGGTCTAAATTGGATCATCCGTTGTCAAGTTATGATGCCACAGAGAAACGTGTCAAACTTATAACACCCTCGATCGGACGGGGGTTAAAAAAGAACATAGATAGATATAAATAGATAGAAACACTAACAACAACATAACGAATCAACTTGCTATACTTTTAAAAAAGAACATAGATAGATATAAATAGATAGAAACACTAACAACAACATAACGAATCAACTTGCTATACTTTTAAAAAAGAACATAGATAGATAGAAATAGATAGAAACACTAACAACAACATAACGAATCAACTTGCTATACTTTTAAAAAAGAACATAGCTAGATAGAAATAGATAGAAACACTAACAACAACATAACGAATCAACTTGCTATACTTTTAAAAAAGAACATAGCTAGATAGAAATAGATAGAAACACTAACAACAACATAACGAATCAACTTGCTATACTTTTGTTTTCGTAACCTTCTAATTAAATTATGAAAGAAAAGAGCAAACATTATTTCTTAATACAAACAAAATGACTTCCAAAACTAATCCAACCACCATCAAAACCCCACAATTATTTGCCAAGAAAAACGAAGTGAAATAAAAGATAAAGAAAGTGGAAATAACAAAATAAACATAAAAACTTGGGAAGTTTGTCTGTCGCGGCAAATAAGGGGAACTGAGGCTCTAGCATACACAAATTAAACCCCGAGAAGGAATATAAAAACCCTCGTCGTAATGCGGGTATTTGTAAAGTTTGGGTATATATCTTTGTCTCTACCAACCATCAATAACACTAAATTAGAAATTTATTAAAAACTAATTGTTTTCACTTGAACAACAAGCTATAGAATCCCGTTCGATACATAAGTAAAAAAACTAAGTAATTCCAAAATACTAAATAACAAAATATACACGTATTTTAAAGGTTGAAATTGCAGGTGAGGGCAAACAGAAGTTACCTAATATTTTTTTTGATTGTAAAACAAGCCTCATCCACCATGCCGTTTCAAAGGAGAAGATAAAGAACAGACATACATGCATACATACATTCACAAGAAAAACATTGCCCTCCTTCTGGGGCACCAAGGTAATTATACCTTCATCAGGGTAATTATCTTATCTTATGACAGGGGGCCAGGGATAACCGCAGCGGATTCGACCCTATTCCTATTCCTTAAAGATGCTTTGCATCAAGGACGCTATACAGCTTACAGGAAGGAGCCTATAGTCCTCTGGTTTCGGGTAGGCTACCCCCAGAAGACTCATACGCCCTCCAGCCAGCGAGTCACATTCGCACAGCAAGTGTTCCATTGACTCAACGGTGTCACCACTGGCTCTACAGGTGGCATTGTCTGCCAGTCTCATCTTGTATAGGAGGCTCTTAGTGCCAAAATGGCCTGTGAACGCCCCTACAATGAGGCGGGTGAGACTCCTGCTATAGTTGTAAATTTTCCTGTACCCAGCCGTGCCACCTCGCTTGACATTAGTTTTCCGTCTTGTCGAAAATCGAGACCAAGCTTTCTACGTAATAAGCCCTCTGTACGCCATACAGGAAAAGTTTTAGTATTTTTTGTGGTCAAAGTTTGTCAAGCTGCAGACCGCTGCGTAAAAACTGGATCGTGTACGGGTAACTTTGGGTAAACCCAGAAAAAATATGCCTATGTGTAGGCAACTTCTTGGTTAGACGCGGTGAAGGCCGGCGGAATAGAGCCCTCACTGAGTGGAGCCAAGGTCGGGAAAGAGGAGTAGCTCGTCCAGCAGACAGATGGGCGGATCGGACACCTGGATGCGACTAGCACAAGAAAAGGGTAGCACAAAAGAGAGGAGGCTTATACCCTGTTGTGGGACGACATGGGCTGATGATGATGATGTGTAGACAATTATAAAATTTTCAAGTATGGACAACAACAAAGCCAGTTTTATTGTACTTCTCATTCTTTTGAACGTCGTCATCGCAGTTATTCGTTGCGAGAATGATGACTTCTGCAGATCATCTCATTGTTATCTCTGGTGCGTCTTGGAGTGGCTCAACAACCGATCCTGGAATTGCACTCGCGACCGCATATGCTGCATTTTGTCACCATTGACAGCCTAGGTATCTCTCAATACGGTTTCCAATGAGTTGTTTGTATTTTTCGAAGACTTACGTACATTTACCGACTGCTCTAACGGTGAAGGAAAACATGGTGAGGAAACCTGCACACTGAGATGACCAGTGTGTAAAATGGTGTAGGCACAAAAGATCCTCAAGAGTCGAAGTGCCGCTGGAGTTATTCCCGGCCCCCTATCATAAGATAAGATCTCTAAAGGCCCGGGTTTGCCTCCTTCTCTTACATCTTCTACTTCAGCATTCACCTTTAATTTTTTGAACATAGACAGTTACTAGCTCAGTGATGTAATTTGAAAGCTTTGCTTCAGAATTCACAGATCACGCTAGCAATCGATTAAAGCTTTCTACGACACCCCACTTGCCGCAATTTCCCTACTTCCAGATTTCGACCCCGCATTTCAGACCACATTATCTATAATAGTAAAATTATTTCTTTTACCCGAGATAGATGAGGGCAAGCATGTCCTACAACTGTGCTATTAATTGATAGTATTAGTTACTGAGAAAAACAACCGTTACGTACGGCCAGACGGATGGACAACGTAGCGCACGAGGTTCCTTTTTTACCGTTTAAGTACGAAACCCTAAAGACATAACAATGGTTCAGTCTATCCATTTAAAACACAATAACACTAAGTAACAAGATTTTCCATGACATTCGCTCTGAGTATTTTCAGGGGTCTGGATGGAAAAAGTTGAGCCCCCGTGATTTACAGTGGTTATAAAGTGACGGATATTTTCACCGTACTTAATTTATGAGCTGGTGTTACCGGCTGCCTTATTTTAAACAGCAATGTATAGGTACTTTATTGTCTTTTAAAATTTACGTATGAATAAATAATTTGTTATATATTTTTGTGAAGTAATAGTAGGTATAAGAGTAGGTACAAGTTGAATATAAATTATAGTGATCACCCGCTTTGTATATTTATTAATTTTCAACCATTTGGAACATATTAGAGCACTGCGGTTACGTCAACACAATATGATACGTATTACACAAGCGTTACATTGAAATTTTTGCTTGGCTTAGCGTGCTAATAATATGTCATTACATCCAATAACATCATAATAAGACGAAAAAAATAATGAATTATAACATAATTATAACTTATAGCTGCTGTAAATGGGCATTGTCAGAAAATAATAATAATAAAATTAATAATAATTACAGTAATTAGCTGCTGTATAGAGGCATTGTCAAAACATAAAAATATATGTCAAAGACTGTTATTATATTTTGTAGCTTATGGAACAACCAGAACAAATTATACATTATTCTTTTCAGGTACCTATTTAATTATTAAACCTGTAAAAAAAATAGCTGTCGGCGAGCAATCATAGTCGTGTTTCTCCTATTTGAACTTATTATTTTATACTTAGTTTTATTTTTTAATAGCATAAACTTTAGCAAATATTTTTTGTATTTAAGCTTTAGACCGGAAGCTGCTCGTAATTAGCCGTTGCTTATATCACAAACGGGCACATGCGTTACAACAGCTGTAATTACGCGACAGTTGCATAAACTACTATGTTCTCAAACATGCAGGTTTCCTCTTAGTATTTTTCTTCATCTTCATCATCATCAGCCTATTATGTCCCTACTGTTGGGGCACAGGCCTCCCCTTGCTCAAGGGGGTACGGGCCATGATCCACCGAGCGGGCCCAGTGGAGTGCGGTGGATTTCGCACGTCGGAAACTTTTAATTTCCTCAGACGTGCAGGTTTCCTCACGATGTTTTCCTTCACCGTTAGAGTAGTCGGTAAATGTACGTGTGTGTGGTATTTTTCTTCATCGTTAGTAAATAGGATAGTATAGGATTATTGGCTGAATATAAAATACATAGAGCGTCGGTGGCATCGTGGCTGGGACGTCGGACTCCCATGCGGGAGGTCCGGGTTCGAAACCATGCAGTGCCATGTACCAATGAGTTTTTCGTATTTTTCGAAGACTTACGTACATTTACCGACTGCTCTAACGGTGAAGGAAAACATCGTAAGGAAACCTGCACACTGAGATGACCAGTGTGTAAAATGGAGTAGGCACAAAAGATCCTCATGGGTCGTAGTGCCGCTGGGGTTATTACCGGCCCCATAATTATCATAAGATAAGATAAAATACGCTGATAGCACAACTGGAACTCATGTCACAATAGCTGTATTTACGCGACAGTTGCATAAACAACTGTTCTCAAACATGCAGGTTTCCTCACAGTATTTTTCTTCATCGTTAGTAAATAGGATAGTATAGGATTATTGGCTGAATATAAAATACATAGGTCACATGCCGTGGAGGAATCTATTAAGCGCCGTCCCCACAATAACTACCAGGGGAACATGAAAGTGTAATGGCTTCAGTAATTGCTTTTAGGTTCTGAGACGCTTGTGGTCGACAAGCGACAGTGTATTATGGGCTTGTTTACTACACAGGATTTATAATGAACTCCTTTGACATTATACGGCATCGTGTAGATGTGTCTTAAGTCTGTACCTGTATCATGGGGCAGTTGCGATTCTGGAGTTTTCAGTCCCCTGGCACCGGTTAGAATCGGAAACTGTTGTAAACTGATACATTTCCTATCTCTCTTGCATGTATAAATTTCAATATTGCTATCTCGCTCAATAAGATGACGTATCAGGAGAAATTTGAAAGACCGCAAATACCTACCGATCGGAACTAAATCGCATGGTAATCAAATTAAATACCTTTTTATAAACATTTATATCTGTCCTAATGCATTTATTATTTAAACTTGTATAAATATTTAAAATTAATTAGGAATATTATTATTACGAAATACACAGTCAGTCGTATGAGCGTCGGTGGCCTAGTGACTAAGGACGCTGGACTCCCATGCGGGAGGTCCGGGTTCGAAACCATGCAACACCATGTACCTATTAGTTTTTTGGATTTTTTCGAAGACTAACGTACATTTACCGACTGCTCTAACGGTGAAGGAAAACATCGTGAGGCTTCCTAAGGCGTATGAAATGCACCAATTAGCACTGGGCCCGCTCGGTGGATCATGGCCCGTACTCCTATGTGCAAGGGAGGCCTATGCCCCAATAGTGGGGACAATTAATATAGGCTGATGATGATGATACAGTCAGCGTCTGAATTGTTCCTTCCAAAGTAAAAGATGACTTTAAGACAGACACTACTGCGCAATCGGTAAACAGAGATGCAGCTGTTTAAAATTTTGATCGCAACAGAATCGTAATCGAGATGTTGTTTGCAGATATATAAGTAGTATTAATAGATTATATCTATTTGGCGCCAGACTTTACAGAGAAAGGTAAATAAAGAAATAGGTTTAATTTGCGCATTGGAATTGCACGACCTAATTCCAGCATCTCCATTCCGCCTTCGGACTACCAGGCGCGGGGAGGGGTTCCATCCTTATGTTGTTGATATCCCATCTGTTCGTACGAAGCGATTTGCTTCTTCATTCATTATGCGAACGGCTAAGGAATGAAACAGCCTGCCGGCGTCTGTATTTCCCGAAACCCACAACCTTGGGATCTTCAAGGCCAGAGCGAATAGGCATTTACTGGACCCGCATGCTCCATCGTCGACCTCATCGTCGCTTACCATCTGAGGGTTTATTTGTACATAAAAATAATAAAAAATAGGTTAGGTAGAAATCATTGGTAGAGCTTTCAGGCCGGGTCTAGTAAAATCAACAGTTTCAGTAAACAATTCCCTTTCAATTGTCGATTATTGACGAACTGAATATTGACAATTATGATTCCTGGGAAGGACTCAAGTTCCTGGCGACATTAATGGACTTAGTCGACAATTGAAAGGGAATAGTTTTCTGAAACTGTTGATTTTACTAGACCCGGCCTGAAAGCTCTGTCAATGATTTCTACCTAACCTATTTCTTTATTTACGACTATACCCTTCTCTGTAAAGTTTTGCGCCATTAATGTCCATTAATGTCGTCAGGAACTTGAGTCCTTCCCAGGAATTATAATTGTCAATATTTAGTTGGTCAATAAATAAGCTACAAAGGTACGATTCTGTGCAGAGTCAGCTTGGGGTGTCTATTGCAAGCGAGAACAAACAGATGTGATGATGAACAAAAAAATAAGTATATTTTGGTAAGCCTACAATACTAATCAGCGCTATGGATGGGTATTTTAACCTAATTTTGCAATTTATTGAAAAATTGAAATTGAAAATATTTATTTTCAGAAGCACAAATGGTCTTCTAATACACACACACACATTACAAATTAAGATACATTAAGTTATTACATTATAATTATTGTCGTCAGGTATTTGGCACATGATAACTGGCCCATTTCCGATGTAGTGGGCTAGGAACCCATTCTCTGGTCGCCGTGATGATGAGGTTGACCGAGCGCATGATCCGCTCGCGGAGCCCCGTCGTTCGCTGCCGGAGCAGCGCCTGCCAGGCGGGCGCGCGGCCCTCCATGAACATCTCGCTGGCGCTGCACCACCTGGGCAGCCGGTACATGGCGCGCCACGCGTCGTTGTACTGCACTCGCATGCTGTGCATGGTGCTTTATTAAACAAAGTTATCTAGAAGGCGGATTTTTTTGCGAAATCCCAAGATTAGATCAAAAAAGGTACAAAGTCTAAATAAGAAACTACGAGCTTTCTTTATCTACTCGTATGTATTTTACTTCATTATTTCTAGAACAAGCCAAGTGACAAACTGTTGTACGCGAACTTTTGTAGAAAAATCGCAATGGCCCACTTTGCAGCAAACTTGTAACCAGAGGCGTTTCTACCAGGGGGCGCAAGTTTAGGGTCCCATAATTTTGAGGGGCGCCAAATCCAGGGACAACTTTCCAGTGAGAAAAAGAGAGTAAAGTAAAAGTAAAGTAAAATACACTTTATTGCACAAATCCTCCTCCTCGCGTCGTAATCCTCAATGCTGAGGGTCGTGACCACCTTTAGGTATCACCTTCTGGCGGATGATCTTCCTCCATTTATTTCTGTCCCCGGCGGTGTGGATGGCATCGTGAATTGTAGAGTCAAGGGTGGTGCGGATTTGATCGGACCAGCGCATCGGACTACGTCCTCGAGGCCTCTTCCCTTCAATTTTTCCGGTCACAATTAGTTTTTCGAGGTTGTCACTGTCTTTCCTGGCAATGTGACCGAAATATTCGAGAATTCTACGAAGGCACTCGGAGGAGAGTCGTGAGGTGATTTTAAGTTCACGTAGAATGGATACGTTGGTACGATGTTCTGTCCACGGAATTCGGAGCATTTTTCTCCAGCACCACATGTTCTTTGCACAAATATAAAACAACAAATATGAGATAGAAAAGGAAATAGTGAAGTACAATTTAGACGGCCTTATCGCTAAGAGCGATCTCTTTCAGGCAACCTTCGGGCTGAAGAAATGATATCGAGACAGAGGTAGTAGGTGTGAAAGGTTTATGGAAAACGATATATAAGAGAATTTTATTTACAACAATAACATATTATATATAACTACATAAAATAAATAGGCAGATATATATACATAAACTAAAATATATAATGAGTACATAACATACAGGAAAAGCAGAATAACAACGAGGGTAGATGCAATTTTCATACACACTTCTGGATTTCTATTATTTTTGTGGTTACCAGGTGCAGATTGGGGGTTTTATGGTAACGACATTCATAACCTAGTGAGGGTCTCATAGTCTAGTTGCGAGCATGGTCCGAAAGTGATCGTGCAGGTTAAGCAACTTTTGCGTGATCAGAACCAGGATGGGTGACCGTTAGTGGTACATTTAATCAATCAATAAGTCAATCAATGTTTATTTGCAAGAATACGTAATATATAACATGGTCTTACAAAGGGGTTTGAAACAGTATTCAACCTGCAAGCAGGCGTGCAAATATTTAACAGAATAATGTTATACCTATATCATTCCTTAAACTAAAAATTTATATAATTCTAATGTGCATGCAATTTGTCTAAATATTCACTAATATTATAAAAACAGTTCTCTAAAAGCCACTTTGTTAAATTAGACTTAAATTGTGACCCATGTTGTAACTTGATTTTATCTGGCAGGTTGTTATACAGCAGCACACACATGTTATGAACATTTACTTTATAAATATATTTCTCACAAGGAGGCTGATACAGTAAGTTTATATATTGAGTTCTGGTTCGTTTTGGATATACTTCGGTATATTTTTTAAAGTAATCTGGATGTGATTTTACAAACCAACAAACATCTCTAATGTAAAGACACGGCAGCGGGAGAATGTTATATTTTTTGAACAGAGGCTTGCAACTATCCAAGAACCAGGCTTTGTCAATAGCACGAATACATCTCTTCTGCAATTTGAACACCCTGTCCATGTCCACAGAGTTGCCCCACATTATGAGTCCATAGCTGAGCACTGAAGAGACGTAACCATGGTATGCCAGAAGAGCAGCCTCAATTGAGAATGTTTGCCTTAACTTTTTAAGAGCAAAAGCAAAGCGGTCGAGTCTTAGGCAAATTGAGTCTACTTGCTGTTTCCAATTAAGATGACTGTCTATATGTAGTCCAAGAAATTTAAATGTGTCAACTTCGTCAATTTGTATGTCATTAAATTTAAAATCGGTTGTTAAGGGTTTGGTGTTATAAGAGCGAAACTGTATTATTTTTGTTTTATTTAAATTAACGCTAAGGTTATTACGATCCATCCAGTTTATCATATCCGACAGTGCTGTGTTTACGGTTGCTTGAAGTGAGTGTTTTATATTACTTTTAACAATAAGAGTAGTGTCGTCTGCGAAAAGTAGGCACTTATGTGGACTGGCACTGGGAAGGTCGTTGATATACAAAATTACTGGTCCTAACCTAACCTAACAGCAGTCGTAAAAACGAAAGAATTTTTTCTCATCTGTCCATCGTGTTCTCCATACATTTAGGGTCAAATTGAAAGCGCTTCTTTTGGAAAGGATTTTGTATTCTGTAGAAGGATTATAATGTACCTAAGTAGGTACCTGTGTCGGAGATATGACTATTTAGCAGATTATATTTTATTGTATTGTATTTGTTTTGACAATAACTCTTGGATTCAGTTTTATTTTTTAATATTTTAAATGACATGGAGCTCCCCGCAGATCCTTCTCCACTTCATTGCGCCAGCGGTATCTGGGACGTCCGATCGGACGTCGTCCGTTAGGGCGTCCCACATACGCCTGACTGGCTCGAGACTGCGCAGGAGAGAGAGCGATGGCGCTCTTTGGTATCGGAGGCCAAGATCCACTTCGGGTCGCTGCGCCAGCGGAGTAAGTAAGTAAGTAAATGACATGGATTTTAACAATATTTTTTTTTGTAATTTTTTTAATTTTATAACGTGATTATAATGTAGCTAAGATGGACACTAGCTTGCTTATCGTATGGTTAGTGGCCAACCTATATGTCAGAGTTGTTCAGGCCGCCCGTAGGCTTCTGTCATGGCTTAACGACTGCTGTCGAACGACAACAACCGGGACCGAATGCTTAACGTGCTCTCCGAGCCACGAAGGAGCTCTGATGAAATATTCCATTAGCGGTCACCCATCCAGGTACCGACCGCGCCAACGTCGCTTAACCTGCACGATCATTTTCGGACCGTGCTCGCAACTAGGCTACGAGCTCCTCAATTGAAAGAGTTTTATTATTATTTTTAATTATAATTTTTTGGCATGTTTATTTTTTTGTATTCAAACACATTTATTTATGATTGTTTATGAATAAATGATATGCCAGAGGCCTACTCCGACAATAGGTTAGTTACCAAGCAAATAACCAATGGAGCACCGATAGTTACATTTCTTCCTACTAACAGAGAGCGAAAATTCACAAGGGGAACGGAGGGCAGAGCGCGGCTACAATTGGCTACCACAGCTTACGTCACCAGCCATAAGTGCAAGCGTTGTGCTTGAGGAATTTAGTACCGATATCGATATAATCTACATAGTATAAAACGAAGTTCCCCGGAGCATTTTCTGTCTATGTGTGGATTTAGTTCCGGTTTTCACTCTAATGTATATAGATTTCCGAGAATGATCTTTTTTGCCCATGGATCTTAATAGCGAGCGTGGATCGCCCGCATCGCTCGTCAAGTGGTTCTATGGTCATTGTTGGCTACTAAATACACGACAAGATAGACCATTCCTTAGAGAAACATGCAATACCAGAGGCATTGCTAGTGCGTTGCCGGCCTTGGAGGGATAGGACTCTAACTAACATGCTAAATAAATAGCTGCTGAATTTAAATTCGTTTGAAAACATGCTGAAAACAAATGACAGTTACAGTTATAGGGTTGTTTCCAACACGCCAAGATAGATCGAAAGTTTTTTTTTACGTAATTCAATGAGTGTGTATAGTATAAGCGACGGTGACCGCTTACCACCCGCTGCCCTACAGACAGGTGGTCATTTCCGTCTGATAGACCTCTTGTTGTCAACATAACTTACCTAATATTAAACAATACGGTTATATAGAACTGAACTAGATACATCCCTGTTCGCTCATAGTCGTCTCAACAACTAGAGTGTATCCCAGAAACTAGCGGGCAAACTGTAATTTTTTCTAACTACCCGAAGTTTTGTCAAAAATATCGCGTCATTATGTACAGCGACATGTGCCGCGGAACTTTGGGAGACTAATGGCTCTTGTCCTTATTCTGGCAACACCATTTGTATGTCCAGTTAGTTTTCTAACTTTTTCTACAAGGAGTAAAGGTCGAAGTATAACAGTTCTTTGGTAAAGACCTATAATATACTTTAGCTTTACATCAGAACTCCCCCACATGCCTAGCGACCACACCTCTATGGAAGTAAAGTCCGTCGCCAAATGTCTTCGCTTCGCCGTTGATGTGTTCCGGCAGTGTTTATAGAAGAGCCAGTACTTACTAAGCCCGTGTGCTCCATCTTCGACTTCATCGTAACTTACCACCAAGGTAACTGTTTAAATGTTTCTTGCAACGTCAATGAGGGGCTCGTAGCCTATGTAGTTGCGAACATGGTGTGCAAGTGATCGTGCAGGTTAAACAACGTTGGGCGTTAGTCGTTAGGCCTTGTCAAAAACCTATGGACGGCCTGAATAATTCTGACAATAGATTGACTACTAACCACACGACTAACATAACAAACAACCGACCAATAAACATACGGATGAGATCTTTATTGAGAAATTTAGTGGGCCCGCATGCTCCATCTTCGGCCTCATCGTCACTTTCTATCAGGTGAGATTGTGGTCAAACGCGGATAGTCCTAACATAAAAAAAACAAGGAGAAGGCTCATTGTCACACAGCTTGTAAAGTGGTCACATAGCTTGTAAAGTGGTCAATGTGTGTATTCACGTAGTCTCCACGACACAGGCAACGCCTAGTGTGGAGGGTGGATATAGTTTAATGTGAAATGTTAATTAATATGTGGTAAACGAATAATATTTTTTTCAATTGTCATTACTTCTTCAGAAAAATCTCCCAAAGAATATTCTCGTATTATCAGAATGGCTCAGTCGACAGAAGTTTATCTGTATTAGGCAGACTACTTTTTAATTAATTTCCTTCTGCCACAGTTTATATTAGTAACAACTAACAGTCTATATTAGCATCTGACATCTGGCATTATTTCCGTCTGAAACTCTCAGAATACGACTCCATCCGAAGTTGGCCGAACTTGCCCAAACTTGCGGATTGTGTGCGATTCGCGTTTGTGTTCGATGTTTAAACTTAACTTCGACTTAAGTTCGTTAGGGTTTAAGTTAACTGAATGCAGCAAGTGTGTCATTGCTCTGCAAATATCCGCTACTTCGAGTTGAATTATTTGACTGATGGATTCGTCTGCTTATTTCCTTGCAACGGTTAACAGGATTTGATAACATACCGTTTTCGTTTGAAAATACCAACTTTGATTCAAGATTTCTCGGCATCCGCCCGGGTGCGCAATGTATGACCGAGTTTTTTAGAAAGCCTTTATCGAACTCTATCGGTCTAGACTGGAGCGGTGGTGGAAAAAAATTAGTTTGGAATCAACGGCATGGGAATGGGATGAAGTAACCGTGTATTTTATAATACATATAAAATACACAAAAATTAGAAACACGATAAAACCGTTTTATTCAAAAACTAATTTTAAGCATGATCATACGGAGTTCGTTCCTGACTTCGTTATTTTGGAAAATAATGACAAGTTCGCATGCTCCATCGTCGACCTCAGTCGCTTACCATCAGGCGAGATCGAGGACAAATGCGGGTTTAGTAGTACATGAAAAAAAAAAAGTTTGTGCAAGTTAGCAAAGATTCACCTATGTAGATTGCTCGCTAGAGAAGTTTTATATGGAAGTCGCGTCTGCCAGATGGCGCATGCGATGTGAGGGGATTTTCACCATTTTGCAAAAACGTTCGCGGAAATCTGGTCGTGGTCGACACCCAGGGCTCCAGGAAATGGGGGTGAAATTTAAGCCTCCGAGTGGTGCGGTTTAAGAACGTGGATGACGGCATCAAGCCAAAAAATTCCGCAGAGCACTCTCAATTATATTATATATATAGGTTCAAGATATAATGAAATACACAACAAGTAAGAACCACCATTGAGGAATTAAATTTGTCTGCTGTTCATAATGTAAAATTCCTTGGGGTATGGTTAGATACCAAGCAAAAGTGGAATATACAAATAGAAGAAATAACAAAGAAGCTCAGTTCTGCCACTTATGCTATTAAAAAGATAAAGGAACTTGGTGGGTTTGGAGCCGCCAGAACTGAGTATTTCGCATATTTTCATTCTATTATGATTATGACTTATGATGTTATGTTTTGGGGAACTGCGGCAAATGTTAATGTTTGTTCTGCAAAAAAGAGCCGTTTCATACATTTTAGGTCTTAAGCAAAGAGATTTCGGTAGTTTCGTACAAATATTTAATGCATTTCTTAAAAATTAAGAAATAGGCAAATTGATTCATGTGAAAACAGAATTAAAATTCGTTGAAAAATAAAATAGCAATCAAAACTCAGTGGATAGAAACGGCAATAGTGCATTATGACGTCACTGTGTAATAGCGCCATACAAGCAGATCCTGGCTACATATAAAGAACTATTTTGCTAAAAAAGGACAGAGCATCTCTCCAGTACTTAAATCATTAATATCTCTGATGTTAGTTGAGATATCGAAAAACGAATTTTAGATCATTCTTCAGGATGTCCATGAAAGTTGATTGATGGAATAAAAAAAACCAATATATAAAGGAAAATACAAATAAAAAACAAATCATTCATATGTTAGAAACAATCTACATAACATAACTAGGATAGAAGATACAATGTATTTAGGATACAACACATCTCCTTCAGAGGAGCTATTATTTTTTTATTATACAATTAACGAAGCTTTTGCTGATAAGAATTTCGTGAATGTATTCTAAATTATTCATATTTCTACTGAAAAAGCTATTGCCGAATGGTTTCAAATGAGGTAATAAAGATTTATGACATTATTTAATGGTACATGAAATTATGCATTATTTTATTAAGTTATGAATGACAAATCTAAATACATGTAATATGTAAAAAAAATTACCATATTGTTATGATGCAAGTGGGTTATGTTGTAGAACGATGTTTCCGGAGACATATACTTTGGCATACGCCAGCTAGTTGATACTTAGCGCATGTAATATATATAGGTAATATGTACCTGGATGCGACTAGCACAGGATCGTATAGGGCGGCACAAAAGAGAGGAGGCTTATACCCTGCAGTGGGACGACATGGGCTGATAATTATGATGATGATGATGTTTATGGATGAATAAATATAATACAATACAATACAATATACAAGCGGTAAACACGCAGAGAGCCGATGTCTCTTCTTAAACCCTGGGGTTGTATTTACCGCTCGTAAGCTCGGAATCCTCGACAATTCGAGTGACGTGCCTTTGCACGGAGTCGAGTGGATGAAGCTGGTATTCCGGTGCACCAGCCCAGAGATGTGAGGAGTACTCCATGTGTGACCTGACCTGTGCTTTGTAAAGCGTTAGTCTTTGGCCAGGCGTGAAGTCAAGTCTAGTAAAGTCTAGTCTTCAAGGCCAGAGTGAATAGGCATTTACTGGACCCGCATGCTCCATCGTCGACCTCATCGTCGCTTACCATCAGGCGAAATCGAGGTCAAATGCGGGTTTAGTAGTCAATAAAAAAAAGTACCGCTTTGCTGTTTAGCACACCAAGCTTTTAAAAATCATGGAAATATCATCATCATCATCAGCCTATTAATGTCCCCACAGTTGGGGCACAGGCCTCCCATTGAACAAGGGGGTACGGGCCATGATGCACCGGGCCCCAGTGCTGATTGTTGGATTTCACGCGTCTTCGAAAACTTTTTAATTTCCTCAGACATGCAGGTTTTTTCACGATGTTTTCCTTCACCGTTAGAGCGTGGAACTATACGTGCCCTTTGGCTCGCTGTCAGTGCTCACATCATCATTCTAGAGGAGAGGACGCTACTAGTCAATTTATATAGCTTATACGCGTAACCTAAATTGCCTTTATGTAACATGTATTCCATGTTAGCAGACGCAAGTTGTGCAAAGGCTAGTTTAGTTGTTGTGGAGTTCCCGCGTCGTAGTTTTGCTGGGAACTGTCGTGGCTTACTTTTCCTGTTTGTGGTGGGGACTTTAGGTGGTAATAAATTGTAATTTAACATGTTTACAATACACGGAAAGAAAAATCTCGGTATAGTAACGAGAAATCAGGACTATAATTCATTACAATATTTTACAGCATCCGAGAGGTGATGAGTTGGTATTCCATGGATTCTACGGCCCGTATAACTAACGAAGTAAGCGCCCCTCTGTCAATTTTAGACCAGTTTTGTTACCAGATCTATCTCATAAACGGTATTATCCAGTGTAAGGTATAGATACTGAAATGAAAGGCAGAGATTGTCGCCTTGCTGGTGTCTTCCCCTCAACAAGCAATATAAAACTTTAGCTCCCTGAATAGTTATCCGCGTTTGAAAGCAGAGTCATGCCAAAGCTGTAGCGAATCTTGCCGCGTTTAATCCATGCACAGCAATTGTATGGGTTAGTTCCTGATCCAATTGTTAGTAAGCGGGTGCACACACACAAATAACACAAACAATAGTCATAAAATCACATAAATTAATGATTTTTTCATAAAATGCGGGAACTGCGCGGCTACCGAATACGTGTCTACGCAGGAGCCTGCAATGGACGACTGACGCTGATTTTGACCATCTCATTCAATATGGCCGCCGCGCGCGATCGTTCATCGTTCGGTCTTGTTTTCATACAGTTCACTCACTCCGTGGCAGGTGGCGCGCGGTATAGGGCGAGCATAAAGAATACACATATTGATTGAAAAACAACCAGCTTTGGCGCAAACACCTAGGAACTTGAAACTCCCGTATATATTTTTTTAACTATAACTTGATACATCTGTAACAGTTTGTAAGTTGAGAACAAAAACGGTTAGTCTTTTTCACTCAATACTTCTTCTTATCTTCTTATCTCATGATAGGGGGCCGGGAATAATCCAGCGGCACTTCGACCCTTGAGAATCTTTTGTGCTTACCCCATTTTTACACACCGGTCATCTCACTGTGCAGATTTCCTCACTATGTTTTCCTTCACCGTCAGAGCAGTCGGTAAATGTACGCAAGTCAACAAGATAGAGTTGTTTACATCAGATATGGCTGTATGGGCTCAGTTCCCATTGCCTTAAACAAAAACAACAACTAGACAGTATAGATAGCCAATACATTAAAAAAAAAGCTTGTAGCTTCGCGCACTTGTGTTCAAATAGGTTTTTCCAAGGCACACGCAATTTTCTCAGCTTATTAATGGCCGCAGCTGTCTCCAGAGCCAATTAAGGTTATTGACAATTTTCTTGTAGCCCGCGACGATCGACCCGGCTAATGAAATCCCACCCTTATTTATTATGCGGTATTTCAGATGAGATTTAAAAATAAATAAAAGTACTTTTTTCCGATAAGACCAGCTGCGTTTTGATTATCCTCTCTGGGAACGGAATATTCAAAATTATTTTTTCTCCACCCGTTTGGTAATTTGTACGAGTACATACTAATATTAAACCACAATCACTAACATAAATTGGTTCATTCTTGATGGTCGTATTAAAATATTGCATTTTACAGTACAGGTGCTGTATGTACTAAAATGCATCTTATATCTTACCTTATGATAGGGGGCCGGGAATAATCCCAGCGGCACTTCGACCCTTGAGGATCTTTTGTGCCTACCCCATTTTACACACTGGTCATCTCAGTGTGCAGGTTACCTCACGATATTTTCCTTCACTGTTAGAGCAGTCGGTAAATGTACGTAGGTTTTCTAAAAAGACGAAACACTCATTGGTACTTGGCACTGCACGGTTTCGAACCCGGACCTCTGTGCCACCGACGCTCTTACTAAAATGTGACAATTTAATAGATTGTACCATGTAAAAATTTGTTGTTCATTTTTTCATAAACCAAATTTTCATACTAACACTTTATCTCACTTGGTATTTTATCATTTCGACACAAACCATTTTAACTTAATTCCGGATCACAAAGCCACTACATCCACAACGTTGGCGATCCCTCTTTATTGTCCGTGCAGAGGTCGTATACTCTTCCATAATAGAGATGGGCAAATATAAAACCAAATTCAATCCCCATAAAGACCCCTCCCTCCCTCCCCCCTCTTTCCCCTTGTCTCCTTTTAGTTTCCCTAAATTGGCAGTGTACACTCCAGTTACCATTCTTTATTAAAAAATCCTGAAGTCATTAATCCACTTTCAATGTAGCTTTTTATGGTTTTTGACTGGTATTATTCTCAAGTATCATAAAAGAAAATCCAAAAATTCTTTTCTATGTCCTTTGTGCATTACAGTAAATTTTAAAATGAACACCTCACCTATTCGTAAAAATAAAACTGGATCGATAATTCATAGCGGAGAAAGACGAGTAATTTACAGTGTTTTTAAATTGTTTGAATTTTTATTCGACTGTGACTAGACCTTTACCCTGCAGTTGCACTGATGACTCGCTATTTTCTTAACCCGAATGGACTATAGTTACTGGGCAATGTACATTGTACACCACAGTGTACATACTTATTTTTGGAAATGGTATAATCTAGATTTTTTTTAATTTTTTCTGAGTTTCTTAGAACTATTTTTTTTAATTTTTTTTTCGTACCGATAATTGCTGTTGATTCTAATGACCTTTACAGTTTCACCGGTGTTCTGGGGGCGAGTGCTAAGTGCGCTCCAGCCTGGAGGAGGACTTAAAAACTACTTTAAGAAGCGACTGCCTAAGGGCACCCAGGTGGGTACGGACCTCGGCTTAGGACGTCGCTGGGGAGGGAGGGGTCGGGGAGAAGCGGCCTGGAATACGCCGATAGCGCGTGTAAGCGCCAGAAGCGGGTCGGCGCGGCGCCCACGCCGGCGCGGGCGGTATGTAGGTGCTGTGTGTGAACTACTATCGGGTGGGGAATCTTAGAACTATTAATTCAGCTATATGGTCTAATTTGTAAATACGCATTTAATTTATCTTGTCAACCCAAGAGTTAAAGCACTAACGTCAAAATAGGTATACAGGGTGGAAAGTTTCGGCGGGGCACCCAGGGCAGCTACCAGATCCGTTGGAGCTACGAGAAAATGGTCTTAGAAGACCTTCCCTAACTTTTGGAGCTATTTAAAACTACATTCACAGATTTTTGAAAAAAGGTACAGTCAACGAGAAAAATGCCATTTTTCACACAAAAACATTGATGCTAATCGAATCTATTTTGGTGTCAGGAACAAAATACTCTATGGTGTCAACCGAGGTTTGGGTACTAGAAATCCGCCTACCTAACATTTCTGCATAACCCCATGGTTAGCTGGTAGAAAATGCCGCAAGGCATTAAGCTCGCCTAATGTACACCTTTTTATTTTGTGCATTAAAGTGTAAATAAATTAAAAAAAATATCTCAGAAATAGCAAAAAACTATTCCCGCAGAAGGAACACAAACGTAAATAATGCGTGGCAAAAACGCACACATATAGGTAAGAAAATTAGTATGAAGGAAATGGTACAAGATTCAGAGGAATAATATTAGAGTATCAGCATGTATCAGAGTAAGCCGCGATAGTTCAGTTGGTTAGAGCAGTGCCACGGAAAGGCAAGGAAAGGATTTTTTGACACTCTTTTTTTAAATTTATTTGGGTATGCCTAGCATGGCTAATTGCTTAATAAACAAAAAATAATATCAGAGTATGATTCTTCTGAGGTACAGTCGACCACAGGTCAACCTACCTAAAACGTCAAAATTTGAGAATCTGAAATGTATCATAATGCGCAGGCATAAGGTTGAGATCTAATCGAAGGTTTATGAAAGAAGGTATACCATAGCTGTGGTCGACTGTACAAGAACTACAAGAGCTATGGGATACTCGTACTGTCAAAATCATGTCAGAATTTTTGGCGCGCTCGATAATATTCATTTTTTTTTGTTTTTTTTTGCTTTGTTTATAAGTAGCACAAGTTTATTCTGGAAAGTCTTAGAAATAAATCAATGAATCAATTAGTAGTGAAGTGTAACTACAAGTCTGTGCAAAAAAGATATCCAAGCATAAATAATGAGTGTGAGCGAGATGGTTATAATATGTACTCGTAATTAGTGTGGGCAGCATTCATTTGCCCAGAGAAATCTTGTTGAGCCAGGTCGCGCACGCCAAGAGACCAGTGGGAAGACCCACTCTACGCTACAAGGACTGCACGAAACGTGGCATAGCTGCGTTTGGGTTCGATACCAGTCACTGGGAGAAACTCGCCGTGGATAGAGAGGCATGGAGGCGCCTGGTGATCGATTGCCGCACTTCACATGACATCGAGTGGTTCCATAATTTAGCTGACAAACGAGCTAACCGGCACAGACACCTCGAAACACCTGCTCCATCAAATTCGCAGATCACCTGCTGCGGCACAACTTGCCGCTCTCGCATCGGCTTATTCAGCCATGAGCGTAGATGCCGACACAACGCTGTTTAAATCATCTGTCAAGATGTACAAGGCCAACGACGAATTAGTGTACATACAATCATGTAGGTTCTGCTTACAATATAAAATTTCTTTGTCTTTAGCGGTACATACCTAACACACGGGCTTAATTTAAGGTATTTTTAAATAACATTTTACTATCCTTTTGTAGATTTTCTCTTATTATTACGTTACTCTTTCTTTTATAACAGTATTAAGAATAACTATAAACATTAAATATAAAAAAAACTAGTCTTAAATAGAACAGCCAGTAGATAAAATATAATTTATAATTGTATACGAATTTTTATTATTATTTATTTTATTTATTTATTTTTCCTTTATAAATCATGATTGTACCTACATAGAAGAGCCTAAATCCCGCGACACTACCAAGTGTCGCGGGATTTAGGCTCTATAGGATACCCATCCTAGTGCGGGATGTATAGCATCAACCACTTTTGTATTAATTTAAGTTGCAAAATAAATTTATTTGTATTTGTAAAAAGGTACAAATGATCGATCGCTGAACTCCGAACTAGAAAGTTCCTGCTGTACCTATCTCGGAAGACAGTTCTCTTCTGTGATCAGTGAAAATGATCATTGAACAGACCTGAAAACCTGATGGCTGATTGAGTTGAGACAATGAGTATAGGACATAGTTTAAGAGGGGGAAAAGGGGTGTTCACGACTATTTTTCCGTGTTGGCGCAGAGATGGATCCTTTTCCTCTGATATCGTAATCTCAGCTGGTAATCCTCGGTAGCCAGGATCCACAGTCCTTGTGCAAATCTATCTTTTTATCACAATTGCACGGTGCACCTCTCAACACGGTCCGGGTCGACTGGAGCTATGGCCGCGCGCTCGTCGAAGTACAGGAAGAGAGGGTAGTTGAGAGTCGATATTATTGGGATGTGAGTAGGAAATGACTACTCATTGTCACAGAGTAAATCGGTCTTAGACCGTTTCTCTCGTTCTTGACTTTTTCCGCATGTCACATCACTAGTGCTTTGGACAAAGTAGGGTGAAATTAATGATGTTTTGGCTCTGGGAAGTCAAGTGTCACATGAGGAGTTTCGAGCTTATTCTAGGTCTGTTTTTAGGTTTCAGATATTATTTAACTTTTTAAGTCAAGATCCTCTTTCCTGTTTGTAGTCTTTTTAACCCCCGACCTTTGGAAGGTGTGTTATAAGCAGTGATCGGGTAATCGGATGCTTATTTACTTAAAGTGGTTGGCCCACTTTTGTATCGAAAAAATCCCGCGATTCCGGGATCGCCTAATTTAGTATTCTAATTTCTAACCATATAATTGGATGCATAATTGTCTAAAGTTCAGTGGTTGGCTAATATGGAAAGCTCTTCTGTATCGAAAAAATCCCGCAATGCCGGGATAGTCAAATTTTGTATTTTAACTAAAAAGGTAATGTAAATTAACTTTTTTTTTCTTTATTTTGTGAGCTTAATCGCATGTGCGACTATGTCGTTTAATGTAAAATGACATTACGAAAAAAAATAATTAATAAAATGGGAATTTCAGGGTATACAGGCGAAAATTAATTTGTAATTTTTTTATAAGTTTCACACGTATGTCTATTTGGTTTGTAATGCCACCATTACAAATCAAAAACCGATGATCCTATAACCAAAGTCACGTTTACATATACCTAGTAATGCACTATAGCAATTTCAATAAACTTTGGTAATAACCTGACAAAGTTTTGTTATTTCTGAAATACCCGAAATAATTTGGCTATTCCTTTTTGTCAGTGTGCACCCTAGGTTCTAAAAAAATCTAGCCACGTGCGAGTCGTGCAGTCGGCCTCTAGCTAATGTATACCATCTGTCAAATTTCTGCAATCTGAATTAAACTTTAGACTTCCAATTTGAATTGTAGAATTTTGACAGATGGTATACTATAGCTAGTTGTAGACTGTACTCAAAAGTACATAACCGTAAAATAAAAACTCTTACGAACAGAAGCAGTAGTAGTAACTCTTACGAGTAGCGACTGCAGAAAAGCTCCGCTCGCCTAGTTAAAAAAAAGCTCCGCTCGCCTAGTTAAAAAAAAGCTCCGCTCGCCTAGTTAAAAAAAACTACGCTCGCCAAGTTACCTGATATTTTTTTCATCAATCAATCTTCATTCAATTAATACGCAGACGTGTTACAGGAAAATGGTTTTAATTAATTATCCTATAAAAGGTGAGTACCTAAATAAAGTAAGATTTATTTCTTTGAAATAAAACGTCTGAAACAGTCTGAAAAAATTACAAATCAGTAATCTCTCTCTCTGCTGTGTGGTACCGGCCCTACACAATAGCACCACCCCAACTCTTCACGTGGGTGTCGTACGAGGTGACTAAGGATCTTTTTTTTTAAAAAAACTCAGTTTCAAAGCTTTGGTACACGACAAGGTGACCATGTCAGCCTCGTTAGGGTCACTAAGAAAAGGGAAGGGAAGCTCAAGTATTATTAGAGTCAGCCCTCACTTTGAGAGCCAACTTAGTAAACAACAGTAAGTGTTTCATATTATCAGATAAGGGCTGACTCAAAATAATATTGAGCCTCCCATTTTGGAGCCTATTGAGGCCAAATTTCTTTCTCTCAATTTTCACCAGGTCACACTCCATCAGGAGGTGAGTGAGGTGACTAAGGATCTTAGTGAATACTAATTTATACCTATAGTAGACGGCGGCGGTAGGCTTCGCCACCTTCCACATTTGTCCACCAAATCTTACGGCGAAAAGGTGGGCACTATTAATATGTGTTTTTGAAAACCGACAAGAAGATTGCACCCCAAAAGATACTAGTAGCAGCCCAAACCACAGAATAAATGGGGTTAAACTTAATAGGGTTTGCTGGAAGAGATCTCTCTTAGAGATAAGTCGCGCCCTTTGTGATTCCATATTTTTGTCTAAGTTTGTAATATATTATGTGTGTGTACAATAAAGAGTTAATATAAATAATAGTACCCTCCAAAATAGAACCCTAAAGATGGCACCCGGTTGATTGAAGGTGGTTCCTCTGTCTATCCCTTTTATACTGTTACGTAATTGCCAAGGCACAGAATGATCTTAAACTTAAGATGTAGCGACTTGGAGTAACTTCTTAATTAATGTAATAGAAGTAAGAGCATTGGACTTTATCTTATCTTATCTTATGATGGGGGCCGGGAATACCTAATCCCAACGGCACTTCGACCCTTGAGGATATTTTGTGCCTACCCCATTTCACACACTGGTCATCTCAGTGTGCAGGTTTCCTCACGATGTCTTCCTTCACCGTTAGAGCAGTCGGTAAATGTACGTAAGTCTTTGAAAAATACGAAAAACTCATTGGTACATGGCACTGCACGGTTTTATTTTAATGAAGACTCGCCCAGAAAAGATCATTAGTACCTACAACCTACCTACCTACTTATAATTATCCGTAGCATAGACAGGTCATGTAATAAAGAATTTTCATCGTTGGACATAGGTATATCATATCGTTGTAATAAATAATTAAATAAAAAAATTAAAAAATATTTTCAACCTTGCATTTCCCTATTAAATAAATACCTAGAACACTGCTAAATAAACGTATTTCAATTTTAACACGGCGACGGTGACCACTTACCATCAGGTGGGCCGTTTGCCTATTTGTCTTAGCCTATTTATATTAAAAAAAAACAATATTGCCACTCAATAAAAAAAACAGCGACGGTTAAGCCGACTCAATAAGAGCGCCAAACGTCACCCGTCAGCTGATCATTAATTTCATACATGTCCGCGTGAGCGAGCATTCGTGCCACTGTGCGCGGCCTGGCGTGCGCTTGTCCCAGGGTTCTCGCGTTACGACACACTGTGTGGGCTTTCGCGTTTGGATGTTTTAAGCTGTATCCCCCAAAAAACATTTAAAAAGTAACCAACCAATGAGATCCAATGTAGAGCCAAGTCCAATGCCAGAGCGTCGGTGGCACAATGGCTAGGACACCGGACTCCCATGAGGGAGGTCCGGGTGCGAAACCGTGCGCACTGCACGGTTTTTCAAAATTATATACATATTATCGTGGGTGACCTAGTGGCTAGGACGCCGGACTCCCATGCGGGAGGTCCGGGTTCGAAACCATTCAGTGTCATGTACAAATGTGTTTTTCCTTTTTTTTCGAAGACTCACGTACTTTTACCGACTGCTCTAACGGTGAAGGAAACATCGTGAGGAAATATGCATGTCTGGGGAAATTAAAAGTTATCGAAAGCGTGTGAAATCCACCAATGAGCATTGGGCCCGCTCGGTGGATCATGGCTCGTACCCCCATTGTACAAGAGGAGGCCTGTGCCCCAACAGTGGGGACATTAATAGGCTGATGATGATGATGATGCATATTATATTGTACGTTTTTTTGAATTCTACTAAAAATCCCAACTACTACTTTTTAGACTGACTCGTAATTAACTAACTTTACTATTAAATTGATTTAACCTAAAAAATTTATCTTTAGTTTTTTTCTTCTTAGTCTAAGTTTAGTTTTTGTATTATTATAGATGTATCAATGCAAATTATATAAACTACTAAGATATTATAATAAACAAGGAACTAGGTGTTTTCTTTCAAATCTTACGATGAAACTTTAAAATATGTCAACCCATATTTTCCTTAAGATTCTAAGCTGTGTTGGCTTCGAGCCAAAATCTCTAGCAAGCTGAAGTATGAAGCTTTCGTACACATAACCGATCGTAATATGCCGAGGTACCGTCCGAAGCTTTTTAAGCTCTAATACTCTGTGTACGAAGTTCCAGGAAAAGCTTGCATGTTGCTTAGAACGGTAGAATAAATACTGTGCAGAGCGTATTGAGTAGTGAACAGTGGGTTTCACATTAATGTTTAAAAGAAAAATTTACTAAAGAACGATAATTTGAGAAGAAACATGTTTTTTAAGGTCTTTCGTACGTTAATTATTTTTAGATTTTTATGGAATAAATCTAGATCAAGACTACAATTCATTCACCAAAGCAGAAGTAGGTGACAAGATAAATCTGGAAATTGAAATTGAAAACCGTTTATTTAGCACTGTAAACACCAGAACACAGCAATTACACAATAGAAAAATATACAAGGATATAATACATTCAGCACAAAAGATCCGGTGCTGTACAGTGCCAAAAAGGGTACACCAGCTCAGCTTAATGCAACAAGCAAAAAGATTGAATTTTTTACAGCGTTTTTTTTAATTTATTGTCTACTACATTTGACCTCGACCTCGCCTGATGGTAAGCGACGATGAGGTCGACGATAGAGCATGCGGGTCCAGTAAAGTGACCGTATCATCATCATAGACGCTGCATCGCCTGGGACGCAATTAAGGAAAAACGCGGGCTTGCCCAGTACCCGCGCCACCCTCTCGACCTCACCGACTTAATCCGCAGGAACGACAAGTCGATACGTGCGGAGCCGGATCGGCTGCAGGCTATTGTCACTTTCTGGTTGAGGCTCAGGACTCCAAACGGAGGCAACGGTGTTCGGTACTGCCCCGTTTCCCTTAGTCGCCTTTTACGACAACCACGGGGAGAGATGGGGTGGCCTATTCGAAAACCAGGAACCACACGGGATAAAGTGACCGTAGGTTAGGTTAGACTTATTAGAATTTGGTATTAATTTGAACTTGATACCTCTACCCATTCCTAAGAAAAAGAAACAGACGGACAACAAAGTGATCCTATAAGGGTTCCTTGTTTACCACTTTGGTACGGAAGCATATAAAGAAACTAAATTCTCGAACATATTCGCAGTAATTGATAAGTTTTACCAAACTTTTTACGATTTACTCCCGCTCACTACCTACCTAAAAAAAAGCTAAATGTTTCGCGGACAGCCTATCCGTATTCTAGGTCAAATACAGATACAACCGGTCAATTTCCTGGGGGGCTGTAACTGAAACTTATAGAGAGGAAAAGGGCTCAAGACAATGATGTAGGGCGGTTTCTTAAGGATACATACTTATTTATTTTCAAAGTAAAAGTAAAGTAAATTATATATTGTTTGTTATTGTTGTTGTATATATGTCTTTATATACTTACTTAAAAAACTAATGTAATTACAATTATTGCCGCCGGCAACCGCGATTTACGCTGCCCTGCATCAAATACAAATATTATTTAAACTGTCTTTTTGAACGAGATCCTCCTGATCCTGGGTGCATGATTTGTTTTTTGAACCTGCAATCGCTAACTTAATTCAATTTCTAACTTTATATATTGTATTCATTTTTATAATCTTTCTACAATTATTCCATTGTTTTTTTTATACATAGCCCACCCAACTAATTGCTACATACTGTATAATGAAATTGCATTGGTGTGAGTACTGTGAACGTGCCAGCTTTAGATAATCGACCTGTAATATCGATGGGCCCATACAAACGCGACAGACTACCGACTAATGTTGCCATATTTTAACAACAAGCACGAAACGATTCATTTCAACACATTATTCAATCAACACTTAAAATGTCCAACAATGTAACTCAATGTCGTTTCAACGTCGATCAATCCGATAATAGCTCCCTTGCAGAGTGTGCGATGGAGCATAATTTCACTTCCTGCCAGCACCGAAGAACTAAGGTCCAGCAACAGGGGCACAGATCCCAGGGGGCGCAATCAGTGAAGCAATTTGAGAGTTAGTTTCACATTGACACTAGTTATTGATACGTACTTCTCGATTGAAAGAAAGAAAGAATTTATTTTCAATAGCGCACACATACAAACAATTAGGTACAGGAGATAAAAATAATATTAAACAAAAGTAATAACGTTTGATGAAGGTGGTGTGCAGCACCGGAAAAAGGGAACAGCCACAGCCTGTTGCCGTAGCGGATTTAGCACTTCATTTTGATTTTCTGGCATCACCTGTGTGCCCGGGATCACTCCCTAATGATACACTACCGGAACATATAAATAACGGAAATATTAATAAACAGAAGTAAAATATTAGAAAACGAAGGAAGGTACTTAATTTTTAAATTATACATTAGAATACAGGAAGGTATGTATGTAGGTATTATTGTAGAAATAGAAATATCACATAATTGTAAATATGGGTAATGCAGATGTTTTGCATTGTGCTTCAGTATCACCATATACCATACCCGAAAGCATACAAATTAATTGTACAATTATTGTACGAGTATAAAATACAGAAAATAAAAATAAATAAAAAAGGAGAGAGAGAGAGAGAGAGGACAGGAGGAGAGGCTTCACAATTCCTGTATCTGATCCGAGCAATTGGGACCTTTGTACCTACATCCCTCGTAACATCAGCCATCCCAGTCCCTGCACGTAGCAGGAGGCCTGGATATTCGATCAATTCCGCCATCTTCGATGGACGTTCTATATGGCAACCCACTACCGGTAGTTCTGACATCGGTATTCTCTAGACAGCGGTGTTATATTATTTACGAATTGAATATTTCGATACGGACTGTACTGTTGGCCTCAGAAAGCCTTAAAGTTTCACCTGGTTAAGAAGCGAGCGCTGTGAGCACTCAAGTTTACTAGACAATTTCGGGCAGTAAAATAGACCTAAGGGCCCGTAAAGCACGTAAGGCACGGACCTCGACAAAAAATAGATAAATTAGAAATAAATAAAAATACCTCACTCACCTCCTAATGGAGTGTGAACTGGTGAAAATTGAGAGGAAGAAATTTGGCTCGACAATGGGAGGTTCAATGTTATTTTGAGTCAGCCCTTATCTGAAAATATGAAACACTTACTGTTGTTTGCTAAGTTGGCTCTCAAAGTGAGGGCTGACTCTAATAATACTTGAGCTTCCCTTCCCTTTCCTTAGTGACCCTAACGAGGCTGACATGGTCACCTTGTCGTGCACCAAAGCCTCTAAACTGAGATTTTTTTTAAATTAAAAAAATATTGGTGAATTTAGATGGTAATTTATTCTCTTCGAAGTCATTATCTTCAATGCTGAGGGTCGTGATCATTCTAAAGAATTAATCTCATAGATACATTCTGCATACATTCTGCTGGAGGAAACTGGATTAGTAAAGCTCAAGATCGTAGAAAATGGCGTGCATTGGAGGACACTTACATCCAGCAGTGGGTGGACACCGGTTGAAGAGAGAATTTCATAGAACGACTCTCGTGGCAGATTTAATGGGATGGTTTGCCATTGCCTTCGCCATTTCACACACTGGTTACCTCAGTGTGCACGTTTGTCACGATGTTTTCCTTCATCGTAAGAGCAGTCGGTAAATGTACGTAAGTCTTTCGAAAAAACCGAAAAACTCATTGGTACATGGCATTGCCTGGTTTCGAACTCGGACCTCCCGCATGGGAGTCCGACGTCCTAGCCACGACGCCACCGATGCTCTGAATCTGATGGTAATTTAATGTTCACCATCAGAGCAGTCAGTAAATGTACGTAAGTCTTTCGAAAAAACGGAAAAACTCATTAATACATGACATTGCCTGGTTTCGAACTCGGACCTCCCGCATGGGAGTCCGACGTCCTAGCCACGACGCCACCGATGCTCTGAATCAGATGGTAATCCAGGCCAGTATCCAGGCCACAGGGCACGGATCTCGACTTACGCCACTACTGGCAGACCACAGAGCTAAAGAGAATCATTCAGCTCCACCAGTGCCAGTCGAACTATTGAGGGCGCTATAACGAAAGCTAGACCTGGGCGCCATTGGCACCCTAGATACGGCACTAAGTGCCTGCGTCTTGCGGCCATCTTGAAGAGAAAGTTGCGCAATGGCCTCCTCCAATTGCGATGATTAAGTACTGATGGGGCATAGATCAAGAAGCTAGGCCGAGATCTGACGGCTCAGCCTTATTCTCTATCTTATCTTATGATAGGGGGCCGGGAATAACCCTAGCGGCACTTCGACCTTTGAGGATCTTTTGTGCCTACTTCATTTTACACTGGTCATCTCAGTGTGCAGGTTTCCTCACGATGTTAAGGAAAACCTTCACCGTTAGAGCAATCGGTAAATGTACGTAAGTCTTTGAAAAATACGAAAAACTCATTGGTACATGGCACTGCACGGTTTCGAACTCGGACCTGCCGCATGGGAGTCCGGTGTTCTAGCCACTGTGCCACCGACGCTCTTATCATTTTCTAAGTACAGGTGGAAAATTGACAATCCAATTTGTCAGTATTTATAAACAAAAAACGTATGCAAAACTTACCATTAATCCATTATTATGTCCCCGCAAATTGTCAATCATTTTTTGCTCTCTTGTTCTCATAAACTTAACCCACTGTGCCGTTTTAAAAGTGAAATCGTACTTTAGACATGCGATCGTATCTTATTCGTGTCTTAAAATTTAAAAACATTCACTTTGACAGCTCGGTAAGTCAGGTGAACCGAACCACTGCTTGGCTTCTACCTCATACAGACTCCGATTAGAATTTAGAGTGAAGCCCAAGTCGCACAATACCGGTATTTACTTACTACCTACATGTAAGTCTAAAATTATTACTATTACTTTTAAATGGTTAATACTTGCGGTTGTTGGTACTTGGTTAAACTTGTAGTACATGATTAGACTTAAATAATATACTGTTTCACGGGTTTTTACTGTATTTTTTTATTTACGACCGGTTTCGTTTACATATCTTCAGGTATTTATTAATAGTAGTAATTAATAAAATACAGTAAAAACCTGTGAAACAGTATATTATTTAAGTCTAATCATGTACTATTACTTTTATTAATTTATATGTTATCCTGTTAGGTTTTCTCCCATTTCTGGAGTCAGTTGAGAGCGAAGCTCACGGGTCCAGGACCAAGTGAGCTTCACTTCCTAAAGTTGTTTCACCTGACGGTTCATCCTGTAAAAAATTTCGTACGATACGACAAGTGTTCAGGATTGCGGCTTTCACTTTTGTTAATTATTATTATTACTTTTATTATACTATAGTTACTGTATATTAAGTAATAGTAACCTTTTTCATATCTTCACACAACACTGTCGCTAATCTCTTTAATGTCCAATTAACTTCAGAGGTTGCTGGAAGAGATCACTTTAAGTGATAAGACCGCCTTTGTACATATCGTGCTACTATTCCTGTATTTGTGAACAATAAAGTGTTTCTATCTATCCATCCAAAATTATTATTTTTATCTATTCTTTGGTATTACTAAATTACTATCACCGATTATCTATAGGATTTTAGATTCCAAAGGTAAACTTAAAATACCCGTAGATAAAAATCATAAATCAAGCAAAAATAATGATGTGGAATCAGGTTACCCACCCAGTTAATCATTATGATCCTTAATAAGATGATAAATAAGAATAAATTCTCTTTCGCAGCTCTCGAAGCTTGTCCGTCTTAGCAAAAAAGCTTTCCCTAGGCCTGTATGATGTACGCACGATGTACGGAGTCGTAGCGGGTAGAGTCAACACTGCGAGAATGGAAGAGACCGAAAACCGAAACCAAATCTTTAAAATTACGTTTATATTCTGATGCTCGGAATACTTCCTGATGGGTTTGTACAGGATTACTAGGGAAGAACCGGGAACAGCGAGTCAAAGCTTCGGTAGTCTGTTTCGCACTGATTTATTATTAGGCACACCTACCCTCAACCACGGGTATACGTAGATACCCTAATCTAAATACCTAACACTTCCGTTTTGGCCAAATGAGTTTTTAGCTACGCGTCCACTGCGTCGTCATCGTAGTGTACGCTACGAACGGATTAGTTGCTTTGTATTGATTCCTATGGAACTGCGTTTACTACATCGGGAAATTCCGAGCTGGACGTCAGCATTTTGACCAAGCATTTGACACTCCATTCGCAGCGTACCTTTACAGCGGACGCAAGCCTTTAGATGATGAGATTTAAAAAAAAATCGAAAAAATAACAAATTAGGTATGAATTTTTCGATCGGCAGCGCTAGTGCACGCGATCGATCATATTTTTTACCGTACTACGAAAATTGAATTCAATATACAGTACCTATAGCATAACAATTTATTAAATTTACCTATATGATTTTTTTTGTTATTACATAATTAATCTCAAAAGACTTTTGACCAGATACGCCCTTTCTTCATATTTCGGCAATTTTATCTGAAACCAACCGAGACCGAAAAAAATTAGTCCAAAGCCGAACTTTGGTCACTTTGGTCCAACTCTAAATTCCGAGACACCATTAGGCACACTGTGTACGCTCACATTTTCCTTATACTAAACATTAATAAGATAAATACTAATAAAAAACGTTATTATTTTCCACATATTCGTGAGGACGTTATACTTATACTTTATTTTTGCACACATAAATCACAAATGAAAAAACAACAACAAGAAATGTGACGTACACAGGTAGAGCTTATCTCTAAAATAGAGATTTCTTCCAGCTAGACCTTTAACATAGTGAAATTTATAATTCTTCATGAACATCAAGTCAACAAGACAAAGTTCCAGAATTTTATTGTTAAATGCAATAATACAAATTGTCAAATTTATAAGTAATAACCTTAAAATATAATATAAACATATTACATGTGTCAAAATCCTTAATCTAATAAACAGCCCCGAGTCGCACCCGGCGGGAAGGTGCCCATCACGCTGGCAGCGTTTCCACGCTGAGTAGCCAGCGAGGTGCGCTGCACCAGGTACGACTCGGCGCGGGGGTCACCTGAGCGCTCTCTCAGTCGTCGGCCCAAACCTCGGACAAAATCCTTGGCCTCCGTGCACCATACGCCCGTGGTCTCCACAGCGAGTGGAACAAAAATATAAGCCGTTTCGAACCCAGCGTACTTGACATGTTTTTGTTTGGCCGCCCACTCGGCAGCCGACCCTGCTGTCCGGACGGTGCGGCCTAGGTGGGAAGCCGCGAACGTGCTTACGCACGTGGCGTCCCACAGCAGGGATCTGCCTTTCTCCCAAGGCACCAACGTTAAACCGTCAGGTCTCTTGCCATCAGTACGGCTCAATTTATAATTATAAGTAGACATATATACGTGTACAAATTATGTAAAACAAGAACAAAATTGTACATAAGGACGTTACCCTATTGTTATTATTATAATAATACATCATGACATAATTATAACTGTTTATACGTGTCCAAAGAACATACTATACATACATTACATATAGGTAATTTAGTTTCGAACCATTTATATGTTCGGCTTGGAATGCAAGGAAAAAATGGTCCCTCCCCTAGGGGCGTGCGGGTGTTAGTTCTTTCATGATGTTCGGTCCATTAAGTTGGCGTTAGCAGCTATAGGATGTGATGGCTGTACTCGCAAAGATCTTTGCCTATAGTTTTTTATAATTGTCTCCTGTTTCCAGTTCTCGGTTTTTTTATTTCCACCTAAACCCGCGTTTCTCCTCAATCTCAGCTGGTGGTAATTGACGATGAGGCCGAAGATGGAGCACACGTGCTTAGTAAGTACTGGCTCTTCTATAAACACTGCCGGAACACATCAACGGCGGATCAAATACATTTAACGAAATATTTACTCTGGACACTGTGATATCTTCTTGATATCTTATTCTTGATATCAGTCTTCTTCATAATCATAATATTACATCAAAAAAATGCACATAAACTGCATAAACTATGGATGAAAGTATTTTTTTTTATCTAACAATTTAACGAAAAGAACCGACTTCAGAATAGTCGGTTTCTAATCTTGGATGAAGAAAAAACTGTGTCTAACAATTTAACGAAAAGAACCGACTTCAGAATAGTCGGTTTCTAATCTTGGATGAAGAAAAAACTGTGTCTAACAATTTAACGAAAAGAACCGACTTCAGAATAGTCGGTTTCTAATCTTGGATGAAGAAAAAACTGTGTCTAACAATTTAACGAAAAGAACCGACTTCAGAATAGTCGGTTTCTAATCTTGGATGAAGAAAAAACTGTGTCTAACAATTTAACGAAAAGAACCGACTTCAGAATAGTCGGTTTCTAATCTTGGATGAAGAAAAAACTGTGTCTAACAATTTAACGAAAAGAACCGACTTCAGAATAGTCGGTTTCGATTTTTTTTTAATCAAATATTCTATGATTATGTAGGTAGTGTATAATATTAACTCACTTTATATAGTTACGTAAACTTCCGCTTTATGATAATGATATAAAATTACTAAATATAAGTAAGGGAAAAACGACTATGATTGCACACTTTAATAATATGTTTGAACGATATTACTGTCCAATGTAACCAGCTCTTAGAAAATTTGTAATCCCGGGATATCGTTACTTGTTGAGCATGTCCATGTTAAAATTTCGTCATGGAATCCCGCAAAATTGCACTACCTAGTCCGGTCACTGATCATGTATCAGTTAACTTTCAGAATCTGAGTGGACAATAGCTGTAACATGCAGTGTGAAACAACCGCGATGACTGGGCAATCACTGCACTTGACATTTTTTTTTATAGATTGGTTAAATAATTAAATACCTACCTGAACGGAATAATCTATAATTTATTGTGATTTTTACCTAAGCGGGCAATCACTATATGATTTACCGTAGTATTATATAAGTCCTTAACTCATTATCTAATTTAATTGGTTACGGCATCTGTCTCATTAATAATGAATGACTTTTTACCGAGATTAATGAAATACTAATTAATTACTTAAATCTAATTTATTAGACTTTTATTAAACGAAAAAGTGCTGTGTCGTCGACTACCTGTGCTGTCAGAATCTCAGTGGGCAATAGCTGTAACATGCAGTGGGAAACAACTGCGATGACTGGGCAATCACTGCACTTGACAAACTTTTTATAGATTGGTAAAATAATTGAATACCTACCTTTTACCTAAGCGGGCAATCACTATATGATTTACCCTAGTATTATATAAGTACTTAACTCCTTATCTAATTTAATTGGCTACGGCATGTCTCATTAATAATGAATGACTTTTTACCGAGATTAATGAAATACTAATTAATGACTTAAATCTAATTTATTAGACTTTTAATAACCGAAAAAAGTGCTGTGTCGTCGGCTACCTGCCACAGTATTATGATTATAACCTTTCCAACAGTAATTCAACTACACACAGCAAGTTCTTAAAATTGATTCTGATTGTGTTTTCTGTTGAAATATCACCATGGCGTCAATCTTACGATACAAGGAAATCAAAGTATATGTATGTGTATTTATAAATGAACGTAACCGCGCGCGTTGATGTCTTTTCGTCTACAAATGTGAAATCGCGTGCGCATGCGATCGCGGGATTGTATTTATTTGTATGTGTATATTATAGATAGATAGATTAATACATTATTGCACAAAAGAAATTTACATAGGAAAGGAAACATAGAATAAGTGTACAAAGGCGGCCTTATCGCTCAGAGCGATCTCTTTCATGCAACCTAGGTGATAGAAGAATAATTAATAGGTTACCGGCAGTATAGTGCAGAAAGTGAGTTAGTGAAGTTATTGTAAACGGTGCACAACCTACCTTTTTCTACCAAAATTACTCCACCAAAAGGTTGTCTGGAAGAGATCGCTCTTAGCGATAAGACCGCCTAGTTTTTTTTTTTATTAAATAAGGAGAGCTGACGAGCAAACGGACCACCTGATGTTAAGTGGTCACCGTCGCCCATAGACATCTCACCTCACTGTATTAATATTAGAGGGTTTTTGATGCGCTGCTAACCTTGAGCACTAAGATAGATTGCCTCATGTGCTGAGAAATTACGCTGGCTCTCTTACCCTTCAAACCGAAACACAGAAATGCAAGCGTTTCTGCTTCACGGCAGAAATAGATAAGAGGGTGGTACCACCCCAGGCGATCCTTCACATTAGGATCTACCACTACTACTAGATTGTATTAATCGTGTCGTACGCACTGTATCACACTAATTTTGTGCAATAAAGTGTATTCATTCAAATGTAAGTAAAAGTGCCTAATTGCTTTAACCTATCTCTTAATTACCAGGATAAACCTACCCCGTAACGGAAACTGATACGATAAAGTCCCTATTCTGAAGAATGGCAACTTTGTCCTTTTCATATCTCTAAAATAAGAAAAGGATAGCACGAACCTGTCAAAAAGTTTTCATCCATTAGAATGGGGTCTGATGAGGTCAAGCGCGGGTTTAGTTGTAAATAAAAAATAAACTATCTTACTGTTTAATGAATATACTACGACGGCGCCCTGGCCGCTTCCCTCACAAGTTACAACGACAGACGTGTCGGGTGTTTGAAAAATAATTTATGAGGGCACGCGGCCAGCTGGTGATTGCCAACGGTGACCGTCCACTAACACGAAGATAGAGAGCGTCGGTGGCGTCGTGGCTAGGACGTCGGACCCATGCTCCGGGTTCCAAACCATGCAATGTCATGTACCAATGAGTTTTACGGATTTTTCTAAAGACTTACGTAAGTACATTCACCGACGCTTTGACGGTGAAGGACACCACTATGAGGAATCTGCACACTGAGATAACCACTGAGTGAAATGGGGAAGGCAATGGCAAACCACCCCATTAAATTCACCAAGCGATTATCTTGGCGAATTTTTTTCTAATGTGATTAATTCCTTAGAATAATCACGACCCTCAGAAAAAGTCAAGTTTTCAACCACGGGCCGACCGATTTGGACACGGATTTTATTTAACAGAGAGAGAGAGAGAGAGAGAGAGAGAGATAGATAAAGAGAGAGAGAGAGAGAGAGAGAGAGTTCTTAGTCATGTCTGATAAAATTGGATCAGGGGTTTCAGGATCTTGGAGTAATTTTCATGTCAGGGGATCACTGGAACGATAACAGTTACATGGTTCGAGTTTGTACATGTTTAGGACCATGGTGTCCTTCCTACATCTGGAACCATTATGACCTGGTGATGACCAGCAAAAAGTAAGGTGATCTCCATAATTGTAAGTCGATGGTTTCTTAAATTAATTAAGAGTTGTTTCTTTTGATACACATATAATATCACGAATAGTACACGCTTTAAACTAAATTTATCACACATAATAATCCGAAGGGTAGATAAATATTCGTAAAACATGAGTTTTATGAAAATAATTATGTCTGCCCCCTCGGGGAGGACGTGAGAGGTAGATAGATATATAATTCAGACCAATACTAAGTGAGAGTGAGCTGTGGGAGGACAATCATCGTTGTGTTTCCCCTACTGCATTTTAATAGTGATGTTCATTACGACGAAACGATGTAGATTTGGACGTCCACGGATCCTGACAGCCGTAATTACTGCGCATCGCTCAACCCTCAGAACTGCAGGAATTTGGACCTACAGGCTCAATGTACAATGTACAGGCAATAATGGCTGATATTATGAGCCTACATTTATGTCTGATGGTGGGGTAGTAATGGGTGCCTGACACAGATATGGAAAAGTTTGGGGTTGATTCATACATTCCTTTACATGGCTTTAAGTATTTGTAATTTTTCAGTGTTTTAAAGGCAATTTTAGTATTCGTAGTAGTAGATCCTAAAGTGAAGGATCGCCTGGGGTGGTACCACCCTCTTATCTATTTCTGCCGTGAAGCAGAGATGCTTGCATTTCTGTGTTTCGGTTTGAAGGGTAAGAGAGCCAGCGTAATTTCCAGCACATGAGGCAATCCATCTTAGTCCTCAAGGTTAGCAGCGCATCAAAAACCCTCTAATATTAATACAGTGAGGTGAGATGTCTATGGGCGACGGTGACCATTTCAGGTGGCCCGTTTGTTCGTCTGCTCTCCTAAATAATTAAAAAAAAGAAAAATTAAATTATTTTTGATGAATTTTTTTTTTCAGTTTAATGATTTAAACCATTTTAACCCCCGGCCGAAACAGGGTTGTAATAAGTTAGACGCGTATGTCTGCCTGTCTATACGGCATCATATCTCAGCAACGAATGATCCGATTTGGACGAAGTGTTTTTAGTTGATAGTGAATTTTGTTAAGAAAGTTCTTAGTCACGCTTGATTAAAATTGGACCAGAGGTTTCCAAGATCTTGGAGTTGGGATCTCTGGAATAGGTGATTCGAGTTTGACCTCAAATGTTTATGACCAGTGTGCAATTCCCGCATCTAGAATGTCGACAACCTGATCAAAAAAAAGCATGGGAATGGCCACACAATGATACGTCAAGCTAGTTTTTAAGTCCTCCTCCAGGCTGGAGCGCACTTAGAGCTCGCCGCAAAGACCCCGGTGAAGCTGTAAAGGTCATTAGGACAAACAGCAATTATCAGTACGAAAAAAAAAGATATGTCAAGCTATCAAGATATGTATGTATATCAAGATATGATAAGCGTTACTTAAATTTTTAATATACAGTAATTCCCATTGTAATTCTAACCAAACCCATTTATATTTATTTTCAACAACAACATTGTACATATTTAACAATAAAAGGGTAGCAGACAAAACGCAATAAATCAAGTCGGCAACTTTATTAAGCGTAGTGAACCTTTCGAGTCTTAGAAACATAACTCTCTAAGTTATCACATCGTTTGCAGCAACTGGGATAATCTACGGGTCTTTATTTTGATATCTCGCTAGAAGAGATAAAACTCTGCTTTATTCGAGACTCGAGAGATAAATGTTTCTTTTTAACATCCAGCCATTGTCTATTTATCTGTGGCGCAACAAAAACCTATGATGGTCGAATTTGGACGAGGTTTTTTTCAGATTTTTTTCGATGGTACAGTCAGGAGCAAGGGTCGTGATCTTACTATATCTTCTTAACAAATGTTTCTATTCACTGCAGGAGTTTTTTGATGATTAAACCAATGCTTAACCATAAAATCACCGCCGCCGACCGCCTAGATTGTATTAATCGTTTTGTACGCATTGTATCATACTAATTTTGTACGCATTGTATCATACTAATTTTGTACGCATTGTATCATACTAATTTTGTGCAATAAAGAGTATTCATTCATTCAAAATCAATTATGTATAACTTATAATGGGATTTAATTTAATTTATCCCGTTAGCATTTATTACTATTATAATTTATTATAATCTCTTATTTTATATTGCGGTTCCCTACTCAGGGTTTCATGTATAATATATATTTTTTAAAACCAATTGTTACACATGAAAAGCAATAAATAGTATGAGTATGAATACTATAGAAATAACCACTTATAACTACTTTTTTTGGCAGATTTAATGCGGTGGTTGGTGGTGGTACAATTCCACGAACTGTTTATCTCAGTGTGAAGTTTCACCGTTAGAGCAGTCGGTAAATGTATGTACGGCTTTCGAAAAATGCCGAAAGACTGTTTGGTAACTTAACATGACATTGCTAGTGCAAGGGGAGGCCTGTGCCCCAACAATGGGGACGTTAATAGGCTGATGTGAAAATTGCATGGTTTTGAACTCGGACCTCCCGTTTGGGAGTCCGGTGTCTTAGCCACTACGTCCCTGATGCTCTTATTTATTGTATAACAATAGACTTAATAAAAACAATTAAAATGAGACATTGTACAAAGGGTGAACTTATTAAATAAAAATAAATTAAATTAAATTTAAAAAAAATCTCTTTTTAAATTATTTTCGTTAAAAAAAATTACATTTTATTTTTAATTAAAATACCGGATTTCGACATCCTCCTGACAGGCTAGGGCAGGTTAAGTGATGTGCTTTGACCGTTCATTGACGGGCGACCCTGGGGAAGGCATCAACGTGCTATGGCCGCACGCTGCTGTGACGGGAGAAACCGGGAGGTGGAATGTACACCTCCCAGGAGGAGCCCAAGGCAAATGCTAGGAGGGCACCGGTGCGTTCTACTGGAGATCCCGGAGCCCTCCGATAAGCACGAGGCCGGCCATCGAGGGGGTTTTAGTGAGTGGAAATCTCACATAACCCAGTCACTCCCCCAGGAGGCTGGGTATCTTTCGAAGATTTCCCCACCGTTACCCAAAAAAATAATTAAAAATAGGTTAAGTGATGTGGTCCTGTAATGATACATACTGTACATGGCAACAAATAAAATATAAGTCTAAAACATACAATTCCTTCGTAACCTACATTGTAACTAACGTTCTAAGACATTGTATGTTTCTTCTTTCTCCCATTGAGTGCATTCCGTTGTTTATGGCGGCCTTTTAAATTGAATTCTTGTGTTAACGACTCAGATATCAAAATAGTTTACATTGTTTCGACAATTAACTCAGTTTAATGGGCTTGTAAAATTATAACTGTCAGATTTGTTGGAGAAAGTTGAGAGTGGTAAAATTGATTTGCGTGTCGTATAAATAATTATAATATTCACCAATAAAAACCAAGTTGTGTAGTGGAAGACATATTAATCTATACTCTGTGAAATCCATGGTGAAACCCTCTCATAATAAGTTTTTGTTATGATTCCTTGACATTTGTATGAATTTGTCAAATAAGTTTCCGCACTTTCTAAAGCCTTGGGTGTCTACAACGACCCGTTTTACACGAACGTTTCTGCCACGCACCTGTAAAATGTGGAACTCTTTCCCACCCGACGTTTTCCCGCAGCGCTATGACATGGGATGCTTCAAAAAGAACGTTAAAAAAGTCCTCTCCCTCCACGGCCGGCAACACACAAGCAATACCACTGGTATTGCACGTGTCTCTAGACGACGGTGACTACTTACCATCAGGTGGCCCGTCTGCCTGTTTGTCGTAGCTAATTTATAAAAAAAATAAAAAAAGTATAAGTATACCCATATAGTATTTGGTGTCGGTGCCAGCCACACGCAACCCGTAGCACTGCGCGCACGTCGGACCGCGTGGAAAGTCAAATCTGGCAGTGCAACGCGTTGCTTGCACGTGGTGACATAAATACAGTAATTGGCATTGCGATACCTTGCTTCCAGTAGGAAGGAGGTACTTTCAGCTATCAAATACATGAGTTTTTAAAATGAAAAGTATTTTTTTAGTTTCCTCGCATTGCCTTGACGGAAAACGCATCGTTTGCCACGGATCTTTTAAAAGCCTCGCCTATGGCTTCGAATCCGGGGTGACGGCCAAATCCAAAGCCAATACGACAGACAAACAGACAGAACGACATTGTTGCTCTCTATAGTTATAAGTTGGAAAGGGTCAAGTTGAAAACCAGCGTCGGTAGAGGTACAGGTATCTATACATCTAGCGACACTCAGCAGAACTTGGCCCTTTTAATAGATCATATGTTTACTACATTAAGTCATATCATTTTAAAAAGTGTAGTATTTTAAGCCAAAAATGGTGTATTAATAAAGGATTTTCTATTTCTATAGAGCTAAACGTAAATGGAACTGTCTCACCTATTTATTATAGGTACCTCCATTCTAGATTGAATAAGAGTGAGTGGTACGTTTCATTTAGCAATCATCGATTGTGGCGGCTACCCTGAAATCGATACCTTTGTCTCGTCACGCCCTTTCAAAAAGATTCTCGTCAAACAATGGCTAATTCCCTTTCCTAACGTACCTACTAAAAATAAGTATCCCTCGAACAACTGTAATGTTTTAATGTTACGTAGCCATAGACAAATCAAATCAAATCAAAATGTTTTTATTGTAAGTAAGTACCTTATAGTACATTTTAACAACGTCATTTTTTTACTCTACCACCGCTTCGTAAGGTGCTATAGCTGAAAGGAAAGAAGCGGCGCAAGAAACTTTCAGCAGCACATCTTTTGAAATAAATATAAATTACAATAATTATGAATATAATGTTTTATAAGTTTCGGTGTTCATGTATTTATCTGATATATTTTTCTCTCTCTCTTTCATATACTCTTTTATATATGTATATAAATATATGTGTATTTTATATGTATTAGTGTCTGTGTATATGTAAGTATTCGTATTTATGTACTTAAAATTGTTATGTAGTAGCATACGTGTAGGTATATTTTTATATATTATATGAGTAGGTATTTTATAGTATAGTAAATAATAATAATTAGTAAATCTCTTCTATTTAATTTATATGCACCTGCCTTGCAATATCTGTATGACCCAATGGTTAGCTGGTAGAAAATGCCGCATGGCATTAAGCTCGCCTCATGTACTATTGTGCATTAAAGTGTTAAATGAATAAAAAATATAAAAAATACAATCACATATGTACAGTAGTACAATTAAGCGTGGATTACCTTAGACTTAACACTTCAATGGGGTCTACACATGTACATTGGTCGGATGATTGTGTTCCGCCGCTTATGGTGTTAGAAAGATAAGACAACTGACAGATGTAGCAACCGCAAGGCGAGTATATTTCAGTTATTTTCACAGCATAATGTCTTATGGAATTCTTCTGTGGGGCCGAGCGGCTTATATTGAACCCATTTTCATTCTACAGAAGAGGGTAATTACGTTAAATAATCTACGTTGCAGGGACTCTCTAAGGGAATTGTTCAGGGAAATAAATATACTGACTGTCGCGGGTCAATATTATGTATGTACGCAAAAACGTACAGTTGTTTCCGAAAAACTGCGATAATCATAATTTCAACACCAGAAACAAAAACAAAATTGCAGTCCCATGCTTTAGACTTAGTAAAGTAAACACATCATTTATGAGTCACTGTGTACGATTTTATACTAAGCTACTTGAGATACTGTAATAAATATGAAAGAGAAAAATTATAAAAACCATATAAGACGGACATCATGTAAAAAGGGTTATTATAAAATAGATGACTACTTAAATGATAAAGAGGCTTGGTCCTAAATTCAGCTCCAGCTCTGCACATTGTGTACATATATGATTGTATTCATAATTAATGTTAGATATATTTATTTCAAAAGATGTGCTCCTGAAAGTTTCTTGCGCCGCTTCTTTCCTTTCAGCTATAGCACCTTACGAAGCGGTGGTAGAGTAAAATAATGACGTTGTAAATGTGTACTAGAGATGTTACGGAGCTTGGACTCCGACTCCGAAAGGTCGGAACTTCCGATTGATGTTACAGCTCCGACTCCGACTTCGGCTCCGATAATTTTGAATCGGAGGTTATACCGAAGATTTGTGAGCAAACATATTCAAATATCAATAATTTTATTAAATAATGTAGGACTACATAAAGGAATATGTTCTATTGCCGCAAAAGTCATAAAAAATTATGACCAGTTCTATAAAAAATAAAAAAAGTTCCGAATCCGGTTCCGACTCCGGTTACGACTCAAATAAATCCAATTTAAAACCTTCGGTTTCGACTCCGGTTCCGGTAAAACCACCTCCGTAAGAAATGAACGTTTTTCTATTCTATTCTATTGTATTCTAACATCCCTAATGTGTACTATAAGGTATTTAGTTTCAATAAAAACATTTTGATTTGATTTGAAATAGAATATCACCGAAAACACGCCCGGAAAAATTCGTCCATTATGAGACTGTGCTCACTTAAAGAGGGGTGGGTACCTACTACGCATTTAATAGTTTCATTTGTATTCCGCCCGGGACCGGGACAGGGATCCGGGAGAAATGACCGATGTGCCTGTCTTTAGTTTAAACGATACTCAAACTGAGATATGTACTATTTTTTTATTGTATAAGGAAAGCAGACGAGCAAACAGACCTGATGATAAGTTGTCACCGTCGCCCAAGACGTCTCACATCTCAATATACAAAAAAGCACAAAAAAATACAATTGTTTTTAAGTTTACTATTGGATCCCGCACTAGGGTGCCCCTGTGTCGCGGCGATCCTTAAATACATTACCAATGTGTATTAAATAATTAATTAGGACTCAGTTTCCCGTTTACCCGTATACCTACTTCAGACAACAATAAGAAGAATCGGTATAGTTGAGATTGAGTGTGTAAGCATGTGTATATAGTATATGAGGTGTGTTAAGGTGGGAAAGGGTGTGTTTGCGTGTGTGTGTGTGTGTGTGTGTGTTTGTTTGTTTGTGTGTGTGTTTGTTTGTTTGTGTGTTTGTGTGTGTGTGTGTGTGTGAGAGAGAGAGAGAGAGAAAGAGAGAGCGAGCGAGCTTATAAGCGATAAATTAATGATTTGCCTTTTTATGGAAATAATGTTGTTGGGTTTTCGATACGCTACTAACCTTGGGGACTATAAGTTCTATAAGCTATAAGTTCCACATTTTCCTTGCGAATAGAGAAGGGATCTAAATAACAAATGTTAGGAGTCGCTGACGCTAACTCAACGTTACGGTTGATTACAACATAACAGATGGGTGTCCCTTTGAAAAATGGCCTACATTTAACTCGACTTACTTTATAATATAAAGTCCCCTGACGGCCAATTTGGGGCCGAAACTGAAGCTTACTTCAGCAATCTGAAGCCAGAAACGAAACCTGTATAATGGTCAATAATTTCTCGGATATACATTAGTGAAGCAATTTTAGAAGCAGTCGTAGATTTACCCATATTAATTATGTTACTGGGTAAATCTACAACAAAATACGCGTGCAATTAGGAATCGTTTTGATTACTTATTAAAATAGAGGGCAGAAGAAGAATCCGCCACTTACCTTCCTTCGGGTTCGCCCTCTCCAACGATTACCAAATACAGAGGGATTTACAATCGCAAAGGATGACAAATCCGACCTCCAAAGGATGGGATAGAGGAAGTGTGAAATGAATGGGATCTAAATGAACCCACAGAGCGCGAATTTGAATTCAAATTCGATACGTGTTTCGCCTCTAAACAAGACATCATGAAGACAAGTGGATATCTCATATGATTCGAATTCATGTATAGCTATGTATAGGAAGAGCTAGATCGAATGTAAAAGGTTTAATTTTAAGCTGGTTAACTTATCCGTTGGTAAGCAGAGTTTAGTGGCTAACAGTGATTTGTAAGCAAGGTCCTTATTGTTAAGGCATCTTTAAGATTTGTGTCTCTTCAGCGTCGGTAGCGTCGTGGCTAGGACGTCGGACTCCCAAGCGGGAGGTCCGAGTTCGAAACCAGGCAGTGCCATTTACCAATGAGTTTTTCGATTTGTTCAAAAGACTTACGTACATTTACCGACTGCTCTGACGGTGAAGGAAAACATTGTGAGGAAACTTGCATACTGAGACAACCAGTGTGTGAAATGGGGAAGGCAATAGCAAACCACCCCATTAAATCTGCCACGAGAGTCGTTCTATGTGATTAATTACTTAGAATGATCACGACCCTTAGCAATGAGGAAAAGTACCTAGAAGAGAAGATTTGTGTCATCTCTGCTGATGCATGGCATGTATTTTAATGAAGACAACTTTAAGAGTCATGTATACCCAATCTGCTTGTCGGTTTTTCGAAAGTCTTACGTACATTTACCGACTGCTCTAACGGTGAAAGAAAACGTTGACAGGAAACCTACACACTGAGATAACCAGTGTGTGACATGGGGAAGTCCATTGACTTCCCCATGTAGTAATTTCCATAGAATGATCTCAAGAAGATAATAGTACATTTTTCGCCACTCATTCCCATTGTTAGGGATAGAAAAACAAAGAGACCACTGCTCCGAGAGTAAAAGAACCCAAAAGTTGACACCGAAACCTATTACGGCGTTTTAGTCACAGCTCTATTTTGGAAGTTTAATTCACAACGTTATTTATGGGCGAGTAATTTACGCGTTTTTTTTTCGCTAGGGCCGCTATGTTCGCTTCATTTGGCGAGGCCGAATTGGAAACTCACTTAGTTCCCAATTTGTCAGCAGAAAGGGTTGGCCGCTTAGAGGTTTTTAGCTTTCTCTGATTAATCTGGTTTATGAAGATTAAAAATAATGCTTTTCATAGGTAACTTTCAGTGGTCGGAACAGATAAGGGTAATTTTCCTAGAGCTGGCGACGGGACATTATAATACAGGCTGTAACAAAAAAAACTATAGTGAATGTTGGTCTGTTATAGATACTGAATACCCCTCTTTCAGCTTACAATGTGGGTTCTGTTACAATCTGTATTAGCTGTTAAAATACCGCTTTATTTTTTATAAAACGTCATATGTTTTACTTTTTTTTTAAAATGTGTCGGTAATTCGCGTTTTGTGGCAAATGACTTCATTTCTAATTTTATCCGTCAAAGAAATACCGACTTATGACACTTATTTTCTACTAAAACAATACGTCGTTTCTCTGCTTCAGCTTCCACCCTCCCCGTCTCGAAAGATTTTGAAGCTTTCTTCGAATCTGGAGCAGAGAAAAGACGTAAGAGGAAGGAGAAAGAGGCAAATCCGCCCTTGAGAGACAGGCTGCCAACGGTGACAAAATTCAGCATATGCGGTCGCGAGTGCAACTCCAGGATCGGGTTGTTGAGCCACTCCAAGACGCACCAGAGTCAACAACAATATACCTAGGATTAGCAGAACTCAAGTCCGGGGAAAAGAGGAGTAGGTCGTCCAGCAGCTAGATGGGCGGATGACATCACCAAAGTCGCATCGAAGACCTGGATGCGACTAGCACAGGATCGTATAGGGTAGCACAAAAGAGAGGAGGCCCTGCAGTGGGACGACATGGGCTGATGATGATGATGATGAGCAGAAGTCATCCTCGCAACGAGGGACTGCCACGAAAACGACGATTAAAACAATAAAACTTTTAGGTTTAGAATATAGTGACACTAATGTAAGGAAAGTTCGACGGAGTCCCGACTTCCAAGATACAGGTTTCGGACCTAGTTTGTAAGTCGGAGGTCCTATTTTTGTACCTACCTATAAGTGAATAAACTTTTTCATTTTTCATTCTTTCATTTCAATAGAAAAATTACTGCCAACGTATGATTTGTATTTCCTACTAAGACAATGGAAGCAGAATTAACTATTTTTATAACAGTAAGGGAAGCCAGAGCGCCGGCGCGGAAAGAGAGAGCCGAGGTTTCCGGGCAATTCTCGTAAAAGAAGAAATGTTGGAACTCATTACCACCTTTATATGGTTTTACGGCGATGACACACTAAGGGATCCGGAAGGGAAATGTGAACAAAAAAAATTTATACAAATCTTTCGGACTGTTATCTTATCATAAGATAAGATAACAGTCCGAAAGATTTGTATAAATTTTTTTTCGCTGGGATTATTCCCGGCCCCCTATTATAAAATAGGGGGCCGGGAATAATCCCAGCGACACTTCGACCCTTGAGGATCTTTAGTGCCTACCCCATTTTACAGACTGGTCATCTCAGTTTCTCATCAGTCATCTCATCGCAGGTTTCCTCATGATGTTTTCCTTCACCATTAGAGCAGTCGGAATATGTACGTAAGTCTTCGAAAAATACGAAAAGCTCATTGGTACATGGCACTGCACGGTTTCGAACCCGGACCACCCGTATGGGAGTCCGGTGTTCTAGCCACTGTGCACTGTTAGTGGCGTAGTGACTAGGATGCATGTAGGAGGTCTGGGTTCGACATCTAGCAAGCCATATGCTATAAGTAATTCAGTTTTTTCGAAAATTACCAACGTACATTACCGACAGCTAAATGAAATATATATTTTTTTAGGTCTAACGGTGTAAAGTCCATTCCCTCAAATAATCTCGGTACACCCAAACTGATTACGTGGCTGCGGGTAGATAGATAGATAGATTAATACTTTGTTTGTTTGTAGTCTCTTTATTGCACACATAGAAAAAAAAAATATACACATAAATTAAAAACATTAAAATATGTACAAAGGCGGGCTTATCCCATAGGGATCTCTTCCAGCCAACCTTTGATTAAGGAGAGTGTGTGTACTTTATTGCACACAAGAAATTTACATAGGAAAGGAAACATATAATAAGTGTACAAAGGCGGTCTTATCGCTCAGAGCGATTTCTTCCAGGCAACCTAGTGATAGAAGAATGATTAATAGGTTACCGGCAGTATAGTGCAGAAAAGTGAAATATGAAATATGTATTTGTTTATAAACTTTTAATATATAAGTAAAGCTGGTGTTTAAATAAATATTTAAACACCAGCAGTAATCAGTCCGTATTTTATTATATAACAGGAAGTTTAATGAACCAATCGGCAGTCTGCATCCTCTGTTGTCGCGGCGCATCGTTTGACTAGCGGCGGCGGCGCGTGCGCAGGCGGCATTTTCAAAGAGCGAGCTTATTTAACACGTTCGCGCGCGGTAACGACTAATGCCGTTAAACTGAATTTAAAAAATTACAGTACGGTCATCGCCGGCAAATCTTTACACCTTTCTTAAAAGCACTACGGTTATAGGTGACGATTTTCTATGAACTTGGTACGTCTTCCTCCCACTGCCATTCTGCAAAGAGTGCATTTTATTTCTACTGGCAAAACTGCGGGATTTATAGGTGTTCCTTTTTGGACATGACTCACCCATACACAGGTACTTACACATTGACAGTACGGACATGACAGCTATTATATGTATCGTATTACGGCACCAGCAGTTAGTGATGGTATGCAATAACTTAGGAGGAGGAGGAGGAGCTCGTAGCCTAATTGCGGGCACGGTCCGAAAGTGATCGTGCAGGTTAAGCGACTATGGCGCGGTCGGTACCAGGATGGGTGACCGCTAGTGGCATATTTCACCTGAGCTCCTCCGTGACTCGGAAAGCACGTTAAGCATTCGGTCCCGGTTGTTGTCGTTCGACAGCAGCCGTTAAGCTATGTCAGAGGCCTACGGGCGGCCTGAACAACTCTGACAAATAGGTTGGCCACTAAACATACGATAAGCAAGCAATCAACTTACTTATATTAATTTTATGCAGTACGGCAGTGAAGATTGGTACTAAGAATAAGAAATTATTAAGAATAAGAAAAAGTACCGCGCGTGAACGTGTTAAGCGAATGGTCTTTACAAGGAAAGTATGTAGGTAGGTATATAATTCCCAAATAATAAAAGCATTCTGAAAACGTGTCTATTTTTAGCATCACTCTTTATACCCCGGTCCTAACACAGCGTGTGCACGACTCGTAATCCCGAAAGGAAACACCATGTATCTGGTGAAAGCCCATGTTTACGGAAACTGCCGGTTTTCCTTAAGTTCGCTATTAAGTGCAGTTTTACTTTAAGCGTAGGTAAAAGCTTATACGGAATTATTTAAGCGCTTTTTTAATAAATCTGTCGGCTTTATACATTTATCGGTATATTAAAAATAGGAGAAGCTTTGGTGGTTGTAGAGACAGGGCGCCGGATTTTAGGTAGAGGTCTAAGTTTGAACCCAGTAAGACATTTTACGGGTAAAAACATATATAAAACCATTGAAAAAAAAAAACTATTTTAAAAACTTATAAATTATAACGCATCTTTCACTTTCTCGGGTTTACTGGAAGAAATCTCTTTTAGAGATAAGTTCACCCTTTGTTTTTTAAAATCTCATTTTAATTGTTTTTATTAAGTCTATTGTTGTACAATAAAGTGTAAATAAATAAATATTTATTTGCAGAAATATGTGTACATTTGTTCTTATTAAAATATTATATAACCAGTATCAACATATTTTACCTTTCTGCTCTGCAAATATTTATATCTGAGAGAAAAAAAATATCCTGTAATTAAATTGAGAAGGCAGTGGCAGTAAAGTAATTAATTATTAAATTATAAATACAATATCTCATGTCAAATTTTATAAATTATAAGTCCTTATCAAATCAGTCCTTTGCAAATGATCCCTACAGCACAGGGCAACCTATTGTAGGTATCAAATGCAAATAATTCACCCAGCCTAAAAAACACTAGACACTAACTTTTGAAATGGAATAAACTCTGTTCGGATTTAGATTAAGATATTTTACATAAATTTCATTAGTATTTTTATTTGTAACTTAGTTTAAGGCTTTTGTCATATTTTTTGAAATAAACTTGTCAAACACGAAAAATCCTTCACTGTGTCATTAACAAACAAAAAACACACTTTTTGAACAAGCCTATATCTTTGTCTTTTAGAATATCAGGCAGTTTATTATAAATTCTGATTGCCATACAATAAGCGTTATCGCTAAAAACTCGTAGACGTTGCATATAACTTAAGTATGTGTATGTGTGTGTACTTGTAAATATACAAAACTTCATGTAAACTTGGTCTTAAATCGTTCAGAATACTTCACACAAGTCATAACTTCACTTTGGCGGCGCGGCGGCGTTGATGTGTTTCGGCAGTGTTTATAGAAGAGCCAGTACTAACTAAACTCGTGTGCTCCATCTTCGGCCTCACGTCACTTACCATCAGGTGAGATTGAGGAGAAGTAAGTACTGAGTACAAAAAGTATCATATTGGAGTGTGTCAGTTACGCAGGGAAAAGAGAACAGCTGATTAGACATTATGATTTAAATTTATTGGATATTGGTGTATTCCAGAGATTTTTAGCTGATCTATTCCATGAATTCTATTAGAATGTTCTATTCCATGTTTAAAAAAGGTAATTAATAACAAAATTGTAATTGGTTTAGTATATGCACGATGGGATTAACGTAATCAACTATGATTACATCCCTAAATAAAATAAAGATTTCAAAAATATGCAAAGATTTTAAAATTTCTAAAACATTAGCCCTGTGGCTGTAACACATAAATTACACCATACAAAATACATACAAAAGACAATATTCATAACACCCTCTCACACACACTACATACACACACCACACATCACACGTACACCCTCTCAAGCACACACACACCCTCAAATAAACGCATTTTTAAGACGCGAGATTTGAATTTTATTGGATTTTTTTTCTTTTTATGTCCATATTAGTTATTATCAAAATTGTAGTTGTTGGGCTTTAATTTAATTGTTAATTATTATTATTTTCGTCAATTAATTATTTTTACTTTTTTTTTTCATTAACAGCATTGTCATATTTCCATAACCTTATTATGTCATCATAATATAGGTATATCGGAAGAGACCGGCCTCCACAACACAGGGTATCCTAGAGTGGGAGCCAGGGAAATCTGAGAACATGTAAAAGATACTGTATAATATATTTTTTCAGCACAACATGATATCAAAAGGGGTATAAGTACCTACCAAAGTAAGCGTACTTATCTAAGAATAATCCAGTTATATTCCCGGTACTATAATAGTTTCTTCCACATAGGAAGGTTAATGGAGTGGAAATCCGGTAATGAAATATTAATATCGCCGCCATACCTGCCCACATCATTCCCATGGCCGTAAATAAGCCATTATCATCTTTACGTATCCGTAACTCGATAGTGATAGAGGGTTAGAATATAATAGAATAATTTTATTTCATGCCACACAATTTGAAATATACATGTCAAAAATATAATTCTTACTTGTAGAATGATCGTCAGATAAATTAATTTAATATAAAATAATGTAATAAACATTGAAAATAAATTGATGGAGATAAATATTAATTTATTTTTTTTATTAAATAAGGAGAGCAGACGAGCAAACGGGCCACCTGATGGTAAGTGGTCACCGTCGCCCATAGACATCTCACCTCACTTTATTAATATTAGAGGGTTTTTGATGCGCTGCTAACCTTGAGGACTAAGATGGATTGCCTCATGTGCTGGAAATTACGCTGGCTCTCTTACCCTTCAAACCGAAACACAGAAATGTAAGCATTTCTGCTTCACGGCAGAAATAGATAAGAGGGTGGTACCACCCCAGTCGATCCTTCACTTTAGGATCTACCACTACATTAGGATCTACCACTACATTTAATGTCAGGTAAATACATAATAAAGATGTTAAATTCAAAATTTCATGTTCATAAATTCTTTATCTAATAAAAGGTTTCTCAGTCGGTTATACGGTTTAATTATCGATTTGAAGCATAGGGATGTCAGTTAGTGTTGCCAGATCGGGAAACCGTAATATCTGGCCAAATTTCAAAATTTCGGGATTTTGGGGTTGTTGTCTTGGAAAATAAAATAATATGAATCAATTTTTTTCCGTCAATGAACTTAATTTTTTCGTTGTTATACCACATATGTTATATATTTTGAATTGTTTTTAATGGAATTTACCAATTTGTATCCTTTAGGAGTATTAAGAAAAGACTTAAAATTCAAACAAATTTTCCGCGAAGTTTAGTCTAAATAATTTGCTCAGTTTTAATAAAATCAAAGGCTATGCGATTCTTCTTTGGTACTTATACAATATATTATAAATATGTTAATACATTTTTGGCGGGAGATTTTGTATTTTGTCGGGAGTCTGGACATCATACGAAATGGCGGGAGAATCCAGGCGAATCCAGGCCATCTGGCAACCCTAATGTCAGTCCATACATTTTTCCCCCAAAAATTAGTTCAAATCGAATCAAAAATTTCGAATCGCGACTGAAGTCCAGTGTCATTGGTCATGGAACTGCACACTGAGATAACCAGTGTGTGAAATGGGGAAGGCAATGGCAAACCACTAAATCTGCCACGAGAGTCGTTCTATGTGATTAATTCCTTAAAGAATCATCACGACCCTATCATTCTAAGGAAATCATCACACTCTCGTGGCAGATTTTAATGGGGTGCTTTGCCATTACCTTTCCCATTTCACATACTGGTTATCTCAGTGTGCAGGTTTCCTCACGATGTTTCCTTCACCATCAGAGCAGTCGGTAAATGTACGTAAGTGTTTCGAAAAAAACGGAAAAGTCATTGGTACATGGCATTGCCTGGTTTCGAACTCGAACCTAGCCACGACGCCACCGACGCTCTATTACAATCTTACAGACTAATATTGAACATTAAATTACGCAATATTCTTATGGTTTATTCGGTTTCAGTATCAATTTGATAGCTACGTATACCTAGTTATATTTTATTGACACTCTTACCCGTTTCCGAGAGAGCGCACCAAAAAATACGACTTTTGGAAATTCGCAAATTCTGAATAGGATATTCAGTATCGGCAACCCTACAATGCGACCGATGGTATACAGTTCATGAAGAAACAAAACGATAGCGCTGATTATTTTCCTTCTATCGCCATCTAGTGGACCGCGGGGGTTACTAAACTTGGCTTCAGGTTTCAGCCGTAGCTTCATTCGGCAGAGAAATTTTTTATTAAAATATTATCGATAGATAGTAACATTAATTCTATGGGTTTTCGGCTCTGTGATGGGGTTTTTGTTACTACTTTTATCGATTGTAATTTTCGAAAAGCATCCTGGAATACATAAATTATGTTATATTATATTAATAATTAAAGTCTATAGGTTATTAAAAAAATAAATTACAATCGATAAAAGTAGGAACAAAAACCCCACATAGAGCCGAAAAACCTTAGAATTAATGTACTATCTATCAATACAGGGTGTAACAAAAAAAACCATAGAGCCGAAAGGGGGGTGTTCAGTATTCATTACTAAACAACTGTCTATATGGAGCCAACTTTGAAATCGCGAAAAAAATCAGCTGTTTCATACATAGGTATTGATTGACCTTTTGTATACCATACAAAAGCCAGATCTTTTTGTCTATTTCAGAGTTGGCCCCTTATTAATTATCATGGCCATTGTTAACCTCTCACATCACACACACACACACACACACACACACGCGCGCGCACACACACACACACACACACACACACACACACACACACACACACACACACACACACACACACCACCCCACAAAACGTCATACACCCTCACCCTTGTACATCTTATCTTATCTTATGAGGGGGGCCGGGAATAACCCAGCGGCACTTCGACCCTTGAGGAGATCTTTTGTGCCTACCACATTTTACACACTAGTCATCTCAGTGTGCAGGTTTCCTCACGATGTTTTCCTTCACCGTTAGAGCAGTCGGTAAATGTACGTAAGTTTTCGATAAATACGAAAAACTCATTGGTACATGGCTCTGCGTGGTTTCGAACCCGGATCTCCCCGCATGGGAGTCCGGTGTCCTAGCCACTGTGCCACCGACGCTCTCACCCTTGTACATACACACAGTATCATATCCCGCTGGCTATCTATGTGAGGACTGGCATGCTGCAAGGCAGCCGTTGGCTAGTCCAGATGCCAGAAGTTGATTTTTGTAAATAGATACCTACCTACTTGTAGTGGTAGATCCTAATGTGAAGGATCGCCTGGGGTGGTACCTCTTATCTATTTCTGCCGTGAAGCAGAAATGCTTGCATTTTTTTTAAATTTTTTTTTAATTTACTTCTAAACCCACATTTGACCTCGATCTCGCTTGATGGTAAGCGACGATGAGGTCGACGATGGTGATTTCTGTGTTTCGGTTTGAAGGGTAAGAGAGCCAGCGTAATTTCCAGCTCATGAGGCAATCCATCTTAGTCCTCAAGGTTAGCAGCGCATCAAAAACCCCTCTAATATTAATACAGTGAGGTGAGATGTCTATGAGCGACGGTGACCACTTACCATCAGGTGGCCCGTTTGCTCGTCTGCTCTCCATATTTAATAAGAATAATAATAACTTGTGAAAAGGACGGATCGCGTCAGGAACACGACCCTGCGCTCCAAAACACACATCGCTGATGCAATCACTAAAGCATCTGTATTGGAGTGGGACTGGGCAGGCCTCGTGTGCCGCATGCATCCGAAAGGTGGGCAAAGATCGCCATGCACTGGGTGCCACAAGATGGACAGCGGCGCCGAGGCAGGCCCAGGCGTGGGTGGAAGGACGATATCGACCAGTTCCAAAAAGGATGGTATAAGGACGCCGAGGATAGGGAAAAATGGAAAGGAGGAGGGGAGGCCTTTGCCCAGCAGTGGGACAGGCTATATGCTGTAATAATAATAATAATAATAACGTATATTAAATATTGTATTGTATTGTAGTATTATATAATATAACCTTATGAATAAATTTTGAATTTGAATTATTGAAAGTTGTTCAGTTATGGATACTAAACACTACCATCCCGCTCTTATTACAATCACAAATCCGTCTGCGGGTATATAGGTATATTTTCACCGCTCACTCAAGTCTGGCTAAGCCTTTACGGCCCGCTGGATTTCCCCAATGACGAATGGTTGCCCCAAAACCTAGGCTGCGACAATTCTCTATTTCTCGTACTATTGTCTCGAAGGTCCTATTTATCTCAGAGGTCAGAGTGGCTATCTGTCTCTGCTCTATGTAGCTCTATTCCTGTAATGGGAATTGAGTGATTTTTACGTCTGGACTACACACGTCCGGTTCCAGCCCATTTTGGTCCGCTGCAATCTATTACGTACGTTCCGCCCTCCCCACACTTGAATCGCGCTTTATGATTGGATGCAGTGAAACGAAACGAGGCTGGAACCGGTCGCATGTAGTCAGGTCTTAGCTCCAGCCTCGGTAAGTTTCACTGCATCAGATCTGATCATTGGATTTTTTTATATACTCCATTTTCAAAGATTTTTAGATAAAGTTGTTCTCACATTCATGAGTAGTAGGGATGTTACGGAGTTTCGACACCGACTCCGAAAGGTCGGAAATTCCGATTGTTTTTTTCCGATAATTTTGAATCGGAGGTTATACCGAAGATTTGTGAGCAAACATATTCAATAACAATATTTTATTAAATAGTGTAGGACTACATAAAGGAATGTTTTATTGCCGCAAACGTCACCATTACAAATATTGGCCAGATCAGTTATAAAAATTAAAAAAAGGTTTAAAATTTGAACATCTTTCACATTTTACCTCCGCCTCCGACTCCGGTTCCTACTCCGATAAATCAAATTTAAAACTTTCGGTTACGACTCCGGTTCCGGTAAAACCACCTCCGTAACATCCCTAATGAGTAGGACTCCGAGTAAAAGTCTGGCAAATGCTTTTGTTAACACCACGTAAGTATATGGAATAATCTACCTAAGATGTAACTGATGTAAAGATCCATGAGGTGGCGGACGCAGCCCTTTCGGTTCGCCGAAATTCCCAAATGACGAACGGCCCTCAAATCCCGGCGACATTTATCTATTTCGGTTAACGGGAAAACTTTCAAGATTGCCTCGCTTATAGGAAATTATTTTCGTGACGGTTTTGTTCGCCGAGTTTTCCAGGGCCTCACTTAGGAGTTAGGGCGCTATAGGTAAACCGCTTAACTGTTCGCTTGCGCGGCAAGAGGAGCGCGTGGCGGGACGTCAGAGGGTGAGCATGCGGCGTGCGGGCGGCAGGCCCTAGCTCCCGCCCGCCCTCTGAAGTCCCGCCTATAGTAATTCAGGGATTTTACCCCGGTTTTTGATGGATAAGGACAGTAGCCGAGCAACCCGGGTACCTCGTGGTAAGTGGTCACCGTAACCCTAGTCATCTCACCTCACTGTAACGTCACTTACTCGAGCATTTTCCATGCACATCTATCCATAAGAATTTAGAAAAAGTGCCTCATATTGTGAGCGTAATTACGCTGCCTCTCTAAACCAGAACACGCTGGCTCTCTTACGCTTCAAACCAAAACACAGCAATGCAATTATATTGCTGCTTTGCGGCAGAAATAGGTAAAAGGGTGTTTCCACCCCAAGCTAAGATAATGCATTTCTGTGATTCGGTCTGAAGGGTAAAAAATCTAGCGTATTTACCGGGTTCATGAGGTACTTCTCAAGATTAGCAGCGCATCAAAAACCCTCTAATAATATTATAGTGAGGTGAGATGGGCGAACGTGACCACTTATCATCTGGTAGTCCGTTTGCTCGTCTGATCGCATTATTAGTGATCGGATAATCGGTTGCATTGGTACCTAAAGTTCCTCTGCTAGCATTATGTAGCCCTCCTGAATAAATAAATTGTGTGGAAGATGCTCTATGAATGGAATCGTTTGATGGAAAACACGATATTCCTAGCTGTTTTGAGATCATGAGATCCAGTAACTGTTCCTGGGCATCAGACCCTCATGACTAGGGGATCACTCCTCCCCTGAAATGTATAATGAAATGTAGGACAACCGATATGGAACGCTTTTTTCCGGGATTTTGAGTGCAATCCCGGGATTTTTTTGTAAGAAAATATTTAAATTTATTCAACAAGCCATGTCCAATATACATTTTCGTGCGAAAAATCAAGTTTAGATACAAATTCAACCGATTATCCGATCACTACTCATTATACAAAAAAAAACTACAAAAATGTGAGAAATGAGCCCTAGACTACAGACGGCTTCATACCTAAATGCAACCCTGAGCTCACAAAACGACAAAGTTATGATTGGGTGGTATTCAATCGTTTGCTGAGTCGTTAGTGATGCGCGAACGCTATTTGAGAATGACGAATCGCCTCATTGACTCTCACAAGAAAGTCACTTATAGCTGGTAGATAGGAAATGTTCCCGAGTTCTTTACTTATGTTATGTGATCACGATATCTAGCGGTGGAAGATTTAGCTTTTCAGTTATAGGGGCTATTCCACTAGTCCCTACTCAATACTATTTTATATTGTTTGCTTTCCTAACTCAATTTTGTACAACAACCAATTTTCCACTTCCTAACCATGCTGTGTTTACACGTTAAGGGTTACGACCTAGCTCATAACTTTATATTGACTTTCCTGTAATTTATCTGGTTGTAATCTGTTGTGTTTACCTAATAAATAAATGAAAATAAATTAATTAAATACTCATTTATTTCGTAATTTTCTTTACATGTCACATCTTGTTCAATATTAAATAAATGACTTTGATCATTATAATCAGTGATCGGATTAGGTAGAGCTCTTTCGGGTCAATGTCCTCAAAGGTAATATTAATATGGATATGATTTCGGGATCCCGTTTCAAGTTATCGAGCAAATGTTGTAAATTACTTGTATAAACCTCGCCCTTACTCGGCGGATTACGTTTTTTTTTAAATTGTGAACTTACGAAGAAGTTAAAACACTACCATAGGTATACTAGCGCCATGAATCTTAAAAAAAAAGCCACCAATCTTAAATGTGTATCAAAACAAATATAACGTTAAAAATCTAAATAATATATTTATTCAATCCCGGAAATCCCGGGATTATTGGGCATACTTATCCAAATTATGACCGTATGTGGCAAGTACCAAAAACAGCTCTACCTACTCCGATCACTGATTATAATAAATGAAGTTGATTATAATTAAATAAATTTATTCATTAATTAAACTAATTAATCTGAAAATAATAATAAAGCTAATTGCAATATAAATAATCATGTCAAAATAAACATGTCAATCAATTCATAAATAATAATGTCAAAAAAAAATACCACTGTCCAACTGTCCCCCCTGGAGGAAACAGTCAGGGTGGATCCTGAAAAAAATTATGGGTCCCCCTGTCACTTAAATCAGAAAATAGTACTAAAATGGTCAAGGGCGAGTCGAGGTTGGCGCCCTATAGGGATCTTACAGGTTTTCGGGGGATCATGGCCGCCCTAACCCCCTCTGGATCCGCCACTGGAATACGTCAATGTAAGTCGCAGGTGGTATTCGGGAGGGTATCGCAAAAGCCAATAACAATTCTAATTTAAAAATTTAAGAAACGCTTGAGCTATTGTTGTAGAGACTTACCTAGTTTCATTGTAGACACTGACTTTTTCCTGGTTTTATCAGGTCCTCAAGATTCCAGATGTGAGAATTTCACCATGGTTCTAAACATCTGAGCTCAACACAAATGCTTGCTTGCTTATAGTACGGTAAGTGGCCAACCTATTTGTCAGAGTTGTTCAGGCCGCCCGTAGGCATCTGACATGGCTTAACGACTGCTGTCGAACGACAACAACCGGGACCGACTGCTTAACGTGCTCTCCGAGGCACGGAGGAGCTCAGATGAAATATGCCACTAGCGGTCACCCATCCAGGTACCGACCGCGCCAACGTCGCTTAACATGCACGATCACTTTCGGACTGTGCTCGCAACTAGGCTACGAGCTCCTCAAACACGAATCATCTATTACGTTCCAAAGATCTCATTAGACATTAAAAAAATCCAAGGTCTTGGAACCATTTTATCAGACATAGCAAAGAACATTCTTTGTTGTTGAGAACGGTTGTCGAGATATGATGCCACAAACAAATAGACATACGCGTCAAGTTTATAACACCACTCGTGATCGAGGGTTAAAAACGAGCCAAGTAGTTTGTGGTTTCTTTTTTAGGTCCCCGTTTTGTTTTTCTGGTCTCACTGTCTCTTATTCCTCTTGTCGGTTTTCCTGATCTTAGTATTTTCGTACACATACCTGAAATAAATGAAAAAAAATCTTTTATTAAAAATGAAACTCTTATTACTACAAACGCCAATAAAAAAATTGTTCATTTTAAAACAGTTAATACGAATACAATGTGGGTTAATTTCCACTTTCCCGCTTTAAAAATGAAACTTTAATTACTACAAAAGTCAATAAAAAATTGTTCATTTTAAATCAGTTATTTATTATTATTTATTTTAAATCAGGCGAAATACAACCCATACAAATTAATAAATACAAATGTAAAAAGAACTTAAACAAAAATAACCTAAGCACCTATTAAATTATACAACATAAGACGTTATTTTTTGTTCGGCCTCCGGTGCATGCGCAACCAACTCTTAAAAAATACATTTTCAAATAAATTGTCATTGAGGACAGACACTAACTCATTTTTAGAGTCACGCACTCTGTCCCAGAACGTTGCCACCCTGCTCCTCAGCACCGCGAAGTAATCAGGGACCCTGGCGTCGGCGAACATCCTCGTCGCGCTGCAGTAACGAGGCAGTCTTAATAGAATGCGGAAGGCATCGTTATACTGGACTCTAAGGATGTTGTATGATCTTCTCGTGTATTTGATCCAAAACTGCGATGTATAGAAACACATGCAATATGCTTTGAACAGCGTTACTTTAACATCCTTAGAGCACCTAGCAAACCTTCGAGCGAGCATGTTGCACCGTACTGCCAGGGCCCTGCGCTCACGCTCTATATCCAGGTCATCACTCAGGGTTTCCATCAGTATATGACCAAGGTACTTGAACTGCTGAACAACCCGAACTGCTGAGCCATTCAAGAAAACAGGAGGCACACACTCCGGACCTCCGCCTGCACGAAATACCATCATTTCTGTTTTAAGTACGTTATATTTCATCCCATGTTTCAGGGCAAAATTTTCGCATACAGATAACAGTCTCCTAATACGAATACAATGTGGGTTAATTCCCACTTTCCCGCCGAGACTTTAAAAATGAAACTTTAATTACTACAAAAGTCAATAAAAAAATTGTTCAATTTAAATCAGTTAATACTCGTACGAATACAATGTCGGTTATTTCCCACTTTCCCGCCGAGACTTTTTCCGGCATTATCATGATCAGCAATTCAGCACCAATATATGTTACGAGCAGCTTTCTTCCTTCTAAGTCGTATTCCTCATTGCTGAGGGTCGTCATCATTCTAAGGAATTAATCAAAGAACGACTCTCGTGGCAGATTTAAAAGGGGGGTTTGTCATTGTCATTTCACACACTGGTTAACTCAGTATGCAGGTTTCCTCACGATGTTTTCCTTCACCGTCAGAGCAGTCGGTAAATGTACGTAAGTCTTTCGAAAAACCTGAAAAACTCATTGGTACATGGCATTGCCTGGTTTCGAACTCGGACCACCCGCATGGGAGTTTTTTTTTTTCGTACTGATAATTGCTGTTGGTCCTAATGACCTTTACAGCTTCACCGGGGTTTTTGGGGCGAGCGCTAAGTGCGCTCCAGCCTGGAGGAGGACTTAAAAACTACTATAAGAAGCGACTGCCTAAGGGCACCCAGGTGGGTACGGACCTCGGATTAAGACGTCGCTGGGGAGGGAGGGGTCGGGGAGAAGCGGCCTGGAATACGCCGATAGCGCGTGTAAGCGCCAGAAGCGGGCGGTATGTAGGTGCTGTGTGTGAACTACTATCGGGTGGGGGAGTGGCTTCCGCGATGGAGATCGTGATGGCGTCGTCGGGGTCGTCTAGGACGTGTCCTAGACGTAACGTCCTAGCCACGACGCCACCGACGCTCTATGTTACAAGTAGCAATTGCTGATCAATTCAACGTCGAACAAAATTGTAAGTCCAGTCTAGTTTACCAAAATAAATACAGAACCGATTTAGCCCCGTTTTCGTTGTTTAAAAAAATCATGTTGGGTTCAATTACGGGTATCCTTAGCCAAAGAAACATCGGGCGACATCAAGACTTTAGATATCAGTCATTACAAGTACGAGTATTAATAGGTGAAGGAATACGAAGATGATTGATATGTAGTAATAATTTACTATCTTTTTTTTAAATTTCAGTTTAGAGGCTTTGGTACACGACAAGGTGACCATGTCAGCCTCGTTAGGGTCACTAAGAAAAGGGAAAGGAAGCTCAAGTATTATTAGAGTCAGCCCTCACTTTGAGAGCCAACTTAGCAAATAACTGTGTTTCACATTATCAGATAAGGGTGACTCAAAATAATATTGGGCCTCCCATCTTGGAGCCTATTGAGGCCAAATTTCTTCCTCTCAATTTTCACCATGTCTTCTATTTTGTTGCAGTTAGTACAAAACGGTGATGCAGCTCTTCCCACCAAATGTAAAAACTTATTTAACGGAATGTGACCCGAGATTTACGGGTTTAGAGGTTTTTAACCACGAACGTGTAAGCCATCGCATAGACGGGGCTTAAAAACTCATATTTAAAAAGACATATGATGATGATGTTGCGTAGAGAAGTCATGATGGAAGTACGCAAATCAATCCTAGCTGTATTTTGAGCACCTACCTAAATAAGAACACATTCCTCGTCAAACACTGAAAACTCTTAGCACATAGATAAGTGCACACTTCGCCTGCTTTTTATATCAAATTTTCACTTAATGGGGTTTGCTGGAAGAGACCTCTCTTAGAGGTAAGTCACGCCCTTTGTGCTTCACATATTTTTGACTGAGTTTGTTATATATTATGTGTGTACAATAAAGAGTTAATAACTCTTTTGTCTAGAAACTTTCCTTCGTTATTTATTAGCAAGTGTTGTATAAAGTTTATTAAATTCCATCCATCTTGTTAAATCCTATTGCTGGGCATTTTTGGATCCCTTATTTCGAGTAAATAGGAATAGACCTTTCAATCATGAATACTCTCTTGTCTAGAAGTTCTGCTTCGTTATTTGTTTGGAAGTGTTCAGGGCCGTCTTTAGTTAAATTATGGCCCGGGCACTTTGTTTTTTGGGGTCCCCATACTTAAACTGAAAACAACCTTAGCCTCGGTTCCGTTCCGTTCCGGTGTCTCACCAGCCAGCAGTTCTGCTGCCAGGACTCGAGGTCAGGTTTACAGTAGCATGGTAGGCGATAGAACTGCTCCAGGGCCGCCAGGAAGAGAAAGATAGATACTATACCTGGTGTGTAATATAATATAATAAAGAAGGAAGGTGGTGGCTTAGTATCTTAGTATTTACCTCATCCTGCGACAGGCGACAGAAAATATCCATACCCTCGAGTGAAAAAGGAATCCAAAAAGTCTTTTATGATAATGAATTCTATAGACGTAATTAGTCAATCGTGAAATTCCTTTGAATAATAGAGATTCTACCCTTGATTTATCCACAGGGCCAGGCCAGGGATTTTTCGATTTTTCTCACTATTGTGAGCCCAAGAAAACAGTACCGTAGCAAAAAAATATTTGGAGGTAGTCGGGGGATCTAACGAAAGCTACACCAAATACCATGTGTATTTCTACACGATTAATAGTTATTTTCCTAAAAATTGTATTTTATTTTATTTATTTACTTAATTTTACAGCTTTTTTAGACCTTATAAAAATAATAAAATATTACTATAACATTTGCCAATTATAAATTTTCATTATGTTACTTAACATTATATAATTTATCTTAGGTAGAAAACAACAAAAAACAGATGTAGGGAACTATTATGACTGAGAGAAATGCGTCGCATAATGTGTGTGTGTGTGTGTGTGTGTGTGTGTGTGTGTGTGTGTGTGTGTGTGTGTGTGTGTGTGTGTGTGTGTGTGTGTGTGTGTGTGTGTGTGTGTGTGTGCGGTGTACGAGTGACGAGTTGTGTGTCTGGTGTGAGGGAGAGGTGCGGTGAGGTTCTCACCTCACCTTCTACCAACACATACTCTCTCGAGTATGAACCAATATTAAATTTGTTCAGCTGTTTCGGAGCTAGATGAGAACAGACACATGCACACACAAACAAACAAACATCCTCTTATGTCAAACGCATATACCTTCTCCGTTCCGTTGTGGGTAAAAAGATGTGATGCAGATTGTTTTTTACGAAGCGGTGGTAGAGTAAAAAAATAATGTTGCAAAAATCCTCTTTAAGTTCTATTTGTTATAAAAATATATTGACTTTTCATACTTTTTTGTGGATATCGGGGCCCTCCGAAACTCCCTGACAACGTCCCTGGGGAAGTGTTTCGACTTCCGTTTCAACTTCCGATTTATTGCTTTCGAATTTCCTCGCCTCTGGTGTATTGTGACTTATTTATTGGATTATATTTTGTTTATTTGCTTTTCCAGATTTAAGTGAGAGACTTTTCAATCTCAGCTCGTACGTCTGTTTTTGAGCAAAACAGGTTTTAATGAAATGATTTGTTTATCGTATGACATGGCTCTAACGACTGCTATCGGACGACAACAACAGGGCCCGAAAGCTTAACATGCTCTCCGAGGGACGGAGAGGCTCAGATGAAAATATGCCACTAGCGGTCACTCGTCCATTTATGGGGAAGGCAATGGCAAACCACCCCATTAAATCTGCCCCGAGAGTCGTTCTATGTGATTAATTCCTTAGAATGATCACGACCCTCAGCAATGAGGAATACGACTTAGAAGAAGAAGGTCACCCATCCTAGTTCTGAGCGTGCCCAACGTTGCTTAACCTGCACGATCACTTCCGGACAACGCTCACAATTAACGAGCGTCGGTGGCACAGTGGCTAGGACACCGGACTCCCATGCAGGAGGTCCGGGTTCGAAACCATGCAGTGCCATATACCAATGAGTTTTTCGTATTTTTCTAAGACTTACGTACATTTACCGACTGCTCTAACGGTGAAGGAAAACATCGTGAGGAAACCTGCACACTGAGATGACCAGTGTGTAAAATGGGGTAGGCACAAAAGATCCTCAAGGGTCGAAATGCCGCTGGGTTATTCCCGGCCCCATATCGTTAGACTACGAGCCCCTCTTTAAAAAAATTGTAATATAAGCGTTGAAGTTATTTCTTCAGATAAAGTTACTACGAATACTTACCTTTTTTTTCTTCGATTTCCACATAGAATTCTGATTTTTTATTCACTATATTATACGATGAAATTAGTTTTAATTCAATCGTATTTGAAGGTGGTATATGACGGGGCAGAGTCAGCCTGGGGTGGTATTGACCCTTTATCTATTCTACCACATAGCAGCAAAGCTTTGTTGGTGCAATTTCTGGTGTATTCTGAACCAGATAGCCAGCTTAATCCACCTGTCGTCAAGGTTAGCAATGCTTCAAAATCCATTATAGTGAGGCCTGTTGGTGACGGTGACAACTTACCATCAGATGGCTCATTTCCTCATCTCCTCCACTTATACAATAAAAAAATAAAACCCTTGAACCCAGAAACCAGTGCTTTCTAAATGTGATTTAAGGTAGGTATAAAAAGAAATAGATATATCTTACGTGGACGGATTTCAAAAGCTAGGCCATCTTCATTTACCTCTGAGCATATTTACATACAAGGAAAGTACCCCAAGTGTCCGGTTCCGATTTTATTCATTGTAAGATATATTGCAAAGCATTGAAAAATAACCGACCCGTATTTTTTTTAATCGCCCAAATAAATATTTCGTGGGGGGGAATCACTGATTTCAATATATGTCCATAATTCCCCCACTAAATATGAATTTGGGCTGATAAAAAAATACATGGGTCATTTATTTTTCAATCAAATCGGAGGAGTGAATTCTGCAGCACGTACCAAAGCGATTTCAGTATGTCCCATACATTCGAAAACTTTGAAGGGCGATTTCTCCCACTAAATATGAATTTGGGTCGATAAAAAAATACGAGTCGGTTGTTTTTCAGAGCTCTGCAATATATCTTAAAATGAATCAAATCAGAGCCGGACACTTGGAGTACTTTCCTTGTTAGTACCAAATCTCGCCTAAACCCTGCCAATCTGCCAACCTCACGAACTCACCTTATCTATGGCAAATAGAACGGTTCGTTTATAGAAAACACTCTTCAACCGTGAAATTGAGGGGCTGGATATTGTAGAAATGGTAAAGGAAACGACACACGTACAGGCGTAGGCGGGTTATAATACAGTTAGAGCTTCAATTCCGATATTCCGAGATCTCAAAATATCGGTACATTTTCAGCCTACTGTTAATATCGATATTTCGATATTTTGCAAATTCCGAAAATCACAATGAAACCAACGCAGCGAGCGAACGTAGATCTTAACAATTATTGTGTATATTTGTGTTTAAATTAGTAAATAACCAACCAATATATCGGTTGCTATATTTTGCTTGTTATACTTTGTAGGTTATGAACCAAGATGTTCACAACCTTGGCAGCAGCAGCGTGCTGCGCAGTGGGGCAGCAGCGGCGCGGCTGGAGAAGTACCGTTCTAGCATTGCAAAACTATCGACAGCTTGAGAACCAATAGTTTTCAGTTGAAAACACCCACGTAACCATAGAGCTTTCGGAGCAATACTTTTCGGAGGCATTACAGCCAATCCACGGGAAAAATAGAGACTAAGAATCAAATTGTAATAACAAATAAAAACTGCCTTCAAATCACTAAAAGTTACAAATGATTATAATACAAATGAAAAACTAGAAGTATCTATACGAGTAATTATTTGAACTCGGAGAAAGAAAGAAAGAAAACACTTGATTTTTCAGACCAAAAGTCTGTGCCTAGACAAATAGGTCATCTAGTTTAGATATAGTTACAAAACAGTATGACTAACTCTAACCAGCTTCACTACTTTCGGCATTGGGTCGTTGAACTGGACAATTAGAGTGAAAGTGGCATTGTTATTTTGCGAAGTTGCGCAATGCCATGCGCGAGCGGCGCTCTCGTTTCGTTTCACTATTGTGGAGTGTGACGTGTTAAAGGATGAATTCATTTGACATCTCTCACTCATTTTGGCATAGAACACCATACATCTTTCTTGCACACACACACACATACACCCTCACACACACACCCTCTCTCTCTCTCTCTCTCTCTCTCACACACACACACACACACACACACACACACACACACACACACACGTTATTATTATTATTATATTAGTAAATAGGTACACAAATAAAGAGGTATGGAAGAGCGTGGCCCTCTGACACAGGTGTTGTCACACTTAAAAGAGGGCCTCCACAATTAGAAAAAAATGTTTGTACCTTTTTGTTACTGAATAAATCTTTTTTTTTTTTATTTATTTAACTTGAGTTAAGAACGATGAACATTTTTATTCACGAGTAAATCCGCGTTTGACCTCAATCTGACCTATGGTAAGAGATTTGGGAGCATTAACTCTTCTATACACTAACAGAAACATAATAAACGCTGACGCGAAGATATTTGACGACAGAATTTATATAGAAGGGTGGTGGTTACTCAGGGCCCTGAAACCTACAACCTTGGGATCTTCAAGGCCAGAGTGAATAGGCATTTACTGGACCCGTAAACCTCATCGTCGCTTACCATCAGGCGAGAACGAGGTCAAATGCGGGTTTAGAAGTAAATAAAAAATAAAAATAAAAAGAATAGAATATAATCACATTTATTGCCAAATACATTATTACAAATTTTACAAAAAAGATAATAAAAATTTAATGTAGATACAGATACTTATCTACTACGTAAGTATCTATGCATATTTGTCAAAAGGGGGGAAAATCTGCAAATGCTGACATAATCGGGTACCAAATATGCAGCACTGTTTTTCACTTCACCCCTTATCCCAAGATGTTAGTGGGAACGATAGTCTTGTGGTAATAAATAAAATAATAATTCAAATTAAAAACTAAAAGGGTCATACCACCTATAGTTGCAAAGCTTCAATAGCATTTGATAATGGGAATCTATCTATCCATGATTTTTGAAAGTTTATTAGATCTTTAATTTTAGACCCTCAGGTACATAACTGTAGGCAAGTACGGTGCGCTTAGATACCTTTGTTACTACTATGGAAAAACGATTGTAACCTACGAATACAACCACTTTTCTGACGAAAAATCAAACCCGAAACCGTACAGAAGGTGTTTACTAAAGACAATGCGTATACGCAGCATAGAATGTGCCTGTACCTAATAATACCGTATATAGTTAATGGTTGCAAGTCATAAAAAAATCAAGTCTATCCCCTAAGGCTCGGAATACACGATGACGGTTCCAGCGACGGTACGGTTCAGGTACCGGTACCGGCCGTGTAGTCAACTGCATTCAAACTCATGCGTTGTGCTCAAACCCCGCCCACTCGGTTCAGGAACCGAGCAGGTCGGTTCCAAGTGGAACCGTTGTACGTGTAGTCGACAGCACATTTTTGTTTGAGTTTATATGAAGCACCATTTCCATGGAAACGACCGATACTGGAACCGTCCTAGGAAACGTTGTCGTGTAGTCAGGGCCTAAGAGAGCACTCGATTCACTAAGGATGCACCAATATTGCACCGAGCAAACAGCAGTGACTATATTGTCTTAGAAGAGGCTATTAAACAGAGCTCGAACAGATACGAGTAGAATCTTTCAAAGAATACGAAGCTTTTGTTCGTTCCGTTGCACGAAACGTCCAAGTTTTCTTGCTATCCCATTCTTTGCCATAAGTAAGTTAAGTAAGTAAGTAATATGTTTATTTAACACACAGCAATGACCGAAACAGTTATAATTATGATAAAATAATCATGTAGTCAAAGGTAAACATATCGAAATCATGTCTGATGGTCTGCTGTTGTTGTGAAAAGGGCCTCAACTCAGCTTATTGTTGCAGACAAAAATGCCTACAGCGCTGAGATTCTGTTGGACCATGACCGATGGCTGGCCAAAACCTGTCCAAAAGGACAAAGATACGACACAAATAAATAAACCATGACCATTCCATCCACATTTAGAACCCTGAGGACTCGATAATGACAAGGAAGAAGTGAAGGAATATCCACAATGACATGTCGGGGGTTATTTAAATTTTTAATTTTGAAATATTTAAATTTGTATTTTTTTTTAATTAACTGTCTTTACAGGTATGTTACAGGACATTTTGTCGACGACGACTACATGCCGTTACTAACAGGCAAACCGAGCTTTGCCCCACCAAGCGTGACTGTCCAAGAGGACAAAGATAAGCTCTAGATAGAGATGACACGATGACGAAACTTAAGAAAATCTTACTATTAAGCATGCTTCTTGCAACTCACGATACCAAAGTCTATTCATAAGTTCGTTCACCGAACTCTTAAGTTCTGTTGTAATTGTAAGTCTTCAAGGGCTCGCAGAGATTTCTAAGAAAACTGGAATTACGACGCTTGTGCTGAGTTCAACGACCTTTCTATGAGACTATGGAAAATGAGAATCTATAATAGGTATTTATAATACCTATCTGTTTTCCAGTTAATATGTGGTTGTTATGTTGAAATTGGTGGTATCGGTATTTGTGTAACAATCTCTTTATTAAACCGCAAGTAAATACCGGTATTAAAAAAATATTTATTATGGATTCTACTTTATCAGTAAGTTAGATAAGATAAGATAAGATAAGATTTATTGTGTAAAAGTTTAGGTAATAATTACAAATATTGCAGATATAATCGCATAAACATGTCACACTAAACTCCACCTTCACAGGCATATACAGGGTGTAACATTAAGAACGGTCAGTATGGGAAAGTCTGAAACTATAAGACATACGAACATCTGTTCTTAGGAACCATGTCATCAATTTTAGTAACAAGAAAAACTGTATACATACATTTTAAAAAAAAACTGTACTCAGCCTGGGAATCGAACCCGGTTGTTTTGAAAAAAATAAATATCCAACACTATTTCTATTTAGATATCGATTGTGTAGGTCTTAAGGAATAAATGTTAGTAAGATTGTTTATAGACAACCAATTAACCACCTTTTGCAATGTCTCATTTATCTGATATTGGAGCGCCTCCGGAACCAAACGATCACCTTTAATGATTATTGTAGTGTCATCTGCAAACTGAATGCACTCATGTGATACTATATTAGGTAAATCATTAATGTACATTAAAAAAAAATAAGTTAACATTTGTGATCTGCAAAAAATCGCTTATTAAAAATATTTGCAGAAAAGCTCCCACTTACGGTTATTAATCAAAAATCTTTGAAAAAAACTTTCATTCCCTAAGGCACAAAAGTATCATATAAGTACTTACCCGAATAAAATCAAGAAGTTAAGTTGATATTATGTACTTAAGTACTTATAAATTTAACTTTTACAAAATGATTACCTACCTACTTGAAGTGAAATACGGGTTTAATCGAATTAAAAAAACATAGTATTGGAATAAGTAGTAATAGTTATCCGCTTGAACTAAAACGAAAGAAAAGCCGAACAAAGTAAAGAAAGAGCTTTCATAAATAACTTATTGTTTTCAAAGACAATGCACAAATTGAAAGTGCTGCGGCTAGTGAGCTTCTGGTACACTCACAAACGAAAGCTTTAAAAAATAAATGTAAAAAAACCGACTGTTTTCTCATCTCATTGGCCTATTAACGTACCCACTGTTGGAGTACATAAAGAGAGCGTCGGTGGCACAGTGGCTAGGACACCGGACTCCCGTGCGGGAGGTCCGGGTTCGAAACCACGTAGTGCCATGTACCAACGAGTTTTTGGTACTTTTCAAAGACTTACGTACATTTACCGACTGCTCTAACGGTGAAGGAAAACATCGTGAGGAAACCTGCACACTGAGATGACCAGTGTGTAAAATAGGGTAGGTGCAAAAGATCCTCAAGGGTCGAAGTGCCGCTGGGATTATTCTCAGCCCCCTATTATATGATAAGAAAAAAAAAATTGGCGCACATTCCTCCCCTTGCACAAAGAGCCATGATCCACAAAGCGGGCCCAGTGCTGATTGGAAGATTTCACACGTGCCTTCAGGAAACTTTTTTCTTCAGACATGCAAGTTTGTCGTTTGTCGCTCTATAGCACTCAGAAGAAAAAAAACCCGGGCCAATAAAATTATAAGGAGACAGTTTTGTAATATGCCAACATAATCCTTTCATATGATATCCCACTTACCCCAGTGGCCTTACTTTTCTTTCTTTCTTTCTTTCTGGGGAAAAGAAAAAGAAAGTAAAAGAATGTTTTCCAATAAAAAATATTTCAAAATTTCTTTTACTTTCTTTCTAAATTTCTTTTTATTAAATAAGGAGAGCAGACGATCAAACGTACCACCTGAAGTTTAGTGCTCACCGTCGCCCATAGACATGTCTCCTCACTGTATTAATATTAGAGGGTTTTTGATGCGCTGCTTACCTTGAGGACTAAGATGGATTGCCCCGTGTGCCAGAAATTACGCTGGCTCTCTTACCCTTCAAACCGAAACACAGAAATACAAGCACCTCTGCTTCACGGCAGAAATAGATAAGAGGGTGGTACCACCCCAGGTAATCCTCACAGGATCTACCACTTACCTAGGATAGATGCGGGCAAGCAAGGTTTATAACTGTGCCTTTCAAGTAGACAGACTTAGTGTTCCTAAGAAAAACTGTTGTGCCATACAGATGGACAGATGGTCACGGAAGTCTCACCATAAGGATTACTTTTTTTTACCTTTTAAGTACGGAACAGACGTGCAAGTTATACATACTCGTACATACATACATAGGTTCTGTTCTTCTAAGTCGTATTCCGCATTGCTGAGGGTCGTATCATTTTAATAAATTAATCACTTAGAACGACTCTCGAGGCAGATTTAATGGGGTGGCTTGCCATTGCCTTCCCCATGTCACACACTGGTTATCTCAGTGTTCAGGTTTCCTCACGATGTTTTCCTTCACCGTCAGAGCAGTCGGTAAATGTACGTATGTCTTTCGAAAAAACCGAAAAATTGAAAATTTTAAACGTTTATTTAGCACTGTAAACACCAGAATATAGAACACAATACAGTAGTATACAAGATTAATACATGCAGCACAAAACATCCGGTGTGGTACAGTACCAAAAAGGGTACACCAGCTCAGCATAATGCTGAGGCAAGCCACAGCGCTGATTTTCAGCTGGCCCTCAGTGAGTGAAACTTATTGGTACATGGCATTGCATGGTTTCGAAACCGGGCCTCCCACATGGGACTCCGACATCACGACGCCCCCGACGCTCTCAATACATAGGTACGGAACGGAATGTCAAAAATCGGTTGAACCATTTCAGCTGTATTTTTGTAGGAAGTAACATTAATTACTTATGCATCTACATAGGTTGTCGCATACAACTATAGTCGGGTAAAAGTCACCATTTTGGCCAAAACAAATGGAATTTTATATCAAAAACGTATTTTGATAGAAATAAACAAAAAACAGAAAATAAAAGACAAACACTAACTCGTTTTATCTCAAAACTGACCTCGATCGTTAGTCCGATTTTATTTAATAACAGCGTGTGAAAACTGAAATCACTTGTCTGCTCGCCAGTACCCTGTCATCGGTATGCGGTACGTAATTACGGTTGGAAAAAGCCCGCTGTGCGCGTCTGTACTAGAGCAATGCGCTTTCAATTTATACGATTCCACTATTCCAGAGATAGGGCGCAGAAAATACCAGATGTGCTATAATTTAGTGCGTGCATGTAGTAGGTATTGCATGGTTTCGAACCGTACATTTACCGACTGCTCTAACGGAGAAGGAAAACATCGTGAGGAAACCTGCATGTCTGAGGAAATTTAAAGTTTCCGAAGGCGTGTGAAATCCACCAATCAGCATTGGGCCCGCTCGGTGGATCATGGCCCGTAATCCCCTTGAGCAAGGGGAAGCCTGTATCCCAACAGTGGGGACATTAATAGGCTGATGATGTAGTAGGTAGGTATAATATACTAGTTATACCCTGACCAGGAAAATAGTTTCTTTTAATTAGATATATTTTTTCTTTAGATTACGACAAAACTGAGGCTCTAAACATATAACATAAAAGTTTACACACTAAACTCATTACGTTCTTCAGATTATTAACACTTAACTTCCCACACTTACACACCCACTCACCCTACACTACAGATGCACACTTACATCATTACACACTCCCACACAACCTAACACACCCCCACCCATACTCACTCTTACCATTATCTTTACTAAATTCCTTTATGATTAGATTTTCCAAATTCCTTTTAGGTTAAGAATATAACTTGTAATTTGCTTGCACAGAAAGTGCGACGGAATCCCGACTTCCAAGATACAGGTTTTCGACCTAGTTTGTAAGTCGGAGGTCCTTTTTTTGTGTGCCCTGTATAAGTAAATAAACTTTTTCATATTTTTCATTTCAATTCCGCAATATGGCGAGGGCTTTTATATTTCTGGTCAAGCTCTACAATATAAGTAAGTATAATGTCCTGACCAGACAAAAGCCGAAGTATTCATAATACGAGTATAATTTCCCATTCAAAATTAAAGTAAAATCTTAGTTTAACGTGCTCTCCGAGACACGGTGCATGGACAGTGAAGGATTGGTCATAAAATTTAGTATGGTTAGAGGAATATAGAAAGAGGTTTCGAAGCGAATATATTTGACGACAGACTTTACATAGGTCGCTAGCCAGGCGGATCTTGAAGAGGTCCTTCCACCAGCAGCACAAAAGCAGCAGTGGCGCTCTTGTTGTGAAGGCCAAGATCCACTTCTGGTCGCTAAGCCAGCGAAGTATCTCTTTATTCCTCTCATCAAAACACTCCACATTTTCTACAATTCTGTACGCGTGTTCCTTGCATTAGGGAATTAAAATGTGTTTGCGTTTCGTTTACTTCACTAAGTGATAGTAGGGGTAAGGGGGAGGGGTACCTAAGCTAGGATGTTGATAACTTTCTACACTTGTATCACAATATACTATTATAGTAGAAAATCGTGCTCCAGGAGATCGATTCCACTAAATACAACGTAACTAAATAGAATCTAAACTGCATCGTTATGACGTGTTTCGTATGCTACTATCCACTAACGATCCAATTTCAGTTAAGTTCCGACCGAGTCAACGATCGATTGAACAGTAACGTGTTTGTGCATTCTAATAAAACGTTTAGTTTATACTGAATCGTAGTTGAACGGTAACAAAACGCTTCAACTGTCAAATATAACGATCGACCATAAGTTCCTACCAAGGTACTTTTGCCCGATCGATAGTAAATCGAAAGGTGGCAGTGGTAGAGTTATGCGTCAGCAGAATGCGATTTGGTGTCCAAATAGAATTGGAACGAAAACTAAATTGAAATTGGATAGAAATAGAACTACAAACGTTGTAATTTAGGCGAACTGGGCCCCAGTTCCAGAAAAGTTAAACACACTAGTGCGATATGATCAACTTTCTATTGTCTATGCATGTACTGAAAGATGCACTTTATGAACATGGTGTGATGAAAATAAGTGAGTCGTTGGCGTCGTGGCTAGGGTGTCGGACTCCCATGCGAGAGATCCAGGTTCGAAACCATGCATATCATCATTACCGATGAGTTTTCTGTTTTTTCGAAGGCTTTACGTACATTTACTCTGCTCTGACGGTGAAGGAAAACATTGTGAGGAAGCCTGAACACTGAGATAACCAGTGTGTGAAATGGGAAAGGCAATGACCGCTTGTGGCATATTTCATCTGAGCTCCTCCGTGCCTCGGAGAACACGTTAAGCAGGTCCCGGTTGTTGTCGTTCGACAGCAGTCGTTAAGCCATGTCAGAGGCCTACGGGCGGCCTGAACAACTCTAACAAACAGGTTAGCCACTAACCATACGATAAGTAAGCAAACATCCTTAGAATCATCACGATCCTCGGTAATGACGATAAAGACTTTAGAAGCATGCACTGAAAGATGCATTTTATGAGCAGAATACATCTATTCTGCTATTACATCTAATGAAGAAAAAAAAGCTATCGATACGGATCACTACTGCAAGCGAGCAATTAAAAGTACAAAGTAGTTTTCATGACTCCAGAGTCCATTCCAGCAAGAACTAAGTCTTCACCAATTGCCAATGTTTTAAAAATGGTTTTAATTAATTAAATGTATTACATTAAGAGAAGTTAATTAAGTGATGGCAATAAATGTATCTGTATCGTTACCTCACTCCACTCTAAGTAAACGAGGAAAATTTTTGAATTCCTCCTCTTCAGAAATGTAAATGAACATCACAGCCCCATTCAGATCGGAGCTATCGAAAATATTCCGGAGTTAATGGAATTATTCCTGAAAATGTTCTGAATTCCCGGTGTAGGAAAGCGAATGCTAGCTATTGTGTTGTGTATTTAATTCCTTTGACCTTTTCATCAGCAACCTTATATCTTTATTCTACTCTTATCAACTTAAAATTAACGGAAATCAAAGTAAATACTTTGATTTCCGTGACGGGAGGAACGGCTCGAGCACTGTTCTCGAATTCACAACCTGTAGCAATCCTTATTGCCCACCTTTTTTTATTGTATTTGGAGAGCAGACGAGGAATCAGGTCACCTGATGGTAAGTGGTCTCCGTCGCCCATAGATCTCATCATCATCATCATCAGCAGCCTATTCTAGTCCACTGCTGGACATAGGCCTCTCCCAGGGCGCGCCATTGAGCCTTCTTCGGCTCTTCTCATCCAGTCGCTGCCAGCCACCTTGCGCAGATCGTCGCTCCATCTAGCACACTACGTTTGCCCAAACGCGGTCTCCACTCCAGAATTCGTCTACCCCAGCGGTTGTCGGTTCTGCGACAGACGTGACCGGCCCACTGCCACTTCAGCTTGCTAATCTTATGAGCTATGTCGATAACTTTTGTTCTATGCCGGATCTCCTCATTTCGGATTCGATCCAGCAGAGATACTCCGAGCATAGCTCTTTCCATAGCACGCTGAGCGACTTTCAATTTGTGAACCAGTCGCACCGTCAGTGTCCACGTTTCGGCTCCGTAGGTCATTACTGGTAGGACGCACTGGTTAAAGACTCTTGTCTTTAGACATTGAGGTATGGGCGACGAGAAGATGTGACGATAGATCTCATCTCACTATAATGTTATTAGAGGGTTTTCGATGGGTTGCTATCCTTAACGACTTTGATGGTGCCGGTAATTACGGTGGCTGTCTTACCCTTCAAACAGAAACACAGTTGCATTGCTGATTCCTGAAGAAATAGGTAAAAGGATGGTACCTCCACCTCTGACTGTGCAGTCATTCCACCTTCCACTTGATAATGAAGAAACTAAGATTCAACGAGTCTTTGCCATTATATCCAGTATAGGTGATATGAAAAGAACAGATGATCGCTATTCTTTCAGAATCGAACCCCTGGCTACGAAAAAGGCTTCTTCTTATGTCATGGCTGTAGGAATAGCGGTAAGTATACACTGAAAGAAAAACTTGTGTAACTTCAAACAAGAACTTGTTTCAATACGAGCATATGAAATCTGCTTGTTAACTTCATCAAGTAATTTATTCAAATGAATAAAAAAAACTTTATATGCTCTAAATCAAACGAGATTTCTTTCAGTGGTTGTTGGAGAACGGGAGTGATACAACGGTTGTAAAGTTAACACGACCTAGTGGCGACAACGGTTTCATTCCCGCTATATTATGTACTGGTAACACTTATACTTCACCACAGATTAACTAACAGTTAAGCAACTGAGTAAACTGCACTTTTTCCACTATTGGTAGGTTTTTAGGGTTACCCTAAATCAGAGGTTCCTAAACTTATTTTGTCTACCGCCCACTTTGAGAATAAATTATTTTTTAGCGCCCCCATTTTTTCCCCTACTTAAAAACGACTATAACTTCAAATTAAATTAATTAATTATTGTGAGCTATATTAGCGGAGATTCAACATTAATTCTAAACGAGACTTTTACTATAATTCGCAAGAGTTAACTTGAAACCTGAGCGCAGTCGGTAATACACAACGGCGCTCAGGTCTCAAGTTAACTCTTACGGGCTACACCTGCCAATGATAATGATTATTGAAACTACTTTCATTTCGAAACGAAGCGACCGATTGACATGATTTTTATTTCATATATTCAATAAAACAGGACAGATATATGAACTACGCGGAGAGAAATAGCGGACTGAGTTTGAGCAATCTCTTAACTAATATTAGTTGATGTTCACAAGTTGTAGTTGAGAGTCGAGAGTTCATGCAGTCGGTGTCTAAGAGGCCTCTTAGCTAAATGAAATTACAAATCACCTCCCAAGCCTCTACACAACGCCCCCATTTTTTTTCTGGGTCTCTTACCGCCCCCCTTTAGGCCTGCAGCGCCCACAAGGGGGCGTTATCGCCCACTTTGGGAAAGGCTGCCCTAAATTATAGTTTCAAAATATTAGTCAGTGTTGGCAACATAAAGTATTTTTTAATTTCTCATTGTAACACTGCAGTTCAAATGTCAGTTGTAGCTGTCATCTGTCATTCCTATCGTGTGCCGGTGCTCTGTATTGTGTTCTGTTATAATAGTTGAAATATTCGGCGAATTCAGTGATAACAGTGGTTTCTCTCATCTCCAGACAGCCTGCGACCTACATATCTACAATCCACTGTTTTCCCCACAATTTTATGTTGTAGCTGGACTGCGTGGTCTGCCGCTGAACATCCACGAGGCAGCCGCCACACCGTACTAAGGCGCTAACAGTAAGTTTATTTGTCTTTTTACTCTCTCGGTGTGAAAACAAATAGTGATAACGCAAAAAAATTAAATTAAAAACAGAAAAAAAAATTAAAATAAAATACATTCCCATTATACAGAACAACTACGTGTTAACAGACGGTTATCGCCATTGATAAATATATTCAAAATCTTTCAACTGATATTGTTACTAGATCACATAATGCAGTAGGTGGTAAGTTCGAATTTTTTATTTCTCAATAGGAAAAAGTGCCAAGTCAAAAACAATTATTTACTGTGCGTATAAGGACGCGAATAACGGAACCCTATCGTGTGCGTGCTCATCACGATGTTGGCCGTTTTTTTTTTGTATATTTTTTAAGTTTTTTAATCGTTGTTTTTTTTTAGTTTTAATGTTGTAAATAAAAGAACAATATAATTATTGAAATGTATTTATTTATTTAACACTTTAATGCACAAAAATAGTACATGAGGCGAGCTTAATGCCATTTAAAAAAAAATTAAAAAATAAATAAATAAATTAAATAATTTTTTTTAATTAATTTAATAAAATTAAATAAATTTAAATTTATTTATACTGATTTATTGTACTCCATACCTTTACCCACCATAAAGGTAGTCTAAACTCTCCTAAATCAAAGGTTGGCTGGAAGAGATCCATATGGGTTTGTACATAAATTAGTACATAAGTAAATAAGCCTAATTAGTACATAAGCCTTTGTACAGTGTTTTTTTTTATTTTCTGTGTATTTCATATTAGTACAATAAAGAGACTACAAACAAACAAACAATCAATTGTAAAATAAGTCGAGACCACTTTGTAAGTAAATTGTAAACAATGAAGGTTGCCTGGAAGAGATCGCTCTTTGCGATAAGGCTGCCTAAATTGTATTTCACTATTTCCTTTTCTATCTTTTGTTTATTGTTTTCTATTTGTGTAATAAAATGTATTTTGGTTAATACTTGCGGTTGTTGGTACTTGGTGAAACTTGTAGTACATGATTAGACTTAAATAATATACTGTTTCACAGGTTTTTATTGTATTTTATTAATTACGACCGGTTTCGTTTACAAAAATACCTAAAGATGTGTAAACGAAACCGGTCGTAATTAATAAAATACAGTAAAAACCCGTGAAACAGTATATTATTTAAGTCTAATCATATAATAAAGTGTATTTTACTTTTACTTTACATTACAATATTGTATCTTACACCTCACCCATCCCACCGAATAATAGATACCATGCTAAATGTTCAACGTAATGTATCATTATCTTTAAAAGACTCTTTATGCAACCATTACGATTCCAACCCCTTCATAAACCGTGACCCATGGGCTCCTAAGCGAGATAACTCCTAATAACAATTGAATAACAAATTGGATCATTAAGGACCCAATCAAGGGAGCTCAAAGTTATAATGTCAATAAATCTAGTCGATTTAGACAGAGTTATGGTAATGGCAGGATTTAATGGTAGCTTGAGTGTAATATCTTAGTATTTGTGAATCTCAAAGTTACATTGTTTATCGTTTTGTTAGTGGCCAACCCACATAAATAAATCAAGATAGAACCACCGTTCTATCGCGACGCGGGTGAGCTGCAATATGAAACGCGCGTGTCAACTTTTTCATAAGCAACGCCCCCAAAGTGACGTGATTACGAACGAAATACCTCCTTTTGATCGATTCACTGTCGTACCTGTAACACAGCCGCTCTGATCGGTCCGCGTCGAATACTAGGCACTGAATCAATAAAATCTTGCAGTATATTGCAAGATTGAGACACGGGTGCCCTGCCCCGCCCACTTCACCGTTCTATCTTGATTTATTTCTGTAGGCCAACTTATTATCAAAGTTGAACAGGCCGGTAGGCCTATGACATAGCCTAAGCTGTCGAACGACAACAACCGAGACCGACTGCTTAACGAGTTCCCCGAGGCACGAAGGGGCTCAGCTGAAATATGCCACCAGTGGTCACCCATCCTGGTTCTGTCCTCGCCTAGGGTTGTTAAACTTGCACGATCACTTATGGTCATACTTGCAACTATAGGCTATGTATGAACCCCTCAAATGCTAGAGAGGTCTAGAATACAATTCGTCATGTCTATTAGGAAAACGTGGAAATACAAACCTGGCGCGCGACGGGTTTGAACCCCAACCCCTCCCCCTAAACTTCATGGACCTTTCTCCCGATACCTCTAAACTTACGGCTCTAAAGCCCTATAGGGTACTTATAACAAAATTCCTGAATTCATCACGAAATAGAAAAGTCGCAAAGAGATAACACATTCTCAGATTTTTTAAATTTAGATCGTCTGAAAAGCTTTTCTTTGAAAACTAGACATAGATTTTTTTCTGAAAAGCAGAATTTCTAACAAATAGGGAGAAAATACATAAAAATAAGTACGTTTAAAAAATAATCGTCCATCGCTCTCTACAAGTTACGAAAAAAAGGTTTTATATTGTAACGAAGATATTCAAGATCTGGAAATGACATCCGACATTTTTTATGGCCGTTTATTGTGGTCAAGGCTCAATAATTCCGCCGATGTCGCGTACATTGAGTGGCGTATTAGTAATTTTTTTTAGTTAAGTAAAATAGACGTGCAAACTAACGGACTCTGGACTCCCATGCGGAAGGTCCGGGTTTAAAACCGTGCAGTGCCATGTACCAATGAGTTTTTACGATTTTTTCGAAGACTTACGTACATTTACCGACTGCTCTAACGGTGAAGGAAAACATCGTGAGGAAACCTGCATGTCTGAGGAAATTAAAAGCTTTCGAAGGCGTGTGAAATCCACCAATCAGCACTGGGCCCGCTCGGTGGATCATGGCCCGTACCCCCTTGTGCAAGGGGAGGTCTGTGCTCCAACAGTGGAGACATTAATAGGCTGGTGATGATGATGAAACGAACTACCACCAATTGATTTTTAAGTAAGTACTTATTTGTTTTTTTTATTATGCGATCAATTTATGTTTTAAAAATCTCACCTCACCACTATCACATTTACTAATGGTTGTATACAAAGAATACTCAAAGATTTTGATATTCATTCTAATAGGGTACATTACTATTTTTTTAAATTGCATTAATCATCTTACATGGACATACTGAAGATGGATCTGAAATCCGTTTATCGATATCTCAACTAACATCAGCTATATTAATGGTTAAAGTTAGTAGTGGGGGATGCTCCGTCCCTTTCTAGCAAAACAGTCTTAATATGTAGCCAAGGTCCTGCTTGTATGGCGCTACTATGTAGTGACGTCACTCCATAGTAGCGTCATCTCTTTCTTCCGTCTGATTTTTGATTGCTTGTAGCTATTTTATTTTTCAACGAATTTTAATTCTGTTTCCACATTTGACAATTAATTTATGCCTATTTCTTAATTTTTATGAAATACATTTAATATTTGATACATGTCATGTACCTACCCTTTTGCTCACTTTCCTAGTGATATGTTTATATGGAAACCGCATCTGCCCAGTATTGGCGCATGCGCTGTGTGAGTGTCAAATATATGAAATATGCTACCCATTGCCTCGCTATTAGTGTTTACGTCATCATTTTTCTAGAGAAGAGGGCGCGTCAGATATCTGTTTTTATCTGTATAGGTTTTATCAATAAAATGTGGCTTTCCTCAATTTTACACTGCCAGCCTTTTCGTATCCATGGTCCATGGTTGTCTGCAATAGTGTAAATAAGAAAAAAAAGATTTCACGCAGAGCTCACTCACCTCGGGGAAACTCAGACGGAAAAATATGCGGTCCAGTTATGAAAAATGCGGGTGTAATTTAGTTGGAAAACATTTGAGTTTTGCGCAAAATAAAATGCAGGAAGACTAACACGCAAAATGATCAACCTTTTATGATGGTTTTTTTAGAGCATCGGTGGCACAGTGGCTAGGACACTGGACTCCCATGCGGGAGGTCCGAGTTCGAGACCATGCAGTGCCATGTACCAATGAGTTTTTCGTGTTTATGGAAGACTTAATGTACATTTACCGACTGCTCAACAGTGATGGAAAACATCGTGAGGAAACCTGCATACTGGGATGACCAGTGTGTAAATAGGGTAGGCACAAAAGATCCTCAAGGGTGGAAGTGCCGCCGGGTTATTCCCGGCTCCCTATCATAAGATAAGATAAGATGATGGGTAAAAGTTTTAACCTATCTCTTTGAATATATATATATATTTTTACTTCTACCCCCAATCCATTTTTATACGGGACGTTCATAAATAGAGCTTCCTTGGTTGTAGATATATTCGTCCACTTCTGAAGTTCTGATTGGTGCTTCTTTCTTCTTCTAAGTCGTATTCCTCATTGCTGAGGGTCGTGATCATGCTAAGGAATTAATCACATAGAACGACTCTCGTGGCAGATTTAATGGAGTGGTTTGCTTTCCCCATTTCACACACTGGTGATCTCAGGGAGCAGATTTCCTCACGATGTTTTCCTTCACCGTCAGAGCATTCGGTAAATGTACGTAAGTCTTTCGAAAAACCCGAAAAACTCATTGATACATGGCGTTTCCTGGTTTCGAACTCGGACCTCCCGCATGGGAGTCCGACGTCCTAGCCACGACGCCACCGACGCTCTGGTGCTAAAGAATTCAAAATTAAGTCTCGAGGTCAAAACTGTAAAGACAATATCTGAATTTAAAATATCAACTTTTTAATTATACAGTCGGATGTGAACTAGTTTATAAAATACCAGACCACTTGGACTCGTTGCATGATTTAAAATGTCATAACATAAATTATAACACCCTATGTATACAGTAATTGACATTTATGTATGAGAATGTGACCTTTTACCTACAGGTGTACCTTTTAATGTGTTTTAAATGAAGGTCAAAATGTTTATTAGTGTTCATTATTATTTTCAAGAATGTGAAAATTATGAACACGTTCACAGACCCATACAAAAAACATTTTTGTATGACAAACATGACAACTTTACACGTTCATCTAATTTAAAACATTTAAGAGAAAGAAAAAAGGAACAATGTATTTCCAATACACATATACAAACAATTAGGTACAGAAGACAAAAATAATAAACAAATAGCATACGTGTAGGTATACTTTTATATATTATATGAGTAGGTATTTTATAGTATAGTAAATAATAATTAGTAAAGCTCTTCTATTTAATTTATATGCACCTGCCTTGCAATATCTGTATGACCCAATGGTTAGCTGGTAGAAAATGCCGCATGGCATTAAGCTCGCCTCATGTACTACTTTTGTGCATTAAAGTGTTAAATAAATGAATAATAATAAATATATAAGCAAAAGTAATTAAGTTTGATGATTGATTATGTTTACGACTATTGTTTATTGATTTTTTTTTAATGTTTGATTTGTCATGTGACCCAACAAAGGAGATATATGACTCCTTGGATAGGAGCGTGGATCCCCAGCATGGAGGCACTGGACTGCGAATGTGTTAAAGGTCAATAAAGAGGGAACAGTTACTTATTGATAACGGTAGCTGTTGCCTACAAGAAAAAAAACTGTAGATTTATCTAAACTCTGTTCGTAAATCTTATTCTTATTCATATCATCAAAGTGTAATTTTTTGAATCTGAGAAGACAATAGCTGCAACATAAAGTAGTTCAATAAGCGGGAATTCATTGTATAGTTTACCCTATATATGTAGATAAATCACATCTTCTCGTCGCCCATACCTCAATGTCTAAAGACAAGAGTCTTTAACCAGTGCGTCCTACCAGTAATGACCTACGGAGCCGAAACGTGGACACTGACGGTGCGACTGGTTCACAAATTGAAAGTCGCTCAGCGTGCTATGGAAAGAGCTATGCTCGGAGTATCTCTGCTGGATCGAATCCGAAATGAGGAGATCCGGCATAGAACAAAAGTCATCGACATAGCTCATAAGATTAGCAAGCTGAAGTGGCAGTGGGCCGGTCACATCTGTCGCAGAACCGACAACCGCTGGGGTAGACGAGTTCTGGAGTGGAGACCGCGTTTGGGCAAACGTAGTGTGGGACGCCCCCCTGCTAGATGGAGCGACGATCTGCGCAAGGTGGCTGGCAGCGACTGGATGAGAAGAACCGAAGATCGGGCTCAATGGCGCGCCCTGGGAGAGGCCTATGTCCAGCAGTGGACTAGAGTAGGCTGCTGATGATGATGATGATAATGAGGTAGATAAATTAGATTATACTAATATCTAGAAGAATGTTTAATAAAACTAGATTCTTTAAAAATACTATTGTAGTAGTAAGTGTGGAACATTGTTCGTTTCCATCTGTTCGTACGAAGCGATTTGCTTCTTCGTTCATTATGCGAACGTCTAAGGAATGTAACAGCCTGCCTGTATTTCCCGAAACCTACAACCTTGGGATCTTCAAGGCCAGAGTGAATAGGCATTTACTGGACCCGCATGCTCCATCGTCGACCTCATCGTCGCTTACCATCAGGCGAGATCGAGGTCAAATGCGGGTTCAGTAGACAATAAAAATATAAAAAAGACACAGCAAATAAAATAAGCAAGGAAATTATTTTGCAAGCAGACAGACACAATAGGTAGTATTAAAAAGAATAATAAAAGACTTGTGCATAATACTTGTGTAGAAACACAATAATCGGCATCCTTGTTCAGAATGGAATATGTAAATTCTGTATGACCAACTTCAAAATTAATAATCCTGCTGTTTAGATTTCAGAAAACTTTTTACATACCGCTTCTTATTATTATTATTAGGTCGTATGATGAAAGTTGAAATCATTCTATGGAAATAACCACATAGAACGACGTTCTTGGCCTTCCCCATTTAACACATAAATCTCAGAGTGCAGGTTTCATCATGATGTTTTCGTGGGTAGGACACCGGACTCCCATGTCCTAGGTCCGGGTTCGAAACCGTGCAGTGCCATGTACCAATGAGTTTTTCGTATTTTTCGAAGACTTGCGTACATTTACCGACTGCTCTAACGGTGAAAAAACATCGTGAGGAAACCTGCAGACTGAGATAACCATTGTGTAAAATGGGGTAGGCACAAAAGATCCTCAAGAGTCGAAGTGCCGCTATGTTATTCCTGACCCCTATCATAAAATAAGATAATAAAAATAAATATAAGTCTTGCGAAAAACCGAAAACTCATTGGTACAGGAGACGTTGTATGGTTGCGAAACCGAACCTCTCGCATGGGAGTCGAATATCCTAGTCACTACGCCACCGCCTAATATCGATAGACCTTCAAAAAATTATACTACCTACATAGGTAGGCAGTCTTTGGCAGTTTTATTTGGTATAAGTACATACTTATACCAACTAAAACTGCCAAAGAAGGAATTATATCTGCTTACGTCGTGGCACGCGAAGGAATGCGTTAAAAATTTGCATTTACGTCTTGATCTCTGAATCACCAACCGTGGGTGACGGGATTGCTGTAACACTTGAATTTGACTTTTATATGACGTTTTTGTGACCATGAGTTTATTTTTGGAACCGGTTACTGCATTGTTACTGCTGTTTTATAACATAAGTGGTGCCTTTATTGCCGGTACAGTACATAACAGTGGTTCTTACGTATTGTCTTCACAATGTACTTTACTTGAGGGGGGGGGGGGGGGGGGGTGTTTACTACGTGAGCGAAACTATATAAAAAAAATCATATCAATTAATTTAAAATAAAGGTTTTAAAAAAATATATGAAGATTTTTTAAAAATAGTTATGTTTTCTCATACTAAAACATTACTAAAAAAATTCCTCTTCATTCATGGAATAATTCTGTAAACCATTTTTTTTAAAATGACATAATTAATTGATATAATTTTTTTTCGGTTAGCGGCGCCAGTGTCGCTCATGCAGTCCCTAAAGTAATGTTTACTCTGTGAAACCCTGTTGAAAAGTTTTTGTTCTGATTCCTTTACATTCCTATGAATTGTCAAGTAACTTAAGGCGAAAGGTGTTGTCCAGTGTACATTTTAAATTACAATCTGTCATTTTCAAATTTTAATACAAACTGTATTTGTCTGTAGTTTCTGTATAGCGTATCATGTACCAATGAGTTTTTCGTATTTTTCGAAGACTCACGTACATTTACCGACTGCTCTAACGGTGAAGGAAAACATCGTGAGGAAAACCTGCACACTGAGATGACCAGTATGTAAAATGGGGTTAGCACAAAAGATCCTCAAGGGTCGAAGTGCCGCTGGGGTTATTCCCGGCCCCCTATTATAAGATAAGATACATCGAGATTTATTTACATTTTTGTGCACAACAAAGAACTGAAGGAAATAATTTGCCGGCGCCACTGAATGGGGTCGGTACTTATTTGTCTAATATAAACGAAGACCTGTTCATCATCATGGTCCTTTTAAACCTGGTCACTTTAAATTAGGGATGTTACGGAGGTGGTTTTAGCGAAACCGAAGGATTTAAAATTGATTTAACGGAGTCGGAACCGGAGTTGGAGGCGGAGGTAGAAAAGAGATGTTCAGAAGTTCAAATGTTAAACCGTTTTTTATTTTTATAACTGAACTGGCCAATATTTTTTATGATGACGTTTGTGGCAATAAAACATATTCCTTTATGTAGTCCTACACTATTTAATAAAATAATGATATTTGAATATGTTTGCTCACAAATCTTCGGTATAACCTCCGATTCAAAATTATCGGAGCCGAAGTCGGAGTCGGAGGTGAAAAATCAATCGGCAGTTCCGACCTCTCGGAGTCGTAGTCGAAGCTCCGTAATAATAGGGACGCCTATTGTAAAAATAGGGACGCCTATTTTAAATATAATTCTTTACATTCGTACATTTGTAGAAGTCGGGAATACTGGATGAAGAATTTGTAAAACATGTTTTTTTAGAATAAATGGACTGGGTCTCAAAATGTATGGAACGTCGCCATTGTTCTTTGGGAATTCTATTTTGAGATAATTCAATGCTCATAAAATTAGCCTAAGTACGGTGAAAAAGGTTTTAACCGGGGTACGGTATTTTTTTTGGGATAAGTACGTTTGAAGTAAGCATACACTTGAACCAATTCAAGTAAAGGTAGGTTGTTTTTAGGAAAGACCTTTTTAAAAAAAGGAAAGAGTAGTATAGATAGGTTAAGGGTGTTTAGTCGACATCGACGACCTCGACATCGAGCGTGAGCGGCGGGCCCTGGCGGTCAGGTGCAATATGCTCGCGCGCAGATTTGCAAAGTGCTCGAAGGATGTCAAGATTACCTTGTTTAAAGCATTTTGCCAGTGTTTTTATACTAGCCAGTTATGGACCAGGTATACAAGGAAAGCCTTCAGCATCCTTCGAGTGCAATATAACAATGCCTTTCGTATCTTAATGAAGTTACCAAGATACTGCAGCGCGTCGAGCATGTTCGCGGACGCCAGGGTCCCGGACTATTTCGCGATCATTAGGAGCAGGGTCGCCATGTTCTGGCAGAGGGTATGTGACACAAATAACGAACTTTTGAAAGTTGTCGGTCAGGATATCCATAGAAATAGATTCTATGGACACTGGCTGAAGATGCACCGGACTGCGAATAAAAAGTAGGAAATTCACTTTTATTCACTTTTATTATGTTTGATGTATTTTATTTTATTGTATTGTATAGTGTTCAATCACTTATTTACTTCTACTTTTAATTTAATTTAATTTTCTGTTTTCTGGTTATTTTTATTTCTTTTAATATTTTTTTTATTTTTATTTTTTTATTTTTTATGTTTATTCTAATTTTAATTATATTTTTATAAAACTTAGGCACTATGGGTGTATAACCTGACAATAAGAATTTTTTTTTAATATATATTTCATCCTTTAGAGATAGGAACCCCTACCTTGCACTTGTGTGAATGTGGACTTTTTGTGAATCAGAATCAGAAATATGTTAACTGTAAGGTACAAGTATGTAAGGACATTATGTAGTTGTTTTTTTTTTATTGACCACTAAACCCGCATTTGACCTCGATCTCGCCTGATGGTAAGCGACGATGAGGTCGACGATGGAGCATGCGGGTCCAGTAAATGCCTATTCACTCCGGCCTTGAAGATCCCAAGGTTGTAGGTTTCGGGAAATACAAACGCCGGCAGGCTGTTACATTCCTTAGACGTTCGCATAATGAACGAAGAATCAAATCGCCTGGTACGAACAGATGGGAACGAACAATGTTCCACACTTACTACTACAATAAGTAAATTAATGTAAAAGTATTCAATCGCATGCACATACATTACCATTATTATTACATCATCATTAACAAAACAAAAATTAACCAAAGTAGACGTTTTGGGAAAGTAGACCAAATGAGCGTCGGTGGCTTAGTGGCTTGGACGCCGGACTCCCATGCGGGAGGTCCGGGTTCAAAACTATGCCATGTACCAATGAGTTTTTCGAATTTTTACGAAGACCTTTGTACATTTACCGACTGCTCTAGGAAACTTGCATGCCTGAGGAAATAAAAAAATCCAAAGGCGTGTGAAATCCACCAACAAGCATTGGGCCCGCTCGGTGGATCATGGTCCATAATCCCCTCGTGCAAGGGAAGGCATGTGCCACAACAGTGGGGACATTAATATGCTGCTGATGCTGGACCAAATGAACCTAAACACGGTCAAAGACCCTATGTGGATTTTTTTGTGAAAGTAGAGTTTTAAAGATAGCATTACCCTAATAATAAAATCCCTGGCTAATTAAAGCTGTTTTGGTACCCAAACCGCGTGTACAGCAAATAAATTTACTAAGAGTCAAGTAAAAGTAACTTAATTACTTATTTTAAATGCGTAAGCTTCAAAGCTAAACTTAGGGCGGCTTTCGCTAAAGTTATTCAAAACATTGCCTCGATTGACGAATAATTTTGAAATGTTTTGTTTTTGTAAACTCCAGTCGAGCTTCAGCCCAAGGCGAATAAGTGATGCTCAGAACAAAGAGGCTCTCAACTACCTCCCTATCTTGTACTCCTTCTTCTAGTCGTGTTCCTCATTGCTGAGGGTCGTGATCATTGTAAGAAATTAATCACAGATCGACTCTCGTGGCAGATTTAATGGAGTTGTTTGCCATTGCCTTCCCCATTTCACACACTGGTTATCTCAGTGTGCAGGTTTCCTCACGATGTTTTCCTTCACCGTCAGAGCAGTCGGTAAATGTACGTAAGTCTTAGGAAAAAACCGAAAACTCATTGGTACATGGCATTGCCTGGTTTCGAAGTCGGACCTCCCGCATGGGAGTCCGACGTCCTAGCCACGACGCCACTGACGCTCTCTATCTTGTGCTATCCACGATTATTACATAAAGGTACAAAATAAACCCGAAGCACGATTCTGATCGTGTCTACACTTTTGTTAAGAGAACCTTAAAATGTACGGGCGGCTCTTTTCTGATAAAACTTTACTACTGGATAGTATGTAGATTGCTATTGTTTTTTGGTGTCGCTCGGCATGTCGTTCGGTCCGTTGGAGTACCGCCCCTTTTGAAAAGGAAGACAGGGTTTCCTGTCAAAAATTTAAAATGAGAAGTTTTGTAAATATCAGTGAGCGACAAATAAATCACCAGTGAAGACTGCAACTGATATCTGCATAATCATTAAGATGATATCCAGATTTGGGTCAAGCGAATATTATGGGAAATATTAGGGGATTAATGTAAAATTTTGAAGACTGTATCTTGACCCGTGGAAAAGGAGGTCCTCACTCGCAAGTGGCGGGGGCTAGGTCATGTGCTCAGAAAAATGGCCCTGAAATGGTACCCATCAGGTAAACGCAGGCCTGGTCGTCCGAAATCCACATGGCGCCGGTCAATTGAAAACGAGACAGCCACAATCCGAATGTCCTGGGAGGAACTCGAAGAGGCCTATACCCCAGCAGGGGGTGACAGGAAGAGAAGAGTATCTTATTCCATTTAGGAGATAGACCCTCGGGGTCGAAGGGTAAAACGGAGCCCTATTGCTGTCGCTTCGTCTGTTCGTCCGTTCGTCCGTCTGTCACGAGGGTCTAGCCCGTAAATGGAATAAGATACAGTCTTCAAAATTTCACATTAAACCCTTAATATTACGGAACTACGGATCCTAAAAATGAAGCAAAAAAAAACTTTCAAAAAAGTCCACATAGGGTCTTTGACAGTGTTTAGGTTCATTCACATAATACCATGTAAATACACCCCGCACCATGCCATCACCCTCCCACAGTACCTCACATAAACACTAATATCCTCATTCATACAAACAACACGCACACACTGTTGCTTTCTTCATCCGTGCAGTCACTGAGAGGCCAGCTGAAAATCAGCACTGTGGCTTGCCTGCCTCAGCATTATGTTGAGCTGGTGTACCCTTTTTGGCACTGTACCACACCAGATGTTCTGTGCTGCATGTATTAAACTTTGTTTACTTCTGTATTCTGGTGTTTACAGCGCTAAATAAACGATTTCAATTTCAATTTATTTGGTACACTTGCCCAAAACGTCACTTTGGTTAAAAAAAATATTAATGGTTTATGATATGTAAGAAATTAAATTATGTCAGTCTTTAAACTTACTTTCCAAATTCATTGACACATTATCAACAGGTCATGTCAAAGAAACAATTTTATTTAAAACGTGTTGATAATGTGTGAAATTATCAACACATTATGATATCATCGTTTGACACGACGTGTTGATAATGTATCTTTAAAACCCATTTTACTTCTTGAAAAAAAATGTTTGTGGAATCTGGCGTAAGTAACTTTGCGGAATCCAAATTATTAGGGAAGGCGAATCCGAAGGTGAGTTGTTCTTCCAATAATTTTATTAAAACAGGTAGGTACATGTGAATTATCCCGAATGTTCCATATCCCAATTGAATTTCGTAGATATCTCCGTAAGGTAAACGTACACAATATCGTCAGTGTACCGGTATTCGTCAGTTTACCAAAAACTTCTAAAATTAACAATCTATGGTTTTAATTTTGCAACACAATAATAATTTGGGTTTATTTCGCACCTCATTAAGTGGCTAAACTAAGAATAGAATGCCAGATATACGGAAAACATTCATAACGTTATTTTTTCAAAAATAAAACTACACACCTACTTATTTCGTTTGAGAATGGAACCCTCGGTCCGACTCGCACTTGGCCGGTTATAATACTATCATGAGTAATAAATTTTATTTTTGTTACTAACACGAGAAAAGCTGATAACTTACATTAAAATAACTTTTGAACGTAGTTTCAAACCAATTTTTATTGTTCCATTTCAAACGACTTTTACATATACTTAGGTTATGACCACTGATCGGTGTAGGTAGGGCTGTTTGGGGTCAAAGACCTCAAAAGCTAGATTAGTGTTAGGTTAGTATGGACATCTGTAGACGTCAGAGTTAAACGAATTTATAATTCAATAGAATTTCGTCGTCTATTTCATTTCTTTCAAGTATGTCTAAATCCGGGTTTCTTTAGTAGTCTTCTAGTCTTCTTTTCAATTCCGGAAATCCCGGGATTATCCAAATATGGTTTATAAGAAAGCCGTATCCATATCATGACCACAGCTTGCAAGTACCAAAAACAGCCCTACCTACTCCGATCGCTAGTTATGACGAATACTAGGTCAGCTATATTCGATATTTAATAATAATTTTGAATTTCCGGTTTAACTCTACTTTAGTAGATATCATTTATTTTTATAATGTTAAAGGACAAACTTGTGTCAACTAAGTACTCACATAATATTAAGACCACAATGATATGTAGCATACAAACTTGACGAATTTTTTTTGGCGATATTGTCTGCCATGTTACAAAACATTGTATGTCTTAAAACAAAAATGTAAATAAATGATTTATTTATTATATGAAATGAAATGATATTTATTTGCAAGAATATAGGTAGTGGACAAGACTAAGGTCATGTTCAATGACCATGTCGTTCCGGGACCGATTATCGTCGATGGTACGGCCCTCGAAGTTGTGCAACAATACGTCTACCTCGGGCAGACTGTGCAATTAGGTAGAAACAACTTCGAGAAAGAAGCCGACAGAAGAATTCAGCTGGGTTGGGCAGCATTTCGGAAGTTACGTCACATCTTCTCGTCGCCCATACCTCAATGTCTAAAGACAAGAGTCTTTAACCAGTGCGTCCTACCAGTAATGACCTACGGAGCCGAAACGTGGACACTGACGGTGCGACTGGTTCACAAATTGAAAGTCGCTCAGCGTGCTATGGAAAGAGCTATGCTCGGAGTATCTCTGCTGGATCGAATCCGAAATGAGGAGATCCGGCATAGAACAAAAGTTATCGACATAGCTCATAAGATTAGCAAGCTGAAGTGGCAGTGGGCCGGTCACATCTGTCGCAGAACCGACAACCGCTGGGGTAGACGAGTTCTGGAGTGGAGACCGCGTTTGGGCAAACGTAGTGTGGGACGCCCCCCTGCTAGATGGAGCGACGATCTGCGTAAGGTGGCTGGCAGCGACTGGATGAGAAGAGCCGAAGATCGGGCTCAATGGCGCGCCCTGGGAGAGGCCTATGTCCAGCAGTGGACTAGAATAGGCTGCTGATGATGATGAGGTAGTTCCAGCATATCCTACCACAATATGGTGTGCAAATTTATATAATATATGCCGAACACTGGTACAAATGGACCATTTTTTGGAAAATGTCTTGATAAGATATTTAAAGTCCATATTTAAAAAAAAACATGATTATTTTAAATTAACATTGAATAAATTATTTATTTGGTACCAAAAATTTTCTTGTGGACCTCATACATCAGCAGTGGCACAGCGACAAACTTTGTCGTCAAAAAATCAAAAAGTGACGAGGATTGGTACGTTTACGAGTATCTTACCTATCTAAAAGTCCGTATTGTCACCTTGGTATTCTAAGATATTCCGTTCTAAATTGATCCTCACTCACGTATGTATGTAGGCGAGTCGATTTACATACCTACCTACTGCGCGGGGGCGCTATATATACACCTCTATTAAAGCTGTTATTCATCTTTATGGCAACACTCCATTCAATTCTATGGAGGTGTTAGGATATTAGCACGTGGGAAACAATGCTATATCTACAACCAAAACCATAATTGTGAATTCTCCCGGATTTGGTTATCTGAGGACGAATCCGATCCGGTCGCAGCTCACCCTCGGATTCGCCCTCGGATAACCAAATCCAGGAGAATTCACAATCGCGAAGGATGACAAATCCGAACTCCTAAGGGTGCGATAAGAATTGAGGGAGTGTGAAATGAATGACAGTGGACAGCTGTGATGTCAAGAGCAAAATAAAATCCTTCTGGATTTGGTTATCGTTGAGGAAGGCGAATCCGAGGGTGAGGGGCGGGTCCTTGTTCCTCTAAAAAATTTAATCAAATTAATACAGGATTTTTATGGTATCGGAGGCCAAGATCCACTTCGGGTCGCTGCACCAGCGGAGTAAGTAAAAAATACAGGATTTCCCAAAAGTAACGCCTGATTCCATCTCTTGCCTGAAGCCAGGTCTTGCATCTTCGTACGGTCGACCACCAACCACTGTTGATCACCATCGAGAATTAAAGACTACAAATTTTACAAAAGGAAATAGGAAATATCACCATCAACACCGCTTCTCATTACCATCTATTACACAGTGGTGTAATAAAACAAAACGGTGGAATATAAATCAATCTACGAGCGCGCCTTCGTGACTCCACACTAGTTCAAAATGGTTTGAATTTACTGCGCTGGTGCATGAAATAAACATGCTGTCTACTAGTGTCGGTGCACCGGCCCTCTATCACACCGTAACACAATGCTAGATAATTCATTTTTAACGTACACAAGAAGTTTCCGTGTATGTATTCTCTAGAATAGAATAATAACGGTGCTTCCAATGAAAATCTTGAAAACTTAAAATCACTGCCACGTTGTGAAACCAGATGGATTGTCAATACAAAGGCTCTTAAATGAGTATTGCAGAAATGTTTCGAAATTTTTTTAAAGACTTATACAGTATTATCTACTATTTTGTAGTGGACTGGGGATGTGAGAGGACATCTCTCGTAAATTTTTGGTGACTAAGGGTTTTTCCGATCATTGGTTATAGGAGTCATATTAGTTTTCCAATTATAATAACAGGTACTGGATAGATGAAAATAGTATTTAAAAGTTTGAAATTTCTGTGAAATTTTATCTTATGGAACTTTATTTTGTTGATACCTACTTTTTTAGAGCATCGGTGGCGTCGTGACTAGGACGTCGGACTCCTGGAGAGGTCCGAGTTCGAAACCATGCCATGTACCAATGAGTTTTTCGGTTTTTTCGAAAGACTTACGTATGACGGTGAAGGAAAACATCGTGAGGAAACCTGCATACTGAGATAAACCACCCCATTAAATCTTCCACGAAAGTCGAACGATGATTAATTCCTTAGAATGATCATGACCCTCAGCAATGAGGAACACGTCTTAAAGAGACCTACTTATTAAATTTATCAGAGAGCTAACAATTTATACACACATAGCAGATAAAAGTAAAGCTTGTACGGCCTCAGCAAAGTATTCAGGAGTTTTTGAAATTGCATTTTACAATTTCTTACCTTAAAAATTACACTAGGGTACAACAGTGAGCCCCTTACGGCACACGCATCCCAGATACAATGCATTCTATCTAGATGTTGCACTGCCTCCGCAAAGTAATGCATTCAGGACTTTCTGAAGTTGAACTGCATTCTAACCGAGCATGTCGCTTCCTTTCTGCCGTTTCATTTACTTTACTGCAACTTAATTACAGTTTGATATAAGTTGCAGTAAAATTTATGAAACCGCAGTTAAATACCACCAAGAAATTAAGCGTACGAGTAAATGCTAAGATAGAAAAATTATTATCAAGATGCAGACATGTTTTGTTTTCTATCTTATGATAGGGGGCCGGGAATAACCCAGCGGCACTTCGACCCTTGATGATCTTTTGTGCCTACCCCATTTTACACACTGGTCATCTCAGTGTGCAGGCTTCCTCACAATGTTTTCCTTCACCGTTAGAACAGTCGGTAAGTGTACGTAAGTCTTCGAAAAATACGAAAAACTCTTTGGTACATGGCACTGCACGGTTTCGAACCCGGATCTCCCGCATGGGAGTCCGGTGCCCTAGCCACTGTGCCACCGACGCTCAATAAAACGTATTATAATTATTAATAGATGTGATTTTTTTTCGATTGGTGGCGCTTATTCATGTAGCACTGCATTTACTCCCAACGGCCAACGAAAAAAAAACACTATTAGGGTGACATTATTACGTTTTATTTAAAAATTCTAAAGGGATAAATAATATTTTTAAGGCTAACAATTGTACCAAATGTTTACCAAAGCCTGCGTAGGTACATGTTTTTGTACAGGCTAAATATTATTTCTAAAGTTTTCTAGGGGTTAAGTTGTTGCGTTCGTGCTCTCATGGCGTGTTCGTCCTATTTTATTGTTTAAAAACGGTTTACAGTGGTTATTTTTTCGTAAAACTAGTGGATTTTACCTAAAAATCGACCGTGTTAAGTGAACGTTATATAAACATTGAAAAGGGAGTGAAATACTACAGATGGTGTGGATTCGGCAACCTAGCCTCCAATTGCACTTGGAATGCAAGACACTAGGCATTCCTAGTGCACACGACTTTACCTTAATCTCAACTCTCTCTCTAACTGTTTTTTTTTTTCAAAACAGACGCCAAACGTTCAAATTATTTTCACACGGCCATTGGCCAAATTGCAGTGTAAATCACTAGCAGGCGCCATTCATTACAGCTAAAATAAATAAAAAGTCGTCTAGACCAAATCCAAGCATAAATGACAAAAGATATTACGCATAAATGTATCTGTATCCGTCTTTCTATAGCCGGAGTCTGTATTCAATTTGTATCCCATTATTTATCATCCTCAAACAAAGTCCCGGCTTATCTCACGAGCGGACAAACAAACAAACATTATATCATATGCATACATTGCATGATTACCACGAGAACGGTAAACTACGGTAAATATTTGGTAAGTACCGTAAAATAAGGCTGGGAACATAGACTATGGGATCCGTGGAACGATTATGAAAATATATATTTTGCCTGTGTACATCTGAGAGCAATAATGCATCCGCAAACAAACATTTAACACAATTTGGCGAAAAAATTTCTGTGGTGTCAAAACAAGAGTCTTCTTCTTTTTCTTCTTCTGTGTCCTCGCGCATTCCCTTTATACGGGGTCGACTTTCTTTATATTGAGGCGCCACTTGCTTCGGTCGCATGCATCACCCTCCACAAGACCTAGGTTTCTTATGTCCGTCTGGACTGTAGTTAATCATGTATTCGGAGGTCTTCCCCTGCTTGTTTTGGTAGTAGCGATGGAAAGGCATTTTTTCACGACGTGATCGTCGTGGTCGTGGTCTCCTGTGCACGTGGCCGTACCACTTCAGTCTAGTTTCAGTCATTTTTCAGTCTAACTTTAAATCTCGTTATATATTATATATTTGTTGCGTATTTTGTCTTTTGCTGAAAACAGTACAGAAAAAGAAATAGAAAGAACGATGGCCGTAAGCTGGAAAAAATACTGGAGTCTAAAAGAAATTATGTAAAATAAAGAAATAAATATAGAAGTTAAAAGTAAGCTATATGAGGTGGCTATACTACCGTGTCTTACATACGGATGTCAAACTTGGTCCTTAAGAAAGCAAGATGAACTTAAGCTGGCAATTTGCCAAAGAAAAATGGAGAGAAGCATGTTGGGTATTAGAACATTAGATAAGGTGAGAAACGAAGATATCAGAAAGAAAACAAAAATTGCCAGCATAATTAAAAGAATTAGAAACCTAAAATGGAAATGGGCATGTTAGAAACCTATAATGAAAAAAAAAACTATAATAATTTAGAGAAATAATGGAAAAATTACATGTTAATTTTATTTTAATTTATCAATGATTGTGTATGAGTGGTAGAATTAAAGGCTGTTTTTATTTTATTTATTTATTTGTCTTTTGCGTTTTTTGTTACAAAATGTAATGAGTAAATAAATATTTTTTCTTTTAATTGTAATTGCTAATTCCACGGTAAGTAATAACTAATAAGGTAAAGCTTGCTGAAACTTTCTTGCGCCGCTTCTTTCCTTTCAGCTATAGCACCTTACGAAGTGGTGGTAGAGTAAAACATGACGCTGTAAAAATGTACTTTAAGGTAGGTACTTACTTACAATAAAAACAAATTTGATTTGATTTGAAACGAATAAGTACCAAGGGCTCTGACGTTATCACACCTGCACGATCGACATAAATAAATCGATGTTGATCAAACATCGACCGTTCGAAGTCGATCATTGTGTACTATTACACCAAACCATCTGAAATCAATGAGTGACCGCTAGATACAAGTCACGACATTTTGATACAAATCCCCTCAGTGCCTCAGAGAGCACGTCAAACTATCGGTCCCGCACTGCTGTCACAAGTCATAAGGCGATATCAGAGGCCTATGTGCGGCCTGAACAATTCTGACAGGAGGTTGACCCCTAACCACACGATAAGAAGAAGCACCTGGTCTCGGGGGTGCTCAAGGGGTACTCAGGTGTAATGGGGGGTCGAATCCCTCCTTGTAGGTATTAAAATATTTCGACTACAAGTATGGGGCGGTTCAAGTATGACGTAAGCAGAATTCTAGTCCCGTCCCCCTTGTCAGCGAAAGTAAGCAAAAGTCTTACCACCTTACGTTTACGCTTACGTGAGCAGTGGTATAATTTATGCAGAATTTGTCAAGTCTTAAATTATACTTCATAAACGAGTATCATTGTTATTAACTGCTGATCGCTTTTTGTGCTAGCTTGAGGCAATCCATCTTAGTCCTCAAGCTCAGCAGCGCATCGAAAACCTTCTAACCTAACCTTGAGAACGGTAATTACGCTGGCTCTCTTACCTTCAAATGGAAACACAGCAATGCAACTAATTAAATTAGTAAAACCTAGTTTCAGCCGGTTTCGTGTTTTAATTGTAACATTATACATAGGAGCTTAGGAGCTATAAAAGGAACGATCTATGGATAAAGGCACACCAGACACGCGTGGGTACTCTTTGAAGTTTAGTTTTTATTCATCTTTTCAGTTTTCAACAATAGAAGGTGATTCTTTTGTGTTTGTATTAGTACAATCGGGCCCCAGATATTATACATACATACATACATACCTTCACGCTATGTCTTTTGCGGAGTAGGCAGAGAGAACGGAGCGCCACGAATTGTCTTGCTTCCTCTACCGCCATTCGTCGTTTCACACATGCTCGCCTTTGGGGTCCTCTGCTCTGTACGAGTATATTAAAATCTAAGAGCACTCTGTCAATCTGATCTTTAAAGGCCAGACTAGGACGACTCTGGTTTCTAGATATTATAGAGGTAAATAAACGAAAATAACAGCATTAGTACCTCACCCCACCGTAACTACACAATTTTACTAATTCAAACACAACAATTTCTACTAATAAATACTTATCTACAAAGCCTCAAACAAAATACGCGTAAAATTACTAAATCCGCTAAAAGACTGTTAAAAAATATACCTATTGACAAAAACATTCCTTTCCTTGGTCGGGGGTTGATCAAGCCCGTCACAGACGGCATATATATTAAGGTATATTACACCCCGGGATATATATTTTGGTACCACACACGCAGCAGGTAAGATTCTTCTTCTTTCTTCTTTCCTTTATTTCACTGGTGTAACGTCTTTCCTTCATTTCACTGGTGTAACGTCTTTCCTTCATTTCACTGGTGTAACGTCTTTCCTTCATTTCACTGGTGTAACGTCTTTCCTTCATTTCACTGGTGTAACGTCTTTCCTTCATTTCACTGGTGTAACGTCTTTCCTTCATTTCACTGGTGTAAGGTTTTTCCTTCATTTCACTGGTGTGACGTCTTTCCTTCATTTCACTGGTGTACCGCCTAGCTGACGCACGTATCTTAAGATCAACGATATAAAAATATATATTAACGCTGCTGTGTGGTGGGCTCCTGAAGGATCTAATAGCAAGATGTATTGAAATATGTCTAGCTATAATATACATCTCTATATTATAGCTGGGAATCTCACAAGGTGAGGTAAGTTTGTAGAACTGAATTGTCTATTACAACCACTATTCAGTCAGACCTGATTGTCTGAATCTGAATAGATGAACAGACCCCTTTCGATTCGAAAAAACGGATTCTACATACTTTATTTACGTCAAAACAAAATAAACCGCAATCATAACGGATCTATAGATTCTCAAAACACTAACAGAAATACTGCCGCTGAATTCTTGACATTCCAATCAAGGACTTGTTTTTCATTCGGCATTAGCGAAACCCAGGACCGTAACAAGAGGCATTGAGGCCCATTTTAAAAGACTCCTAAGCCATCAGTCCCTCCCCCCCAATATCAGATTGCCGTAGAAAAAATTGGAGTCCTCTTATTTGAAATTATCTACCAATCATGTCTTATATCGCCCCATCCCAACCCCCATATTTTTCTTACCTACTAGGATGACACTGCAAAACTATAGTAGTGTTGTAGTGGTAGATTCTGATGTGATCGCCTGGGGTGGTACCACCCTCTTATCTATTTCTGCCGTGAAGCAGAAATGCTTGCATTTCTGTGTTACGGTTTGAGGGGTAAGAGAGCCAGCGTAATTTCCGGCACACGAGGCAATCCATCTTAATACTCAAGGTTAGCAGTGCATCAAAAACCGTGATGTGAGATGTCTATGGGCGACGGTGACCACTTACCGTCAAAACACGAAATAAAACCAATAAGAGCGAATTGCAGGAAACATCCTTCTTGATATGAATCATAAATTAATATAATTTGACATTCTTAATTTTGTTTGTTCCTTAATATTTGACATTAAATTTTGGTGAATTTTAATTATATTAGCTATTTTAGAATAGAATAGAATAGAAAAACCTGTATTAATAGACCATAATTAAAAAATATCTGTAAAAAATATGTACAAAATATCACAAGATGCGTCGGATTATACATTGACCATATTTTACATTCTGACAAGTGATATGATCATATGATATGATCTATTAAAAGGGCCAAGTTCAGCTGAGTGTCGCTAGATGTATAGATACCTATACCTCTACCGACGCTGGTTTTCAACTTGACCATTTCCAACTTATAGCTATAGAGAGCAACAATGTCGTTCAGTTCGTCTGTCGTATTGGGTGTGGAAAGTGGAATGTGGGGAAAAAACTACTTTAGTTTCCCCACACTGAAATACAAAAACATTTAGACCCAAACCTTTAGACCATATATAAAAATATCTGTAAAAATATGTAAAAATTATCACAAAATGAGTAAGATTCTAAATTGATTCAAGTGATAACATATGATATGATCTATTAAAAGGGTCAAGTTCAGCTGTGTCGCTAGATGTATAGATACCTATACATCTAGCGACGCACATGATTATTATTTTTCTAATTTTTTAAGTTGTTTTGCTGTTTCTTTTTAGTTCTTATATTTTTATATTCTATATTTATATAATTAATGTACTTTCAAACACAATATGTATATTGTTATTGAAATAAATACACTTTAACTTGTACTTAGGCTCATTTCTCTTTGTTACAATACTCGAATAACTAATTAAATATTTTTAAAAACAGATGTAACGGGAAAAATCTCACTAGATCCATCATGGATCTGGTCACTGGATCTACTGATAATGATTCATCTAGAGCTATGGCGTAAAAAGAGATAGCATGTATTTTAATGAAGACTAAACTTTAATTAAATACGTGATTAGACTTAAATAATATACTGTTCCACGGGTATTAATTGTATTTTATTTGTATACAAGTAATTAATAAAATACAATAAAAACCAATTTTTTTCTGGAACTGACTTTTGCTCCTTTTTTTGTGAACTGGCTTTTTTTTTGCCCTAATGGCCTTTACAGCTTCACCGGGGTATTTGGGGCGAGCGCTAAGTGCGCTCCAGCCTGGAGAAGGACTTAAAAACTACTATAAGAAGACAATAAAAACCCGTAAAACAGTATACTATTTAAGTCAAATCATGCACTACAAGTTTCACCAAGTACCAACAAACCCCAAGTATTAACCAATTAATTAAGTACGTTTCGTGCAACTGAAGACGACGCTGCTTCTTACTACTTACTTACAACTTTGTCAAAACAAAAAAAAAACAATAAGAGTCGAGGATAAAATGCTATGATCACGATTCTCAGCGTGAGGTCTGCGATCAAAGAATACACTTTAAGGTCATAGCTAGAGAGCAAAATAGTTTTTAAAAAGTCGGAGCCGAGAACACCATTAGAATACCAAATGGATCTAATGCTTGGAGGTAAAAAGCTCGCTCCGAATGGAGTTACTGTTAGTATCAGTGTTACAGGGGAACTGGGGCCCAATTCGCCTAAATTACAACGTTCGTAGTTCTATTTCTATCCACTTTCAATTTCGTTTTCGTTCTATTGTAAATAACAAGCAACACTGATTGTTTTTTAAAATTTCTTACTTGACGTCTGCTGTCATCCATCCATCCACCGATCTTCGTTCGCTACGCTCAATATACGCCGTCCACTGATTAAATACTTAGTTTCATTTCTCCCAGCTATTTATCCAAAATATCAGTTTATTTTTATCGTTCCAATTCTATTTCGACACCAAATGGCATTCTGCTGACGCAGAACTCTACCACTGCCCCCTTTCGATTTACTATCGATCGGGCAAAAGTACCTCGGGAGGAACTTATGTTCGATCGTTATCGTTATCGTCATTTAATTTAATTTATCCCGTTAGCATTTATTACTATTATAATTTATTATAATCGCTTATTTTATATTGCGATGCCCTACTCAGGGTTTCATGTATGATCATATAATATATTATTTAATATATTTTTAAGACCAATTGTAACACATCAAAAGCAATAAATGGTATGAGTATGAGTACGAGTATCGTTATATTTGACAGTTGAAGCGTTTTGTTACCGTTCAACTGCGATTCAGTATAAACTAAACGTTTTAGTAGAATGCACAAATACGTTACTGTTCGATCGTTTACTCGATCGAAACTTAACTGAAATTGGATCGTTAGTGGATAGTAGCATACGAAACACGTCATAACGATGCAGTTTAGATTCTATTTAGTTACGTTGTATTTAGTGGAATCGATATCCTGGCTCTGCAATTCTGCGGGTGATTGAGGGGCTATATGGAGACAAGTTATTATTATGTACTTGCTTACTTATTCACATTTTTAGACATATTTTAAACGGAAACATTTCTTTGTTACGGTGATCGATGTGGTCATCACTCAAGTAGGTAATAATAAAAAATCTCATTACTTAAGATAATAAAAGGAAAATAAATATATTAAAATAAAAATATCTATCATTGACTTTGTTATTCACGTGCCAAGAAAAAGATACGGTGTGTTGGTTGGTAGCAAACATTTTGAAATTCACGAGGGTATATACTACTAGTCCAATTTCTATGTATACCGGCACCAGAAATCGGACTATATAGCGCCCTCGTGAATTTCAAATATTTTTTTCTACCCTGTTTCCTAAAAGCTTCAGCGGAAACAAACACACCCTCTTACACACCCTCACATACACAAACACACCCTCTCTCGCACTCAAACACCCATCACTCGCCTTTAACCATCGAACATAAATTGTAATAAGTCTACTTGAATTATGTTTCTATAATCCTATTAACATCATGATAGTATTTCATTAATATTTCGAATTAATTTAATAGTTTAATTATACAGTCTATTTCATTTAAATTCATTTTGAGTTATTGTGTGATTGTCGTTATAACTTTTTAGAATAAGTATTGTTATAATAGTATCACAAAATTTATTTGTCAGAGAATGTACAATCGTACATGTCATTAAAATTCAAAACTTTGTTTTAATTAACAATAATCTAATAATAAAATAATTATGAGCGCTCGAAGGGCTCTTTCCGAGCGTTTAGGCAATGGTTGAAATACACACAGCACACACAAACACACCACCTTACACACCTTCACATACACAAACACCCGCCTTTAACCACATATTGTAATTCTATTTCTATTTCTCCTACATATTTAGTGCTATTTAATTAAAATTAATTTAGAGTTATTGTGTAATTGGCGTTATAACTTTTTAAGACAAGTACTGTTATTATTGTTTTGCTGTACAATAACCTGTAATAAAATAAAATACTGTCTCCTTTCGACGGCGGCGGGGTGGTTTGTTTATTTCATGGACTAATATTAATACAGAAGAATACTCCCGCTTCGTTTCTTGCCCCAAATTTGGGTCAACCTAATTTGCAGGAGATAAGATTAACAAAATTTATCAATTAGGTATTAAAATGTAGGTAGTAAGTACACCGTGGCCGTTTATTTATGATAAAACGACAATCTCCTTTTTTATGATAGCAATCATTAACTAATCATTCGCCCCATCTTTACCTGCCATGGTTCAGTGATACCTAATCAAATTAGTTTCGGAGTTATACAATAGTTACGAAGTTTTCACTTTAGTTAATAAGTAGTTCTTAGTAGTACTTTTGTTTATTATTCTGTTTAATTTAATTTATTTATTAGGTAAACACAACAGATTACAACCATAGAAATTACAGACAAATCAATATAAAGTTATGAGCTAGGTCGTAACCCTTAACGTGTGAACACAGCATGGTTAGGAAGTAGAAAATTGATTGTTGTACAACATTGAGTTGGGAAAAAATACTATTGAATGTAATGACTAGCGATCGGAGTAGGTAGGGCTGTTTTTGGTACTTGCAAGCTGTGGTCATGATATGGATACGGCTTTCTTATAAACCATATTTGGATAATCCCGGGATTTCCGGAATTGAAAAAATCGCTATAGATAGAGCTACTTTTGGTAATTCCAAACTGCGATCATCATACTACGGACATGCCATTAAAAAAAAAATATTAAAAAATCCCGGGATTTTCGGAATTTAAAAGAAGACTAGAAGACTACTAAAGAAACCCGGATTTAGACATACTTGAAAGAAATGAAATAGACGACGAAATTCTATTGAATTATAAATTCGCTTCACTCTGACGTCTACAGATGTCCATACTAACCTAGCTTTTGAGGTCTTTGACCCCAAACAGCCCTACCTACACCGATCAGTGGTAATGACTAATGACTAAAAAACCTATACCTATTTGAAAAATAAAAATAATAAAGTAAAGACTATATACTACGACTATTCTGTTCTTTAACGGTGAGCGGCATGTTCCGTACTGGAACAGATTTATTTATTACAAGTAATACTTTATTATTATTTCTGACAACACAATTTGAACTCGTATTTTTCTAAAATTCATTTTGTCCCTCTCAAACCTGATGACAATCCAAACTGGTCACTCAAGACCGGCATGAAGATACCAAGGATTTACAAATGCATTTTTTCGCATTTTGACATTTGAACCTCACTTCACTTCTAACAGTCTACGCCCGCCGGCTTGACGTGCTACGCATAACCTCGCTGTGCAATTTTCTAAAACTATTGTGTTTTACGATATAGGGCTAAATACTTAAATACCTCCTAGAGACACACCCGGGTTGTGAACTGTTAATCCACGAGCCTGTGCCCATGTGTGAAGTAGTCAGGTCGAAGACAGAGCACAAGATCAGCCACCCATCCGGAGACGCCGATGCTGCAAATCTGGATTAGTGCGGTGAGTCATCAGGTGTTCCCTAAGTTCTCCTTAACACATAGATACATGACTTACGTCTAGTATTATTAAATCATGATTTAAATCACGATTTAAATCACATGATTTTTTGCAATAAAAATCATTGATTTACGAGTAATAAAGCTGTCTTTTATTTGAATCCACAGACAGTTATTCTGCGAATTATAATATAATACACACCGGCAGATTTAACGGAACATCGGCGGGGGAGGGGTATGTTTGGGAGTTCGTACAGAGTAGGTGGTAGTCGATGGAGGGAATATGACTGCTGACCATATCAGGGACATTTTAGACGAAAACGTTGTGCTATTCGCCCTCTTTATTGTCGGCGGTCTAGTGGCTAGGGCGCCGGACTTCCATTCGGGAGGTCCGGGTTCGAAACAATGCCATGTAACAATGAGATTTTGGGATTTTTTCGAAGACTTACGTACATTTACCGACTGCTACGGTGAAGGAAAACATCGTGAGGAAACCTGCATGTCTAACGAAATGAACAGTTTGAAATCCAGCAATCAGCACTGGGCCCGCTCTTGGTGGATCTTTACCCGTACCATGGTCAAGAGGAGGCCTGCGCCACAACAGTGGGGACATTAATAGGCTGATGATGATGATTTGCCCTCTTTATTGGTGCTGGCTTTATTCTAATACAGGTTAATGCTCGGACCCACGGTGGTCGCTCAGTACAGGCATATCTAAACCAGGTGAATATAACGGTGATGAACCCGTGGCTAAACATGAACAGCCATTTCCCACCAGAAACTCACGACAAAAATCATCAAAATCGGTACAGTAGATTTGGAGTAAATCGCGAACATGATACATACTACACATACAAATTACCTACATTGGGATTTAACAGATACTTCCCATTTTTGAAGTCGGTTAACACGTACCTCTACTCTGATATATGATAAGGATGTTTACAAAGTATTAATTAAGTTTACACTAATAGCTAGGTAGTTCAGGAACTAGCTACGTAGGTAAACTGAACGTCTAGAAATTATCTTATAACCATGTACGCCTTAGGGCCAAAAATTTACAATAAAATTTCCAATGAATTAAAAAATTCAGATAGTGTAATTATTTTTGAAAATAAATTAAAAATGTGGTTGCTAGGCTGTGTGTGTTATTTTACAACAGAAACGAATTCTATAACTATTATAAATAATGAGAAATTAAAACACAAAAAATAATTATTATACTAGGAACATTTGACATGTAAAATAATTTTATGAATAAATTATGATTATCTATCTTCGTTTTAATAATTTCCTAAATCTAGGTATAATTAGGAAAGCGTTAGTTGCACGAAATACATGTTATTGGCATTTGATCAATTAAATACTAAAACAAATAGGTACTTTATCTAAATTAGATAACACAGACCCAAACGTAAAATATCAAAATAAGCTGAAAAATCAAAGTAGGTAAATAAATTGTACAACCAATATTATCTAGAATCTAGATACTTACATTATTAAAATTGTTGATTAATGATTGAGTTCATTACGCAAGTATAAAAATATTCTGTCAAGTATGAATCAGAACATATCGTCACAAAAGATCTTGGCTAAGTCGTCTGACTTAGCCAAGAACTCGCTGAACGAGAAACCAATGACTCAAGTGTACCGAGACAAAAAAAACACATTTTGTAATTGGTACACGTAAAAATAAAACGTGTACAAACAAGCAATCAATCCAATTGCAAATAAAATACCTTCCCACGGTTGACCGGACGAAAGACAGGTTATGCATTGCATACCAAAAGCAAATCAGCCCGGATCCGTTCCTTAGTAAATTATTATTATTATTATAAACCACGAGAAAAACTGGTCAACATACCTTTCTAGAACAATTCCAAAACACTGAACTAACAGACACTAAATACACATATGTTTAAACTTCACTGGTAAGATTAAATATGAGTCGTATAAACACTTGGTTTATCGTAAATTCGCACACACTACTGCCGGCTTTCGGCGTTCTTCGATAAAGACGTCCTTTCTCTACGAAGTCTTGAGCGACACTGGCTTGGTTGGTTTGGTTGTGAATGTGGGTTCCATTCTCGAATACTACGAGCTACGGCCATTCAGGTATGTGAACAACCTCGGAGACGAGAAAACTGCAATGGAATCTGAACTACATAACCAGGACAAAAGATTCAAAATAATTTGAGTAACCAGTAGTGATAAGGCTGCGTCGATATCAGCGCTGCGTCTAGGATTCCAAACAGAGCGAAACAAAAGATCGGAAATACTGATGTCAGACAGAGACAGATAGATTTCAACATTAAGATGATTGAAGCGTGAAATTTTTATATTCACTTTAAGCAGAAGCGCAGTGCTGAACAATAGTGCATGGATGAGAATCCCTCGATAGCTCCATCTCGCAGTTTTTAATAGCTTTAGAGGAAGACAGCAGGTTTCATTGTTTTACAGGAGCTTGTCGTGTAACTTCATAGCGCTTTTTGTTGTCATGTTCATTAGCGAAGTGTTCCCGTGGGATTGGGAAAGTAATAAGTAATAGCTGTAGCACACAATACTTTAAACATGCTATTATAAACAACTCATGATGTTTGGAAAAAACTTTTCAAACAATAAGGCGATTAAGCAATTTGATGACGCTGGTGATCCAAAGTCTACTTGAGACATACTTGGGCTAAGAAAAACTAGACGATTGGCTGTCTCGTGGAGTCCGGAACAGCGCTCCAACACAAAAGTGTAGGTTGCATGTCTCCTAAAATTTACAATAAATTGCCAAAATGTATGGTAGAATTAAGTCTGCATGAATTTAAAAATAAACTATATAATTGCTCTTAGAAACATGTTATAACAGATTGAGTGACTTCCTTGGTGATAAGCTGTGACGTCATAATTTAATTAAAATTGACATTCATATTATAATTAATTTGCTAATTCATTGATGATAATTTGTGATTGTTTGATTTATTAATTGAACAAATAATTTGTACGCTTTCGGGCAGAATATGGTGATACTGAAACTGCAAATACGATTCCTAAGTCATACACACATCAATATCACTCACTCAAGTAAAACATGTAACTAAACGCAGCACGAGACGTGCTAGTTATTTAGTTCTGCCAAAGACGAGAACGAACTATGGCAAACGAATGCTCACACACGAGGGTGCGCGCTGTTATTGTTTTTTTGAAAGGTGGTTTGCTCCCGTCATCATCATAATACTGTACTACCAGCTTTGGTACCACAATTTTAGTGCGTTGCGTTCTACTAACTATATATAATATATAGTGTTAGTGAATAGTGTAGCGAACATGCATCTTTTTAAGTCTTTTTCACATGTAAGTGGCAATATGTCTTTAGAGTGAATAAATATCTTTAATCCTAAACCTAAGATGCCAGAACAAGATACCTTAGTAACCATAGAGACAATGTTGCCAAAAATAAAATTCCGTTGAGGAAGCGAGGTCGTGGAAAACCTACCACCTGAGTCCTAACTAAAGGCAGTCCAAAAGGTCAAGAAAAATATGACATTGATTCCGAAATGGAGCAAAACCAGTGCCAGTAAGGAGAGGAAATTAGGAGAGGCGACCCTGCACAAATGGGATAAGGTAAGGAAGACTGGTATCTGTGTCGTACCAGATACTACACTGACTCCTTTGCTGTCAAGGCAGCACTTCAGCTCACTTCCTCGTCGAATTCGGCATTCGGAATCCCTGGCTTCGTTTAAAGCGGGTCCCACTCATCATTATTTGTCGTTGTAGTTGTGCATTTTATTTTCATTATTATGTATAATTACCTATTTATTGTTTACTATCTATTATATATGTTTATTTATTTATATTATGTATATATACTTATGTATATCATATTACTTTTATTTTACTATATTTACTGTATATTAAGTAATAGTAACCTTTTTCATATCTTCACACTACACTGTCGCTAATCGCTTTAATGTCCAATTAACTTCAGAGTTTGCCTGGAAGAGATCGCTTTAAGCGATAAGGCCGCCTTTGTACATATCGTGTTATTATTCCTGTAGTTTTTACTTTTCCTGATTTTGTGTACAATAAAGTGTTTCTATCTATCTATCTGAATAAGGACCCGGATTACCTGGATACAATGTAATACAGATTTAGGACTAAGTTTAGAATCTTTTGCAAAGTGCAGATTATTATCATGATCATGACAATACCCCCCTATACAGCAGCTTTATAATTTTTATTAAAATTTAATCCAAATTGTATTTATTATAATATTTATTTGACAATGCCCGTTTACAGCAGCTATAGTTTTTAAGCCTTTTTAAGTATATAATCTAAAATTTTGATAATTATTAAGTTGTACCACCTACTTACAATTAATAATGTGCGCATCCAGCCATGTTACAATCACCTGTATTTATATTAAAAAGAGACTTAACCTAGTGATCTTATAAGTTACCCTTAGGTTTAATAAATTACAAAAAATGCCTCTACGGGGAAATAGCCAAGCGCCTCGTAGAGACATCCCGGGACCAGAAGGCTGGCCTCTACTTTGCTCAGCGTATAAGCCTCGCCATATAGCGGGGCGACACCGCCAGCTCCTCGGGACACTCCCTGCAGGGAGCGGACCTGGGCCAGGTCTTTTACTTGTAAACTAGTTAGATATTTTAGCGTAAATATGTATTTGAGTATTAGGTTTTAACTAAAGCAACGAAAGAAAAGCAAATAAGTTAATAATCTTTATGTCAATAATAATACAAGAAATGGACTAAATCTTAATTGAGATTAACAATTTTAAAACAAGAACTTTAAAGCATTTTACAAAATGGGCCTCTAACTAATCCTCACTTTTTTTGGAGAGCGTCGGTGACACAGTGGCTAGGACACCGAACTCCCATGCCGAAGTCCGGTTTCGAAACCGTGCAGTGCCATGTACCAATGAGTTTTTGGTATTTTTCGAAGACTTACGTGCATTTATCGACTGCTCTAACGGTGAAGGAAAACATCGTGAGGAAAGCTTTACACTGAGATGACCAGTGTGTAAAATGGGGTAGGCACAAAAGATCCTCAAGGGTCGAAGTGCCGCTGGAGTTATTCCCGGCCCCCTGTCATAAGATAAGAAACCCTCACTTTCATACCATACCCTACATTCTTTCCAAATTAAACGTCCCATATCTCCCATACAATTACACACTTGAAAAGGCCGTTTATTTTTTTGTAAGTATCCCATTACCACGGTACCTGGTAAATGTCGGTGACGGAAACATCACATAAAGAGATGAACACGCAAAAAATGGTTTGGGGTTCGAAATGTTCACAGGTTAACCTACCCAAAATGATAAAACTTGAGAATCTGAAATGTATCATTGCGCAGGTCGAGATTTAATCGAAGGCTTTTGACAAATGGTATACTATAGCTTAATTATAGTATTAAGTACCTATATTAAGTATTAAGTTTAAATTGACATTATAATTATTTTTAATTTAATTATTTTTAAACTGACAACGCCTCTTTACAGCAGCATTTTAATCATAATTATTTATTATATTATAGGTATATTGTAATTTGTTACTAACAATGCCTCTTTACAGCAGCTATAAATACTATTATTCCATTTATTATAAGATAGACAGTACAATTGTGCAAGAAACGTCTTTCAAAATTATAAAACGTGCTAGCACAGCCATGTTTAGTGGTTCGTATTATTATTACTTTTGTTAAAACCTGACTTAAAACTAGTAACCTATAATGTTCCATACTTGAATCTTGCCATCTCACGCTCACCTTCCCTCACACACACACCCTTTCACGCACACACACCCTCTCATACACGCATACTTAACTGTTTAATTTATTGCATTGCCTTATGTTTGCATAATTTATATTTATCGGAAGAGACTGGCCCCCGCAACACAGGGTATCTTAGTGTGGGAGCCAGGGAAATCTGACAAAATGTAAAAGATACTGTCTGCATCATATATTTTTTATATAAATGAGTTTTGAGTGACTCTCTCTCGGACCGCGAATCGGCCTTGTAAACCCTCTAGGTGTATTATATTGTAACAATGTCGACTTCACCGTCCATATCAACCTCCTTGCCACTAATTTCAACCTCATTGTTAGGGTTTATCTCACCTCATTTCGTGTTGGCATTTTCATTTCTTCATCTATATTTTCAAAATTCAAATCATATTCCCATTCGATTTCTAAAATCCATTATTCAATTAATTTCATTGTTTTTACTTATTCTCTCTGTATTTTTGTCCTGAACGGACGTATGTCCGTTTTATAAAATTGTCTGCTACTACTACCTATTTTCTACTATTGTGTTGTTCTGTTCCTGATAAATATAATATCTACTATTATCAAGTTTCTTCTATTACTTCATCTGCACACTGTCCTAGAACCCTGCTAGCCGGCACCTAGAGGGCAGATTGTAGCAATATATACCGAATACCTCTATGGGCAGCATATATTAACACTAGGTACATACCTAGTAACTACTCGTATTAGGTTAGTGACACTACGCTGTATCTCGAGTTACAGCTAAAAGCACAATAATAATTATGAGCAAAGATGTTTCATCTCGCTCCGCAATTATATCTACCTAATTGAGACAGAATAATGGAGACGCAAGGGTTAACTATGATTAGTTTACAAAGATAAATGCTATGTCAATTAGTTCGTGTTGCGGCAATTTGCAGAAAGTCATTGACATTGTAAGATGCGTCTATTCCCACCTGTTCTGTTGAGTAGTTCTGTCGGCAGAACTACTGGGATTTTTTTCCCCATTAGTTCTGTTCACAGAACAAATGGGAATGTAATTCCCAGTAGTTCTGTTCACGAACCTTGTGATTCAAAACTACTTCTTCTCCAGCAGTTTTGAATCACAAGATTCGTGAACAGAACTACTCACGAACCTTGTGATTCAAAACTACTTCTTCTCCAGCAGTTTTGAATCACAAGATTCGTGAACAGAACTACTCACGAACCTTGTGATTCAAAACTACTTCTTCTCCATGCAGTTTGCTATCAATTATCAAGTACTGGCCACTTGAGGTATCTATTCTTCATTTATGATTCCTGATGACAACGTCATGAAATTCATGTTTCAAGGGTTTCAAGAGGGCTTTCAAGAATCTAGTATTGAAAAGGGTTGTAAAAAGAATACATACAAGAAAGAGTAAAATTAGTAAGGAAACAGAAAGAAACGGAGTAAAGAAGGAAATTAAGAAATACCTAACGAGAGAAAGACATGAAAAGAAGGAAAGGAATCAAATCCATTAAGAAGATGTTAAGATCATTAGATTGTCTGGAAGAGATCGCTTTCAAAGTCATTGACATTGTGAGATGGGTGGAAATAAAGGAAAAGAACACATACCAGAAAGAGTAACATTAAAAAGGGAACAGAAAGAAACGGAGTAAAGAAGGAAATTAAGAAATAACGAGAGAAAGACATGAAAAGAAAAAAGGAATCAAATCAATTGAGAAGATGTTTAGATGATTAGGTTGTCTGGAAGAGATCGCTTTTAGCAATAGGACCGCCTAGATTGTATTAATTGTTTCATACACACTGTATCACACTAATTTTGTGCAATAAAGTGTATTCCTTCAAGATTAGGTAATTTATTTCCCTTTTACTGTTACACAATATATTTTAATTATTTAAATACATGTTACACATTATATTTTGATAGTACCTACTTACCTACAAGTAGGTTATAAATGACCTGCTGCCATACAAATTAGCAAACAAATAGTAATATTCAATCAAAGTTTGAATTAAATCAAAATTTAGTACCTCTAGAAAGATTCATCATCATCAGCCTATTAATGTCCCCACTTTTGGGGCACAGGCCTCTCCTATCACAAGCGGGTACGGGCCATGTGTAAAGTATGGAAATTTTAGTTATTTGTTATTCCCAAAAGAAAGCAATTATATAATGATATACAAACAAATTAAATAATGAATCGACAACTCGATACGTCCAGAAGCTAGGACAAGGGTCGTGAGACTTTAAATATATCGACTAGTATTTAATGAGCGCTTTCAGTCCCTTTAGTCAGTCTTCGCCTAACCTCGTAACAAGTAGTACTAACCTCTCGCCTCTAAACGCTGTGTAGGTTAAGTAACGTATATATGATTTTCTTTGTCTTTGTGTGTGTGTGTGTGTGTGTCAATTTAGTAAATAAACTGTTCTCTTAGAACTTAACCTGTGCGTTTTGCCTTCGTAAACCTGGCCCCCTTCTGCACGACTCGCCACACATTACACATGATCCACCGAGCGGGCCCAGTGCTGATTGGTGGATTTCACCGTTAGAGCAGTCGGTAAATGTACGTAAGTCTTCGAAAAAATTCGAAAAACTCTTTGGTACATGGCATTGCATGGTTTCGAACCCGGACCTCCTGCATGGGAGTCCGGCGTCCTAACCACTAGACCACCGACGCTAGAAAGATTACAATTAACAAATTAGAATAATTTGAAAATAAAAGTAGATGAATGAAGAGAATGGAAGAAATGATTCAAAAGAAGTTTTGTAACCTTTCCAAAACAATAGTGTTCGGCAAAGTTAACACGTCCTGTAAGCTCAACATCAAAAGGAATAAAAATAAAGGTGATTTGAACGCAGAGAGTGTATTCCCATCACGTTTGAACATGTCGGAACAAGTGCATGCGACTGCAAACGATTGATATTCCATGCATGAGTGCACCCGTGGGCGGGTCGAGTGCTTCTTGCCTGAGCTTGCATTTTGTTGATAAAGACAACACGAAACTAGAAAGTAAAGTAAAAGTAAAATACACTTTATTACACAAATAGAAAACAATCAATCAGTCAATCATTTATTCGTAATAATAAGTAAGTATACAGTTTAAATGAGTTGGTATCACTATGTTCCGTCGTTTGACATACAAATATTTTCAATAAATTGTTAAATGTTCATATTATATAAATTATTAAAATTTATTCATAAAATTAATTTACATGTCATATAATAAATAATAATAATAATTTTCCAATAAAAAAATAATGTCAATCAAATAGCCCGCCCCTTGTCGTCCCCGGTGCAAAGGTGCCCATAACGCTCGCGGCGTTACCGCGCTGTATCGCTACGGCCAACCTTTGCACCAGGTACGACCCGGAGCGAGGGTCACAGCCCCTCTCCCTGAGGCGACGGCCAATCTCTGCCACGAATTGTTATTATTAAAATTAAATTAAACAGTTGACTAGTAGTAGTAGTATTAATAGTAAGTAATAGTAGTCGTAGTATTAATTCACTAAACACTGATTATGGACATACACATAGATTGGACATAAGGTTAATAAAAATGGGGCAAACACTGATTAAATATCTTTGTCACTTAAAAAATCATTTACTGAATAATATGTGTTGTCAACTAGCAGTTTGTTCAGCTCGCGCTTAAATGAGTTTAAACAGTTAGACTCTCGTATGGATTTCAGTACCTATTATATAACTTCGGTGCCATAACAAATACACTCTTTTGTAAGAAACTAGTCCTAACCTTCGATAAACAAGAGAGCTGATCATATCGACGTTGACTTTTAATAAATTCAAATAGGTGTATATATAGAAGAAGGTAGAAGTAATGCAATTTTCTACCAAAACCTTGTTTTAAAAGACATCGCTTTTAGGAATAAAACCGAAGTATTAATTAATGGCTTGTAGAGAATCTTGATTGGTCTTTCCTTCTTGTAAAATGGCCTGTGCAATTTGACAAATCTTGTTAACATGTTCATAGTCCCCATCAAAAATGAGGGATTTTCCAGCTTAAGTTTCTGCCATTCGAGATAGACGACGCTGCATCTAACAGGAATGTCAAAGTGACAGAAAGAGTTGTTTTGACTTAATGTTTTTTCATAGCATAGTACGTAGCTTCTTGTAAAAATATAGAAATTCATCGAATTCATCATTACCCTATGATAAGACAAGATCTATGAGCAAAAACTAGAAACAATATCGACGGTCAATTAATAAACAAGATAGTTTTTTAATTCAAATTTTATGGCCTATAACATAAAATTTGAATTAAAAAACTAGGTACCCATATTTTGGCACATTTTGACATTCCAGTATACAATCAGCGCCATCTGTTTAAATTAATTGAAAGCTGGCAGAAAATCCCTCATTGTTTGATAACTTCATACTTCCAACTAAATTAACTCAATTGTTAATTTCGACCCAACAATGACTGGATTGATCTTGAGTGGACGTGGAGCCACGTGGACGTGCGTTGTGAACGTGTTAATTTTAAGAATAGGTAAGTACTTGATTTAGTTTTCTGTTACCCATATTTTTATACCTTTTTTTAATGCATTTATGATCCGCAATCAGTAGTGCGTGTAGAAATTAGTTCTACTACCAATTCTACGATGGAACAGATAGAACCAAAATCTAAATAAATAGTTTTACAGCTTTCTGTTCCTTTAGGTATATAAAAAGCTCTATAAGGAACTGTTCCTCCAAAATGTAAAAAGAACCTACAAAATTCAAAAACAGCTTTTTCGTCTCCTATGTTTAAAAGTTTATAACTCCTAAAACGGTAATTAGTCTGTTGAAAAGAATTCCTAAGTTTTTGTTAAAAGGAACTTGGAATAGCTGGATAATACCTCAAATTGGGTAATTTTCTTTTAAACTGCTGATAATTACAGTTGATTCTTTCATAATTTACATGAAGGGACAGCTAAAACGATCGAGTTTTGTTATTTTTTTTTAAAAGCTCGTGGTGATTGGGCACAGTATAGGACCTTACAATAGCCACCTAGCCGAGTGGAGAGTTCATACTCATACTCATACCATTTATTGCTTTTCATGTGTTACAATTGGTCTTAAAAATGTATATTATCTGGTCATACATGAAACCCTGAATAGGGCACCGCAATATTAAATAAGAGATTATAATATTTTAAAATAGTAATAAATACTAACGAGATAAATTGAATTAAATGTCATTATAAGTTATACATAATTGATTTTATAGTTAAGTATTGGTTTTATCATCAAAAAACTCCTGCAGAGAATAGAAACATTTGTTAAGAAGATACATCTTTAATCTTTTATTGAATATCGAGTCTTTTAATTCGATGTCGATACATTTTGAAATTTTGTTATATATTTTTATTGACATAACGAACGGTCCAGAACTGTGTATATTTAATTTTGATTTTGGCAGAGCAAGCCTTTTCTGGTATCGAGTGTTAAATGGCGTACTGTGTAGGTCCTCTGCTTTTTTATACAAGTGTGTATGTTTCCTGACAAATTTACAAATCTCCAAAATGTATATTGATGTTAAGGTTAATATTTTTTGGTCAATAAAGTGCATAAGTTCATACGGATCTTTTGAGTATTTTTGAGTAATTTATAGGTACTTGTATATACAAAACCTTTTTTTGCATATACGTATTCGATTAATTACGATCTATGCTACTAAAATTGTATGACAAAACTAAAATTATTATTTCATTTCCAACCTAAAACTATACCAATAATAAACCTAGTTTTATAAAATGAAGTTAAATTTACGGATTTAAAAATAGCTCATATAATTGAAATTGAAATCGATCTCTGTTTAAAAACACATTCACATATTTTTCTCCAGTCCGTTCAACTTTCAAGAAGTATACCATGCCGTGGTGTGAATATCTATAGCATTCCTCGACTGCCTTTGCTGCTGAGCCAGAGACAGGGATGAACTAAGGTGCTTGAAAATGGGGCCTCACCAAGGGGCTCTTGTGGCTATTTTTGACTACGACAATTAGAGATAGGTACTGGGAATTTTTCCATGGAAATTTTCATGGTTCCTTTGTCTACTCCCTCGGGGACGTGGGAGATATTAATGAGTATGTAATTTTCATGTATTTTTTTAAGTCTACAAGCAAGTGTTTTACAGGAGGTTATGTTGAACGTTCATGCTGTCATGGCGTGTTCGGCCTATAGTATTGTTTAAAAACGGTTTACAGTATGCATTTTTTCGTAAAACTAGTAGTGTATTTTACTTAAAAAAATCGTCGGTGATAATGATAAGTGAACGTTATGACAGTGAAATGGGAGTGAAAAACTACAGATGGTGAGAATTCGCCAACTTAAGCTCCAATTGCACTTGGAATACAAGGCACTAGGTATTCCTGAAGCATACGACTGTCCCATAATCTCGACATTCGTAAACTGATTTTTTGAAAACAGACGCCAAAACGTTCGAGTGATTTTAAAGATTCTAACACGGTCATTGGCCAAATTGCAATATACACTAGCAGAGGCCATAATTAAAGAAAATAAAAAGTGTTTTACAAGCAATTTTTCAAAAAGTCTACAAGAAACGCTTATTGTTATCCGAAACGAGTATATAGTGTGCAAAGTTTCAAGTCTATTGTGTACATTGTAAAAGTATTGTCCATGTTATGTTGTTCCGTATTTTGTCATTTTTCGGAAAATTATCCATCTCTAGTGACAACAGAACTAACTGCTTTTTCTGTTTTGTTTTTAAACATACCTTTATTTTCTCAGGATACATTCATAGAGTTATTATTTTGTAATTAGAATAAGTGGTGTTACTCCATTTTAAACAATCGCGGAGATTGCACCTACGTTTCGGTCAGTTATTTTCTGATTGTTTTTTTGACACAGTAACTGGATTGTTGCTACGTAGAGACGAGAGGCAAGTCGCGGTATGGCCCTGTCTTACATTTCTTATAATAATTTAGAAACAATGCATTACATTACAATACAATATCATCGTACATTCTAAAAAAATCAACCCTCTGTTACCGATCTCACTGAGACAAATCCGTCAAATTACATATTAAAACCAATTAAGTTTTAAATTTTTCGGTGTTAGGCAATTTCACAGGTAAGTCATGCGCAGTCGTATCATTGATAACCTTAGACCTCTGCTGAAAACCAGTATATAAACTGATTTTTCAGATAATTTTCACTGCATTATTGTATTTCTTCAGTTTGCAATTCCATCATGATTCCGGGTTTACTATCACTGTGCATTGCATACTTATTAGCCTTTGACATTGTATTAGCAAGTTACACTTACAAATCGATAGCATACGGTGACGGTAACAAAAGTTGCCTAGGCCCTTGTATACATGGCGAATGTATCTCCAACTGGAAAGAAGATCGTGTGTATACAATCAAGTGTATGGCGACCGCTAACACTGCACCATTGTTTAGAACTTTTTATGGTGACTACTGCCTAAGCAACTGCGATTACTTCGACGGGAGATATCAATGGTGTATCACTAGGGAAACTTGTACAATACCTTTTCAACAGAAAACGTGGAACTACTGCAACAAATCGACCAATTCTAGCATGTCTATATTTGGAGCGAAATGTAAAACGCCGTGTGTCCAGAACGACAATGGAGAATATCACTGTGATGTCGAGGAGTTGGGCTCACAGGAATGCGCTCTGCAGGCGCTGGTATTGTCAGCGTCGCAGAGATCAAAGTTCGTGCCCTAGGCGAGATTTTAATGGCGCCCCTGACCAAATTTGCCCCAAAAAACCCCAGAAGCACGATTCTGATCGTGCTTACACTTTTGGACCGGGAACCCTGTGTGTATGGCTCTTTTCTGATTAAATTTTACTACTGGATAGTATGTAGATTGAATGAATTATAATTGCGTTATATAATATATTATTTTATTATGATTGCAATTGTTTTTTGGTGTCGCTCTTGGGGTGTCGCTCGGGCCGTTGCCGTACGCCGCGCGGTTTCGTACAGGAAGATAGGGTTCCCTGTCAAAATAAAACATACTAGACTCAATGGCCGCTTTCTATTATAACTTTGCAATTTTACATGTTTTTTCCCAGCCTATAAATCGTCCCACTGGTTTTATTGTTTATAAATTAGTAATAATATAATTATTCAGATTAGACACGTTTGTCTCAAAAATGAAAGTAAATAAAACATTATTTTAAAAATAATTGATTTTTAACAATACTTTCGAGCCGGGAGCGAGTTAAGCGCGAAATGGTGGCCAGAAGTTTAAAAGAGAAGCCAGCTAAAATGTACGAGTTTTATTACATTTTAAAAAACTGTTAAAGATTGGGTACAGGACCAAAGACAAAATCCATTTTTTTGCGATGCAACTGCAAAAATATGACAAAAACCAGAGTACAATTCTATTTTCTTTTCCTAACTAATTTGTTAAAGTAAACTTTAAGTTCCTGATCTAAAAATAGCTCAATTTCCAGCTTTGCTAAGCTTGAAGCAGGGATGAACTAACTAGTTTAAGAATGGGGCTCTTGTATAAGCTTACGCATATTTTCGGCTACAACAACTAAAGATTGCTTATGGTAATTTTTCCATGAAAAACAAACAAAAACATGCTACTTCCCTATTTTTTTCAAAAGTAAACACATCGGCAAACACATTTCCATTCGAATCACGTATGTAGAATGCAAAGTTTAATAGATACATACCAATGTAAGATGTGTTTTCCAGTTATAGTTATTTTTGACAACAGAAGTTACTATTTTTCCGTTTTGTTTTTAATTTTCCCAGGATAAATATACGGAGTTTTTTTACATCACACCTGCTCCTAAATAGCATCATTTCGCACTCGCATTTAACTTAATTTTCTGAATCTACCTAGGACCGGTCCTTTTTTTGATCGGGTGTGAAATACATAAATTCGTCTATATATTGTACATTTGTCTAATATTTCTTACATTACTGTTGTAATATTTGGGAAATTCACTGAAAATCACATCTACAAGCTCAAAGTATTTATTGGGTTGACTACTTCCTGACAAATTAGAAATATACAATAACTGTTACAAAGTATGTTAAATAAATTGATTCTTGAAAAGCCGAATATACAGGGTGTAACATTAAGAACGGTCAGTATGGGAAAGTCTGAAACTATAAGACATACGAAGATCTGTTCTTAGGAACCATGTCATCAATTTTAGTAACAAGAAAAACTGTATTCATACATTTTTTTAAAAACCTGTACTCAGCCTGGGAATCGAACCCGGTTGTTTTGAAAAAAAATCCAACACTATTTCTGTTTAGATATCGACTGTGTAGGTGTTAAGGAATAAATGTTAGTATGAAACGTGATGTTTAAAATTAATAAAACGCATTGTTTCCATATCTTTTAATTTATTTTAGTAGGTGTTCGAAATGACTACCATTTTGTAAAATACAACATTCAACTCGTTTAGGTAACGATCTTACTATTGAATGTTGTATCTTCAGGTGGTGAATTTGCTTTAAAATTGTCTCTATGGCTGCTTTTATGTCTTCAATTGTGTCGTAGCTTGTTTTGTACACTTCATCCTTAACGTAACCCCACAAGAAATAGTCTAGTCTAAAATAAATTAAAAGATAGTAATTAATAGTCTAGTCTAAAATAAATTAAAAGATATGGAAACAATGCGTTTTATTAATTTTAAACATCACGTTTCATACTAACATTTATTCCTTAACACCTACACAGTCGATATCCAAATAGAAATAGTGTTGGATTTTTTTATCAAAACAACCGGGTTCGATTCCCAGGCTGAGTACAGGTTTTTTTTAAAATGTATGAATACAGTTTTTCTTGTTACTAAAATTGATGACATGGTTCCTAAGAACAGATGTTCGTATGTCTTATAGTTTCAGACTTTCCCATACTGACCGTTCTTGATGTTACACCCTGTATATACTCCATTTCAATTTTAATGTACATATTTGTTGTTAAACAATTTTACAGATAAGTAATGCGATATCATTGATATATAATCTGTGACCGCTGCTAAAAACCAACCAGTATATATACTTATTTGCTGATAATTTTCAATGCATTATGTAGGCCCCACATTAGTTCCCTTCTACAGTTTCCTCGCACCCCCCACAACACCGACTTCTTTAACTACTCCTTCTCTGTGCATGCGGTCAGGTTGTGGAATGCTCTCGCTCCCGGCATTCGTGAAAGTCAATCCTTTCCTATCTTTAAGAAATTTGTCAAGGAACATTATTCTTCTCTCCTTTAGTTTTATTTTGTCATCACAGTTTTATCTTTATTATATTATAATTTTATGTTAGTATATAGTATTTATTTATTTATTTGTATATTTATGTATTATATTATATTTATGTACGTATTTTCTATTTTGTATTATTAAGTAGGTATATTTATTTAGCAGATAGGTGTACACTTCGCCTGAATTGATATGAATCAAATTGTTATTTTATGGGGTTTGCTGGAAGAGATCTCTCTTAGAGACAAGTCACGCCCTTTGTGTTTCACATATTTTTTGTATAAGTTTGTATTATAATGTTTGTGTACAAGAAAGAGTTAATAATGCATTATGTAATTGTATTGTCTTCAGTTTGCAATTTCATCATGATTCCGGGTTTACTGACACTGTGTATCGGTCATTTATTAGTATTTGACATTGTACGTAAAATTATTGAGATCTGAGTGGATGCTAAATTCAATCAATCTTATCTTACATTCAGAAATAAGATTTTAACATTGTTTAAAAGAATAGTAGATTGTCTAACTAGTGAGGGATAGGTGTTGTGGACAGACGAGTCCTCCCTCACGAGTTCGACACGACAAACGAGAAATATAATAAAATAAAAAATATATAACTGAGGCACGATTTATTATTAATTTTTACATACGGTAGTAAATTGCTTACAGCGCCTAGTGCTTCGACAACATCTGGTGGAGTATTAATAATGTGTTTTCACGCTCGTATATATAAACAACTATAGATAATGATAATGTGACTAACTTGTGAATGAATTATAAAAAACAAAATGGCGTTCTTTAGTAGTTTCCACGATCAATAAAAATGTTAATAATATTTACGAAACAAATTCACCTTTCGCGATAAATAAAATTTATTTAAAAATCTATAATATTTTAATCTAAATCCAAACAGAGTTTATTGAATTTCAAAAAGTTAGCCGTGTCTAGCTAGTGTTTTTTAGGCTGTGTGAAATGTTTGGATTTGATACCTACTCAGTACCTCACATACACACTAATATCCTCATTCATACAAACAAACACATTCATACAACACAACACGCACACACTGTTGCTTTCTTCGTCCGTGCAGTCACTGAGGGGCCAGCTGAAAATCAGCGCTGTGGCTTGCCTCAGCATTATGCTGAGCTGGTGTACCCTTTTTGGCACTGTACCACACCAGATGTTCTGTGCTGCATGTATTAAACTTTGTATACTTCTGTATTCTGGTGTTTACAGCGCTAAATAAACGATTTCAATTTCAATACAATAGGTTGCCCTGTGCTGTAGGGATCATTTGCTTCCGGAATTATAGAATATAATTTTTAACAATAATTATATAGGTATGTAACCATTTTTTTTAAAATTATTGTTAACAGGCGCCAAATTGATAACACTTGGTTTAATTATCAATAGCGCCATCTACTGACGTTCTATTTCTATTCTATTCTAATAATAACGTCTTTAAATATTTAAAACAGTATTTTCTAATTAAAATGAGATTTTGTTTTATTTAAATATTAGTTGTGAAATAACATGACGTATCTATATAAAATCTTTCGATTAGAAGGTCTGGATTGTTTATATACGTTATAATAGTTAGCTACGTGATTACAGTACTTCCGAACGTGGGTAATAGATTTCCATACCATATTGGCACACTAGTGTGGCAAAACGGCACTTGGTGCAGAGTTTTCTGTTAAAAAATAAACCCATTTTTGAGCAGATGTAAACAAATATATAGCTTGCATCATAACTCAACAACCGACAAATTTAATTTGGATGCGGATTGTTATATTTCACAGAGAATTGTATCGTGAGTTTTCATATAATGGCTTGCTTGCTTGCTTGCTTATCGTATCAGGCCGCCCGTAGGCCTCTAACATGGCATGAAATATGCCACTAACGGTCACCCATCCAGGTACCGACCGCGCCAACTTCGCTTAACCTGCGCGATCACTTTCGGACCGTGCTCGCAACTAGGCTACGAGCTCTTCATAATGGCTGATATGATAACAAATTCAACAGGGGTTTCCAAGATCTTGGAGTATTTTTGATATCGGATGGGATGGGAGTTTGAGCTCAAATGTTTAGGACCATGATAGATAGATTAATACTTTATTGCACACCATAAATTTACATAGGAAAGGAAACAGAATGAGTGTACAAAGGCGGCCATGGTGCCCTTCCCACATCTGAACCTTAAGGATCTGATGATAACCAGAAAATAGTAAGAGGATCTCCACAATGATAAGTCAAGGATTCTTAATTTTTTAATTTAGAGTTATTTACCGTACGCACTATACGGAACTTTGTATCTAGGTCTCAGTGTTGTCAGCTTCATGTCTTTCTTAGCATATCGGAAGTAGTTTTTGGGTCCTTGTTGGATTCCGTTTTTAAAAAGCATGCTCTTCATTATGGGGATTATTTGGGCCAGAAATATTTCTTTACCGTGCCCCACGCTTGGTGGGGCAAAGCTCGGTTTGCCTGTTAGTAACGGCATGTAGTCGTCGTCGACAAAATGTCCTGTAACATACCTGGAAAGACAGTTAATTAAAAAAAATACAAGTTTAAATATTTCAAAATTAAAAATTTAAGAAACCCCCGACATGTTATTGTGGATATCCCTTTACTTCTTCCTTGTTATTATCGAGTCATCAGGGCTCTAAATTTGGATGGGATGGTCATGGTTTATTTATTTGTGTCGTATCTTTGTCCTCTTGGACAGGTTTTGGCCAGCCATCGGTCATGATCCAACAGAATAGGTACCAGCGCTGTAGGCATTCTTGTCTGCAGCAGTAAGCTGAGTTGAGGCCCTTTTCACAATGACAGCAGACCATCAGACATGATTTCAATATGTTTACCTTAGACGACATAATTATTTTATCATAATTATAACTGTTTCGGTCATTGCTGTGTGTGAAATAAACGTATTACTTACTTACTATGGTCTCAAACATTCGAGCTCTAACTCGAACCACATAACAACTATTATGTCCCAGAGATCCCATCTGCCATCAAATATACTCCAAAATCTTGGAAACCCCTAATCCAAAGCTTATCAGACATATCTAAGAACACTTGCGACAAAATAATATTTGTTGAAAAAATAATCCGCGTCCAAATCGGTTCGTCAGATGTTAAGTTATGAATTTTGATACCACAGACAAACAGACATACGCGTCATCGGGAGCTAAAAAGGTGTACCTCAAAGGATATCCAAATTCATCGTAATACTGATCGGGATAACGTTTCTGATACTGGAACCGCGGCGTCGATGGATGCACATATGCCAGCTCCCGCTTCCTCCTCGATAACAAATCCCCCTTTTCCGGGATATACATGTCTATATGCCGAATAGGTGTGATTTTCCCTTTTATTTTTTCGGTCACTATGTCTATAGGCACGGCGCTATCTGATTGGTTGATTTGCATGTGAACTGCAATAAAAAAAGTTTGAATGGAGTTCAAAGCAGGAAAGCGGCTGTTCCTATTTGAACTTGCCACTAGTTAACAAATTGCATGGATCTAACACAGAAAAGAAAGAGTTTGAAACTAGAGTTAAATAAAACTACATAATTATGGTGAGTTTAAATAAGTACCTATGTGATTAACTATGGATTACTCAATGATTACAGTGGGAAGTCCTCCAGTTTCGGCCTACTACGAAGGCCTTGGTCACCGAGAGTGCGACACGCCTGTAGACACAGCGGCAGCACACCTCGCACAATCCGTAGTTAATCACAAAATATTAGAATTAAACCCATAAGACAGGCAATAAATGAACCATAAACGGAACTTTGTATCTAGGTCTTAATGTTAAGGTTCGTGTAGAGAGACGTAGTATTTGGGTCCTATCTAGATGCCATCTTTGAGGAATATGTTCTTGATTATGGAGAATATTTGGGCCAGAAATATTACTTTCATATTAACAAAATTACGAAATGGTAGTAGAAAAACACATTATACTCACACAATACCAAAAAAATCCAATAATAAAAGTGTAAAAACTCCCGAGCTGTTTTGATACAAATCATGTCTAAAAATCCATTTAAACTACAGAAAGGGTACGGAAACGGTTAGAGTAGAAACTCTTATCGACAATCGGCAAAACTCATTTCCTATGAGTGAGTGAAGGCTATATTTTATATGGCTGCCGTATAAAAGGCTGTAGGATATGGCTTGCTTTTACTCTATAAGCATTTTATTATATTTTTATGTGTATCACTATTGGTTATGTTATGTTAAATCCCACCAAAAACATAAATGTGAAAAAGGGGATCCGATCAGTATACAAGAAACATTGTGTCTATCGGCTTCGCTGACAAAATAATTGATTTCTGCGTAGGTGCCAAGTTCAATTAACCTTCAAACTTACCAACAGAAATATACCTCTTACACTATTTAAAATTAAAATAAAATATTGTTTGCATAAAACTAAATTCTTAATTTCGCAAGTTTTCACACAAGAGTAACTTATTTTTTTAATTTACAGCAGCTAGTAGCGTTAAGTAAAATTAAATTTGAAATTGTGTACAAACCTATTATAACATAATGTACATTCCTATTTGACAATGCCTTATGCAGCAGCCATATTTTTATTTTTTCTCTTTTTATTTTGACAATGCCCTTTTACAGCAGCTAGTAGCATGTAAGTCAATTTGGTCAAGTTTAACGCCACTAAAACGCAGGCGTGTCTATTCACCGCTAAACGGAGTCCCTTCCACCTGACTCCGACTTTCCGGGGTGTATCCGTACCGATTACCGACCACCTTAGCCTTTTGGGGTTGGATCTGACTTCCAATCTTAACTTTGGGCGCTCCATTGAGTCAAAAGCTAAGACCGCAGCCAAAAAATTGGGCATCCTGAGTAAGGTTAGGCGGTACTTCACGCCGGGACAGCTCTTAAACCTTTACCAAGCCCAAGTCCGGTCGTGCATGGAGTACTGCTGCCACCTGTGGGACGGCTCAGCTAAGTACCAACTGGCTGCCCTTGACTCAGTGGAGAAACGCGCTAAGCGCCTTATAGGTGACGAATCGCTGGTGGAGGCTAGACTGCAAAGTCTGGAACATCGGCGCAAGGTTGCCTGTCTATCGGTATTTTATAGGATACATTTCGGAGAGTGCGTATCGGAATTGCACGACCTAATTCCAGCATCTCCATTCCGCCTTCGGACTACCAGGCGCGGGGAGGGGTTCCATCCTTATGTTGTTGATATCCCATCTGCTCGTACGAAGCGATTTGCTTCTTCGTTCATTATGCGAACGGCTAAGGAATGGAACAGCCTGCCGGCGTCTGTATTTCTCGAAACCTACAACCTTGGGATCTTCAAGGCCAGAGTGAATAGGCATTTACTGGACCCGCATGTTCCATCGTCGACCTCATCGTCGCTTACCATCAGGCGAGATCGAGGTCAAATGCGGGTTTAGTTATACATAAAAAAAAAGTATAAATTTAAATGTTGTAATATAACGGATAATAATTGTACCATTACGTATCTAAGCGTAACGTTGTTATCAAAAGATAAATATAAAAACACTAAAACTAATGTAATGATAAACTCTAAGAGCTCTGTTAAAATTTTGTAATTATCGAATTTCTCAGAACCAAGGCTCCGACCCTGTAAAACCCAGCTCTAAACACCGTCACCGGATTAATAAAATCCTATTCACACCACCCCGTTACCTACCTACGTCAAAATAAAACTAGCCGTTGATAATATTTCAATGGTGTTCCCCGAGGCATGTATGTTGACGTGTATAAATAACATAACTCATAAATCATATTCGATAAGAAAACTACAAGCCAAAACCATTACGGAAGGGCGTCCACTACGACTGGAATTGCTTTCATTATAAGGGTTCCGTAAAAATGACAGTCGGAGCATGTAGAAGTCAATCATTCGTTTGGTTCCTTTATTTTGTACTTCAACTATCTTAATATTAATATATTGTAATGATTTTATACCTACATACTACATTTATTTTGGTTTACTGATATTTCGACACATTTGCAAACGATCAGTAGAAAGGGGAGGCGCGATTTGCTTCTTCGTTCATTATGCGAACGACTAAGGAATGAAACAGCCTGCCGGTGTCTGTATTTCCCGAAACCTACAACCTTGGGATCTTCAAGGCCAGAGTGAATAGGCATTTACTGGAACCGCATGCTCTATAGTCGACCTCATCGTCGCTTACCATCAGGCGAGATCGAGGTCAAATGCGGGTTTACTAGTCAAAAAATATATCAGAATCATCTAGATATGATATACATAAGGTATATACATAGGTCACTGGGCTGACGCACCACGACCAAAATGGATCATGAAGTCTCATCGACCAAATAAAACAAGTTATCACACAAACATTTTATTTACACTTATCAATTACCCTTACAGCAATATAATTATCAATTTACATGATGTTTTTGCCTTTATTCATCAGCTCAACAATAAAAACAGTAATAGACACAGCAGATCCACACAACCATAGATAAAACACTCCTGCCACTTGCTCTAAAGTGATCCGGCATCCGACCTGACAACTATAGCTATTCTCCCCCAAGTTTCTAGTATATATCTGAGATTTTGCCAACACACTCAAGCCGATTCCATCTCGATAATGTTTTTCACAAATTCCAGTTTCGTAAAGACGTGACATTAGCTTTTGGAAATTTCTAACTAGAGTACTATTCTTCCTGATAATCATGTCATGGTACACAGTTAGGATGTTTTCTGCAGGTCGTAATACTCTAGCTTCGTGGTTTAGAGCTGTTTTAACTTGAAAGGGAAAGAATACACCGTCCATTGATACGGTTACTCCATTATTATCTAAAGCGTCCTGTAAACAACTCGTCATGTTTTTACAATATACGAGCTTCTCGACAAATTTCCGCATTTTGTAATCTTGCTCGAAGGTCTTATTTTCCATAAGATAAGGTATTCTGTCTGATTCTAGAATTTTATCAGCGGTCTTCAGTAGTTCAGGAGGCGAGAGTATAGTAAGGAAAGAATATAATTGGACATTTATATAAAACATAAAGTGAATGCACATAATTAAATAGAATGTGTTTAAAATCCTCAACTTTAATGACTTTGCATCTTGTAATGATTTGGTGCCTAGAAGAGCTCCAAAACTATACAATAAGATATCTTTAAAAGAAATTGCCTGAGCGTCGATATTCGAAATTAGTTTATATAAAACAGAATAGGAGATGTAAAATAGGACAAAAATGTAGAGGCCATTAACCTTGGTCAAGAAATTACGCCAAGATCTCTTCCCTCGCTTCACACTGTATACCCAGGTAATACTCTGTTTGGCATAAATGCCTGAATAAGCGACGATCTCTCCGTGAGCTCTGTACATACCACCAGCCGCAGCGTCGAGAGTTCCGTTCAAAATACATTTTATAAAATCTCCGTGCAGAAACTCTTTATTTTCTTCTAAAATGTAATAGAACTCCAAAGTCAGATTAAAATAATCTGCTACAATTTTCAATATTTCATAATCTGATCCTTGCACTGTCTTTATGCGATCAAAAGGTTTCAATGACTCTCTGTTTGAGATAATACCATGAGGATGAACTATTCCAAAACCGACTTTCAACGGACAACCTTTCATATTTAGTGGATTTTTACTCGCAAATAGATTAACATTTTCTATTGATCCATTATTAGAAGTGTTTAGATGAATTGGGTACAATTTATCGGCAAATTCACACGTTTTGCCGTCTCTTTGTGGTATAAAAGAAATTATTTCGTATTTATTATCTAAAATGTCATCAACATTATGAGTAATAAATGTGACGTCATATAGATCCAATTCATTACCGATTTTCTCCAAATTCATACACTTGTGAGGAATAATGATCAAATACTTGAACTGTTCTTCGATGTAATAATTTCCTTTCAACAATTTCTCGCAATCATTAAAGTACGACACGACTAAAAAACTTCCGTCATACTTTTCGACTAATTTATTTTCATCAATTATTTCTTTGCTAATTCCATCAAATTCTCTGGTAATTATAGAGGGTATTTTATTTACTATAAATATGTGGATTAATTTATTATACAATATATTTTCTTCGTAACTAGCATCATTTTCATTTTGGTATATAATAATAGTCGGTTTATATCTCAGGTGCATTTTACTAATCTTCACTATACCGTTAGCAATAGATTCCATTTTATTACCGAAGACATTATCGTTTTGTAACAAGATATCTTCTGCACTGGCATGTTTCGTACAAATAAGATAGATATAACTTAAAATTAAATTGTTGAAATATTTCATGTTTCTATGAAAAAAAAAAAACATTTAGGGTACTTACAAAGTTACAACTAGGTACCATATAAATCGTCCCACTGGTTTTATTGTTTATAAATTAGTAATAATATAATTATTCAGATTAGACACGTTTGTCTCAAAAATGAAAGTAAATAAAACATTATTTTAAAAATAATTGATTTTTAACAATACTTTCGAGCCGGGAGCGAGTTAAGCGCGAAATGGTGGCCAGAAGTTTAAAAGAGAAGCCAGCTAAAATGTACGAGTTTTATTACATTTTAAAAAACTGTTAAAGATTGGGTACAGGACCAAAGACAAAATCCATTTTTTTGCGATGCAACTGCAAAAATATGACAAAAACCAGAGTACAATTCTATTTTCTTTTCCTAACTAATTTGTTAAAGTAAACTTTAAGTTCCTGATCTAAAAATAGCTCAATTTCCAGCTTTGCTAAGCTTGAAGCAGGGATGAACTAACTAGTTTAAGAATGGGGCTCTTGTATAAGCTTACGCATATTTTCGGCTACAACAACTAAAGATTGCTTATGGTAATTTTTCCATGAAAAACAAACAAAAACATGCTACTTCCCTATTTTTTTCAAAAGTAAACACATCGGCAAACACATTTCCATTCGAATCACGTATGTAGAATGCAAAGTTTAATAGATACATACCAATGTAAGATGTGTTTTCCAGTTATAGTTATTTTTGACAACAGAAGTTACTATTTTTCCGTTTTGTTTTTAATTTTCCCAGGATAAATATACGGAGTTTTTTTACATCACACCTGCTCCTAAATAGCATCATTTCGCACTCGCATTTAACTTAATTTTCTGAATCTACCTAGGACCGGTCCTTTTTTTGATCGGGTGTGAAATACATAAATTCGTCTATATATTGTACATTTGTCTAATATTTCTTACATTACTGTTGTAATATTTGGGAAATTCACTGAAAATCACATCTACAAGCTCAAAGTATTTATTGGGTTGACTACTTCCTGACAAATTAGAAATATACAATAACTGTTACAAAGTATGTTAAATAAATTGATTCTTGAAAAGCCGAATATACAGGGTGTAACATTAAGAACGGTCAGTATGGGAAAGTCTGAAACTATAAGACATACGAAGATCTGTTCTTAGGAACCATGTCATCAATTTTAGTAACAAGAAAAACTGTATTCATACATTTTTTTAAAAACCTGTACTCAGCCTGGGAATCGAACCCGGTTGTTTTGAAAAAAAATCCAACACTATTTCTGTTTAGATATCGACTGTGTAGGTGTTAAGGAATAAATGTTAGTATGAAACGTGATGTTTAAAATTAATAAAACGCATTGTTTCCATATCTTTTAATTTATTTTAGTAGGTGTTCGAAATGACTACCATTTTGTAAAATACAACATTCAACTCGTTTAGGTAACGATCTTACTATTGAATGTTGTATCTTCAGGTGGTGAATTTGCTTTAAAATTGTCTCTATGGCTGCTTTTATGTCTTCAATTGTGTCGTAGCTTGTTTTGTACACTTCATCCTTAACGTAACCCCACAAGAAATAGTCTAGTCTAAAATAAATTAAAAGATAGTAATTAATAGTCTAGTCTAAAATAAATTAAAAGATATGGAAACAATGCGTTTTATTAATTTTAAACATCACGTTTCATACTAACATTTATTCCTTAACACCTACACAGTCGATATCCAAATAGAAATAGTGTTGGATTTTTTTATCAAAACAACCGGGTTCGATTCCCAGGCTGAGTACAGGTTTTTTTTAAAATGTATGAATACAGTTTTTCTTGTTACTAAAATTGATGACATGGTTCCTAAGAACAGATGTTCGTATGTCTTATAGTTTCAGACTTTCCCATACTGACCGTTCTTGATGTTACACCCTGTATATACTCCATTTCAATTTTAATGTACATATTTGTTGTTAAACAATTTTACAGATAAGTAATGCGATATCATTGATATATAATCTGTGACCGCTGCTAAAAACCAACCAGTATATATACTTATTTGCTGATAATTTTCAATGCATTATGTAGGCCCCACATTAGTTCCCTTCTACAGTTTCCTCGCACCCCCCACAACACCGACTTCTTTAACTACTCCTTCTCTGTGCATGCGGTCAGGTTGTGGAATGCTCTCGCTCCCGGCATTCGTGAAAGTCAATCCTTTCCTATCTTTAAGAAATTTGTCAAGGAACATTATTCTTCTCTCCTTTAGTTTTATTTTGTCATCACAGTTTTATCTTTATTATATTATAATTTTATGTTAGTATATAGTATTTATTTATTTATTTGTATATTTATGTATTATATTATATTTATGTACGTATTTTCTATTTTGTATTATTAAGTAGGTATATTTATTTAGCAGATAGGTGTACACTTCGCCTGAATTGATATGAATCAAATTGTTATTTTATGGGGTTTGCTGGAAGAGATCTCTCTTAGAGACAAGTCACGCCCTTTGTGTTTCACATATTTTTTGTATAAGTTTGTATTATAATGTTTGTGTACAAGAAAGAGTTAATAATGCATTATGTAATTGTATTGTCTTCAGTTTGCAATTTCATCATGATTCCGGGTTTACTGACACTGTGTATCGGTCATTTATTAGTATTTGACATTGTACGTAAAATTATTGAGATCTGAGTGGATGCTAAATTCAATCAATCTTATCTTACATTCAGAAATAAGATTTTAACATTGTTTAAAAGAATAGTAGATTGTCTAACTAGTGAGGGATAGGTGTTGTGGACAGACGAGTCCTCCCTCACGAGTTCGACACGACAAACGAGAAATATAATAAAATAAAAAATATATAACTGAGGCACGATTTATTATTAATTTTTACATACGGTAGTAAATTGCTTACAGCGCCTAGTGCTTCGACAACATCTGGTGGAGTATTAATAATGTGTTTTCACGCTCGTATATATAAACAACTATAGATAATGATAATGTGACTAACTTGTGAATGAATTATAAAAAACAAAATGGCGTTCTTTAGTAGTTTCCACGATCAATAAAAATGTTAATAATATTTACGAAACAAATTCACCTTTCGCGATAAATAAAATTTATTTAAAAATCTATAATATTTTAATCTAAATCCAAACAGAGTTTATTGAATTTCAAAAAGTTAGCCGTGTCTAGCTAGTGTTTTTTAGGCTGTGTGAAATGTTTGGATTTGATACCTACTCAGTACCTCACATACACACTAATATCCTCATTCATACAAACAAACACATTCATACAACACAACACGCACACACTGTTGCTTTCTTCGTCCGTGCAGTCACTGAGGGGCCAGCTGAAAATCAGCGCTGTGGCTTGCCTCAGCATTATGCTGAGCTGGTGTACCCTTTTTGGCACTGTACCACACCAGATGTTCTGTGCTGCATGTATTAAACTTTGTATACTTCTGTATTCTGGTGTTTACAGCGCTAAATAAACGATTTCAATTTCAATACAATAGGTTGCCCTGTGCTGTAGGGATCATTTGCTTCCGGAATTATAGAATATAATTTTTAACAATAATTATATAGGTATGTAACCATTTTTTTTAAAATTATTGTTAACAGGCGCCAAATTGATAACACTTGGTTTAATTATCAATAGCGCCATCTACTGACGTTCTATTTCTATTCTATTCTAATAATAACGTCTTTAAATATTTAAAACAGTATTTTCTAATTAAAATGAGATTTTGTTTTATTTAAATATTAGTTGTGAAATAACATGACGTATCTATATAAAATCTTTCGATTAGAAGGTCTGGATTGTTTATATACGTTATAATAGTTAGCTACGTGATTACAGTACTTCCGAACGTGGGTAATAGATTTCCATACCATATTGGCACACTAGTGTGGCAAAACGGCACTTGGTGCAGAGTTTTCTGTTAAAAAATAAACCCATTTTTGAGCAGATGTAAACAAATATATAGCTTGCATCATAACTCAACAACCGACAAATTTAATTTGGATGCGGATTGTTATATTTCACAGAGAATTGTATCGTGAGTTTTCATATAATGGCTTGCTTGCTTGCTTGCTTATCGTATCAGGCCGCCCGTAGGCCTCTAACATGGCATGAAATATGCCACTAACGGTCACCCATCCAGGTACCGACCGCGCCAACTTCGCTTAACCTGCGCGATCACTTTCGGACCGTGCTCGCAACTAGGCTACGAGCTCTTCATAATGGCTGATATGATAACAAATTCAACAGGGGTTTCCAAGATCTTGGAGTATTTTTGATATCGGATGGGATGGGAGTTTGAGCTCAAATGTTTAGGACCATGATAGATAGATTAATACTTTATTGCACACCATAAATTTACATAGGAAAGGAAACAGAATGAGTGTACAAAGGCGGCCATGGTGCCCTTCCCACATCTGAACCTTAAGGATCTGATGATAACCAGAAAATAGTAAGAGGATCTCCACAATGATAAGTCAAGGATTCTTAATTTTTTAATTTAGAGTTATTTACCGTACGCACTATACGGAACTTTGTATCTAGGTCTCAGTGTTGTCAGCTTCATGTCTTTCTTAGCATATCGGAAGTAGTTTTTGGGTCCTTGTTGGATTCCGTTTTTAAAAAGCATGCTCTTCATTATGGGGATTATTTGGGCCAGAAATATTTCTTTACCGTGCCCCACGCTTGGTGGGGCAAAGCTCGGTTTGCCTGTTAGTAACGGCATGTAGTCGTCGTCGACAAAATGTCCTGTAACATACCTGGAAAGACAGTTAATTAAAAAAAATACAAGTTTAAATATTTCAAAATTAAAAATTTAAGAAACCCCCGACATGTTATTGTGGATATCCCTTTACTTCTTCCTTGTTATTATCGAGTCATCAGGGCTCTAAATTTGGATGGGATGGTCATGGTTTATTTATTTGTGTCGTATCTTTGTCCTCTTGGACAGGTTTTGGCCAGCCATCGGTCATGATCCAACAGAATAGGTACCAGCGCTGTAGGCATTCTTGTCTGCAGCAGTAAGCTGAGTTGAGGCCCTTTTCACAATGACAGCAGACCATCAGACATGATTTCAATATGTTTACCTTAGACGACATAATTATTTTATCATAATTATAACTGTTTCGGTCATTGCTGTGTGTGAAATAAACGTATTACTTACTTACTATGGTCTCAAACATTCGAGCTCTAACTCGAACCACATAACAACTATTATGTCCCAGAGATCCCATCTGCCATCAAATATACTCCAAAATCTTGGAAACCCCTAATCCAAAGCTTATCAGACATATCTAAGAACACTTGCGACAAAATAATATTTGTTGAAAAAATAATCCGCGTCCAAATCGGTTCGTCAGATGTTAAGTTATGAATTTTGATACCACAGACAAACAGACATACGCGTCATCGGGAGCTAAAAAGGTGTACCTCAAAGGATATCCAAATTCATCGTAATACTGATCGGGATAACGTTTCTGATACTGGAACCGCGGCGTCGATGGATGCACATATGCCAGCTCCCGCTTCCTCCTCGATAACAAATCCCCCTTTTCCGGGATATACATGTCTATATGCCGAATAGGTGTGATTTTCCCTTTTATTTTTTCGGTCACTATGTCTATAGGCACGGCGCTATCTGATTGGTTGATTTGCATGTGAACTGCAATAAAAAAAGTTTGAATGGAGTTCAAAGCAGGAAAGCGGCTGTTCCTATTTGAACTTGCCACTAGTTAACAAATTGCATGGATCTAACACAGAAAAGAAAGAGTTTGAAACTAGAGTTAAATAAAACTACATAATTATGGTGAGTTTAAATAAGTACCTATGTGATTAACTATGGATTACTCAATGATTACAGTGGGAAGTCCTCCAGTTTCGGCCTACTACGAAGGCCTTGGTCACCGAGAGTGCGACACGCCTGTAGACACAGCGGCAGCACACCTCGCACAATCCGTAGTTAATCACAAAATATTAGAATTAAACCCATAAGACAGGCAATAAATGAACCATAAACGGAACTTTGTATCTAGGTCTTAATGTTAAGGTTCGTGTAGAGAGACGTAGTATTTGGGTCCTATCTAGATGCCATCTTTGAGGAATATGTTCTTGATTATGGAGAATATTTGGGCCAGAAATATTACTTTCATATTAACAAAATTACGAAATGGTAGTAGAAAAACACATTATACTCACACAATACCAAAAAAATCCAATAATAAAAGTGTAAAAACTCCCGAGCTGTTTTGATACAAATCATGTCTAAAAATCCATTTAAACTACAGAAAGGGTACGGAAACGGTTAGAGTAGAAACTCTTATCGACAATCGGCAAAACTCATTTCCTATGAGTGAGTGAAGGCTATATTTTATATGGCTGCCGTATAAAAGGCTGTAGGATATGGCTTGCTTTTACTCTATAAGCATTTTATTATATTTTTATGTGTATCACTATTGGTTATGTTATGTTAAATCCCACCAAAAACATAAATGTGAAAAAGGGGATCCGATCAGTATACAAGAAACATTGTGTCTATCGGCTTCGCTGACAAAATAATTGATTTCTGCGTAGGTGCCAAGTTCAATTAACCTTCAAACTTACCAACAGAAATATACCTCTTACACTATTTAAAATTAAAATAAAATATTGTTTGCATAAAACTAAATTCTTAATTTCGCAAGTTTTCACACAAGAGTAACTTATTTTTTTAATTTACAGCAGCTAGTAGCGTTAAGTAAAATTAAATTTGAAATTGTGTACAAACCTATTATAACATAATGTACATTCCTATTTGACAATGCCTTATGCAGCAGCCATATTTTTATTTTTTCTCTTTTTATTTTGACAATGCCCTTTTACAGCAGCTAGTAGCATGTAAGTCAATTTGGTCAAGTTTAACGCCACTAAAACGCAGGCGTGTCTATTCACCGCTAAACGGAGTCCCTTCCACCTGACTCCGACTTTCCGGGGTGTATCCGTACCGATTACCGACCACCTTAGCCTTTTGGGGTTGGATCTGACTTCCAATCTTAACTTTGGGCGCTCCATTGAGTCAAAAGCTAAGACCGCAGCCAAAAAATTGGGCATCCTGAGTAAGGTTAGGCGGTACTTCACGCCGGGACAGCTCTTAAACCTTTACCAAGCCCAAGTCCGGTCGTGCATGGAGTACTGCTGCCACCTGTGGGACGGCTCAGCTAAGTACCAACTGGCTGCCCTTGACTCAGTGGAGAAACGCGCTAAGCGCCTTATAGGTGACGAATCGCTGGTGGAGGCTAGACTGCAAAGTCTGGAACATCGGCGCAAGGTTGCCTGTCTATCGGTATTTTATAGGATACATTTCGGAGAGTGCGTATCGGAATTGCACGACCTAATTCCAGCATCTCCATTCCGCCTTCGGACTACCAGGCGCGGGGAGGGGTTCCATCCTTATGTTGTTGATATCCCATCTGCTCGTACGAAGCGATTTGCTTCTTCGTTCATTATGCGAACGGCTAAGGAATGGAACAGCCTGCCGGCGTCTGTATTTCTCGAAACCTACAACCTTGGGATCTTCAAGGCCAGAGTGAATAGGCATTTACTGGACCCGCATGTTCCATCGTCGACCTCATCGTCGCTTACCATCAGGCGAGATCGAGGTCAAATGCGGGTTTAGTTATACATAAAAAAAAAGTATAAATTTAAATGTTGTAATATAACGGATAATAATTGTACCATTACGTATCTAAGCGTAACGTTGTTATCAAAAGATAAATATAAAAACACTAAAACTAATGTAATGATAAACTCTAAGAGCTCTGTTAAAATTTTGTAATTATCGAATTTCTCAGAACCAAGGCTCCGACCCTGTAAAACCCAGCTCTAAACACCGTCACCGGATTAATAAAATCCTATTCACACCACCCCGTTACCTACCTACGTCAAAATAAAACTAGCCGTTGATAATATTTCAATGGTGTTCCCCGAGGCATGTATGTTGACGTGTATAAATAACATAACTCATAAATCATATTCGATAAGAAAACTACAAGCCAAAACCATTACGGAAGGGCGTCCACTACGACTGGAATTGCTTTCATTATAAGGGTTCCGTAAAAATGACAGTCGGAGCATGTAGAAGTCAATCATTCGTTTGGTTCCTTTATTTTGTACTTCAACTATCTTAATATTAATATATTGTAATGATTTTATACCTACATACTACATTTATTTTGGTTTACTGATATTTCGACACATTTGCAAACGATCAGTAGAAAGGGGAGGCGCGATTTGCTTCTTCGTTCATTATGCGAACGACTAAGGAATGAAACAGCCTGCCGGTGTCTGTATTTCCCGAAACCTACAACCTTGGGATCTTCAAGGCCAGAGTGAATAGGCATTTACTGGAACCGCATGCTCTATAGTCGACCTCATCGTCGCTTACCATCAGGCGAGATCGAGGTCAAATGCGGGTTTACTAGTCAAAAAATATATCAGAATCATCTAGATATGATATACATAAGGTATATACATAGGTCACTGGGCTGACGCACCACGACCAAAATGGATCATGAAGTCTCATCGACCAAATAAAACAAGTTATCACACAAACATTTTATTTACACTTATCAATTACCCTTACAGCAATATAATTATCAATTTACATGATGTTTTTGCCTTTATTCATCAGCTCAACAATAAAAACAGTAATAGACACAGCAGATCCACACAACCATAGATAAAACACTCCTGCCACTTGCTCTAAAGTGATCCGGCATCCGACCTGACAACTATAGCTATTCTCCCCCAAGTTTCTAGTATATATCTGAGATTTTGCCAACACACTCAAGCCGATTCCATCTCGATAATGTTTTTCACAAATTCCAGTTTCGTAAAGACGTGACATTAGCTTTTGGAAATTTCTAACTAGAGTACTATTCTTCCTGATAATCATGTCATGGTACACAGTTAGGATGTTTTCTGCAGGTCGTAATACTCTAGCTTCGTGGTTTAGAGCTGTTTTAACTTGAAAGGGAAAGAATACACCGTCCATTGATACGGTTACTCCATTATTATCTAAAGCGTCCTGTAAACAACTCGTCATGTTTTTACAATATACGAGCTTCTCGACAAATTTCCGCATTTTGTAATCTTGCTCGAAGGTCTTATTTTCCATAAGATAAGGTATTCTGTCTGATTCTAGAATTTTATCAGCGGTCTTCAGTAGTTCAGGAGGCGAGAGTATAGTAAGGAAAGAATATAATTGGACATTTATATAAAACATAAAGTGAATGCACATAATTAAATAGAATGTGTTTAAAATCCTCAACTTTAATGACTTTGCATCTTGTAATGATTTGGTGCCTAGAAGAGCTCCAAAACTATACAATAAGATATCTTTAAAAGAAATTGCCTGAGCGTCGATATTCGAAATTAGTTTATATAAAACAGAATAGGAGATGTAAAATAGGACAAAAATGTAGAGGCCATTAACCTTGGTCAAGAAATTACGCCAAGATCTCTTCCCTCGCTTCACACTGTATACCCAGGTAATACTCTGTTTGGCATAAATGCCTGAATAAGCGACGATCTCTCCGTGAGCTCTGTACATACCACCAGCCGCAGCGTCGAGAGTTCCGTTCAAAATACATTTTATAAAATCTCCGTGCAGAAACTCTTTATTTTCTTCTAAAATGTAATAGAACTCCAAAGTCAGATTAAAATAATCTGCTACAATTTTCAATATTTCATAATCTGATCCTTGCACTGTCTTTATGCGATCAAAAGGTTTCAATGACTCTCTGTTTGAGATAATACCATGAGGATGAACTATTCCAAAACCGACTTTCAACGGACAACCTTTCATATTTAGTGGATTTTTACTCGCAAATAGATTAACATTTTCTATTGATCCATTATTAGAAGTGTTTAGATGAATTGGGTACAATTTATCGGCAAATTCACACGTTTTGCCGTCTCTTTGTGGTATAAAAGAAATTATTTCGTATTTATTATCTAAAATGTCATCAACATTATGAGTAATAAATGTGACGTCATATAGATCCAATTCATTACCGATTTTCTCCAAATTCATACACTTGTGAGGAATAATGATCAAATACTTGAACTGTTCTTCGATGTAATAATTTCCTTTCAACAATTTCTCGCAATCATTAAAGTACGACACGACTAAAAAACTTCCGTCATACTTTTCGACTAATTTATTTTCATCAATTATTTCTTTGCTAATTCCATCAAATTCTCTGGTAATTATAGAGGGTATTTTATTTACTATAAATATGTGGATTAATTTATTATACAATATATTTTCTTCGTAACTAGCATCATTTTCATTTTGGTATATAATAATAGTCGGTTTATATCTCAGGTGCATTTTACTAATCTTCACTATACCGTTAGCAATAGATTCCATTTTATTACCGAAGACATTATCGTTTTGTAACAAGATATCTTCTGCACTGGCATGTTTCGTACAAATAAGATAGATATAACTTAAAATTAAATTGTTGAAATATTTCATGTTTCTATGAAAAAAAAAAAACATTTAGGGTACTTACAAAGTTACAACTAGGTACCACTAACAATAACAAACTACCATTATTTTGAAATGTCAAAGATTTTTGTCTGTTTTAATTATCTACCTCGAGTCATTAGTGGAAATGGACATTGGTGTTTTAGAATCTAAGTACTAACTTTCTACATTAACAACTTTTACTTACATGAATCTGGTTTTATCCTTAAAAATAAGCTGGTCTAATAGGTGCCACAGAAATCGAACTATTAGTACGTAGTTACTTATTGGAAAAACCTTTAATTAACAAGTTGTATAGATTTCGTCAGTTTGCAAATCGCTACTTCGACGATAAATGCACAAAATGACAGAGCACACCCCACCAACCACCCATAAAATATCCCTGCCGTCTGATCCCACGTAATCGTGCACCCACCTTGACAGCTATAACTGTTCGCCATGACACTTTTGATATATCTACGAGATTTATCCATCACAGTCACACCTATTGCATCCCAGTAAAGTTTATCCAGAATTCCCGTATTAAAGAGTGTGATAATAACCTCCTGGAAGTTCTCAACTATAGTACTATTCTTCCGAATCACCATATCGTGATAAATTGTGATTACATTCTCTGAAATTCTCAATACTCTAGCTTCATGGTTAACAGCTGTTGCTACTTGAAAAGGGAAGAAATAACCATCAATTACTATCGATACTGCATCGTTTTGTAATACAAGTTCTTCACATTCTGGGAAATTGAAACAATTACGGGACTTCGCAGCGAAGGCTGCATATTTTTTATCTTGCACGAAGTATTTGCTTATTGGCTTCAGATATGCTGGTCTACCTGATTCCATGACATCGTCGTTGGTTTTCAGTAGCTCCGGTGGTGACTGTATGGTGAGGAAAGAATACAGCTGGACGTTTACATAAAATGCAAAGTGGATGCACATTATTAAGAAGATTATATTCAAGATCTTCTGCTTAAAAGATCTGGCAGATTTTAACGATGTTGTTCCGACCAGAGCTCCATAACTATGTAGTAAGATACTTCTAAAGGGAATATTCTGACCATCAAAATTGGATAACAGTTTCCATACAATGGAATAGCAAATGTGGAATATGATAAAAATATAGAGACCCACGATTTTGCTTCCAAAGTTGCTCCATGATCTGATCTCGCGGTTCACCTTGTATATCCAAACGACAGCTTGTTGGGAATATACTCCTGAATAGCCCACGACTTCTCCATAGATCCTGTATAGACCGCCGGCACAAGCATCGATACTCCCATTAATGACGTATTTTATAAAATCTCTCTGCAATAATTGATTTTCTTCTTCTCTGCTGATGTAGTAAAACTTGACAGTCATATTGAAATACTCCTCCATAATCTTCCACATTTCGTAATCTGATCCATGAACTGTTTCAAGAACATCTAACTCTTTTAATGAATCTCTATTTGGTATAATAGTATAAGGAAACAGTGACGCCATGCCAACTTTGAATGGACACCCTTTCATGTCCTTAGGACCTTTGCTTGGAAACACACTAGTTTTCTCAACAGATCCGTTACTGCAAGAATTTATTTGTCTCGGTTGTATATTTTTGTCAAACGTGCATGTGTTGTCATTGATTTGTGGAATAAATGACTCGAATTTGTATTTATCATTATCATTATCATAAGTAATAAAGGTTACATCGTACAAAGAAAATTTATTGCCAGCCTCAAGAAATGTATCATGACATTTGGATACATCAGGAATTATAAAGAAATACATAACTTTCTCTTTAATTGCATTGTCATCTATTTTTGATAAAGAATCACAGTCATAAAAATACATTACTACCAAGAAATTTCCATTTAAGATTTCAATAAATAAATTAGGATGATACAAATCTTCAAAATTACTCATAAATCTTAAATCGATCAATTCTGGTAGATAATTTAATTGTGTTGTAATAATGACCGGCTTCGTATGTGCAGCTATTATGGATATCAGGTCATCTAAAAACATTACTTCATTATTGTGATCACGTTTTTTTATTATAATAATTGTCGGTTTATAATCCAGTTCCATTTCACTTATTTTCACAATGCAGTTAGAAATCGAACTCATTTTATTCGCGAAATTATTTGAAAATAATATATCCTTTGAAAAGACTGAGCATACACAAATGAAATACATGTAATTTGAAATTACGAACTTCATTATTTTAGTCATGTTTCTAAGGAACTCTTGACACTGTACTCGTATGTATTTCTAAGACACTATAACTCCCAGCAACGGAAAGAGTTTTTTTATATTTTGGAAAACATTTCATACCTATAGGTAATTAAAAGGAGTCATTATTTTAACAGGTATTTCATGTTCTTTAAAACCAAAACTATGTTGAAAACCTGTAACTAAATAACAGCTTTACCAGTTGTTTACATTATTTCACAAATACCTAATGTGTAAATTCATTTGCATGTTAATATGCGTAATTCATTTAGACATAATTTATCTATTCTCCTTTCTATGTATACGATTTTATTCTGCAAATAATTAAGTGTTGGCATTGAAATAAAATCAATCTACTTACTTATAATTTTGTGTTTGACTAATTACACAAAAACCAGAAAATCAAACGCGTAGTTAGTTTCAAATAAAAAGCTGGCTGAAAACGTAATTACAGGACTTAGAATATAATGCTTTCAAAGTGTGACTTGTGAATTTTAATTACTTCTATATATTTACAACTTTAAATTATGTATATTATAATTACAGAATGAAAGAAAATGTACACAAATAAATATTAAATGTTACTTATAAAATGTCTTAGATTAGGCCCGTGTGGTAGGGTACCAAGATGCTGGCGGCGTTGCCCCGCTGGAGCGCTATGCTAATCCTTTGGGCGAGATAGCCGCCAGCCCTTGAGTCCCTCGTCGCATCAAATAGACGCTTGGACAGCTCTCGGAACAGTGACCAAGCTCCAGGGCCCCAAGGACCGAGGGTCTCTACACCAAATACTACAAAGTTGTATTGGTTGCCGATGTCCCTGTATTTGTGGGTCTTAAGGCCTTCAGCCGCTTCAGCCGCCGCACCGGCCTTCCTACACGTGCTCTGGAGGTGGAACGGAGCCAAAGTGTCTACTTTTGTTTTACTTTTTGATCGATAAAATCTTTCACTGTTACTTTTTGCTCAACAATGAGGTATCCAAAGAGAGGGTAATGTTTTTTATGCGTGAATGAGGTATTTTTGTATGTTACCTTACCATCTAGAGCCTAAACGGCTATGATTTGATGAAACGAGGTACGAGCATCGTTGGAATCTTATTTGTCAATTTTATCTACGTTTTGGCTGACATCCTGTACGCCCAAAGAGAATAATTAGGTATATCTAAGCTGCGTCATATCCAGTAATAATTGAGCTCTATAGTACGGTAAACGGTATACCAAATTACCCTTCATCGATGTCATTCGATGTCACGAACGCTGACTGCACTTTTCGCCAATACGTTTCAATTAATTACCACCTTCCACCTTCAATGCTGCAACACCAGTCCTAACTATCATGGTTATTCCCCATCTTTTACACAAAGAACAGCATGCAAATTCGTGTTTGCTTTCAAATAGTACAAAGTTGCAAGCTTACGCGTAAAAAGTATCTACTTACTCGTATAAACCTGCAAGTATAATGCATATTTATTATCAGTCAGTGTTATCAGTAATAATTTTCACCGTTTAAAAGGCTATAAACGATCACAATAATGTAGTCAGCTGTAATATTTAAAAGAACTATGAATAATAGACGTGAAAATTATCCATCGGTTGTAAAACTAAAAGCATGTCGTTGTTAATTACTAACTTAGCATTAAAAGGCTTTCTATTTCTTTCTTTGTTTTAACAGTAATTACAGTTTTACTTACTTTTCCCTTGACTTTACTTTTAGAAACTATTTGTTTAAAAAAATTAAAACTTCAATAATCGAAGTAATTTATTTCAATAATTCAACAAGTGATTGATTTTGAAAAGTCTTTGCATCAGATGAGATTGGGGCTTCAATTATTGAAGTTTTTATTTTTTTGTTTGTAAATTATGTTAGAAGAAAGAAATCGCTATGGTAAAGAAATGTTTGTAGTAAAACAAATGGAAGAAATGGGAAAGTTTATAGATTAGTCACAAAAAAGAACTTAATATTTCCGTTATTTATATGTTCCGGTAGTGTATCATTAGGGAGTGATCCCTGGCACACAGGTGATGCCTGAAAATCAGCGCCGCAGTGCTAAATCCGCTGCAGCAACAGGCTGAGGCAGTCCCCTTTTCCGGTGCTGCACACCACCTTCTTCAAACTTAATTACTTTCCTTTATTTATTTTTATAATATATTTGTTTAATATTATTTTTATCTTCTGTACCATTGATTGTATGTGTGTATTTTAAACAAAATTCTTTCTTTCTTTCTTAGATAAAAGAAATAAAGTACCTATATCGAAAACACACAACACAATAATATGAAAGTTATTGAATGGATGTCGACTTCATAATATGATATTCGTAGGTACACCAATTTTGGCATTCAAATATTTTGAATATAATATAATTTATCCTTGTTTTAATTTTAATATCAAGTATCGCCTAGTTTTTTTTTACATATTACTTTATTATTACCTCAATAACAAAAATACAAAACGACAATGAACATCCAAACAACCATATGTAAAATATACCCTCTACTTGATCAAAAGTAATCCAGCACCCAGTTACACAGCTATAACTACTTTCTATTAAATTCTTAGTAAAACTCTTTGATTTCCCTATAACTGTTAGACCTATTTCATCAAAATACAATTTCTCACAAAAACCAGCCTCAAAAAGTCTAAGAATAACCTTCTGAAAATTCTCAACTAACGTACTATTCTTTCTAACAGCCATCACATGGTACATCCTCTGTAATTTATCCGTAGTTCTCAGTACTCTAGCTTCATGTTCAACAGCTGTTGATACTTGAAAATGAACGAATAGTGCATCTATGGTTATTGTCACCCCATTGCGTTCCAAAGCTATCTTTTCACATTCTAAATAAGTATTACATTTTGCTGCGTTTTCAACAAATCTCTTGTGTTTATCATCAAATTTGAAAAATTTGTAGTTGTTTGAAAAAATAAATGAAAAAGTTTATTTACTTATACCTCCGACTTACAAACTAGGTCGAAAACCTGTATCTTGTAAGTCGGGATTCCGTCGCACTTTCTGTGCAAGCAAATTACAAATTATATTCTTAACCTAAAAGGAATTTGGAATATTTAATCATAAAGGAATTTAGTAAAGATAATGGTAAGAGTGAGTATGGGTGGGGGTGTGTTAGGTTGTGTGGGACTGAGTAATGATGTAAGTGTGCATATGTAGTGTAGGGTGAGTGGGTGTGTGAGTGTGGGAAGTTAAGTGTTAATAATCTGAAGAACGTAATGAGTTTAGTGTGTAAAATTTTATGTTACGCCGTACGATACTCTCTTTAGATTACGACAAAACTGAGGCTCTAATTATAATTAGAGCCTCAGTTTTGTCGTAATCTAAAGAGAGTAGCCATCTATTAAGTTTAAATTGTTCACTACTCTCTTTAGATTACGACAAAACTGAGGCTCTAATCATAATTAGAGCCTCAATTTTGTCGTAATCTAAAGAGAGTAGCCATCTATTAAGTTTAAATTGTTCACGTACGGCTATCTACCAGATTCTGTGATATTATTGTTGGTAATTAATCCTGGTGGTGACAAGATAGTTAGGAATGCATAGAGTTGGGGGTTTACGTAAAATATTACGTGTATGCTCATTATGTACTAAATTGTATTAAAAAATTTCTGTTTCGAAGTTCTTGCGACTGGCAATGATGTAGTGTCAATAAGTGCTCCAAAAGCATACAACAATACATTTTGAAACGTTATAGTCTGATCGTCAAATATAGAAAATAGTTTGATGATAATCGAGTAGCAGAAGCAGACTATTTGAAAAATATATAACCCTACTATTTTGTTACCAAAGTTGCGCCAGGACCTATTCCCTCGCTGAGCAGTATAAATCCATACTATATCTTGTATGGTGTACACTCCTGTATAAGCCACACTATCTCCATAGATCCTGTACATACCACCTACGCAGATGTCGTAACTTCCATTCAAAATATCTTCTTTAACTATTTCCTTTCCTATAAAAGGATTTCCTTCTATCTTCTTCACATAATAAAATTTTGGAATTACATTAATATATTTCGCTACAATTTTAATAATTTCATAGTCTGATCCTTGAAGTTTATCTATAAGATCGAAAGGCTTTAATGAAGTTTTGTTTTGTATTGTAGCATAAGGGTACATTGATGCTACACCAATTCTTAGAGTGCAAGCTTTCATATCGACAGGACTTTTTCTTGGAAGTACATCGATTTTCTCTAGTGATCCTTTAGTGCAAGTATTGGTGTGTTTCGGATGTATGATTTTACTAAATTCACACGATTTTCCATCAATTTGTGGCACAAAAGATGTAAATTTGTATGTGTCTGTTTCAAAATCATTATACGTAAGAAAAGTTACATCGTATGAAGCAAATTCTTTTCCAATTTCATTAATCGTATTGTATCATTCGGTTATTTCAGGAAAAACTAGCATATATTTCATATTCTGTTTAACCACTGTCTCATCTAACGTTGACAGAGTATCATTGCAATCATCAAAATATATAACACCTAATGAGTCTCCGTCCCAAACTTCTATATATTCATTTGTATCAACAAATCGTTATAGGCAACTGTAGTTTTTGGTACATTTTCCAGCTGTTCTAAGACCATCATTTGTATCACATGCACATTGAATATTTCATTCATATCATTGAGAACATCTTCATTAATATTACTGAGATTTTAAGAATTATAATGGTAGGTTTATAATTCAGTTCTCTTTGAATTACCTTTACAATACATTTAGCAACTGAATCATTACTATTTTTATGTTTACTTGAAGACAAAGTTACATCTCGTATTACATCTTTAGAAAATACTTTAGGTACAAGAAGAATGATTATGTATACAGAAATAAGAAAAGTTGATATGTTCGTCATTCTAATGCTGACAAGCGTACTGTTCAATAAAAGATATATTTCTATCAAGGTAGCTTAGATTTAGCAATAACCATAAAGTTCAGTTAATTGACATAACCACTGATGAACAGTAATCTATGAACGCAATAAATACATATCAATGCAGTTTATTAAAAGGTATAAAAGGCAGGCGGAATTTCAAAGGCGCTATATACTAATTGTATACCATCACCTGAAGGTTGCCTGGAAAATATGGCTTAAAGCGAAACAAAACATACAACATAAAGAGACGTACAATACAATCTGCACATTGTATTGTACCTCTCTTTATGTTGTATGTTTTGTTTTTGTCCCGGGTGTGCAATAAAGTTTATTTGTATTTGTTTTTACAGCGAATGTAAACGAACTGAGATCTTTACATTTAAGAAATTGCACCAACAGCTCAACATTCATCTAATTACATACGAGTACATAATTAAATTAATTTAATTTAAATTAATTTCGGAAGTTACGTCACATCTTCTCGTCGCCCATACCTCAATGTCTAAAGACAAGAGTCTTTAACCAGTGCGTCCTTCCAGTAATGACCTACGGAGCCGAAACGTGGACACTGACGGTGCGACTGGTTCACAAATTGAAAGTCGCTCAGCGTGCTATGGAAAGAGCTATGCTCGAACTATCTCTGCTGGATCGAATCCGAAATGAGGAGATACGGCATAGAACAAAAGTTACCGACATAGCTCATAAGATTAGCAAGCTGAAGTGCCAGTGGGCCGGTCACATCTGTCGCAGAACTGACAACCGCTGGGGTAGACGAGTTCTGGAGTGGAGACCGCGTTTGGGCAAACGTAGTGTGGTACGTCCCCCTGCTAGATGGAGCGACGATCTGCGCAAGGTGGCTGGCAGCGACTGGATGAGAAGAGCCGAAGATCGGGCTCAATGGCGCGCCCTGGGAGAGGCCTATATCCAGCAGTGGACTAGAGTGGGCTGCTGATGATGACATAATTAAAAGAAACGAACTTTTTTAAGTACTTACTTATTACTTATACCTGTTTTATTTACAGTCCATGGTGACGCTGTTTTGAGTGTTGTTTTGACACTTGAGATATGTATACTATTAAAACTTCGGTTTTAGGTTCTTTAGAGCTGCAATCTTTTAGTAGTTTTATCATCGGAATCGAAAATAACTGCCACAAAGTAGAATTTAAAAAATCCTCGTTTCCTTCAGAGATTCATTACCGGGTTTAATGAAAGCTTTCGCTTCATTTGCCTTCGCCAAGATCTCGGGTAAATTAAAAAGTTACCAGCGCTGTGGGTATCTGTGGTTTAGTCGTAGAGTTCTCAACAATGTCCGCTTAGGTTCGGTTTAACCCAGTACCAAAAGGAATGTTATAAGTTTGAGGCGACTATCCTTGGCAAGGATGAAATATAAAATAGTATCTCTTAGGACGATGTGCACGCGTTCTTTCCTTATTGTGCGTATATCTTATGCTTGCACGGAAAGTACGACGGAGTCCCGACTTCCAAGATACAGGTTTCGACCTAGTTTGTAAGTCGGAGGTCCTACTATTGTGCCTTGTAGTAAGTAAATAAACTTTTCATTTTCATTTTTTTTTCATTTATGCTTGAGTCAAGTTAACATAAGTATATAACATAGAGAGATTACTTCTTCTTTCATTCAAGAAAACAATCTGATTTGAACGCGGATTTTTTTATTTACAGAAAATGTTGACGATCGAAAGAGTGTTTAGCCATAAAAACATAAAAACTTCTGTTATCTTGATGACACAGACAAGCAGAAATGAAAAAAATTAAAATGAAAAGTTTATTCACTTATTACAAGGCACAAAAATAGGACCTCCGACTAACAAACTAGGTCGAAACCTGTGTCTTGGAAGTCGGGAATCCGTCGTACTTTTTCGGACACCCATGTCTGATTCGGGTTTTAATATCTTGGAATATCTTTGATGTCAGACGGGATCTCCGGAATGGTAAACATTTAAGATGTGGCTCCAGATTTATATTATTCTCGATATTTAGGAACATGGTGTTCTTCTGTAAACTGTACCTATTGCTTCATGTTATATCTATTACTTACCTGGCTTCGGCTTCTTTCTCGGTCAAAGCATCCTTTATCTGGACTCTACAATTCCATACTTTATCACCAGAGTTTGTTGAACTATGGTCTTCAGCTGTCTCCCCCGCGGGGCTCCATTAAACCTTCAAATGAGAGGGGCGGGGTAGTTATTAACTTATGTAGCTTTTTATTGCCTATTTTGTATTTTACTGGACTTTTTAAGACTTTAGCAGTAGCACTGTTTCTTGAAAGTATGCCTGTAAAGTACAGTCGACTACAACGTACCCAAAACGTCAAAATTTGAGAATCTGAAATATATGTACGCAGGCATAAGGTTGAGATTTAATCGAAGGTTTTTGACAGATGGTATACTATAGCTTGTGGTTGACTGTACGTTTTATTATTTTCAAGGTTTATATTATACAACCCTTACTTCGTTCATTTGTACTTTTTCGTTAGCGTAACATCCATTTAGAATTAAATACTGACATTTAACTTCATATGTTAAAATATTAACTTATCATAAATGAAAAAAAAAATTGGTATCTTCAAAATTTCAAATGAATAAACTATATAGCTATATGTACACCATAATTTCATCCAATGAAAATCTTATATGGAGAAATGGAGAATAATAGTAGTTTATGAAACAATCACATAACAGGTGTTGTTAAAACACGAGTGTGAGTTTAAAAAACGAGCCGTAAGCGAGTTTTTAATAGCATCACCCGAGTATTTAACACCTAGTTATGTGCAGTTTCATAAACTACTTTATCTACACTCATGTAATAACCTATATATTTAAAATAAAAGACCAAAGTTAACACTAGAACAAATTAACGTATAATATGGCGTCGAAATATAGTAGGCAAAAGGACACGATTTAAATCTAGTTGGCTTCGGCGCCAAACAAAATTGAATTGAAGTGTACTTTAATGAAAAAATAATTAAATTAAAGCATTGATTGGTTAGTAAAACAATGCTTTAATAAAACGTATAGAGACGTACGTGAATAAAGTATGTCATTAAATTACTACTTTTGAATTATTAATCCGGATTATATGAGTGTAGATAAAATAAAATAAAAATATATTCACGCAGACAGTATCTTTTACATTTTCTCAGATTTCTCTGGCTCCCACATTAGGATACCCTGTGTTGTGGGGGGCAGTCTCTTCCGATATATCTATATTATGATGGCATAATAATGTTATGCAGTTATGACAATGCCGTTAACAAAAAAAAAAGAAATAAATAACATTAGTAAATAAAACATTTTATTTATTTACAAGGGGAGGTACGTAGCACTTATTATATTTTTGGAAGGCATACTTTAACGTTAAACAATAACATGGGTATAAAATTCAGTAAAAAAGCTAAAATGTCAGAGTAGCGATATAAACTTTTGATCTTACATTACCTATATTTGCGACTTTTATACTTCAGTTGCTCGTTCCATGAATAAAGATATTATAAAGTGTGATATATTGAACAAACTTTTCTAACAACAACTATTAACTTGAAAAGAACATCCATATAACATCCTATATAAATCACAACCAAAGATTTTGAATTACACCCTATGTATGTAGACTGCTCGCTAGAGAAGTTTTATATGGAAACCGCGGCATATGCGAAGTGAGCATTTTCCCATACATTAGTCATGGAACTATACGTGCTTTTGCCCAAACCCTTTGGCTCGCTGTCAGTGCTCACATCATTATTCTAGAGGAGAGGGCGCTACTAGTGCGATTTCTGTGGTCACAATCATCCTTCTAACCTCAATAAAATGTATATATCCAACAGTTGTATATATAGCAACCCTGACAAAGTTGACTAGCATCGAATCACTTTACAAAAGTTACAGTGTTAAAGAATTTGTTCATCAAATTATCTACAAGAGAACACAATCTTCACGACATCCAATCAGAGACTAGCAAACGCAGCTCTTTCTCTCTCTCTCAACCACGAGCTTTGATTGGACATCGCGACAAGACTGCGTTCTGATTGGATTTAATCTTCTTTCTCTGCCCAGATGCTGTCGCCATTGACTTCGCTGGTGCCCTTAAAGAACTTCTGGATGGCAGGCATCTTGTACAAGTAGACGGAGAGGCAGGAGCCAGCGCAAGCGCCGATCCAGTAGACGACTGCGTGCTCGATGAGGCTGTGACCTTCGCAGCCGGCCTTCAGAGATGTGGCCAGGACAGGGTTGAAGTATCCACCGGAGTAGTCGAAGGCTGGAAGCAAAGGTTTTAAAAATCACCTTGTGTAGATTGCTAGAGAAGTTTGAAAACCGCGTCTACCAGTTGGCGCATGCACTATAAGACCATCTCCCCATAGGTACATTCACTATTAAAATCTCATAAAACTTGTCAAAATTATATGAGCATTTTCCCAACTCCTTGGATCTCTATCAGTGCTCACATCATCGTTCTAGAGAGGACGGCGTTGTTGGTCCAATTTCTGTGGCTGGAAGCATCTGTTTTTATAAGACTTGGTTTGAATGTGACTACAGGATGTAGAGGGCTGAATACTCGGAAGCAATGGCGGACCTTGGAAGAGGAATTCATTGGTATAAGCTGTTCAAGATACTCTTTAAAAGGTTTGGAGAAAGGTGACATGGATATAATACCGAAGGTTGCCTGGAAGAGATCGCTCTTGTGCAATAAAGTGTATTTTACTTTTACTTTACTTTACTGTTCCTATAATAGATGATCATCGTATTAACTTTAAATGCTTACTTCTTCTTTACTAAGTTCTTTGTCATTTTAGCAATTTTCGTGCCAGTTTTACAATTAAATAATACTACTTAATGATACTTAAACATAATTTCCGTTGTGACTATAATTATCAGAAAGAGTAAAAAGCAAATTACTGATCAGCCAATGTACATGTCGTAGACACATAGGTATAGGAAATGCATAGGAATTATGAGAGTCTAAAGCACAGTTAATATTTAGTACATAACCGGTCGCGGTGAATTTATATGAAAAAAAACCAAATAAAATAAATTGTATAGAAGTAAGTGCTATGAATCTCAATATCAATTTTAAAGAAGTTCTACCAAGTACCGACATGTAACATCGAAAATATACATGTATGTATAACATTCCTAATAAAACAGGGGCAAACTACCAGATGGCACTAGTTTCATAGAAGAGTGATTAAGATCCACATGAGATTCAATACCGTTACGCTATGTGCGAATTAACGATCCGCACTTCAGGAAGGGGCTAAAAATCTTAGACAGTGTAGAACTCGATCATTACAGTATCTGTCTAAGATTATTAGCACTTCGTGAAACTCATCATTACGCTGTGTCTACGACATATACAAACATCTCTACTAGATTCAAAAGTAGTGGCCGACTTTCACTGATACCTTACCTTGCAGTGCAAAAACATAAATGTACGAGTAAGTAAATATTGAAATTGATAATGAAATTACAGATAATGAAACTAGGCGTGCCCAACCATGCATATTTACATAATTTAACATAGCTAATGAGCGTGATCAGTTAGTGGACAGTTATTTCACTTTTACAGTCGAATCTCGTAAAACTGAAACTCAAGAAAAGGTTATAAGTACTGTAAACACTATGGTTTTTAAATCATAGAAATGGAAGAACAATAAACTTAGGTATATTGAAGAAGATATCAAGCATGACATCTTCTTCATTCCAGAAAGAATGTTTTAGAATCATAGCGTCCTAGGTGCCAATTTCTTCGAATTACGGAACTTTCTTTTTACCAGACGTAAAGCCAGTAAATTCGAATCATAGAAATAACTCTGGTTTCATTGAAAATAACAACGATTATAATTTAGAAGGAATATTTAGAGGTTCGAAAAAACGAGATTTGACTGTACGATAACAATGTACCTTTTCCTAAATGGATTTTGCAAAAGATGGACACGCTTAGATCCGAACTGGCACTAGTGTCCTGATAGCGGTAGACGAATACCGTGTGCCTAGCGAGGACCCCTGCAACAGTGAACCCGTGGGTGAGACAGTGAGACACTTGTGTGGCGAGGTGTACAGATGACATGAGATGAGGAAGCAGCGAGAGGTAGTTACAAATGGAATAACAATAGACGTTATCGACGTTTGGAAAGTCATTATGAAAGCCTAACTTTTTACGCGACAAATCGATAATGATCTTGCTTTCCAAATTTAATTGTAATAATCAATTAAAACGATAGATAATAAAAGAACACATCATCAGTCACCTATATGTGACCGGCACAGTTGGATTATATCGAAGATTCAACTGTAACACCGTAGACAACGTAAAATCAAAAGTAGCTAATGACAAAGAAGTCTTAGCCCTTTTTGTATGTACGTATTTATACTGTATTTGATGAATTTGGTGAAAGAGAACACATATTCGATAAAACTGTATGAGAATGTAAAGCAAGAACTACTAGTATCCCGATAATCTTACCGGCAACAACGAGTGAAGTGGCGATGAAGGAGTCAATAGCTGTTGCAAACCGAGGATTCAAGTCTCCAAGACCCTTAGAAGCAAGTCTGCAGAGGCATGTGGCTATGCCTTCGATGACCGCACCGTATAACACTGGAACCTTGAGAAATAAATGTAATTTAGAGTACAAGTAGTGTATGTTTGATATATTTTAGAGATAGGTAACAAATGTTGAACAGATCGTAATTGAAATAGAGACTAGGTCACATACCAGCGCTGTAGGCATTTTTGTCTGCAGCAATAAGCTGAGTTGAGGCCCTTTTCACAACAACAGCAGACCATCATACATGATTTAGATATGTTTACCTTTGACTACATAATTATTTTATTATAATTATAACTGTTTCGGTCATTGCTGTGTGTGAAATAAACATATTACTTACTTACTTATATAATATTTGGTAGTTGCAAAAGAATATAAAAGAAGATACCTACTGGATTTTGTAAAAGAAAAGTAGGAAAGTAGATGACTATTTAACGAAGAATGAAGAGAAATAATAAATCAATCAAATCAATTAAAAATGAATGTAAATCTTTACATCGTTGATGTTAAATCACTTGATGCTTGCTTTGCTTTTCGTATGGTTAGTGGCCAACCTATTTGTTAGAGTTGTTCAGACCGCCCGTAGGCCTCTGACATGACTTAACGACTGCTGTCGAACGACAACAACCGAGACCGACTGCTTAACGTGCTTTCCGAGGCACGGAGGAGCTCAGATTAAATATGGCACTAGCGGTCACCCATCCAGGTACCGACCGCGCCAACGTCGCTTAACCTGCACGATCACGTTCAAACCGTGCTCGCAACTAGGCTACGAGCTCCTCCTCCACTTGATGATACCTACCTTTAAAGCTAAATATCGTTCAATTCTTCTAAAAAATCAAATAATATAAATATTTATTCGAACGTCACCTAGTTTATTTATATTATTTTTATTTAGCAAGCCCACAGATAACTTAAACATTTCGTTTTTTTTAATATTCGTGTAACAGCATTGTCACCCACTTACATATACTTCTGAATATTAGAGTTATATACATCCCCCACCCGATAGTAGTTCACACACAGCACCTACATACCGCCCGCGCCGGCGCGGGCGGCGACCCGCTTCTTTCGCTTACACGCGCTATCGGCGTATTCCAGGCCGCTTCTCCCCGACCCCTCCCTCCCCAGTGACGTCCTAAGCCGAGGTCCGTACCCACCTGGGTGCCCTTAGGCAGTCGCTTCTTATAGTAGTTCTTAAGTCCTCCTCTAGACTGGAGCGCATTTAGCGCTCGCCCCAAAAAACCCGGTGAAGCTGTAAAGGTCATTAGGACCAACAGCAATTATCAGTACGGAAAAAAAAAAGTTATATACAGTTTACCTCTCCCTGTAGTAACACCTACCTGTAGTATATTAATTTATTTAATGAGCACATACAATACATCAGTACTTAGATTGTCGCAGTTGTTAGTTGGTTAACTTTATATAAGGACTGGCTGAAAATCAGCGTTGTGTGTTTACACGCAAGTGTATTCACTCAAGCATTAGCTGAGCCAGGTGCCTATTGCCAATTGTATAATATTATCGAGTGAACTAAATATGTATTTTTTGTGGTAATAAAATTTTTTTCTTCTTCTTTTACCTATAGGATGCTAGTGACCCGCATGAAATAATTTGAATGTCTTTGATAGAATAGTAATAAAGTATTTAATCAAAAACCTGTGCCCTAACTGACTCTGTGCTGACATCTAGACAAATGCAGCCTTGTCTGGAAAGGACTTGTTTTCTATAGCACCTTTAGCAAGAAATCGGAAATTGTTATTTTCTCGATTTATTTTTGGGTGCATCAATACATTCATGCAAGTAAAGCAACACATTGTTTTTCAACACTCTAACTAAAACATTAGACTTTTGCTATTATAGAGCATCCGTATTTTAAAAAAGGAGTACTTTTTTCTGTAATGTATGGCCCCTGTTAGTGATTTACACTGCAATTTGACCAATGACCGTGTTAGAATCTTGAAAATATCTCGAAAGTTTTGGCGTCTGTTTTGAAAAAAAAACAGTTACCCACGTCGAGATTAAGACAGAGTCGTGTGCACTAGGAATGCCTAGTGCCTTGCATTCCAAGTGCAATTGGAAGTTAGGTTGCCGGATACACACCATCTGTAGTATTAAAAGCAGTACTTATACCTGTATGAGCTGAAGATGAATTAATTGCAATTAGTATAACTTTTATGGGGTCACAGCAGGTTAGGATCTTGTTTTAAACATAACCTGATTTTCAATCTGTATTTTTCCTTGATTTTCAATCAGCACACCCAAAAACAAAAACCTACAGACATATTATATACCCTATATACCCTAACCAGGAAAATGAAAACCCTGTCACTAGGGCGCCACTGGTACTTTTTTAACCTGTGTTATGGATATCGTAACAAAAAAGTTACATTTTATACCGCAATATGACGAGGGTTTTTATATTTCTGATCAAGAGTTTTACACGTTGTTACCGTTAGAGCACATGCTATTAATTTCAAGATAACTTCAACCAGGCAGTGAAGTGGAATTACCTGTAAATCAGCTGTGCAGTTCTCAAAAGCCTTGTCCTTATGAGTCTCCGAGATCTCCAGGGCCCAATACATCTGCACATACTTGAAGACCAGAAGACCACCAGTCAGCTCCGCCCAGGTTTTCAGGAAAGCTTTGCGGATGTCACCTTTTCCTGAAAGGTTAAGGCGGATGTAAAGTAGTGAGATCACATCAGAGGTGATGCTCATTCCTTGAATAAAGGAGTTAGCATCACCTAGTAATCTATTGTTCATCCGCCATTAGATTTAAGGCGGTAATCACACGACATGACATTGTTAATTTGTCTGATCATTCACATCTTCCTTGCGACTCCCACAATGTCAAACAAAAACTTGGTAAAAAGTGTGGCAAATCTTGGTTTGTAATCGGTTACAAATCAAAGTAACTTTATGTAAGTAATTGATTACACATGTGATCATAATAAGGTCATCAATACTTTATTATACCCTCACTGATTAACCGTTCACTATGTTGTATAAAGATTTCTTATTTTTAGTTCCGTCAACCTATCACTAGATGGCGCCACACGGTGTTTTTAATACGCGGTGTTAAGTTTTACCAGCTAGTATAAGAATCGAATATTCAATATACGAGAACACATGTTTGTGCCATTCCTCTCAACCTTGCGCTAACTTCATCCACGTCTTTCTTGCGACCCCGACTATATCATCAGTCCACCTTTGGTCCACCTGCATTACGAAGACTCTTCTTCCCGTATAATAAGTATTTGGTCAATTACCTTCAATGACATCTTCGATATGGTTGTAAGGGCAGGCAGTGGCTTCTCCCCAGTTCATAGACCACCAGATGGTGAGAGCAAACAAGAATATTGCGTATGTGCCAACACCGAAGTTTTCCGCAACTGAAAGAAGAGAAAATAATTATTATTGCTACGTGAAAATAAAAATATCTTTGATTCCTAGACAGTGTTAAAACCAGAAAAAAAACTGAAGCAAATTCACACTCGGTTCGGCGGAAGGCCCAACATTGGAGTTGATCATAATTGGATCCCATGTATTTTTCTTGGACATTGATTGGTATCCGAACTTTGTCTGTTCATTTCAATTTGATTTAGTTTCAGAAGTAATGTCACTGGCTCATTCCTGAACCACAACGGCATAGAACCAGTGGTTCAGATCCCGCCAGAAAATGCAATATTGGCTTCCACTGATAGCGACAAGTAATATTTACATAATTGTCGTTTGTCCCAAAAGCCTACCTGTAGGTAAGATAAGATAAGAATCTTATCTTATCTTGTAAGATATTTAAAATGTCCTTGAACTTTTCCATCATTTTGAAAAATATAATTTTCAGAACAGAACACTTCGAAGTATACGATACCACAGACTTACGAGTAAGTCAGTCAGAAATAATTTTAAATTTAAATTAAAGAAAACCTAGAGTTACCATTGTGGAGATCCCCTTACTTTTTCCTGGTTATTATCAGTACCTTAAGGTTCCAGATGTGGGAAAGGCTCCATGGTCCAATATATTTGAGCTCAAACTCGAACCATCTAGCTATTACCGTTCCAGAGATCCCATCCGACATCAAAGATACTTCAAGATCTTGGAAACAACTGATCCAAATTTTATCAGACATGGCTAAGAACCCTCTTGAAAAAATCCTCTATTAAATAAAAAAGGGGTCCAAATCGGTGACAACGTGTCAAACTTAATAACACGCCCTCACTCGATCGGTCGGGGGTTAAAAACTACAGACTAACCGATAATAAGCTCGAAGCAGCATCCGCAAAGCTCGGCAGCAGCTATCAGCTCCTCCAGCAGAAGCCTTATTAAGGGTTCCTGGATGGACCGCTGCACCAGACGTCGTGCGCAGTGCGCCAGCAGGGAAGTGAGGAGAATGAAGAGTGTCGACACCACCAGGGGGGCGAAGGTTACCCTGTTGATCTGGAAGATAGAAACGCTAATGCAAAAATGACGAATATATCTATCTATCAGCCCTTGGGCAGAGGTCTCTACAAATGTGCGTCACGTCACTTCGGTCCTCCGCCTCTCTCATCCAGCCATCGCCAGCAACCATCTTCAGGTCATCGGTCCACCGGGCACGGGGGCGGGCGTCCCACACTGCGCTTTCTTGTACGCGGTCTCCACTCCAGAAATCGTCTACCACGGTTGTCGGTTCTGCGACAGATATGGCCAGCCCATTGCCACTTCAACTTTCTAATCCTAGGATGACTTCTTTTCTAACTCTATTCTATCCATCAAAGAAATACCTTTTTTTTTGGTAACGGGGGGGGGAAATCTTCGAAAGATACCCAGCCTCCTGGGGGAGAGACTGGGTTATGTGAGATTTTTACTCACTAAAACCCCCTCGATGGCCGGCCTCGTGCTTATCCGAGATCTCCAGTGGAATGCACCGGTATCCTAGCATTTGCCTTGGACTCATGTGTACATTCCACCTCCCGGTTCCTCCCGTCACAGCAGCGTACGGCCATAGCACGTTGCTGCCTAATACCTAGCATAACCAGTTGAGTGTCGTTGAAAATTATGAAATAATATACCATAGTAGTATATTGAGGTAGAACTACATGGAGTACAATGTAATTCTACTTTCAGTTCTACGTTAGAACAAAATTCAACTAGCTTTGCGTCGTAGGTAACGCAAACTAGACTTGCGGAAAATCCGGGTTCTTTTTTCTTTTTTTAATGTAATTTTCTTCATGTAAGATTTTTAATGTAAGTTTCGAAAGCAAGCAATGTCATGTAAGAACCAATGAGATTTTCGGTTTTTTCGAAGTCTTGCGACATTTACCAACTGCTCTAACGGTGAAGAAATCTGAAGGAAACATGAAGAAATCTGCACACTAAGATAATTAGTCTGTGAAATGGGGAATGTAATGGCAAACCTCCCCGTTAAGTCTGCGAAGAGAGTCGTTATGTATAGTTAATTCCATGGAATGATCACGACCCTCATCCATGAGGAATACGACTGTGAAGAGAGATATTTAGATATATCATTGAGATCTTATCTTATGATAGGGGCCGGGAATAATCCCAGCGGCACTTCGACCCTTGAGGATCTTTTGTGCCTACCCCATTTTACACACTGGTCATCTCAGTGTGCAGGTTTCCTCACGATGTTTTCCTTCACCGTTAGAGCAGTCGGTAAATGTACGTAAGTCTTCAAAAAATACGCAAAACTCATTGGTACATGGCACTGCATGGTTTCGAACCCAGACCTCCCGCATGAGAGTCCGGTGTCATAGCCACCGTGCCATCGAAATTATTATTAAAAATTTATATAATTTGCACGCCTAGTACAAGGCAAAATGTATTGGTACTTAATTAACAACAACACCCTGTAAATACACCTACATTTTTGCAAATAAATATATTCTGTATTCTGTATTCTGTATCGATGCTCATCTCATTGAAATAATGTGAACAGTCATGATTGCCAGCGCAAAACTAAAGCCCACGTGAAAAAATCTGCCTTTTGAACTCTTTTCATAAAACATGTGTATAATACGAGTATTTATTGCTTTAACTCTGAAACAATTGAATAAAGTTTATGTGTGTAGCTTTTGTTTGTTTGAAAACCGTTTCATGAAGACGTTGTTTAGTAACGCTGTAAAACTTTAATGTCGTTGTATTATAAATAACGTTTATATTCCGTAGCACATCTGCTACAATAAAAACTGAACAAGTTCGAAACGGACCTGACTATTTAGGAATCCTTACTCTAAGATAGTTAATTAATTGTAAGTATTGAGCAAAAAAAAAATAAGACGGACGGACGACGGAGCTAGAGAAAAAGGTTTTCGTTTATCCCTTCATTGTGCGGATCTCTAAAAATTGATTGTGTATGGATTTTAGGAGTTCGAGTTTGGATCCTGAACTTGATTACCTTTCCTTATCTATCTAATCTTTGTAAGTACCCATATATTTTGGAACAAAAACCTCCGCGAAATTTTAGAACATCCTCCGAAAGTTTTGTCTAGGACGGTGATACCCAAAGTGGTCTATATCGACCCCCAGTGGTCGACTACAACCTGCAAGGGGTCCATGTCAGCGAAAAATAATTGGGGGTCTATGAGAAATAAATGGGGGTCCACGGATAATGGATCTTAATACCTAGTGGAAGGGGCTTTCAGCGCGGTTGCCAATCTCCTAACAAAAAAAAGAAACAGAGTGGATATCACTGACCGAGGAGATTTGAGATTAAACCGAACTAAATTGATGCCTTGTAATTATTAGATTAAGGATTTTGACACATGTAATATGTTTATATTATATTGACTAAAAAAAATACTATATAAAATGTATTGCACGATCTATCATCATTTAATAGTTGATGCTAATTATTGTTGAAAAATTGTTATTAGAACATAAGGTTCACCCCTCCCACTAAAAGCATGTATTTATTGCTTAGTTATTGTATGTAATAGATACTAAATTATAATTTGGTTAGTTTAAATTTGAATTCAATTAATAAATGTATACAACTTAAAATGTGTTTTTTTAATTAAAATTCACACTACAGTTAAAATTTAAATCTTTCAAAGTGAGTAGCACTATGCCAACTGTCAAAAACACATTTGAAGTCGATGAATTTGCAAAATTTCAACATCAGGTCGGGGGGGGGGGGGGGGGGGGGGTCCTACCCAAAACCTAAAATCATGGCAAGTGGTCTACGAGACAAAAAAGTTTTGGTCTGGTATTTCTGGAGTCGTCTTCAAGTGAATGAATGAATTAAAATTTATTTGCACATATATACATAACACTATAAAATTACACGATTACATTTCATTACTTAAAAGAGTTAAGTAAAGTAGCCAAGTATAGTAGTATATAGTAGTTAGCCCAAGTATATCTGGCTTGCATTACAAACACAGGTAAAGCAGCACTCGACTTCTAGCTTTCAAATAGCTTACAGAATCCGCTACGAACGTTCAGAATTAATGGAATAAACAAACCCATACATTATGCGCTGCATACTGAAATATCTTAGCGGAATTGAGTGTCTGGAAAAACATTGGTTTACTGCATTTTCAACTTGTTTTACAACTACTATTTTTACATTTTTAATCTCTGTTCTTATAGTCTCCCCCTTAATAAGAATTCTTAGAACGATTTCCTGGGTAGATTTAATGGTATGGATTGCCATTGCCTTCGCAGTTTGACACACGGTTATCTCAGTATTAGTTTCTCAGTCTCAGTTACTCTTAGTATTAGTTTTTTTTAGAACTCAACATTAATTGGGAAATAGAAAAGCCAACATAATTAACGTGTAGTTTGCTGATTACATAATTATAAATTACTTATTTCTCAATAAAGTCAAACTACACTCAAGGCAGCACTCCTATGGAACTCACTTCCTCGTCGAACTCGGCATTCGGAATCCCTGGCTTCGTTTAAAGCGGGTCTCACTCATCATTATTTGTCGTTGTAGTTGTGCATTTTATTTTCATTATTATGTATATTTACCTATTTATTGTTTACTATCTATTATATATGTTTATTTATTTATATTATGTATATCTATGCATTTAACTATTTTAGTATACTTACATATTTATTTATGTATATCATAATACTTTAATTTTACTAAATTTACTAACTAAATTACTAACTATTAAGTAATAGTAACCTTTTTCATATCCTCACACTACACTGTCGCTAATCTCTTCAATGTCCAATTAACTCCAGAGGTTGCCTGGAAGAAATCGCTTTAAACAATAAGGCCGCCTTTGTACATATCGTGCTATTATTCCTGTAGTTTTTACTTTTCCTGATTCTGTGTACAATAAAGTGTTTCTATCTATATATCTATCAAACTAATGCAGTGGGACCACGAACCTACATTTTCAGACTAGTGGGACTACGAGTAATGGCGGGACAATGTAGGTGGGAGCACCAGTCACACCATTGATACCCACTATCGATAGAAATACCGAAACTATCCTGTAAAGTTAGTCCACGGCTCCGAGTGCAAAGCTACTGTCACCCCCTCGGGTTTCGCGTCAAATTGCCAAATCTAGTTTCAGTCGCACGCCTAGTGTTTACACGATACCTACTCGAAACTGGCTGAAAACTTGAATATGTACGGAGAACTGTCACGTACGTAACCGCTTTGCGACAAAAAAACGCTTCTAAAAGAAAACATCTGTACTTCAAGTCGACCACAGGTTATCAAAACGAATTTTTTTTGGAAACTGGAACGTACCATATAACGCGGACATAAGTTTGTAATTTAATCGAAGAAAGACAGATGGTTAATGATGACTCTAGCTTTATATTTTTTGTATGTCTATATAGGTAATATAGACATACAAAAATATGGCATAAGGCTTTTAAGGCATACTTATTGTCAATCCAAAAGTATTAAATATGGTTGCGAAAAGAAAAATACTTAAACAATAAATGAAGAGATAGAAGAGATGGTGAACGAGCCGAACATTATAGGAGAGACGAAAGCGGCTCGACTCCGATGGCTCGGACACATCACTAGGATGGGGGAGGATCGGGCAGTTAAACGAGCGTATGTGGGACGCCCTAACGGACGACGTCCGGTCGGACGTCCCAGATACCGCTGGCGCGATGAAGTGGAGAAGGATCTGCGGGAGCTCCGGGCGCCTGACTGGCTCGAGACTGCGCAGGAGAAGTAAGTAATAAATGAAATGTAATATTAGAATGGAAGTAGTTCTTTTACACCTATTATGTATTGAGATATGTGTATATAGTTGTGCAATGGTGACAGCTGTATCACCGTTATGTATCGTGGCGTCGTGTCACCGGGCCCTGTATGACAACCAGCGCTGCGGCGGTGGCTAGCGTCTAGCCATATCGTCACAGCATAATGCTGAGTCAGGGACTCTTTTGCCACATATGCATGTGAAATTGTGAACTTACTCTAGAAATTGTATAAAAGTAACTCTTTTAAGTAATGAAATGTAATCGTGTAATTTTGTCGTATTATGTATATGTGTGCATATAAATTTTAATTCATTCATTCATATATTGATTCTCCCGCATGGCGTCGTGCCGCACTCTATGACTCTACAGTTGTCAGAGGGCGGTTGCCGATGAAATTATAACCCTTATGTTTTTAACGTCAACCCAACATTTGTACCGTATACGTCTAGTCCAATTGCGAGGCTTTTGCGAAAGCTCATAGTGGGAGATCGGTAAAGCACTCTCAATTTGTACATGCGCTTTCACAGTGACTCTATTTTGTATGTATGGGAGAAGGTGGTTTCACAAAACTGTCTAACTGTCTGTCTCTGTTCTGTCTGTCTGTCTGTCTGTTTAGTCTAAAAGCTCTGCTTTTGAAATCATTCTAAAAGTTCAAAATAGGTACCTACAACTTTTCGAATTATAGTTTGTTCGCAGTCCGTCTACCTCTCATCTTGTCTTACATACATATATGTACATAAACTCACGTCTACAACACAAATTATAAAGTTATATACCCAAAATAGCCCGCTCTTTTTCCGAATCTATCTATGGGTTCCCTGACATTCTTTACATAAACAATCCTAGAATAATAATATTATTATAACATAGTTACTACTATCATATGCACATAGTTGGCTAATCATATAAGTAGGTACCTACCGACCGGTTGATTATCTACGATTAATTATTACTTGTAAGAGTATAATTAAATATAATTAAATTATAAGTGATGTTGGTAGGTTATTACTTCAGGAAAATGTTAGCTATAATCGTTGTTTTCTGACAAACCGTAAATTTATCGTCAGATAATAAATTTCAATTACGAATAGTATTCGCTAGTAGTCGCTTCAGTCGAGAAATCTATAATAACTATTTAAAGATATAGTTAAAAAAATAATTAAATTTTAAACTCTGTAATGGATTTTCCAGATTATAAAGTTATTCTACTACTAATCTCATATTATGCATATACCATAGCATACTTCGGATATAAACCTGGTTTTCTATCAACGGCTGACTACAGAAGGTCAGGAATAAATCTAAGTAGCATACCTACCATAGTTGAACCACTGGATCACTTCAATAAAAGCGACAATCGATCATGGAGCATGAGGTATTTAGAAAGCCTGGACTGCTGGAAACCTGGGGGCCCAATTATCTTTCAAATGTGGGGCGAATTGGAGTTATTTGACTATCACTTCCATATAGTAAAGGAATTGGCTAACGAAACACACGGAGCAATTTTCACATGGGAACACAGGTATTATGGAAATGATTTTCCTTGGCGTAATTCTACGGTTGAGGATATGAAGTATTTGAGTTCGAAACAGGCTCTTGCTGACTTCGAGGTGCTTGTGAAAGCAGTAAAATAGGATAATAGATTTAAATCATCAAAGGTTGTAACGGTAGGGGGCTCGTATGGAGGCAACCTGGAATTTTGGCCTGAGAACTCTATCCAGAAATGTGCGGACTTCAAGTGGGGGAGGGCGGAACGCTTGTTTGAAGCGCCGCTGGAACCCGGTGCATGTAGTCTAAACCTTAGCGTATCTGCGAGTCACAATAAAACTGCCATCTAACGACAACTAACGTAAACAACTAGATATTTTTCGTAGATAAGTACCAATATAGTGGGAACCCTAAGGTCATCCATTGTAATTTAATTTGTATGTAAGTGAGGTACCTATGTAATATAAAATAGGTACACACGATTTGACGCGGAAGATAAGTGGTTCAACCTTGGTGAACTCTACTATACCTTGGTCAATTTGACACTAATCTAGAGACATGAGTGACGTTGAAATTTCATCAATGGTAGACGGTTTATTGATGTGAAACATCTTTCATTTCGGCTAGTAGGTATACAATACAATACAATACAATATCTTTATTGCTTGCTTGCTTATCGTATGGTTAGTGGCCAACCTATTTGTCAGAGTTGTTCAGGTCGCCTGTAGGCATCTGACATGGCTTAACGACTGCTGTCAACAACCGGGACCGACTGCTTAACGTGCTCTCCGAGGCACGGAGGAGCTCAGATGAAATATGTCACTAGCGGTCACCCATCCAGGTACCGACCGCGCCAACGTCGCTTAACCTGCACGATCACTTTCAACCGTGCTCGCAACTAGGCTATCTTTATTAATAACAAATAAGTTACACGTTAATTTTTCAGTACAACAATGCTCATACTTATAATAATAAAAAATGATTATGATCTTAGTGACCCTAACGAGGCTGACATGGTCACCTTGTCGTGTACCAAAGCCTCTAAACTGAGATTTAAAAAAAATATATTCTAATTTCCAAAAAAAATTGATCAATAAATAATTTAGTCATTTCCAATTAAACTTTCAATAAAGAAGAAAAAAAAAGGAAAAAAAATATCGATCGATTATCGATTTTGATGCCTTTAAATAGACCGTATACAATTGTATTGTATATACTTTAAAAAAATTAAAAATTGAGCACAATAATATGAAAAATTTAACCTTAACCTTGCTTTATCATTCTCGTAGTTGGATCAAGAAATTACTATAATTTGTAATTAAAAGTGCAAGATTCAAAAAAGGGGTTGAAATGTAAAATAATCCATATCAAGAAAAATTAATACCAAGTTGGTATTTTTTTCAATGATTTGAATTGTATAAATAAAGTCTTATACCTATTTTTTGTAAAATACATTAAATTTTACATTTAGTGATACAAATACAAAAAAGACTATTTTATTCTTGTTATCGTAAAAAAAATATATCATAATAATTTTCTCTAAAACTACTGGAACGATTCTTGAATCCTGTCACTGTTACATAGATGAGATTGCTCACAATTCAAAATTAATAGTATATATGTTAGTGACATAATGTTTAAAATCGGTGTAGATTTTTTTTTAAATTCTAACATATATGTTGGCTCTGTATACCATTTCCTATATGTAGGTGTATACATTAATAATGATAATATCACCTATTATCGTACTAGATACTCACACTCCTTACTTTGGAATCGTTATATGGCAAGTGGCAAAGTGACAGTGACGAGTGATAAATGACAAGTGATAGTGACAAGCGATAAATGACAAGTGATAGTGACAAGTGATAAGTGACAAGTGATAAATGATAAATAAAAAATGTCGTCGGCGTCAGTGTCAGCGTCCTTACACGCTTACACCCTCTACAGCACGCACAAAACGTTTCACATACCCCACTGCGTTTTTGATTATTATATTTATAATTAGTTTACATACCTACATAATTCATTGAATTATTAAAAAAATATTATTTTTTCTTATAATGTACTCGTACTAGGTATTCGATCTGAGTTTAAATATATACCTGCTCTTATCAACTTGTTTTCATCAAATAACGATTTAATCAGATTACAAGATTATTTTGGAATAAAAAAAATATTTATTTGAGAATTAAAAAAGATAGATTGAGTAATGATAATGATCGATTGATTTTAGTTTGATAATCTAAAATAAAGCCGCCTAATCTTTAAATTATTTTAATATTTTTAGTTTGATTGACTGTAAATATAATAACAACTCAAGATAGAAACGATTTAGACAAAAATAAAATTTAAAATAAATAGACGTAGTAAGAATTAAATAATTATGTGCCTATTATATTTAGAAACCTAAGAAAGAACAGAGTATTACAATATACAAACATACAGAGTTAATTTTAGCCCTTCAAAATAATGATCATTAAGTCTTGCCAAATTCTAGTCGCTGACCAAGTCAATAGCGAAGAATTAAAAAAATAAATGTGTTTTAAAATAAGTTAAAAATTTACAATAAAACATACCTTAATCACCACTTTAAGAAAAATCCCCAAAACGTCGATGGTGAACTTCATTTTTCCGATTTACTCTTCAATAATTCGGTACTTCACTTCGATTACACTTCACAAACTGAAAAATTAAAATAAAACCAATTATTCAACCGTTTTAATAAAACAAAACCGTTTTAAATCTACTATTACGCGATCATTTTGTAATGTTTAAGTCACTGAGCTAAAATTCAAGATCACACTGTTCTATTTTTGAAATTCGAATTCGAACTCGTAACACATGACTTACCATAATTCGTCAAGAATTAGTCAATCCGCATTTCACGGTAAATTCGTTCATAAAATTTCGATATCGTATAGATTACGTGATTAAAAGATAAGTGGATTTCGTTGGAAAAATATAATATGTACTACGTTTGGTTTTTATTGTGCTGGCGGTCGGTTTGCGCACACGCATCGTGATGCGAGGCCAGACGAAGGCGATCTTAATATAGAAGCGAACGAAGCTCTACTAGAGATCGGGACTCCCTGGGATTCCGTTTTATACTACGTTTTTTTGGACTGAAAAAGAAAATATCATAAATAATATGCTTGCGGTGAACACATGTGCTAATTCCCGATGTGTCTCCTAAAAAGATGTTGGGAAAGTTATTGGTTGCTAACGTCTGCCCGACATGTGTAATGCAAAGAGTGTTTGTGGTTTCTCAGAATCGACGCGTAACTTGGTTTTGTGTTTAATGCCTACTTACTTCCTTTAAATTTAGCTTCTCTAAACTACGGCCGGATACGTCGCGAGGACATCATTATTCTCATCACACTTCCTTTAAAAAATTAAGTAACTCTTGACTACATATGCAGATGCGAAATATCTACTCGTATGTGTAACAATTTTTTCTTTCAGACAATTTATTTAAATAATAATAAAGTTAATTTATATAATTTCAGCGAGAAAATGGTACTTCATACTACGCTCTACAATATTTTTTTCGTGACTACATTTTTTACTGTCATATTTATACAGTATCAGGAATCTCATTATAAAATCGTACACAGTGACCCATAAATGACGCGTTTACTTTACTAAGTCTAAAACGTGGGACTGCAAGTTTGTTTTTGTTTCTGGTATTGAAATTATGATTATCGCAGTTTTTCGGAAACAACTGTAAGTTTTTGCGTACATACATAATATTTTCATAACCTGCGACAGTCAGTATATTTATTTCCCTGAACAATTCCCTTACATAGTCCCTGCAACGTAGATTATTATTTCACGAATTGCCCTATTCTGTAGAATGAAAATGGATTCAATATCAGCCGCTTGGCCAAGGTGGCTTAAATTGCAGCTAGGGTAGGCAGTCAAGTACCAACCTAATCAACGCCACCTCTTCTTCGTTGACTCAGTAGTTAATCTATGACAAGCTTCGTGGGGATCACATCATTGAAATAAATTGATGGACATTACGGTTCAGTGGGAATGATGCTTGTGTGCGTGCTTACTGTATCAACTTGCTACTGTATATACCTATAGGTATACAGTTATAAATGCTTTATATTGTGTGCATACTTACTTTCTGTCAAGTAAAGTTTCTTTCTAGTCTTACGCATATATTATAAATTACCACGCCAGTTAGCCGACTAACCGATAAGAGTTTTTAAAAGAAGACTATTTGAATGGTTACTGGATAAATGTTACTATTCGGTTAATTAACTTTTTTAATAATTATTTTTAAGAATAATAAAGAAAGAAAGAAAGAAACATTTATTTAACACATTCACTGTCCACGGTATCCAAATGGATACGAAAACAGGGTTACCGTGGAGTCCATGTGTTAACATTGCACACATTATTAAACTTAAAACAATATTGGAAAAAATAAAATAAAAACAATGCAATATTAAAAGGGCACATGCTCAGCATGTGCTGCGGTCCGACCGGTACGGCAGAACCGCAGCGCTGGTTTTCAGCTGTGCCAGGACGAAGGCATCGCGGGCGAAACGGCAGTCAGGGACTAAAACAAAAATATATTATAAGTATAAATAATAAAACTACAAACAAATAAATACCTAAAGATGAAATAGATAATAGATATTATTTGTAGGTATTACGATCTAAATGACATTTATATTTTATAATTTATCTGACTATTATATTATTTATTTTTTATATTTGCATGCTCATTGTTGAGTAGAATGTATCGGCTCTTTGTTTAGAAAATATCATCTTGTAATTATGTACCTACTTTCTAGACAAAAAAATAATCTGAATTTGAATCAAGTGTATTCCACATGTACTCTTTTACTTTGTTTTAGTTTCCCACATTCAGCCTATTCTTATAGACAGAAAAAGTCAAGGGGATAACGAACTGTCGGTTAGGGCTGGTCGGAACGAATCCCAGAAACGTATATTTAAAAATGTATAAAAATTGCAACCAACATAACTATACGGGTACTAATGAATTTAAGGTTCTTTTATATAGGAGTCGGGGATTAGGGGGTCGTGACATGACCCCTGCAACCGCACTTGGGTAACGGAAGAAGGCCGCTAAGTGCAAAACGTGATTGTCGAGAAAATGGCAAAAAACGCGTCGAAGAGTTTTCTGGAATTCTTCTTGGAGTTTTCTGGAATTTTCATAAATTTGAAAACAATTTGTATTGTTTAACCTTTATTATTGTTCTTTTTTGTTTTTCTTTCAAATTTTGTCAGTTTATATTTTCTTGGCTTGGCCAACGTCTGTTCTGTTACATGTTCATTTCCACTGATCACAGAAGAGATCTGTCCTCCGAGATACAGGAACTTCCTAGTTCGGAGGCCAGCGTTTATTGTTACCTTTTGCTCACTAATTTTATTTAGTTCAATATAACCTATGCTTAAGTTCCTACTGGGGTATGGCCTATGAATACTTCGTCATCTTACCGTACAAATAAACTTATTCTTATTCTATTGCTATTTACTCGAAAATCACGTTTTGCACATAACTGCCTTCTTCCGTATCAGGGCAGAATTAGGATCGTCTTATGATTAAGTTTCCTCAGACCTACTCTAAAATGTCTTCCACTCTCATGTAATTTAAACTTTAAACTATAGACCAGTGACATATTTTTTAGAATAGCTTCAGTAATTGTTGTGAAAATCTCAATCATCTCGAGAGCGTCGGTGGCCTAGTGGCTAGGACGCCGGACTCCCATGCCGGAGCTCCGGGTTCGAAACCATGCCATGTACCAATGAGTTTTTCGGATTTTTTTCGAATACTTATGTACATTTACCCACTGCTCTAACGGTGAAGGAAAACATCGTGAGGAAACCTGCACGTCTGAGGAAATAAAAAAATTCCGAAGGCGTGTGAAATCCACCAATCAGCACTGGGCCCGTGCGGTGGATCATGTCCCATACCCCGTTGTGCAAGGGGAGGCCTGTGCCCCAACACTGGGGACATTAATAGGCTGATGATGACCTTCGTCTCTCTGCAGGTGACCGTACCCAAGTTTTCTTCCTTTCAGCGATTTTGAAACGGAATCGGGTCGAACTCATAGAAATCTATTTTTCGATTTAGTTATTGTCTATGGGTTAGGTCCGATTCTGTTTCTAAATCGCTGCAGTGTAAGGTGTAAGTTCGGCGTTATAGTCGCCGTAGATTTAAATGACGATAAAATCCTTTCAGCAGATCTAGGCGTCTGGAACGCCTTAACATCTAGCAGTAATCACGTTAATGTCTGTATAAGGACAGTTGCAATCTTACTACTGAGTAGGGGGACCATGGTTTTGCGGACATTTCTAAATATACAGACATCTGGTGTTCGAAATGAGTTGACATAGAATAGAGTAGACATAGATTTCCATGATATACTCTAATATTGGAATAAGTAGGCCTGAAGAACCTGTTACGAACTCCTATAGTTTTATTTTCTATCTACAGGCCAGTTAGAAATCGATTTATAACTTGTAAAACTGCCTATTTCATTGTTATTTTCGCCTTCTAAAAATGGAAGTATTTGAGTATTAAAATTCGACCGCGTTAAACCCATCTCTACATTTTTTTGGTCTGTTTAAAAGTAAATGTTTTCAAAGATCCAGTCGCCAGTCTAGAACACAGTACGTGAGATCTGAGAAGAACATTCGGGTATCGGGCAAAATCGGCCTCTGACTCTCTCTTACTACAGTCGTAGTACATTCGCGTATCGTTATCAATAACCGAAGCACACCGAAGGTTTCAAGACCCAAGAATGTTTAACTAAAAGCTCACGCAGCGAACGCAGTTAAAAAATTATACTAAAATAAATATATAAATTTAAAAAAAAGCCATTTATTTCTCATTATATTACATGCAACACTTAGGTCAGTTGCATTAATTAAAATTATTAAGAATGTTTTTTTTTCTTTATTTTTCTTTTTTGATGAGAACCCATCTGCGGGTAAAGGCCTCCTTGCACTAATCACGTTAATGTCTGCAGCACTCTGCACTGAGGCACCTGCAATGCTCGTACTGGAGTACGACGACCAAGCTATTGGAAAAATCTGAATATAAAAAAAAACAATATACATATTACAAAAAAATTAACTTAACCTAATCAGTGTAGTAAAAACTAATAAGGTTTGTTCGTACACCATTTCGTTTCCTTTTGAATCTTTTATCAGTTGCAATACTCAAACGGTATTTTTTAATGTGAACTTCGATGGAAAACAGAATTAAATACCTAGTAAATACCTACAGTGACAACCTCGAAAAACTCATTGTGACCGGAAAAATGGAAGGGAATACGCCTCGAGGACGTAGTCCGATGCGCTGGTCCGACCAAATCCGCACAACAGATTGACACACATTGACTCTACAGTTCACGATGCCATCCACACCGCCGGGGACAGAAATAAATGGAGGAAGATCAGCCGCTAGAAGGTGATACCTAAAGGTGGTCACGACCCTCAGCATTGAGGATTACGACGCGAGGAGGAGGAGGAAGAACCTACAAACGATCACAACTCTATATCTTTGGAGCAAACGAGCAAACGGGCCGCTTAAGGGTCAAAATCACCCATAGATATCTTACCGAGGATTTTGGATACGCTACTAACCTTAAAGAATTAGATGCAGTGCCTCATGTGCAGATAATTACGCTGGCTCTCTTACCCTTCACCCTGGAACACAGTAATTCACATTGCTGCTTTATGCAGAAAATTATAAAAAGGAGGTCGTCCAGGCTGACTCTATACCTACAGTCATCAATATCTGTGTTTCACGTCTTGAAATTGTGATCGATTCCAGAAAAACTAGTCGCAGTGAAAATTGAAACCAATATCAAATAAGGTCACATTCTGTTAAATAAGTTTTTGCATTTGGTGGGAAGAGCTGCATCACCGTTTGGTACCAACTGCAACAGAATAGAAGACCTCACTCACCTCCTAATGGAGTGTGACCTGGGGAAAGTTGAGAGGAAAAAATTTGGCCTCAATAGGCTCCAAAATGGGAGGCTCAATATTATTTTGCGTCAGCCCTTATCTGATAATATGAAAAACACTTACTGTTGTTTGCTAAGTTGGCTCTCAAAGTGAGGGTTGACTCTAATAATACTTGAGCTTCCCTTCCCTTTCCTTAGTGACCCTAACGAGGCTCACATGGTCACCTTGTCGTGTACCAAAGCCTCTAAATAGAGATTTTAAAAAAAAACTTTGCTATCAAATACGAGTAAGTAGGCTCGTAAAATCAAAGTAGAACTAAGTGCTGTAAATCTTTTTTCCTATAAAATAAAGTAGCATTTGCTTTCTCGGATGCTGATTTGTCCTGGTGTTTCAGATGTGATGGTAAACCAACTTTTATGTCTCTCGGTTGCAAGTTGCAATGAAAATTATTGTGAATGAAATGCAGATTTCACTCAGTTTTCCTTTGTTCAGTAAATGTTATTAGTGGTAACTTTTAATTTTGCACTCCGGCTTTTATGTCTTCGTTGTTAATTTATAGAAAGCTTGCATCCAGTGGCGGATTATCCTTAAGCAAACTAGACACGTGCCTAGGGGCGCGAGGTCACAAAGGGGCGAGCGCAGAAGTTTTTAAACGAAAAAAGTAATTACCTACTTGCTTACATAAAATAAAAAGTCATACTTTCTATTAGAGATGTAGAGCTTCCGAAGCGCGCTCCGTCTACTTGATTACTCCTAGATCGCCCGATTCCATAACAGAAGTTGGTAAGATAAAATTCCGATGTTGCACAGTTGCTGCAGTCTCCCGGGAAAGCCTCGACAGGAAATTCATTCCACAACCGGAGAGTTCGCGGAAGAAACCCCCTCTGGAAACGCACCGTACGTGATAATTTTGGTTCCAACGTGTGAGGATGGATTCTCTGTCGATGGCGAACACTGCGATTGTAGAAGTCCTTCTAAAGAGTGACATGCCCATGTCCATGGGCATGTCACTCTTTAAGGGAACATGTGTCCTGGCCTAGCTAGTTTAAGTAGTTAGTTAGTAGGCCACCAGAGGGGCGCCGACTTACTTACTTATCGTATGGTTAGTGGCCAACCTATGGTCAGAGTTGTTCAGGCCGCCCGTAGACCTCTGACATGACTTAACGACTGCTGTCGAACGACAACAATCGGGACCGACTGCTTAACGTGCACTCAGCGGCACGGAGGAGCTCAGATGAAATATGCCACTAGCGGTCACCCATCCTGGTACCGACCGCGCCCAACGTTGCTTAACCTGCATGATCACTTTCGGACCGTGCTCGCAACTAGGCTATGAGCTCCTCAATGAGCTCGATGAGGTGCTATGGCCGCACGCTGCTGTGACGGGAGGAACCGGGAGGTGGAGTGTACACCTCCCAGGAGGAGCCCAAAGCAAATGCTGAACCGGTGCGTTCCACTGGAGATCCCGGAGCCCTCCGATAAGCACGAGGTCGGACATCGAGGGGGTTTTAGTAAGTGGAAATCTCACATAACCCAGTCTCTCCCCCAGGAGGCTGGGTATCTTTCGAAGATTTCCCACCCGTTACCAAAAAAAAGGACGCTGTCGAGATTTAATCCGCCTCTGCTTGCATCGTTTCAATCAAATTAATTTACACCCCGGCTGACCAGAAAAATAAGAACCCTCTCACGACGGCGCCACTAATACTTTTGCTCGTATAATCTGTGTTATCGAGATCGCAATAAAAAAAATAGTTTCATTTTATTCTGCAATGTGGCACTGGTTTTTAATTTTTATACAGGATATAACAATAATATATATAATAATTTGCCAAATGACATTAAAGACGTACCTCTGGAACACTAAGAAGAATCTGCATAAATGGTTGTTAAATTGTTGTTTTTATTCAGTTCGGGAATTTTTAGATTACAATAAGCTGCACAAAGATAATTTTGGTAACGGAAAATTACATATAATATGATAAGAGTAAAATAATAATGTAATATAATGACATACTTATATAATAATGTAATGAACGACATAAAGTATAATTTTGGCATTTACAACTATAATAAATACGGAGTCCCTTCCACCTGACTCCGACTTTTCCAACTGGCTGCTCTTGACTCCGTGGAGAAAAGCGCTAAGCGCCTTATAGGTGACGAATCGCTGGTGGAAGCTAGACTGCAAAGTCTGGAACATCGGCGCAAGGTTGCCTCTTTCTATCGGTATTTTATAGGATACATTTCGGAGAGTGCGCATCGGAATTGCACGACCTAATTCCAGCATCTCCATTCCGCCTTCGGACTACCAGGCGCGGGGAGGGGTTCCATCCTTATGTTGTTGATATCCCATCTGCTCGTACGAAGCGATTTACTTCTTCGTTCATTATGCGAACGGCTAAGGAATGGAACAGCCTGCCGGCGTCTATATTTCCCGAAACCTACAACCTTGGGATCTTCAAGGCCACAGTGAATAGGCATTTACTGGACCCGCATGCTCCATCGTCGACCTCATCGTCGCTTACCATCAGGCGAGATCGAGGTCAAATGCAGGTTTAGTAGTAAATAAAAAATATATAAATAAAAATAATAAGATAACAAATATTAATTAAGGATTACTTAAATGTTTGTACGCTAGAAATAGCAGATTTTTGCACGGCCCTAAATTGTCATACGTAACACTTAATTTATAACCAAAAATCGGACAAATAAATGTATTTCATTTCATTTCAACGAACCCCCTATGTAGCCGAAATACATTTTGGGTATTGAGTAGGTAGGTAAAGTTATTGACAGCTTTTGTACGGAACAGCTGATTTTTTCGCGATTTGAGAGTGGGCCTTAGTGAAAGTTGTTATTTTATGGATACTGAACACTCGGCTCTATATGGGGTTTTATTACACCCAATATTTCTGGTCAAGTTTTAGTTAAATATCTAAATAAAATATATAAATTATCACATATCACCAATATTGTCTCCCAGATTGCCAAATATTAAAATTTAAAACCAAAAATTCCATGGGCGAGAGGGCCCTGTCTCCTCTGGGAACTCGCTAGCATTCGGCAAACTGCAGGTGCAGCTGCCGAGGCGGCGGCCCAGAGGAAACATCTAAAGTACTCCAACCTGGAATCGATGTACGACTTCGTGCCTTTGGCAGTTGAAACCGCGGGACCATGGAGCTCCGAGGCCAAGGATCTGATTTGCGCTGTGGGGGGACGAATTAAGGAGAGAGGAGGTAATCCGCGAGTCGGACACTTTTTAGTACAGCGCATTTCCCTCGCCATTCAGCGAGGGAACGCCGCGAGTATCCTGGGTACTTTCGGCCAGGGGGCACTTCGCGGGGGGCTGTTTGACTGAAATTATATTATATAATTTTTACCTAGTATGACATTGATTTTATTATTTTATTTTTATATTTTTGACATCAAATTATTGACATGTCTTTTCCATTTATTGTTAATATAAAAGAACTTACATGATTAGTATTAGTATTACATTTTTTTATTAAATTATGTATTATATTATTTAAATAAACTATTTGCTTTAAAATACAAAAAAATATATTTTAAACGCATATTTTCTTAAATTCCTTCACAATATCCTATCCCTATTTCAATTTCTTCTCTTCTGCATTCTTTCCTTCAACTTCAGAAGTTTGGCCAGGTTGCTGTCATGGTAGTTCTTCGGGTAGCGGACAGGCTCGGACTTGAAGGCGCCAGGGCCTGTCTCCACGTATGCACCCTCGAGGTTCCTTCGGATCAGCTGCTTCAGGGTTTGGATCACCGTGGCCCAGTCCGGAGTTGTTACCTGAGGACAAAACTTGTATTACTCACTGATGAAAGTCGGAAGACCAACCGATGCGCTCCGATGCGCACGGAATTGCACGACCTAATTCCAGCATCTCCATTCCGCCTTCGGACTACCAGGCGCGGGGAGGGGTTCCATCCTTATGTTGTTGATATCCCATCTGCTCGTACGAAGCGATTTACTTCTTCGTTCATTATGCGAACGGCTAAGGAATGGAACAGCCTGCCGGCGTCTATATTTCCCGAAACCTACAACCTTGGGATCTTCAAGGCCACAGTGAATAGGCATTTACTGGACCCGCATGCTCCATCGTCGACCTCATCGTCGCTTACCATCAGGCGAGATCGAGGTCAAATGCAGGTTTAGTAGTAAATAAAAAATATATAAATAAAAATAATAAGATAACAAATATTAATTAAGGATTACTTAAATGTTTGTACGCTAGAAATAGCAGATTTTTGCACGGCCCTAAATTGTCATACGTAACACTTAATTTATAACCAAAAATCGGACAAATAAATGTATTTCATTTCATTTCAACGAACCCCCTATGTAGCCGAAATACATTTTGGGTATTGAGTAGGTAGGTAAAGTTATTGACAGCTTTTGTACGGAACAGCTGATTTTTTCGCGATTTGAGAGTGGGCCTTAGTGAAAGTTGTTATTTTATGGATACTGAACACTCGGCTCTATATGGGGTTTTATTACACCCAATATTTCTGGTCAAGTTTTAGTTAAATATCTAAATAAAATATATAAATTATCACATATCACCAATATTGTCTCCCAGATTGCCAAATATTAAAATTTAAAACCAAAAATTCCATGGGCGAGAGGGCCCTGTCTCCTCTGGGAACTCGCTAGCATTCGGCAAACTGCAGGTGCAGCTGCCGAGGCGGCGGCCCAGAGGAAACATCTAAAGTACTCCAACCTGGAATCGATGTACGACTTCGTGCCTTTGGCAGTTGAAACCGCGGGACCATGGAGCTCCGAGGCCAAGGATCTGATTTGCGCTGTGGGGGGACGAATTAAGGAGAGAGGAGGTAATCCGCGAGTCGGACACTTTTTAGTACAGCGCATTTCCCTCGCCATTCAGCGAGGGAACGCCGCGAGTATCCTGGGTACTTTCGGCCAGGGGGCACTTCGCGGGGGGCTGTTTGACTGAAATTATATTATATAATTTTTACCTAGTATGACATTGATTTTATTATTTTATTTTTATATTTTTGACATCAAATTATTGACATGTCTTTTCCATTTATTGTTAATATAAAAGAACTTACATGATTAGTATTAGTATTACATTTTTTTATTAAATTATGTATTATATTATTTAAATAAACTATTTGCTTTAAAATACAAAAAAATATATTTTAAACGCATATTTTCTTAAATTCCTTCACAATATCCTATCCCTATTTCAATTTCTTCTCTTCTGCATTCTTTCCTTCAACTTCAGAAGTTTGGCCAGGTTGCTGTCATGGTAGTTCTTCGGGTAGCGGACAGGCTCGGACTTGAAGGCGCCAGGGCCTGTCTCCACGTATGCACCCTCGAGGTTCCTTCGGATCAGCTGCTTCAGGGTTTGGATCACCGTGGCCCAGTCCGGAGTTGTTACCTGAGGACAAAACTTGTATTACTCACTGATGAAAGTCGGAAGACCAACTTTTCGAAGGCTTGTCATGGATATTGCGAAACGCCTGTCGTCACGGCGGCGACTCGCCGGGCACTCTTAAGTCCGATCGAATACCGATAAGAGTAGACTATACCTACTCAACTTAATAACCCTTTGAAAAAAAATACCGATATAAATGGAAACTGCAGCTTTGAGACAGAAGATTTCGATTGATTGAAGATCGACAGTCCTGACACAGTACTAATAATACTAAGACACAGCCCACGCCATTTTTTTTTATTTTCAAAAGTTGGTTAACTAATAACACGGTGAGTAAAGCTCGGACTACATGCGCCAGTTCCAGCGCCGGTTCGGTTCGCTGCAGCAAATCGCAAGCGTTCTGCCCTCCCCCACTTGAAGTCAGCGCCTCGTGATTGGCTGCAGCGAACCAATCCGAGCGGCGCTGGAACCGGCACATGTAGTCCAGGCCTTAATCCACAAATCCTTTACCTCAAGTTTAAACTTTTGATTTTTCTTCTCTCGCTTAGACTGGCTCCTAGCGGCGGGCATAATTTCCGGTAAACCGAAAAAAGTCCGGATCAGTTCCGGAATATCCGCTTCGAATTTCCAGATTTGATCCTTATTAACTGCGGCGCCGGTATACTGTTGAATGAATTAATTAATCACAATCTGCGCAAGGTGGCTGGCAGCGACTGGATGAGAAGAGTCGAAGATCGGGCTCAATGGCGCGCCCTGGGAGAGGCCTATGTCCAGCAGTGGACTAGAGTAGGCTGCTGATGATGATGAATGAATTAATACACTTTATTGCACGAAAACTTATAAGCAATGTGTAAAAACCAATTAATACAATCAACAATTTATTAAATAAGATATATAATATAATACAGGGTGTAACAAAACCCCCCTAGATTCAATAACTAGAAAGAATCATTAACCTGTTCGTTACCAGCGTACTCCTGGGTAGGAGAGTACTCCTGTGGGGAGTACTCGCGGTTGGCAGAGTACTCCTGCGGGGAGTACTGTTGGTTGCCTTCGTACTCTTGCTGGGTGGGGGCGTATTCCTGGTTCGCGTATGGGCTGAATATCTCGAATCCTGATACTCTGAGACTGGATAGTGTTAGGATGAAGACTGTAAAATTTAAAATTGAACTTTTAGGTGCGCCTAATTTGTTACATTACATTACCTACACGAACATGCTCCCGGTCAGTACCCTCTACTAAGCGTGATTTGCAGCTATCTAGAGCTATAGCTAAAGGGATAATCTTGTGTTTACATACATTGAAAAATATATGCTATTTAAATGTATGAAATGCACAAAAATTAAATATAAATATAAATAAAATAAATAAAAATAAAATAAAATCAGCCTTTAATTCCTACTACTCATACACAACCATTCATAAATTAAAATAAAATTAACATGTCATTATTCATTATATTATTATAAGTATGTCAATATTTATTATTTGTTTCAGTAGTTGCCATCTCTGGCATAGACCTCCCCCAATTTCCCCCAGTGTTCCCTGTCCCCATTCCCGTCCAGGGTGCTCCCATTTTCTTTGCAAAGGTATCGCCCCATCGTTTATAAGGTTTCCTTAATATAAGGTTTATTCAACTTACTCAACTTAATTAACCCAAACATTATTCACTCGTTTTACTGAAAAGTCACATACACTATCTCTTAACCACGAAATTACATTAAAAGTGGATACAAACAGATAAAAAACCAATTAACAAAGTCATGTTTTTAGATTTTTCCAATTAATTTTGTGATTGTCTGGCTGGAAACCATTGGAGGGATGAAAATTAGTTTTTCACTTTTCAGTTTTCATCGATATTCCACGGTCGTATCAGGGTTGTCGCATTGAATGAATAAGTAGAACACAATATTCTTCATTGATCAGTCTATGGAAATAACCACATAAAACGACTTTCCTAGCACATTAAATTCGTGTTTGTTATTGCCTTCCCCATTTCAATACTGGTCATTTAAGCGCGCCAAACTTCTCACGATATTTTCCTTCGCCGTAGCAGTCCGTAAATGCACGTAAGTTTTCGAAAAAACCGATAAATTCATTGGTATATGATGCATAGTTTCCAACCCGGACCTTTCGCATGGGAGTTCGACGTCCTAGCCACTACGCTAAGCCACGGACGCACTACGGACTACACCGTTCACCCACAACTTATCATTCGTTCATTTTGTTAATTATTTCGGAACTCTCCTCTCTCCCACTTCTGAATACGACCCTAGGTAATGGGTATGATAGGTAGCTCCATGGCACAAGAAGATGATTCATACTTCACCAGACAAAACAATGGCAATTAAGGTTTGCATTACGTTTTAAGCACAAGGGTGAAGTATGAGCCATGAGCCATGGATAGTCCATTTGAGTGAACTAAACAATTTTCTGTCAACCCTACAGAAATACCGACACGGAAGGATGGTGGCTTTCAGCATTTTCCAACTCTAAATTGAAATGTTTGTCAATGCTTTTCAGTGGTCAAACTCTGGCAGGCAGTGAATTAAATACCTTTTACTAACATATCAGCTCTATTTCGGTATTCAGTTTTAGGTACTGCAATCCAGAATTAATTGTTGATTGGAGAAACTTATTACTTATTGATAATGTGTAAATAAGAAAAAAGTATCTAATACTTATTGAACTCTTGGAAGGTGATTTACGACTATAGTCTATTCGAGTTAAGAAAATAGTGAGTCATCGCTGTCGTCCGGTCTAGCCACGCCCCCTGACCAATCACGGAGCAGCAAATTAGAAAGCCAAGTTCACATTGACCAGTTTAAGGCAGACCCACGTAACGTAACGTAAGAAAGACGAGTAATTTAAATTGTTTGAATTTTTATTCGACTGTGACTAGACCTTTACCCTACAGTTGTACTGATGACTCACTATTTTCTTAACCCGAATGGACTATAGTCCATTTTTTTTCACTATATCGATATTAGGTAAGGTACTTGATACAAGTAAGGCATACGCTTGAAAAAGAAATATATTCCATTGCAGCAACTCGACGCGAACCCGACACGAACTCAACTCAGAGCAAAGCATTGAAATGTGAGTTTTATATCGTATTACCTATATGTTCGCGTCGAGTTGGTATAATATGCGACAGCCATATATCAACGTAATGTCAAAGATTCGACACGCATGCAGACACAGAAGCCCCGTGACATTCGGGACACGTTTCTTGCAGGAGGTGGGTGTTTTCATTGTGAGTTATAAATTGTCGTATTTTCAAGTTGAGATGATACGTTATATATAATAAATAAATCACTTTATTCCTCGGAACAACATGGATCCAATTTTGTTAGTAAAAATGCAGGTAGGTACTTAAGATTATGTTAGTAATTATAAGTTATATTATAGCGTTTTCATTTAAACAATTAATACTAATTATACCTTAACCTTTTAATTATCCAATCGTGGCTAAGAATTTTATCATTAGAAATATTAGAATTAATTATAATTTTTTAACCTTGTCTATAATCGAATAAGACCTCAGGCCTTCTTTGTGATCTTAGGCCTTAATGTAACTCATGCCCTCACTGTGATAAACATTGAGATCTGGATCTGGATTAATGGAAGTACCATTAAGACTGGGTTAAGACTGATTAAAGTACCTAAACTCAATAATATTGATTTATGTGCACATGATTCTAAGAATCACAATTTTATTATTTAACACAAGTTTATTATTTTGATAGTTTATTATTATTTCTTAGAATAAAAACAAATACAACTAACCATTTTAGTGTTATAATACTTATAATTTTTTACGAGATTATCTTAGATTTAAATTTACGGGCCTTATTAAGTGGTCATGATTATTATTTTAAGGGTTTTTAATTTGTTGATTTTAACTTACTTTTAATTAAATAATGTTGATTTTTTTCGTTTATTCCTTGAGATTAATAAATAAATGATAAACATTAATTTTGTTTCTATCCCTTACACTTGTATTTATCAATATATTTAAAGAAGGTAGGCCTTATTTGTATCACTTATCTTATACCCATAGTACCTACTGCGAAACCCTTCTTGTCGCAGTCATCAGAGAAGAGATTCGCAGTCTCGCAGTCAATCTATGGAATTTAACCACATATCTAGAACAACTTCCTGAACTTTTAATGGGGTAATTTGCCATTGCCTTATACCAATTCTATACATTAGTTATGTTAGAGAGCAGCAGGTTTCCTCAAGGCGACGTTTTCTTTTACTGGTAGAGCAAACATATCGGAAGTTTTCAGAAAAACCAAAAACTCATTGTAACACGAACCCTGGCCTCCCGCGAACCAAAGAAAGAATACTGAAGAATATTTATTCATTGGTATTCTTCTCTTCACGTATTGCGAACGGCAAAGAATCAATTATTCGCCCGTCACTTCCGAAGCGACGCGTCACATAAATCGCGGAGACGACGCAGTAAATTCTGCCAACTACCTTATTATGCTTTGAATACGGCAGGAAGCTTTTATCCTTTGTCCCGATTCGAATTCCTGTTGTCTAGGTGTGTCGGACGATTTATTGCCTACTTACTTTGAAATTGATTTCAAATTCGTGTCGTGAAAAGTTTTTTGGTGGAAAAGCAATGTTTCAGAACTTTTCGGGCTATATAATACACCTTACACTTAAAATAGTGTTTATCTACAGATAATTATATTATCTAAATTTCTAAGCCGAATTGGCAACCTTCTGGGATTGGGTACGTAACCCAAAATTCTAATTGATGTTATTGAATAATCAAGGACCTTTAAATACACTTCCATTAAAAAAAATCATTAGGTAATTATTTAATCTTTTATCTCGATGACACAAATTGAATCATATTGCAAAAAATAAATACGTGCAATCGGCCTCTAGCTTAAGTATACCATCTAAAACGTCTCGATCCGCCTCAATTTCCGCACCCGTTTATGAGCTTGAACCGCCGCCGCCTTACATCAGGTGAACCTTTGTTCTGCGCGTGAGACGAACGCCGCACACAACATTAACAGATGGTAAACATTGGGTAATGCTGTTCCAAAATGTTCCAAAAATGGGCTGCATACTTAAACTTTATTAGTTGCCATTGCAGCCGCAGGAGGGAGAAAACTTACTATACAAACAAGAGGGAAATGTCAAACTTGACTTAGAGTGCGTTCCAAAACCAGTTGAAATTATTCATGTTGACAGCTGTACACGTTCCATTGCTTGTTTTGAATTAAAGTTTGATAATTTTCAGCTGTTAACACGGTAATGGAACATGCACAACTGTCAATGTGAATTATTTCAACTGATATGAAATTCTATCAATGTCAAATTTTAAAATCGTTTGCTTGCTTACGGCGGTTAATGCATGTTATTCTTTCTAATTTCTGTAATTTTATTTTAGTGGAAAATGTCAGCTTTTTACGGATTTCCCGAATTACCTGGACCAAACGAAACTGCCTTTTGTAAACTAAATGAAGTTTATTGCTGCGCAAACACGCAATATGGAAATATAGCCACTTTCACAAACTCGGTGAGGTTAACTTCCTTTTTAGTATTACAACTTGTTTTATGGCTTTTTAACCAGTAATTTTGGGTTTTCAGACGAAAAACCACCCTAAAATCAACGTGACAAGAGACCTGCATTATCACAGAGCGACAGACGAGAACGTTTCCATGTACATAGATGTAGAAGACAATTTGTTGAAAAAAATAACCAGTGTATGGTACAAACAAGGATTTATAGAGGCGCTGAGCGTAGCTGCCGACCCAAACGTGAATCGAGAAAGTCCTGTATTATCCATTGCAGCATCATACGTGTTAAAAGTGGCGAATATTTTTACTGCGTTTAGATATTTCATGCAACCACATTTGAAGGACATAGGGCCTAAAATAGTGGCTAATTATTCGAGGACTAGGAATTGGAGTAGTGCTCCGATTAAATGCTTAGCGTGGCATCCTCATACGACTAAAATTGCTATAGCTACATCAGACGATAATGTGAGAGTATACTGTACTGAAGTATCGTTTGTATCGACTTTGAAATGCAAGGCACAAGGACACGTGTCATCGTTGAGTTGGAGACCGTACTCTGCATCTGAAGTAGCAGTGGGATGTGAGCAGGGAGTGATAGTGTGGACAGTTGATCCTAATTCTATGTTTACGAAGCCATCTTCCAGTAATGCTGTTGTTTTGAAGAGGTAAGTTTCCTTTTATCTTGATCTAATTGTCAGTCAGTATTTTATTTGTCTAGGATTCTCCACACAAAGATGAAATTGTGATATCTCTGCAATAACAAATCTGAATTTTTCTTCCTTTCGCTTCGCAGTGACCCCTTAACAACACCCCAACCGGAAACAGTGCTTGAATCTGTAGTTTTGTTCAATATAAATTAATATTAGGTTGGTAGAGAGACTTTATATCGTATATAGCCTTTAGGGCGTTTTCAGAGACGTGCGTATTTCGCCACCCACACGTGTTTGCCCCGCATGTGTGAAAATTGACAATGTCAATTTGCAAGGCCTCCACGCACCTCGCATGCGTACTGGTGTCACGCATGATACTGAAATGTGGTATGAAACAATGTGATGCATGGAGCACGCATGCAGAGCTAACCCGCGTGCGTGACGAAATACGCACGACTCTGAAAACGCCCTTACCACAAAAGGAACAAAAGTAACCATTTTACTAAACATTTTCCAGATCGGGCCACAGCCCAGTAACCGACGTGAGCTGGTCTCCCAACGGCGACCTGCTCATCAGCTGCTCTGGTGCAGACACCACGATGCTGGTGTGGGACGTTGCCATGGAGACGGCTGTGCCATTACGGAGAGTGGCAGGGGGTGGGATTGTCTTTGCACGGTGGTCGTTTGATGCCAGCAAGGTGTTTGCTGCCACATCTTCTATTATATTCAGGTAGTTGACTAGAATTCATTTGTTTTGCCTTGTACATTTTACTCTTTTTTTTAATACAAGATGAGCAGACAGGCCTCCTAATGGTAAGTGGTGAACAACACCCATAGCTCCTTAACTTCAAAATTGCTAATAGTAATATACAATAATTATTATTGATAAGTAAATAGTAGTTGATAAGTTAATTTATATTGGCAGTGAATAAAGGCTATTTTTTATTATTACTTTAATATATAATATAATAGCTGGTTTGGAAGCCAAGAAGTCGTGATGTAAATATTTATGTTTGGGCCTGCTTTAGATTGAGATATAATTTTTTTACAAAAACAATGGAATATACTACTATGGATATGCAAATGTCAAGAGTATTAGATTAATCAATGACTTTTCATCATGGGTTAAAATTCTAATAATAAGTAACTGCAAAATAAACTAAACTAACTAACTAACTGATAAAATTCATCCAATATTTTGGTTCCATCCCGTCTAATGGTAACTGACCACTGGTGTTTTGTGAAATTATAGGTCATTTAATATTGTCCTTTTACCTTTTTGTGCTATACTTTTTTAACCTTATGATTTCATGAGAACATTGTCTTAATAGTATAAGTTTTATATCGTTGTAGTGCTGTTTATTTGAGCCAATAAAGAATTTGTAATGTGTAAAGAATTCCTTTTCTCCACAGAGTGTGGGATACAAAGCAATGGATTCCAGAGCGGTGGTGCGCCCGTGGCTGTCGCGTGGTGGCTACTTGCTGGGGACCCAACAACACTGTGGTGTTCGCTGCCAAAGGGGAGCCTGTTGTTTATGCATTGAGCAACTCTGGACTTATGAACGGTCAGTAGTCTATTTACAGTCATAGTACTTATGAACCAAGTATTCGTAACACACCATCCAAAAATAAGCCGCACCAAAACAGCAACCAACGTCGCATATCACTTTTTAAGTAATAGAGTAGTCCAAGCATGGAACCAGCTCTCCGATGATGTTGTGTCTGCCCCTTCAGTGAACTCCTTTAAAAATAGACTAGACAACTGGTTTAAAAAGCAGTGATAAATAACCCTAATCTTAATCTTATGACAAAACAATGATTTAGTGCAAACATTTAATTTAAATAAATAACAATGACTGACTGTGTAAAAACTGTGAACTGTGAAATCTATAAAATGAAACTAAGAACTTGTAACTTTCCAACACGATGACATAGATGCATCAGAATATATGCTGCTTATCTATAAATATATAATGATAATAATAACAGGAAACTCTCATACGCACCTGATCAGTCGTAACAATGCGATAGTGTTGTCTTTGTTAGTATGTCATCTCATACAGATATTATATATCATATCATTCCAATGTTCTGAGAACCGTAAAAATGGCAAGGATTTTGAAATTCTATCTTATCTAGATTACTCTTCGCATACATTCAGTCATCCATTGAGATGTCAAATGTATGAAACTATAAGCGTATTTTCCCAAACGCTTTGACTCACTGTCAGTGCTCACATCATCATTCTAGAAGAGAGTTCGATTAGTCCGATTTCTGTAGAGGATAAATCAATACGGTATCCTAATTTTTTTTATTGCATCAATCAACTTACATGGACATACTAAAGAAGGATCTAAAATTAGTTTTCGATATCTCAACTAACATCAGAGATATTAATGGTTTTGTACTGGAGATATGCTCTGTCCCTTTCTAGCAAACAGTCATTTATATGCAGACAGGACCTGATTGTATGGCGCTCGGGAACAGTTACGTCATAAAACTGATTGCCGTTTCTTTCTACCGTTCTGATTTTTGATTCCCTGTAGGTATTTTATTTTTCAACGAATTTTAATTCTGTTTTCACATTTGACCATCAATTTATGACTATTTCTTAATTTTTAAGAAATGCATTTAATATTTGATACTTGGAAACTACCCTATTGCTGTCCCTGTCATGCCATGCACGTACCTAAGGTTGGAAAGCAACTCGCGCGTCCAATGCAGGCTAGAAAGAAATGTACTTCATAAAACAAATAATCCTTTCACAGGAGCCCAAACAACCAAGGCATTACCAGTGCTGAATGTCACAAAAGTAGAGTTACCCTCAGGTGACATTGTGGGTGGACCTATACTGGACATGAGCTGGGATCCTACTGGCCGATACTTAGCCATACTGTTCGAAGAGTCATACCTGATTGCAGTGTTTTGTACTACTCAACTCATGATGCAGTTGAAGATTACTCCTTGGTAAGTGTCACTTTTTTGTATAAGAACAGCTGGTAATCAAATGTACCATTGCCCATAGACACACCCTAGACTGACTACATAAAATTATGCCATAGTTTATTTGAAATAAACAAATACCACTCCAGAAATTCAATTTTTTTAATAAAGCACATCAAATTGATCGTCTTTAGTTCATTATTACCCATACAAAACCATTAATATGCTGTGTAAAGTTACTTGCGCCGCTTCTTTTCTTTCAGCTATAGCACCTTACAAAGCGGTGGTAGAGAAAAAATTACGTAAAATGATTTGATTTGATTTCGTTTACAGTTACTGGTATTGTTTTTGTGAGAGTGAATTTTGTCATTGTATTGTAAACACAAACAGGCTAAGTAAGTAAGTAATACGTTTATTTCACACACAGCAATGACCGAAACAGTTATAATTATAATAAAATAATTATGTAGTCAAAGGTAAACATATCTAAATCATGTATGATGGTCTGCTGTTGTTGTGAAAAGGGACTCAACTCAGCTTATTGCTGCAGACAAGAATGCCTCCAGCGCTGGTATTCTGTTGGACTGTGACCGATGGCTGGCCAAAACCTGTCCAAGAGGACAAAGATACGACACAAATAAATTTAATTGAAGATAGGTAGTATTGATAAGTTAAAAATATATATACCTACATTTACCATGACACATAAATGATAAAAGATATATAAATATCGTAAATAAATAAATATATATACCTACTCACAATATATATAACACACATATATATAAATATAATTATACTAAAGGGGTACAGTACGGAATGCTAAGAAGGAGATAAAGGGAATAAAGGGAACAGATTCAGACTAGGGCAACAGTAATTGCACCGACAGCAAGTGTGAGCGAAGTCTGTTTTTTAAATGTATATTTTCCGGTGCAGCTATGTATTGGAGGGGGGATGTTATTCCAGCACTTAGTAGCCGCATATCTAAAACTACCCCTGAAAGATGCTGTTCTGTGGATAGGTGGCCTTAATTTTTTTCCTACCGTGGCTACCTGTCACTCTGGCATATAGACGGTCACTGTGGCATATAGATGGTCACTGTGGCATATAGACGGGTAATTCCTCGTGTCATCTCACCCTTCAAACTGAAAGGCGACAATACAGGCATTGCTGCTTTGGAAAAGGGTGGTAGGTATCACCCCAAGCTGTCTCTGCACGATTCATACCACATTCAACCACCTTCGTTTTATCGTTAGTCCATTAAAAAATAATAAAAAATAAGGGAAGCAGAGGAGCAAACGGGCCATGGTAACGGGTCTTGGAAACAAGCAAGCGGGTCTTGTGTGCCAGTAATTACACTGGCTCTCCTACCTTTCCTGCATTTAGCACCTTGAGTTTGATTGATTGAGTTGTAAGTTACTCATAATATGTATTTCCTCTTTCCAGCTGCTTCGTAGTGGGTATGGACGAGGAGATGCCGTCAACGATGGCGTTCCAGCAGAACTTCGAGGAAGGCGCGTGCCTGACCGTCGCCTGGTCGAGTGGTCGGTTGCAGCACTTCCCCATCATTTACACTGACGGGTATTGAACGGGTCACGTTGTAGACTGGAACTACTAGCAAGGTTAACTACTATAAACGACTTATTAGGGATCTGTACCCCGAAGGGGAAAACGGCGCCTTTTTTATCTCGCCCACGTCCATCTGTCTGTCTATACGCGGTATCTCCTAAACGGTATAAGACCCAGACTTCAAATTTTCATGTCCTAACATTTGGTAAAATTGTTTTTAGAGCGGGGTCTCATACAAGTAAAGGAGGCATTATTGAAAATCAGCGCTTTAGTCTAACTATAGCATTATACTGGGCTGGAGACCTGTTTGGCATCACATTGCAGCAATTTTTTTTATATCCCCATGCTGTTTTTACAAGGGGTAGACAGAGCACCTTCATCATAGGTAGTTCCCACTTTTCGTCGTAAGATTTTGTGGACAAACGTGATAGGTGGCGAGTCTACCGCCGTCTACTAGGTGTAGAATAGTATCCACTAAGATCCGTAGTCCCTCGTACGACACCCACGGGAATAGTTGGGGTGGTGCTATTCTTTATGGCCGGCACGACACGGCATTGTGTACTTCTGTATTGTAAAGTGTTGATCAAATAAAGATTTTCTATTCAAATGGTAAGTAAAGTAAAGTAAAATGCACAAATAGAAAACAACAGATAACAAATAGAGAACAACAGATCCCAAAGCACTTTGTATATTTGGTAAAAGGGGGGAAAGTCAGCAAATGCTGACATACTCGGGTACCAAATATGCAGCGCTGTTGTAGCCACACTATGTTATTAGAGAGTTTTTGAGGTCTTAGAGGGAGTTGCGCATTTTGTCCTACTTTTCTATAAAAACCTTGCTTCTAGTTTTAAGTATTAGGTAATTAAAATACTGTTTTTCAAAAAGACTGTCTCATAAAATATATTTTTGTAATTAGATATGTAACTGTGTAAAAATATGTAATATATATATCAATAAATGTTGTGCCAGTGGTTCATATCAGTGTTTTTTGTAAAACATTTCTGTGTTTTTAGAGAAATTGCCAACAATTATTATGGTGTCTGGTTTGATTTCGTCCTCGATTACCATGTTATCTGACATGTTTCCTGCTGATATAGTGTCGTTAATTGTTATCATATGTAGTTTCGGTAGAGAGATGGGTTTGAATTCTGATGGCTTATTTTGGTTCGGTAAAGAGATGGACTTAAGTTCAACCTTTGGATGTTTTGTTGTTGTAACATTAACGTTAACAACAACACGTTTCTTTGTTGTTCTTGTTAAGTTTAACAAGTTTATTGTCGATGACTTTTGGGTGGCTTCGACTGGTTTCGCACCGTCTATACTCTTCATAGCCTGTCCTACATTCAATCCAATCCTCCTATCTGGTTTCTTACCCTTATCGTCTAAAGTTAACTGTACTTTAACGTAGACACTGTTTCTATCTATCGGATCTGGAATGTCATTATCACTGGTTCTTAAACGTCTAGCTATGTTACCGTTACAAGACCCAAAGAAGATACAAATCTTCCCCGAAAAATCTCTTTCCAAGTTCCCCAGATCGACGTCCAAATTGACATCTATGTCTTTTTCGATGTTAGTAAGGAGTTTTGGCCTCAGCGCCTTCAAAAACTCGTTCAAATCTTTCATTATTTGCTTTTTAACGTGATTGATTGTCTTCTTAATGTAGCCGGTTATGGCTTTTATGTTGTTATCTTTATCCTTCTCTTTGTCAAGTTTGAACTTATCAGTACGCTTTTTGAATATAATGCTTATTTTATGCTCGATTTCCTCGCTTGTTTTATTAATTTGTGAGATAACGAAATCTTTTTCATTAGCATTGTCTGCGTTGACATCCCTCATGAACATAGCTGCGTAATTCCTCAGCGTACTCACGGCTGTGTCATTTAGATTGTTATAGAAATCGGTCATAAATTCTTTCATTTCTTGCGAACACACTTTGAAGGTAGTACAAGAATCCTTTTCATCATTGATTTGAAGTTTATTTTTACCCTCTTTATTTCTCTGCTTACGTTTCCTAGTTTCTTTCATTCTCCTAAAGTTTTTGTTAGTTTTTGTTTCTTTCAAGTCTTCCTTCAATGTACCATCTGCATTCTTACCGTTCATAAGGTGACATATGAACTTGTAGTTTTTCGACAAAGATTGCGTGTCGTTAATAATTTTGGAAACGAAATCTTGGAAGTGGTCAAGGAATACAACAGACTGGTCGTGTTTATTAGTTTTCTTCGATTTGTAATTGAGTTGAAGTTGGGATTTCATCTTATTCCAAAGTTCTGACCATATGTTTGCTAATGTTATAGGCTCTACTCTACCTATTTTGTTGTACCTAAGTGATGTGGGATTGTCTGTGGACTTCCAGCTGCATTGGTTGCCTATTATCCTTGCTATCATATCATCTAACGTTGTAGTCACTAAATTTTTCGTGTCTTTGGATACTGAATCTTTGTCCAAAGCGTTGCTGATCTTTTTCCTTAATTTCTTGTACTTCTTCATGTCATTAGTGAAGGAGACTTTGTGTTTATTTCTGAGCGCCTTTTTGTGTTCCTTCTTCTTGTCCGGTACGAATTCTATGATTGTTGTGTCGTGTTCCCCTTGCAGTGTTAGATTGTCTTCGTCAACATATTTTGTTGTATCATCAGTGTCTTGTAGAAACGGTTTTAGGACTTCAACCTTGTTTTTAATGACTTCGTCTACGAATGATGCTTCACCTGTTCTGAAGTTCGGGCGATCTTGTTCCATGTAGGGCTTGACGAAAGTTTTGAGGAATTGTGCGATCACCGGAATGCTGGGCAGGCGTCCTCTTATTATGTTGGTATTACTGGGAGTCATCAAAGTGAGCCATATTGCGAAAACTAGAGCTGAAAACGAATTATCAATATACAATATGAAGACGGTATACTTGATCGTTACAGTTATAATGTCTCTTTAGACTTATAAAAATCAAGGCTGATTTTCTTCGGTGACTAGTGAGATCCCACTCTCGAAGCCTCGGACTACACGAATCCGGTTCCATTCCGGTTCGGTTCGCCGCAATCAATCACGAACCGAACCAGGGCTGGAACAGGACGCGTCAGTTTGCAACATTTCTACTTCGAACACATCTCTATATAAACTGTTAATTACCTACTTATATATATAATAATTACAATATAAATATCTAGGGACTTTCATAGTGGACCAACTATCCTATTATTTATTACTGCGTAGTTAATAATATTTTGTCACCTTTCGAAGTAGAACGGGGAAAATGTATCATTTTGAAGCACTCGACTTATTTCAAACCATTTTATTACCATGTTTACTGCATAACGCTCTATTTTCATTCAGGGGGGAAATTATTACTTTGTACGAATGATATTTTTACGATTTCCAGTTATATTGCTTTCGGTTTTAAATTTCAGATTTACTGCTGGATTTCAAATGGATGTTTAATAGTGCTTTTGCGTAGTTTTTGGATACATTTTGCGCTTTATTTTTAATTTATCTATCTCCTCCCAGTAACCACAGACAAGATAAATTTTACTTCCCAGTAGTCGATCAACGAACGCGGAACCGCGTTCTTCCATCTGCCCTGATATGGAAGAAGGCCGCTGTGACGTGATTTTCGAAAAAAAAACGCTTCTCGGTTATGTATGTAAAGTTTCTGAAATTCTAAGAAAATACCAGAAATCTCCAGAAATTTTATGTTCTTAGTAGTAATTTTACAATCATAATCGTAAATTGTAATCATCGTCACCTTAGTACAGTCTTCGTCACACCCCTCTTTGGGTATAGGCCTCCTCTTACATAAGGTGGTATGATGGTAATGGACAAGCATTCTCAAACTTCAGACATGCTGATTTCCTCACGATATTTTCTTTAATCGGTTAATACTTGATGAAACTTGTAGTACATGATTAGACTTAAATAATATACTGTTTCACAGGATTTTACTGTATTTTATTAATTACGATCGGTTTCGTTTACACATCTTCAGGTAAATCATACTTGTTCATAAAAAGCCGTGAAACAGTATATTATTTTAGTCTAATCATATTTTTTTATGTACTACTAAACCCGCAATTGACCTCGATCTCTCCTGATGGTAAGCGACGATGAGGTCAAAAAAAATTGACTTCTTTGATTGATTATATATATATATATATATATATATATATATATATATATATATATATATATATATATATATATATATATATATATATATATATATATATATATATATATATATATATATATATATATATATATATATATATATATATATATATATATATATATATATATATAATTAATTAATTAATTAATCATAATCAAACTAATTAATAGAAGTCAATTTTCATGATTTGAAATTGATTTCGAAAATTTGTTAAAAATTTATTACAAACTCCTTGGCCAAATATGGCTGGCGAACATTAGTTATTTTATAATCAATTGTATAAAAAAACATGTCTCACTTTTCAATTGCTACGATGGAGGAAACGCGGGGAGCATTTCTTGCTATGATCTATTATGATTATAAACGAGGGTTAACATATAAGAAATCACATGAAAATTTAATCAGTGCTTTTGGGGAATTGGCCCCATGACTTGCCACCATCACCTTGTCAGTAGGTTTTGTCAGTTTGAGTGTGGTCTTAGCGACCAAAATATGACCTTAGACCGGGGCGACCACCAACGTCAGTCACTCAAGGAAATGTCATCAGGGTAAATGCCTATTCACTCTGGCCTTGAAGATTCCTTGGCCTCTGGCATTTTCTTTAATCGTTCGTTCATAATCAGTGATTGGAGTAGGTAGAGCTGTTTTTGATACTTGCCACATACGGTCATAATATGGATAAGTATGCCCAATAATCCCGGGATTTCCGGGATTGAATAAATATATTATTTAGATTTTTAACGTTATATTTGTTTTGATACACATTTAAGATTGGTGGCGAAATATTTTTTTTAAGATTCATGGCGCTAGTGTACCTATGGTAGTGTTTTAACTTCTTCGTAAGTTTACAATTTTTAAAAAATCGTAATCGCCGAGTAAGGGCGAGGTTTATAAAAGTAATTTACAACATTTGCTCGATAACTTAAAACGGGATCCCGAAATCATATTCATATTAATATAACCTTTGAGGACATTGACCCGAAAGAGCTCTACCTACTCCGATCACAGTTCATAATTATAATCTAAAGGGTGTGTAATGAAAAACTCTCATAAAGCAACAGCGTTTTTATTGAACAACATTATAATTATTATTGATTGTGATAATTATATAAATTCACACGGTATAAAATCGCTAAGGTAGGCTCTTACAGAACTGTAAGCACACAGCTTAATTCTAATATTGCAACATTGGTATCACTGCATGTTAGAAAAATACTTAAATACAACTTTAAATACATTATTTTTATTTTATTTTATTAATAGACAGACTGTAAAAAAATTTGAGCGTCGGTGGCGTCGTCGTGGCTAGGACGTCGGACTCGAAACCCGTTCGAAACCAAGACAATGCCATGTACCAATAAGTTTTTCAGGTTTTTCGAAAGACTTATGTACATTAACCGACTGCTCTGACGGTGAAGGAAAACATCGTGAGGAAACCTGCACACTGAGATAACCAGTGTGTGAAATGGGGAAGGCAATGGCAAATCCACCCCATTAATTCTGCCAAGAGTGTCTATGTGATAAATTCCTTAGAATTATCACGACCCTCAGCCACGAGGAAAACGACTTAGAAGTAAAAAAAATCAGACTAACAGGGTAATTTTCAGTAGTGGTAGATCCTAATGTGAAGGATCGCCTGGGGTGGTACCACCCTCTTATCTATTTCTGCCGTGAAGCAGAGATGCTTGCATTTCTGTGTTTCGGTTTGAAGGGTAAGAGAGCCAGCGTAATTTCCAGCACATGAGGCAATCCATCTTAGTCCCCAAGGTTAGCAGCGCATCAAAAACCCTCCAACATTAATACAGTGAGGTGAGATGTCTATGGGCGACGGTGACCACTTAACATCAGGTGGCCCGTTTGCTCGTCTGCTCTCCTTATTGAAAAAAAAAAAAATTTTTTTTTTGACAAGTTTTGATAATCGTGAAACTTTGGCTCCATACAAAATGTATAATGGAATTTGTATGAAAAGTCGACTTAGAATGCATTAATGTTCACAAAATATGTTTAGTTATCAATGTATCATCATACCCTATTAATGATAGACATACATTTGCTTACATCCTAGATATAATTTTAATTACATGGTCTTCAATTAAATAAATTTTAAAGCCGATTTATTTTTTATTTAAATTATACATTTCGATTTAATATAATAATAGATTTACATTTTTACAAATTTCTTTTTTTTCTTATGTTAATAATTAATAATTATAAATGGAAGAATGTTTTTCTAGTCTCAGATAAAACATGGGTCATACATAAAAAATTTAGAGAAACCAAATGAAACTATGAATTACATTATAATTAACGCTCTCTTTTGTATATCGTAAATGTTATAAGTACATAATTATAATATTTATTTTACTAAGTATTCTTAATTATGTTCACTTAGTTAGAATATCTAAATTAGCGAATTCACTTTCTAGTAGTCAGTTGCACGGAACGTTTTAAATTAAAGTTTCCACTGAAAAACATGTTATCCATTTCTACGTCATAGCTTTAGCTAGAGATGACACGAGACTTAAGGAAGCCTTAACATTAAGGATGCATGCAACTCACGGTATGATCTTTAAAAGTTCATTTTTAATTTCAATATTATTTTTCATAATTTTTATTCTATGGCTTTGCTAATCCAGTTAGAAATATAAACATAATCGAAATTATAATTTTATCTTTTGCCTTATAATTATACTCGTATAAAAAAGTAAATTTATCTGTTTCTATGATATGACTAACTAGCACAAACTTGCACCATTTAAATTCTACATCAATTTTTATTTTTTTATTTTTAGGTACATATCCAAATTCGAACTAATCTAAAACCTTTTTTTTTCTAACTGGGCGTTTACCACTTTCGTTTCACAAAGCGTTAATTAACTTTAACCGCATTTAAATGTATAATTTCTTCCTATGTTATATTATAACTCTAGAAAAAAATTAACCAATTTTAATAAGAAGTTAAGTTCAAATAAAAACGCTTTGTGTAAGCCGCTGTAAGAAGTTAAGTTTAACAACGCGTGAGCAAAATTCCTAATAACTAGCGACATTACCACAAATTAGGTCAGTATATAACAGAAAAGAAGCTCTTTAGAGTTCTGGCGCGAGCCACTTGCATAAAGGCACGCCGCCCACCGTGTACAGTGGAAGGCACATCAAGCTATATTCCATGGAACCGTGTCACAATAAATTTTAGTTATGATTTTTTGACATTTGTATGCCTCAAATAAGTTAAAGTGACAAAGTACTAAAGGGTAGGGTCTAGGTCTAGGGATCGCTTGGGTTGGACAGAGTTTTTACTTTAAGGAGAGCCGATAAGCAAACAGGCCACCTGATGGTCACTGTCACCCATAGACATCTCACCTCACTATAATGATATTATGTTGTTTTCAATGCGCTGCTAACCTTAAGGACTTCGATGGAGTGTGCCGGTAATTACGCTGCTCTATTACATTTCGGCTGTAATAGGTAGCTCCGACCAGGGGCCCAATTCGCCTAAATTACAACGTTTGTAGTTCTATTTCTATCCAATTTCAATTTAGTTTTCGTTCCAATTCTATTTGGACACCAAACCGCACTCTGCTGACGCATAACTCTACCACTGCCACCTTTCGATTTACTATCGATCGGTCAAAAGTACCTTGGGAGGAACTTATGCTCGATCGTTATATTTGACAGTTGAAGCGTTTTGTTCCCGTTCAACTGCGATTCAGTATAAACTAAACGTTTTATTAGAATGCACAAATACGATAGATCGTTGACTCGATAGGAACTTAACTGAAATTGGATAGTTAGTGGATAGTAGCATACGAATCACGTCATAACGATGCAGTTTAGATTCTATTTAGTTACGTTGTATTTAGTGGAATCGATCTCCAGTCTCCTCTACGGCGTGCGATTGTATTGAATATCTCGCGCCAGAACTCTAGTACAAAGCTTATTTTCTGACACTTTATCTATCTTGTGATACTACTACGTATAACTTAGTCTATTCTAATAAGTTTAGCTTGCTATTCGTCTTACGTAGTTGTGCTCGCCACGGGATTATCTTGGCGCTTTCTTCCTCTTCATCGTGTTTACCGTTTTGCGTCAAGTGCCCTGGAAAAAAAAACTATATATAACACCAACACAGAATAAAAAGCTTAACTATAGTTGATGTCAATTTCATTCATGTTTCGTTTAAGGCTCAACCCATAGAGAAAGAGGCTCCTAAATTAAGACATCAAAAAATGGACATCAGAATTGTTCCACAGAGAATTTATTAATAATGGTTTAATGGCGTAACTTCCAAACTTTTTCTGAAATAGCTATGATCATCTTTCCGTGGATTCATTTACATTACTACCACAGAATACATATCTATTATGTGATTATTCTCGCTCTGTTATCATCGTTATTTCATTCCCATTCACCACTCTTCAATCACAAGCACAAAGCCGTGTACATTTCCAATTACCTATATCTATGTCATTTCGAGTCACATTATCAGCTATTTACTTAGAGCCCTTCTCTCCCTTCATCCGTTCTCCTATATTGTCCTATCTTGTCCCCAATTTCCCTTATTCAACCAATAAGGTAGACTTCTCTCCATTCCCAGTAGTTCATTTCGAGTCGCATTATCAGTTACCTAAACCGCTTCTCTCTCCTATCTTCCACTATACTCGCCCTCTCTCTCCCACTTTCATGTCTGTCCCATCACTCTTCCTTTTCCCGCTCGCCCCTCTTCAAGCACAAGCAAAAAGCTGTGTACATTGCCTACGTCCCACCAGCCTAGAGCGCTTCTCACCTATCTTCCACTTTACTCGCCCTTTCTCTATCTCGCTTTCATGTCTTCCCCTCTCTTTTCTCTTCCCTTCGCCCCTCATCAAGCACAAGCAAAAAGCTGTGTACATTGCCTACGTCCCACCAGCCTAGAGCGCTTCTCACCTATCTTCCACTTTACTCGCCCTTTCTCTATCTCGCTTTCATGTCTTCCCCTCTCTTTTCTCTTCCCTTCGCCCCTCATCAAGCACAAGCAAAAAGCTGTGTACATTGCCTACGTCCCTCCAGCCTATATTACTCACCAGCCCTTTGTCCTTCCCAATAAAAGTGGCCTCACCATTACAGTGATCGGAAACGAGTTTAGCTTCCAACGGCGCCAGCGTGGGGTGAGACGGAATGTCGTAGCACAGAGTTATGTTGTCTATGGACACAGCTCGCTGTGTACTACTAGGGTAGACTCCTCTCCATTCCCAGTAGTTCATTTCGAGTTACATTATCAGTTACCTAGAGCGCTTCTCTCCTATCTTCCACTTTACTCGCCCCTTCTCTATCCCGCTTTCATGTCTTCCCCTCTCTTTTCTCTTCCCTTCGCCCCTCATCAAGCACAAGCAAAAAGCTGTGTACATTGTCTATGTCCCACCAGCCTATAGTCAATATTACTCACCAGCCCTTTCTCCTTCCCAATACAAGTGATAACTCACCGTTACAGTGGTCGGAAACGAGTTTCACTTCCGACGGCGCCCGCGTGGGGTGAGACGGAGTGTCGTAGCATAGAGATATGTTGTCTATGGAAACGGCTCGTTGAGTGCCGCTGGGGTAGGCCCGCCATTCGCCGCCGTTTTGTGGGGGGCTTGTGTCTTCCACTTTTGGGGTGTACAGGGATTGTCTGGAAAGGCAAAAAATGTTTTAAAATAGTGTTTAGTTTGTCTCGTTTTGTTTGGAATTATTTGGCTTTATTTATTATTTTTTCTTAGCTTTTCTGTACTGTCTTCTTGCTTTTGCTGTGCTCATCTTACACACTGGCTTTGAATTACTACCATTACAAAATTGCCAGTATCAATAAGTAAACATTCGTTCACGCAATGTAACCTTCGAGATTTTTGTAACTAGTGTCATGGAAGTTTGTGTCCCTAACCACATAATCAGAGGATCCACCTGATGGTACATTTTCAACGTCGCCCATAAACACCAAAACCGGTTTTCAGCATTGTCTATTTGAAAATTACATTGCTACCAACACAAGAGGTAGGTAGAATTCAAACTTCGAGACTTTCAGCGTCTATAATATAAGACTCGATCTAATCTAACAGGTAGTGTTCGCCCTCAATACAGACCCCTGCCACATCTGCTTCTCTCATCCAGCCATCGTCAACAACCATCTTAGGTCCCATGGTACACGAAGATGGCTCAATACTTCACCAGGCAAAACCTTAGAGAAGCCAGGGCAAAACAGTTCCGATTTGCATGAAGTTTCAAGCAGAAGGCTGCGTGCATCATCAACCAAACCAACTGATGGTTACAAGATATTTGTACGTGAATGGATAACGCGTTGGCTATGGTTAAGCCGGAGGTGTGGGTTCAAGTCCCAGTGGCGTTATCTTTGTATCGTTAATTTTGATATTTGTAACATCCTCCTTCGTATTTGAGGAAAATTCCAAGTTTAAAAATAAAATCCACCGGATAGATTCGGCTCATTCTTCACCTGGAATAATGTTCACGTCAGTGCAAGGTATCGGGGTCAGCACATAGGTACGTCATCAAACCGTATCATCATACGTATCCTTGTGATGACGCGAACATCGTGCAATGTCTCTCGATATGTCTTTCTTCTTGTACCATGGGCCGTCCTACACACCCACCTCAGCCTATTCTCAGCCTCCTCCCTCCTCTGCAGCAGCTGTCGTTTCCACGCCGGTACGGCAGCCGCCCGCCTCCTCTCCGCTTCCCCTGCCAGCTCCCTCTCCAGATCCCTCCTGGCCTTCTCGGCAGCTCTCCTTGCCAGCATCTGCCGCTTCCACGCCGGGATGATGTTGCCAGCAGCGTCCCTTTCCGGAACCTGTGGACAACCCTACCGTACCAGCCGCCACTTGGGTGAAGGGGTGTGCTCTAACGTCATCAGATAAGCAGAGGTTTGGGTTTTTTTAAGGGGGTTATTTTTGTGATGACGATGGTTTGTTAAATCTCTGTACAGTGGGCAACACATCAGGTTTTAGTACTTTGTCGCATTAACTTATGTGACACCTTCATACGAATGTCAAGGAGTCATAACAAAAACTTATTGCGATGGGGTTCCACAGAGTACCTATAGCTTGATATGTGTTCCACTGTACACTTGGAGACAAATTATGTGAGTTTAACTTTGAAGAATTTATTAAGTTAGTACATTTCTTATCTTATGACAGGGGGCCGGGAATAATCCCAGCGGCACTTCCACCCTTGATCTTTTGTGCCTACCCCATTTTACACACTGTTCATCTCAGTGTGCAGGTTTACTCACGATGTTTTCCTTCACTCAGAGCAGTCGGTAAATGTACGTATTGGTACATGGCACTGCGTGGTTACGAACCCGCATGGGAGTTCGGTGTCCTAGCCACTGTGCCACCGACACTCTTAAGTTAGTACATTTTATAAGTATATTGTTTCTCTAATTCAATTCCGTTAATAATTCTAATTTATCTCATTCATATTTTATATTAAATTTAAAATAATTTTCTGAAACTTAGGTTTGAAGTGGCAATGCTAATGCTACCTACTCCAACTAAAAATATAATTTACTAATTTTCCTTGATCACTTCTTCTTCTTCTTAGTCGTGTTCCTCATTGCTGAGGGTCGTGATCATTCTAAAGAATGAATCACATAGAACGAATCTCGTGGCAGGATTAATGGGGTAGTTTGCCATTGCCTTCCCCATTTCACACACAGGTTATCTCAGTGTGCAGGTTTCCTTACGATGTTTTCCTTCACCGTCAGAGCAGTCAGTTTATTTTGTGCAATAAAGAGTATTCATTCATTCATTCATTCAGGTAAATGTGTGAGCGCTACGGAAACAGGCTGAGGCAGTCCCCTTTTTCCGGTGCTGCACACTTCATCAAACTTAATTACTTTTGTTTATTTATTTTTATAATATATTTGTTTAATATTATTTTTATCTTCTGTACCTAATTGTTTGTATGTGTGTATTGGAATTAAATTCTTTCTTTCTTTAAATGTAGTAAGTCTTTCGAAAAAACCGAAAACTCATTGATACATGACATTGCATAGTTTCGAACCCGCACGGGAGTCCGATGTCCTAGCCACGATGCCACCGACGCTCCGATGATCACTTAGTTGATCACAAATGATGATGATGATGTCTTAGTTGATGATAAACAATTACCTACTGTTACCTAGATAGATAGGTAGCCTTGATTGTAGATACAATCAACATTACAAACGAGACAACTAAACACAGCTTTGGATAAAAGTCCCGTTAGATGCAGTAACGAAACGCCACTCATTACAGCAGTTACATAACACGCGATCTTCGCTGACCGTGACAATATGTAACGGGATATATTGCGTTTTGTTATCTATATACCGACTTGTATTATAGAACAGTTGAACACGTACAGTGCGTCAAAAAAGAATAGACAGTTATTTCACGCGGAACTAAATATTTTTACGTACGTTTTGACAGTGGCATTTATTGTCTACTCTTTTTTGACGCACTGTAAAGTCAGTCATTAAAATAAGATCAAATTTGCACCGATTCTGGAGTATTATTTCGCTATATTAAAAAACCCTCTAATTACTTCATAGTGAGGTGAGATATGGCGATGGTGACCTTGTGTGATGCAAACGCTGCAGAATAAAAGGTATGTATAGGCAAAGAATTGCCCTGAAACACGTCAATATTATTCGCCGCTCTACTTTATAGCAAGAGATTTACATAGAGTCAAACGATCACTCATTCTCTCGCAATTTCTATCGAAAGTTCTTCAACACTCAACATCCGTTCGTCGTAAACGTCGTCGACTAGGTAATAAAAAATGAGTAAAAGTATTGTCCGATTTCATTGGAATCAAGTGTTTCCTATTTAAATACTTGGTTTTGTTTATCATCCCTAAGTAGAAAGCATAATCGGATAGATAGATAGAAACACTTTAATATACACACATACAGGAAAGGTAAAAACTACAGGAATAGTAGCCTTATCGCTTAAACCGATCTCTTCCAGGCAACGTCTGAAGTTAATTGGACATTAAAGAGATTAGCGATTCCGTATTTATATAAGTCCTTATTTACTCCCAATATGTATTTTTAAAGCAGCTGTTTTATAGAATGACTGGGCCTTTATTCTGTTCTGACAAAATAATTATCAATATAATCATTATTACTATGTAGGAACTTACTTTTAAGGTTTATTAGTAGTTATTACTGTATGTAGCGATAACTCTTTATTTATCTCGAATGTAAACGTGCAACATTCAATTAATGCGAAAAATGACGACTTTTGAAAATTACTATACAGGGTGTAACATTAAGAACGGTCAGTATGGGAAAGTCTGAAACTATAAGACATACGAAGATCTGTTCTTAGGAACCATGTCATCAATTTTAGTAACAAGAAACACTGTATTCATACATTTTTAAAAAAACCTGTACTCCGCCTGGGAATCGAACCCGGTTGTTTTAAAAAAAAATCCAACACTATTTCTATTTAGATATCGATTGTGTAGGTCTTAAGGAATAAATGTTAGTATGAAACGTGATGTTTAAAATTAATAAAACGCATTGTTTCCATATCTTTTAATTTATTTTAGTAGGTGTTCGAAATGACTACCATTTTGTAAAATACAACATTCAACTCGTTTAGGTAACGATCTTACTATTGAAATTTGAATCTTCAGGTGGTGAATTTGCGTTAAAATTGTCTCTATGGCTGCTTTTAGGTATTCAATTGTGTCGTAGCTTGTTTTGTACACTTCATCCTTAACGTAATCGATATCTAAATAGAAATGGTGTCGGATTTTTTTTCAAAACAACCGGGTTCGATTCCCAGGCTGAGTACAGGTTTTTTTTAAATGTATGAATACAGTGTTTCTTGTTACTAAAATTGATGACATGGTTCCTAAGAACAGATCTTCGTATGTCTTATAATTTCAGACTTTCCCATACTGACCGTTCTTAATGTTACAGCCTGTATATTCTCTTTTGACAACACATAATACAACTTGAATTTAATGGAACGCAAGGTTGGTTTATGACGATAAAATATTTGAGTATACTTACCTATATCCTTATTATTTATCTAAACACATAAGTATACAAATAACACTTGGCTAACCTTACTTTATATATACTTATACATCTTTGGTCAGCATGATAATATACATGTTTTCAAAATAAATAATAATGATACAAAATAATTACTTGGTTAGCAAGATTATAGAATTGGTCAGCACGAAAATGGATCAAAACATATCGGAGCAAAACCGACACGGATGGGTAGAAGCTAGGGCGGCAAATAGGCGTCTGCTACGCCTATACATAGACATACAGTAAATAAGCAGAGCAAAATAAATTTCACAACTTGCCAAAATATTATTAGATCTGACTCACTATATTGCTGCAAATGTATTTAATTATTTATGCAACCAAATTTAGAGCTGTCTAATATTACATTATTTACTTAAAACAGGAAATAAAAATATAAATAGGAAATAATATTATACATATATTTTTATACATAGCATCGACATTATCGAATTAGGTCGAAAAAATAGATTATTATATACTTATTATTTTATTTTAATTTAATCATAATTTGACATTCTTGATTTTGTTTGTTTCTTAATATTTGAATTTTTTTATAAACATTAACTTTTGGTGAATTTAAATTATTTTAGATATTTTGCACATATTATTATTATTTTGTCTAACTTCTTTAATTATTTTAGCTATTTTGCACGTATGAATATTATTTTGTCTAACTTCTTTAATTATTTTAGCTATTTTGCACGTATGAATATTATTTTGTCTAACTTCTTTAATTATTTTAGCTATTTTGCACGTATGATTATTATTTTGTCTAACTTTTTTTATTTGTTTTGCTTGTTTCTTTTTAATAATCTTGTATTTTTATATAATGTTATTATACTTTCAAACACAATATGTATATTGTTATTGAAATAATTGAACTTTCAAACACAATATGTATATTGTTATTGAAATAATTGAACTTTCAAACACAATATGTATATTGTTATTGAAATAATTGAACTTGAACTTGAAAAGGGTTTGGACTAGACTGACATATTGAGACTCACTCAATCATACATTTTAACATACCTACAGAGCAGAAGACCCCAACGTACAGAATAGTCTGTGCTATCTAGGTAGGTACTACGAATTACTGTAAAGAAACCAAGAAAGTCTTGCCAAGGCGTTCGTGGCGCTTCTCTTTTCCTACACCGCAAGGGAGATAACGTGACGTTGTATGTATAAAATAAACGTACCTAATTCGTACCAGTTAGTTTTTTTTTCTTTAATGAATGGCGCCTGCTAATGATTTACACTGCAATTTGGCCAATGACCGTGTTAGAATCTTGAAAATAACTCTACTAAAATAAACAGTTTACCAACGTCGAGATTAAGAGAGAGTCGTGTGTACTAGGTATGCCTAGTGTCTTGCATTCCAAGTGCAATTGGAGGTTAGGTTGCCGAATCCACAACATCTGTAGTATTTCACTCCCATTTCACTGTCTTATACGAGTATAACGTTCACTTAACACGGACGATTTTTAGATAAAATACACTAGTTTTACGAAAAAATAACCACTGTAAACCGTTTTTAAAACAAAAAAATAGGACGAACACGACATTACAGCATGAACGCAACAACATAACCCCCAGTGATATTTGTTTCAGCTAAAATATATTATCTATTTGTTGTTTATTTTGGTATTTTAGCGAGCAAAGTTTCTAGAGCGCAACTCGAACATTCTTCCTTCATTGTAAAGTAATTTTGTTCAGGTTTTAATAAGATTATTAAATAAAAGTCGTGCGTCCAACGCATGATGCGATCTGCCGACCGCCAAAGCATGGAGAAAGCGTGAAAACGGACGTTAGTCAGTCCGGCCCGTGTATATCATACATAACTCTATACATTAAAGAATTATAAAGACTTATGCATTGTGATAAAAACCATTCCCCACTTTTTTGAAAACGCTCTCCTGATTAGTTTCAAAAACTGAGTTATGCCTGTTAGTGTTAACCGACTATTTAATTTTGTCAGCTGCCAGGCGTAACATCGTTGAACGAACAGCCTATAAGAGAATAAGAGAACGTTCCAAAACCAGTTGAAATTATTCTCGTTGACAGCTGTACACATTCCATTGCTTGTTTTGAATAAAAGTTTGATAAATGTTTAGCTGTTAACGTGGTAATGGAACATAGACAGTCGTTAACGTGAATTATTTTAACTGGTTATGGAACACTCTCTAAATAAAGATAAAGAACAGTTCAGGTAGAGAACTCTGACAAAATTTCACAATTGAATTTGGACTGTATGCTATTCATAAAACGGTTCGGTTGAGGTATTTACGTTTTCATATCGATCCCACTTTTAATACAAATCGTACTCTGCTAACACCACGTAAAGCTGGAGCCCAATTCGCCTGAATTACAACGTTTGTAGTTCTATTTCTATACAATTTCAATTTAGTTTTCGTTCCAATTCTATTTGGATACCAAATCGCATTCTGCTGACGCATAACTCTACCACTGCCACCTTTAGATTTACTATCGAGGAACTTATGTTCGATCGTTATATGTGACAGTTGAAGCATTTTGTTACCGTTCAACTGCGATTCAGTATAAACTAACTAACTAACATTTTATTAGAATTCACAAATACGTTACTGTTCGATCGATCGTTGACTCGATCGGAACTTAACTGAAATTGGATCGTTAGTGGATAGTAGCATACGAAACACGTTACAACGATGCAGTTTAGATTGTATTTAGTGGAATCGATCTCCTGGACGGTCGATCGTTGGCGTAACGTTAATCGAACGGTTCGTAAACTGACAGCATACGAAAAACGTCAAGTCGCTGCTATTAAAGTGGTTAATATTGAGATTACGTTGTATTAGTAGGTACCTGATGATTAAAAGGGGCCGTTTATTAATTATTTTTGACCACCCCTATGTAAGGACATATAAGATTTCTCTCCCCCCCCCCACTTCGTTGTTAGAGTTATTAAAGAAAGTTCAGTTACACTAAAACACGTTATTCTTTGGAAAATGCGTAGATTACGTAAGAATGCCTTAAACCCCCTCCCCCCCCCCCCGCCGTTAATTAATTGGTGTGATTTTTTAACCCCATACGTAATTAATGAACGGCCGCAAACTGCACGCTAATTTTGGACATTAAGGTCTCACTTGTATAATGTCTGTAAAGTAATTGATTTTCAATTCATATCTCCACATACGTAATAGAAACTAAAGGTAACTTTCTCAGTATAAATTCAATGCAACAAAGACATTATTTAGTGTGAAAGATGGCGTATTAATTAGTACTGGCTGCGCATTTCGTGACCGTGGTTCAGAATTGCAGTCTAATGAATAGTCGAAGATGACTCGAGGGTTTTTGTTACGAAATAAACTATTGTTGTTATGTAACAAAGAATAAAGCGCGTATTCGAAAAGAAATCACGAATCGGTTGATAGTTCTTTCATTTATAATGATCTGATTTTGATGCATTATTATTCGGTTTTATTATTTAGCTACGTAGTTAATAAAAAGAAAAGAGCGTCGGTGGCACAGGCAGGTGGCTAGGGCACCGGACTCCTATGCTGGAGATCCGGGTTCGAAACCGTGCCATGTACCAATTAGTTTTTCATACTTTTCGATGACTTGAGTACATATATCGACTGCTCTGACGGTGAAGGAAAACATCGTGAGAAAACCCGACACTTCAATGACACTGAGATGATCAGTGTGTAAAATGGGGTAGGCACAAAAGATCCTCAAGGGTCGAAGTTGCTTGCCTATCGTATGGTTAGTGGCCAACTTATTTGTCAGAGTTGTTCAGGCCGCCCGTAGGCCTCTGACATGGCTTAACGACTGCTGTCGAACGACAACAACCGGGATCGACTGCTCAACGTGCTTTCCGAGGCACGGAGGAGCTCAGATTAAATATGCCACTAGCGGTCACCCATCCAGGTACCGACCGCGCCAACGTCGCTTAACCTGCACGATCACTTTCGGACCGTGCTCGCAACTAGGCTACGAGCTTCTCAGGGCGGCTCAGGGTCGAAGTGCCGCTGGGTTATTCCCGGCCCCCTATTATAAGATAAGATAAGAAAAAGAAGACTTTTGTCGGTGCGCGAGTTCGTCTTGAACTAAGAGCGTTTTCAGAGTTGTGCGTATTTCGTCACGCACGCGGGTTTGCACAATGTCAATTAGCAAGGTCTCCACGCACCCCGCATGCGGGTATGCGGTAATGAAATGTTGTATGAAACAATGTGATGCGTGGAGCACGCGTACGAAGCTAACCCGCGTACGTGACAAATACGCACGACTCTGAAAACGTCTTAAAAGTTTTTTTACGTAGACCCTTTTCTAACCATTACCTTTCAGGTTAACACTAACTCGAAGTTAATTTTTATGATAAGTAGCTTAGTACCTATGCACTTTTCACTCGCATACGACTTGCGAAATAACATTTCTAACGACAATTTGGCGCACTAATTAGACTTACTATTATTCTTGTTGCCACAGGAAACCTCAAAAAAAGCAACTGCCCTATATTCTGCTCTCGTAACATTCAATACCTAGGTAAGTACCTACTAACTTAACCATTCATTCATTTCGTAGATTAATTTTACATAACAGTAGGTGTGTTTTATTTAACGGTGTCGAACAATTTCATGCTCGAACGATAAGTGTTACAGTTATTATACGATATTGTTGATAACAAATGACTTAGGCAGGTCTCTTTCTAAATTTTGATCAAGTCATGGGGCAACGATCGGAATTTCAAAAAAAAATGTTGCTAACGTCTCTTTGATGAATTTGGGTGTTTCCATTAAAACTTAAACTTATTATAACTTCACGCTATGTACCTTGCGGGGTATGCAGACAGAATGGAGCGCCATAAATCTCAAAATTCCAAACAAATCCCCCCTAATAACATAAATATAATCCCAATAAATACTCGATGTATTTCATGCATGATTCCCTTTTTTAAGGAAAAATTAAATTTGTTTGTTGAAAGTAGGTTATAAAATGTCTTAAAAATAATAAAATAGTCCTGCTACTTTCCACCGTTATTGACATACAAATTAAAAGGAAATCACATTATTTCTACAATATTTACAAAAAATCAACATTTGTCAGTCAAAAAGTCTTTTAATCTTTTTTTAAATGATATTAAATTTTAATTTAACTTCATAGATATAAGGAAATGTAGGATAATAAGTAAGTATGTATGTATGTATGTATGGATACTCACAGAGTAGAATAGTTAATATGTTAAACCACTTTAAAATGTTGCTACTTTCGTTTTATTATTATTTGTTACTTTCGTAAACTTGAATATCTATCTATGTGACATATCGCAGTACCTACTGTTATTGTGTATAATTCCAACTGCCATACGAATAATAATAATATCTATCTATAATATCTTTTGTTACTTTTATACTTGAATGAACATAATATCTACATTTATTTTATTTTTTGTTATTTTCGTACATAAATGTTCACAGATTAATAATGCGTGTATGCTTTGAATTGGCACAAGTATTAGGAAATAAGCATTAATTAATGTATGTTTACAATACACAATACTTGTATCCGTTAGCGTGTCTCAATAATTAAAAAAAATAATGAAAAAGTTTATTTACTTATTACAGGGCACACAAAAAAGGACCTCCGACTTACAAACTAGGTCGAAAACCTGTATCTTGTAAGTCGGGATCCCGTCGCACTTTCTGTGCAAGCAAATTACAAATTATATTCTTAACCTAAAAGGAATTTGGAAAATTTAATCATAAAGGAATTTAGTAAAGATAATGGTAAGAGTGAGTATGGGTGGGGGTGTGTTAGGTTGTGTGGGAGTGTGTAATGATGTAAGTGTGCATATGTAGTGTAGGGTGAGTGGGTGTGTGAGTGTCGGAAGTTAAATAAACTAATCAAGGCCTAGATTCCACTGTCATATCTGTTTCTGTATTACATGGCAGAATACCAGCGGCTGACGACACGCCGCCATTATGCTGAGACATGGATTTCCATTTGATTTCATACTTTAAATTTTATTGTATTATTATTGTATTTAAGAGCCGGAGATCGGGCTCAATGGCGCGCCCTGGGAGAGGCCTATGTCCAGCAATGGACTAGAGTAGGCTGCTGATGATGATGATTGTATTGAAAGGAAATATCCACGGCCGGCAACACACGTGCAATACCCCTGGTATTGCACGTGTGTTGCCGGCCGCCTAGAGACACGTGCAATACCAGGGGTATTGCACGTGTCTCTAGGCGACGGTGATTACTACCATCAGATGGCACGCCTGCCTGTTTGTCGTAGCCTAATAATTTAAAAAAAAAAGTTTTCATAAATAAAGCCACATGATAAGAAGTTATTCATCAGAAGTCACTTTCCCACAGATCTCACACGTTGTGATTGATATCACTCAGGTGCGAACATAATATAATTTCAAATCTTGCATAATTATTATGGGAACACTCATCACAATCATAACACTTTTTACATTGTTAATGGTGGATTGAGGTGGTGATAAAGTGTTAAATCGAGAAAAATACGTGAAAGGATGGTACCACCCCAGGCTGACTGCACAAAATAACCTTAAAATGTACACATACATACGTAGATAGGTATGTACAAATTATCTATAAGTACTAATAAGTACCTAGTCCCTAAACCGGGAAGGGTAAGGGTAATTTTTTATCTGTTTGTTTGAACGCATATACGTAAATACCACTGATCGGATTTGGACTGTGTTTTCACGGGTATATATGATAATCTCCCAAGTAGCACACAAGCTCTATAACTAGCTGTACAGTAGCCGGTTAGAGGTAAAGGTTTACGGTATTGGCTCCATAGATAAGCTCTACAGTAGTTGTACAAGCGGCTATAACGCTGCTGTACCCCTAAAAGTGCCCCGATTTAGATTTAACTCTGAGTGCTCTACAGTGGCCGTAAATGTGTGTTAGTACGGCGATACAAAGGTGCTATAAGGAGCGGTAAAAGAGCCAAAAGATCTAAAATAAGTAATTGAAGCGCGATTATAGAGCTCTCACCCTATTTCGACGCGTCTATATCTCTAAATTAGATCTTACAGCTCTATCAAAATGTAAATTTTTAACAAAGTGATTCATAATCATACTTAGTGACCTATGACCTAAGACCTATAATAAAATCGTAAAGGTACATTTAATCTGTTTGAATGCATATCGCGTAAAAACCACTGATTGGATTTGGATGGAGTTTTTTATATTTTATTTAAGTCTAGGCCATAGACGTTTTGGATATTCTATTTTAAAAATGGGTTAAATGTTGGGGAAAGTTAGTATGAAATATGAACGTCTCTACCTACAACGTTAAATCGTAGTCCACGCGAATGAAGTAAACAATATATATCCTGTTTCAAAACGCAAGAAATATACCTAAGATATATGTAATATGAAAGTTATGAGCAAAACTCTTGTGAAAATTAATTCATCTTGGGACATGAAAACTGTCAGATCATTAACTTCGTCGCCGGCGCAATTTCATCAAAAATGCTAGTCATGCTGTCTTTCACGGCTCTTACACACAGAACTATCTCTACATGCTATGGCTTTACACACATGAGCGTTTTTCTAACGCGAAAGAGGCTAGAGCTGATGTTAAATTGCCCCACAAAACGGTGCTTTTAGCGGCTGTGTATCCGCTGCAATTTGAATGAGATTCGATTTATTGCTCGACTTGAAAATTCATCAAACTAAAGATTAAATGAAAAATTAAGATAAACTTAGGTAGATTTTATTTATTTTAGTTGTTAGTGTAAGTGTTGTACATATGTTTATAACGTAATAAATTTAATCCGTAAAGAATGGCAAAGAAATACTTGGTTAAAATAAAGATTGTTTGAAAATTATTTTCAGTAATATGGGGGTGAGATAATTCAGAGCAAAGACTGTAGTTACCTACATACAAACTTGTATCACATTGACTGATAAACTAAAGAAGATTTATAACAGCTGGATTTCAGTCAGAAGTCCAAACAAAAGTGTATTTAAGGTACACTTTCAATGCTAGTGATACACGTACGTAAGTACCCATACTAATTATAGATACATACATGACTATTCTTAATAATTAAAAAGAAAAAAAATAATGAAAAAGAAAAGAAAACTTAAAAAACATAACTTAACTTTTCTTTAGAATGTAAAAGATACTGTCTGCATCAATAAATTATTTTTTTATTAATATTATGCATGTAGGAGCGGAAATTGAAATCTAGATAAGTGTGAAAATTTTTGCCGAGAGCGGGAGACGAGCCTATGACTTCTTGGATCTCCCATATTTATTCGAGGCTATGACTTCTTGGATCTCCCATATTTATTCGAGGCTATGACTTCTTGGATCTCCCATATTTATTCGAGGCTATGACTTCTTGGATCTCCCATATTTATTCGAGGCTATGACTTCTTGGATCTCCCATATTTATTCGAGCCTATGACTTCTTGGATCTCCCATATTTATTCGAGGCTATGACTTCTTGGATCTCCCATATTTATTCGAGGCTATGACTTCTTGGATCTCCCATATTTATTTAAAATTTCAGTGGAAAAATAACGCGCGTCGATAAAACGCTCGTCGTAAAGACGCCTAATTGCTAAATGGGTGGGGGAAATTTGGATCACTGGGTTAAATGCACGAATGCAACTGCACTTTGTGGAATAAACGGCAACGCTTGTGATGTGGTGATAACAAAGTTGTTTTGTTATTAAGGTGCAACATAAAACACAGAGTGGAGGGCGGCAACAATTGCATTCTGAAGACGATAGCGGGCAAGTTTGACTGTCCTATAATCAGACACTGGGTTCGTGTGTTGACCGGGTTCGGGTAGGTCCCGATGAACGCACCAACTCTCTGTCCCACGTCTGCCTTAAGTTTTTCTTTGTAAATAATTACTAACATAGTCTTAAGTACCTGCATTGTTACTAACAAAAATTGAACCTCTGTTGTTCCGAAAATAAATTGATTTGATTTGATAAAACTCTACTCAAACTCAACTCGGTTTCCATAAAAGTCATTTTACACTTTCTTATTATATGTCGTATTCGTACAATATTATACTGAAATATTATTACTGTCGTCGCCAATTCAAAAATTTATTACAAATTATTTTATTAAAGTGTTTTCTTACAAATACTGAATGAAACTGAACCGTAACACGTTTACGACACAATCTGTCTGACTGGTCTTTTATCCTTCAAGTCTTATCTAAAATTCTATGCTATTTTTATATTTTTCTAGCGTTGATTTAGACTACAGATTCATAGAATTTTATGATACGTATCTAATAAAAATAATATGTACTGGTATGAGTAACTTGATCTTAGCGATAAGACGCTAACTTGAGACAAGTTCTAATTTATTTATTTTTATTATTTTTTATTGACTACGAAACCCGCATTTGACTTCGATCTCGCCTGATGGTAAGCGACGATGAGGTCGACGATGGAGCATGCGGGTCCAGTAAATGCCTATTCACTCTGGCCTTGAAGATCCCAAGGTTGTAATTTCGTTGTACATGGTATTTTATACTATATTTCTGCGTAATAAAAAGTAAAAACGTAAACTTATAAGTATATCTATTCTATTCTTGATCTAGAAATTGCCACTTCAAAATAAAGTTGAAAATTCTACTACACACCTTTCTCTGTCATGAAAGCGAGCCAATGCATGCTATAACATTTAATTTCAAACTCTCTAAAACAAGAGCGATAGAGTAGGAATTACTAGTAATTAGCGAAAGGTAATTCACAGAAAGAAAGTCATAGCGTCGTCTTCATGTCACTATAATAGAGCAAGCTTAAAAGTTTCAAAACGAAAATTGGACAAAATATTGTGTTAATGACACTGCTAATAATACTTGACGAGGATATGCTTTGAAAAACATTGTGGTTTCGCATTTTAGACAATATTAATTAATCTTATTGCTGTTTAGGCTTCCTAAAATCTAGTCATTTTGAGCTTAAGGCTGTATATCAAGACGTATTGCAAAGTAAGGCTTTCAGATCATGTTACGAGTAGTTATCAACAACATAAGGCACTTTAAATAAACAAAAAATAACTAACCTGGTCAACAAAATTCTCCGCAGTGAACCGCTTCGTGAACTCCGTGAACGACTCCTTATCCTGAAGGCTCTCCCGCCTCGCTCGTTCCACCTTCAGCTTCTTAATCCCCGTTATATCTTTGGACATCTTCAACTCTTCAATTAAATCAGTCTTCGCTGTTCTGAAATCCGCTGCACTGGGGAGGCATTGCAAACTGACGGAGCGGGCTGGTGGTGCAGACAAAGTTTTCGTAGCTGGAGTCCTTAAGCGAACAGCGGATAGCTCCGCGCTGCTGATCGCTGCTAGCGGTTGATGTTTTAAAGGCGGTTGCGGAGGCGGGGGAGGCACGTTGTCGGGCACAGGCGGCGGCGGAGGCGGACGGGCCTCCGCCGCGCTGTCGTCCCGCTTGCACGGCGCCGTGATGGTTTTCAAGTATTCCGAGGGTTTTATCAGCCTGTCTGGTGCGTTGTGCGGGAAGGCGGGAGGCACGAACGGGAGCACCGCTTGTTTGTTCACGAGGTTGGGCCCGCGCGGTCGCTCCTCTTCTGCGGACGCCGCCGAGCCGCGCCGCCCCGCTGGAAAATGGCAGAGTTAGAGCTGCGGCGGAAGTGGGGGGTGGGAGGGAGAGAAAGTCCGCGCATCGGCGCGCACGCACCCCGCAGTGATGCGAGATGTACAGTCGGGGGCAAAAGTTGTTTAGTTTGTTTAGGTAGGTACTCATACTAACTTGTTAATTAGTTGGTTGTAAATACAGATGGGATATATATCTTAGAATTTGGAGAGGTACCTAAATCATGGATTCAGAGTTACTAAACTGGATAAGATAAATACTTGAGTTGACCCTGAAAGATAGGATATCCTTGGTAAAGTACCTATCCGTCCTCTGAGTTATCTGACCCCAAGATGACGTATCAGTTTCAAAAGGGGTCAGGCAATTCAGGATACAGACTGTACTATAATAGTGTTTGAATTCGAAGAGACAAACATCAATTGTTTGTCTCTTGGGGACTCATTGGGGATTGATTTCAATTGACTATCAGTTTTATTTCCGTCCCTGTTTTCCATAAATATCGAAAACAAAATAATTACAGATAATTGAACCCACGTCTTTTAGTCAAACTGAAAGAGTATAAGACGTATACCATATTCTGATGGAATATGTCCGGAACGAGTCTCTCAGGCGATACATTTTTAAAAATAAATTTTAGTGTGTGGGATATGGGGGGCTGTACAGCGTCTTGGCCTTTCCCTTATCGGATTCGGCCAAGGCACTGAACAAATTAGTTAAAGTAACGAGAAGGTATGTATAAAATGTACCGAGCGACATAGTCGCACATGCGACGAAGCTCATAAAATAAAGAGAGAAAAAAAGACCATATGAAGAAATTCTGAGATGGAAACTTTTGTCGTCGACTGTACGAAGCATATACTCGTAAATGATGTTGCATGTTCGATCTGTTACATTGCATTAATAACTTAATTGAAACTTACGGACGGATGTAGACGACTAATTGTAAATGTTCAAGTTATGAATACCTAGTTCACAAGATGAAGATGGACGCTGGTTTTAGAAGATAACAGTCGACATGGTGCAAATACTTAATAAAATTAAAATTTTGTTGAGTGAAATTTTACATTTGTCAAAATCAAAATGTTTTGATTGTAGTTTTTTTATATATCTCAGTTTAGAGGATTTGGTACACGACAAGGTGACCATGTCAGCCTCGTTAGGGTCACTAAGAAAAGGGAAGGGAAGCTCTTGAATAATACTTGTATTATTAGAGTCGGCCCTCACTTTGAGAGCCAACTTAGCAAACAACAGTAAGTGTTTCATATTATCAGATAAGGGCTGACTCAAAATAATATTGAGCCACCCATTTTGAAGCCTATTGAGACCAAATTTCATTCTCTCAATTTTCAGCAAGTCACATTCCATTAGGAGGTGAGTGAGGTTTTCTATTTTGTTGCAAAGTATGTAGGTACCTTATAGTAAATTTTTACAAGTCATTTTATTTACTCTACCACTGCTTCGTAAGGTGCTATAGCTGAAAGGAAAGAAGCGGCGCAAGAAACTTTCAGCAGCACATCTTTGTAAACTTTAAAATCAAACTTGGTTATCTACGAGGAAGTCGCCTTAAATTTAGGTAAGTAATTCAAAGTTATTTTAAGTACACATTTTTAATTTTCAAAATATGTTTGAAAACAGAATTTAGAGACGAGTTTTTAAAATTTCAAAACTAAAAACTAAGCACGTAGTCAGAACCAGGATGGGTAACAGCTAACATTTCCATTTGAACGCTTCCGTGCCTCGGAGAGCACGTTAAACAGTCGGTCCCGGCTGCTGTCGAGTTAGGCCATGGCTTGAACAAACTGACAAATAGGTTGGCTACTAACCACACGACAAGAAATTAAGTCCGTAATTAACGGCTATCCAGGTTTGAAATTACAATCTAGATACAGGAAAATATACTTAATTCGAATTAATTAATTAAATTACATGTCAAATTATAATATAATTTTACATGTAATTCGAATTATCAACTCGAAAGAAGAACGTAAGAAATTAATTGTTAAATATTTGTGCAGTCTCACGTTAACCGTAATACATAGACATGAGAAAATATGTGCCAACAACCACAATGCGGATAAAAACCAAGATGTTGATGGACGAGCGCGTTTTCTGCCATCAGTAGCGAATCCAGGGGGTCGCTAGGGGCCCATCAAAACATCGGGCTCCTCCGCAAAACCTATAGGACTTCTATAGGGTGCGAGGTTTGACATAACCATCTTTTTAGGACATACTATTTTCCGATTTTAGTAACCCATGCCATCCAGGGGAGGGATCCCCCACTGTATGACTCGACATGCCCTCGACTATTTTTTTAGTACTACCTGCATATTTTCTGATTTTAGTAACCCCTCCTCCCAATGATTTTCTGGATCCCTCTGTCTGGCCAATGCCGTGGATCTCATTGAATGTTACTAAAACTGGGTACCATACAATCATCAGCGTACTCAATGTATGCCTACTATATACCAAAGAATAGCTAAGTCAATATTTCAGAGATCCCAGAAAGAAAGAAGAATAGAAACAAAAAAGAAATAAAGAAGAATTAAAAAAATATAGAAAGAAAGATACTCCAAGATCTTGAAAACCTCTTATCATATTTTTATCAGACATGGCCAAGAACACTTTCGAAAAAAAAAATCTGTTAAATAGATAAAACCGCGTCCAAATCGGGTTATCTATCGTTGGGATATGATGCCACAGACAAAGAGACAGACAAACAAAAAATCCTAAATAGTCGCATCTCCCGTGCTTAATAATTCGACCAGAGGATCGTGGTGAATTTTTCTCATGTGTTTGCGGTGGCAATAATCTATAGACAATACCGGTTACGCGTTTATACGTTGCACTTCAGCAAACATCATACCTCTAATATGACTGACGTAGAAACGACACGTCTCTATAAAAGAAAAATGTTTTTTTCCACCATTTCTATAGAAAAACTTCAGTTTCAACATTTCAGTGAAACCTTTGTTGGACAAGGTTACTTTGGTGCTAATTTTTTATCGTAAAATTCGTAAGCTATGTTTCGAAAGGTTGCCAATTTCATTAACACTGTAATGATTTTGTAATACTTTTATAAAATTTAGTAGAGGCCATTAATCAAAGAATTAGAAACATAAGTATTTAAGACCAGAAAATAAATTGCCCAGGGATTTGGAATATGGTTTCTGTAAAGCTGGTGTAATTAAATAAATAAATAATCATCACTCTTATGCACACTTAAAACAAATCAAATCAAAATGTTTTTATAGTAAGTAAGAACCTTATAGTACATTTTTACAACGTCAATTTTTTTTTACTCTACCACCGCTTCGTAAGGTGCTGTAGCTGAAAGAAAAGAAGCGGCACAAGAAACTTTCAGCAGCTCATCTTTTGTAATAAATATATCTTACAATAATTATGAATACAATCGTATACACAATGTGCAGAGCTGGAGCTGAATTTAGGACCAAGCCTCTTTATCATTTAAGTAGTCATTTATTTTATAATGACCCTTTTTACATAAGGTCCGCCTTATATGGAGCTTAAATTTTTTCTCTGTCATATTTATTACAGTATCAGGTATCTTATTATAAAATCGTACACAGTGATCCATAAATGATGTGTCTAAAGCTTATACCTATACAGGCTGTAACATTAAGAACGGTCAGTATGGGAAAGTCTGAAACTATAAGACATACGAAGATCTGTTCTTAGGAACCATGTCATCAATTTTAGTAACAAGAAAAACTGTATTCATACATTTTTTTTAAAAACTGTACTCAGCCTGGGAATCGAACCCGGTTTTTTTGAAAAAAAATCCAACACTATTTCTATTTAGATATCGATTATGTTAAGGATGAAGTGTACAAAACAAGCTACGACACAATTGAAGACCTAGAGACCAGCAGCCATAGAGACAATTTTAACGCAAATTCACCAGCTGAAGATACAACATTCAATAGTAAGATCGTTACCTAAACGAGTTGAATGTTGTATTTTACAAAATGGTAGTCATTTCGAACACCTACTAAAATAAATTAAAAGATATGGAAACAATGCGTTTTATTAATTTTAAACATCACGTTTCATACTAACATGTATTCCTTAAGACCTACACAATCGATATCTAAATATAAATAGTGTTGGATTTTTTTTCAAAACAACCGGGTTCGATTCCCAGGCTGAGTACAGGTTTTTTTTTAAAATGTATGAATACAGTGTTTCTTGTTACTAAAATTGATGACATGGTTCCTAAGAACAGATCTTCGTATGTCTTATAGTTTCAGACTTTCCCATACTGACCGTTCTTAATGTTACACCCTGTATATCACTCTTACGCATATGAGTCGTATAAATCGATTTAATATCCCATGGTTTGGACGTTGGAGAGGGACTTGAAAAGTTCTATACTTTCAATGTTTACAAAAAACAATTTACGTAATAAGTTAACACTTACGACAAAAACAACAACACAGGAACAACATGGAACTACAACATTAAAAAGTCACGTAACTTTAAAACTTAACAACAATGTATAAGCAAAGACAGTACCGGCACTTCAATTTAGGAGTTCAATCTCGGAATGCTCTTTGTTAGTTATAAAAATTATACGTACGTTGAATTCTATAGCCTGTTTATTTGCTAGTCTGTTTTATTTAGGGTTCACTCGAACGGAAATGAAACCGGATATTATCGCCGTTTTATTCATCAAAAAGTTCAAATCCTGCTTCTCAGAAGATACTTTGAAGACACTTTTGGTGGATCTATAATGACACTAATGTACAGACACTCACTATGTATTTCTATCCCTTTTCTTTCCAGTTTTAATTGTTATCTATTTCATCTTTAAGTATTTATTTATTTGTAGATTTATTATTTATACTTTTAATATATTTTTGTTTTAGTCCCTGACTGCCATTTCGCCCGCGATGTCTTCGTCCGGGCACAGCTGAAAACCAGCGCTGCGGTTCTGCCGTACCGGTCGGACCGCAGCACATGCTGAGCTTGTGCCCTTTTGATATTGCATTGTTTTTATTTTATTTTTTCCAATATTGTTTTAAGTTTAATGATGTGTGCAATGTTGAATAAATGTTTTTTCTTTCTCTCTTTCTTTTCTTTCACTGATCTGTGAGGTACCTAAGCCATTCAACAATCAACTGAGTATACAGAGAAATCTACAAAAGAATATGGACGGAACCCACAAATTATTTGGTAGAGACCATCTACGTTACATATTTATTAAAAATTCAGGCGTTATAAACATCAGGCGTTTCAGTCTGTTTACTGAACATTTAATTGGCGGTCTTTCTCACTCGTTAGCTGATTAGACGAGACGCAGAAATTGCCATAAAACAGCTATAAATTCAATTAAACAAGTAAATAATAATTATCAACTGTAACATTAATCTAGCCTATAATTAAAATTAGACGAGTATTAAAGGTAGACGTGTTCTGGAGTGGAGACGACGATTGTGCGACGATCTGCGCAAGGTGACTGGCAGCGACTGAATGAGAAGAGCCAAAGATCGGGCTCAATGGCGCGCCCTGGGAGAGGCCTATGTCCAGCAGTGGACTAGAGTGGGCTGCTGATGATGATGATGATAATTAAAATTCATGTAAAAGTGTTTGTAACATTCTTGGACGGAAGAAAAAATAGAATAGGGGCGGGCGTTCGTTCCTTCATGGTAACATTAATTGATATTGCATAGTTTCTGACCTCTCGCATGGAAGTCCGGCCTAGGACAACAAAAGGTACTCGTACAATACCATCCAACACATCATCATCATCATCAGCCTATTAATGTCATGTTCTTGGCTTGGCCAACGTCTGTTACATGTTCATTTCCACTGGTCACAGAAGAGATCTGTCCTCCGAGATACAGGAACTTCCTAGTTCGAAGGTCAGCGTTTATTGTAAACTAACTTGTTGCTCACTAATTTTATTTAGTTTAATATAACCTATGCTTAAGTTCCTACTGGTGTATGGACTATGAATAATTTGTCATCTTACCGCACAAATAAACTTATTCTTATTATAGGTCCATGTCAGCTATAGGATAGCACATTAACACAAGTTCTATTAAAAATAATGAAGCAGGTTAGTATTCATACCTACCTACTTAATAAAAAGTAAAAGCACAACTCACGAGTCACTTATGACAGGAGTAAATACAAAAACACCACTGCAGTCACAATATGCAAGTTTATGAACGATATTCTTGTCATCTACTTTCTACGAGAGCTGTCGCATAAATTCACCATTTCTCATTCTTTACGTAAAATACACTGGATTTTATTTTGCATAAATAGTTTTATGTAAATATAACTTTAAACATTTAAACACTTCGTTCGGGTGCTGATAGAATGATGTTATGTTTGATCAGCATCTGCTCGAAGTGTAAACTCGTAATTTTTGCCGTTATGTATTTACTAACATAGTTTTTAAGTACACTAACACAATGGATCAAGTTATCCGATATGAATGGAATAACACACTCTTCATTGAATTGTTAATTGTTAAATAACGTGGCGGCAAAGATTTTTAAGATAGGTCCTTATTCCATCTTTAGAAGGTCGGATTTGTCATCCTTTGCGCTAGTAAATTCGGATTTGTTTATCGTTGGGGAGAGCGAATCTGAGGGTGAATGAGTGATGGTGGGTTCTTCTTCCCCAAATAATTTTTATACTTAAAGATTTTTTAAACTAGTCGATAATATAGCATAGTAAGCAAAATTTTAAGCACCAAAACTCTGTTTAAAGAAAGTGATGTTGTTGAGATGGCAAGCCACGTGATGGTAAGTGGTCACCGTCATCGTCCATAGACTTGTCACTTCACTATAATATTACTAAAGAGTTTTCGATGTGCTGATAACCTTGAGGATTTAAGATGGAGTGCCTAAAGTGTCGAATGCTCAGGTGTCGAAGCTGACTCACTTAAAACACAGCAATGTAAGCATTGCTGCTTTGCGGCAGAAATAGCTAAAAGGTGCCTTTACCAGGAACTTACAAAACCCTCGCCATGTTGCGGAAATAAATGATAATAATTGGTACATTTTTCATTTTTTCCAATGGTTGGTTTACATTCGGTCAAGTTTTTAACGCAGTTGGTAAGGACAGTGGCGAGTGCAAGTAGAAAGGACAGTGGCGAGTGCCTGGCCAGTGACCGTTTACACTACAGCCAGACAAACAATATTTGGATCCCCTGACAAGGCAGCCGCAAGCCAACTTGACTCGCCACTGTCCACTGGTTTGGGTATACATTGTGTAACTTTACTGTTTTGAATATCACCGCCACAGCTTTCGTCGTCGAAATTGAAAGTAAAACGTAAAACAGTGCGAATTCAAACTTACCCGGATTATTTTACATTTTATTGTTTGCCGCGTGCGCAATCAGAACGCAACTAACTGCCCATCAGCTGTAGAAAGTAAAACTCTAATTGCCCGCTTGCTCTCTTCATAAATATTTAATTCAAGTGTCGAATGGACTGGATTAAATAATTATTTAAGTTTTTTTACAACTTTATCTAGTCTAGTCTAGTCTACAAGTACTTTACGTAGAATACAAGTATCTCGTTCAAAATCTCATTAAACAAAAGTGTTTTTTTAAAATCTCAGTTTAGAGGCTTTGGTACCCGACAAGGTCACCATGTCAGCCTCGTTAGGGTCACTAAGAAAAGGGACGGGAAGCTCAAGTATTATTAGAGTCAGCCCTCACTTTGAGAGCCAACTTAGCAAACAACAGTACGATATTATACAGTTTCATATTATCAAATAAGGGCTGACTCAATATAATATTGAGCCTCCCATTTTGGAGCCTATTGAGGCCAAATCTCTTCCTCTCAATTTCCACCAGGTCACACTCCATTAGGAGGTAAGGGAGGTCTTCTATTTTGTTGCAGTTGGTACAAAACGGTGATACAGCTCTTCCCACCAAATGCAAAAACTTATTTAACGGAATGTGACCCGAGCGTAATCTAAAAGCCAAGACAAGTAGCTCCCTACCGAGGCTGACACTGTCAAACCATGAAGCCCAGGCTGGCATGTAATTAAGTGTATTGTACCAAAGCCCCTTCACTTTAGTCAATTCCTCATATTGGTCTCTCCAGCGAGACATACAAACGAAAATGTTATTAGCTCTTAAAATAAGCAGCAAGATGCTCTAAATATTATTTATAACTCAACTCAACTTTCACTTTTAGCCGTTAATCTTATGAAGTATGTAATAAAAATGAGTAAAAATAATAATCAAACTTTTATTAAATTACGAATTTCTCGATACAAACAAGTTTAGTTCGATGCACAAATTACGATGTTGATCTGTGTCGTAACAAAGCCTCGCTTATTTCTAAAATTATGTTAATTTCCAGTACAGCGTAGGTACATTAAAAATTTAAAAAATTCCGAATTTACCGTTATTAAGATCCTCTTTCTTTCAGCTGAAAATCAGCACTGTGCCTTGCCTCAACATTATGCTGAGCTGGTGTACCATTTTTGGCACTGTACCGCACCGGATGTTTTGTGCTGCATGTATTAATATTTGTATACTTCTGTATTGTGTTCTATATTCTGGTATGTCTAGTATGGTGTTTACAGTGCTAAATAAAAAAAATCAATTTTAATTTTTTTCTGGCACTCATCATCAGATCCTAAAGGTTCCAGATGTATGATATTAAGGAAATTTTAACGTAAGGTAACTAAGGTAGTAGTTACCTACCAAAATTTTGTATGACTGTCAGGAAGACGTCGTTGTAAATCGTACTAGAGATCCTGTTACTAACATAGAAAACGGTTTAGATTTTGAAACTTCGGAAGCAATTTTGATCAGATCAGTCCAAATCGAATCATCCGTCGTTGAGATACGATGCAACAGACATACAGTAATTAAGAAATATAAGAACAAAATTAAGACCCATATAAGACGGAGCTTATGTAAAAACGGTTATAATAAAATATTTGACAACTTAAATAATAAAGAGGCTTGGCAGCACATTGTGTACATATAATATATGATTGTATTCATAATTATTGTAAGATATATATTTATTTCAAAAGATGTGCTGCTGAAAGTTTCTTGCGCCGCTTCTTTCCTTTCAGCTATAACACCTTACGGTGGTAGAGTAAAAAAGGACGTTGTAAAAATGTACTATAAGGTACTTACAATAAAAACATTTTGATTTGATTTAATTTGACCCCGACGACTTACCTACATTGCATGCCTGTTTCTTCATAAATGTAATTGTCTTTACTTTGTATTGTTAAAGTGTCTGTCACATTAATGTATCTATTCTATCCTTAATCATATTGGTACCCCCATGGGACTGCCAACATTCGGTATAACTTACGTCCTGTTTCTTCGTAAATATCTTTACTTTGTATTGATAAAATGGCTTCGATTCTGGGTTGACCGCTATAGTGATAATTGCTAAACGAAATGTTCCTCTCACTCTTATTAAATCTAGTAGGTAGTTAGCGAAATATTAATTTATTTTTAGCATTATATTTGGCGGCCATCGACGCCAATATATTCATTAATGGTTCTATTCTATCCTTTAATATTCTATTCTATTTCTTTGTTCTGTTCTTTCCTTTCCTGTATTCTCTTTACTACTATCTTATATGTACCGTGTTTCATGCGAAAAAAATAAATTTCATTTCATTTAATCATATTGACGGCTTAACGCCCACCAAGGCACCACCAACATTTTCTAACCCTAAGGGGGTCGTGCTAATAGAACGAGATTACGCGATTCGCGCGAACTTTGTTCATACGAACGCGCGACTACAGCGAAATAGCGCGAACCTTCCTCGCGCGATAATCATAATAAGGATCATAATCTAAGTTCTTACCTAATCGTCCCCTCAACTCTGAAGGCCGTAGCGCCGGCTCCTCCAACACGACTGGCGGGGGAGGGGCAGGCGGCGCGGGAGGGGGCGGCGGCGGTGGCGGGGCTTCGTCCCCTGAGCTGCCTCCTGAAGATACGCCTGAAGAGTTGGAGGCTACCACCACCGGGTCTTCAGAGACTGAGGCTCGGCGGCTGCCTGCTGCTGACGAGAGGCGGCTGGCCTGTGGGATGAATTTGAGATTTAGGTCTACTAGTCTAATAGGAGATAATCCTGCAATGTTTTACCACTAGAGGCGCCACTAGCACAATTGCACAATAAATATTTTTGACCAAAAATATGTGCAGTGCAGCACACGTTAATCGTGAAGATTTTAATGAAAGGTATTAAATATCTTTTTTAAATATCGTGTACTACTTAAAAATGGTTTTATTCTAAAGTTATCTAAAATAATTTATTGCATTCAATAACAATTTACGGAGTGTGCTACTGGCTCCATCTGCGGAACGCTTTGCGTTTTATGTCATATTGATAGAATCAGGTGTTACTTTGCTGAAATCCATTATAATTATAAAAAATATTTGGCGAAGAAGAACCCACCATTCACCTTCGGATTCGCTCTCCCCAACGACAACCAAATCCATAAGGATTTATTATTTACAATCGCAAAGAATGACAAATTCGACCTCCTAAGGATCAATGCCAATCCCATTCATTTGACATTCTCAGTCCTTATTACATCCTTAGGAGGTCAGATTTGTCATCCTTTGCGATTGTAAATCCTTCTGGATTTGTTTACCGTTGGTGAGGACGAATCCAAGGGTGAGTGGTGGGTCCTTCTTCCCCAAATAATTATATAATTATTATTTTTAGTCTACTAGTCTTAAAATCTTTGGGTATTAGATTGAATGTTTTTCGGAAAATGCTGCTAGATTCTAATCGAAAGCGTGATGCAGATACGTTTTTTCGTAATTTAAGATTCGTCACTTTTTTGTTTGATTTGAAGAACTATTTGGGTTCAGCAAACAAGAAGACATTCACCTGAACTTATAAACACTAGCAACGTCGGAGACATCGCTGATACATTGAAATTAGGAACTGGCTCTAACCAAATACCATTATCTTTACCAATTCGTCTAACTATAACTTAAACTATTTCTCTTCCTTGATAAGCTACGAGTATGTTTAATGTCTTAACAAAATTTAATCATGATATTGAGCCTGAATAATTTTTTTTTATTTTATTGAACCCCATGGTACTTACAAAGTTCTGGGCCTTGTGAGTGAGGGCTGCTAGCTTGGTGGCTATAGTCGACTTAGTCTGTGTTTCTGCGGGGGTTACCTCTTCGTACGCCTTATTAGAGCTGCATGACAAAACACATCTATTAAAATCAATAGCCAACGCAAGGCATTTAACTATTAGAACATAGCATCAGAAATTAGTAGGTAGTTTTAAATAAATTATCAGCGAGAAAAAATAAATAATAACAACAATAGTAAAATGACAGGAGTAGATAAGTAATAGACAGAGAAAATAAAGCTCGTAAAACGCTGGGACATCTTCACCAGCGACATAGAGATTAGTGTTCGCAGATTTTTACTCTAAGAAATAGAAGCCAAAAGAAAGAAATAACTTGAAAGACAAAACGGTTAAGCTAGTACTACTACCTACTAGTATAAAAGCAGACCGAACTGGTTACAGGCAGACCGAACGAGAAGCAGAAGAAACTCAGTGATGATGAGAAATTTAAGTAAGCCTAGTATGCGAAATGTTTATTTAGATTACTCATAAAGCCAACGAAAGAAATAGAAGCCTCTGATACACTCAGCTACATAATTAGAGATAGGACTGAGAGACTATAATTTGCAAGACAAAGAAATAAAAAGAAGCAACAGTGGAGACGTTAAAAGGTTGATGATAAATCGATGAATGAAATAATAATGGAAAGAAATAAGAGACTAATATCAGAAAGAAAGGGACAACTTACTTGTCAATATTATCTTTGGCGGTGTAATCGACTACTAACGCGGCGCTACCGGGCCGGCTGTGGCTACCAGAGTCTCGGGAACTACTCCTGTGTTTAAAATGTTTGATAATGTTGTACTAAAGTGAGAATAGGGGTGAACCTACCTATAAGGTACAAACAATATGAGGTACTTCTAATGCTACATCTAGTAGATTCCAGTCCTATAAGGATACTAGTTGAAATTGTTGTTTTGGTACCTAATTCTGAACAACAAACAAAATGCATCATCTGGTGTTCGGAATGTATTACTTCAGCACCGAATGGCGTATCCAGGAGGACTGGGGGGCCTTCTCTAAAAACTTTAAGATCCACATATGCTGCGAGCCTCGGCTCACCTTTATCATTTTTAGTACAGTCAGAATTATGTCAAGACAGGAACAAACATATGATTGAGATTACTGCTACTGGACCGATTCTAAAAATTCTTTCGGTAGCTTGTAGTATTAATATTAATCTACGAAACATTGATGGAATTTGAAGAAAAATTCAATTGTATTTTGCCCTTGTTTTCCTTTAGATAGATCTGACTGTACTCTGATGTTCCAATTCCCCCGTTTTCCTGTACCCGCCCTTGTTAGCACCTACCTCCTCCTCTGCCGCTCCGTTCTCTCCTCCCTCGGCAGGTAGATATCCTCGTAGTGGTGGTCCCGCCTTGTCGCTTCGGCGCCGCTGTCGCTATCGGAATGCTCCTGCGTGGCTTCGGTTGAGCCGTGGACTTCTGCTTTCACTGCGCAAAGTACGAGAAAAATTCATCTTATGGCCTGTATCATGGCCTACTAGAATCGACTCATAAATTATGGTCCCTGTATTTGTTTGTACATAGAGTTTATGAAGTTTAACACCCTTAGACTGGGTAAGTTTTGGAGTTTTATAAACCACCTCTCTTTTGTGCCTTCCTTGTCTATGTATCCATTGCATATCGTAAAACCATATATACTCGTATTTGGGTACTAGACGTCCCAAAAAATATTTAGTTGTTTTAAAGTATAGAAGAGGATTACGTTATACGGTGACAAACCCAGCTACTACAGGATTAAAGATTCCTACATCGCACAAACCATTATGGACGGTAGATATTTTACTTATATACCTATCTTCGTTTTTCCACGAAATTTTTTTGCCCAGAATTGTAGAGATTGTGGAATCTAAAGGCAAATATACCATGACATATAAAAACCTTCGCCATATTGTGGTATTAAATGGTGCTATTTTTTCAAATTCAAACTCTTTAACTCAGATTATAAAACAAAACAACCAATGGCCTCCTTTTATTCTCCTTGATTTTATCCTTTTTTAATTTCTAATATTATTCCTCTTTCCACATCGGTATAAAATAAATTAGAAATCAGTATATCTTCTCCCCAGAAGTTATACTGATTTCTAATTCATTAATTCATTCACTAATTCCCCAATTAGTATGTATTACAAAGCAACTATCGGGTAATTTATATGTCCAAACTCACCAGTCATAGTGGGAGCCTCCTGCCCTTCCGCAGGCACCCTAGGTCCCGGAGAACGCGTGTGAAACAGGTCCCTGACGCGTTGGTACAAGGCGGCGGGGGCGCCGGAGTTGTTGGTGCTTCCGTGGAGGAACCAGCCGCTGGGGTTGCCAGTGTCGGCGTCCGAGGCTGAACAGGCTGCGGAGGGGAGGGGTTGGTTATTTGTGAGGCATTTAAACGCGGGGATATGTTTCGTTAAGGTAGAACCTGCTCTCAAATAGGCCCCCAGGAGATATGTGTAAAAGGTATATTGGGCGATAGAGGGGTGACGGATTTTTTTGTTAAAGAAGGTGAGGAGATCTAAAAAATACCCGGCCTTGATCCTCCGGAGTGACCGGGTTGTTTAGAATATTTGCTCACAAAACCTCCTCGATGCATGGTTAGAGGGCTTCGAAACTTCTTAATCATTCTAACCCTATTTTAGAGTGTCCATCTATGAAAACAGTATCTTAGAAAATAACAATATGATGAAATCTTTTGCGGATTATAGTTAGATTACAATTTGGCTGGAGCCAAACATCCAGTAACTTATTCTAAAAGTGTTAGGTCAGATTTCTAGTGAAATGTCAGTGAAGTGCTCTGAACAGCAGAGGAAACTATAACTAAAACTAACGACATAAAGTTCACTCATGTTACAACACTTTGTCCAGGAAATTAATAGCTGGTAATCGATTTAATCGCCACTCGCCAGCCGCGCATCGGCGGATTAACTGATGGAAAAAACTTTCCAACGAACAGCAATCGGTTATGTGCATAGGTACTTATCAAGAATTACACAATTATGAACTACAGTAGAGACCACACATCTACACTCTTCTGTTGTTGTTCTGCTTGTTTTTTGAGGCTTCAGTCTATTATAATAATGCCAGCCTCATAGGGAAAAACAGGTAAAGTTTCGTCACTAAACAGGGCTGCCTCTGTGATGATATGTTCCGACAGATTAATAAAGTCTCTCAAGATCAGCATCCCTTCAGAGATTTCTCTTGGTATTGCTGATATCAATAAGCGACGGTACGGTAGCCACGTTCCATCTGGCATACCACCTGCTTGCCTACCAAACCTATTCCCACAAATACGAGAAAAAACAAATAAGTCCACAAAACACACCGTAACTCCCAAACTCGATATAACTTTGACACCAACTTTCATAAATCGCCTTTTTGCTAATCACACTCATCTTTGAAAAGAGAACTGCAATTAACACGCCGAACCCGGTCGACGGTTGGAAAGCAACTGCCAGATTAGGGAGGAAACTGGTGTTAGGTAAATGCGCATACGCTTCCTGAATAGCTTCCTACGTAGCGCTTCAGTTGGTGTCCTATTAGACGCGCTTTATACTTCACGCCTTTAATTATCGCATAATGCGGTGGTGTGGTTAATTCAATTGTATGTAAGCATGTAACCAGCGAAGTCATGATGCTGTCTGAACTATAAATAGGAACAATCATTTTGACAAAGCAACAAAATTAATAAAGAAACTTCTTCAAATATATTTGGGCACTAAATAATTCCTTCCAACTGTGAAAAAGAGCCGTCGGATACGGAAAATCTATATTTGTATTTCAATCGCTGAGATATATTATTACCTCTAATCGCGTTTAAGAAAAACTCGACGAGTCTTACGAAACCGTATCCGGCACTACAGATGCGGTAAAAATAGAATAGAATAGAACCACATTTATTGCCAAATACATTATAACAAATTTTACAAAAAAAAACATTAAAATTTAATGTAGATGCAGATACTTATCAACTACGTAAGTATGCATATTTGGCAAAAGGGGGGAAAATCCGCAAATGCTGACATAATCGGGTACCATTTATGCAGCGCTGTTTTTCATTTCATTCCTTATCCCAAGATGTTAGTGGGAGCGATAGTGTTTTGGAAAAAATAATAATTAAAAACTAAAAATCAAAAAGAAAAATAACCGGTAGCTGCTGCTGGCTCTGGATCAGACCCCATGATCACTTTTTAATTTTTTTATAAGGAGAGCAGACGAGCAAACGAAGCATTTGATGGTAAGTGTTAACCGTCACCCACAGACATCTCACCTCACTATAAATAATGTTATTACAGGTATGTATTTTCGATACGCACCTTGAGGACATACAAGAAGTGCTTTATGCCGGTAATTCTGCCGGCTCTCTTACCCTTCAAACCGAAACAGGACGAGGCAAGCCATGCTCAAATTCTTCAAACATGGCGCTCGTGAATACCACCCCACGCTGACTGTACGTACATAGAGTTATACTACCTTCATAAAACATGTAAACCCTGATCAGGGACTATAAAACCCTCGCCATATTGCGGATTTATAAATGGTACTATTTTGCAAAGCGAGCTCCATAACACAGATTATAAAACTACCAATGGCGCCCTCTTGACTGGGTTCTTTAGCTCCTGGTCAGGGTTTAAAACAACTAACCTGAGCTGTCTTCACCCGAAGACGTGTGATGGGTGACACTAGTCGAAGTTCCTCTCTGCATCGGGTTGACGTACAGTCCGTCGGCAGGGCCGGATCTAGCGGAGCTGATGGAACCCCCGGTGGAGGGTAGTGACCCCCTGCGCTCCTGGACCGACCCCCTGCGCTCCTTCTCGGGGGCGTGCAGGTAGAAGGGGGAGCGGGAACCGTTGGCGTTGATGCAGGTTGGCAGGGCGCACTGGAGTAGAGAAGAGAATATTGTGGATTTAGTAAAGTATATACTGAAAAAATCAACTTGTTTGTTTGATTTAGAGCATATAAAGAAAGTTTATTCAGTTCAACACACTACTTGATAGATTCGACTAAGATCTTGATTGAAGTGAACAATTCCTTGGTTGAATGTGAACAAGCCGAACTTTATATCCTCATAAGGAACAAGTCTGGTTTGAAGTAAACAATATTTTCTTTCAGTGCAATATGTAATCTTGTCTTATAATAGGGGGCCGGGAATAATCCCAGCGGCACTTCGACTCTTGAGGATCTTTTATGCCTACCCCGTTTACACACTAGTCATCTCAGTGTGCAGGTTTCCTCACAATGTTTTCCTTCACCGTTAGAGCAGTTGGTAAATGTACGTAAGTCTTCGAAAAAAAGAAAAACTGGCACATGGCACTGCACGGTTTCGAAATCGGACCTCCCGCATGGGAGTCCGGTGTTCTAGCCACTGTGCCACCGACACTCGCAATATGTAATACTGGAAATATATGCTTAGCTCACTTGCCCAAACCTTGGCACACTGTCAGTGCCCACACCATCATTCTGTGGTCCGTTATTTGCAGTCTTCGAAATTCGTAAAACTAATTTCAGATCTATCTTCAGAATATCCACATACGTTGATTTACCATATTAATGTAAGAATACTTACTCGTGCATCACCGGGTGTACATGCGCAGGAGTGGACAGCCTTGTAGGAAGACAGCGTCTTATCAGCTCCGGCCGCGCCCGCCGCGACCAGTACGTTCAAACACTGTCGACAACATACACATGGAAGTTTTATTGCTAGATCACAATCATCAGTGTCAATAGTATAGCGAAGTATTAAAGAATCGTAGTTTATGTAACTATCACGTATGATAACCATTTTACACGAGTGCCATTTTCACAATAGGTACATAGCGCGCGCCAGTCAATCAAGCTGATAACGACTTTACATTAAAAAAACCAGCGAGTTATCTAGGAAGACACGTCTATGGAACCCTGTCGCAAATTTATATCATGATTTCTTTACATTCGTATGTGTCAAATAAGTTAAGGGGGACAAAGCACCAAGGATTTCTATATTTACTATTACAAACATTGCACAGCAATACAGTTAAAACTAAGACACCTGGAATTCATATGCTTGACACAATACAGTACATAAAGTATCGTATAGTATCTTAACAGTAGCTTAAATACAATAATCATATCTCTACAAAGATAAAACAACTTACAACTCATTCATTCATCTTCTCACAAAATCGCAAACATTAGAAACACAATTTCTTCCATCGACTGTATATTTCGCATTCCAGTACCAGTGCAAGAAGTGCATTCAGTAGCACTAGCGCACGCATAGAAGATGCGTTACGATGGAAACCGATTCGCGACAAAGGCGCTAACAACAAGGGGTGGTTACGAGCCCGGAGATAGCTGTCGGGTACATATAGCCTGGTCAGTCGCGACACTAAGACTGGGCAGTCCGACTCTCCGCGACGAATGCGAAAGAAGATGTGACGTGTATGCCACCATAGGATGAATGTCAAAATTTTTGAGGGTAGAGTCACACCTAGCAGTCACGGTTAATGCTAATCACAGTGACAAGGGCTATGACCTTGCTCTCGTTGATTCATTCGCTGCCTATTTCATGTGTTTTGCTTACATTGACCCCCAGACCACATCTAATCTGATTTAAATCTGTATGCAATTGTTCTCAGGACAATTACGGCGCGTCACATTGATTTTAAGGTCAGTCGAGGTCGATTCAGTGGTTCTACAGAATCTATACAGACCGTGGCACTTAGTTGAACGTTCGGGTCTTAAATGAGGCTTCGTTTATTGACGGAAACACGCGATGTAATATTACTATACTGCTCTGAATAAACTACAAATATTATTACTATACTACTGAATAAAGGACATTTCTTGTAACTCATGGTAAGTTTGTTGCTTCTTGAAATCCGTCTATGCCGTGGAAAGGGACAGATTATGTTACAGTTCAGAAAACGCTTCGTGCAACTAGCGGATGGCAGAAAAATTAAGTTCTGCCGACACTAGTGGCTAAACTTAAAAGTTAGTTTATACATTGCAAGTTAGCAATATTGCTTCTTACAAAGAATTTAAATTCTTCATGTATGATAATCTACGAGTATTCCTTTTCTGCTAAATGTGGCAGTTAATCTTATCTACTTCCAATCAAGACAAAAGACAAAGCCTCTTTGATAAGGTAACATGCTCGTTACACGATGTAATTGTTCGGTAGCGTTTAGCTATACAATGTAATGCTTTCTACACGAGGGTAGGCTTGTACTTGAAACAATAGTAAGTCCACGTTTGGAAAGTATCACTTTTTTTGTATGAAAGTAAATTAAATTCAAATATCTAATTGATGTTGATTGGTTTCGAACTCTTTCAACAGAGAAAAGCTAAGGAGCTTAACTTTTATGCTCTTCCACTATTCACTACTTTTTTAGAATTTTATAGTAGTTTATGTAACTGTCATTAAACTGGAAATTCAGACCTACCCATATAAAAATATGAATAAAAAAAATTATATACACTTTTTAGATAGATTACCTTTTTATATACCTTTTTTATTTTTTTATCTTATTACTTTATGTGCCATATAACTAAATGACAAGTAATTTTTTATTTATTATTTATTTATACTTACTTATACATATTTAGATATAAGTATTTACTTTTACCTATTATAAAACATTGTTTACTAGGAAATGAAGTGGATACCTATTAGGCAATTATCACTGGATTCCGTGGTTCAATGGTCCGTTGGTATTCATCGTAATTCAATTACAATTGTAGGTTCTACTTAATTATACTATTTAATGCTCCATTTGTTTGTAAATTTAGTCCATAACCTATAGAAGTCCATTACGAAATCTCTCCTAGATTTTGTTCCCATCTCAGATAGAGACGAAGATAAAAAGCCAACCCTTAATAACTCTTACCTTCGTGTTTTTCCTTCATAGAGTTGTCAAGAGTAAAGTTACGTTCTACGTACAACTTTTAAAAAATACTAGACACATACAAAACTAAAGATCTGCATGGAAAATACTTTTTATAAATTTCCACAGGTTCTGAACGTAATCAAAACAGATACAGTGCGTGATCTTTTAGTTGAACGTTCGGGTATCGGGTGAAATCGGCTTTATTCTCGTGTGATTGAAAAGATCGCGACAAATGTGGAATGAAGGATGCCTTAACATAAAGGCTTCCTTAAGTCTCGTATCATCTCTATCTAGAACTATATCATAGAAAGGGATAGTATGTATTTTAATGCAAACTTATCTTATCTTATGACAGGGGCCGGGAATAACCCAGCGGCACTTCGACACTTGAGGATATTTTGTGCCTTCCCCATTTTACACGCTGGTCATCTCAGGGTGTAGGTTTCCTCACGATGTGTTCCTTCACCGTTAGAGTAGTCGGTAAATGTACGTAAGTCTTCGAAAAATACGAAAATCTCATTGGTATATGGCACTGCACGGTTTCGAATCCAGACCTCCCGTATGGGAGTCCGGTGTCATAGCTACTGTGCCATCGACGCTCTTTCGAAATTTCGTGCAACTAACGGTTAATCTCTTGAAACTTGTCTTAAAAATGGAAGAGGAGGAAATACAGTGATATTGCAACCAGTTGATTATTTACCTCTATGTGATGATTTTCAGCAGCATCGTTGATGGGGCTCTTGCCATGCCTGTCGAGATGAAGCCGAGCCCCATGCCTCAGCAGCCAGCGGACTGTGGCCAAGTGGCCCCGGGACGCTGCGAAGTGGAGCGGAGTGGCCCCATCCCCGTCTCTCGCGTTTGGGTCCACGCCTCGTTCGATGATCTAGAAGAAATTGATAGCCAGCCATGAAAATATATACTTGTAAAATATATTAAAGGTGAAACTGATTGTGGATAAAAAGGCAGAGGCTCGCCTTAGATGGTACGGTATCGTGATGTGCCGACCAGACGATATTATGTGGTGAAAAAAAGCGTTTGACTCATATAACCATATGAGTTAAACGCTATACGTCAAACGTCTAGTTTGTTTGTAGCTTATATCTCATAAATTTCTTGGTAATTTTAACGGTTAGGTAACGTTCCAGGTAATAAAAATAAGCTTGTTTTACGAGATTACTCTAATAATTTGATATTACGTTGACAAAATCGTAACTGTACACCGGTTATAAGTTATAACAATAATAAATAATTGACTACTTTTTATCAATAATTATTGATTGCTCTAGGTTTTTTATTTTTGACGGCTGTGGATATGAGTTGAAATGGTTCCGCCCGCCGTAACACATTTTAATACTCATTCTCATTTAATAAAAACTATCGGGACACCAGGAACTCTTGGATACGTCATGCTTTTACTTCAAACTCAATCACAATTCATGTTAACTATAAATATAACTGGACAGGAGCGAACAGACCAGCCGATTTACATTTTAAAATATAGCTAAAAATTAAGATTTTAGCAGCTGTAAAGGGGCTTTGTCATTTATCTAAATTAATAAATAATAACATTAATATATCTGCTGTAAAGGGGCAATATCATTGTAATTTTCCTTCTTTTTTTTGAAGTCATTAATGACTGTGTAAGAAGCGAGAACGGCTTGTCAGGATAGTTCCAGGTGGAACTCTGTCTACCCCTGCGGGAAACAGGCGTGAGTTTATGTATGATGTATGGTTATTTATTCGTTCGTAATCAAAAATAATTTCATCACAGGTTCTTCAACCCTATGTTTCAAATACTTAGACCAAAACTACTACACCACTTTTCTAACCTAAGCAAACATATCCACAGTTAGTGCTTAGTAATACATAACTGTTGATTTCTATTCTAAGTCTGAGCTAAGTTACTGGTTTTCACTCAATGGCCAGATGAAAGTCGGCTTGTCTGTCTTTATAGACCATATAATTTATGGCCTAAGTTTACTGGATTTCATTGTTTAGTTATTTAAATTCAGTTCCTATGAATAAACTAAGTATTCCGAATGCCTGACTACATAACTTTCGTTAAAAATAACTTTTACACTTACACGCTTTGAAAAATTATAAATATAGTTTCACTAGTACCATTGATGGTACTAGCGACACAACATTATTCAGGATCAGTAGTACCAATCCTAAATTAGTGTCCCTAGTACCATTGATGGTACTAAAGATACAAAGTTGTGTCACTTGTACCATCAATGGTACTAGTCAATGGTACTACTGATCTAACGGCATAACTTTATTTGAAAACTTTTTATTTGTAATTTTTTTTTATAATTGATTCTCTTGATAAATAACAAAATATTAGCAATAATTATGGCATTTTATAGAAGTCTTCTTCACTATATGCGATAAATATGTTACTATTTCCTTTAATTCATCGCCACACTACGCTTAATCAACCACCATTTCCTTGCCAATAATAAAAAAAGGAATTCATAAATCGATATAATTTTTCTCCAACTCTCGACTTCGAACATAGTAAATAAAGAAAAGTAGGATATCTTTACACAAGCGCATGGGTACCCGTGCGCTATCGCGACGCACAACTAAATTGCCGTGTACCCACACGGTACTCCGGGCGAGTTGCCTCATAGAATTTGTCTTTGTATTTTTAGTCAAAAATGCGACTAACGATATCTGATACAAAGATCAATTGTGGACATGTTAAATAAATAAATAAATAAAATCTTTATTAATTTTGTACAATTTGTTATAATTAGTACACAATGGTTGTTTTGTTATGAGCGCCTGACCTCCCCCTGACCTAGGTAGAAACCTGTGCCTTAGGGGCCAGACGTTATGGGTGTTAGCGGCCAGGCCATGTTACGACGAGCACACGATATTTTCTCCTTTCCTTGTGGACTACTCAGGGGAAGAGGGAAACGGTCATTTTGGGAATAAAGCTTTATAACTACCTATAGGCTCAAAATGCTACAAATGACAAAAAAGTTATCATCATGCATCTCTAATGTAATTTTTTTTGGAAGCTTAATTAAGATTAGGCGAGTGTGAGTCTTTGTGGTTATTTCCACGACATAACTGCGATCATCAATGAGGAATAGGACTTAGAAAAGAAGAGTATGTGGAATCTAAAACATAAATGGTACTCGAGACAACTTACTGTTATTTCTTTACTACAACTCGAGTGAGCGGTAACACACTGCGCGTGATCATACACCGTTTCCTTCCTCGGATTAATGATTGATCGAGGTTGTTGATCTGCGATTATTTAGTTTTCTCCCGCAGTTTTACATAACGTACATTACATGTGCTATACATTGTCTCTGTATCCGTGTTCTACGAAGCGGTGTTACTAATGAGTTATCGATGAAACGATAGATGAATTTGCTTAAATTATAGAAAGATAATCTTTGAGGTTATAGGAGAGATAAGGAGTAAGTCCCCTTTGAAAGAAAGAAAGAGAAAACACTTTCATGCCAGAAAAAAATTAAAAAATACATATTTAGTTCTCTCCATAATACAACTTTGGAAGTGTATAAAAGGCGGAAGGGTCATAGAACCGCTTACCTTTAAAAATTAAGTCTTTAGAAGGGAATAAGTTTAAAACATTTAAAGTTGTGGTAAGTTAATAGTGAATTTTACTTTTTAAACGAATATTTCAATAACTGAATTTAATTAAAAAAAAAGTACTCTGTATGTAATAATTTTATTGTCACTATTGTACGCCCCAAAATGGGTAAACTGTTTAATGTACTATGCTATAATTTCTGTATAAGATCTGTAATAAGCGTCGGTGGCACAGTAGCTAGGGCACCGGACTCCCATGCGGGAGGTCCGGGTTCGAAATCATGCAGTGCCATGTACCAATGCGAAAAACTCGACTTACGTACATTTACCGACTGCTCTAACGGTGAAGGAAAATATCGTGAGGAAACCTACACACTGAAATGACCAGTATGTAAAATGGGGTAGGCACAAAAGATCCTCAAAGGTCGAAATGTCGTTGGGTTATTCCCGGCCCCTATCATAAGATAAGATCTGTAATGCACACAGTTCCACAATAAATGATTTCTGATTCTGATAAATTGTAGAAAAATTTACCACTATTAGCTTTTATATCTAGCCTCTATCTAGCATAGGTACCTACTAATACTATTCTGTACAACACATCAACAGCAAGAGAAGCCGCTTACAATCCACTTCACACAAATCAAGCAGCCAGTCTCTGGAGCCGAATGTATGTGCAATATTCCATCTCTATCTCTCTCATCATATCGCTTTTGCATCCGGTCTTTAGTAGTAAATACTCCAGTGCCAAATGCCATTACGTATTGTAAAATATCTGAATATAGCTCAAAAACAGTTCCCCATTCACTTCACACAGGCCAAGCCCTATATATTTATAAATGTTTATTAGAAATTCACGGAAAAGCATATATTTAGCTAGATGAGCATCTAGCTAAATATCTAGATAGTCATGCGTAATAGAGAAAGACTGAAAATTCCTAATGTACGTCTAACCAAAACCCTAAAGCAAGGTTTGCAAATAAAAATGAAAATGTATAATAAACTTCCCATAGAGATCACTGAACACTCCACTAAAGAATTTAAGGTTGTTTTAAAAAAGTACTTTCAGGGAAACGCATATTATAGCTTGAACGAATTCATGTGCACAAAATTAAAGCACACTCATTTTCTCTGACACATTATTCCTTACTAACTTTAGAAATTCTATACTTATACCTTTTTTTTTTTTTTTTTTTTTTTTTTTTTTATTAACTAAGGAGAGCAGACGAGCCAACGGGCCACCTGATGGTAAGTGGTCACCGTCGCCCATAGACATCTCACCTCACTGTATTAATATTAGAGGGTTTTTGATGCGCTGCTAACCTTGAGGACTAAGATGGAGTGCCTCATGTGCCGGAAATTACGCTGGCTCTCTTACCCTTCAAACAGAAACACAGAAATGCAAGCATTTCTGCTTCACGGCAGAAATAGATAAGAGGGTGGTACCACCCCAGGCGATCCTTCACTTTAGGATCTACCACTTCCGATACCTATTGTAATTGATTATTATTATTTATTTCCATTCCCTGACGGTGTACAAGACTGTACCTAACTATATATGTTTTATTTTAAGTATTTGACAGACACTATAACTAAAACTTTTGATTTTATATAGTTTGAATTTATATTATGGTTAGAGTATATTTAATACTGCTGTTAATGACGTATCTTGTAACGGTTTCTGTTACTATAAGATAAATAAATACAATACAATACAAGCAGCCGGTCCATGCAGCCGAATATATGGGCACCATCCCTCGCATTTATATCTAACCTTCATTCAATACCATTCGGTACAGGCATATCTGAATATAGCAACAGAAGCACCTACCATCCACTTCACGCAGTCCAAGCAGCCAGTCTGTGCAGCCGCATGTATGGGCAGCATTCCATCCCTCGCCCTCGCATCTAACCTCCCTCCAGCTTCCAGTACTAAATACTTGAGTACTGCCAAGTGTCCCTCTTGTGCCGCTAGGTATACTGGTGTCACGTCGTTGTCCATGGCTGTGTTTGCACTGTGGAAGAGAGAGGGATTGGTAAGTAATGTGGCAATGGATTAAAAAAATAATGGACTAAAATTTGTTGATCGGATAATAACTCAAAGATGCAGGAGTCTGTTTATCTAGTAAACAAAAGAAAGGTTGTTAAATACTAGGCAACCCATGGCTTTGGCGTGTACCAAAGCCTCTAAAAGACTGAAGAATACCTATTCATAAGGTAACTATAATTTGGGTTAATACGTAAGTAAGCATTCTCCTCTGTGAAGTGATAATATGAATCGAACTTAACCGTCAGTTGTATGTCCTTAAAATCTTCTTTAATATACATGCTATCTCTTCCTACACCATAACTCTAGATAGAGATGTCACGAGGCTTAAGTAAGCCTTGACATTAAGGACGTTTCTGGCAACTCGAGGTAAATCAAACAATTTTTACAACTCTTATTGACGAAAATTTAAGGACGTTCTATAAAAATAATTGATCAAGCTACATCGGTAGTGCAATTTAAACAAAATATTAGAAATATAACATTATTACCAGTGATCGCATTAGATAGTGCAATTTTGCGAGATTCCACGACGAAATTTTTACATGGACATGCCCAACAAGTAACGATATCCCGGGATTAAAAATTCGCTAAAAGCTAGTTACATTGAACAGTAAAATCGTTCAAAAATATTATTAAACATTCTTATGAGATTTTTACGAGGCTAAATTTGCAGCCATATTGTAACTTACTTTACACTTGACAAAAGGGACGACTGATAAAAGCGTTCTGAAAAGGCGTGAATGTTAGAAAGAGACAATAAATCCCGAAAATAGTCCTAATAGTGGTATCTCTTTGTCTCTCTCTCTCGCAAAAGGGATGATGAGATGATTTCCTTTTGGAGTTCCCATTAGGAGAAAAAGTATTTTATATATACAGAACATTTCCAAAATCCCGCAATCCCGCGGTCGTATCCATACTAATATAACATTTGAGGTCATTAACACTAAATTGCACTATCTAATCCGATCACTGATTATAACACCACCGGTGGGACATAAACACACCTCCAACTTAACAACCTGGTTATTTATGAGGAAGTTAGGTTATCCAATTTCACTACTCCTCAAGTCACCCGGTGTTTTTAAGCATAACTTACTTCCTCGTTGTATATCTAAGTATAGATTACCAGGCAGCTTTAATCGACTGCTAGAAACTTAAGACAGTATGTGACATTTTACCACCTATAAGTACACCGAGTTTTCATTTATAACAGCCGATCGCAAAAATGGAAATTAGAGCAGCGACTAACACCATGTTACAATGTTACATAAAGTTATATAATCACTACATTATCAGAGGTGTTAATACAGTTTTGTAATAGCTGTAATAGTTACCAAATGTTCATAACAGATGAACCAGCGGAGTTCTCGTGAGATAATTATACGGAGGACAATGGAAGTTTGTACAATGCATACCTACGAATGTAATAAAAATAATAATTTAAGACATTTTATTTTAGTGAAAGAATGGTAGGTCCAAATAGCAAATTCGTAAGAAAAATTGGGTCATTCCCAACTGATTCATATTCATTTATTTATTGCTTGTTAAATGTACAATCACTTAAGTAAGTTTATTGACATTTAACAACGGGCACAGCAATTTATATACATAGGTAAGTTCAATTAAATTGAATAAATTTCAAATTTTTAGTTAATAATTTACATATTATATAAGTTTATCTAGAAATTCTATATAGTTATACTATTTATTTGTTCTATCAATATTAGAGGCATAGGAAATTCGTTACGGAGAGTTCTAAATATTATCACGAGGAGTGGATCCACAAAAAAAAATTGGGAGGGAGAATTTGGATACTGAAATCCTATTGTAATCTTACAGGTTACCTCCCTGAATCCGCCACTGAATAGCATAGGTTCTCGTAAGTTTTATAAACCATGATCAGATGGAACAGCCTGCCGGCTTCTGTATTACCCGAAACGTCGGTTTCGGGTAATACAGACGCCGGCAGGCTGTTTCCAACCTTGGGATCTTCAAGGCCAGAGTGAAAAGGCATTTACTGGACCCGCATGCTCCATCGTCGACCTCATCGTCGCTTACCATCAGGCGAGATCGAAGTCAAGTGCGGGTTTAGTAGTCAATAAAAATAAAAAAAAGATTCAGATGTCAGTCGCAACCAAATTGGATCATCGATAATTGAGATATGAAACCACAGGTTGACAGACATACGCGTCAAGCTTAACATCCCTCTTTTTGATCAGTGCTGAAAATAGGGGATTTCATAGTTTCGACTCTTGTTGTGTAAGGCATTCATACTCCCCGTAACTGATAAGCATCCATTGTATAAACGAATAGTTTGTCAACTCGTCTTAAATTTAGTTGCAACAACTAACCAGAGTTTTACTAACCCATTCAGCTCGCTTTGACGCGCGATTAGTTAACTATTGTTAAATAATTTAATTATAAAAGCTGATGAAACCGGTTTGTCATTCATTCAGCTAAATATTTGGAGTGGCGTGATAATGACGTTGGCATTTGGTGATGCTGTGAAGAAACTTAGTTGTGGGTCGTTGCGACCAAATTATTTTTCTGCGATCAAAATAAGTATTATGATCAATTTCTTGTTGTTATTTTACATGTAAGGTATGTAAAAATAAGATTTTTTTATATATTTACGGCAATATTAACCCCTATCCTCCTTTCTTATTCCATACCACCATAAACACTGTTGTCCCTACCTAATAATAAAAAAACTTAAGGAGAGACGCGCGCGTTGATGTCTTTTGTACGGAGGAGACGAAATGGAACAAAATAAAGTAAAGTAAAAGTAAAATACACTTTAAAATAGTGTAAGAAGTTTTTGATTTCCCTAAGATGTATGATTAAAGATGTTGCCTTGTTATAAATACAGTTATTAAACCAACTTCAAAAAAAAGAGGACCTGTTTAACCCGTATGTATAAAAGTACATTGAATGTTCGCGATTTACTTAAAAACGACTCTACATGTTACATCTCTACCACAGCTTACCTACTCTACCATCACTATCGATAGACACCGATACAATCGCTAAAGTTTCACGTTTCACTTTCATCGTCTGGTTTTCTCTCGGTTGCCTAGCAACCGGTTTATTACGCGACTTATGTCACTAGGGTCAGGTAGAGTCGGCTTCGGTAATGTTAATACCGTATGACTTTGACCGTACGACTTTCATAGTTAGGTTATGTGGTTTTTAATTTGACAAATATGACACGGATTTTAAAATTGTTTTTGTTTTGTCTTCTAAAACAATATTTACTTATGATAATAAGAATAAGTTTATTTGTGCGGTAAGATGACAACGTATTCATAGTCAATACACCAGTAGGAACTTAAGCATAGGTTATATTCAACTAAATAAAATTAGTGAGCAACAAATTGGTTTACAATAAACGCTGACCTCCGAACTAGGAAGTTCCTGTATCTCGGAGGACAGCTCTCTTCTGTGACCAGTGCAAATGAACATGTAACAGAACACACGTTGGCCAAGCCAAGAAAATATAAAACTGACAAAATTTGAAAGAAAGGCAAAAATAACAATAATAAATATTAATATAAGGGGTGGTGGGAATGCATTAGTGAAATGTTAAAAGGTCGATTATTTGTAATTTTTTAATTAGGGTTCCGTACATAAATGGTAAAAATGGAAGAGCCACAGGACGCTGTGCCGCAAACTTTATGTATGAAACATCATGGCTAACTTTGACCTCCTTCCTCATCTCTCCTGATTATTTTAGCCAAAATACATTTGACTCCAAAATGAGCTTTGTTTATCGATTTTCAAAACTATTTGTTTAAAATTGCCGAAGTTATTAGCTTTTGAAAGAAGACACAAAAGTCGATGCCCGAACCGGCTTCCATACTTCACAAGTTATAAGATGTTTTTACATCAAAGGGAACCCTTTTCCGTCCATCCGTCTGTATGTCACAGCTGTTTTTCGCAGGAACTACTAATGCTATAGACTTGAAAGTGACAATTGTAATACTATAGACTATGTCTCTAGGAAAGCGACCCTGTCAAAAAACGTGGACATCGTTAGGCAGAAGAAGATAACTTATTTATAAGTCTTATTTAAGTATGAAGAAATCTTAACTGTAATTAATCTATGTAAGTTATGTTCAGTTAAGTTATATTAAGTGTTCCTTGAATGTTGATGTAAATAACACTCCAGTTGGACCAAGTCTGAATTAATTTATTTATTACGCACATCTATAATATTATTAAGTATAGGTACATAACATCTATACCATTTTTTATACATTTCTTATACTTTATCTACTTATTTTCATGCTAAAAGAATGCAGTAATTAGTACATAATGAGTACAATATTTTATAAAATTTAACAATATTAATAAGCTGTCATTATTTTTGTAATAATTTATATTAAATAGCATGGTTTTTCATTTTATATTGTAAATTATTAATCAAAACTTTAACATAGGTATATAATTTTATAGTCCGAAACGGTGTGGGTTCGTATCCCACCGCTGTCACCGTGATGTAAATAACACGCCAGTTGGACCAAGACTGAATTAATTTGTTTATTACCCACATATATCATATGATTAAGTATAGGTACCTCCATAACACATCATTCTATAACCCTATTATGCGAATGTGTAGATTGTTTAACGTAGTCTCTTCGAACAGCAACAATAAGCCATCGTTAGACGTATTCGATCCTAGGACATTAGTTTTTAAAAGACGGGTTGAGGATGTCCTCAAGTAAGCTATCCACGCACCTACTTTATAGTCTTTACTTTATTTTTTAATAGGTACTTTTTAATCATTACATTCAATAGTATTTTTTCCCAACTCAATTTTGTACAACAATCAATTTTCTACTTCCTAACCATGCTGTGTTTACACGTTAAGGGGGTATTACCTAGCTCATAATTTTATATTGATTTTTCTGTAATTTTTCTAGTTGTAATCTGTTGTGATTACCTAATAAATAAATTTAAAAATAAATAATTAAATAACATTCTTAATATATAATTTACCGTTCCCGTCCAGCGTAAGTCCCAGCCTTCAGCTTCACATATCTCTTGTTTTTCTTGCTCTTCTTCCCAAAGAGTTTACTTGTGACCCGACCATACGGAGGGTGGACGTTGTGTAGTGTCATTTTTGTATAACCTTGGCGAAATATTGTCCAAAAGTATTATTTTTTTCGATCCCGACTTTTCGTTTCATTAAACTTGACTAAACTACTTGATTAACTTTATTATATTAATCATTTTTAATCTGAAAATGATCAAGGTTTAGATTTAATTCGTTACAAACATGCACTTTGTAAAATGACAAACTTTTCATGTAAAAAAAGATTATCAATTCATTATGTAAACAGTCCAATCTCACGGTACCGGTTTCGGTTTAAAAAACACGTGTAAAATTAAAAATGCAAAACAAGAATTTCAAAAATGGAACCACGAATTCCAATATTACAAACAAACAAACGTCGGCCTACTTTATAAACAAAAACAATCGATGTTTTTTAAAGATTCGAAATTTCAATTTCGAAAACCGAATGTCGAATGAGCCATGCGCTTGCGCCGAGCGACAATGTCTTACTGCGGAGCTTAAGACTCGTAATTTCCACGTGAAAATGTTAGCGAAAGTGTACCATTTATGTCTGTCTGTACGTGGGTATGTTTTCCCATAGCTAACAGGCGTTGACGTTAGGGTTATTGGCGTTTCTTTTGAGTTTATTGATCTGCACATTTTCTTTGAACAGCCATCTTATATCATGCATCTAGTATTAGTGTAATATTATAGCTGTTAAAGTAATCTGCTTCTTTACACGCTGTAATAAGTTTAAAAATACTAACTAGGTACAAGGTTAGAACCCGATCTTCATAAAATAGAATATAAATCCTAAAATGAAATCAAAACCTATAATTCTTAGCAACATTTTACAGATAAAGTAACTAAATATTTTAAGTAACTTATAAACACTTTTGAGCTCTCTAAATAAAATTCAAATTAGTCAACCCTGTCTTTCTGTTTGATGCCGGCGGAATGGGCCGCTGTAGCTCAGTTTTTTAGAGCATTGTGCTGTGCACGGATTGGCACAGTCGCAGGTACAAATCCTGCTCGCGGAAAAATGTCCAACCTTTTCCTAATTTATTTAAACAAGTAAATTTAATAGGTTGCAGGCTGCTTGTTTCCTCCAAAGATCAACGCTCTCTATGTAAACATGCAAACTTTAAACTTAAAATGACGATATAAGATATGACCGACGGGTATACCTATACGGGTATATACTCAGATGAGTATTTACTCATTACCCATCTCTAGGTATCAACACAATCAATTTTATAAAGGAATCAGAAATTTTCATAGACAAAACTTTGTGCATAATTTCAAGTGTAAGGTAAAAAGATATCCTGTTGCTTTCGCTACACCGTCCGTTCGTCTAAAATCTAAATCCAGAGTAACATCACTCTCAACAGTTTAGGCAGGTCTAACAAAGTTCGCCTGGTTTGGGTTCCGGGACATGAGGGCGTACTAGGAAATGAATCAGCAGACGAGTTGGCCAGACAGGGATCACAGCAATCGCTTATTGGTCCAGAACCTTTTGTTGGCCTCTCGTCGGGTACTATCAAAACAGTATTAAAGAAGTACAGTACTGATAGGCACAAACATGAGTGGCTAACCCTAAAGGGGTTAGAACACTCTAAGAAATTCATTGGGGACAAAGTCACAGGCTGGAACAGCAAGATCTGGGGGCTGAATAGACGTCAAGTGCGCCTACTGGTCGGTGCCTTCACCGGTCACTTTAGTACCAATGCCCAGCTACACAAGATGAAGCTAACTGACAGCACATCTTGCAGAGCCTGTGGTGAACAACTGGAGACCGTTTCACATCTCCTATGTGAATGTGACGCCTTCGCGGCAAAAAGGATGAGTCTGCTAGGCTCTGCCTATCCGGACCCAAGGGAATTCAAATCCCTCCCACTTAGACGCATAGTCTTGCTCATGCACGACATATTCGGTGATGTGGTCAAGGGATAGGTTCAAGGGGTTGAACACAAAAGATCCCCATGGGTCGAAGTGTCGCTGGGATCCCCGGCTCCCATCCAAAGATAAGATAAGATAATATCACTTTCCCTACCACGACGCCAAGACATGGCGAATTGACAGTACTTATCATAATTTTACCCCCGACCGATCGAGGGAGGGCGTGTTATAAGTTTGACACATTTGTCTGTCGGTCTGTTTGTCTGTGGCATCATAACTTAACAACGGATGGTCAGATTTTGACCCGGTTTTTTTATATAATAGTGAATTTTGTCGAGAGTGTTCTTAGCTAGGTCTAATAAAAATTGGATCAGTGATTTCCAAGATCTTGGAGTATCTTTAATGTCAGATGGGATCTCTAGAACGGTAATAGCTAGATTGTTCGAATTTGAGCTCAAATGTTTACGACCATGATGGCCTTCCCACTCCTGGAACCTTGGAAGACCTGATGATGACCAGGTAAAAGTAAAGGGATCTACACAATGGTACGTTGGGGTTTAGTTAAATTTTTAATTTAGAGTTATTCTACATAAGTCTTATCACTCAGCATTCTATCTTCTCATTCGACAAGACGTGACAATCTTATTTTAGCCATAAGTTTTATTTATTTAAAATTAGTTACTTTATATCCTCTACTTCGCTACCGCTCCCGCCCCCGTTTCCGCTTGTGCAGTAAATCAAACCAAACGTAGCGTTTCGATGGATGACATGACGTTTTAACATAAACTTTCTCGGTATCTGTCCAATTTCTTACACTTCGTATAGACTGAGCGGATGTTACATTGGTAATTAACGTGTTACAAGTGTGTGTGTTTTATCGAATTGTAAAAATACCCACGTCCTCTCAAGTTCTGTAATATTTTATAAGCATGTAAACAAGTTACAAGTTCTTGTGTACAAGTTATTTTTAGACAATTTCATTGATATATGAAAATAATTATAACTTTTTAATTCGTGGTTTTGTCAATTTAGTGGGATTCTTACCACGGTTTGCTTTGTTCAGAACAACCCAAACCGCGTTGTAAGAATCCCATCTCTAACTATACGACGGTTAAGAACCAATAGTTATTAATAGTATTGAAAATAATTATGTTTATCTTTCCGTAATTTAGGTAATTATTATAATAAAACAAATAAAATTCTAATCACATAGATCACTAGGAAATTCATTTGTTTCCCCGCGATTTAGGCATTTTTTACAATAACAGTTACAAAAAAAAAATTAATTAAATCAGTCACAGAATATACAAGCGCTGAATCACCGTGTAAACGAACAATATACTCATACTCATACCATTTATTGCTTTTCAATATAAAACACTTTGTAATATGCACGTACGTACAATCAACGTAAAAAAAGCTTATTCCGATCAAGGTCAGCAACATCATAATTAATTCACGCTGGTATTATTGTCACATCGCCGTGTATGGAGAAAATCTATGAACAGGCTTATTTTCTCGTAATTTTCCCATTGTTTCTATCCGCTGCTAGAAGGTGGTAAAAAGTTATTGGGAATACAAGAACTCTGTAAAAGGTCTATACAGGTATTTTGTTATACGTTGTAAGTTTTACTTCGACTCAGCAAACATGCGTAAGTTATAAGTAAATTATGATTTTTGTTTTTAACCCGCTCTAACTAACTAACGCTGCCATTAACATCTTGTGATTGAACAGAAATGAAAAACAGCGCTGCATAATTGCTAAGTACTCGATTATGTTAGCATTTGTAGATTTTCTCCCCTTTTGTCAAGTACGTAGTAAATAATTATTTGCATTTACGTTAAATTTTAATGTTTTTGTAAAATTATTTTATAATATCAGTCAGTCCTTATCTGATAATATGAAACACACTAAGAGCTAATAACATTTTGGTTTGTATGTCTCACTGGAAAGACCAATATGAGAAATTGGCTAAAGTGAAGGGGCTTTGGTACAATACACTTAATTACATGTCATCCTGGGCTCCATGGTTTGACTGTGTCAGCCTCGGTAGGGAGCTACTTGTCTTGACTTTTAGGTTACGTTCGGGTCTCATTCCGTTAAATAAGTTTTTGCAATTGGTGGGAAGAGCTGCATCACCGTTTTGTACCAACTGCAACAAAATAGAAGACCCACTCACCTCCTAATGGAGTGTGACCTGGTGGAAATTGAGAGGAAGAGATTTGGCCTCAATAGGCTCCAAAATGGGAGGCTCAATATTATTTTGAGTCAGCCCTTATCTGATAATATGAAACACTTACTGTTGTTTGCTAAGTTGGCTCTCAAAGTGAGGGCCGACTCTAATAATACTTGAGCTTCCCTTCCCTTTTCTTAGTGACCCTAACGAGGCTGACATGGTCACCTTGTCGTGTACCAAAGCCTCAAAACTGATATTAAAAAAAATATATTTGGCAATAAATTTAAATTCCATTCTATGCTAAAAAACCTATTTCTTATCTGCCCAGTTCTGTTACACAATACAATTATTTTTTTTCCATTCAACACAGTACCGAATAGGGTAATGAAGACAATAACCAGTGTATGTTAAGCGGGGAAAGCGAACTGATTACAATAATTGTAATCAACTGTTCGTAACGGTTGCAAGTCGACTGGTCACCCCGATTTATAGGTTGCACGCCGATTTGTAACGTCTTATGATTATGATTGAATGTTACATAAGTTCCAAATAAGTACAAAATTGTTATTTACGTATACTTTTGCCAAAACTTCTACGGTCTAGATATAGCTAGTAGAAATACCCAAGGAATCGTTTACTTAATACACAGCATAGTGGTTTTATTCTAGTTAGAAAATTGTATGTCTACTTTTCTATTTTTCCATTACTCTTTACACTGTCAAAAAGGGACAACCAACAACCTACTTCAGTTAAAATTGAAATTGAAAAACGTTTATTTAGCACTGTATACACCAGAATACAGCACGTACACAATACAAAAGTATACAAAGATATAATACATTCAGCACAAAACATCCGGTGCGGTACAGTGCCAAAAAGGGAACACCAGCTCAGCATAATGCTGAAGCAAGCCACAGCGCTAACAGCCACAGCGGTTATCTCAAAAATTATAAAACTTTGTCAGGCCAAAAACAAAATTGATGAATATTTGCAAAAGTGGTTTACTTTATGTAAATGTGACTTTTGTTATATATTACCAATAAACAACAGAGCCAGCGTGATTACCGGCATATGAGGCACTCCATCCAAGTCCTTATTGTTAGTAATGCCTCGAAAACCCTCTGATAACATTATAGTGAGGTGAGATGTCTATGGGGGACGCGGTGACCACTTCATCATCAGCCTATTAATATCCCCACTGTTGGGGCGCAGGCCTCCCCTTGACCACGATACGGGCCATGATCCACCGAGCGGTCCCAGTGCTTATTGGTGAATTTCACACACCTTTGGAAACTTTTAATTTCCTCAGACATGCAGGTTTCCTTCACCGTTAGAGCAGGCGGTAAATGTACGTAAGTACTAAAAATCCGAAAAACCCATTGGTACATGGCATGGTTTCGAACCCGGACCTCCCGCATGGGAGTCCGGCGTCCTAGCCACCAAGCCACCGACGGTGACCACTTACCATTACCATATTTTAGGTCGTTTGTTCGTCTGCTCTTCTTAAACATAAAAAATAGATTGCATGTGCGAATAAAAAGTTCTTCAAAAGCTTTTCTATCAAAAGTAATTTTATTATATATTTCTAAATAATATGCTTTATTTACTATTGACTAAGCGAGAAAAAATCGCAGAAATTACTTACAAATAGTTTGATTATGTGAATATAATCTGTAAATAACTCTATTGCGGGACCAATGGTAAATTGCATGTTTCCTTAATCCCACTCAGTAATATATAGCAAAGCGAATCCGGTAATCTAAATTAGTTATAATATTAATGGTATAATGTACTCTAACTATAGCAAACTACATTTGAATCGATAAAAATAAGTAGGTAAATATTTGTAAGAAATCAGGCTAAGGAAATAGAAACGAGATGAGTACGAGTGCTTATTTTCTTAATGAGGGGCCTTCATCCAAACTTTAATTCTAAACAAATTCCAAACCATCGATTACCACTATTTCCGTATATTTAAAGAAAGTGTATTTATTAATTTTAATTTATTTTATTTATTATTTAAAAACAACAGATTACAACCAGAGAAATTGCATAAAAATCAATATAAAGTTATGAGCCAGGTCGTAACCCTTAACGTGTAAACACAGCATGGTTAGGAAATAGAAAATTGGTAGTTGTACAAAATTGAATTGGGAAAGAATACTAGAGAATGCAATGATTAAAAATACCTATTGAAATATAAAATTAATAAAGTAAAATAATTATTATTAACTACGTGCGTGGATAGCTTACTTGAGGACATCCTTAACCCGTCTTTTAAAAACTAATGTAACGATGGCTTAATGTTACTGTTCGAAGAGATTTCGTTAAACAATCTACACATTCGCACAATAATTCGCACATATTAATAACTCTTGAAATGAATTGTAAGCAGTAGGTGCAATTTCTCAATTGATAAAGTTCACATTCGTCAATGAACAATGTGTACAAACTGAACAATTGCACCAATAATTCCTTGAAATCACACATGCTTAAAATATTCCTTAAAAGGTAAAATTTTCTAATCTTGCCCCGAATTTTTTTACACCGACCAGTTCCCGATGAGTCGATAATAATTACCATAACATTCCAACCAACAAATCAAAGCGATTGCAACAATGCAACGACTACTAAATAAAAAAGAAAATACTTAGGCCTGGACTACACGCGTACGGTTCCAACCCCGGTTTGGTTCGCTGTGGCCAATCACGTAGCTCTGACATCAAGTGAGGGGAGAGCGGAACGCTTGTGATTGCTACAGCGAACCGGGGCTGGAACCGATCGCATGTAGTCCAGGCCTTTTATAAAAAGAGCTGCAGTGCACGGAATGTGTTTCAGGACGGAACGCACCGTTAGACGGCGCGAAGTGGCTGAAATGCTGCCATTTTATTGCACATGAGTAATTATTACACTCGGCCGAAGCAATCATCCGCCATCTTCTTGGTTGTATCTGCCAATCAGTGTGTTCAATCATCATTAATGATTGATGATATAAAAAAATTAAAAAAATCTACGTCTCCCATAGACATAACATAACATAAACACTCACGTCCATAATCCCCGAGGGGGTAGAAAAAAGTACCTTCAATCACAGGTAGTTCCCATTTTTGCCCGTAACATTTGGTGGACAAACGTGATAGGTGGCGAGCCTACCGTCTACTAGGTGTAGAATAGTATCCACTAAGATCCTTATTTGCCACGTATGACGCCCACGGGAAGAGTTGGGGTGGTGCTATTCTTTAGGGCCGGCACCACACAGCACTATTACTTCCATAAGTCATATAGAATTTAAGGTTATTAAATTCATCCCCTATATGACCTCCACCCCGTTGAGCTAGGACGGCGCCTGTTGTCGTTTGAACCTGAGAGGATCACCCTATGGCAATCGACTAGTTATTTTGAATTCAAATCCAAAAAAAACCATTCGACCAGGTACAGTTAACCAAACAAGTCTACAAGTCAACCTACCCAAAACGTCAAAATTTGAGAATCTGAAATGTGTCATAATGCGCAGGAATAAGGTTCAGATTTAATTGAAGATTTTGACAGATGGTATACTATAGCTTGTGTTCGACTGTACATTTCCATTAATTGCTAATAGCCGGACATCTTTTAATAACCTTATCAAGTGGGAAATACGTACTTATTGAAAATATTTAATTGGAATACCTGCCTAATTATTTAACACTTGTATTTTTGAACCTGTTTCTATATTTTTTTCTTTATTTGTTTTCTTTTTTTTTAAGCTCTTGCTTAAAATTATTATTGTTTTAACACGAAACATAATTACTCGTACCTATCAATTGATTATCTACGCTAAACATTATAATCACTAACGATATGTGGCAAGTTCTGAAAAATGCGGCTAGCAAGCAGTCATCGGTAAATAACTTATATTTGACTTAATTCCAAAGAAAGCACACATTATGATGCATATTTTAATGTTAAGAGTGATATAAAGTCCAAATATAAAGTTTGGAGTGTGAAGTACCTATCTTTTATAACCGAAGACTTCCGTATTTTAATATTAATCGAAAATATAGATTACGATATCTACGAGTATATAGAGTTCATACAACCAAAGAATACTCGTATATAATTTACTATGTAAAAATACAACATTAATTTGCAAAGAATGTTGTTTGTCATGTAAAGACGCTTAAGCATTTAGTCATAAACGTAACTGAAACTACCAGAAACTGATGGCAAAAAAAATAATTGAAAAAAAGTGCTATCCATATTGTGTTAATATGCACAATAGCCAAATGACGTTTTTTTTGGTGCAAAATATCCAGGCCTTTCGATTCTTTTTTCATTTATGTCTTTTGATAATAATATCAGATAACACAACCTCTAATTGTCACTCGATTTTTTTTGTTTATAAACTACAAGGTATCAGCCTCTATTAAATATTAATTAGTAATTATTACTATTATTATAAACAATCCTATCATACATTGAAAATCAAGAAAAGTTTATACATTTCTAGTACAAATCTTCGAAATTGAAATTGAAAACGTTTATTTAGCGCTGTAAACACCAGAATATAGAAGTATACAAAGTTTAATACATGCAGCACAGAACATCTGGTGTAGTACAGTGCCAAAAAGGGTACACCAGCTCAGCATAATAAGGCAAGCCACAGCGCTGATTTTCAGCTGGCCCCTCAGTGACTTCACGGACGAAGAAAGCAACAGTGTGTGCGCGTTGTGATGTATGAATGATACAAATCTTATGTTAAAAGAAAAAAAACATGTTCGTTTGTCATGATATCACGAAAGAAAATGTGCAATACTACCATATCTCACACTGAGTGCAACATAAAAGTATTCTCACCTGATAGTACTTGCTGGGATAGTCTTCGAATATTTCAATCTCGTGGAAGCTGACCGCGCAGCTCGTGGCCTCGGACACGTCGCCATTTTGTTTCCCTTTCAACTTTACAGCATCACTGTCACACTCGAATGTTACTGTCACACTTCTCGATTGTTGTAACCACTCTATGTTTATACACTGAGTCAGTTTTGTTCAGTCACTGGTTTAGTTCATAAATTTGTTGCTTTTTTGATGAAAAAGCTTTACAATTTACTAAAAGATATTGAATAAGTACTTTTTAGTACAATATTCGACGTTTTTACCATTAATGTCATGAATAGAAGTTATTATAGTTAGGTTAGAAGATTTTTTAAGACTAAACTCGACTTCGACCTGAATTCCCGGTTACAGTAGCAAATAAAAATGCATTACGGTCTTTTAACTTTCTCTGATGACTTTTTGCCTACTTTAAAATTGTTTTTGCCTACTTTAATTGTGTCAGGGAGGTCGGCCGTCGCCTGTGAGAGAGGGACTGTGACCCCCGCTCCGGGTCGTTCTTGGTGCAGAGGTTGGCCGTGGCGATTCAGCGTGGCAATGCCGCGAGTGTCATGGGGACCTTTGCGCCAGGGTCGACACGGGGCGGAATTTATCACTAAGGCTTTTCAAAATCTAAGTCTTTTTTTATTGACGAAATTTAGCATTGTACCTATTATGAAATTGTGAATCAATCTTTAAAATTAATTCAGTACTAACTACACCTGAGTACCTACCTACATAAACGTCAGTAAGTCGTATTCCTCACTGATGAGGGGCGTGGTCATTCTATGGAATTAACCACATAGAACAACTCTCTTGGCAGATTTGCCAAAACACTGTCTCTGTTAGTTATTTTTTTTCCAGGTTTCCTCACGACTATGTTTTCCTTCACCATTAGAGCAGTCAGTAATTTTTGTTCGTCCCTAGAAAAACCGAAAAACTCACTGGTACATGACATTGCATGATTTCGAACTCGGATTTCTCGTGTGGCGTCTAACCGTCGTACGAAACGTCCTTATAGATAAATCTTCATTAAAATACATGATATCCCTTTCTACGCCATAGCTCTAGATAGAGATGACACGAGACTTAAGCAACTCACGGTAATATAGCCACTGTATACGTTCCATTACATACCGTTCTAATTCGTTTTAACCAAGTGAAATCTAATTTATCATGCTACCAAATTATTTTCTCTGTAAAATTGTATGTTTTTCTCTTCCCGATTGACAGTCTATCCGTTTCAGCAAATTAAATAGCTTCGGAGTAATGAAGCGATGAATTTTATCACGCTCGTTTTGACAGCTGCCTGTATATGTTACAATTACAATACTTTTACAATGGTGATAATTCATGATATGACTGGTATGAGTAATAAATTGCTATGGATTTAGAGATGATTGTTCATAAAGCGAAGCGAATTGAGATAGAAAACTTCGAGCTATTCTTCAAAGCACGATAAGTATATACGCTTATTAGGTTTCAAGGTAGGTCTTTTACGAGACTAGAGGTTATAATATGACAAAATCAAAGAGATGAGGCACACAGGTGATGCCTGAAAATCAGCGCCGCAGTGCTAAAAGCGCTCCGGCAACAGGCTGAGGCAGTCCCCTTTTTCCGGTGCTGCACACCACCTTCATCAAACTTAATAATTTTTGTTTATTTATTTTTATAATATATTTGTTTATTATTATTTTTATCTTCTGTATCCAATTGTTTGTATGTGTGCGCTATTGGAAATAAATTCTAGCTTTCTTTTTAAAATAGCCACCTTATTTGCAATCATTAGTTAGCCTTCCTTAGCTTGAGTGTTTTTTTAGTAGATACCGAAATTGTAATTTTTGAAACACTTGACAAAAGCTCCTACAGTAGAGGCGCTGGTTCCGTTATGCTTAATCTTATGAGTGATTTTATAGTAATTTTGCATTATTATAAAATTGTGTGACTGCAGGTAAACAATGATCACTGATACAAAATATACTTTGGAAAATTCTAAACTACACTGAAACTGAATTACTCGTACTTATAATTTGAGAAATAATAGTTACGTTATAAAGTACTCTGTGGTCATAATAACTGTAACAAATTCAAAACTTTGTTTACGTAGAAAGCTAACTAATCTCTCTTTTGAGATCCGAAAGTTAAACATAAGTGTACAAATATGTTAATTAATAACAATTTGAATTCCGACAATCACATGTTAATAAGCGTCTTCGTTGCGTTTTAGTTTTTTAACTATTTTGTAAAAGTGTCAATTATTACTTGATATAATTACTTATCAATTTAATAAAGCCAGTTGGTTTTTCGTTTCCCATGTCGCAAACTTACTTCAGTACACTGAACACAACCGAAAACGCCACTTGGGCACACCTGACACCATGTAATAGTTATGAGGGCTCAAAATGAAACACACCGGTAGACGTGTTAAAACCAACTGGCTTTATTGTCTTAGAAATACCCTCATTATATCATTAAGCAATCTACCTACATTATAGTTATAATTACTGTGTTTTATTTTTATTTACAATTTACATAATTATTACGGGAATTCCCAATTCCCATCCAAGTCATTTGAAAAACCGTAATGTTATCAATATTATCAACGCAAACTAATATAATAATTATGACTTTACCTGGCTGAGCCCTCTTCTCATAATGGGGAAAAATGCAGATTCAAAATTAAATAGAAAACTTATAAAATAGTAAAAATAAAGTTTGGGTTTCTTCAAAAGTATGCTAATTTCCTTACAATGTTGTTAATACAAAATAATTAAAGGACATGTAATTAGAAGTTATGATGTATATGTTTATATAGAGCTTACTAAAAGTGAAAAAACCTTGGAATTATTAATACAAATTTTCTTAGTAAAAGTCGCCGTGCAAGATTTCAATACAAGAATTTGTTACGGCCTGTATACTAAGGTGGTTAATGATGAAACCAAACCAATTCAAACCAACGCAAATAAGCTGACGATTCTTGTTTTCTATAAATAAATACACATTTAAAGCCTACCGAGCGTTATCCTAAAATGGATAGAAGGCGATGGATTACCATATTACACAGTAACTAAACTAGAATTTCTGTAAAGGCACCTATTTAAAATAAGTACTCGTAGCATGAATTTCTTTTTCCGCGAGCGTGAAGCAAATTCTTCAGTCTTTTTCTTTATTTATTTCATTGACCAGGAGCCGGGGATAACCAAGGGTTACTGCCAAATCCTAGTTTAAATCACAAAAACATCTTGCACCAACGTTAACCCTGGGTTATACTAGAGTTAACCTTAGTCATATTTTTTTAAATTAAGGACATTTAACCCGTACTTGGATGCAAGTGATCTTTAGTTACTTAGTTGTAATCTGAGTTTGATTTTGAAATCAGTGTGAAGTTGAGTGTGTCGTAATTAAAAAAATATAAAAGCTTTATTGTATCTTATTTCCAATCGATACCAAAAACGATGTTATCCACGCTTGGAACCTTATAATACCATAACATTTCAATTCAGGTCAAGTGCATTACAATATTGTTTCCTCTGAACAATACACAATACCATTCCATGCACCTTCCTGGCACACATTTAGTTGCAAGTGTAGGAAATATTAATAACAAAGGCAATTATTAATAAGATATTATCATGAAAAGTCAAGGGCGTCGGAAAATTGGGTTATGTTTTTGATAATTTGCCTTGACCTAATGGAATGACCACGGAACAATAATTTTGGTAAGGGTGTAAACCTTTGATGAAAGACAAAATAGTCTTTCTCCCCTATAGGGGCTGGCGTTCGTTGCTTCTTGGTGTAAACAAGAAAATTATAAAGGGTATTTGAAAGTAAATACGAAAAATTATAAATCAATGAAGATTTATGATTCACACCGGTTCAAAAACACACTGCATTTAAGCCTTTAAGTTAATATATAGACAATGGCTAGGGCTCGAAGCCAAAAACCTAGACGTATTTTAAAAACAGACGTTACGGAATATCAATCTTCAGAGTAAACATTCATGAAACTATTGAAAAAACATTTCATAAAACGGCGGAATCCTATGTTGTCTATCGTATCGGAATCCAATATTAACACTACTCGAAAACGTAATTAATATTATAATAAACGGAAAACCGAAAAAAAAAACTGAAAACCGAAAACTTTGTCTTGAAAACCGCACAAAGTTTAAGCAACTCACACAAACCGAACACGAGTGCTCCGACAAAATTTCCCTGAGGAAAACTATCGCTAGAACGACTCACGCGCATGCTCGAGGCGAGCACATGCGGAGTTACTTCTCACTACACTACGCCGTGTGCATTACCGTGGGTGGTAGCTCTAATTCTGATTAGGGGAGCGGTTTGGGTGATAAGCGGAGCGGAGGCGGAGAGAGGGCCGGTATCGATTTTACAAGACTGGGCAGGGAGTAATAACATGAGTGGTAGTTCTATCTACTTGCAATCAAAGTAGCGGTTTGGGTGATGAGCAGAGAGGTGACGGGAGCGATAAGAATTTAGTGTCATTCGACAGCGGTAGCTCACTTTGGATCATTGTAGTGTAATGGGTGATGAGCGAAGCGGGATCGTTAACGATTTTACTATGTGTGTTTACAGTGAATGGTAGATGTACCTGCTATTAGTGTAGTGGTTTGGGTATAAAATTAAGAGGTGTCGGCAGTTCCTAAAACCAGTTCCTAAATTAGCGATTTAGATGAAGCCGTAGCGATAGCAGGAATTTTAAAATGGAAATTTTTTACACAATTCCATGAATTTGGGAAGGCCTTTGCCCAGCAGTGGAATAACCACCACAAAGAAAAATATACAAATGGCGGAGCATCGGTGGGAGGCAATGTGGGAGCAGAAACGACTGACATCTCACTAGACTTTGCTATATCGTAACCGCCCGCTCCGCTCCACCACCATGCTCTCACCTTTACTACTTGGCTACAACATCAGTTACCCACTTACTGATGCTTATTCGCTTTCTTTGTCGTACCGATGTAATTAAGTTTTTGCAGCGGAGAGTTACCGGAAAACCTAACTCGAAGATGATGCTGACTGGCAGATGTGAAAACTGAATTAGATTTTAAGTAAAGGTTGTCTTTGAATTAAAATATTTATAACCCGATCAGAATATATATAATTTTTATTTATCAATAGGTATATTTTAGTCATTACATTTACTAGTATTTTTCCAACTCAATTTTGTACAACAACAAATTTTCTACTTCCTAACCATGCTGTGTTTACACGTTAAGGGTAACCTAGCTCATAAATTTATATTGATTTTTCTGTAATTTCTCTGGTTGTAATCTGTTGTGTTTACCTAATAAATAAATAGAATCTTAAAAAACTCTGTCAAGAGGGCACCACTGGTAGTTTTATAATCTGTGTTATGGACTTCGCTATGTAAAAAATAGTACCATTTAATTCCGAAATATGGCGAGGATTTTTTAGTTTCTGGACAGGGTATACTATGGCAAACGAGGTGCCTATGTAAGAATGTAAGAGCGTCGGTGGCATAGCGGCTAGGACATGGGATCCCGAAAGAAGATGCCCAGGGTCCAAGTTCGAAACCATGCAATGTCATATTCCAATGAGTAAAAGCCTAGCTAGGTAGAATGTTTGGTCCAGAGCCTCTACATAATAAATATTTCTCAATGCGCAGGTGGCAACTTGGCGGATATTTCATTGTTTCCATTCTCAAGCGTTACCCAATTCTAACTGGAAGTTATAATTATTGCGTAGAATTCTTTAATTAAATTATTAGCCCTACGAGTGGTGAATGTTGTTAGATCACGATTGTTAGATTGTACTTTACAGAATTGTTTAATGATAAATTAATTAGGTTAAGAAGTTAACTTTTAACGATTAGGTAATTCATATAAAAAATTCTATTTAGAATACATGGCTGCATATAAAATAGGTTAGAAATAAATTAAAGAAATTCTGTGTAATTTTGTCAAAACGGCATGATTAATGCAAACATGCTTTAAACATCGTTTAGTAGGTACCTATGATATAATTAATTAATGAAAATGTGCTTTTTTATTAGTTAGTTTTGGGGAGCTTAATTATTGCACCGTAATTATCTATTAAGCTCATGGTTTATCAATTTTACACGCGTCATTCCCCGTGGTCCCCGTGGCCCCGTGAAATTATTTTTCCCATGGTCCAACCATGTACAGATTTGAAATATCCTAGCAAAAAATCCACCATAACAAGTGTTAAAGATATCATATTCTAAATTATTCTAAGAAATCCTTGAATGTCGGGGGTGTACATGCAGACATTAATGTCTAAACAGTCCCCTGGAATTAATTCTGATTCGGCAAAAAAAATAATGGCATGTTTAATAAACAAAAAATAAAATCACTAAATAGAAATAGAATAGAAATTAAATAGAAATAGAATAGAAAGAGAAAAACGTTTATTTGTTAACTGCAGCACGCATGTAACTCCACTTATGGTAAGTACGAGTATATGATATATTGTTCAGCCGCACTGTAGCGCGTTTTGAATCCCCCATCTGCCGCATGAAGACCGCTCTGAACGAGCTCCTGGCCACCAACAGTGATTGTGACGTATTTAGTGATGCATGGCCGAGTATCAGAAGAGCATGTCTGTGCTACTGTGAGAGTGTGAGATGAATGTTTTTTAATTTTTATGTTTATTGTAATTATAAGTAGTAAATATGATATCATAATTAGATAATTAATTAATGTAAGTGGTCTATCCGTTTTAATTAATTGTAATAATAATAAATAAATTATACAATATATATTCTTAAACAACTAATATAATATGTGAACGGTGTAGATGCTGCAGCACCAAATAGGGCTCAGCTCAGCATAATGCCATACTCTAGAGTAGTCTTGAGCATGGCGCTGATAATTCTGCTTTAGCCAGTCGAGGTCGGAGGCGGAAACCAAGCAACGATAATCTAGATGTGTGCTGAAATGCCAGATAAAATAGTAATAGTGCTAAGTCCTCCCAATTGCCCCATAATTCGCCATAAGCTACCTGTGCCACTGAGCAGCGCAGTGTGAAGATGCGCAGATTGCGCGCGCGCAGCGATAAGCGCAATTAATTCGGTAACGCTTTCTCCACGCCAGACGTATAGAGAAGTGTACGTATGATGTTCGCGTACAATTGTCTCAAATTAACGTTGACAGAAAGATTTTAGTTTATGGATTCAGATTTTACCAAATATTTTGGAATTCACCTACGTAGATTGCTCGCTAGTGAGAAATATAATATGGAAACCGCGTCTGCCAGTCGGCGCATGCGACATTATGTGAACATTTTCCCATAACATTAGTCGGTCATTGAAATATCAAATATATCTAATTATAGAACTATACGTGCATTTGCCCAAACCCTTTGGCTCATTGTCAGTGCCCACATCATTATTCTAGAGACTCTAGTCCGATTACTGCGCATGTTATTTTGCGGAAACCCCTTCTTCTTCTTATTGTCGTTTGATTTAGCCGCCTACGATAAATCGGAAAATGTGTCGGTCGTAATTTCCCCACGTATCGGTGACCACTCACCAACCTATTGTCAGAGTTGTTCAGGCCACCCGTAAGCCTCTGACCTAACGACTGCTTCGTCAATTAACAGGCTATTTTAGACTCTGTGGAGTGCTGAGGAGCTCCAATAAAATGTGTCACTAGCGGTCACCCATCCTGGCTCAGACGCGCCCAACGTTGCTTAACTTGCTCGATAACTTTCGGACCATTATCGGACACTGGCAAGTAGACTACGAGACCCTCATTAGGAGATAATCCTTCAATGTTTTACCACTAGAGGCGCCACTAGCACAGTAACAAAATACATTTAAAAATACGACGTACATGTACAACTTAAAGATGATTTTGTTTTAAACATAAGATAACCTAAATTTATTGCTTTCAATGACAATAATTTGATAAATAAATAATGATTATTTTGATTAATATTGGATGATTTTACAAGATTTTTGTTTAATAAACTTCAAATTAGCACATACCTAGTACATACCTTTCCACCAAATTCCTTCAGACACGCGCCACGCTGTGTTAACCGATTTATTAGGTTTGCTATTTTGAAATGGCCATATGAAGCCATGATATCATTACAATTTTACTATATCTTAATCCAAATAACGAGAAATATGTGATATCTTCAAAAATGACGTTTCGTTTTGCTTTTCTGTTTACGGAGTGTGCTCGTGGCTCCATCTATGCAACGCTTTGCGTTTTATGTCCTATCAGACATTTAATCTGCACCACATCTTCGAGTGGGTTGGTTGCATCTAACATCCCACACATTGGCCAACCAACAGTACAGTGCCCGTTACGTGCCCGTATCGTACCCGTATCGTGACTGCACAGTTACTGGCCAGTAGATATACCAACAAAAACCCGCTGCAGTGGTTCTTGTCCATCAGTCAGCAATGGGGTAATGTGGCGTGACGGGTTAATGTAGCCTAGATATAATACACCTGGAGCTAGAATAATATATTGTCTTTTGGTTTGGACTATTTTATTGCCTTTCGATTCAGCTAAGAATAACTTTTGAATTCTATTTGATATGTAAAAGTAAAAGTAAAATACACTTTATTGCACAAATAGAAAACAACAAACAAAAGATAGAAAAGGAAATAGTAAAGTACTATTTAGGCGGCCATTTATTCCATTTTCCATTATAAGCAAATTCTATTACTATTATTCTATTACTTACTTACTTATTTAATACAAATCAAATTACAATAAAAAAAATGAAATAAACTAAAACAGTCATCATATCAAATCCACCTTTGGACCATGGTGCCCAAAATTGGACACTCACGGCAAAGTGTTCGAAAATTCAGCCCCTGGCCGTAGTGGAGTGCCAGGGCTGCATTATTGGCCCTCCTGTAGTACTCGACATCAAACTATCTATTAGTACTGACCTGACATCAGGCGTAGTGTTGGCCAGCAGCCGCACACAGTCCAGGCAGCCCCTGGCGGCCGCATAGTGGAGCGCCAGGGCTCCGTTGTTGGCCCTGCCACCCGCGGCAGGCATGGCGCGCGCGCAGCACCAGCCCTCGACAGCTAACCGACCGCTCCTGGTGAGAAAAAAAGAAAAAGTTTGTTTATTAAATAATCACTAAGTATTAACCACTGTGTTGCAGTAGCCAACTTTTTATCCGACTGCGAAGTCAAAAGGACAGTAATGAATTAGGTAATTAAGTATAAAACAGAAAAAAAATTAATTATTAATTACTTAGCTAAAATTATTGATAGCATTAGAGAAAATTTGAACATTTTTGGATTCACATATATTTTGCAAAAAAAATATGGTCGATGAGCCATTAAAATAATCAGGAAACGATAGGTTCATACGTACGTGAAATTATTATTAAATTAGTCGGATAAAAATAAATAAAAATAACATTTCAATTGCCCAGTACAAAAGACATCAACGAGCTCTCGTTTGTATTCAATGTAGTCTGCGCCATCTACCGCTGCCTAGGTACACTATTTTTACCACAACCTCACTTTGCTACCGTCACTCCTGCGAACTAGAACAGCTTAGTACAGCTACTCGATACTAGATGGCGCTGGTAATACTTTTATTTTAATGGTCAATAATTATAGAATTATTTTTTGTAAAACCTTGTTTATTTTATGTAATTCCATAGAATTTATTATTGACATTTTTAAAGTTATAAAGTAAAGATAACTAAATTCAAAAATATATAAATTGTATATTTTTATCTACGGAAAATAATAAATAAATAAATATTTAATACCTGACTACATCCAAGGAGGTGTCCAGTTTTCACTTTCAATCGGTGTGTTTTATTATCAAAATGACCTTTACTTTCTCAAGCAATAACTTAAAGCTTAATAAAACGGTGTTGTACAGAAATACGAGAGTTTCTACTCTACCACAGTTTATATATAGACTTCTACAGTGGCCAACATACGCTTTGGTAAGTATTTTGTCGCTTCAACTAATTTCATGCATTCATACGAATATCAAAAAATCATAACAAAACTTATCACGACAGAGTACATACATAGGCATATCATGATGTGTTTTCCACGGAACAAGACATTTGAAATTGATTCTTCTTTGGGAAACCAGATAAGTATAGAGTTGATTATTTCTACCAAGAAGATGAAATAACAAAAAAATGTAAGGAAAGAAAGAAAGAGTATATTTCCAATAGCGCACAAACAATTACAAACAACATACAAACAATTAGAAAATATAAAATAAATATCTGGAAATATCTGATGTTTACTTATAACTGCACTATTGTCATGCCATGCGATTTATGGCAACAAAAAACATCATCAAGAATTACATTTATCAGCTGAAACTTTAGTATGAAAAACAAAAGAAAGAAATTTAACTTTATTACGAGGAGCGGCTGAAAAGTTTTGAGCCTAAGTACCTTTAAGTATGACTAATGACTCGCACTGCATATCACTAATTGCGAGTATCCTAAGTAGTATAAATACCGACTTTCATGTCATTAGCGTCATTACGATTTCTGTAATTGAAACTTAAACATCACCGTCTGAGTCATCCGCGCATTGTGCGAAATTTGAATATCGAAGGAAGCATTTCGAAGGCAAAGATAGCGAATATTTTTCACTGGGTTAAAAGCCCTTTATGACAGATGTAAGAAGTGCATTGAAGTAGAGGGAGATTATATGGAAACATAAATTTTGTTTACATTTTTATCAGCATTTTTAATACCCTAGGCTCAAAACTTTTCAGCCGACCGATATATACTGAATCTACAAATTTAGAAACACTCATACCTACCTAAGTAAACGTTGGAAAGTATCTTTCGCATTGAACTAGATCCAAAATTACCCGTGGTCCAACTGGTCTAAATAATGTGCACATTATAATATTTTGACCATTATAATATTCCATGCACATGCACATATGCATGCACATATGACTTTATAATTTGAATTTTCAAAAATATAAACCGGAAAGTAAAATGCAGCAATTTTAAAAATTCGCCTGTTATGATTTTTCTATTTTTTTATTATTTTTATGATTAAATAAGGAGAGCATTATTAAATAAGTGGTCACCGTCGCCCATAGACATCTCACCTCACTGTATTATTATTAGAGGGTTTTAGATGCGCTGCTAACCTTGAGGACTAAGATGGATTGCCTCATGTGCCGGAAATTACGCTGGCTCTCTTACCCTTCAAACCGAAACACAGAAATGCAAGCATTTCATAGATAAGAGGGTGGTACCTCCCCAGGCGATCCTGCACATCAGGATTTATCACCTGTAGAAGGAAACTAATTATGAGGAATGTACAAAGCAATATGCGAAACATTCAGACAGACATATTAGTCAATATTGTTAAATAGGGTATGCACAACAATAGTTCACGGTACGCTGAGTGCGTATCCGGAGTGGGGTCGCGTTGGATATTTTGTGACTAATATTGGACTATTTACCTTATGGCAAAACTATTATTAAAACAACAAAGGTCAATGTAACTATACTTTGCTGAATTTGTATATTTTGTTGCCATTTTCGGAAGAACTGCAAGTCGCCTGCACTGTGCGTCGTATAAAGGCGTAACAGGTTTGATATATTTTCTCAAAAACTATTCGACTTATTCTTAATATTCTTTCACTATTACATAGTTTAGACTTTAAACTGTAGACCAGTGAAAAAAAAATAGAAACGGTCCAGTCATTTTAAAGAAAATCTCAAACATAAGTCGCTAGGCAGATGACCGCTCAAAAAATATCTGACACAGTTCGGTATTCCGTGATTTTGTGCACAAATACTAAACTGTTTCACTTTTTTACTTATATTGGTCGGTTGCAGTGGGATTTAGTCGTGTACCTAGCAATTTAGTACGAAAATTTGTGTTTTTATAAAAGAATTGTACACATTTGGCTTTACAACGTCGCAGGGATAAATAATATCACACACAGGGAAACCTAGTTGGGAGTCAGATAGCCAGACATTGAATAAGGGTGATTGGTGCATATATTTTGAGCCCTGTGTCAGGTTACATCTTGAAATAACTACTCGTATCTCTTACCTGTACCTACTTATGTAAGTTTAAATAAAATAATAATAAAAAATAAAATTAAAAAAATTGGACACTAACAGGTACTACAAGTACTTAGTAATTCCATGACACTAGCACAGTAAGACAAAATAGGGTTCGCTTGTCGCTGGTATAGTTTTTCTGTGATAAGACCGTACTGCGTTCTTTGCAAGTGGTCAACACATTAAACACCGAGTCAACGGAATACATACTCGTACCTTGATATATATTCATTGTTATGTAATCACATGTAACTCACCAATTAGTAAAACTTTTTACACAAGTTTCACTAAGCACGCCGCAGATTTTTTCGGTACTAATTAGGTGGCGTGATTTTATTTATAGATGTAACAACCAATTAAATCATGCACAACGTGTTTTCATTTTGTGGACTACATTCTAGATAAAGCATAAAAGTGAGTAGGTATGTTGCTTTTGCTTTCAAGAGTAAACTATTACGTTATAACTGTTTTAACTTTATAGTATTCTTAGGTTTCGTACACATATAATAATAAATCTTTTCACTAGTGATGAAAAGAGTGACTCGTTCCGTTCTATATCTATCACGCTTATAGGAAAAAAAAACCGCAATATGGAGCGAATCACCATTATTATCACTAGTAACAAGTTACAGTATGGAGTATAAATCGTAGAAGATATCATGTTTTGTTGTAAAAATGAGTTTGATAGAGCACTGAATTCGTTCGCTCATTATTTTTTACCCATCATACGAGTACTTATTAAATGTTTATTATCTTCTTTTTTACCTAGTGAGATATAAATAAAATAAGATATAAATAAGATTTAAGCTTAGAAAGTCAGATATTTGGCATTAGATCAAAAAACCCGAATAGATTTACTGTAATTCAATTATCTCAGCTTACAGAATACACATTCATTAAAACATATATAAAAATCTTATGCTGTGGAGCATAAGCTGAACACGGCTCCTGTTGCCACAAATTAGTTTGTGTACAACATTGTAAGGGCAAGATATGTACCTGTAATAATGTATGTGTGCAATAAATGGTTTTGTATTGTATTGTAAAATCAAAATAAAACTCAAAAAAATTACCTAAAATTACCGGCGCGTAAAGCAATCTCCAACGTGTCGAGGTCATCCTCATAATCATGGCAAAGCTGCATGGTGGAATTCCTGGCCTCATGAATGTCGAACACCACCGCTCCATCCCCCAACTTGTCTGTCATCACACTTCTATAGGACCTCGTTCCGAAGCTAGAGGTCGTAGAGGCACCTCTAGGAAACTTCCTCGGAGGAACATTAGTGTTCTGAGAAACTAGTGTGTACGGCTTTCTTAACCTCCTCTTCATATAACGCCGCATTCTCAAAGACAGCATCACTCTTATTCTAATATGCCTTTTAATGTTCCTATCGTATCGGAGTTGTTCTTTCAGTTTCTTATCACGTTTTTTCTTGCGAGGTATCTCATCTATTGGTTCCAATTGGGAATAGTTCTTATCTATAAGTCTATTAGAGTCCAAGCTGGGTGATCTATTGAAAAAATCTGTGTTATTTATCTTCCAGGCTTTACTTAAAGACCAATTTTCGCCACAATTCGAGTTTTTGAAGGATCGTTGTATAGGTTTCTCGTAAATATCTTCTTCTAATCCAAACATACGTCGTGATTGAAGAAAGCTATCTATGTTTCTTCTTAAAGTACTGTTTTGGGAACTAATTGTGGTGTTAATGAGGTTTGAGGTTAAAGTTTCAGATTTCTTTTCAAGAACTTCGTAGTTGAGCTTTGGGGGTTCAGGGATTATGTCTCTGTGCTTCCGTTTAGCGATAGTCATGATGCGTCTGCGCATAGCGGACATGTTCGTCAGTTCGCTTTTCAAAAAAGGGCTCTTCCGCTTCTCTGACGTCATTTCCGGAGACCACGCGCCGTTTTCCGAGCAGCTGCACAGATCCTTTATTAGCCTCGCGATCGCGTTACAATTCTCATTTCTGGAACGCTCCTTCGGCATCTTTCACACATTTCTTGGGAACTCCATTCGATTTTCAAATACAGATTCGTTTATTTAACTGTCACTGCTAAGAAAGAGTACAGAAAATAGCCTACAAATGGGTTAATTTAATTAGAAACGGGGTTATTCGGTAACTTCCGTGTTCTGATTACGATTACGATTACTGTTGCGTAATCGTCTCTTTGCGCGTCTAATGGTGTTAAAGCCCACTTGCGCCAACCTTATCTCTCGGGTTAACTCTAATAAAGGTCAATTGTAATTAAATCAAAAACAGCATGCAACAGCCTGCCGGCGTCTGTATTTCCCGAAACCTACAACCTTGGGATCTTCAAGGCCAGAGTGAATAGGCATTTACCGGACCCGCATGCTCCATCGTCGACCTCATCGTCGCTTACCATCAGGCGAGATCGAGGTCAAATGCGGGTTTAGTAGCTAATAAATTTTATTTTATTTTAAATTCGCAAGTTAATCTAGAATCGACGTTGGCGCAAGTTGATTGGACTTAACGTACAGTCGGCTACAAGATATAGTATACCATCTGTCAAATTTCTACAATTCAAATTTGAAGTCTATGGCGATTGTATTCAGGTTCATTTCAGACTGCAGAAATTTGACAGATGGTATACATTAGCTAGAGGCGGACTGTACCAGTGGGAATAAAGTATATAGGTACTTGTATAATACTGAGTTATGGCTGTTTAGTCGTCAAATCGATTCGTGAATGAGAAGGTACGCGATTGACCGATTACGAAATCGATAAGTGTGAACAGGTATGATAAATATGGTCACGATTTACGATTTCTCGCTTGATAGTGTATTTGTTTAAACTAATTTAAAGTGGCATAGAGCCTATCAAGTCGATATCGCCGCTTGTTGTGTTAAAATCTACGTATAGCAACAAAAAATAGGAAAGAAAAAAAAATGACATCTGTCATATCTAGTAAAGAGCAAGGTACGAGTAATCTGGCGATACTCAGCTGAACTTGGCCCTTTTAATAGATCATATCATATGTTAACACCTATGATCGGAGTAGGTAGAGCTGTTTTTGGTACCTGCCACATACGGTCATAATATGGATAAGTATGCCCAATAATCCCGGGATTTCCGGGATTGAATAAATATATTATTTAGATTTTTAACGTTATATTTGTTTTGATACACATTTAAGATTTGTGGTGAAATAATTTTTTTTAAGATTCATGGCGCTAGTGTACCTATGGTAGTGTTTTAACTTCTTCGTAAGTTCACAATTTAAAAAAAATCGTAATCCGCCGAGTAAGGGCGAGGTATATATAAGTAATTTACAACATTTGCTCGATAACTTCAAACGGGATCCCGAAATAATATCCATATTAATATAACCTTTGAGGACATTGACCCGAAAGAGCCCTACCTACTCCGATCAGTGACTTATCCCTTGTTAGAATGGAAAATTTGGTCAAGTTAGAATCTTACTCATTTTCTGATATTTCTTACATAATTTTTGTCATATGTACCTATATGGTCTATTAATAAAGGATTTTCTATTTCTATTCTATTTCCATTTCTATAAAGATCCATAATCATAAATCTCAAACATTTTCATTATAGAGTATTTATCATTACGTATTTCATTACCTTATGTTGTCACTGTTTTGAATATAAATACGATAAAGAAATTAATTTTTAAAAATAGCTTAGTAAATTAATTAAATCTTTATGCAAATAAAAAGAAATTCTGTTTACTAACATTTGATTTCATAATCGTCAGTTGCACGAAGCGGCGTAAGAATCAAGCTCCATTATAAAGTAGGTTCTAACCATGTCTTGGCTTCCTTAAGTTTCGTGTCATCTCTATCTAGAGCTATAACGTGGAAAGGGATAGCATGTACTTTATTGGAAACTTAACTTTAAGGGTGTTTCGGGAAATTGACAAACATAGAATTTCTACCTCGTAGCTCTGAAAAAAATATACTAGACTAGTTGTAGGCAGATTTTTTTTGGAGCCTTCATGCAATGTCTCATAGGTCGAATCATCTGCGATGCAAAGGTCACTGGATCAATACCAGCTCTGGACTATTGTGGTGGCACAAGATTTTAGCATCATTGGATGAGGCTTAATAAAAAGACATAAGAGAAAGATGAGTAGAGTAGTCTTGTAATTATGTACAGTCAACTTACCCAAAACGTCAAAATTTGAGAATCTGAAATGTATCATAATGCGCAAGCATCAGGTTGAGATTTAATTGCAGTTTTTTGACAGATGGTATACTTGTGGTCGACTGTACCTACATTCTGGACAAAAAAAATCATTTGAATATGAATCTGAAAAAATAAATACCAGCGTTTTCGTTTTAATTTCTCTATATTGAAAGTAAAAGAGTAGACGGGCCGCATAGACTGTACTGAAGTCACCTTTGGAATTACAGTGATGGTAAATAGTCACCGTCGCCAATAGAGATCTCATCATCATCATCAGCAGCAGCAGCCTACTCTAGTCCACTGTTGGACACAGGCCTCTCCCTAGGCGCGTCATTGAGCCCGATCTTCTCATCCAGTTGCTGCCAGCCACCTTACGCAGACCGTCGCATCTTCTAGCAGAGGGCGTCCTACACTACGTTTGCCCAAACGCGGTCTCCACTCCAGAACTCGTCTACCCCAGCGGTTGTCGGTTCTGCGACAGATGTGACCGGCCCACTGCCACTTCAGCTTAATAGAGATCTCACGTCATTAAAATATTGCTAACCTTAACAACGCATTGCTGCTTTGCGGAAGAAATAGGGAAAATGGTGGTACCTACCTCCCCAGGCCGACTCTGAATATTAGGGTCTACCGTCTTTAAAAACTAATTGACCGAAAATAACTTTTTTTTCTTTAATGAATGGCTGCTAGTGATTTACACTCTGCAATTTGACCAATGGCCGTGTTAGAATCTTGAAAATAACTCGAACGTCAAAACGTTCGAGTTATTTTCAAGATTCTAATGTTTTTTTCAAAACAGACGCCAAAGCGTCTGTTTTGAAAAAAACAGTTTACCAACGTCGAGATTAAGGGAGAGTCATGTGCACTAAGAATGCCTAGTTTATTGCATTCCAAGTGCAATTGGAGGATAGGTTGCCGGATCCACACCATCTGTAGTATTTCACTCCCATTTCACTGTCTTATATAACGTTCACTTAACACTGACGATTTTTAAGTAAAATTCACTAGTTTTACGAAAAAAATAACCACTGTAAACCGTTTTTAAACAATAAAATAGGACGAACACGCCATTACAGCATGAACGCAACAACATAACCGAAAAAAACGTAATATAGTGGTGACACCGTTGAGTCCACGGAACACCTATTGTGTGAATGTGACTCGCTAGCTGAAGGGCGTATGAGTCTTCTGGGGGTATCCTACCCGAAACCAGAGGACTATAGGCTCCTTCCTGTAAGCTGTATAGCATCCTTGATGCAAAGTATCTTTAAGGAACAGGAAGGAGACTGAGATAAGGGGTGAGCACAAAAGATCCCCGAGGGTCGAAGTGCCGCTGGGGTTATCCCCGGCCCCCTGTCACAAGATAAGCTAAATTAATATTGACAGTGACATTAACTGTTAAGATACGAATCAAGCTATAAATCACTCGACAATTATAGAAAAAAACTATTGTTCCTCGTAAAACTAATTAAGTACAACTTAGTTTGTTGTATTTTTTGCCTGTCACCAGTTCATACATGTAACAGTCACAGTATAGTTTCAAACAGTATGTCAACACTAGTTTGTAATGCTATGAGTGGCACAGGCACAGGGGTTAGGACACCGGCCTCCCATGCTGGAGGTCCGGGTTCCACCAATGAGTTTTTCGTATTTTTCGAGGACATACATTTACCGACTGCTCTTACGATGAAGGAAAACATCATCAGGAAACCTGCACACTGAGATGACCAGTGTGTAAAATGGAGTAGGCACAAAACATCCTCAAGAGTCGAAGTGCCGCTGGGTTATTCGCGGCCCCTATCATAAGATAAGATAAGATAAAATAGGCTATTTTAAAAAAAAGGAGAGCAGACGAACAAACGTGCCATCTGGTATGTGGTCACCGTCGCCCATAGACATCTCACTTCACTATAATATTATTAGAGGGTTTTCGATGCGCTGCTAACCTTGCGGAGTTAGATGGAATGAATGAATGATCTCTGTCATTCATTCATTCCATCTAACCTCCTCGTGTGCCAGTAATTACGTTGGATGTCTTACCTTTAAACGCGACCACCATATGTCAAAAACCATTGATTAAATCTCAACCTTATGCCTGCACAATATATGGTATATTTCAGATTCTCAAATTGTGACGTATACTCTATATAGTTATACCTATGCATCGTTTACCACGTTTTGACAACTTACAACAGTTCGTTCGTTACAACAGTTCGTTTACAACAGTTAAGCCAAGTTTACATTATTCCAGTAGTCATTCCAGTACTGCATTCCAGTAGCTATTTCCAGCGGAATGAAAAATAGTACACTTTCTATATAACACTATATAGAAAAATAGACAACTAGAATGTCCTTTCTAGCTGGAATAAGAATTCCCGGCCCCGTCATAAGATAAGATAATTTTATGAGTGAGTACTTACAGTGGACAATATCAAGGTATATCCTTTAATTTCGTGGTGGTACCTCCTAATGTGTAGGATCGCCTGGGTTGGTACCACACTCTTACTTATTTCTGCCGCAAAGCAGCATTGCTGTGTTTCGGTTTGAAGGGTAAGAGAGCCAGTGTAATTACCGTCACATGAGGTACTCCATCTAACTTCTCAAGGTAAGCAGCGCATCGAAAACCCTTTAATAACATTATAGTGAGCTGAGATATGTATGGGCCATCAGGAGGCCCGCTCGTCTGCTCTCCAAAGAAAATAAAAAAATAAAAAAACTTTTTTGCCATATTCATATGAAAGTCAAGAAACCATAATAAAAACTTATTGCCACAGTCACAGAGTAAATCTTGATGTATCTTGCACAGGCGACTAAAATTGCACTTTTTTTAGTCGTTTATTTACACTGCGTAATACTGTTTATTATTATTTTTAACGAGTATATTATCAGGTATAAAATGAACAGTTAGATTATTTAACAAAAATATGTTATTAAACATAGAATGAACATCGCTATTCATTTTATAATTTAGCTAAATAATTTTAGTCACTACTAAATATTTTACGTTGAAAATAAAAAAAATCTTTTTCAATTTGAGGCGTAGAATTGCATGAAACTTTTTTTATCAGAGGCGCTACCACTTTATTTTTAGAGTAGCTTTACTCTACATAGATAGAGTCTTAAGTTTCCGTACTGTGTCCTATACTGTGGCATGATGCACTTACTGAAAAAATGTGTTCCGTACACATGTAGTGTATACATTAATTACCTAGTCGAAGCAATAAGGCAACGTTGGACATTGCTTTTAATTGACTAGGAACATTGTTCAAGCACGCAAGGTTCACATTATTGGAGAAAAACTCAATCTGGTCATTTATTTTTTATTGTATAAGTAGGGGAGGCGTTTGCCCAGCACTGGGACAGTCTATAGGCTATTTCTATTGTATTTTTATTGTATAAGTGGGGGAGGCGTTTGCCCAGCACTGGGACAATCTATAGGCTATTTCTATTGTATTAGTGGGGGAGGCATTTGCCCAGAACTGGGACAGAGTATAAGCTATTTCTATTGTATTTTTATTGTATAAGTGGCGGAGGCGTTTGCCCAGCACTGGGACAATCTATAGGCTATTTCTATTGTATTAGTGGGGGAGGCATTTGCCCAGAACTGGGACAGAGTATAGGCTATTTCTATTGTATTTTTATTGTATGAGTGGGGGAGGCGTTTGCCCAGAACTGGGACAGAGTATAGGCTATTTCTATTGTATTTTTATTGTATAAGTGGCGGAGGCGTTTGCCCAGCACTGGGACAATCTATAGGCTATTTCTATTGTATTAGTGGGGGAGGCATTTGCCCAGAACTGGGACAGAGTATAGGCTATTTCTATTGTATTTTTATTGTATACGTGGGGGAGGCGTTTGCCCAGCACTGGGACAGTCTATAGGCTATTTCTATTACGAAGAGCGTCGGTGGCACAGTGGCTAGGACACCGGACTCCCATGCGGGAGGACCGGGTTCGAAACCGTGCAGTGCCATGTACCAATGAGTTTTTCGTATTTTTGAAGACTTAAGTACATTTACCAATGCTCTAACGGTGAAGGAAAACATCGTGAGGAAATCTGCACACTGAGACGACCAGTGTGTAACATGGGGTAGGTACAAAAGATCCTCAAGGGTCGAAGTGCCGCTGGGTTATTCCCGCCCCTTTCATAAAATAAGATAAAATAGGCTATTTTTAAAAAAAGGATAGCAGACGAACAAACGTGCCATCTGGTATGTGGTCACCGTCGCCCATAGATATCTCACTTCACTATAATATTATTTGAGGGTTTTCGATGCGTTGCTAACCTTGCGGAGTTAGATGGAATGAATGAATGACGGAGAGCCTCGTGTGCCAGTAATTACGTTGGATGTCTTACCATTGATTAAATCTCAACCTTATGCCTGCACAATATATGGTATATTTCAAATTCTCAAATTGTGACGTTTTGGATAGTTTGACCTGTGATCGACTGTACCTATATAGTTATACCTATGCATCGTTTACCACGTTTTGACATCTTACAACAGTTCGTTCGTTACAACAGTTCGTTTACAACAGTTATGCCAAGTTTACATTATTCCAGTAGTCATTCCAGTACTGCATTCCAGTAGCTATTTCCAGCGGAATGAAAAATAGTACACTTTCTATATAACACTATATAGAAAAATAGACAACTAGAATGTCCTTTCTAGCTGGAATAAGAATAATTATGAAGCTACTTAGCTACTGAATTCGGAAGTATCCACTAGATTTTGAGACTAGAATGCCTACTGGAATAATGTAAACTAGGCATTCGGTATACAGTATATAAACTAATTGATGGAAGATATTTTATTTGATAATAGTAACCATGAATATGAGCCACTTTCACGAAAAAAAATCGTAATTCACAAAAAACTTCCGACCGATTTGTATGAAATGTCCCAAATTTTTTGTGAATTAAAAAAAAAATTTCTCATATTCATGGGTACTATCATTAAATAAAATATCTTCCATCAGTTAGTTTACATACTATAAACTTAATTTCTTTAATTTCGACTTCCCATACATATGGGAAGTCGAAATTTTTTAAATGCAAATGTCCAATTTTGTCTCGTGAAAGTTGCTCATATTCATGGGTACTTTCATCCTATAAAATAATGTCCATCAGTTAGTCTACACACTGTATACCAAGTGCGACAAGCGTAAAAGACGCAAAGTACACAGCGTGTATACACTTTCTATGCCATGTTACATGCAAATGTTATTAATATGTAATCACTATGTAGCCGTAGATCTAGATAACTGCCCGATAGCCTATATGATTGATATTAGTGTTTAGTTATTAATCTCTGTAAATAAAAGTGAAATTATATTCTTCACTCTTTGCGTAAGCTACTTCTGTGGTATATAGTACAATCGCATTTTTTTTAATATAAACAAATCCTGTCAAATATAGCTCTAACTCTCACTCACCGGTTTGTACCAACTGCAACAAAATAGAAGACCTCACTCACCTCCTTATGGAGTGTGAGAGTGAAAATTGAGAGGAAGAAATTTGGCTCCAAAATGGGAGGCTCAATATTTTTTTGAGTCAGCCCTTATCTGATAATATGAAACACTTACTGTTGTTTGCTAAGTTGGCTCTCAAAGTGAGGGCTGACTCTAATAATACTTGAGCTTCCCTTCCCTTTTCTTAGTTACCCTAACGAGGCTGACATGGTCACCTTGTCGTGTACCAAAGCTTCTAAACTGAGATTTTTTTTATAATGTATGAGTATACTCTATAATGTATGAGTTTTAGCCATCTCACTTAAAATGAAATATTGAAAAAAACAGATTATAACCATTTTTAAAACAATCGCGGACTGTCAATTACCTAATCGCAACCTCGCGAGGAATAGTCACATTAAATACATTTTATTTAAACACATTACCTGTACTAATACAAAACTGTATTTAAAGTTGCAGAAATTTAAAAATTAATTAGGAATGTTATTAGGAAATAATAATCTTGTGTCTGAACTGTTCCTTCCAATGTTAAAGATGTCTAAAAGACAGTGTACTGTACGATAGGTTTATAGTGATTTTGCAAAATAAGTATTTAATAAAACAGGTATTTTATTAAACTGTTTGTAAAAAGGCGTTGGTTCTCTCCCAAATATAAGTGTTTATTTTGTTATTATCATTATGACGAACGCGTCATAATGATTATATGTTGTTTGAAGAGAGTTGATAAATATTTTAAAAACGCCCAGCTATGGCGACTATATTCTTCCCTATAGATAAAGTTCCCGAAGGAAAGATTTTGACGGCACACGAAAGTCGCTGTATGGGGGTGTTTTTATAATACTTATCAACTGTCGTCGAACGGACTATAATTTAAAACAGAGATACAGTGAACCAGATGTCAACATACCCAAAAAATCAAGAAATAGCCACGAAGATTTTAGAGAGATGGTATATACTTAGCTAGTGGTCGTTTGTACGAACTCTATGTTAATTGCCGAGTCAACAAACTAGCTATTACCGCACAGAAGAAAGGTAATAATTATGTGCATACATTTATCGCACGTGTGTGGGTTCTCAACTTTTTCTGAAGATTTTCTCCATGTTTCTCCTCTAGCCATAGACAAGATAATTTTCCCATTACAACCTATCATTGCAGAGTTCCTGTTAAAAAAGTTAATACAGTAACCGATCGGAAAATCTTGAGAAACGGCCCATAACTCAGATTATACTCAAAAACACAGGATGTAACATTTTGTACAAGTGTTAGAATTGAATGTTCAATAATAGGAGTACTTAAGAAATTCACATTTTTAACTAAATTTATGAATATAATGCAATTACTTCGATTCTGGGGTAGCTGCCAAACTTAAAGCTAAACCTAGGTTAAATTGTCACCAGATTGTACCTAACGAGTAAGCGGGATGTTTTGTTTAACGATCATCGCCAAATTTAGCGGCCACCCCGGAATCGATGCTAATGGCGTTAATCCTGGGGTAGACGCTAAATATAAAGTAATAAACTAAATTAAATTGTCTCGCTCGTGAGTGATGGTGCGGTTTCGTTAAACGATGTTTTAATATAGCTGTGCCACCCTAGAATCGGTGCCAATGGTTTATTTTAGTTAAAACTTCCGGAAGTTATAAAGATCAAAACCTATAGGTAAGGGTATTCAGTAATTCTGCAAATTATACCATTTAGTATCCTTTGTTACATCCTGTATCGTTGTTTCAAACCATAAGTACCTAGTGCTAAGACGAAGAATAAAAAAATATATTATTATTCATCTGAGACCTAGTCATTGACAAATTACTCCAATCCCATTCGCACTTTTAATTTAAAAAAAAACATTAACCATAACTTAACATCTCAAACTACAACAATAATGCGCACATTTGGGCGGTATTATAAGACTATCCACATCTCCAAAACACTATTACGCAATAATTAGACAGTTTCACATTCACTCTCACACGACACGTTCGAATTTGAAAAATGTTAATTCACTTTCTTGCACGAAAACTCGTTTTTAAACTTCCATCTTTGTTTTTCTAAACTGTCAAATCGCGCGCCAAAGTTCGCGCCGAAACAGAAAGAAGGGCGCGTTCGTTTCATCAACAATGATGTATGTAATTTATGTACAGTTGACCATGTCGAAATGCGCGCGTGGTGCGACTGCCGCCGCGGCCAGCGGCCCCGCTCTTTCTCCATTCCTACATGATGAACCACTGTTGATGGAAATTAGTGTTCGCACGCGTCGATGCATTGTTCGTGATGACACACAGCGCTCGGTAGATGCCCGTCAGCGATTCATGGCGTTAGACGGCTATGTTTTACGAGTGATTTTGTAGCGGTCTCAGCTAATTATACAAACAAAAACACAAAAGTTCCCAGTGGCCCAAATTGTTCGAGCATTGTCAAAAGTAATCGTGCAAGTTAAGCAGCATTGGGCGTGGTCAGAACCAGAATGTCCCGGATGTTATGCGCAAGCGTTCCCGTGGCTTAGCCGTTAGGCGGTGTGCAGGAACACCGGTGGGTTTTTGGCCGGTAAAAGTCCGGCATAACCTCTTCGTCTCCCCCTTGCGGCGAAGAGGTATGCATGAGCGTTTCCCCCCGTAAAAATAAATAAATGATGATGTCATGTGGCCTGAACATTGACTGGTTGGCTAGACATCGAGGATAATATCTGGCTTGCACTTAAAGAGACCTATACCCAACAATGGGTTATATCAGGCTGAAAGGAAGAAGAAGAAGATCCACACGACACGAAAAAGAATGGCCCAAGTTAAGATTCCCTAGTGCAGAGACTACACATTTAACACATGGATTTGAAACATTATATTCTCAGAACATATAGGTACTCTTAGAGAACCTCGCTAGAGTACTGCTCTAGCGAACTTCCAAGCAGTTATTCGACCAGGAGTTGGTCATGAAATTTTAATACAGAAGGTAGGTGACTATAACAGCCAGTTAGTAAAATCTGAATGATTATTTATCATGGAGTTCAGATGGTGTCGTCAGCAATAAAATATAACATAAATGTGTCAAATACATGTGGCTATGTCCGCTGCATATCATCAATGCCTTTTGTCCACTCGACAGCTGTTCATTGCAACAAATATCGACCATGCGTTTCCGAAATTACATCCTACATTACGTTGTTAAACTTTATTTGATCAAGAAGGGGTATTTCACAATTACATTACTATTACTATTTTAAAATATTATAATCTCTTATTTAATATTGCGGTGCCCTATTCTGGGTTTCATGTATGACCAGATAATATACATTTTTAAGACCAATTGTAACACATGAAAAGCAATAAATGGTATGAGTATGAGTATGAGTACATAGTTTTAGTTTTCCATTAACCATTCCTTTTTACTGAATTTTTTTATGCAGCGTAAATTGTCTTCACTGAGCTATCATCGGTAATTGACTGGCGTGAAAATTGGTGATGTCTATAGATGAATGAATGAATCTGTCTATAGATGGTCAAAGTTCGTAGAATCTATAAAAATACATTAAAATATTATATAAGCTGCGTAACAAAAAATAAGGATACTTCTACGATTACTACGATACGATCATGGCGCATGTAATTGGTGTATTATAAATAACATCAAAATATCGGAAACTCGGAATAAACACGAATCGTGGAAGAATACAAATACAAATATACTTTATTGCACACCCGGGACAAAAACAAAACATACAACATAAAGAGAGGTACAAATCAACCTTAAGGTGATGGAAAAATCATAAGATACATAATATAAGGTGCAAAAGGCTTATGAAATAAATACTACCCTCAAATAAATAAAAACACAAATAAAAAAATTCAAACCTTTGCAAGCTGCAATGCAGTAGTAATAATATTACGAAAATACTATAATATATACAGAAATATAATACTTATAATATAATACTTAATATATAATCAAACATATAATAAACAAATGCAAATAATCAAACATATAATAAACAAACACACATCATATGCTAAAATGAAACTGCATTAGAAAACAAATGATTAGGCAGTGCATCCACACTGCAATTCGTAATGCTGACGAAGAAGATTTTTAAATATTGGCAGTGATTTGGCCTGCCTGATAGATGACGGAAGGGAGTTTCAAAGCCTAACTGCTCCAATAAGAATCCCATTTATATATTAATATTCTGGAGAAATGGGTACATACCTGACCGGTATAGCTCATTTTTTTGTGATTCCTGGGTATTTCAGATGGGAGGGGGTAAATCCTATCCCCTGGCTTACCCAATCCCTTTACGACACCCTTTTGTCTACAGTTAGCGCTCGTAATTCAACGTAACACTTGATATCTACTTTCGAGATATCTCGTTATATGTTTATGTCGAACGCCAAGCGTCTTATAAAGCGATGTTTTTCTTGGCTTTACTTTGCATTGAATTAAATTTCGACGTGTGACCAGTTGGGGAAAACTAAAAGTGGTTTATTTTAAGATTAACTATCTCGTCATACATAACAAAAGTTCGTGACCAGTTGACGAAAACAAAATAATGTTTATTTCTAGTTTTACCATCTAGTCCCGCGTGTGACCAGTTCTATGAGACCAGTTGGTGAATAACCGGAACGCTTCGAGAAATGGCCTCCAAAGTTATATTTCAAATAATGGTAACTATAATAAAATTCTATGAAATCTGTGGTTTTAGAAACTGAATAAGTTTATGATCGAAAATCAATTTTCTTGTAAACGCCAACCTCGCTCTATCGTAGAGTTTATATCAATTTTAACTACATACCTTGCGGGGTAGGCAGAGATAACGGAGCGCCATGTATTACTTTTTATTTATTTTTAATCATTAACAGAAACCTCACAGTACACAACTTAAAAAATCCTTAAAAATACCTACTAATTTCTCATATTATAGGTGTAAAATACTAGCTGTATCACACACTGTTTCCCACCCGAACCCGATAATTTCCCGGGCTAAAAAAGGACAGAGAGAGCCGCAGGAACAACAGACTACATAAGTAAATATGCATTTAATGGAGGATTATCTTTAAAGACATCTTAGTGCAACTGTCCGTAATTTTCCTTAAATTAGATTAAGCCGTCATTAAGAGCTTACGAGTAGATAGAAGTCAAAACACAGGCGAAAGATAAACACGACACGAGGACACAGCATTTTGTGATACATACAACTCGGTAGGAGCGCAACAAAAATGAAGATCTATTTTTTGCATCACCTCAGGAGTGAACAAAATTTCGTTTTTAAACTAAGTAAGTATTTAATAATAATATTAAAATTAATCAATTTAGCACAACCCACTGAAATTTGACACCCATCTCTTTTCTGATACAATTTTCTAAACTACATATCATTAACTGAAAAATATTGATAAATATGAACCTTTCATTTTCACACTCATAATCCCCGATGATTTCTCTTAGTGCAAAGAGTCCAAAAACTGAAACCAGTATAAAATTGAAGGGCATAGTTACTATGTATTAGCACTGAAAAATGCCAAAGGATCCCATAAAACAATCAATACTTTTAAGAGGTGAATTTAATTTCAACACAAACTAAACATACATACAACATGTTTCTCCCCTTTTTACCTTAAATGAAACGTGGATTACACCGACCCCAACATATTTTTATCGCAGGGTTTTTCATTTGACATCTCTCACTCATTTTGGCATAGAACACCATACATCTCTCTTGCACACACAAACACCCTCACACACCCTCACACACCCTCTCTCTCTCACACACACACAGTACACACATCCACACACCACATCCGTAAATGGTAGCTATTGCTCCCGATCCCAAGACTAAACTTCGTCGCAGGGTTACGGAATACACACACACAAACACTCTTTTCTCGTACTTTTAATAAATTTAATTACATATTAGTAAATAGGTACATAAATAAAGAGTTATAAAAGAGCGTGGCCCTCTGACACAGGTGTTGTCACACTTAAAAGAGGGCCTCCACAATTGGAAAAAATTGTTGTACCTTTTTTTGTTGATGAATAAATCTTTTTATTTATTTTTTATTATACAACACTCATAAAATTAGACAAAGGTGGAAACAAAACTAAAGATATTTTATCGAGGGTTACCGGTTTAAAACTGGTATTTTTCTTTTTCAAAATGATTTTTGTAAATGTTTGTTAACTGATCTATGATCTGATTTTATTATTAAGTATCTAGTATTATTATTTGCGTATATGCCTGTATAGGTAAAATTTATTGGAAGCAACTAAGAATTACTTAATGTGCAACCTGCAACATGTACCTTAATTTTATCTTATCTTATCTACCTCCCACACGCAGTTTTCCAGCTCCCTCACAATTGTAAGAGACTAATTGAAAGTGTACAGTGTTCTATAATGTGAACGCACTACGTAATCGTACCTCGGGCGTGTCGCAATCGGAACGGCAAGTGGATGATCATCACCACCTAATGTAATCATTTCATTATGCAACCCCCGGCATTTGGAGCGGAAATAACTGCCCTCCGAAATGATAAACAAGTCTTGAAAATATACGAGTACCAAGCCACATTATATGTAAATAGTTTTATGGGCCCTTCATATTATTTCTTTCTTCGTCCGTGCAGTCACTGAGGGGACAGCTGAAAATCAGCGCTGTGGCTTGCCTCAGCGTTATGCTGAGCTGGTGTACCCTTTTTGGCACTGTACCGCACCGGATCTTTTGTGCTGAATGTATTATATCCTTGTATACTTTTGTATTGTGTACTTGCTGTATTCTGGTGTTCACAGTGCTAAATAAACGTTTTTCAATTCAATCAATTTAAATTCAATTCATATCTTGTCGTCATGAAACTTAGTAACTTATATCCAGCAAGTCGGCAGTTCGTGTCATGTCGTGCCAGTCATAAAGAATAGCACCACCCCAACTCTTCCAGTGGGTGTCGTACGAGGCGACTAAGGAGCTTAGCGGATACTATTCTACACCTAGTAGACGGCGGTAGGCTCGCCACCTATCACGTTTGTCCACCAAATCTTACGGCGAAAAGTGGGAACATCATCATATGAAGGTGGTTCCTATGATGGGGGTAGACAGCCCCTCGGGGATTATGGTGTGAGAGTTATGCTATGCTCTGCTCGGCATTTCAAAATTTAAAAAAAAAGAATTATGGTACTTAATTTGTTTATAAAAGCAATGCATAACATATATAAATATTATATTAAACAAACGACATGGGATATCATATCATACATAGGTTAATTAATATTTTCAAAAAGGATATTTTTGCACATATTAATTGTGTTACATTAGATATATACCACAGAAATCGTACTACTAGCCAACTCTTCTCTAGAACAATGACGTGACTACTGACAGCGAGTATATATTTTCATTCATTTGACATTTCTGTTCCCGACTGATGTATGGGAAAATGCTCAAATCGCATGCGCCAACTGACATACGTAAACTTCTCTAGCGAGCAATCTTCTCGGTCTTCTAAGTTGTTTTCCTCATTCTTGAAGGTCGTGATCATTCTAAGGAATTAATCACATAGAACTACTCTCGTGGCAGATTTAATGGGGTGGTTTGCCACTGTCTTCCCCATTCTACACACCGGTTATCTCAGTATGCAGGTTTCCTCACGATGTTTTCCTTCACCGTCAGAGCAGTCAGTAAAAGTACTTAGGTCTTTCGAAAAAACCGAAAAACTCATTGGTACATGGCATTTCCTGGTTTCGAACTCGGACCTCCCGCATGGGAGTCCGTCGTCCTAGCCACGAGGCCACCGACGCGACGCTCTAAGCGAGCAATCTCTACATAGGGGTTAATTTCAAAATCCTTGATATATACTTATTAGAGATCCCTTGCATTTGATTTCGTCAGAAGTTAGCACTCTATCGCGCATGTGCTGAAATAGTTTACGATCTACATATTTACACATGCCCATAATTAATTCATTTCATGCCATGTTCCACTTGCCATCCGTGTCATATCTCAAAAGCTACCAATTTCGCCGTTAATTACCGACAACCTATTATTTACTCAAAACTTCAAAGTCATCACCGTATTCCGTGTACGTAACGGTAAGTTAAGTTAAAGGCCAATTATTCTAATTAATGACCATTGTTTGATCATCGCGTTTGGCTTTGTACAATAACATGAAAATAAACATATTTAATTAACATATTTAATTTAATATTAATGGGACATTTTCAAAATATGTGTACATTGTAACCTAACTCCACCATGCCATCACCCTCCCACACACTCAGTACCTCATATACAGACTAATATCCTCATTCATACAAACAAACACATTCATACAACACAACACGCGCACACTGTTGCTTTCTTCGTCCGTGCAGTCACTGATGGACCAGCTGAAAATCAGCGCTGTGGCTTGCCTCAGCATTATGCTGAGCTGGTGTACCCTTTTTGGCACTGTACCACACCAGATGTTCTGTGCTGCATGTATTAAACTTTGTATACTTCTGTATTCTGGTGTTTACAGCGCTAAATAAACGATTTCATAACAAAAAGGTAAAAAACGTAACAAAAGGGAAAAAATCCTTTATGTTGCATGCATATTTTCTTTTACGATTGTACTTCCTTTTTGTTACGTTTTCGCACGTCGCATTTTACTAAAAATTTAAAATGACCCTAATATTAATAGCTTGGATTAAAAACATTGTAAAAATAGTATAGAAAGATGTTTCTATCTAATTCATACTTTCCAAAATGTTCCACCCAGAGACTCTAGGTACCTATAACAAAATTAATTAGGTAAGAGTTAAGACAAAAAAAAATGACACGGTAATGAAGACATTATGCACTTATGTACCCGTACGTAAATATGGTAATTAGTTTATCATTAAAACGGTGGTCATAGTTACTCATATTTATAATATTTATATTATATATTTTATTTTTCTTATGATTTTTCCATCACCTGAAGGTTGCCTGGAAGATATCACTTAAAGCGATAAGACCGCCTTCCGCACATTGTATTGTACCTCTGTTTATGCTGTATGTTTTGTTTTTGTCCCGGGTGTGAGATAAAGTATATTTGTAATATTTAATATTGTTTTATACATTAATAACAAAAGACCATAATAATTAAAATTGTAACTGCTTTTTTAAAAATCTTTATTATATGTTTTTTAATTGTTTAATATACTTATCTTTTTTTTTAAAAAAATAAGGAGAGCAGACGAGCAAACGGGCCACCTGATGGTAAGTGGTCACCGTCGCCCATAGACATCTCACCTCACTTTATTAATATTAGAGGGTTTTTGATGCGCTGCTAACCTTGAGGACTAAGATGGATTACCTTATGTGCCGGAAATTACGCTGGCTCTCCTTACCCTTCAAACCGAAACACAGAAATGCAAGCATTTCTGCTTCACGGCAGAAATAGATAAGAGGGTGGTACCACCCCAGGCGATCCTTCACTTTAGGATCTACCACTACAAAACTTATCTATTACTACACTACTTATCTATAGTATTTGGTTTAAATAAAAAATGTAGACAGGCTAGTTCTTAATATTAAAAAAAAATCTAAAAAAGCTCAATTCCGGAAAGAAAATAAGGTATTTATTTTAAAAGAATTTTTCAAGCAAAGTATTTAGTAAAAGAAAACCAGAAGTGACCATGTTACGTGTTAAATAAAATTATAGGTTAAAACACTATGCCATTAATAATGATGAGATATCATCGGTTCCTCAAATGATGTCCATCAAGGCATAGCATACAAATGGGTATCAATTTGTAACAATTAGGTATTCAAAACAGTTCCTTATGAAACCTTTTACAAAATTATCCATAAAAGTAAGGTTAAAAATTATTTGATTATTTTTTAACATGTGATTTCAAAACTACTTTTTGATCTAAATTAAGAATTTTCAGATATGTAAGTAGATTTAATTATTAAGTTTCGAAATACTTCACAACCCGGTCCGCAAAATCAAAAGCATCTCTTTTTTTACAGTATAAGTAAAGCAAATCTGATGGTACGTGATCACCGTCACATCATCAATCTCACTTCCCTATAATGTTATTAGAGGGTTTTCATGCGCTGCTAATCTTGAGGACTTAGTTAGGTGGAGTGCCTCATGTGGGGGTAATTACGCTGGCTCTCTTACCCTTCAAACCAAAACACAGCGATGATAGCATTGCTGTTTTGCGACAGAATTAGATAAAATAGTGGTACCACCCTCGGGTCTGATCCAGAGCCAGTAGCACCTTGTCTCTGCACAGAATACATTCTTATTAACAGAGTTCCAATTAATTATAAAACATGTAGTCACACCTAATATACTGGAGCTACTCTTTCAAACAATAGATAGGGTAACGCTTCGATGATCTTCTAAGAAAGACCCGCGCATAGGGTGACCATGACCATACAGTATTGGTAGATCCTAAAGTGAAGGATCGCCTGGAGAGGTACCATCTCTGTGTTTCGGTTTGAAGGGTAAGAGAGCCAGCGTAATTACCGACACATGACGCAATTCATCTTAGTCCTCAAGGTTAGCAGCGCATCAAAAACCGTCTAATATTAATACAGTGAGGTGAGATGTCTATGGGCGACGGTGACAAATCCTCCAATTTACAGATTTTTCCTAAATTTTCCGGAAAAACCTGTTATTTTAGGAAGATTTGTTTGTTCCTACACGGAGTGTAACAATACCTGTAGAACGACTCAATCTCGTTATCTGAACTATTATTACCAAAATGGAAATTCGCAAAACAAAATACAGTAAGAATTTAAAACTTTTCGTTATAACCAGAAAAGGAAGTTAATTGAAATTCCTAATTTGGAATGTTTAAAAGTAAGTTTCATGTGTTTAATTTAATAGGAGGTGGTAGTAGGAAATGTTGAGTAATGAAGTAGGAAATAACTTGTAGGTAAAAATATTTTTGAAAGATCTTCCTAGACCTTGATGAAAAGGAAAATTTTAATAAGGAAGCATAATACTTATTTGGTTCTTCAACAATATCCTCGATTTCTCGTATTATTTATTGTAAAATATAAATAAGATTCACTCTTTTTATTAGACTTTTGATTTGTTTTGTTCTTTTTGGCAAACTTTATAAATAAATAGAGATATTGATCATTAAAATTAACAAACACTTATATTTGTAAATCAATCTACAATTCCCAAACCACTTAGCAAGTAGGACAGGACCCAAAGAGATTTTAGAGATGTAACAACCCCTCGTGAACAAGAAATGTACTTGAAATAAACTTGAACGGCTATTAAATAATTGTATTCGCTTCGTATTTGGTCTCCGTAAGTATGATCACGTGTCTCATTACCGGTCCGAGCTGAAATGGCTGACTATACGGCAACGTAGAAACTCCCGTATCCTGTGTGTTTTGTTTTCTGTCCTTAATGACCCTCTCTCCCCTCCTTATCTCAAAAACATGTTCAACTACCTGGGTTCGTCTCACGATAGGTTTCTCCGTTCTTCTGTCAATCTTAGGCTGGCTGTCCCAACTCAACGCACCGATTTCTTCTCCCAATCTTTCACTGCACAAGCAGTCCGCTTGTGGAACAGTCTACCTGAGGATGTCAGGGGGGCCCCTAACAAGTTCCTGTTCAAAAAGTTTGTCCGTGAACATCTGCGACGTTCCAGCCAATAAGGTGTCTGTTGATATGCTTGTTATCACATGCAGGTTTTATAAGTTTCGGTGTTCATGTATTTATCTGGGTTTTTTTTCTCTCGCTTTCATATACTCTTTTATATATGTATATAAATATATGTGTATTTTATATGTATTAGTGTCTTTTATAAGTATTCGTATTTATGTACTTAAAATTGTTATGTAGTAGCATATGTGTAGGTATATTTTTATATATTATATGAGTAGGTATTTTATAGTATGGTAAATAATAATAATTATTAAATCTCTTCAATTTAATTTATATGCACCCGCCTTGCAATATCTGTATGACCCAATGGTTAGCTGGTAGAAAATGCCGCATGGCATTAAGCTCGCCTCATGTACTATTTTTGTGCATTAAAGTGTTAAAATAAATAAATAAAAAATAAATAAATGTCCCAAATTTCCGCATTACCATGGCGACTCGGTGCGCATGCGACACTAGTTAATTTACATTGTGCACGGGCGCAGACGCAGCGCAAAAAGTGAGCCAATTATGCCTAATCACTTGTAGCCAATCGCGTTAAATACTGTTGCTGAGGCTACGTGAAAGTGTATGTCTTGAACTAAAAACATTACCCTCCTCCTTCGGCATTCGGGTAAAAATATCGCGGAGAAGGAATATGAAAAAGAGGCTTGGTCGTAACCTCTGGTTTACTCTGCACACACATGATTATATTCAAATTAAAATTGTAAATTAATGTAGGTAAGTATATTTATTTCAAAAGATGTGCTGCTGATTGTTTCTAGCGCCGCCGCGCCATCTTTGATTTTCACAATAGCACCTTATAAAGCGGTGGTAGAGTAAAATAAGTGTATTTGTAAAAAAATGTACTTTAAGATTCATGCAATAAAAAATGTCTTTGACTTTGTTATATGTTAAGTCAGATAAGCTTTTTGAATGACTCTGTGCAGAGTCAACCTGGGGAGATACTTATTTCTTCCGCAAAGCAGCAACATTAATTATTACATTACTGTGTTTCGATTAGGGTACAATTACCGGCCCATGAAGCAATCCATCTAAATCCTCAAGGTTAGCACCGCTTCTAAAACCCTCTAATTCTCATTTGGAGCCGGTAAGGTATTTTAAGGAAATGGAACACTATCATTTAGCCTCGGACAACACGCGTCCGGTTCCATCCCCGGTTCGTTTCGCTGCAACCAATCACATTGCGTTCCGCTCTCCCTCAGTGGTTCGTAATTGGATCCAAACAAGGTCTGGAACCGGACACGTGTAGTCCGAGACTTAAAGGCAACGAGTTCTTTAAGCTCTTTGTTTGAAAGTTATAGCTGGAAAACTCTTATGTTATTTCTAGAAGCGCCAATTACACTCAGGAGAAAAAGTTGGAAAACCTAGACCAGTTTGGTACTTATCTAGCCTAGAAAACTAGCGAGTTGATCTATAGGGTGTTACATAAACTCGTTATAGATTACTTGCAGACTGACTCGGTTTGCAAATACTGATTTAGAAAAAACATTTGCATATAAGTAGGTAAATTTGTAAAAAAAGATCAACTGAAAATTTTGTTTAGAAATCTAATTTGTTTTATGAATTAGCGAAAAGTAGCTCGGTATAGCTTATTCCATGGCACAAGAAGTAACAAGGTCTTCGCGTTGGCTGGGTGTATACGTATTCCATACACACCACCAACCGGCGGATGGGGACCATAGTCCCCCGCGAAGGGTCTGCTTCGGCGGACACCCGCAGGTGGGGTTCGCGGTTGTGTGCGTAAGCGTTCCCGCGTCCCCGCCATTAATGGTATTCCGTCTAGACGGAATACCAAGGGGTTCTGGTCGGTACAAGTCCGACATACCCAATTCACCTCCCCGTGGTGAAGAGAAGCTCATGAGAGTTTCCCCTTGAAAAAAAATGGCACAAGAAGTAAAGCATATCAACTACGGATTGCACGATGTTCACGTCACCGCACAATGGTACGTCATCTACGGTTAATACTCGTTTGATGACGTACCCTTGTGCGGTGACATGAACATCGTGCAATCCGTAGTTGATATGCCTTGCTTTTTGTGCTATGGTTTATTCAGTTATTGATGAGCACGATGAATAAAAGTCGATAGCGACTCAATAAGCTGTATGAAAGATCACGTCGAAAATATAAGTCGAATATGTAATAGGTTTAGGTGACATTAAAAATACTAAAATATAGTATGTACAAACATTTGACCACACGCATGCGTGAGCGCCAGCTGTTTCCTGCGGAAGTTGTCCAGCAGCCATATTAAAAACAATGCCGCTATCACATACCACATTACCAATGTCACTGTATCACTGATTCAAATTTCGAACGAGTCACAGAGCACAAATAACTGTCTAATCGTTTTAAACTTCTCTTTTCAAAACTACATTCGAAGTTCACTTTTTTCACTCAAAACAAAACACGAGCTGATAAGTTCCAAATTCAAAACTTTTAACGGTCTTTGAAAGAGGTTATGTTTACAATAGTTTCACTTTTAAATAGTCTTTTTCGTTGCTTTTATGAAACAAAACATTTAACCGACTTAAAAATGAAGAGTTATTTTATTTCACAGTAGTAGCACTAAAACACAAGTGAACCATCACAAATGAGAGAGCAAACAGACAGCAAAACAAACAATTATTATGTCGGATTGTTGATACAACAGTTGTGCGCGAGAAAGCACGAGATGTGCTAGAGATGACGTGCGCAAGAGTGTATTGTTCGATCATTGTTCGATTCTAGTTAATATTCGAATTATAATGGCGCTACTGTCGCTAGAAATTATTGCGCAGTGTTTCCCAGTGGTAACAATTGATTTCTATCTCCACTTCCGATGGAAAAGTAGATCGATGACATTTGATTTTTTTCTTACTCTATGTAATCACGACAGAACTACATGGAAGTACATATAGGTAGGTAGGTACTGGAGAGCGTCGGTGGTGTCGTGGCTAGGACGTCGGACTCCCATGCAAGAGGTCCGGGTTCGAAACCAGGCAATGCCATGTACCAATGAGTTTTTCGGTTTTTTTCGAAATACTTACCTAAATTTACCGACTGCTCTGACGCTGAAGGAAAACATCGTGAGGAAACCTGTACACTGAGATAACCAGTGTGTGAAATGGGGGAAGCAATGGCAAACCACCTCTGGACCATTGTGATGGACCACTCCTAGCACAGGCAATGAAGCCGTATTGGAGTGGTTAATGAGGAATATTGATAATGTGTAAAACATTACCGATGTGTTTTTTATTATTATTCTGTCTCTAGTATTTTAGTGCTGGTGCATCGCTCTTACTTTCCTTTCGTTTCGAAGGCCACTTGCATTTTTTCTAAACATAAAAAAGCATTGGTGTCATGGTCAAGTAATTTGGATGGTGACTCAGCGCTTAGTGAAAGAAATCGAGCTCTATCAAATACTGGCGATTCACACTTAGCATTATACCTGAGGATGTGACACCACTAAACCACCACCAGTGATTACCACTAAATTTATCGTTTGCAGATTATTCAGAGGAAATAACATACATTTATAAGTATAGCTTTACTTAATAGGGTATTTTACAAGTATCAAATATTAAATGCATTTCATAAAAATTAAGAAATAGAAATGATGGTCACAAGTGAAAACAGAATTAACATTCGTTAAAAATTAAAATAGCTACAAGCAATCAAAAATCAGACGGTAGAAAGAAGCGGCAATAGAAAATTATGATGTCACTGTTCCCTAGCGCCAAACAAGTAGTTCGGCTACATATAAAGAACTGTTTTGCTAAAGAGGGACAGATCATCTCTTCAGTACTAACTTAAAGATTAAGAAGTTAGTTGTGACATCGAAAAACTAATTTTAGATTCTTCTTCAGGATGTCCATGTAAGTTGATTGATGCAATAAAAATATGAGGTTAACGCCCTATTGCTATAACATACAAGAATCTAAATAAATCTAAGACGACATTTACTGGACAAAAATGTGGCGTGCGTGACATACCTATTTATAAACGGAGTAGAACCTACTATCTTGAATATTTCGTTAGAATAACGTCTTTAATTCTCACGTAACTAGGTAATTAACTCTGACCCTAATTTATACAGGCAGGTTCAAATCGCTAAAGACTAAAATGTCTTCCGGTATAATCGAGGTCAAATAATCAATCTAGTTACTGGAGGGCGTATCTGTTATATCTTCAACATTTAAAATACAAATTATAACATATACCATAAGTTATCATAACTTACTTCACTTATACCACATACATAACTATTAGATAACAGTTTAGACGTTTGTAACTTATGAAACAGGTTTCAACTTGGTCAATATACACTTTCGCGTTAACTTTTACTTTTCAGTGTCTCTAAGTTAAAAGTAAGTAGGAAGTAGATATGTTTGAAGTACCATGAGTGAGGTACATTCTTTGCTAGATGGTTTTTGGATTGTTGTTTTTTATTAGAATGATTTATTTGGTTTTTAATTAATCAGTAGGGCGTGCGGCGTGCCTGGGATGTGAGCCTGCCGGCCTTCCTGGCGTCGGGACACGGGGTTGTGGACTTGGTCACTAATATTCTCTATGTGAATGGTGGCCAGGCGAGTATTCCCTTTATTGCCGACGCTATAACGGCGTGGACGGCTCTCAACCGGGGCGCACCTATGCCGGAGGACACCCGAGGTCAGCGCTCGTGGGATGATGTTAGGTGCAAGTCTATTCTCGACGGGCTTATGGCAAGGGCAACAGGAGTGGATATCGCGAGATTGAGGGCGGTGACGCGGGCAGAATCAGGGGCATGGTTGCACGCGATACCCTCTCCTCACATGGGCACCCTTCTTGACGGCGACTCAATGCGTGTGGCGGTGGCTCTCCGCTTGGGCTGCGATGTATGTGAACCTCATCAATGCATTTGCGGTTCCATGATGGAAGCCAGCGGCCATCATGCTTTGAGTTGCTGTCGGTGCTCAGGGAGGTTCCCGCGTCACCACGCGCTTAATGATATCATCCGGAGGGCCCTAGTGTCGGCCAACGTGCCGTGCGTGGTCGAGCCGCCGGGTCTTAGTCGCACAGACGGCAAAAGACCGGACGGCTTGACGTTAGTGCCATGGCGGGAGGGAAAGTGTCTGCTGTGGGACGCCACGTGCGTTAGTACGTTTGCGACCAGCCATGTCAGACGCACGACACGAACGGCCGGGGCAGCAGCCGAGTTTGCAGCGGGCAAAAAGCGGGATAAGTACTCCGCTCTCCAACAGAACTACCTGTTCGTCCCGTTCGCGGTGGAGACAACGGGTTGTTGGGGGGCGGAGGCGAAACAATTCGTGGCAGAGATTGGCCGTCGCCTCAGGGAGAGGGGCTGTGACCCTCGCTCCGGGTCGTGGTGCAAAGGTTGGCCGTAGCGATACAGCGCGGTAACGCCGCGAGCGTTATGGGCACCTTTGCACCGGGGACGACAAGGGGCGGGCTATTTGATTGACATAATTTTTTTTATTGGAAAATAATTATTATTATTATTCATTATTTGACATGTAAATTAATTTTATGAATAAATTGTATCGTTTAGAGATAATGAAAATAAAATAATATCAGTAAGAATAGTTATTTCCTCAAGGGCATATTTGAAATTGTCTCAAGAAACTTTCATTGGATTAACTAATGAAAGTTTCTTGAGAGCATGCGATGTTTAAAAGTGGAAACTTTATTGGGGTATGTAATAACTAATAACTACGTTTCATAGTATTAACTCGTATACCTATATAAAAACTGCACGAGTATATTTTTCAAAACTAATAAAATAATAATTAAAAATGCGTTCGAGTATATACAATCGAATTTCGAAGTTCCAAAGCTCCACGGCCAGCAATGGTTATCTCAGCAGGTATGGCCTCTGCAGTGCATCCGTACACCCTCGTATAAAAGGAGGAAATCCTATGCCTATATATGTATTTTATCTTTTTCAAAATCCACGATAAAAAACATTTCATTTTCTTCGTTATTTTCTGCAATTTTCAAAAAGTTACATTTCTTTTTCCATCCATCAAGCAAGCGCCACCAAGCGGCGATGCCAGTAAGCTGCAATAATTTCTACTACATGAACACAATGCCAGTCTGCGCGTACGCACCGTAAACTGTAACAATGGCTACTCACCGTGAATATGAAGTGTTAGTTGCACGATAGATGGTAGCTCTGATCTGGTTAACTTTATACTGGGTGTAACAAAAACCCCCTATAGTCCCGAAAGGGTGTTCAGTATACATAACTGAACAACTTTCACTATGGGATCAACTCAGACATCGTGAAAAAAAAAACTGTTCCATATATACCTACCTACTACCTACACGACAGTATATGAAACACCTGAGTTTTTTTCGCTTTTTATACTTTATATTTTATTTTGCACACATAAATCACAAATGAAAAATAAACAACCAGAAATTTGACGTACACAGGTAGAGCTTATCTCTAAAATAGATATTTCTTCCAGCTAGACCTTTTTTTTATGTACTACAAACGCGCATTTGAACTCGATCTCGCCTGATAGTAAGCGACGTTGAGGTCGACGATGGAGCATGCGGGTCCAGTAAATGCCTATTCACTCTGGCCTTGAAGATCCCAAGGTTGTAGGTTTCGGGAAATACAGACGCCGATAGGCAGTTCCATTCCTTAGCCGTTCGCATAATGAACGAAGAAGTAAATCGCTTCGTACGAGCAGATGGGATATCAACAACATAAGGATGGAACCCCTCCCCGCGCCTGGTGGTCCGAAGGCGGAATGGAGACCTTTAACATAGAGATATGTAATGTTCTTTTTCTGAGTTTGCCTCATAATTAAATTTGTTTAGTTATGGATACTGTACACCTGCCTTTGTTTTTGGTACACCCAGTCACGTTACAACTAACTAATCGCAAAGAATCTTCAACTTGCATCTTGCATATAAGTAAGGTACACAAGATGTAGGTAAGTGTAAGTAAGATGCAGGTTCTTACGCATGTTGCATGCAACCTGCTCACCTGCGTGTAAGTTCTTTCATAGTGAAAACAAGAAACGTTAAGTACTTTGATTCTAAAAGTAGCATCCCAGTTTGGGAACCCCTGACTTAGAAGACCAGCAGCGAGAACGTCGGTGGCACAGTGGCTAGGACACCGGACTTCCATGCGGTAGGTCCGGGTTCGAAACCGTGCAATGCCATGTACCAATGAGTTTTTCGTATTTTTCGAAGACTTACGTACATTTACCGACTGCTCTAACGGTGAAGGAAAACATCGTGAGGAAACCTGCACACGGAGATGACCAGTGTGTAAAATGGGGTAGGCACAAAAGATCCTCAAGGGTCGAAGTGCCACTGGGTTATTCCCGGCGCCCTATCATAAGATAAGATAGAAGAAAAAATTGTCAACTTGTGAAGATTATAGCTTGTAAAAAGCGACTCTTCATATTAATTAACTAGGAAATAACGAATAAAGGTAAAATTAAATTAAAACTAACAAATCATATAAATTAGTCAGTCGTAAATGGTAATTTTTCATGGTATGTGTAAGATGTTTTTGGATAAATTGTTCAATGTAAGTCCTTTATACGCCAACCCTTAAAACTCTTTAGTACACTAACCCAATATATATGAGGTTATAGTTTAATGTGAAATGTTAATTAAAATGTGGTAAAGGATTTTTTTTTTTCAATATCATATGGGCATCTTGTATTTTATTATGTATACGTTATAGTTTATAGTAATTCCTAAACTAATTATTACTATTGGTATTAATTCTTCGTACTTTGTGTATCGACTTGTTTAGTCAGTGTAAGCATCTCTTCTTCCAAGTCGTTTTCCTCATTGCTGAGGGTCGTGATCATTCTAAGGCATTAATCACATAGAACGACTCCCGTGGCAGATTTAATGGAGTAGTTTGCCATTGCCTTCGCTATAAGTAAGTGTAAGTGTAAACATACTAAACTATTAAATGACTAAGTAATAGGTACAAGTAAGTACCATTAACATTAACCAGTCTCGGCGAACGGTTTGGGAAAGTGTTCCGTTGCTGTCCTGCAGCTTTTTACCGACTGCGCAGCGGTAAGTAATGCGTTCGCAACTGTTCATTGCGTCCAGCTGTGTTTAGCCGGTGCAGCTGCTTGATATTACGAGCAGTACTGCAATGAGTTGCAAGTTGCAGTGAGCTAGTAGCCTAGACGCGAACTGGGTCAGAAAGTGATCGTGCAAGTTAAGCAACGTTGTGCGCGAACATAACCAGGGGAGCCGGGAATAACCCCAGGGCACTTAGACCCTTGAGGATCTTTTGTGCCTATGGGTGACCGGTAGTGGCACGATTTCATATGAGCCCCTCCGTGCGTTGGAGAGCAAGTTAAACTGACGATCCCGACACCAACGTATCACATGGTATCAGGCCATATCAGAGGCCTATAGGCCATAACCATTACCATTAACTCTGACAACTATACAAGAAACAGACTAGCTAATTTCAACATAATTTCTGTAGGTAAGTTTGTAGGTTAATTGAACAGTATCGAAAGAACTTGACCACTTCTGACACATTCATGTTTTTGATGAGAGATTTACCTACTAGAACATAATATAACGCCGCCAGCCTCCTCGGGACACTCCCTACAGGGAGCGACCTGGGTCAGGTCTTTTACTTGTAAAATAGTTAGGTATTGTTAGGTATTTTGTAATTTTCGCTTAAGTATGTGTTTTAGTGTTATTTTAATATTACTTTATTTTATTAAATTATTCCACCCATAGCCGTAAAGTGGCTCTTATTACCTCGCTTTTAGATTCATAATGCAGCTTAAGAAACACGCGTGCTTTTACTCTACATTGCCGCACTAGGGCCTTTTACTTTACATTTTTTTTAAGACTTAAAAACTCAGCAACGAGTTTTTCACGCAAACACCCTCCTCACACACCCTTACACACCCTCACACACCCTCACACACCCTCACGTACACGCATTCTTAATTATATTTTTTAATTGCTTGACCTTATTATGTCATCATAATATACATATATCGAAAGAGACTTGCCCCCAAAACACAGGGTATCCTAGTGTGGGAGCCAGGGAAATCAGAGAAAATGTAAAAGATACTGTCTGCATGAATACATTATTATTTTATTTTATTTTTTATTTATTATTATAATATACTATTCCTAGTAAAACTGTATCAAATTGGAAGATATTACCAGTATCGTCACATCAAGCTCCGGCCCAGAATCTCACGTCACGATCAGTTATTTCCACAAAGCCTTTCTTCAGATAATTACATGTTGTGGAATGGAAGCCAGACCATTCATAAAGCTGTAACGATCTAAGCATCCATACATAATCCGATAATAAGGTTTTGACAGCTCATAATAAACATGTTAGCCAGATTACGGAAGAACCACTCTGTATGGACTCCAGGGTGTTCATTTTTCGTCTAATGAAATTTAGTGAAAATCGCTTTAAGCGATAAGGACGCCTAAATTGTACTTCAATATTTCCTTTTCTATCTTTTGTTTGAAAGAAAAGAAAAAGAAAGAAAAACATGTATTCAACATTGCACACATTATTAAACTTAAAAAAATATTGGAAAAAAAAAAAAACAATGCAATATTAAAAGGGCACATGCTCATGCTCATGTTTGTTGTTTCTATATTCCAGTAAAATATTCTAAGTACGACATGAATGTGTAAAATAAATTGTATGGAAACCGAGACGTAATGTTGCACCTTAACGAAGCAATAGTTTGACATGTCAGCTATGAAACCAAAGCATTCTAGAGAATTCTAACAAATTACAGTTTAATAAATCAGAAATAGGTAACTGAAGTTACAACATCAAACATCGTGCATGTTACGCTGTCTTTGTTTTCATGTGTTGCCGTAACTCCAAAGGTCGCTTTTAATTGCAATAATGTGCAATGTTTATTTTTACGGGACTGTAAAACAAGTCACTGTGAAATTTTGTGCGTTGTTTAAGAACGTAATAATTTACGCGTGACTGCATAGTGCCTGGGGTGTTACCACACTTATACCCATTTCTGCCGCAAAGCAACAATGCAATAAGAATAAGAATAGTTTATTTGTGCGGTAAGGTTACAATGGAGTAGGAACTTAAGCATATGTTATATTAAACTAAATAAAATTAGTGAGCAACCAGTTAGTTTACAATAAACGCTGACCTCCGAACTAGGAAGTTCCTGTATCTCGGTGGACAGCTCTCTTTGTGACCAGTGCAAATGAACATGTAACAGAACATGGGAAAATATAAAAGTGACAAAATTTGGAAGAAAGAAAAAAAAATTAACAATAATAATGGTTAATATAAGGTGTGGTGGGAAATGAATGAATAATGAATGCTGTATTACTTTCTGTTTAGAGCCAGCGTAATTACCGGCACATGAGGTACTCCATCGAAATCCTCAAGGTTAGCAGCGCATCGAAAACTCTCTAATAACAAAATAGTGAGGTGATATGTCTAAAGGGCTAAGGGTGACGGAGACCACGTACAGTCGACCACAGGTCAACCTACTCAACACGTCAAATTTGAGGTTATGTTGAACGTTCATACTGTCATGGCGTGTTCGGCCTATTATATTGTTTAAAAACGGTTTACAGTGGTCATTTTTTCGTAGAAACTAGTGTACTTTACCTAAAAATCGACCGTAATAAGTGAACGTTATATAAGACATTGAAATGGAAGTCAAAAACTACAGATGGTGTGAATTCGGCAACTTAACCTCCAATTGCACTTGGAATGCAAGGCACTAGGCATTCCTGATGCATACGATTCTTCCATAATCTCGACGTTGGTAAACTGTTTTTTCAAAACAGACGCCAATACCTTCGAATGATTTTCAAGATTCTAACACGGTCATTGGCCAAATTGCAGGGGCCATAATTAAAGAGAGAAGATAAAGTTGACGGATATTTTTTGCATAGGTATAGGTACATATTTTTTTGTGTATTCTCTTTACACTATACGCTAATCTCTTTAAATTTCACTTATATCCAGAGGTTGTCTGGAAGAGATTGCTTTAAGCTATGAGGTCGCCTTTATACAGTCGACAACAGGTGACATATCCAAAACGTCAAAATTTGAGAATCTGAAATGTATCATAGTATCAGGCATAAGGTTGAAATTTAATTGAAGGTTTTTGACAGATGGTATAGCTTGTAGTAGCCTGTTTGCTCATCTGCTCTCCTGTCCATTAGAAAAAAAAATCTATCGACACAACAAAGCGATAGAAACTGTCGCAGTGTGATTGTCTGTCTCTAGTAATAACGCTGTTATTGCGTAGTTACTAGGCCAGTGGAGGAATATCACTTTAATTGACTTAATTTGACGCTTTCTTACTGATTGTTGTGTTTCCGCTGCTAGTTGTTTGTGATTTCCAATCAGTCTATAAACATTGACAGATAAAGCGAAGGACAACTATACAAAGTGTCATCCTGCTGCGTTCTACATGCAAAAGCATAAGCTAAACACGCTCCCTGTTGCCACAAATTAGTTTCTGTACAACATTGTAAGGGCAAGATATGTAATAAAGTATTTTGTGCATGTAGTATTTTAAGAAAAGATTATGCTTAAACGCGGATTTGTCACAATATAAAAATGTGGTGACCACTCTATCAATGACAAATGATCCTAAATGATCACTATCATCAGAAGATCGCGTGCGCATCATTCTGTAGCGGAAATAGGTGACTAACACGAGAGGTACGAGAGATGGCGCGGTACTACTGGATCTCACTCAATAAAGTGTTTCTATCTATCTCACTTCATTGTCGAACGTAAATGACAATGAGAAAAAGGAAAAGAGGAGGAAAAGTTAGAAGTTTAAAGCGTATACCAACATATTCTATGTAAGTAGATAATTATTAGAATTTTAAAGAAATGGTTATTTCCATTAAAAAAATAATGCAAATATAAGTTAATTATTATATAGAAAGACTTACGTACATTTACCGATTGCTCTGACGGTGAAGGAAAACATCGTGAGGAAACCTGCACACTGAGATAACCAGTGTGTGAATCATTTCACATGGAAGGCAATGTCAAACCACCCCATTAAATCTGCCACGAGAGTCGTTCTATGTGATTAATTCCTTAGAATGATCACGACCCTCATCAATGAGGAAAAACGACTTAGAAAAAGAAGAAGAAGAATAGTGTTCACGTGCACCTATTCTGGAAATTCGTTAAAAGAATTATAGATGAAAAAACAACCGAAACGTCACTGGAGGAATCCCACTTCGCAAATGAACGCGACATACAATAACTTACGATGGTACCACTTCCACCACAGGTCAAACGACCCACATACCAGCAGTGGGCGCTCTCTCCGAAAAAAATAGTAATTAAGTTATTACTTTTACATAACTTTGAAGGCTCTTTATGTAAGTATTTTACACATTTTAAGCGATTTCGTAAATGTCGTCAATTTTTTTTTAATGGCTATTGACCTCTGTGTCAGAGCTTTAAAAAATGAAGAGTATTCGTTAGTTATGGTGGTAATGAGACGATAACCATAGATATTGTACACTGGGTAACTGTGTAGAACGTAATAGGGTAATGTTTTATTCATAGTAGGTAATCTGAGCTTTTATGAAGGTAGCTAATAACTTGGAGTTGAAAATAAATGTTTTTGCAGTTAATAAAATTGTATTGCTATTAATTATAATTACTTATAAATGTATTGTAAAAGACGTAACAAACGTCGAGAGGCAGTGAAAGTAAAATAATAAAACTTAGAAAGTAATTAGGTAGACGTAAAATGTCTCTTCTGGCTTTTGTTCTAAAATTAGTTTCTTGGTTCGGTTATAAGTTATAAGAGTCATATCTCCTTCGAATATTTTGTTTATTCGCAAACGATTTGCTTCTTCGTTTATAATACGAACAACAAATGAATGAAACAACCGAAGATTAAGACGTTTTTATAAAATCTGGAACACGTTTCCTCCCGACGTAATTTCCGCGGCGCTAAGTTATTTTTTAAGCATCCCATGAGATTCAAAAAGAATTAAAGAGAGTCCTATCCTTCCAAGGCCGGCAACGGTGACCATTTACCATCAGGTGGTGGGTTTATTTGTAAATTGACTCGTAGTTTTCTCTCCAGTTTTATTTGTAATCATCTTTAGGTATTTATTTGTACTTTTATTATTTGTACCTTTAATATATTTTTGGTTTCGTCCCTACCTGCTGTTTCGCCCGCGATGCCTTCGCCCCGGCACAGCTGAAAACCAGCGCTGCGGTTCTGCCGTACCGGTCGGACCGCAACACATGCTGAGCATGTCTTTTTAATGTTGTGTTTTTTTTTAATTTCAAGTCTTTTTAAGTTTAATCATGTATGCATAATGCAATGTTGAATAAAAGTGTTTTTCTTCTCTTCTTTTGTTTCTTTTCTTAGTTTTGTCAAAGTGAACACGTGATTCTTACCACGGTTTGGAGTTGTTTTGACAATAACCACGAACTATGTCTAACTATAGTATTAACAATAACTACTAAAGCTTAAAAAAGATCGTAGCTATAGTATATGCGGTACTTGTGAGAAACCTGCCAATGCAGCTATAGCAATCCGTGTTCAAAACTTATGAAAGAAAGAAAGAAATACAGTTTGTTGCCACAAAAAAATAAAAAAATACATAATGATACGTTATGATATAAGCCTTCGATGACGGTCCATCGAACGACAATCTGTGGTCAAGTAATGAACCAATTTCGCTGTACCAAGCTATGATAGGCTCCGTCCATCATTTGATAGCGTACCATCAGAGAAAATACGATGTAAATATGTTAGATTTCTTCCAATAAGATTCCCATCGATATTAAACTCTAAAATATTACTTGAGAATGTTGGGTAGTTATGGAATTTGTGCAATAAAAATTTAGCAATTCTATGGAATGTAGTTAGTAAGAGCGTCGGTGGCACAGTGGCTAGAACACCGGACGGACCCATGCGGGATATCCGGATTCGAAATCTTGCAGTGCCATGTACCAATGAGTTTTTCGTATTTTTCGAAGACTTACGTACATTTACCGACTGCTCTAACGGTGAAGGAAAACATCGTGAGGAAACCTGCACACTGAGATGACCAGTGTGTTAAATGGGGTAGCCACAAAAGATCCTCAAGGGTAGAAGTGCCGCTGGATTATTCCCGGTCCCCCCCCCCTATCATAAGAAAAGATAGTTTTTATTTTATTATATATCATTATAACCAATGGGCATTTTATTTATTTACAACTTAAAATTATTTATACACAAACAATTACAGAAGCAAGAGCAATAGAAAAGAAATGTAGAAATAATTAATTTAATAATGTACACAAAAAAATAATTAAATAATAAGTATTGTTTTTATTTAATTGCAATTATAAAACTGACATTGATAGGTGCTTAGTCAATATTTTTGTTTATTCGAGTTAATTCATTTTGTTAATGATAAGAACAATGTTGCTTAATTATGTAATAAAGCTTATTTTATTATTTATTCGAGTATGGCTAGTTTAAGATAAAATGTCAAATTAAGCTAAACTAAAACCTGAAATATAAAACCCTCGCCATTTTGGCCATATTTCATAATTAAATGAAACTACTTAGGTATTTTTTCTTTCCGATCTCGTAAAAGTGGCGTTTTTCATTTATAGATGGCGCCCTCGTGACTGGGTTTTTATTCACTGCTGTATGTAATGTAATGTAATAACGGGCTGATTTCCACAACTTGACGTCTTAAGCGCCTATTTTGCGTGTGGTGGAAACTACTACTAATCGAGCCACCCCAACTTCGCCAGGAAGTCCAGCAGTCCTCTGATGTCCTGAAGGACTTCGGGAAGTGATCCTGGGGTGCCAAGGCTTCCCGCCCGGTAGGTGGTCACCTCTCTGCACTCCAAGAGCACGTGGGCGACCGCCTCCTCTGCCTCCATGCAAGCTCTGCACAAGGGGCTGTCTGTGATGCCTATATTGAAGAGGTGTCTGTTAAGTGGACTGTGTCCGGTTATTATCCCGGTTATCTTCCGTAATTTGACTCTGCTGAGCCGCAGGAGCTGTCTGGTGAGTCTCGGATCAGCCTTCTGCTGTATAAACGAAATGAAATTTATTTTATTCGCACGAAACACGGTACATATAAGATAGTAGTATTGTCGGAATAGATCATACATGTTTCGCCATTATTTTGGCATGCAAAAAATTTTTACGACATGAAAAATAATAATAGGTTATAAATCGCAATAATAGATTAAAATTAAGTCCTCCAACTAGCCATAAGGTTAATGTCGAATTTATTAATTACTATCAAAAAAATCCTTTATTGAATAAAAACATAATCCGTTAAAATCAGCTACATGCATAGAAGGCAAGCAAGATAAGCACCTACATGTAACCCACCATATTTACGTCAACACAATCATATCATATCTATCTGCGATCGTCTGCATTCGTCGACACCCTGTAGTAACCGAGCCTGTCCGGCCACACGCAGATTTATAGCCGATATCAGCGCGCATGCGCCGGCGCAGCCAATTTCACTGTAACGGGGTTTGATGCCGTACTGGTCTCGCACTTCACTTGACTTGCTGCGCTAAATGGGACAGATACCTTGATCGGACATGTTTGTGGGATAAATAGGCCATATACGAGTACATAGCTTTTTTGCATAGGTATACACTTTTTATGTATTCTCTTTACACTATACACTATCGCTAATCTCTTTAAATTTCACTTGAATCCAGAGGTTGTCTGGAAGAGATCGCTCTAAGCTATGAAGTCGCCTTTGTACATGTATTCCTGTAATTTGTACTTTTTGTGCGAAACGCAGCATAGATTATAAATATTATGGTAAAACTAAACGCACACGTCAAATCTTCAACACGGCACATACAAACAAGGCATCGCTCTCTGTCTTTTCTGATCATCACAGGGAACAGTGCAAAATTATGTGAATAAAACTAAATAATTACTTTAAAATGAATGTTTAATTCGTTTCCTAAAATAAATGTAACCATATACTACAGTTTTCCTGTAATTATGTACAATACAGTGTTTCTATCTCTCTATCTTTATCCATATTAGAATCTCTATTTCTATCTTATCTTTCCTTGTAGGCAGAGAGAGGAGCAAGATCATAGCCGGGATGTGAAACTAGAATTTTAGTCAACTTTAAACTGACGCCGACTTTAGCCAACATACCACTAAGTAAAATTTGAGCTTTCTCTTTTTTAATCGACTTTTAGTATAGAGCCTAAAGTGCAAGTGCAGGGTTCTAAAACTACTATTTCAATTACTTTACTTTCTGATAAAATACTCACATATAAATCATTGGTCAATTTCAAAGACTGCGCTAAGCGTGACATGACTGCATTAGCAATCAGACACGATGATTGGCAGCAGCTCGCGGGTGACAGAGATGCATCCGATGTATTCGAGAGGGATGTCAGGAACATGATGCAAAGTAGTTCGAAGTACTGGCGGCCAGGAGGGCAAACAAACACCGAGATCATATACCTGTTGCGGGCGTGTGTGCCGTTCCCGAATAGGTTTAAATAATAAATAAATCATTTATTTACATTTTTGTTCTAAGACATACAATGTTTTGTAACATGGCCGGCAATATCGCAAAAGAAAATTCATCAAGTTTGTATACTAAATAGAAATAGAAATAGAAATATATTTATTGCCAATATACATAACAATTTAAAATTTAAAATTATAGTACAAATAATTATAATATGATATATAATGAATATGTAATGTATATTTGGCAAAAGAGGGGAAAGTCAGCAAATGCTGACATACTCGGGTACCAAATATGCAGCGCTGTTTTTCATTTCACCCCTTATCCCAAGATGTTAGTGGGAGCGATAGTGATCGTGGGTTAAAAATAAGAGTAATTAAAATTAAAAACTAAACATCATCAACTACTACATATCATTGTGGTCTTAATATTATGTAGATACTTAGATGACACAAGTTTGTCCATTAAAATTACTATAATAAATTTTCTCTACTAAAGTATGAACCGGAATTTCAAAATTATTATTAAATATCGAATTATATTATTAAATTAGAGATTGACAATGTAAGAAATTATAAAATTTGATTACTTAATTATTAAGTTATGGATATTGACGCGTATCGCATCCTGATGAAACTGCCGAGGTTCTGCAGCGCGTCGGGCATGTTCGCCGCGTCCAGAGTTCCCGACTTCTACGCGATCATTAGATCACGTGTTGCGTCATTTTGGCAACGTCTCCATGCCTCGAGCAATGGGATTCTCCGTGCGATGACTGAGCGCCTGAACAGTCCCATCTTTAGGTACTGGATATCCGTGCAGCGCGATCAGAACCGGAAGTAACGTTGTTTTTACATTTATTTTAATTTTTTATTTAATCTAAGTATAATAGATTATGCCCTTCATTATTTCATTGATTCATTTGTATTATAACTTTTGTATGAGTATTTCCCTGAAATAAATAATTTATTATTATTATTATTAAATGCACAGCTGGCCAATAACAAATGCACACCCAGATGTACATCAGCAGACTCTATGGTTTCCCTTTGTTGTTATATTATTCAGTTTATTTAGCCACGAAAAGCGATGCCTTCACGACGCTGCTTAAATCGTCTGCAATAGACGTAACAGGCCTATGATGAATTTTGAATCGCTTTCTGTAAAACAACTACTCAGGTATACAACCAGTTTGTGAATATCTATAAACAGCCTAGAATAATCGAGAGAACCAGCCAATATGAACAAACAATGCGACAAAAAGTTTATTAATTACGTTCGAAGTGACACTTTATCACCTTTTGTGTCATGTGACAAGTGACATACAGTAGTGAAAGTTCACTGGTTCAAGTGAGGATTTATCACGCGATCCGGTAATTTACCTATGTCCCTCGTCATCACATCAGTTAGCTATTAATTAATATACACCAAGGAGAAGAGAAAAGAATATTGGACCTCAGATAATCCTAAGGCCCGGACTACACGACTACGGTTCCTAGGCCGGTTTCATGGAACCGGTGCTTCATATAAACTCAAACAAAAATGCGCTGTGGACTACACGTACAACGGTTTCACTTGGAACCGGCCTGCTCGGTTCCTGAACCGAGTGGGCAGGGCTTGAGCGCAACGCATGAGTTTGAATGCAGTCGACTACATGACCGGTACCGGTCATAACCGGTGGTACGGTTTAAACCGAACCGTCGTCGTGTAGTCCGAGCCTTAATCACAATGTCAAGCGTGTTTGGCGACCGACCTAGCCACACGCTGTATTGTGCACTGAATAAAAGATTGTTTACTTCAAATAAGTACTTTATTCCATATAAAGTACGTTTGTTCAATTCAACCAAACAATTGTTCATTTCAACCAAAACCTTAGTCGTACTTATCAAGTAATGTGTTCAACCGAATAAAGTTACTTTATAAGATCTAAATCAAACAAGTTATTTTTTCAGTGTGTATTTTCTTATTAATATTTATTTTCGGTGTCCCATTTTTAGGGTACCCTACCGCAGCTAAGTAGGAACCCTTATGTTTCGTCATATGTATTTGTCTGTCCGTCGGGTCAGTCCATTGTCCCCCTCTAACTTTTGAAAAACACAGTTAAGTACAAAAATATTGGGAAAAATTTACTCGAAAAGTTCTTAGTGTATGAAATCGACCGCAATTTTTTTTTGTAATAAAACGGCTACGGAACACGACATTCCTCTAGGTTCCTGACATTCTATTTATGTCAAAATTTCAAAGTTTTTTTTTTCGCCCCCCTATCGTCACCCCGACCCGATTATTATGGTATTTTTATGTTTTATGAGTATAACATTATTTTGGGCTATTCCACTAGACCCTACTACCAGCTATCCCTCCTCGGGGGGAACAGTAGTTTTTTTTTCTTTTATTAATTTAAAATAAAGACTAAGCTACCGCTTGTAATATTTTTCTCATTTATATGTTGGATAGGTAAGTTACTATAAATAAACAGACTTACGAAAAGCTTGGCAACACTTGAAGGCTAAAATTCTTCACTAATAAGCATTGCACACATCCCGCGATAAACAATTTTTACGACCCTATTTCACTTACTGACAACATTTCATAAATCGTAGTAAACACCACGCTGTAGATACAGCTAAGGCCTCAACAGCAGCGGGCAGCGGGCAGCCGGGCGGCAGCGGCACGGCGCGGCGGCAAAACTATTGATGGTTTCATAACCAATAGTGTTCAGTTGAAAACACCTCACTCGATTATTATTAGCATCTAATAAAATAGTACCCTACATAAAGGAGAAATTTTTTAGCCCAGTATAACGGTTATTTTTGCAAGTACTTCTTTCTTTTAATAAATGGCCTCTGCAGTTTGCAATTTGCCAATGTCACGTAGAAAAAACCACTCGAAACGTCGAGGATTCGTGGGAGAGTCGAATGGATCTGGATGCATGGAGCTTTACATTCAGATCCTACTTACAATAAAGAGATTACAAAATAACATCGTTATTCCAGAACAATCGACACATAAAACACCAAAACACCCTCTAAATCCATTCGAGCCCCAAAAACCCCGGGGCCCACTCGCACATTTCAACCTGTAGTTTATACTGTCGCTAGCTAAAATATAAAATCTGATTACACCTACTGTCTGTGAGCTAAGTAATTTATATTTTTTACTATTTTTCAATTAATTAAAAAAAAATGAAAAATCGCCGTTCACACAAGCTAAAAACACGCGCAGCTCACCAACCGCACCACGCTCTGTTTCCTCAATATGATTCCGAGATATACAGCGCTCATGCCATGCGCACACGCCGATATTATTTACTTACTACCTACTACTATATTCTGTAATTGTAACATAAATAATTTTAAGTAGTAATTTAGTTTTACGAGTAGCTAGCAAAATATTGGTGACGAGGATATTTGCGATAGAATAAGTAGTATTTTGGGGGGTAGTAGTATAGTGGGACAGTCTATAGATTATTAAAAAAGTAGTATTTTTCATACTATTAATGCCGCATGGCTAAGTGTTAAATAAATAAATAATGATACACTAAAAATATGTTTTTTAAATGATCGTTGAGTTTTTGAATATTTACGGTTGACTAGTATACGCGCACGATCTTTATAGAACGCTATAGCAAAATCCTTGGTTTAGTTTAACTTTCTAGATTCAAAGATGGTCTACTCTTCTGAAGAAGAAATAACTAATTCTAAACTGATTATAAATACTGTAGAGATGTTTTTCCTTTATTTAATTTTTAAAAATACAAAACGTACACTGAATACTAACAAAGTATACTTAATACTAAAAGCAAGTTGATTATTTCTGAAATTCTGAAAAACTCTTGAAATCAAAACTTCTTTCGACTAACTTTAAGAAAGAGCGCACAAAGTGTGTTTATGTATAAAATTAGCATCATACTACATTTACTACTACTCTAATTCCGTTGAACACTTACTCAACCGACCGATAAATGTGAGGTTCCAGCTTTACCACAAGTATATACTTACCTAAATGGTAAATTTCAGAACAGTTGCTCAAAAATTATGTTAAGGTCTTGCATTCTTGGTGCGGTTTCGTCCGTCAAATTCTAGATACCAGATACCGCAAGCTAAAATAAAATCTACGTAAGTTTTAAGTTGATTAATTTGTGTGGTAATTTAAAAGTTTATTTTATTTGATTCACGTTTTTAGTTTTAGGTTTTATTATGATAGTGTTTATTTATTTAAGTGTTTTGTGTAATAATAAATAATATATTTAATAAAAAACAAATAATAAAGTACGTTTTGTTTTTACCCGACTGCGCGACAGCAAAGGCAGGGTTATGTTTTTCGCGAGTATCAAAGTAGATGTTCTTTTTTTTTATTATCAATGGCCTTTATTGGTAGATGTTCTTATTAGACGGACTAAACTGACAGGTGCTAATGTCACTTTGTAAAACAATGTTGCCATGTTTAATGTAATAGTGATGAGTTCAGTTCACTTCTTTTAGTTCATTCAAACAGTGAACCAAAAAGAGAACGTTAAATTATAAATTGAAAGGAGATGGATTTCGGTCCATCTTCTTCTTTGTTTCGCACCCATACAAAGTGAGGCTCAGAGATTTTACTTTTTAGTTTACAAAATAAAATCACGACATTACAGATGTAAATAAAATATACTTTGATTGGTGAACTATTGGTCAGTGATTGAACTCGATCGTTGGTCACAACACTATTTTTATATTTTATGTCACTATTGAAACGTCAGTTTAGTCCGTCTAATAAAAAATACTACGTTATGCTTGTTTGTTTGTGGGTTTGATTTTTTATTCCCTCGTTGCGTCTACGGCTCGTCTTATATTTTTCAAAAAATTCTGTAAAAATAATTACGAAATTATTCAATTTAAATAATTTATTTAAAAAAAAAAGATTTATTCAGTAACAAAAAGGTACAAAAAATTTTTTTCCCAATTGTGGAGGCCCTCTTTTAAGTGTGACAACACCTGTGTCAGAGGGCCACGCTCTTCCATACCTCTTTATTTATGTGTACTGTTTGCGCAGAGGGCTCCTATATCAAAAAGGTAATGAAAGCCATGAACTTTCGAAGAGTACAATTTATTCCAAGATGTAAAAATGCTACATAAAACCGAGGTAACAAAACGTTGTCGCCAGGTATAAACGTACAGCGACACCTGTGGGCAAATTAACATAAACTACTAATTTTCTGCATTAGACATGTACATATAAATTATATACATCTCTTCTATTACCACTGATATACCACTATAGAGTTAACCTACATTACTCACCATGCTCTTATAAGCATAGAATACAAAATACGTAATTTAGGAGCACGTTCATACAGGTGAAGACATTAAACTTGATCTACCGCTATAATTTAGTAGAGCGTCTTCTCTATCTTAAAATTGTGTAAGAACTTATACGTTCTTCATAGTACAATTAAAATCAAAATAAATAGCTTTTAAAATAATTCAATGTGGGTTGGGTATGTTATGTAATTACAAATACTTTATTGGCATAATAGATAGTACTTACATCATCATCATCAGCCTATTAATGTCCCCACTGTTGGGGCATAGGCCACCCCTTGCACAAGAGGGTACGGGCCATGATCCACCGAGCGTACCCAGTGCTGATTGGTGCATTTCACACGCCTTCGGAAACTTCTAATTTCCTCAGACATGTAGGTTTCCTCACGATGTTTTCCTTCACCGTTAGAGCAGTCGGTAAATGTATGTAAGTCTTCGAAAAAAACCGAAAAACTCATTGGTACATGGCATTGCATAGTACTTACATACTAGATAGTAATTATGACTAGAAAAGTCATAAATTGTAAATCATAATGAAAAGTTCACCAAAAAGGTCGCGTTGATGTCTTTTGTATGAAACATTTTCTTCGTCAGTCTAAGTATTTATTATGGTTAGACAAGAGATTCTTACCACGGTTTGGAGTTGTTTTTTGCATGCCCCTTTGTCGTGGGTGAACTGATGTAGGCTGCAAGTTGTTGTATCAGAGGAGGATCGGAGGAGGGTAGATAGATTCTGATCTATCTACCCTCCTCCTGGGGTGCGTTTAATTTTATACTGGGCTCCCGCGAACGGTCATCGGATAATTAATGTCAAACCCATATGACAGGAGTTAGACATTCGTTTGTTCGAATGATCTATTGCCTTTAAATGGTACAAAACGATAGAAATTTACAAACTAACTTTGTTAATGGATATTAAGAGACGTAAGAAATCAAATTTAAGTATTTTCGCTTTTTATTTATTTAGAAAACATGACAGGCTGTATGGACTAAATCCTTTGCCTTTCTCTTTTGCTATCGATTTTAGAAACAAATCCGGCATCAACCAATCACAGGATAATTTTTCTCGAGGTCTGGAGCTCGATAATATTTACGGCTGCGACCACTACCATTGTCCGTTGTCGCCAAATCACGACACACAAAACTCACTGTTTCAACACGCGAACTCGAACTCGCAACTGCTGAAAAATCGGAAGCTCAAAACAACGCTAAACCGTGGTAAGAATCCCGTGTCTACTATCGAAAGCTTAAAAAGTTATATCACTCTAAGTATGTTCGAGTTAGTAAGGTACTACAAGAGAAAGTACGAGTAATCGGTACGTTTTAAAGTATTACATCAAATCAGCTGACCGCCACCTGTCTGACTGGCGACTGGTTCAACTGAACCAGACATGTTAGATCACGTAACAAATACGAGTAACGTAAGTAATTTACAACTTTTTATTGTAATTAAATAGATTTACAAAAGGTGAAAATTGAGAGGAAAAAATTTGGCCTCAATAGGCTGCAAAATGGGAGGCTCAATATTATTTTGAGTCAGCCCTTATCTGATAATATGAAACACTTACTGTTGTTTGCTAAGTTGGCTCTCAAAGTGAGGACTGACTCTAATAATACTTGAGCTTCCCTTCCCTTTTCTTAGTGACCCTAACGACGCTGACATGGTCACCTTGTCGTGTACCAAAGCCTCTAAATTGAAAGTTAAAAAAAAATTACTACACTTCTTCAACTTCTTCTATATTGTCGTATGCCGACAGAACTACCTGCAGATTCTTCTGTGAGGAGGAGTGGGAAACGCCCGAACGTATATCCTTTGTGAGTGTGGAGCTCTAATTCACAGCAAAAGCCGTTCCTTAGGATGTCATATATACATAATGACTCATGAGGATTTAAAAATCAAAATCCGCAGAGCATGATATGGTTCTTAAAGAACGTTGCCCTTGGATATGAGTTTAGAGATAGTATAAGTTCAGTTCAGCTGAGTTTCAGCAGCCCGACTGATATGCTGGCTTCACTGTTTCCTACGTAACGGTATGTATGACCAATATAGGAAATCCGAGTACTAATATAATTAATTGGCTAACATAAATAATATTATAATTAATCTTTTAAATTAGGTCACAGTGGCTTATGGGTTGCAACCCTACCCTTAGATACATATAATCATCAGATCGGATCAAATATGTCGAAGCGTATTAAGCAATCATATATGGTATATAATATAATTATCTGTTACTGAAACTCTATCAGTTTAACGGATCACGATTCCGTATAATAAGTAAATAAAGAACAATATGCCTAGGACGACGGACGGGCGGATAGGCGAGCTTATGATCTTTTATTTTTATTTTTAATGGCTGTGAATGGGAGTTAAAATGGCTCCGCCATAGCTTGCTACGGGTTACACGGGCCTCTGCAGTTTGCAATTTGCCAATATCACGAAGAAAACACTCGAAAAGTCGTAGCTTACATGAACTTTAATCCGAATAAAATAATAAATCTCTATAAAAAACATAAACAACTCACCGATCTGTCAAATGTCACTCAATCCACAACTGTCGAACTGTCAAATCACACAACACATCCACTGACACCATTGCTACCGGAACGCGAGAGAAAAAAGAATGAAAAAGCTTCAAGCTCTCAAAGGTTAACTTCAAAACTTAGAATGAAAGGTTCAAAACTGTTTAGAAGACACGTTGGATGATCAAGCGCATGTCTGACCCAGATGCGCGGGAGGCGCGCGCGAGAGCCGTGCGTCCGCGAACGAATGCGTGCGCGCATGGGTAACGTATCGAGCGTGTGTGAGGCGCAGGAGGTGATAGGTGAAATTTTGGCTCGTTTGGGTGTATTAATTTGCGAAGACAGCACTATGCAGGGTGTTAACAAAAACAACATTCCCCGGACTTTAACCAACCAATTTTGAAAATAGAGTACATGATATTTCCGACTTTTCATACTAATCGATCGCTGATTTTAAAAACTTTTTAGAAAAAGTTGATCACATCACTGAGAGTGAGAATTATTTCTTTATTCGTAGAGAAGAATCCGCTACTCTCGGATGTAAAAAGTAATAGATTTCCAATACGAAAAGAATTTATGATGGTAAATCAGTCGTTCTGATGTCCAATAGCGAATCTTCATTATTTTGCTTCATAAGGTTGATCCACTGGTTTAGTCCCATCTCATCTCGTGTACGTTCCCATCTCGTCACCCTGCTCAAAAATACTTATTTTAGTTGTTAGAGTAAGTACCTAAGAATCATAAACTAAAGCCAGCAAGTACGGAGTATTATTTAGTATCTGTGGCCAAGTGTCAGGTGTATTTGATGTGCCTTTCATGGCTTTTCATCCACTAGTGTAAAGGTCAATCCCCCTCGCAAATGGCGACCCTAACTCTTTAGGAGGGAACTCTTCTTGAGGGAAATTACTTATAACCTAAAACGCATTTTTGTGGAACTTAGGTATTTTTTACTTCTTAAGGTTTATGTTAATTTACCGACTGTTCTAAAGAAAATATCGTGTGAAGACTCAGAAAAAATACCCTTTGCCTATGGACGCTGCGAGAGCTGCCGCGGATGTACGGCGCGAAGAAGAAGATTTCCCGTAGCCGTCTCCCGGTCAACGTTACGTTACGGGTTGCCATTGGCCGGTGCAGGTTACGGTAATGTTTGCAGTTTGGCTTCGGTAACACATCGTCAATATTAAATTTCGTTTGCTTTAACAATATTGGACATCGTTTTACTAAAACCAGGATAATTAAATAAAGGAGAAGACGTCTACATGTTAATTTCTCCTATAAATAGGCTAGCGAGCCGTAAAGCTTAGAACTCTACTTTAATCCTAGACACTAAGATTTTCTATTTCTCTGTATTTTCTTATACTTCAGTTGCCATCGTTAATTTAAACTGGAACATAACTGGATTAAAACAACGTACAACCTGGGATCTTCAAGGCCAGCGTGAATAGGCATTTACATGACCCGCTTGCTCCATCGCGACGATGAGGTCGACACCTCATCGTCGCTTACCATCAGAAGAGATTGAGGTCAAATGTGGGTTTCGTGGTAAATTAAAAAATGAGAACAGTCGAAGTACCTATTTTTGCCGCATGCAATGCTTATATTGCTGTTGCGGTTTGAAAAAAAGAGCCAGAGTAAATCCGGCACATGAGGTACTACAACTAAGTTCTCAAGGTTAGCAGTGCATCGAAAACCCTGTAATAACATTATAGTGATGTGAACAGTAACCATAAGGTAGCCCGGTTGCTAGTCTGCTCTCCTAATATTCTATTCCATTCTTTTTTTTTAATTGGCCTTCCCTCCCATGATCTGCCTTCCGCTTAGTAGACCCATGGTAGAGCAGGAGATTCTCAGAAGTAATGAAAGATAACAAGAATTTATATGCAATAAAACAAATCAAGGATAGAATTAGCAAACTAGTTCATTATCATCGATCAAGTTTTGTCGATTTAAGACATAATTTAGCCTTAACCTTTCTACACTAGTTAAACCTAAATGAGACTAATTCTTTTTTTATTAATACTAAAAAATAAAATACTTGAATATATTCGCTGAAGGCATTCCTATAAACTATAAAAATTGTAACAAATTAATAAATGAAATGTTCCTTTATGTTTATATGGAGTAAGATCAGATTGCAGAATCAACACAATTCAATTTCACACAAATTATTATCCTGAAAGTTATTCAGTACCTATACAATCTAGGTCTCTGAAAATGATCAATGAAGACCTATTTATTATTATTATTCGATTCAACTAATAAAAAAATAGAATAAAGATGATTAAGTTACTTTCCGATAAAGTGCAACAGTTTACAAAATATTTACCAACTGCAACTGAAAACAAAGTGCATGGAACATGTCCGAGAAGCCAAAAAACAAACAAACTGACAGGTCACAATACAATGGCGATTGTATAACGCTGAATGCAGTTTGAACAGTGCTGTAGTAAGGACAGGGGCGCTAACCCCCGGGGTCGCAATATCAGCGAAGCGATTTTGATATTGTATGTACAGGTACATTCATGGTTATGTTCCAGTTTGAAGAGTAATAAAGACAGTGTAATTACTTGCAGCTCTCCATAAGAGTTCTCAAGGTTAGAAACGCATCAAAAAAAACCCTATCATCAGCAGCCTACTCTAGTCCACTGCTGGACATAGGTCTCTCCCAGGGCGCGCCATTGAGCCCGATCTTCGGTTCTTCTCATCCAGTCGCTGCCAGCCACCTTGCGCAGATCGTCGCTCCATCTAGCAGGGGGGCGTCCCACACTACGTTTGCCCAAACACGGTCTCCACTCCAGAACTCGTCTACCCCAGCGGTTGTCGGTTCTGCGACAGACGTGACCGGCCCATTGCCACTTCAGCTTGCTAATCTTATGAGCTATGTCGATATCTTTTTTTCTATGCCGGATCTCCTCATTTCGGATTCGATCCAGCAGAGATACTTCGAGCACAGCTCTTTCCATAGCACGCTGTGCGACTTTCAATTTGTGAACCAGTCGCATCGTCAGTGTCCACGTTTCGGCTCCGTAGGTCATTACTGGTGATGACCTGATGATGATGGCTGATGACCCCCCCTGTAGTCCTTTTCACATCCGTATTTTATTTTGGTTTTTTAAAAGTTCGACGTGTCTTCCTATGTGAAAAAGACTTATAATAACATTGTAAATTATGTGAGGTGAGATGTCTATGAGTGAGTGAGTTATCGTCAAGTGGCCTGGCCTTTGACCCCGACAGTAGCGGATGTCAAAAGGAAAAGTAAAAAACACTTTGTTGCATAGACGACTTTTAAATATAAATGTGCTTAATATCCACTCACAAAGACTCGGCTATATCGGTTTGTTTAGAGTCAGAGTTTGCTGTTTGGGTAAGAACAAGTAGGCACTTATGGGTAGACAAGGTTAGAGTAGAGTCAGCGATTAGGCAAGAGTAGGATGTGTAGTACTGTGGGATGCATCTCAGCTAGCTGGAGCGACGATCTGCGCCAGATGACTATCGTGCCGAATATCAAGTTCAATGGCGCGCCTTGGGAGAGGCCTATGTCCAGTGGAATAGACTGGGCTTCTAATGATGATGAAGAAGTGAGCACTTTACTACCCCAATCCATAAGCGCTCGCTGAAATTTCGGGGGCGCAATATAGAAATCTTGCCCTGGGCGCCATTGACCTAGCTGTGACTCTGGTACAATGGAACTGAATGAAACTGGAACACTGATACAGTTTCATAACAATGGGATCTTTCGAGTATTGTGATTATGATTAGGTTATTTTTAGATTCTGACTTCTTTTCCTACTGGAGTCACATAACATAATACGAGTATAAGTAGGTATAAGACGTATGTTGCTAATAGTCGATCGGGAATATTCTTGTATCAAAAATGATTCTGCCAATACTATAGTGACTACCTATATTTAGACACGGGATTCTTACCATGGGCACAGTTGCATGCGCCATGGTCGCGGGTAGACTGCACCGCGCATGCAACTGTGCCGAAATATCGGGAGCTCAAAACAACCCTAAACCATGGTAAGAATCCCATGTCTAACTATAGTATGTGTTGACTGACAATATCCACGAAAGTTTAAAAAGTTATGATGTTGTCAGTTTTTTTCGTCTGGGTCTGGGTATAATTTAACCCTTTAATAAATCAATGTGAAGAATCGCCTGGGTTTGTACCACCCTCTTATCTATTTCTGCCGTGAAGCAGAGATGCTTGCATTTCTGTGTTTCAGTTTGAAGGGTAAGAGAGCTAGTGTGATATCCGGCACATGAGGCAATCCATCTCAGTCCTCAAGGTTAGTAGCGCATCAAAAATCCTCTAATAATAATACATAGATGTCTATGGGCTACGGTGACCACTTAACATCAGGTGGCCCATTTGCTCGTCTGCTCTCCTTAAGAAAAAAAAATGTTACATAAGGACCGTTTCAAAAGATCGCTAATAAATCTACGTTTTTACACTTTCAAACGCAGAAATCAATAGAGAGAGCATTCCGGCGTAACTTAAACATATGTAACATTTCACCATTAACTTGGATAACATTATGCGAGCGTGATGAAATTATTCAAATCATGTAAATGCAGAAAGCTGTGCCGAGGTCGGTTTTCTAATATTTCTCCAATTTTATATTCATGTCAATATCGAGAGTGTAAACTATGGTACAGGCGAGGTCAAAAATAGTATTTTTAATATAATATATAACGTGATATGTCGCGGGAGGTCCGGGTTCGAAACCGTGCAGTGCCATGTACCAATGAGTTTTTCGTATTTTTCGAAGACTTACGTACATTTACCGACTGCTCTAACGGTGAAGGAAAACATCGTGAAGAAAACTAAAAATTTAGCAATCCTATGGAATGTAGTTAGTTTTTCATTGTAGCGTCGTCGGTGGCACAGTGGCTAGAACACCGGACCCCCATGCGGGAGGTCCGGGTTCGAAACCGTGCAGTGCAATGAGTTTTTCGGATTTTTTCGAAGACTTACGTACATTTACCGACTGCTCTAACGGTGAAGGAAAACATCGTGAGGAAATCTGCACACTGAGGTGACCAGTGTGTAAAATGGGGTAGGCACAAAAGATCCTCAAGGGTCGAAGTGCTGCTGGGTTATTCCCGGCCCCCTATCATAAGATAAGATAAAGGTGAGATGTCTATAGGCGCCGGTGATCGAACAGGTGGTCCGTTTAAATCGTCTGTTCTCCTTGGCCACAATAAAAACAAACATACACCAATGTCAAAGCGCAGCGCGATTTCAATAAAAATTCCGTAAATCTCAGTGCACGAAACAAAGATGCGATTAATTAATTTCTACTCCTTAAAGTCTAACTGTAAGTAAGAGTTGAGTATACACTCTATGCAGTCGAAAGAAAACCACTTGGAGAGCGACTGTACTAATAAGTCGCGTACGAAAGCGACCTTGTCTCTACCATACCGGCCGGTCACATCTCTATAATTATTGATGTATGCGCCTGTACTTATCGATATCATAAAAGAAAGAGTCGATATGTGTTTCTATTAATGGAGACTTCGTTTAGTCGATAGTTTTTCTATTATTTAATCAGTTGTCTATAAGCTTAAAGTCTATAACCGGGTGTACCGTGTTTAAAAGAAATTCAAGGTGCTTTTTGCTGAAAAAATGTTACTATTCAGTGAATGAGTATATTAATGAAAAAATAATATAATAGTCAAAATGGCGCGACCTGACGAAGAAAACTGCAAAATCTTTCGAGACGGGGAGGGTGGAAACTGAAGCAGAGATAAGGCGTAAGAGGAAGGAGAAAGGGGCAAACCCGGCCTTGAGAGACAGGCTGCCAACGGTGACAAAATGCAGCATATGCGGTCGCGAGAGCAACTCCAAGATCTGGTTGTTGAGCCACTCCAAGACCAGAGACAACAACAATATACCTAGGATTAACAGAAGTCATCCTCGCAACGAGGGACTGCCACGACGATATTAATGATAAGAATTGAAATTATTAATTATGTAGGTATGTGCAAATAGATTTGTATGATAAATTAATATAATTTGAGTAATTAATACAAAAATACAATAAATTAAAATAAAAAAAGACTTGTGAAAAGCCTTAGTCAAAAATTCCGCCCCGTATCGACCCTGGCGCAAAGGTCCCCATGACGCTCGCGGCATTGCCACGCTAAATCGCCACGGCCAACCTCTGCACCAAGAACGACCCGGAGCGGGGGTCAACTAAATATCTAGTATTAAGTAAGTACTTAATATTTGAGTAATCATAATTTGACATTCTTGATTTTGTTTGTTTCTTAATATTTGAAATTTTTTATAAACATAAATTTTTGGTGAATTTAAATTATTTTAGCTATTTTGCACGTATGATTATTATTTTTCTAATATTTTTATTTGTTTTGCTTGTTTCCTTTTAGTAATCTTGTATTTTTATTTTTATATAATGTTAATGTACTTTCAAACACAATATGTATATTGTTATTGAAATAAATACACTTGAACTTATTATAATAAAATAAAATTTTACAGCCCTTGAGAAGACTACGGTAGGTAAATACTATTCCGTGTCGTGTTTGTTTTGTGTTCCCGATATTTCGGCACAGTTTGTATGTGCCATGGCCACGGATAGACGCATGCAATATGCCGAATGTTTCTTATTGATAAGGTGACCAGATGAACAAACGGGCCACCTATAAAAAACTGTCATCATCAACAGCAACACCGAAATGAATTATTTTTACTTAAGACAAGACAAAGATAAATTTATTAGTTGAAAGTAGGTGATAAAAAGGTCTTAAAAATAAAAAATCATTTAAATTATAGATACATTTGTCAGTCAAAATATCTTTTAATCCTTTTTAAATTATATTAAATTTAATTGCCTTATAGATTTTGGTAATCTATTATAGATTCTTGGAGCCATGCAGAACACACTTTTGTACATAAGTGCTGTGTTGACTTATATAATGTTATGTATGTTAGTCTGTAAGGTTATTATATCTATGGGCCTTTTGTACAGTCAGCATAATATAAAATAAAATAAATATAATAATCTTTATTGCAAACATCACAATGCATAATTAATATAATTAGCATATTACATGGTCTCTACTTTACTCAGCGTATAAGCCTCGCCATACAGCGGGGCAACGCCGCCGCCGCCAGCCTCCTCGGGACACTCCCTGCGGGGAGCGACCTGGGCCAGGTGTCTTTTACTTGTAAAATAGTTAGGTATTTTGTAATTTTAGCTTAAGTATGTATTTTAGTGTTATTTTAGTATTACTTTATTTTGAATAAACTTAACACACCAAATTGATAGTAATATAATTAGCTATATAATTTGTTGTCTGAAAATAAAGAATTTATTATTATTATTGTTATAAGCTATAAGCGACAGTGGTCACCAAGGAAATATTGGATACTTACTATAGGTACAATGGTACCTACTTAATTTACTTGGTTTACTTAAGTGTCGGCAACATCGTGATGGTGATAAGATTACTAACTTCCACCCTATCTGGTTGTCTTTTGAACCTCATTATTAAAAATAAACAATAAAAAGCCTTCTATCACTGTACAGCCTTTTTTAAATTCCCTTGGTAACTCGTAGTTAAAATAAGACAACCCGTCTATTACGCGAAAGTTACACAGACAAGTTATCTGAAAGTGAAACTTGTCACTTTAAGCTAAACAAATATATTCGAGGAGGCGGATCTCCATGCCTCCAAGTATAAATGTGGCTAGGTAAGGTAGCTTGTTTTACATAAAAAATTCACGCGAATCGCGTAGATTACGTAAAGGAAAGTGAACTTGTAATACAAGGTCGAAAGTTACGACCAGATGCAAATTCGTTACGAACTTGTACTAACAAGCAGTGTACCAGGTTTGAAGGAAAGAATGTGGCTACCGCCGCCGCCGTAGCGCTAGCGCAAACTCTAAAAAAGTTTCGTTATAATATGTAATTACGTAGGTAGGTAATCAAAGCATTGTCTAATTGTAACATGAAAACAGTGACTACAAAATTAGTGTTAACATGTAACCAAAACCAAGATTACATGTAATAATTTCAATTGAACGTTAGTACAATGAGTTGTTATTTCTGAAACAACCGTAGTAGTTTCATTCATTTTTTTGTAAAATAGGTAAGAAACAAGTAACTAATTACCTGCTTGGTATAAATAAGTGAAATTGTAGCATAAAAATTAGACTTCACGTAGAAGAACGTCAAAGTAGGCAGTGGTTTCTTACTTGAATATAATAGGTAGATAATTTATGCAAACTTACAAAATAGAATCTTCTAGTTGAAATGTTATGTAAATTAATACAAAAATAATAATAGCAAAGCAAGGTCTTTGCAAAGGCCGTTGTTAAAAATAATATAAATTAGAGCACCTTTCACCAAAGAGGAAACGGAATCTTTAATTAGGATGAGCGCCATCTATGATGCAATTAAATAAACTTTAAGTAAAAATTAACATAGCGCCATCTTATGTCTAGTAGCATTACTATAATAACCATTGGTCCATATAGATTCGTTAAGTTTATATTAATAATACTACTCAATACTAGATGGCGCTTATTTAAAATGCATAGTTTCCCAATTAATTCTAGTGGTGATTTCCCGAGCAAACGATGAAATTACAATAGGTATATGCATAAATAAAAATAAGTCGCAATAACAGTCAGTTCATATTTCTGACTTTCTATCATTGTAAATTGCAGAATAATAATTGAAAATATAGGGAAAAGTGTTTCTCCATGGTCTAACGGCCGCAAAAAGCAACGCTTTCATAGCCAACCGCCTTACGATTATGAACTATTATTACCCAGGTAGGTAATGATTAAATAATAGGTAAGTTAAAAAAAAATTAAAAACACCTTGCTAATAAAAAAGTATAGTAAAATGGTACGAGTTCATGTGGGCTTCCATATGCTTCCCTTATAGATACGTAGGCTATAATTGAAAATTGTTACGTTTCTTTTATGGTATATTTTAATTTTACAACAGTATTTGTTATTATTATAGGCAATAGATAAACTTTCTATATGACAGGACGTTGAACCATCTGAAAGTCTATAAACTATACTAATAAAACAGGAAACCAATTTGTAATTTAGTAATAAAAGTATTTAATTATTCATATAACAGTTGTAAATAAGTATCAGACGTAGTAAGATTTTATTGAATGTCTATCTCTTAGACCTAGCGCACTACGATTTTGGTTTCGCGACACGATTTTAAAAACGCGCTGTAAGTATATTTTAGTTGCGATTTTTTTCTCGCATGTGCGCGCACTTCCTTATAAACCCATACGTTGGATTTCTGCGCCAAAATATTAGCGCGATTAAAAATCATATACCTACAGGAAACAGTGGTACAGAAATATTTAAAATTTTTCAGTTTCATTTGATCGATAATTCAAGGTTCAAAGTCTGAAATAGTACATACAAAACAAATTGAGAATATTATATTAAACGTCAAAGAATAATTGTATATAAAAATGTAGAAACAATAATAGAATATGTCAATAATATGGTACGTATGTAATACCCTAAGTAGACAGCTATTTTTTATTTTATACACTATCCGAAAAGCAATATGGTTCATCAATACATTTGTCACAAAATGAATAGGTCACTTTTAGGATCTTTCACTCATTAGCGTATTGTATGAGTGAAAGATTGAATTATTTATTTATTCACCAGAAATATGGTACATTGGATGACAAATCTTAAATATTGGGTATCACATATTTCGCCAGCTTTGGCATGCAAATATTTTAGAATTAACTTCATTAAATTCAAATAAGTAATTGCAATATAATCACTACATAACATATAAATTATCTATATAAATTAGCATACATTTCATGTCACATAGAATAAATTAATAATCATACCAAAATTATTAATTATAATGCATGTCAATTCATCAAAATGTCAACAGCAGACCAGTCAACCTCAAAAGATACAATAGTCAAAGTTTAGGATGCTTTAAATTGCATAAATTCATTTACAGTATAAAAACATTTGTCGATAAGTCACTTAAACAACTGTGTTTAAACATTTTTGTAGGTAGGTCTTGAATCCGATCTGATCCGGAAATAAGAAACACGGAGTAAGTGCACAACCGCTCTATTGCTTGCCTACAAAATAAAAAAACGATCATTTAGATAGACCGAATAATCAAAATTGATCTGATTACCTACCGTAAAATTAAATCTATACTTACTTCAACATTTAAGTATAAAATCAGACCTAAATTCAAAGTAACGCCTAATCCTAGGCCTTTAATAATCTTTAATTAGGTACTTACGCAACTTCATTACTTGGGTAAGTGGTTTTAGTTTTAAAACCAAATTAAAATATTAAACGAAATGCAAGTAGTTCAATGATAATCTTGAAGTGTTCATAATCAATTAATCGTTTGTTGTTATTTACCACATTGTATAATCGATTATAATTCGATTGTCGCGGTGCTGGCTTGGCCAACTTTTCTTTTTAATTTTTAGACCGTACTTTTTAACCGTCTCGTCGGTTCTTTTCTGATTTCTAGGTCGCGCGTACTGTTTGTGAATGATGTAATAATACCACACAAAAGAAATAAAGTACAATTTCATACTGAGCTTCAGAGCAAGAAAATAACTCACTTAGGTAATTGTAAAATCACGACGAATTACCCCTATACATTAATAACTTTCAAAGAAATTTTGATGATTTTTCTGCTTTGCAGGCGTCGGGGCAGCTCCAACAGTATCCTGAATATGATAGCGGATAAATACGATTATCCCCCTATCCTTAAACACTTCATTCGGGTGCTGATCGAATGATGTTATCTTTGATCAGCATCTGATCGAAGTGTAAAAACTCGTAATTTTTGCTGATATGTATTTACTAACATCGTTTTTAAGTACACTTACACAATGGATCAAGTTATCCGATAAATAAAAATATTGAATTGAGACTTGAGAAATTAGAAAAAAAATTGTCATTCGAAACAAGCTAATTTGAATATTTTTAAACTTCGATTTTTAGAAAATGTCAGAAGTGGGATCGAATTTTACTTATTTTGTTACTCCCTTTACATTGGCCACCACTTGGTGCTTTGTCGTGTTAACTTATCTGACACGAATGTTAAGAAATCATAACAAAAACTTATTGCGATAGGGTTCCATAGAGTAAAGCTTGATCTGTAACTGTTTTCTAAAATCTCAATGATGAATATAAATGCAACAATGTACTGGAATGTAGATGGTCTACTGTAGATCAAGTACATATACAAATTTCTGCAGCATAACAGTTAAGCTTGCATTGTTGTGTTCTGGTCCGAAGAGTAAAAGAGCCAGGTACTTACCGGCACATGAGGAACTCCGGTCGAGTCTTCAAGGTTAGCAGTTCATCGAAAACCCTCTTGTGCATACTTGCTCTTGCATTAGTGACCTCTAAAACCACCAGGTGGCATATCTGCCCACCTGCTATACTTCAACGTAAACAAAACAAGTCAATATTTCTGAGTATTATTAGGCAAAAATGGAGTAGATAATTTTCCAGTGATAACTATTATCAAGCAAAGATGTGAGACTTTCCATGCAGATTTTCTTTTGCTTTTTCAATGATTTTTACAAACAGTTACAATTACTTTACCCAGTTCCCGTAGCGAATAGTGCGGGTAGTATTAACAGTAGTTTCACCGGAAGCTGGTTATCATAGCAAGTAGACGTAATAACAACGTGAGCTTGACATATTGACAGCCGTTAGCACGTGAGCACACGTGAAAACAGAGAGTAAGGCAGTGTTACACTTTAGAGTTACTGTGCTAGGGTTGGGCTATTCCACTAGTCCCTACTATAGTTGCAAAATGACGTAATATTACCCAAATGACCGGTCATTTTTAGTTAAATTACGGGAATTTATTTAAATGACCGTAATTTTAATTTAAATTACCCTCGACCTTGGACATTCTTATTCATATGTTTTTGGTTTTTCCTAATGTTTAACGAATAATTAGCAAGATTTACATAGCAACCATTTGTTTAAATATTAGAAAGCAGAAAAACAAGAATAACACTTGAATGTCATGACATCGTAGTAATAAAACAATGCGAATAGTAAAAATAGTCCGGTGCGTGAGTATTCGAGCGAGAGTCAGCTATTGGTACTATTAAGTACGGCGGCGGCGTGTTTGAACTTTCTTGTGGCAAAGCGCGGATGGGGTGCGCGGCGAAAGGGGTAGGGAGGGAGATGTCACGGAGCGCTGTCCGGCTTATTAAAAAAATTGGTGACTTTGCATTTTCACGCGGCCTCGAAACTTTAAACTGTCATATCTCAGCTCAGACTGAGATTAAAGTATTACTTGGCATGACATGTTTTGTTTGTGTTCTTTTTTTCTATAAACTTAGACACATGTGGTTGGTGAACACACAATAAATAGACGCAAATTTTACCCAAAAACTTTTATATCTCGTTTCTTGTACATCCTAGCCGAAAATTTGTAATAACAATATTTGTAGCATAATAATTTATACTATCCAATGACAGTTTGTTTTTTTATAAATACCCATCTTAACATATTTTGTACCAACAAATTTTGGAAACCAGTGTGTGGATCTTAACACAATTTTACTAAATGAACTAGTTATTAGGCAAAGCTATTAGTAAAAGCTAACACTTAAAATGTCGTCAATTACCACGTTAAATTGGAATTTTACTAAAAATGACGTCATCTATTTTAAATTACCGTAACTTACCAGGGTAATTTTACCGCTTTACATGTATAGTCCCTACCAGTTATCCCACCCGGGGGAAGACTGGTTGTAGTCACTGACCTCTATATATACCTACCTATTATCTATGGGCAGGGGAGAATACAGAAAAAAAAACATTGTGGGGCTTTGGTGGGCTCTCGGTTGCTGAAATCGGAAAAATAATACTTAAACAATACTCAAGGGCGAGTCACTCAGCCTCCGACTTCCCCTCCTCACTCTGGACTGGATTTTATCATACTCCAATCGATTCACGCCATTTTGGCGCTGATGTCTTTGACGTAAATCGTGTTGGTTTAACTAGTCTTTACTCAAATCGTTTGGAAATGTCAACGTAAGTGATTCCTATACTTTAAATGTCAGTTCAATTTGACATCGCCGTATGTAAAGTTGCCACGCCATTAAACTCCAAAAATCTAACTAATCGAATCAGAAATAAGTATAATGACTTCACGACAGATGATGTCACGGCAGAAATACCTTCTAATGGACATACCTATAAAGTTGGATAATTTGACATATATGTCAAATCCAACCAGAACAATGTAGGAACAATCACAACAATATCAGAACAAGATTAAACATTAATTAATCATCAGCAGTCAATGTGCACGTCGCCTAACAAAGAAATGCAAGGCAATAACAATGATTTATTTATGGATGTAAAGAAAGTAAGAATTACGAAGTTAATGTTTGTAAGTCGACAAAGTAATTGACACGTACACACAAAACATAAATTCTACTTTATGGGTATTTCCATTAGAAGGTAGAACCAATTTGAATTTTCGACTTCCCTTGGATGCCCCTTTCTCTGCAGCAGTCTTTTGGTAGTGGTAGATCCTAAAGTGAAGGATCGCCTGGGGTGGTACCACCCTCTTATCTATTTCTGCCGTGAAGCAGAAATGCATGCATTTCTGTGTTTCGGTTTGAAGGGTAAGAGAGCCAGCGTAATTTCCGGCACATGAGGCAATCCATCTTAGTCCTCAAGGTTAGCAACACATTAAAAACCCTCTAATATTAATAAAGTGAGGGGAGATGTCTATGGGCGATGGTGACCACTTACCAGTGGTGGCCCGTTTGTTCGTCTGCTCTCCTTATTTAATAAAAAATAAAATTAAAAAAAAGACTACATCCGATTCGGGGTTATTAAGAGATATTTTAAAAACGTACGTATGTTTTATTCGCCTTTTTTCTACTGAATAGTATAAACACATCTGAATTTTCTCCAATTACGCAGAACGACTTGAGCGAAGCCATTAACAGTAGTTAGTAATAGGTATGCTTAGAAAAAATGACGTGCATATAACTGTGTAAAAAGCCTACTATATTATTACTTAAAGCCTCATGCAATGCTACGGATGCTGGCAATCCGTTTCTATCATGCTAATTTCACTAACACAAATGCGTGTTATTTAACTAGTCGCCTTAATCCATGCATGGATTAAGGAGGGAGGCACAAATCTATCGACAAATGTCCGCAATCGCTTAATTTTCACGGTGCCGGCTCCGATTAATTTTGTAAACAGATAAAATTGATTGAGTAGGTACGATATCTGAAAAGATTGTAGTTTATCAGCAGATCCTACTGCGAAATTCGTTACTGGGAACGATTTCGAAGGTCAGACCTAACCAGCCATCGTTAGCTTGTGGCACATTTTCATCCTTCCCTGCGTGCCTTGGAGAGCACGCAAAGACACAATATTGAAAGCTTCTTTATGAGCTATCAAAGCTCTATTTTTTTTAAATACTCGAAATTTTAAAAATAACCATATTCCTAATCCTTTACCTATCAGATATCTGATTAGTTATCAACATAACAAATAGGTATCGCCACCCCTCGACCGGAGGCCTAACTCCATCCCTGGGTAATATTTAGCGCGTCATTCATTCTTAACGTATACTTTGAGATCGTTCACAAATGCCAAGTGGATAGTTAAATGAACTGGGTAAGTGTACAGCTTTAAACGACACGAGTTGCGTGGGTCTGACTGTACTAAGATACCACTTTAGGTACACGTAAGTTGTTTGATTTCAACACATTCGGTTTTCTCATACTTACATAAGTAAAAAATGACAAATATTTAAGATTTGCATGTATAACTTTGTAAATATATACTATACCGTACGTAGAAAACATTGAATGATTAAACTGAATACATCGATGACTGAACAACATTTATCAATCAGATTTTGAAATGCCCATTTGCAAAAATGTATCAAATTATAACTTTTTAAACTTCGTGGTTTTTAATCTATAATTTAAAATTTAAAAAAATTGGCAAATTACCATTTGCGCATGTTGTATTTCAAAATAACAGGGAACAACCGGAAAAGGAGAAGGATGAATGCGAAATTTAGAAGAAAAGATCAGGGAAGAAGGAAGGACAGTTGGAATAATAGGCATACTATAATAGGAATATAGAAAAATATAGGTAAAACCAAATACATATAATAAACAGATTAATAGATTTAAAAAAACAGATACACAGATTGACGACGTCCGGTCGGACGTACAGGTACCGCTGGCGCGATGAAGTGGAGAAGGATCTGCGGGAGCTCCGGGCGCCTGACTGGCTCGAGACTGCGCAGAAGAGAGAGCGATGGCGCTCTTTGGTATCGGAGGCCAAGATCCACTTCGGGTCGCTGCGCCAGCAGAGTAAGTGAGTAAGTAAGTAAACAGATTAATAATATAATATACAATTTTTGACAAAGGCCGTCTTTCATAGTCGAAGTCATTTATTGACGATTATTTTTTTTAATTTGACATTGTATTTGATAAATTAAATAATTTTAAAAAAATATAGAGATTGTAATCTAATATTATTAAGTGTATAATGATGCCAGAGTTTTAAATAAGCGAGTTGTTTAAAATCTTAATTCAAGTGCGAAAATTATTTAAAAATTTAGAATGCTTATCTACGTAAGAAGACATAATAATTCTTCTTAATCGTACCTACCTAGGTATTTCTCATTGATGATCGTGATAATTCTTTGGAAATAAAATAACCAAATAGAACTAGTTTCTTGGCAGTTTTAATGAGGTGATTTGCCATTGCCTGTTCCATTTCATACACTGGAGCATCTCAGTGTGCAGGTTTCCTCACGATGTTTTCCTACACCGTTAGAGCTGTCGGTAAATGTACGTAATTCTTTCGAAAAAACAGCAATATATTTATTATTAATTAAATTACTAAATACTGTATTACTAAATTATACTAATCGACATTTTGAAGCAGATAGGAAATAGGATATTAACCTTTCGTGGCAAGAACTGCGTTCAATGCATTGTGCATCGGTGCATAAACCGTAATGCATGGACATAAATGCATAAGAATATTATAAACACTAAGTACTTCGTTTCGAGGAAATACTAAGGAATGTAGGTAGGTTCAATTATAATATTACATTAGGCATTATTTTATTAGTCTTGTGTTAGCGACCAGAGTTTGAAGTTAGAATTTTTTTTGAAAAAAATTTTATAGGAATTCCAATAAAATAAATAAATAAACATTTTGTTAATAATAAAGAATTGCACAATGAGTTAATTATTAATCAGCTAGTTTTGTTACTCGTATATAAGTAAAACCAGTGTACCTAATTGTGCGGAAGTGGTAAAGAAGATGAATCCATCGATCGATAATGTTCTTTGGCGAAGTTCACAGAGGTTGCTCATGGATTTATATCGTCCCGGACATAAAAGTCAATTATAAATTAATATTCTTTGTATTTTTATTATATTTTTGTGTGCTGTTTACAATACAATTAGGTTAAGCCTGTAAGTTGTAAACATTGTGTGATTATAAAAAAATATAATAATAATAAAAAAAATTGGATGGCTAGTCGATTTTTTAACGTTCAAAGTGGATGGCGACCTTATTATATTTTAGGAAGTCGAACATTATCCGAATTTCAACCTTTTTCCGCCAAAAATGGCCGTTTTTGGCGGAAATGCGTACAATAACTTCAGGAATTCAAACAGAGTTATACATTCTAAACACACTACTTAATACCATACACACCGGCAATCAGAAAAGCCGCGTGCAATCTGTAACTGTGTTATTAGCACTTTACATTACGCATCTTTTCTTTTATATCTTCACCAGCATAGTATAACATCAACAAAAGGAGTTTGTCCGTATTAAACACAAGTTGAAAGTCAATAGCAATCTATGGCACAGTGGCGACCCCGGATCCAGAGGGAGGCTAGAAGGATCTGACAATTTTTCATCTTCTTAGTCGTATTTCCTCATTGCTGAGGGTCGTGATCATTCTAAGGAATTAATCAGATAGAATACCATTTTTACTACCTACTATTTTCCAATCTCAGTAACCGAGGCCTGCAATTTATATTTTGGATCCCTCCGTGCTATGGCGGAGCCAGTTCAACTTCCATCCACGACCGTTATTAAAAATTAAAAAGAAAACAGCTCGTCCATCTGGCCAGACGTCCACCTATGGGTTGTGCTGTGGAGGTCATGTTGAGGTCATCCTCGGGAATCGATCCATTCATCAGTGAAAACCAGAACAAAATTCGTTCAGCCGTTTCCAAGATTAAACATCACACATAGACAGATCGACGTATTTTTGAAAATTATTACCGTTTAGTTACCTAGGTAATAAAATTGCAGGCATAACCGCAGAAATAACTAAGCATTACCTATTCATGGCATTACAATTAATTTTCCCATACATTCTAGGTACACGCAACAGTTGTGCTGGTAAGGTTTTTATGAACTTTACTTATGGTTGTTTAGAACTTTGCAACATGGGAACGTTACATGTATCGTTCGATGCGAGTGAAATGTAAAATTTGTAGGTAGAGCTTCAAATCTATTAAGCAACACAATTAGGTAGATAATTGAACGTAATTTTAAGCAAAATAAAATTGGACTAGGTATTTAAAATTCAACGAAGATAATAGAAGAACTGGAAATCATGAAACTATCCCTATGACACCCTATAAAAATGTCAGCGATTTTAAATAGAGTGGGGCTAGGAACTTCAGGCTTCGCAGCTCATCTAAAAAGCTCATAAGTTTAAAAATCAGACGCACAAATCAAACTTCAGTTCAGTATAGGTGTCGAGAGTTTTGACTCTTATCAGCCTATTAACCTGATCACTTTTGGGACACAGGCCTCCCCTTGCACTAGAGGGGTACGGGTCATAATCCGATCAGCATAATCCAGTGCTGATTGCGGTGGATTTAACACGCTTTCGGAAACATTTTTGCTTTTTTCCTCACGATGTTTTCCTTCGCCGTTAGAGCAGTCGGTAAATATAAAAAATTCCTTGAACATATCCGAAAATCTCATTGGTTCGTGACAATGCATGGTTTCGAACCCAGACCTCCCGCCGACACGCTCTGTAGTTGCCGAGTTTGACTACTTAGTTTAAATACCAAAACCACTCACCCAAAATGTCCGGGATAGCAAACAGGCAACCTTCTGCAAGCGTGCTGACTCGGTATCTTCCCGCTGAAGTGCTGACCGCCGTTGAAGATCACCTCCGAGCAGCACGGCGACGAGCACCGGCCACTGTCCGAGCACTCCGAGCAACAGCACGACCGCGACCCCGAAGACTCGCACCAGTGTTCCTCACACGACACCGAGTAACGCCACTCCGGGGTCTGAACCCTGTAGTCGTACCTCGGGTCCCAATGCATCGTATTCAAGTCCGTACAACGCTCCACATACGCCCCAGCCAGTTGCTCCATGTACTGTTTATACAAACGCTTCTGCCGCTGAGTCTGAGACACGTGCAAACGCAGGACGTTTAAAAAACACATCTTAAATCCACTCAGGATATGACTCAACGCGCCAGCGCTCTCCACCAAGCGGTACGTCGGCATATGACCACCACAACTGGACAAAGCGTCCGCGGAATCTCAGAGAAAACACTCCATTTTTACTGTCTATCGTATCGGTTCGTTAGTGAGGAATTCTGTAAATAACGAGACAATTTCCCGGTCCGCGTGCTCTGCTTCGATCACAGCTCGATTATTCATCCGCTAAACTTTCTCTGTAAAAGTTAACGATGAATCTTATGAAGCGTCCGAAATGGTCAAGTCCATCTTAAATTATCGCGCCAAAATCAACGGTCACTTTTAGAATAGGGAGGTTATGCGCGGGAGCGCGCGTCACGGCTGCAACCGCACTGCGCAGGCGCGGACCGCGCAACCGCCATAATCGCTTTACGTCAAATTAACTCGCATTTCCCCGAGAGGTGAAAAAACGGAACGGTTTACGGAGAAAATACGACGCGACTGAAAATAATCAGGGTCATGAGCCGTATCCAACGCTCTATTTTATCTATCACGCTTTGTTTCTATAATCGTTGCTGTCTACAGCAGAGTGGACGAACGAAACCACTTAGATGAATGGCTAATGGCACTTTAATAGTAAGTACTTTATAGAAGAAACAAAGGAAAACAATACTCTGGAGAAACCAAAAATACAAATACCTAATTCTGTTACAAACTTATGACGAAATAGAAAATAGAAAGGAAAAATAATACAAACAACAAAACTTATCCGCTACTTATGTAATTGAATACTGTCAGGTATTACTTATTTCTAAGATAATTATAATCACACACAACCCAATTTAGGTACCTATGTCACTATATTTACTGGCTTCTTCTAACATAATTGGGAAACTTACGAACTATTACAGTCTGTGTCCTGAATTATCTGACCCACTTTGTTACTGTAAGTATATGTCACCTAGTAGGGGCATATAACTTACGGATAACACATCAGGATATATACCCTTTAATACTTTGTCGCTCAAACTTAATTGACACATACAAACGAACGTCGAGGAATCATATCAAAAAGGTATTGCGACAGTGTCTTCCTCTGTACGTATACTTAACAGTACCTAAGCAATAATAAATGATGAAAGACAATCTACGAAAACATTCTCAATATTCTTGTAATACTCAAATATTGGGGATTTGCCCAAACGGTCTTCGAAATATTTCATCGGGCGATCACCTTGCTTTATTTTGAGGTGGGCGTTGTAAATAAATGTCGCATTAATAGCTTTGTGGTAGACCGTGCATTTGAGTTTATTGCCGCACAGTTTGTTCAAATAGTTCATGTGCTGCAAGCAGTGCTGGAATTCTGCAAGAACGTGAAGAATGCTGCGATCGAAAACACTCTTGATGTTCTCAACATAAAATAAATCCAGTAGCTTACTTATTGCTGAGGCGCAATCTTGTCCCGTAAAAACACTTGCATTGGTTTCGTCTTCGTCGTCTAAATCGTTATGATTAACAAGGAAATTGCTTCTCTTGATAATGCCCACTTTTGCTGACACAGGTCCCAACATAACGTAAGAAAGTAAAATGCATTTAGCAAACGTGGTAAAATCGTTATTCTTCTTGCAATAGTACACAAGTGATACTATAAGGATCCAGCAATCTTTTGGAACAGTCTGCAATAAACCGAATTTGAATTCTGGTAGTGCTTTGTCCAAGAATTGTCGAAAAAGATATCCAGGTGCTATCTGAGTGGGCTCATTAGGTGTTTGCCACTTCCTAGTCACAAACAAACATTCATTAGAAATGTTAATTTTCAAATCATTTTCTATTTCCCAAACAGAACTCTTATCGAACTTGCGACCGATGAATGTGATTTTTCTCGGTTGGGAATTTGTCAACACTCCATAAATATACATGACTATATCGATAGCAGCTAACATGGCGTCTTCCTTGCCTTTATCGACTATGAGCCAAGACCCTGAAAATGTTCCATTGTTTCTCAGATTTATGTAAGGAATAGCAATCCTTCCATTCATGACTCCTTTCTCTAGCCAAATGGGGTCATTATTGTAAAGTAGCAGGTCTTTAGTACACAGTTCTTTACTAGCGTTGAAATACTGGAGTGGCAGGGATTTGTCTACGTTCCTGGATAAACTTGCGTGTTCTTCATAAGATTTCATGAACGCCGCCCTTTCAGTTTCGTCGCTTAAGTTTTTTATTATAGTATTTATAGCGTTATTTTTATTTTGACGCCTGACCCACCTCAGAACAGAGGGGAGAAGATTTTTTTTTCTGCAAGGTATAATTTCAGGAAGTTTATTAAAATGTAGACTGTCTTCATCTACTAATGTCAAAAATATGGGCATCATTTCACGTCTCACTGAGGTCGTAGCTAAACATGCTCCCACGTTGAATATAGTACAGGCAATGCTTTTAGTATCTCTATTAAATACCAAAGTACTTGGTGTGATACAAGAGACTCCATATAAGCAGTATTCATAATTCTTAGTCAGGACTGGACAGACAAACTTTCTCGCAACATTGAAGATAGCTTCCCTGCTATCATATTCTGAAACAAAGTATCTTATTCCAAGTTCTTCTAACACTTCTTTATAGACATCTTGAACAAATATTGGTACACAATATTTGTTTTCGTCAAGTCCTGGTTTTACAGCATCAGTGTTGTCTATAATATTCTGATGAATCTCCTTTCTTTTTTCTGCATCAACATTCATTCCCCCATTAAAAATAACATGACATGTTACATTGCTTTCAATGAAAGAACTGAGGGTATTTTTCAAATAGTTGGCATACCTGTCATACTCTCCTCCAAGTATGAATTGGCATCCGCTTTGCTCATAAGTACCAGTAAAGTAACTCTTCCCATCAATGACAAGGTCACAGTTCTTTAATTTATACTTTTCTGGTACATTTTTACTTTTAATGAGGGATCTTAGAAATTTGTACTTCATCTTGCTATGATGATTTGCTGAAATAATAAGTATTATAAATTATAATTTATCAATAAGTAGAAGGTACAGGTAATCCCATACCTACCTAATTGAACCAAGCCTTATAAAATATATAAAGGTAGAAACAAAATAGGTATATGTAGGTATGAAAACACTACCTACCAAACCAAAGAAATCCGTGTAATACATAGTCGTCAACATATTTTATCTCATTTTTACCTTGGTATTTTTATATTTTATCTGAATGTTAGTCTGTAAGGCAACTAACTGTAAGGTATTAAAATTATGGGCCCATGGAGCCTGAAATAAAAGGTTATTTATTGTTACTAATGATAATTAAATTAATAATAGTTTATTATAAGTATTATAACATGCCTAATACTTTTCAAACCCTAGCACTTTTTTTATGGGGAGACATATGGTAGGTATAGTACGCGCGTTGTCAACTGAGTCTTGGGGTCATAAATGACAATGGCAATAGGAATGTCCAACGCAATGCAACTTGTTATCGATAGTTAGCTGCCTGCGCACGCGCGGTTCATCAGTCATTGTGACCCTCATTAGCACACTGACTCCTGATTGGTCGTTACGATGCAAATAATTACACATTTAAGATAGCAGATGTTGAAATTCTTCTCCACCAAGCTATCGATAATGTTACGCAAGAAGACTGGGCCAAATGTGTGAGGCATGCCGAGGAGCTCCAGGACAAGGACTTAAAGAAAGCCATTTTAAGAGATCAAGCACCACCTCTGATAATAAATCTACAAGAAGATGACACAGATGATGAAGATGAGGATGAATAGTCATTTCTTGAACATCCGAGAAATATCTATAGAAGAGAGTAAAAACGGCCCTTCTCAGGGCCACAATTCGATCTACATTGTTTCTTTACGATTAAGTCTAAAAATTGTTTATCGAGATATAATAATCCGCATAAACAAAAACAAATTAGTCTTATTACAAGCTTTTATTATTATTTTTACATCGCTAAAAATGAGATATTATTCGTATAACCATATCGATATGCACGTCTATCATTCTTACGCACATCACTATGCCGCTCCATAAGACCTGTAAGTGCGAGCGAGATAGACAGATAAAAATGATTGATGACCCCACGACTCAATTGATAACGCGCTTATTATAGGTACAAATTATTTTATTAAAATGATTATAATTATTCGTGATAAAAATGTTAACAAATTAAAAAGATGAAAATACAAATAAAAAAACGATAGGGTACAAAAATACTTTTTTATCGACCCCCTTATCAAGTTGATATTCGAAGTTAGCTCAAGGGAAGTTTTGAAGTCTGGATCTTGATAATATCTTGATATATGATAATATCTATGTTCATTAAGTGAAGTTTAGAAGTCTGTATCTTGTTCCGTTTAGGCGCTAGACCCGTGGGACAGACGGACGAACGGATGACGGAGCGACAGCAATAGGGTTCCGTTTTCCCCGTACGGATCCCTAAGAATTACAATAAAATCTAGTACACAAGGGGATTCGGAAAACAAATCTGGTCTTTTAGTCATATGGTAGGTAGGTAGGTAACTACCTGCCTACTTAATTGGTCAAAGGCGGCCTAGCGCCTTATAGGGGTCTTCGGGAATCGGGGTCCAAGTCTTAGGTCTTACCGCCAAACCCTATAATAAAAAAAAATAGGTATCGTCGTCTTACTTTCTCAACCTCGTATCACAAAAAAATAGGTTTTTTTTTCTTCCCTTCGTACTTTGAGTGTAGCCCGATAACAAAGTCGTAATTCAATACACTAACGAAGTTGGCTGCAAACGTAGTACAAGTGTAGTATACAGATTATAAATACAATATACAAAAAAAAACTATTTTGTATCCCTACTGTAATAAACTTGTTATTCTGTAGATGCCAGGTTGAGAAAGTAAAATGACGAACCTACCTAGGTACCTACCACAGGAACAAAACCTAGTTCTTTGGTACAAATCAATTGTGGGATCTCACTCGCTAAAATAAAATATCGCTAAAAACAACAATATATATCATTGGCTAAAAAAAACCTACTTACTCACCTTTAGTAGATCATAGGATATGTAGGATCTTAGCAATAAAATAAAGAATCGTCGTGAATGAAGATTAAGTGCTGGACTACATGCATCGGTTCCAGTGCAGGTTCGGTTCGCTGCAGCCAATAACAAGCGTTCCGCTCACCCTCCACTTGAAGTCCGCGCCTCGCCTCGCCTCGTGATTGGTTGAAGCGAACCGAACCGGCGCTGGAAACGTCATTGTATAGTCCCAGTCTAAAAACCACAATTAAGTACTTACCTACCACAAATCGTCTTTTAGCACATTTATCGGATGAAATGAACGTGTATGTATTTGCAAATGCACCTACAACACTGACCTGTAATATCTATATCTATTCAGATATTACTGGTATCTATGCAGATAGACTAATCGTCTCTAATCTGTGTTGTTACACACGAAACTTATCTATAACAATATTATAAAGAGGAAAGGTTTGATTTTTTGTTTGTTTGTTTGAATTGAATAGGCTCCGAAACTACTGGACCGATTTGAAAAATTCTTTCACCGTTGGGAAGCTACACTATCCCCGGGTGACATAGGCTATATGACGCGAACGAAGTCGCGGGCAACAGCTAGTAAAATATAAAAAGATACAAACAAAGGGAATTCACCAGAAAAAAAAAGGTAGATAGGGTTTTTTTTTTTTTTTTCGTACTGATAATTGCTGTTGGTCCTAATGACCTTTACAGCTTCACCGGGTTTTTGGGGCGAGCGCTAAATGCGCTCCAGCCTAGAGGAGGACTTAAAAACTACTATAAGAAGCGACTGCCTAAGGGCACCCAGGTGGGTACGGACCTCGGCTTAGGACGTCGCTGGGGAGGGAGGGGGCGGGGAGAAGCGGCCTGGAATACGCCGATAGCGCGTGTAAGCGCCAGAAGAGGGTCGACGCCCGCGCCGGCGCGGGCGGTATGTAGGTGCTGTGTGTGAACTACTATCGGGTGGGGGAGTGGCTTCCGCGAGATCGTGATGGCGTCGTCGGGGTCGTCTAGGACGTGTCTAGGCCGACGTCGTCGACGGGATGTCGGTAAACCGTTAGTCGAATAAGCGGCGGCGCTTACTACTAGAGGGTTTGGGTGGTGGGGAGCTTGCTCGAAGAAGCGTCGAGACGCTAACTTCATGTATTGAGCGATCGTGGGGAGTTGCAAATCGTGATGGAGGTCTACGTTACGTAGGTACCATGGAGCACCGGTTGCTCTACGCATGAACCTATTTTGGATAACCTGAAGGCGGCGAATGTGGCAAGAGTGCGCGAATGTCACGCTTGCGTACGTGAGGATTGGACGGATGCAAGTTTTGTAAATTGTCAACTTATTTCTAAGTGACATTTTACTCCCCTTGCCTAGCATCGGGTGTAACCGGCCGAGAATGAATGCTGCGCGGTCGCGGACGCGTTTTACGTGTGGCTCGAAGGTCATACCTCTATCAAGGGTGACTCCTAGATATTTGACCTTTTTCTCCCAAGGGATAGGTCTGCCGAAAAGTGAGAGTTGGCCTATGTTATTCCGAACATGGGTGGTCGTATCAGGGGCACGACCCCTAGCGAAGAGAATGGCGGCGCTTTTGTCAGGGTTCACCTCGATTCTCCACTTCCGAAACCATTCGCCTAGGGCGGTGGCGGCGGATTGGAGAATCCGGGTGATACGAGCCCTGTTCCTATCAGAGGTGTAGAGAGCGGTGTCGTCCGCAAATAGCGCGAGTTCTACCTTTGGATGGCGAGGGATGTCGCTGGTATACAGCGAGAAGAGGAGTGGCGAGAGGACGGAGCCCTGGGGGACTCCGGCTCTGATTTGGCGAGGGGAGGAGAGCGATCCCTCCACGCGGTAGCGAAAGGTTTGATTCCTGAGGAAGTCCTGTAGTATGAGTACAAGACGATCCGGCACCCCGATTTGGTATAACTTGTATATCAAACCGTTGTGCCAGACTTTATCGAACGCCTTCGCCACGTCGAAGAATAGCGCCCCTGTGGGGATCGGCTTACGCGAATAATTGAGTCCCTCCAGTATGTGTTCCGTGATGCGGTGCACCTGCTGGACGCACGAGTGTCCGGGTCTGAAGCCAAACTGGACGTCAGGGATTAAACCTTTGGACTTGGCAATGTCATGGAGGCGATTATTGAGAAGTCGTTCGTAGACTTTCCCCATTGTCTTGAGGAGACTGATGGGGCGATAACTGGTGGGTTCGGAGCGCGGTTTACCTGGTTTGGGAATACCTATGACAACTGCTTCCTTCCAGGCGTCTGGAAAGGAGCAGTTGGCCATTGCGGTGTTGAAAATAGATGCCAATAGGCAAATCAGGGGAGCAGGGAGCAATTTGAGAACCTTGTTGGTAATTCCGTCTGAGCCGGGGGCTTTTTTCTGTTTAAGACCTTTGATAGCGGTATGAACCTCCTGAGCCGTAATCGGATCTAGCGGGGGATCGGACGGGGGCACCTGTGCCCTGGATTCGACTTCGCGGTCCATCATGTCGAGGTGGGTTGGATCGACGGGTTCGTGGGAAGGGGAGCACTGGCTTTCCAGGCTGTCGGCAAGGCATTCGGCCTTTTCGATGTCGTCAAACGCGGGAGTTTGGTTCGGTCGGTTTAGTGGGGGCATCTCTGAGACAGTTTCTGATTTAAGAGCTCTCGCCAAGCGCCAGTAAGCCTGGTGGGATGGCGAGATCTCCGAAAGCAGATCGTCCCACCTACGGTTGCGGAGCTCGGCCATGCGATCCTTTACGTCCCTCTGTAAAGCGCGTAGCCGTCTCCTGTTGTCATCAGTCGGGTAATTGTCGTAAGCTCGAGTGGCGGCGTTCTTTGCCGTCAACAGCTCCCTCATATCCTCAGGCAGCTCCCAGCGTCGATCATTCGACGCTGGAACCCGCCTGGAGGCGTCACTAATGACGTTACCGAGGTGACTGGTGAGGGCATTGACCGCCAGCACTGTGTCGTCTTTGGAGGTGAGAATGTCAGGAATCTGGTCCAGTAGGGGGGAACTAGGATTTTGGAGAGACTCCTCGAGCTTTTTCCAGTTCATTGCTGTCCTGGTGTCCGGCTCGGAGGAGTCGGGCGGACCTAAAAGAAGTTGTACTGGTCTGTGGTCGGAGTCAAGCTCATGTAGCGTCTCTATAGAACGAAACCGTAAGGAGACGTTCCTGAAGAGAGCCACGTCGAGTATATCGGGTCGATGGTTGACGGTGTAGGGAAAGTGGGTCGGGGACATGGGAGCTAGTACGTCAAAGTTGAGTGTGTCAGCTAATGCGTCTAGTCTGTTGCCGTTAGGGTTTGAAATGATGGAGTTCCATCGCTCATGTTTGCAGTTGAGGTCACCAGCCACTATTACTGAGTCGCCTAAGTCGAGTAGTGCTTGTATATCCCTCCTGAGTAATTCCTTACCGCAGGGGAGGTATACTGAAGCGATGGTAATAGGCTGATGGCCTGTCATGGCAAGTCGGCAGACTGAAGCCTCGATGTTAACGAGGGGAGGGGTGTCAAGTGCGATGCAGTGAAGAGACTTTCTGTAGTAAATCAGGGTCCCGCCTTTCGCGGAGTGGACCCTATCATTACGGATGATCTTATAATTTGCAATCTTAGGATTGCCCATACTAGGTTTCAAGAAGGTCTCTTGCACTAACATTATGTCGGTCTGGTGGGTCTTTAAATAGTCATGAACCTGGTCTCGTTGTCTCTTCATTCCGTCAGCGTTAAAGTACGTGAGGGAGAGCGCGCGGGGTTTTATGCGATTTGTTGTAAAATCCATTTACGTTTTTACGGGGAGGGGGCGCTGAAGGCCTTGATGGCCTTGATTAATGTTGTATGCTCGGTTAACGCGAGCAGTTTTTGGACGGTATTTTTTGCACTGTTGACTTTCTGAGCCAGGAGGCTCAGTTCGTCAATGTCGATCGCGTCTATGATATCTAATATCATAGCAATATTCGACGCGGCGTTGTTTGACGGTACCGTGGGGGCCGGAGCCGGGGCCTTTTTCGGCGGAAACGGTTTTGACGCGGGCGGCTTTGGTGTAGGAGCCGCGGATGATCCCCAGGCCGGGAGCGGAGCGGGGGAGGGCTGAGAGTGAGTCAGCGGACGGAACCAGGCGTTTGGACGCGCCGGCGCGAGCCTGGTCTGCGAAACGGGGGTCGGAGGACTCATAGTGAATTTTGGCCCGGGTGTATTACGCGACACGGGAGCTGAGGTGCGAGCATGGCTCTGGCGCAGCGCCCGACCGTTCCTGCGCGGGGCCTTGGGGTAACCGCGATAGTTCGCGGTGTGACCCACCTCCCCGCACAGGACGCAGCTGGGGGGTGCGGCAGAAGCGTACTGCTTCTTCGACAGCTTCCTAGGGCAGTCGGGAGTGCCGTGGTCGCCTACGCACTTGACGCAGCGAGGCTTGGCGAAGCAGTTTTTCTGCGAGTGTCCATATATTTGGCAATTGTGACATTGGCATGGAGTGCCCTTTTTACGGGGAGCTTCGACCCTAAGGCCAGAAAGGTGGCAGACATTTTCCAGTTGGAAAATCTTCTTGCCTTCGGGAGTGCGATCTAAAATAACCAGTACTAGGTCGAAGGGAGCCCTGTTGCGCGTGCTGTACATTCGGTGTACAGCCTGCACCGGAAAGCCCTGGGCTTTGAGGTCTTCCGAGATCAACTCTTCCGGGAGTTGTTTTGGGAGACTACGCGGAGGACGCGTTCTTCCTCGAGGGCGTAGGTGTGGTAGGAGAATTTTCCTACCTCGGAGTAACGCGGACAGGTTGCGGTGGTCCTGAACGGTCGGGACGTGGACGCGAATACCGTTCGCGATGTTGGTCGCTTTTGTGAAAGCGATCTGCTTTCCGGAAAGCGCGCGAGTGATGTCCGTCCAGGCTGCTTTGTCCTGGATTATTATCGGAGGCGGGTAGATAGAGACCTAACCGTCTTTCGTTCTATGAAAATTTCCCGTTCCGTTAAACGTTGCGCTTGTTATGCAATGTAACATGCCATGTAATCTTTAATGGGGGAATGGATGCTGATGCAGAATGAAGAATAGATTACATTAATTTTACTCAAAAAAAGGTTTAAAATATTATTTAATTCGTTTTACTATATTTTTATAAATCCCAAAATAGAATTTTCAAACAAATCAACACAATTCATCTTCCTTTAATACCTCTTCAGACCTCTTCTTAATCCTGAAAATCCCGCGGAAGTAAAATGGAACGTTCTTGTTTTTTTAAGGCCTTTGCAAAGGTCATAAATATGCAAAGGTTTTAATATCATACATATTTTCTTATTCAATGGTACGTAACCAATATCGCTTTGTCTGGTAATATTTGGCGAGTAATGTTTGTTATGGATCCGGTACGCGACAAATCTCTCATTATCTGAAACGGTTTTGGAACCGGCACATACTTGTCAGGTAATTATTACACGTTATAGAACAGAACCCTAATATGAATGTAACAGAATGCGTAAACCGTCCCAATGACAGATCGTGGAATGACGTATTCCCGATTTTGTTTTGATAGCTTGACTCCGCCAAATTTTAAATAAAATTAGCAAAACGATTTGTGTATTTATCTAAAAAGTTACAAAATGTTTACACCATCAAAATTCTGAATAGTTCACTGCGGTTAAAACTACGTTATCGTTGTAAATGGAACAAGAAAAGCGAAGTGACCGTCAGAACATAGAAAAATTTGATATCAAGCTAAAATCAAAACCAAAGGATGGAGTTATCTTGCAGCTTCACCACACCGTGCGAGGCTCGAATGGGGAGTGCCGGAGAATTCGCTTTTCTACAGGTATTTTTGACGATGTGCATGAGAAACTTGCATGCGCTGATAACGTAGGAAACGTATTTATATTAGACTTTTCCGACCTTAAATTCTGGAAACTAACCGGCGTCGGCCAATGCACGGCGCTCCAATTCGTGCCCAACAAATTGGACACGTTGGTCGTGGCCACGGCCAAAAACTTTGACATCAGCTTCTTAGACGTGGAAACTGGAAATGTATGTCTCACATTGACAGGACATACAGCCTCTGTGAAGCATATATCTTTCTCAAACAACAAGACGAACAATTTACTAACAGCAAGTGCAGTCGAAGCTATACTGTGGGAAATGAAGAATTATACCAAGTATTTTACTTTGAATACTTATACTGGGGCACAAATTCAACAGATTATGTTCACGCCGGCCGGCGAATACCTCGTAGCCTGTTTCCAAAATGACACTGTACAAATATGGAAACACGAAAGCATGAAGTCAGTCAAACAAATCATACCGAATGATTTAAAACATATGAAAAATATAGCATTCACTATGGATGGTCGGGCAATGGCTATGGCAGGCCTAGCTTCCACATTGATCCTGTTCAGCATGGACACTTGGAAAGCTTTGAAATCAATAGACTTGACTAAATACAATATTTCTGGTGCTCTTCAAATAGCATTCATCCCACAAGTATTTGATGGTGGTGCAAACAAGATTCTTGCAATCTTGAGTAGTGATTGTACTGTCCGAATGTTGGACCTAGAGTCTCTGACCATCGTTCACAGTATAAGGCCTGATTCATCTGGCATTCGAAAATTTGTTGTTAGTCCCACAGGAAAATACTTTCTCTGTATTCTGCAATTAGGAGAAGTTAACATTTATAATACCTCCTATGTAATGGATATGATTAAACACAACATTCCTGAGCAGCCCAAGAAAGAGCATCAAGCGAGTACATCTGCTCACAGGAGCGTGATACAGGACAACTCCCCGTCCAAAGCTGAGGTTGAACAAAAAATGCGTATTTGCATGGACAGTGCCAGACTGAGAAGAATTTTAATGCAATATGGAGAGTACCCAGACAAGTTCAGATCGATTATTTGGAGGTCACTTTTAAACACACCCAGGAACAAAGCTGCTTATGCATCTTTAGTTGATAAAGGCATCCACCCAGCTTACAAAGACATTGAAAAACAGTTCACTATACACAGTTCAGTTACACTTAAAAATCTGAAAAGGTTACTTTCCTGTCTGGCATACTGGTGCCCATTATTTGGAGTCATGAAATTTCTTCCTGGTTTTGTCTTTCCATTTGTTAAAGTGCTGCAAAAAGACCCCCTTTTACTGTTTGAAAGTGTAGCCACAGTGCTGCTGAACCATTGTCAACTATGGTTTGAGTATGCTCCTTTTCCACCAATTAGTATCTTGGCAATGATTGAAAACATTCTGGGAGAGCATGACCAACAACTTCTGAACCATTTCTGTGAACTTGGTGTGACAAGTCAGACTTATGCTTTAAAAATATTAGAAACAGCATTCAGTGAAGTGCTAACCTGTTCAGAATGGTTAATCCTCTGGGATCACATACTGAGCAATGAACCTGCTTTCATTCTGATGGCTGTTGTATCATACAATATAGTCCAGAAAAATGCTATAAAAAGACTGCACACCCATGAACAACTTGAAAACTTCTTTCACATGCAAAATCCTATCTGCAAAAAGGCACTCCTGAAGAAAGCTTACATTTTATTAAATGAAACCCCGGATGATATACATCCTAGGAAATTTTTCAATAGTTTCGTGTCTCTTGAGAAAGGTGATTGCTACCAGCAATTCACTGGCTATCCAAAAGCGACAATATGTCTCAAACTAGCTAAGAAAGAGAAAAAAAGAGCGACGAAAAAAGAAAGGTATACTTTAAGAGACCTGACCACGAAAAGTCAAGAGAAAATAATCAAAGAAAAGTTAAAATCTGAAGTAGCAGACAGTAAATCGACACAGAGTGAGGATGACGGTAGTTTAGAAGATGTTTATGTTAGTGATAAATACTTAAAGAAACTGGAGAAAAAATCCCAAGACCATAATAAAGGAGATTATTATAGAAAGAATGTAAGGGAGGAATTAATAAACAGTATCATTTATCCTGCTGCACCTCCAGCATTGCACAAGAACAAGGAGCCTTCAGTTACAAAATACAGTAAAAAAGACAGGGAAAGTAATGTACTTTTTAAACAATCTTCAAGAATAAAAGCAAAGAAAAAGTCACACGAGAAAAAAAACGAATATCTAGAGAGAGAAATTCAGAAATTGATGAGAAGCTGTTCTGACTTGTCTGATACTTAGAATATCAGTTTATAGTATATTTATGTTATAATAGTGTTTGAAAAGTGTAGGTAGAACTAACTATACCGAATAATTTACATAATGCATTTAATATTAGTTTTAACAGGATTCGACAGCAGAAACATTTAGATACTTTGTAATAAAAAAACATAAAATGTATCAGATCTCTTATTCCTTCTTTGTGATCAGCCTGGGAATAGTCGATTTGATGTGGCTGAATTTCCTCTTAGAGGCACTGAGGTTTGGACTGGATTCAGACTTGAATTTAGTTACACGAACCGGCGTATCTATTTTTGATTTGAATAAACCTGCAAAAAATACATTTTCAACATTAGGAATCCACCTAGATTTTCTGAATTCAAGAACTAAAGTTCCTATAGTGGAATTACCAATTATTCCTTACCATGAGTGGAATTGCGTGTGTGCTGCAGTTAACAAAGTTTTTCTATTTCTATAGATTTATCCATTGTTAAGAAAAGCCCTAACATGAAGAGCTCTACTGAAACATTACTCCCGAAGCAAGTAGATGTCTGTGCCCTATACACCTGCAGTTATTTTTAACAATTTACCTTACTTTTTCCTGATCATCATCTGGTTCTCAAGATTATAAAATTGATTTAAAATTCGAACCACCTAACTGTTACTGTTCTAGAGATCCCATCTGACATCAAAATAATATACTGAGAGATAAAATAATTCACATCTAAATTGCATCATCGATTGTTGAGTTATGATGCCACAGACATACGCGTCAAGCTTATAACACCCGTTTCTTTTGTTCTCGTAATTATAAACCTACAATTATTTAACAAGATACATACTATTTAATTTACTAATCTTCCCATCTTTATCGGCTTTAACGCCTGAACTATCTTTCCTCATCTTATTGAAGATATTGGGTGAGATGCGCCGGAGTCTCGAAGGCTTCGCATCACTTGGCGTGGGTACCAAGTTAGAGGTTGACGCGCTCTCGAGCCGTTTCAACCGACTTTTCGTTAAGTCTTCGCGAATTGACAACACGCCAGATAGGTTGGGGCTAGATGCGAATTGGGCCTTCGTGGTTTCTGGTCCCTGGAAGTGTTAATACCACAATTAACCAAGAATCATATTATCTTAATTTGTTTATAGCTCTATTACTTATTATATTAGTGGCAATACGGTATTAACCTATTTTTTAGTGCATCAATCAACTTACGTGGACATACTAAAGAAGGATCTAAAATTAGTTTTTCGATATCTCAACTAACATCAGAGTTATTAATGGTTAAAGTTAATATTAGACATATGCTCTGTCCCTTTCTAGCAAAACAGTCTTTTATATGGAGCCAGGAACTGCTTGCGCCATAGCTAGAGAAAGTTACGTCATAAAACTTATCGCCGTTTCTTTCTACCATTGTGATTTTTAATTGTCTGTAGCTATTTTATTTTTCAAAGAATTTTAATTCTGTTTTCACATTTGACCCTCAATTTATGTATTTTTCTTAATTTTTAAGGAAAGTATTTAATATTTGATACTTGGAAACTACCCTATTGTAACTGTCATTTGTTTTCAGCATGATTTCAAACCTAACTTTAAAACTTTAAATTCAGCAGCCGCGCCGCTCTACGATTTTGACGATGGAGTGCACTAGGTAGTAATAGTAGTACACACTCTTTAAATAAATAAAATAAAAATTTATTCATGCATACAGTATAGAATAGTATAGAAGCCATAGAGGCTCACTCTATACGAGTAAGATGCGCGGCTGATTCGCGACCTAGTCGCCAATATAAAAGGGCTCTTAAAATTACAAACGGACCAAAACATTGCTTGTTAATATATAGTCTGAAATCAATGTTGATATCACAGACATATTGAATGTAAGGAAACTCTCAACTACCTTCAACACAGAGATTTTCGAGACGTCCAGCGCCAAAGAAGACATGGAGGAATCATGTTTGCCGTCCTCCATAAGCTCTCTGATAACGACCGCCAGTTTATTGCGTAGATCATCGGCCGCCCTCTCCGCTGCTATCAGCGTATCCAGAACAGTGTTCTGAATGGGGCTGGAAATGATGAATTAATATCAGCTTCCATGTTTACCAAGATGTATTTCAGATCTTCGGTTATTTCTCGTTACTATATCTTTGAAGAGGGTTACATACCTATGATACTGCGAATGTAAGGTGGTATGACTGTGCAGAATCAGCCTAGGGAGATACCACCCTTTTATCTATTTCTGTCTCAAAGTAGTTGTGCGTGGAGGTATACAAAATTCCACACGGAATTTTGCGTGTTACTATCGATTATTTATGGTCCTAACTGTCCCCCGAAAAGTGGCTCTGGTGTCTGTCCAGATTTATGGACTTTAAAACTTAGGTTTAATAAGTACCTGGAAGTTTTGTTACGCCTTCGGATGCTCCCTGGCGTTGAATTGATAGTGTATGTGCTCTGCCGTCTACACATTGTCTGGAAGATTTCCTGAAATTGCATAAAATTTACTTAAAATTCAAATGCAAGGACTACTAAAACTAGAAGTGTTTCTGTAAGTTATTATCTGAGTTGTAGACCTCTGACATGGCCTATACGACTGGATCGAGAAATTAACGTACTCTCCGAGCCGAAACACGGAGGAGATCAGATGAAAATGTGACACTAGCAGACACACATCCTGTTTCTGATCGCGCCTAGCTTTGCTTTACTTGCACGATCACTTTTTGACAATGCTCGCAGGCACCTTGGCCTTTACCTCTAAAAGTGCAATAGTTTTGACTAACCTACCTATTGACCAAGCAAGCGCCCAAAACTACCGAAAATGACCGTATTCCCCAATATACTCGTAGATGTGATAAAGATACAACACTTTTAAAGAAATAAATTCGTCATTATCGCTCTAATGTTTTAATAAAAGGTGTCGCAATTTAATCTGACGTATTCTTACCTTCTTGTCACTGTCAGTCTGTTCGTCATCAACGGAAAGGTCTTCGGTGTGCTTCTGCAGAAGTCCAGGGGCAGGCAGAGTCTCTGGGTCGTCTTTAGCTGATGATGTGAGGGTGTCGAGAGACCGGTACCGAGTTGGAGTGTCGACTTTTGGTTGCAAAAACCTGGACAATAGGTGCCTACGTAAACAAATTACCTTTGAATTCGGCGGTGGGAAAGATCCAAACCAGGCTTCATGCCTTTCCGGACCAAATTATGCGGACACATATCTATATACATCAAATGTACTTATCATCACACACAATCTTAACTTTCTTTTCTCTTCTAAAGACTAGAGGTTCTAGAGACTACATTATAGTAGACTATTATTATTATTATTATTTAACACTTTAATGCACAAAAATACTACTACTATTTGAGAAGAATTTATCTGCGGATTGTTATTTTATTTTTTACCGGTAGTGTCCATGCCACATTCCTATCATCAGTATGTAACCCATAGGTATGTACACCCTTTGTAGGTGCAAAGTTTCAGGGACACCTTCCCGTCCCGAGCACAGATCAAAAATGATTATTCAGCAACTCTGCTCCCGACGCTAACGTGGTTACTCAAACAGACGGGAATTGTTAAATTTTTTGTAAAAAAATTATGAGTATTTGGCAATAAATGTATTTCTATTTTCTAATTGTCAGACAAGATGAACAGCTTTTTGTGTTCATTGATAGTTCTTTAAACAAGAACCAGCTCTTATGAAGTTTCATTGTGACTTACTTCTTCTCCGGCGGAGTTTTCAACTCAACCATACTGGCTGACTTGTTAATTCCTTCCTCTGCTAGCTGGATGGACCTGTTAGATTCTTCGGCTTCGTTCGCCTCCTTAATGCAGCGCACCATCTCGCGGAGTTCCTTAGAGAGACGATCGCGGTGCGCCTTGGGCAGGGATCCCAGGATTGCGCTGCCTGTCTCCTGGTGAAGAACGATTGACACAGTAGGTACGAAATACATGATGTTAAGAGCCTTATCTCGTATAGGACATCGACTGGGCCACTGATCGCCTAAAATACTAACTTTTACGGATTATGCTACAATCTCAAGAATAGGGAAAAGTGTGGCCTGGCTGGCCACACTTTTCCCTATCCGTCACATATCCTCATACGTCACATATTTTGCCTCTTACTTACATTAAATATTCCCTAAAATACAGTATTTTTCCTAAGAAGGTTCGTCGAGACGGATCTTTCAGGTCGCCCTTGGTTCGTCTCCCTTCTATCCAAAAAGATCTGACACAAATCACAATTCGGTGTTGATTTTATTTCAGCAGTACTGCCTAAACCTATCTTCGGCCCTATCACATCCAGACCCGAAGTACGGAACATATGAAAACTGCTATCACAATATAGCTAGACTAGGACTTCATGGGTCCGGTTCCAGGCCCGGTTCGGTTCGCTGCAACCAATCACATGCACTCCGCCCTCTCCCCACTTGACATCAGCGCTTTGTAGCATGCAGCGAACCGAATCGGGGCTGGCACCGGGCGCGTGTATAACACGTACCTTCTCCGCCTGCTTGCCCCTCGCCACGCCGCACACCTGCCAGAACCCGCTGTTCTGTCTTTCAGGCGCCGGACACGAGCACGACAGGCTGCCGCTCTCCAGCACCACGTGCAGGCCTGAGGACTGCAATGTACAAATACTTAGGAACTCGAAATCGGTGATAAAGGATAAAACCCAAAGGATGTATGTAATATTATTATATGAGTTAAAAGCATGGCATTAACAGCCATTATAAATTACAGCTCGCCCGCCCAGAAACACACTTAGGGTGAATTTATTTAGAGGGCGGATTTCTAATGGAGTGAGCCCAGCTAGCTTCGAGCCGCGTTCAGAATTAGGCCTACGCAAGGCCTAATTCTAGGTAACAGTTGTCAAGTTATGCCACAGCATACCTACGTGTCAAACTATGCCAAAGGTATTAGTGAGATCTTTTGATCAGGAGGTTAATATGTAGATACTTACCTGACAGTTGATGACGACAGTCCTGGCACTTCCATCCTGGCTGAGGTTTCCGTCGCTAGTGTCCAGACTCTTCACGGTGAAGCCAAGGCATTGCAACAGAGCACATAGCTCCACCACGTCAGTGTACGTATCCTACAATAGTACGGAAACCATAAGATAATATGGACCTAGATTACGGATTAAAACTATGATATCAGTGGCAGTAATCTAGATTCATGCTGGCGGTTCTGGCACATTCGATATGCTGATGTGGAATTCAAGAGTAGTATTATCCTAACTCCAATTCAGTTTTACCATACCTGCTCAAGAATATAGTGTGACCGTAACAAGATCGTAGAGGATTGACGATGGATAAGTCACTCCATCAAGTCCATTAGCAGCACATCGAAAACACTCTAATCTAATGTATAATGAATGAGATCGATGTCCATCTGGCTGCACTAACAGTAAAGGAAAGTACTATGAACCTGCATGTTGGAGGAAAGATTTCGAATGCATTGAATGATCACCATACATGACCATACTGAACCCGCTCCCACCGAGCGGGTTCAGTATAGTCATGGTCCATTCTTACAAACAAATAATTGTACCCCAACAGTGCGAAAAAAAGAAGAAATACATCAGGTTTAAAGATAATTCAAAAATTTTACGTACCGTTTGCGACATTTTGTTGGTAATGTAATGATTTTAGCACAGAACGTAAAAAGCCCTCGTTAATTTGATCTTGAGCTGACGAAGACCCGTAAAATCTTTAACAAAACTGACCACCAAATCAACAAAACGATTTGCAACTACGAAACTACTCGAAATAAAATGCGGGTAGGTGATAAAAAATGGTACTTTCGAAACGATCCGATGAGGGGGAAAAATTGTAGGTGCGTTATTGATGAGTGTTTTTAATTTCACTGTCACCGTTGTACGTAGTTTGTATTTTGTAAAAAAAACCTCACAAATACAAAATGTTGGGTAGGTATCTACCTAACATTTTATATTTAAAAAATCTTTTTTTTTATTACTCCAAATAACTTTGGAGTCTAAATTATCGCCTAAATTACAACGTTTGTAGTTCTATTTCTAGCCAATTTCAATTTAGTTTTCTATTCTATTTGGACACCAAGTCGCATTCTGCTGACGCATAACTACCACTGCCACCTTTAGATTTACTATCGATCGGGCAAAAGTTCCTTGCGAGGGACTTATGTTCGATCGTTATATTTGACAGTTGAAGCGTTGTTACCGTTGAACTGATTCAGTATAAACTAAACATTTTAGTAGAATTCACAAATACGTTACTGTTACATCGATCGTTGACTCGATCGGAACTTAACTAAAATTGGATCGTTAGTGGATAGTAGCATACGAAACACGTCATAACGATGCAGTTTAGATTCTATTTAGTTACGTTGTACTTAGTGGAATCGATCTCCTGTTCCTCGAGACCAGTTAATGTCAAACCTAAATAGAGGCGCTAGAGTATCTGTGCGGACATGTTTATTTCGCCTTAACCATCTAGCCGAGCTAGGTTATGTTCCAGAGTGTACCGGTTTGTCGGGTAATAATTGCAGTGTTTCGGAACCGGTAATTTATTCCCGACAAAGGGCACTCATTACCCGAATTAAACGTGTTTATTATCCACTTTGGTCCAAATCTGTTTGGGAACCAGCACTATTTCAACTGTCAGGAAGGCGATTCTCGCAGCGTTCGACATGCAAAAGTCGAGCGCTACGAACGTCTTGTCACGCTCACACATGTAATGTGAGCGAAAGAGATAGGACTAATGTCGAATTCGACATTCCACTACGAGAATCGCCTTCCAGGAAATAAAACAAGGTGCCAACAAAAGGTGCTTGTTGGGTAAATTACCTGTTTTGGGACAAGTCTAATGTACCGCATCTAAATACATACTTAAATTAGAGGAAGTTAACAATAACAGACTTGAGTTTCTTACGTAATATTATTTTATTATCGAGATACAATATGAATAAAGTGTAAATACATTCTATTAGAATGTAACGGAGACAATAACGGATCTATTTCGCCACAGTTCAGCTGTTTTCTTGTAAAAGATGGTATAAGCATCGGCACATAAGTAAAATGCTGTGAATATATCAGTGCATGCTTCTTCGCATATGTTGTAGTCGGAAAATGCACTTTATCTTGATGTCTTGCCCATTGTACAGTCGATCACAAGCTATAGTATACCATCTGTCAAAAACCTTCGATTAAATCTTAACCTGCGCCTGCGCATTTTGACGTTTTGGGTAGGTTGACCTGTTGTCGACTGTACACGTGGATCCGTAACCCGAAGGGGAAAACCTAACCCTACTGCTATCGTTACTACGTCCGTCCGTCACGTCGGACTAGCGCCTGAACGGAATAAGATACACAAATAATAAGTATTCTCTTGACCGAAATCCGAATACATATCGACTTTTGTGAAATTGGTTTTTAGAATATTGGCCATATCCTCTATTTGAACAAAAATCATTATTTATTTATTTAGTCAAAAATGCAACAAATTAATATACTAAAACTTGATACATCTATAATAGGAGATAATCCTACAATTTTTTACCACTAGAGGCGCCACTAGCACAATGGTACGTAAATCGACATGTAGATACGTTCTTTCCACCAAATATTTTTTTACCCTTCAGGCACGCGCCACGATGACTTAGGTCTGCTATTTTGAAATGGCTATATGATGCCATGATATCTCATTTTTACTAATAGGTTTGAAAAATTAAATTAACCCAAATAACGAGTGTGATATCTTCAAAAATGACGTTTCGTTTTGCTTTTTTGTTTACGTAGTGTGCTCGTGGCTCCATCTACGCTACTTGTCAGAAAAAAATGCTTTCGCTTAATACTTATAATTAGTAGGGATCCCCATAGATATGGCGAGACCCAACTCGCACTTGACCTGTTTTTTGATACTGCGCAACAATTGCAACTTCACAGCATTTTAGTTACGTGCCAATATTTGTAAACTTGAAGGGGCGAAAGTGTGCTCCAATTCTACAACACTTCTAGGCGCACAGTTTTAGTTGTAGGTCATGTAGCGCGGCGTGGCGGAGAACTTGGCGTACGACTTGATGACCTTGTTGACGGCCTCGAGGAAGTCCTTCTCCGTGGCCACCTTGCGGCGAGCGCGAATCGCGAACATGCCCGCTTCTGTGCACACCGACCTGTGGGCGATAATAAAATTAAGGGTCCATCTTTCTAAGAAAGCGAGGAGGTGAGCGAGGAAAAAATCCACTAATAAGGTCGCGCCATTATCACGTCATATCGCGTGATAATTAAAATAGAGCGATCCTATTGGCGGATATTTTCCTCGCTCAGCTTTGGTGCAAAGGCAGCCTTAGTCATACTTTGAAGTAGATTTTATTAAATAATAAAGTGTGCTGGTGACATGTAAAACCTAATTGGTACTGCCCAAAGATTTTGAAATGAGGGTTTAGTCATACATAAAAAAAAAAAAAAAAAAAAAAAAAAAAAATCATCCTACATAATTATTTCTCACTAGTGAAATTTTATATGAAAACCTCGTCTGCCAGTTGGCAGATGCGCTGTTGGCATCTCCCCATACATTCAATCGCCCACTGAAATGTCGAATGTATGAAATTTGTCCAAATTATTTGCCCAAACCGTTAGCCCACTGTCAGTGCTCAAATCATCATTCTAGAGGATAGAGCGCTACTTGTCCAATTACTGTGATGTTGTCGTAAAATATGTCATTTTGTCAAGATATTCGTGTCGGGCAATAGTACTATAGTATACAGACAAGTAACGCGCCAGACGATTTCCACTGAGATTCTTTTAATTTGCATAGTGTTGTCTTTTTTCTTCCACCTTTTTATTTCTATCATCGGTTTAAAAAATAATAATTGTAATTTATTTAACTTTATAATTGGCTGTATACGTTTAGGATATATGTGTAGTTTTAAGTAGAAAGCTGTTAAGTTCCCTAAAATAAATAAAAAAAAGTATTATGAACATACTCATGGAACGTGTGTTGATGCGGAAGGTGAAAGTTCCGGAAAAGATTTCAAACCGAGCTCTAAGATACCTGATCTCAGCACCAGTGGATTAGGACACAGTTGAACCGATAAAATCATATCTCTCACCACACTCATGGAGCGTGGGTTATTATAATGCGTAAGGTGGAAGCTCGGCCGTCAAAAGCCTGGAAGCCGAAACATACCTGATCTCAGCAGCAGGATCTTACCAGTGTAGTTAGGACATAGTCTAGCCAGCAGATTGAATCGAATATCTCTCTCGACGCTCATGGAACGCGCGTGGATGCGGAAGATGTGAGCTTGGCCTTCAAAGGTCTGGAGCCTAGAGGCCGAACTAACATACCTGATCTCAGCACCAGTGGAGTTTGGACACAGTCTAGCCAGAAGATCGAATCTGATATCCCTCTCGACGCTCATGGAACGCGCGTGGATGCGGAAGATGTGAGCTCGGCCTTCGAGGTCAGGGAGGCCGAATTCGACCTTACGGTCGAGACGACCGGGCCGCATGAGGGCCGGGTCCAAGGTATCGGGGCGGTTGGTAGCCATCAGGACCTGTGAATGAAATACGGTCATGTTATGGAGATTGACTGTAGCATACATTCAGAAAGAGTGGTTCAACCAGTATTTTGCACCAAGCACTTAGATCTGTAGGGACACTGTGTAAACACAGTGCACACTGTGTTCTACATTGTGAATTATTATGTCAGCAGTTTTAAATGTCACGCGGCTGCGCCCGCGTCTCTCTAGTCGTTTCTCTACCACCGTCATGTATTGTTTGGAAATATAAGTATCGGTTAACAAGTCCAGTGTCTCATTGAAGATGACTCCTCGAAGACATACCCTGGCTAGGACGTAGGTATAGACACGTGCCGAATTCTTAGGCCAGTAAAGAGGTGCAACTCGTATACCTCTAAAGATCCATAGATAGATTTTTTATTGAAAAAGAGCAGACGAGCAAATGGACCACTAAGGCCGCCTTTCCACCAAAGCTGTGCGAGGAAGCGAGGCGATGAACGAGGAAAAAATCCGCCAATAGGATCGCTCCATTTTAATCGTCACATGATATGACGTGATAATGGTACGATCCTATTGGTCGATTTTTTCTTCGCTCACCGCCTTGCATCCTCGCTTAGCTTTGAAAAAAGGCACCCTTTTAAAAGGCACACAATTAAAAATACTTTTGTAATGAACTCGGTCTACAATAAAGTATAAGGTAAAGTAAAAACTTAATTATTTTTTTAATGTATAACTAAACCCGCATTTGACCTCGATTTCGCCTGATGGTAAGCGACGATGAGGTCGACGATGGAGCATGCGGGTCCAGTAAATGCCTATTCACTCTGGCCTTGAAGATCCCAAGGTTGTAGGTTTCGGGAAATACAGACGCCGGCAGGCTGTTCCATTCCTTAGCCGTTCGCATAATGAACGAAGAAGCAAATCGCTTCGTACGAGCAGATGGGATATCAACAACATAAGGATGGAACCCCTCCCCGCGCCTGGTAGTACGAAGGCGGAATGGAGATGCTGGAATTAGGTCGTGCAATTCCGATGCGCACTCTCCGAAATGTATCCTATAAAATACCGATAGACAGGCAACCTTGCGCCGATGTTCCAGACTTTGCAGTCTAGCCTCCACCAGCGATTCGTCACCTATAAGGCGCTTAGCGCGTTTCTCCACTGAGTCAAGGGCAGCCAGTTGGTACTTAGCTGAGCCGTCCCACAGGTGGCAGCAGTACTCCATGCACGACCGGACTTGGGCTTGGTAAAGGTTTAAGAGCTGTCCCGGCGTGAAGTACCGCCTAACCTTACTCAGGATGCCCAATTTTTTGGCTGCGGTCTTAGCTTTTGACTCAATGGATACTATTGACTATTTTGTTTTAATCATCATCATCATTATTTCAGCCGAAAGAAGTCCACTGCTGGATCTCCATTTTCCTTTTTTATTTCAATTTGTTATTGTTTGTTACTTGAATAACAAATAGCACTGGTCATATCCATATAAATATATAATACATATAATATAATAGCTACTTCAAATCCGCTCTTGGAGGCGCGGAACGACAGAGGTATACCTTGATGTTACCGCGAGGGTCGAAGCCGTCAAGCTGGTTGATCAGCTCCAGCATGGTTCTCTGGACCTCATTGTCACCGCCGGCGCCGTCATCGAACCTGAACATTTATTTTTATTTTATTATTTTACAATTCACCTGATGGTAAGTGGTCATTGTCACTTACAAACACCAACAACGTGACCACATAGAACGATTTTCTTGGCAGATCAATGGGGTGGTTTGCAATTGCCTCACCCACTTCATACACTGGTTATCTCAGTGTGCAGGTTACCTCACGATTTTTTCTCTTCACCGTTAGAGCAGTCGGTAAATGTACGTAAGTCTTTGGAAAAAACCGAAAATTTATTGGTACAGTCGACCACAAAAACCTTCAATTAAATCTCAACCTTATGCTGGCGCAATATGATACATTTCAGATTCTCAAAATTTTGACGTTTTGGGTAGGTTGACCTGTGGTCGATTGTACATGATATTGCATGGTTTCGAATCCAGATCTCCTCAGATAGGAGTCCGGCGTCCGGCGTTATATAAGTTTCCTAAACCAAATTCGGAGATTACTAGATTGCTAGGCAGTTTCCAATTAACCGATTGGAAGCTGCATAGCAAACTATACTTAGATATTTATTTTATTTGGGTCTTACAGCCTTATTTACAAGTTACATATACATATATAAAAACAATAGCCATTTATAAGCTTCCACAGTTAATGTAAAATTAATAATAAAACAACTCTTTATCTAGCTACCATGTACATCTACAGATAGGCAGAGGAAAATTCGTTAGTGAGTAAGGATTTTACGGAATCAGGACTACTGTTGAAAAGATCTATAGTAGGGTTGTTGCTGGTTGAATGCTGCACATGCTCTTACTAGGTAGCTATTCTTTCTGTAATTAATGAGACACTTAGGGACGCGAAGTAACCTGTTACTCCGTAAATTTTGATTAGGAACCATCAATGAAATTCTGATATATTATATATATTGATACATATAATGAAGAAAGTGATGCAAAATACACCGGTCGGCTTAGAAAACGCGTCGGCTTCTGTTAAAGGTTATGGCACACGTATCACCGCGGCACCTGATGAGCGTCGCCTCAACTCGAGCCGTTCAGTATTCTTTGTACGAAACTCTATACTGCAACGCACACTAATCACCGTCGTAACGGCTCTCGCCTCGGGACAAGCTAGTGAACCGCACGCGGATCGTGGTCAACTCGCAGTCACCGCGCTTACGTCTTGCCGTCGGCGCGGGAATGGTGCGCTGACCGCCTGCAATGACGGTTAGCCGTCAACCAACCGTCGCCCAATCGTAGCCGCGGCGACACCTCGAAGATGTTGAGCCGCACCGGTTACGTGACTACGTCGGGTTGAAGCCTGGTTTTTTTCCCCTTGCTTTTAAATGCTAAATGTCTGTCTCTCAATTTCCGGAGCAGCGTGTTTCTGCATGACGCGAGCTAATGTATACTGAGCAATTGACGCCTGGTTGACAGCGAGGCGATGAGGCGAGGCGGCGGCGGCGATCTGGTGCCGGGGTGATATGTGTGCCTTAAGCTCGGTGTGGGGTCAAGTCCCACCGCTGGTGTTTTCTTTGTATCTCGTTTCTGATATTTGTAACTAGTTTCCTATCTTACCTAGCACCGCCGATGGCGTCGATCTCATCAAAGAAGATGAGGCAAGCCTTCTTACTGCGCGCCATCTCGAACAATTCGCGCACCATGCGAGCGCCTTCGCCCACGTATTTCTGGACCAGCTCCGACCCTGGAAGAACAGAACTTTGTTAGACCATTTGTGACAAAATATAATATGTAGGTACCTATTGGGAAAATTCAAGTCTACTGACACTTTGTAACATTGTTTTCTTGTCTTGTTATTTTGTTTGTTGTGTAATTAGTTTTAACTCTAATCATGTTCCATCCCTTAGTTAAATATTATTTTATAATCGTTAAACATTGTATAATTAACGGCTGTATACCGTTAGCGAAAGATAATTGTAACTTGATAATGAATACACTCCCCCCAGGGCGGATATAACCCTGGGGCGAAACTAAAACAAAACTTTTTTTATTGGGAAACTCAGTCATGACGAAAAAAAAAACAATGATCAATTAATTACATGGGAAGTGTATTTTTTACTTCCAAAAATAAAAGTGGTGCGAATTATTTAGTTATCAACACCCTAAAAGTGGATAATACAGGTATCTTCATATAAAGCTTCCAAGTTAAAGTTATTTCTCTCAGAAACTCCAATGTATTTTGCGAATTTAGATTTTACATACACTAATTTCACATGGGTGTTTACTAAAATTGAAAAGACAACACTAATACTTTATAATAGAGGAATGAATGAATGAATGAATGAATACTCTTTATGGAGGAAGTTAAAGTAACAATTGTGATGCGAAAAAATTAAGGAAAAATCATCAAATATATTATTATTATTATTGATCAATGAGCAGGCAGCATTAAGCTGATGCGCCCATATCTAAGCTGGTGTGTTGTTCATTCACTTATAGCACTTAGTCATTCTTCATAGTCAATTAAATCCACCACTACTTATGCACTGTTTAAAAACCTATCTAGTCTATTTTTGAAACTGTTGACTGAAGATGCATATTATATATTCAATGTATATTATGTATGCATGTATACATATTAAAACTTATAATTGTCCTGCAACGTGTAGCTTCGTCATAAGGTTTAAACTGACGAGTTTGTTCATTGCAGGCATATACTACGTATAACTTACTATTGGGGATGTGTATCAGAATACTGTCAAAGCTTATGGTCAGCACTCTTTCTTTCATCCCCTGGTGAGTTAAATTCAGTAAAAATTGTCAATATTTTCTAACTATAAAACATTGTTAAGCCACGATATTAAAAATCATTAGCCATTAGACTTTCTTTCATCCCCTGGTGAGTAAAATTCAGTAAAAATTCTCAATATTTTCTAACTATAAAACATTGTTAAGCCAAGATTTTTAAAATCATTAGCCATTAGACTGATTTCAATAAAGATATTTGCAGTTGCATGGTTCAGAACTTTTTAAGACTTACAAAAAATTAGTCCACACTAAATTATTATTTTTATTGTATAAGTCAGCCCAGTCTTCTCACCTCATTATAATGTCCATTCCAGGTTTTCCATGCGCTGCTAACCTTGAGGACTTAGATGGAGTGCCTCATATGCCGGTAATTACACTGGCTCTCTTACCCTTCAAACCGAAACAGCAATGCAAGCATTGCAACTTTGTGGCAGAAAAGACAAGTTTATTCAGATTTGTAAAATTCATCAAAGTCAAAAGAGTTCTCCACAGTCGAACAAGATTCGCAACATTGTTTCTTTACATTCACATTAGACAGGATAGGATTACACAAAACATAAGAGCTTGATACTTTTATGACACAAAAATGAAATCAGAATATTTTTATTGTAAGAACCTTAAAGTACATTTTTACGTCACTTCTTTCACTCTACCACCGTGACTCTATCGCTAAAGTAATCCCCTCCAGGCAACCAAAGACTTACCAATAACTCTGATAAAGCAGGCGTCGGTGCGGTTAGCGACTGCGCGCGCGCAAAGCGTCTTGCCAGTTCCAGGGGGGCCGAACAGCAACACGCCTTTGGGCGGCTCGATGCCGAGCTTCACGAATTTCTCCGGCTACAGAATAAACGTAAATTAATATAGTATATTTTTACAGCAAAAATCTCTTATCCTATAATCGCCTCATAAAAATTCGTTGGTCAAAGACTCAAAGATTGCCACTATGAGCTTCCTCTAAATCCAACGAGACCCCTTCTAGGGAAACCTGAAAACTGCCCCACTAAATGGCCCAAAGGAATAGAGTGAATACATTGTTCCCTTTAACGATATTATTGGCAGAATGGCAGTACTGTCTCTCCCAAGAACGTTACACATATTTACATGTAACAAATAACAATGGAAACTCAACGAACTCTTGCAACTTGTCAATCTGCACTTTGTATCCCCCAACCAAAGAATATATAATTTACTACGTTGCTATAAGTGACGTCATTCCTTCATTAGTATCGATGTTGAGTTCTTTGAAACTATTGACTCACATGTAACAGTGGAGTCTCGACGATCACTCACAACTTGTCAATTTGTTCCTTGCATCCTCTGACGTCACTATAAGTGACGTCATCCTTTCAGCACAGTTGATATCGACGTTCTTATAGTGAACACTAGCTGAGCACTATAACGAAACAACGGACTCACATGTAACAGTGGAGTCTCGACGACCTCTCGCAACTTGTCAATTTGCTCCTTGCATCCTCCGACGTCGCTGTAAGTCACATCAGGCTTCTCTTCCACTTGCATCATTGTCACAGTCGGGTCGATCTTCGGAGGGAGAGGAATGTGGATTTGGTACTTGTTGCGATCCACACTGGTGGAAGAATAGGAGCGACGTTAAAGCAGAGCAGTAGAATGGATAATAACAAAGAAAATGTTAAGAGGAGAGGGCACTAGTAGTCAGATTTCTGTGGTTAAGAGTCCTTCAACACCAGCCGTTCAGTGTACATGCAATACCCAGGTGCTGCATGTGTCTTTAAGCGATGGTCACCGCTTACCATCAGGTGGTCCATCAGTCTAAGCCAATTTATTAAAAAAGAGCCATTGCAGACATTGAAGACACCGCTCAACCTTAATTTAAAGACTAAAGATCCAGTATTCATTCCTTCACATGTACTCTGATTAAAATGTAAATTATACAAAGTTGAGAAGTTTTAAATTGAAGCAAACCTTACCCACCATAATGAGTTAAGTAGTCTAAACTCTCCTTAATCAAAGGTTAGCTGGAAGAGATCCCTATGGGATAAGCCCGCCTTTGTACATATTTTAATGTTTTTAATTACTATGTATATATTTTTTTCTATGTGTGCAATAAAGAGACTACAAACAAACAAACTGAGTCCCTATCTTAAATTAAACTGTGGTTCAAGGTAATAACTCAATATAAATTCTAATTGAATCAAGCTGAACATCGAACATATTGCTATTGGGGAGTTGTATCAGAAACCTGCTAATCTTCAAAACAACTTTCTTTCTTTACTCCCCTATTAACAGAAAAATCTTCTCAACTTCACAGACTAACAGTGGAAGCTGTGGAAGAAATGATTCAATTTTTTTTTTATAACTTTTACTCACAAAATGGTGAATATAACTGTCTGAGGAAACCTGCATGCCTGAGGCACATGCCAAAAACCCATTCTAGGATTCCTGAAGGTATATAAAGGGTCTAGAGAATGCACTAGGATGTACATACAAAAATAACATGCAGGCTTAGAATTAATATTTTCAGTTTGGGTTTATTCCTAATCACAAAGACATAAGACAGAGAGTCAGAATAATAGATTGCCTCAGAAAGCCGTACCTTATCCTCCCAAAAACCTCATTCAGCTGGTATTGCTCTGCTCTTTCGTTGGTCTTAAAAACTGACAAACCCAGTCTAAATCTGTTATCAGAACTCACCCGACTCTCATTCCCTCTTCGATATCAGTTGGTGCAACAGAGTCTGCGAGATCCACCACAAACTTGGCAAACTGTTTGACATTGATTATGTATTTGGGGTCGTTTGAGTCTGCATTGATGATCTTTGTGCATCTTGCCACCTTTGGAAAGTTAGGTATGATCAAAACATGATAATACATTGGTTAGATACATATTTATAATTCATATCCCTGAATATGTACAGTGGCCAACACATCAAGGTATTTGGTACTTTATTTACAAATATGTTGGTTGGGGTGTCACTAAGGGGGCAGCAATGACAGAAAAAGTGTTAGAAAAATTCTGACTCGTTAAAAAATTAACTATGTCACAGAAACCTAGTAATGACCTACGGAGCCGAAACGTGGACACTGACGGTGCGACTGGTTCACAAATTGAAAGTCGCTCAGCGTGCTATGGAAAGAGCTATGCTCGGAGTATCTCTGCTGGATCGAATCCGAAATGTGGAGATCCAGCATAGAACAAAAGTTATCGACATAGCTCAAAAGATTAGCAAGCTGAAGTGGCAGTGGGCCGGTCACATCTGTCGCAGAACCGACAACCGCTGGGGTAGACGAGTTCTGGAGTGGAGACCGCGTTTGGGCAAACGTAGTGTGGGACGCCCCCCTGCTAGATGGAGCGACGATCTGCGTAAGGTGGCTGGCAGCGACTGGATGAGAAGAGCCGAAGATTGGGCTCAATGGCGCGCCCTGGGAGAGGCCTATGTCCAGCAGTGGACTAGAATAGGCTGCTGATGATGATGATGACAGAAACCTAGTATATGCAAATATAGTAGATTATGTTAGGTTGCATTACGACATCCACACAAACTTCTTTGCACCCCCCTAACGACACTTTCACCAATATGTTCTTTATCTTATATTTCTTTATCTTATAGTTCTTTATCTTAAATGTTTAAAAAAATGTATTGTGACATGGTTCCACAGAGTACAACTTGATGTGTCTTCCACTGTACAATATTGAGGACAAATAAAACATTTTACACTACATTTTTCATTTGCATTATACTTTGGGGGTTAATCTCAAAATAATCACCTGTAATGGCTGTTCATTTTGCAATGTCTGTTTGTCCGCAGCCAAATCCCACAATGCTGGAGGTGCCAAGCCCGTATCTGACTCCTTGATACCTGTGAGTTCATTAACCCTCTTCATCAGCGCCTGAATCCCATCCTCCACCTCTTTGATAATCTTTGTATACTGCCCTTGTCCCTAGAACATCACAAAATAGGTTATTACTTGATCAAAATTGCCAGTCATTGCACTTTTCAAAAACTGTGTTACACAATGTACTATACTCACATAGGACTTCAAAAGTGCAATATCTCCTTCATCAAGTGCTGAAATAAATAAAAAATAGTAATTGATTGATTTTATTATTTTATGATACAAGCACGAAGATTTTGCACATGAACCTATTTACAGCACAGGAATGTTCTAAAAGCTTACATTTGATTTCTTTTTCCGGCTCCTCTTTATCATCTTTTACTTTTCGCATGTCGTCTCCCAAGTGGTCAGGCATTTTTGTCTAATTTATAATTATTTTCTAAAGTAGATACCTAAAAACCACCACCATTCACTGTTCGCTTCACAAATCACACAAAAGCGATCCGTTTTACATTCGATATTCGGTCGTTTTACATTCGATATTCGGTCGGTTGTCATGTCGTTTTTGTACCAGCTGGCTAGTGGCTGATAAATAGTGATTAGTCAAGTGGAGAGTAGGACAGAACTGGTTGGTTTTAATCATAAAAAATATTATTTTAATGATTATTTTATTTTATTATTATATATTTTTGAAAAAGTACCTACAGCGTGTAGCGAAACGGAACGCAAACGGTGATGACAAGCGAAACTTATAACTGCGTTCAATATTATCACAATTAAAAATTAATTAAAACGAATAAATATTACCTGATAAATTAATTTGATAATGTGGATTCGTTTGTTAATAACATATTTAAGCACAAAAAATAAAATAATTGATTATAGATTACATGTTAAATTGTAAATAACTAAATTAATATAAAATAAATATTTCTAAATTCTGAACGCATTGACAGCTACTTGCTGCAAGCGAAGCGCCACCATGCGCTCACTTTCAGTACTAAAATTTTGTATTCGTAGTGCTGAATGGGGAATCACATTTTCTCGTGTTTTTCATGAATAAATTCTTCTGAATTCTTGAATATTCTCTAATAGGTAAGTCAGAAAAAGTGTTAATTACCTTCCAGTTACATTTTCTTTGTATTTATATCAGTAAAAATGGTCGCTGTAAAATATGACTCTCGTTCACAATGACCCAGAAACTAATGTCAATGCCCGGTTTTGCTTGGCGTTTTCTTTTCATTACGCGCAGTTTTCATCATAATTAGTCCATATAAATGACGTGGAAATAGATTTGTGTAGAAAATTCAAGGTTCATGAGTTTGATTCGTAAGTAACTTAGTACGTTTTCATATCAGTACGCAGGAGCGCCCGGTCTATGAACTTGACTGTGGTTACCTAAAATGCTTAGGTTTATCTCGGCGTTATCTGTTTTGTTATCAATTCGATCTCGGATCATCTTATTCTTGCAATATAATGTCGACAACACCTAGTTTACTCCATTGTCTTACCATGTTTTGTATTCTGAGAAAGGTGTGTATGCCCTTTGTTTCATTCATAATGGTGTAATAATGAATTTTTCTCCATGTCTAACTAACTGTATAATTGAAAACAACTTGCATAATTTTGAAGGTTTGTTTAGGCGAGTAGCTTATCTATCACATGTGATAACCATTTAACATACATAACCTCTAGATCAATATAAATTCAGTAATATCACAACCTCTCATTATTGCAGTATCTGTTGCTCTAAACAGGGTATTGTTTAATTTTCTTTAATATTATTTTTCTATATAATTTACCTGAGACATCCTAAAAATTTAATTGATTTTTTTAACAATGTCAACACTGGTTTGTTTTTGTATATTAGTATGAGGGTAGATAAACTATTATTTTCATTATTGCAGTTCTGGTCAAGACAAGGAATGTCACAGTGTACTCTTTGTGTTCAACTTATTAATATTATCCATAATATTGGTTAATTTGACATTATGCATTATTAGATACCATAAAAAAAATGTTTAATCACACAATCAGCCAGTGGGTAAGAATGTTTAGACCACCTTATAATTTAAACATATAAAACTGAACTTTTTCTTTATGTTAGGGCTAATCACACCCCAAAAATCATGGAAGCATAATGGAAGATAGTTAATTTTTAACAAAAATATATACTTTATACCCATTTGCACTAAAATTGTATAATGTTAATATTTAAAATAGTAGGTAGTATTTAAAATAAATACCTATACTTATTTTTATCCGTCCATCATATAGGAAGACCACTTCACTTTCTAGTCTTACATATTGCAATATTATTTCAATTATACCTATGTTACAAAAATAACTAGCATTGTTAGGGGGTTTTCTTTAAAATTACTCTAAAGAAAGACTTTTAAAATGTGATTATTTAGAATTGCTTTTAAATTATTCTTAAATTACTAATAAGTGACGTGTGACAAATATGACAATCATTACACTAAAAATGATTTCATATCTCATCCCATCAATCATGAAAGAGTTAATGTCAACTGAAAATTTGTTGTGTACGTATTACACATGTTTGTATGTGTGTTTACGATTCACGGTTTCACGTGGGATGCTCTATAAATAGCTTTATTCACACCGTCCTCTGATGAAAGTACAGTTCCAATGATACTTTTTGTATCTCACAATTTATGAAGTTTTCTGAATTGTTTCAGTTTAATAACAAACAAAACACTTATATTGTTGTTAGAATAGTTGTTGTGTCAATGACTTGTATATTTTGTCGGTGAAAATGTCAAGTTGTGCAGTTGAAATGTACTTTTGGTTGTTATTATTGTTGGATTGTGATGTTTGGGTTTAGGAATTCAATCTTTAAGGTACTGTGACATTCATGAACTTGAATCTACCTTGATATTTTGTTAGATCTCTAGGTCTTAGTGAATGTAAAGCTTCTAATTTCATTTTTACTACAATTTTTCTTTGAGTTTGAGGTTGGAGGTTAATAAGATGTTATAAATGATTATGTTAGTCATTGTCTTTATTCCACCTTTCTTTGTCTAATAAGACAGTTTTCAGTTGTTTTATTAGAATTTAGGTAACATGAGAAGGATATATTATTGTGTTGTCTTAACAGCATTGTGGGGGAAGAATAATGTCCACCAATTGGGCATCACTGTATCTTGTTTATCTATGGAGATTTGTGATTTTGTTGTTGAAGGAGGGGTGGAGGAGGAAGCTCTCCACTTGAATAAGACCTGATAAAATGTGGGGCATGACTTCCAAATTAAAACCCAAACCGTCAGTGAATATATTTAGGTTACACTTTGTAACGTTCTAATCGTTTTACATTTTATTCAGTGCTGCTGGCGAGTAGGCGAGATGCACACAGCCAGCGCGGATGGCCAGTACCGAGGCACCAACGGAGCAACACACGGTCGGGACAAAGTCGCCATCCTCGATGCCGGCTCGCAGTATGGGAAGGTGAGTTCACCATGCAATGTATATGTATACTGTGAGCTGACTATTTAGAAAAGTCCAGAATTTTTCCAATAATAATTCCAGAAACCACTAGAAAACCCAATTTGACGGTTTTTTTCCATTTTCTCGACAATTACGTGAGGCCTTCTTCCATAACAAAAATATACTTGTAATTTTTTTAAATATTAAAAACTCAAAAGTTAAATTCCGAAAACTACATTAGCTGAAGATTTAAGGTGGGTTTCAACCGTTGGTGCTCCAACTTCGTCAATCTTATCCTCATTTGCCATCAGAAGAACATTATAATAAAATAGTTAAACCTTATGGCAGGTTTCTCACAAACATCATTCCACATTTTTCATGTGTTGTTAGTGAACAACCTATATTACAGTTATTAAGGCTGCCTTTGTTAGGCCTAACGACTGAACCGACAGATTAACGTTATTTCCGACACATGAAGTTCAGATGGAAATTGAATCTCTAGTGGTCACCCATACAGGTTCTGATATGACCATGCTTAAGGGGCTACCCCTGGCGAAAGTGGCGCCACTCCAGAAAAAAAATATTCTCCTGAATTAAGACATTTATCAAAAGTGGAGAGTAAGAGCGTCGGTGGCCTAGTGGCTAGGACACCGGACTCCCATGCGGGAGGTCCGAGTTCGAAACCATGCCGTGTACCAATGAATTTTTCGGTTTTTTTTTCGAAGTCTTACGTACATTTACCGACTGCTCTAACGGTGAAGGAAAATATCGTGTGGAAACCTGCATGTCTGAGGAAATGAAAAGCATAATGCTGAGGCCAAAAGTTGCCACTTTTAACATTATTAAAAACTTCTACATTCGTGGATCAATTTTACTGTCCACTTTTTTGATAAATGCCTTAATTCAGGAGATATATTTTTTCTGGAGTGGCGCCACTTTCTCTAGGGTTTGAACCTTAACTTTCATGATCACTAATTTCGAACATTGTCCACAGGTCATAGACCGGCGGGTCCGCGAGCTATGCGTGGAGTCTGACATCCTGCCACTGGACACCCCGGCCTACCACCTCAAGGAGACCGGTTACCGCGCCATCATCATATCTGGCGGACCTAACTCCGTGTACGCCGAGGATGCGCCACGATACGACGCTGATATATTCAAGATCGGGCTGCCTGTGCTAGGTAAGTAAACTTTTGTCGTGAGATCCCTTGGTGAGGCGAAACATTTACATTGTCGCGGAATGGAATGGAAGCGAATTTTCGCAACGTAATTATACATAGCATAATGAACTTTATGTCAATTGTGTAACATACAAACTAAATACGAGCCAAAAAAGAAAAGTAGCTAGGGGAATTCTCGAGACGCGCGACCTCTTTTTTTGGCTCGTATTTAGTTTGTATGTTACACAATTGAAATAAAGTTTATTATGCTATGTACAATTACGTTGCGAAAATTCGCTTCCATTCCATTCCGCGGCAATGTAAATTGAGCCTAAGATATCATTTACGCACTTTCTAGGAAAATGTTTCTATGAAGTTAGACGCCTAGCGCGTGTGACAATTTTGAGTCGAGCGTGATTGAACGAACAGAAACGCGACTTTTACCGCGTGATTTATTTCTATATTTACTATTACAAAACTTGCACAGCAATACAGTTAAAACTAAGACACTGTGAATTCATATGCTTGACACAATACAGTACATAAAGTATCGTATAGTATCTAAACAGTAACTTAAATACAATAATCATATCTCTACAAAGATAAAACAACTTACAACTTATTCATTCATCTTCTCACAAAATCGCAGACATTGGAAACATAATTCCTTCCATCAACTGGCAAATATGTCGCATTCCGGTACTAGTGCAAGAAGCGCATTTAGTAGCACCAGTGCACGTACAGATGATTCAATTTATAGGTTATATTCACCAAGAACACGTCACGAGTTATCGCCATACTCTACAAGAGAGCGCTAAACAGCCTCTCGAACAAATTCTATTTCACTATACAAAGCTAAAACACGCTTATGATATTTTCTCCAAACTTCGCAAGTTACAAGTTCCGACCACATACTGTCGGACAGCTTTTCCCATGCATACCATCTATCCTGGAGGAAGAACTTCCTTTTACCGCCGAGGTGTCATCTTGCACCTCAAACCGCAAAAGTATATATCTCCTTGGTTTGTTCCATAGGCATTTGCTATGGCATGCAGATGCTGAACAAGGAGTTTGGGGGGTCGGTGCTGAGGAAGGAAGCTCGCGAAGACGGGCAGTACGAGGTCGAGGTTGAGACTACGTGCCCGCTATTCAAGTGAGTCCTCTACATTATGAATTATTTACCGTTCACCATTTAACGTTAAGCTGTACAAAATGAAGGAATTTTTATATATAAATAGATAAATAAGAGAAGAACAGACAATTAGGGACGAGGAATTGAGAGATAGGACAGGTGGTAGCAGATGTAACCTACAAAATAAAACATCTCAAGTGGAACTTGGTATTCCAGAGGCGAGAAGAGGAAGAGAGGTAGACGATTCAGACGCTGGGATGACAAAATAGCGGAATTGGCCGGTAGGACGTGGACTAGGGTGGCGTTGGAAAGGGAAGAATTCAGAAGACTGGGGGAGGCCTATGTCCGGAGGCACACACCGTATTACCGTAGAATATGTAATAGTATGTAAGTAAACAAAATCTGAACAGAGGCTGTAATAAAAAAATATGTTTATTACCGTGTCATATCAGCCGCCTAGAGAAGCTGCAGCCGGTACTGCTAACCCACGGCGACAGCGTGCAGAAGGTGGGCGACCGGTTCCGCGTCGGCGCGCAGTCCTCCAACCACATCATAGCCGCCATCTATAACGAGCAGATGAGACTCTATGGCGTGCAGTTTCACCCTGAGGTATGTCTTATAGATCGCCAAACGGTGAAGGAAAACATCGTGAGGAAACCTGCACACTGAGATTACCAGTGTATAAAATGAGATAGGCACAAAAGATCCTCAAGGGTCGAAGTGCCGTTGGGTTATTCGCGACCCCCTATTATAAGATAAGATCGCCAAAAGTTTTATGTTGGACCTGATTTTTTACTATTCGTCGATGCGAAAAGGAATCTTCTCGGGGCCTGAAGTATAGCCCTTGAGCTACACAAAGACATACTGTATCACATATTACAGTCTTGCCAGTCCAGTATCCGTATCTTTAGAATACTTCCAATGTGGCTAGCAAGAATTAGTTTAATGAGTTGAGTAAGACAGTAATGAGAGAGTTTAGTATACTACGCTCCACAACACGGCGTCGAGGCTGCGCCAGGCGTAGCTGAAAAGACCTCTTAGTGTAGGTGCACACTATGCCGAAATTCCGCGGCCTAAGTTCGGCGGCTAATCTTTTTGTATGAGTTTTCCGTGACGTAATTTCGCCGATCTGAAATTCCGTCGCGTAATTTCGGCATAGTGTGTCGGTAAGATAACTGGCTTAGATAACTTCCAACAGGGATGGTATAAGGTTGCCGAGGATAGGGTAAAATGGAAAGGAGGAGGGGAGGACTTTGCCCAGCAACGGGAAAATCGAAGTGAGTATACCAGTTCCAGACTAGAAATAGGCATAAATTGAAAACGATGTCCCATAGATTAAAGAAGTCAGTAAAAATTTCCGAAAGATTTAACAGATGCAACTTCCACAAATATATTTAAAAATCGACTAAAAAAATGGCTCATTCAGAAACCTTTTTATTCTATAAATGAATTACTAAATGGACAATCTATGTAAAATAGTTGTAAATTAGATTTACATTTCACATTGAATTCGAATAGATATTAATACAACATATATTTAACATAATAGACATATTACATACTTGTAGTACTACATTAGTACGTAATTATTTGTAAATAATATTATTATGAATATAAAAATAACACAATACCAATATAATATCGTTCGTTCGCAGGTGGACCTAACCCCGAAGGGCAAGCAGATGCTGTCCAACTTTCTATTCGACATCGCGGGTCTGTCCCGCTCGTTCACGCTGCGCTCGCGCCGCGACGCCTGCATCAAGTACATACAGGACACGGTCGGCGAGAACAAAGTGCTCGTGAGTGTTACACTGAATACATCGCTAGTTCTAATCTAAGCCACTACACCGACGCTCAAAAAACACCTACACAATGATAAAAGGATGGTTATGTTAATATGTTTATGCTGTCATGGCGTGTTCGTCCTATTTTATTGTTTTAAAACGGTTTACAGTGGTAATTTTTTCGTAAAACCAGTGTATTTTACTTAAAAATCGTCCGTGTTAAGTGAATGTTGACAGACAAAGGACGTTGAAAGACATTGAAATGGGAGTGAAATACTACAGATGGTGTGTATCCGGCAACCTAATCCCCAATTGCAATACACTAGGCATTCCTGGTGCACACGACTCCCTTAATCTCGACGTTGGTAAACTGTTTTCTTTAAAACAGACGCTAAAACGTTCGAGTGATTTTCAAGATTCTAACACGGTCATTGGCCATTGTAAATCACTAGCAGGGGGCCATACATTAAAGAAAAAAAATATTTCGTAATGCGCGAAGCATTCCGATGCGAATTCCATCGCGTCAACTTATTACAAAATAATCTAGGAGCTTTAGGCTATCCTTATTCCTTCCTGATGGCCCATATGATACGATACGATGACATAGTGGAGATATAATGTAACCTGCTGCCAGCATCTCATTTTCTTTATTGCAATTTGTCAGGTGTTGGTGAGCGGTGGTGTGGACTCCACAGTGTGCGCTGCCTTGCTGAGAACTGCGCTTCATGAGGACCAGGTCATCGCTTTGCATATCGACAATGGTAAGCATCGATAACGGCGAAACCTGCTTTATTTATTTTTTATTTACACCTAAACCCGCGATTGACCTCAAGCTCACCTGGTGGTAAGTGACGATGAGGCCTAAGAGAGCCCACTAACTTAGTAACTACTGGCTTTTCTATAAACACTGCCGAAACACCAACGCCAAAGCGATTAGTGGCGATAGGGATATTCTAATACCGTCCCATACACGGAAAGAATCCATGGCAGGATTTATCTGTGAAGAGATGGATATCTACTCGTAACACTACTAGATAAAAGTCGACCAGAATCTGATGACAATAATGGAAATTGAAATTTTTATATGGTATCCCTATTGTACTCGGAATAAAAGACTTATATAAAAAGATATAGATATATTGGCAGTTGTCAGATTAGAGTTGCCATGTGAATATCTTATTCCTGCTATTTATTTTAATGTCATGAGTTTCTTGTCGACCGATACCTTCTAATATTAATCTAATGTGAAATAAACATATTACTTACTTACTTAAATATGTTTCGTATACACAGGTTTTATGCGTAAGAACGAGAGCGCCAAAGTGGAAAGGTGTCTTAGGGAGCTCGGCGTGCGTCTGCACGTCATCAATGCCACTCATCAGGTAACTCTTCGAATATGTCCTTGATTCAGTGTAAATACTGTTCAGATACTCTGGTATGTTGTGGCATCCATATTGCTCGCTATAGAAGTTAAGCTAAGTTAAGTTAAGAGCACGTTAAGCAGTCGGTCCCGGTTGTTGTCGTTCGACAGCAGTCGTTAAGCCATGTCAGATTCCTACGGGCGGCCTGAACAACTCTGACAAATAGGTTGGCCACTAACCATACGATAAGCAAGCAAGCAAGCTATAGAAGTAGTACGAAAAACCGACGGGTATTCTATTATCGCCGATTGAAGGCGATCATGGCCGATTACACACGATTATGCCCTCTACACGCTCATAAGCCTATAAACGCTTATAATGGTCCATCGTAATTTTGCATTATATCCTCGTTGGTTGTACAGCATGGCATAAGAAGACGGCTCATTCTTCACCAGGCATATTAACAACGGATCGTATAACGTTTCACCCGACAAGGGTACGTCGTAAACCAACCGAGTGTTACCATTATTGGATGCCACAATTGCACAAAGTTTACCCAAAAAAAAATCCAAAATTCCATTATTTATATTAATGCATTTGCACATGAGATTTACATTATTTATATTAATGCATTTGCACATCAATAGAAGAAGTAGACCATTTAGGAGGTGGACGTTGTAAACCTAAACGATTTATAACAATAAAGATAGACAAAATAAATTAATAATTTTTCATGAAAAACGACTAAATTGTTTGTTTGAAAATTCTACAAATGAATGTATTATTGTTATTCTAAGAAGTAGAATGAAATGCCACCAAGGCGCATAATAATGGGGTTTATTTTTCTTTAGTGTGGACAATTTTCATACAAGTAACAGGGTTTATGTTTTCGTGTAAAGTGGTACAAATTACCAACACACACACACTCTAAATATTTGCTACTAATAATAAAGAACCTTATTGTATTAAATTTAAAAAAATATTGCGAGCTTAATAAAAGAGAAGTTATAACAGTAATGTAAGAATAATTCGTTAAAAATGGCGACATACCCTTGTGCGGGAAACGTCATGCAATCTGTAATCGTTTCACCTTTCTTCTTGCTTGTGCTATAGAACAGTTGTAAATTCAGCACCAGTTCTGCACATTGTGTATATGATTGTATTTGTAAGATAAATTTTATTCAAAAGATGTGCTGCTGAAAGTTTCTTGCGCCGCTTCTTTCCTTTCAGCTACAGCACCTTACGAAGCGGTGGTAGAGTAACTTACTTACAATGAAAAAAGAGCGTCAGTGGCATAGTGGCTAGGACACCGGATTCCTATGCGGCAGGTCCGATTCCGAAACCGTGCAGTGCCATGTACCAATGAGATTTTCGTATTTTTCGAAGATTTACGTACATTTACCGACTGCTCTGACGGTGAAGGAAAACATCGTGAGGAAACCTGCATACTAAGATGACCAGTGTGTAAAATAGGGTTAGGCACAAAATATCCTCAGGGGTCGAAGAGCCGCTGGGTTTATTCCCGGCAGACAAAAATATATTATAAGATAAGATACAATAAAAACATTTTGATTTTTTTTATTGCTTTTTAACTCGGGCTATAATTTTTTTTCACCAGTTCCGTCAAGGCAGCACAACGATCCGCGACGCAGGCGGACGCTCGCGCCACACCCCGCTGCTGTGCCACGCGACGGCGCCCGAGGACAAGCGCAAGATCATCGGCGACGTGTTCATACGGGTCGCGGAGCGCGCCGTGCACGAGCTCAGTCTGCAGTGAGTGATCTTATCTTATCTTGGGGGCCAGGGCACCCCAGCGGCACTTCGACCCTCGGGGATATCTTGTGCTTACCCCTTTTCTTAGTCTCCTTCCTGTTCCTTAAAAAGATGCTTTGCATCAGTTTACAGGAAGGAGCCTATAGTCCTCTGGTTTCGGGTAGGCTACCCCCAGAAGAATGAATGTATGAATACACTTTATTGTACAAAAAAACAAACATCCTCTTAGGTCAAACGAATATACCTTCTCCATTCCGTCGTGGGTAATTAGACAAATGTTTCTATTCACTGCACGAGTTTTTTGATTATAAAAACAATACCTAACTTTAAAATTAATTATAACTTATAATGACATTTAATTTAATTTATCTCGATAGCATTTATTACTATTATAATTTATATTTTTAAGACCAATTGTTACACATGAAAAGCAATAAATGCTATGAGTATGAATATGGTATTTAAAGTAAGTTTCTTCTCTCCCAGAGAGGACCAAGTCCTCCTCGGCCAGGGGACACTGCGACCGGACCTGATCGAGTCGGCGTCATCCCTCTGCTCTAACAACGCGGCGACGATCAAGACGCACCACAACGACACGGAGCTGGTGAGGCTGCTGCGGCAACGCGGCAGGGTGGTCGAGCCGCTAAAGGACTTCCATAAGGACGAGGTGAGCCTGCAACGCGCTAGCGAAATGTTTATAAAGTCCATTCGTGAAACGATTGTTGTCTACTTGACATATTACAAAAATGGTTTTTTTTGCGGTTGACTTTTTTTATTATTTGCGTTTTTGGTCCTTAGAACCGGATATGAACCAGCGAGGAATGGATCTAGTCCACTATAAATCAGAAGTCAACCGCAAAACAAAAGACAATTTATTTTTATGTCAAGTTGACAACGGGGTTAGAATTTCCATACCGCCCCTATAAATATAAAAACATGGAAATGTTTGTCCATTCAGGTCCGCGCCTTAGGCGTGGAGCTGGGCCTACCGGCGGCCCTGGTGGAGAGGCAACCTTTCCCCGGCCCTGGACTAGCGGTCAGAGTGCTCTGCCAAGACGAGCCGTACGCAGAGAGGGACTTCTCAGAGACACAGGTACACAGGGCCGCATTCAGGGCACGTATGGCGACCTGGGTAGCTATTACCGTTCTTAAAACAATATCATGAGATGTCATGCTGAACAGCGACAATGATATCGCCTTGATATCTGAGACACAGGTACACAGGGCCGCATTTATTACATATTAATGGCGTTCTGGGTAGCTTCGTTCTCAAAACAATGAAATTATTTATAATGAGATGGCGTACTAAACAGAGGCAAACCTATCGCCCTGGTATAGCGCTATCGTATATAATAAAACCCAACCACGAAATAGAATTTTTATCTTTTCTATTTTAGCACCTAGTTTTCATTATCTTGTCTACTCGCTACTTTAGTAACCACGAGGCTGTCGATTTGCCTTATTATCATTAATTGACTTTGTTAAATCTATAATATACGCTGTTGATTACCCAATAAAATTAAAATAACAGAGGCAAACCTATCGCCCTGGTATAGCGCTATCGTATATAATAACGCCCGCGATCTTTTCTCTTAATGTTTGTATTCGAAATTATCCGTGTGTAAAATGGGGTAGGCACAAAAGATCCTGAAGGGTTGAAGTGCCGCTTGGTTATTCCCGGCCTCCTATCATAAGATAAGTTATCCGTCAGTCACACGAAACACGAGACTTAAGGAAACCTTTACATTAAGGACGTTTTGTACAACTGACGGTCAATCAATATGTTTTTATTGTAAGTAAGTAAGTACGTTATAGTACATTTTTACAACGTAATTTTTTTACTCTACCACCGCTTCGTAAGGTGCTATAGCTGAAAGGAAAGAAGCGGCGCAAGAAACTTTTGAAATAAATATATCTTACAATAATTATGAATACAATCATATACACAATGTGCAGAGCTGGAGCTGAATTTAGGACCAAGCCTCTTTATCATTTAAGTGGTTATTTATTTTATAATAACCTTTTTTACATTAGGTCCGTCTTATATGAATCAGGTATCTCATTATAAAATCGTACACAGTGACCCGTAAATGATGTGTTTACTTTACTAAGTCTAAAGCGTTTGTTTTTGTTTCTGGTATTGAAATTATGATTATCGCAGTTTTTCGGAAACAATTGTAAGTTTTTACGTACATACATAATATTTTCATAAATATATTGACCCGCCACAGTCAGTATATTTATTTCCCTGAACAATTCCCTTAGAGAGTTCCTGCAACGTAGATTATATATTGCACGAATTAGTTGAAGTATAGCCAGATATCTATGTCCTTGAATTGACTTGTTTATCCGTACGTATAGGTGATAGTGAAAATAATGGTGGAATACGCGTCGATGTGCGTGAAGTCTCACGCGCTGCTCGGCCGCGTGACGAGCGCGAGCACGGCCGCGGAGCAGGCGGAGCTCAAGCGCATCTCGTCTAAATCACCCGTCGCCGCCACGCTGCTGCCGCTACGGTCCGTCGGCGTGCAAGGTCAGTTATTACCAGTGATCGGATTGGGTAGTGCAATTTTGCGGGATTTCATGACGAAATATGTACATGCACATGCCTGAACAAGTAATGATATCCCGGGATTACAAATTCGCTAAGAGCTGGTTATATTGGACAGTAATATCGTTCAAAAATATTATTAAAAATTCTTATATCATGTATTTATTTTGTATACAGAACATTTCCGAAATCCCGCAATCCCGCGGGCGCATCCAAACTAATATAACGTTTGAGGTCGTTAACCCTAAATTGTACAACCTAATCCGATCACTGGTTATTACCATCATCATCAGCCTATTATTGTCTCAACTGTTGGGGCACAGACCTCCCTTTGCACAAGGGTGTATGGGCCATGATCCACCAAGCGGGCCCAGGACTGATTGGTGGCTTTCACACACCTTCGGATTTTTTTCATTTCCTCAGACATGCAGGTTTCCTTACGATGTTTTCCTTCACCGTTAGAGCAGTCGGTAAATGTAAGTCTTCGAAAAAATCCGAAAAACTATTAGCTCTTCAGTTATTACCACTTACGCCTTTATTACACTGCAGCAATTATAGCATAGAAATCTAGAGAAACGAAATATAGATTTCTATGGGTTCGGTCCGATTTCGTCTCAAAACCGCTGAGTAACTGTATATCCAGGGGGGACTAGGAGTCCACGCTCCGGTTTCGTGCATCCAATCATAAAGCGCTGATTTCAAGTGGGGGGAGGGCAGAGCGCATGTGATTAGCTGCAGCGAACCGAACCGGGGCTGGAACTGGACTCATGACGTCCGAAAATACAACTTTTCCGGGGTGATGTTTTTCTAAACATTCCTACCACATTGCAGGCGATTCACGGACGTACAGCTACGTGGTGGCGCTGTCGACGGAGCGCTACCCGCCCGACTGGAAGGACATGCTGTACCTCGCCAAGCTCATCCCGAGGGTCTGCCACAATGTTAACAGGTCAGTGTGTTACATGAAAGGAGATGAGTCAATACGACAGACAAACGGACAGAACGACATTGTTGCTCTCTATAGCTATAAGTTGGAAAGGGTCAAGTTGAAAACCAGCGTCGGTAGAGGTATAGGTATCTATACATCTAGCGACACTCAGCTGAACTTGGCCCTTTTAATAGATCATATCATATGTTATCACTTGTCAGAATGTTAAATATGAATCAAATACAAATATACTTTATTGCAGACCGGGGACAAAAACAAAACATACAACATAAAGAGAGGTACAATATAATGTGCAGAAGGCGGCCTTATCGCTTAACTTATCAATTTAGAATCTTACCTACTCATTTTGTGATAATTTTTACAGATATTTTTATATATGGTCTAAAGGTTTTTCTATTTCTATTTCAGAGTGGGATAACTAAAGTAGTATTTATTATTAGTTGTTGTTGTTGTTGTTTGTTTTTTTAAGGCAAAGGGAACTGAGCCCATACAGCCATGTCTGATGTAAACCACTCTTGCAAGTCTTCATTAAAATGCTGGTGTGACACATTTCAATGCTATCTGGGAGAATCTACCACGCTTCTGCACCATCCGAACCAAAGAAGAAGGCGTCCCGGACGCAGTATGGCTCTTCAAAATCCAGCCAAGTACGGATCGGGCTGCAGCGTCTTATTTGACTTTACTTCACTGTCCCACACATTAATCACATTTAGTAGACGTTCTTCGAATAAAAAACACCATTCTTACTTGAAAAGCACTACTGTAAAACAATTTGCAAAACAATGAAAAAAAGCTGGTGTGGACGCGACAAAAGCGCGGGAGAAACTCATTTATTATTAGACGGACTAAACTTACGTTTCCTGTGTTGCCAGTTTTTGATGAAATAAATATAGTGTTGTGACCAAAGATCGAGTTCAATCACTGACCAATAGTTCACTAATCAAAGTATATTTTATTTTCTTCTGTAATGTCGTGATATTTTTTTTAATCAAAAAGTTTAATCTCTGAGCCTCACTTTGTATGGGAGCGAAATCCATATTTTTTCAATATATAATTTAACGTTATCTTTTTGGCAACATTTACTGAAATAGTATGGAAATGCCATTGTAATTTGACATCAATTTATGGAAAGTTGCCATTATTTAATTTCTACTCTTTTGACGGAGTGTAAGTCTTTCGAAAAAAACGAAAACTCAATAGTACATTGCATTGCATGGATTCTAACCTGGTCCCTCTGCATGGGAGTCCAGCGTCTTAGCCACTGAGCAAACGACGTATATTGAGGCGAAAAAATGTCTTACCACCTTCGATGTACCACTGTACCATTTGTGTCCCCAGGGTTTGCTACGCTTTCGGAGGTATAATCAAGGAGCAAGTGACAGACATCACTCCCACGTTCCTCACACAGCAGGTCATCTCGACCATCCGCCAGGCTGACGACCTCGCCACACAGGTATGTGCCATTCTACTATTTAGATACTGTTCCATAACCATTTGAAATAATTTACTTTGACAACTATCGATGTTCCATTACCGCGTTAGCAGCAGAAAATGTATCAAACTTCTATTTGACACAAGCAATGGATCATGTACAGCTGTCAACGTGAATAATTTCAACTGGTTTTGGAACGAAGCATAATTTGATGATCAGACTCAAGTGTCGAACTTGTCAAAACTCTTATTAACATTCTTATCTTATCTTATGACAGGGGGTCAGGGATAACCCCAGCGGCACTTCGACCCTCAGGGATCTTTTGTGCTCACCCCTTACCTTAGTCTCCTTTCTGTTCCTTAAAGATGCTTTGCATCAAGGGCGCTATACAGCTTACAGGAAGGAGCCTATAGTTCTCTGGTTTCGGGTAATAACATTACTAGCCATCTATCCTATATTTACCAGTTGTAATAATTTGTAATAATTGCAGGTGTTAGTATCGAGCGGGTACGCGGGTCGCATCGCGCAGATGCCGGTGGTCCTGATACCGATCCACTTCGACCGCGACGCGGCGGTGCGCGCGGCCTCGTGCCAGCGCTCCGTGGTGCTCCGCCCCTTCCTCACGTCCGACTTCATGACCGGCATCGCGGCGCTGCCCGGCAGCGACGCTATACCGCAGGACGTGAGTACACATTGAACACAAGTATTGTTTTATACTCTGACGAACCCTGTTGCAATAAGTTTTTGTTATAATGTTTCCTTGAGTTTCGTATGAATATGAGAATTTAAAAAAAAGCGACAAGGTTTTAAAGGATATATAGTCTGAAGTGTTGTGTACGACTCATTCTTCACCGGGCAAAACAGTTACGATGTTCAAGACGTTTCGAACATAAAGTTGCGCCATCAACCGAGTGTTATCATTAATTACTTAGGTGTCCGTCCGTATATATGTTTGTTGTCTGTTTGTCACAGAAGCTTCAAAACTTTATTATTAAACTCATTATTAACTCTTTATTGTACACAAACATTATAATACAAACTTATACAAAAAAATATGTGAAACACAAAGGGCGTGACTTATCTCTAAGAGAGATCTTTTCCAGCAAACCCCATAAAATAACAATTTGATTCATATCAAGGCAGACAAGTGTACACCTATATGCTAAATAAATATACCTACTTAATAATACAAAATAGAAAATACGTACATAAATATAATATAATACATAAATATACAAATAAATAAATAAATACTATATACTAACATAAAAATATAATTATAATATAATAAAGATAATACAGTGATGACAAAAAAAACTAAAGGAGAGAAGAATAATGTTAATAATTACTTTACAATTTTTGAGACAAAAAAAATCGATGTTATTTTTAATGACGAAGAATCGGAATTAATTAACACTTAGAGAAAATTTTATATGTATCCCGGGAATAAAACTAAGTAATTTTTTTTTCAACAGGAAAAATGTTTATGGAATGTATATCTAATATTTGTGTAGTCTTCGATCAATCAATCAATCATTTGTTTGTCAGAATACCCAATCTTACAGGTCTTAAAGTAATGCACATGTCACAGTATTCAGCCTATTTAAAAGGCATACAAAATATTAATGTTTACAATATTAATTTCATAACAAATATCACGAACATATCGAGAATAATGGTAATGTCAGGATTCAAAAATAATAGTAGTGTCCAATATAACAAAACATATTTAATATTTATGGTCATTATCTATGATCGGAGTAGGTAGGGCTGTTTTCGGTACTTGCCACATACGGTCATAATATGGATAAGTATGCCCAATAATCCCGGGATTTCCGGGATTGAATAAATATATTATTTAGATTTTTAACGTTATATTTGTTTTGATACACATTTAAGATTGGTGGCGAAATATATTTTTTTAAGATTCATGGCGCTAGTGTACCTATGGTAGTGTTTTATCTTCTTCGTAAGTTCACAATTTAAAAAAAATCGTAATCCGCTGAGTAAGGGCGAGGTTTATAAAAGTAATTTACAACATTTGCTCGATAACTTAAAACGGGATCCCGAAATCATATCCATATTAATATAACCTTTGAGGACATTGACCCGAAAGAGCCCTACCTACTCCGATCAGTGGTCATTATACTCCTTAATGCTATAGAATGTTCAACGAATACTTTTCAAACACCCTATTCTGCCTATTGTCCTCCGAACAAGCTCTCAATGTTATATATTTTCAGTTGGTGGACAGAATGCGCAAGGAGGTGCTCAGCGTGCCGGGCGTATCTCGTGTCCTTTACGATCTGACGCCCAAGCCGCCGGCGACCACCGAGTGGGAATAACGCCTCTAGCCTTCCTTTTATATATTTTTACTGAACGCCGAACGGCCGCAGTTCGCACCCCGAGGGCAGTGGTCCGGATTTATGGCCGATTTACATTGGTCAAGTGTTTAGCGAAGTGAGAAAGTACAGTGACACAAAATAGATTTATAGAGATCATTCGAGCGCATGTGACGGCCTTAAAAGGAACAGCCTTGTGAAAAATACTTCTAGCAATATACGTACATTTATCGTTCATGGAAAGTACAAAAAATTATACCTACCACTCTATCGTGCCACAGCGCATGTATTTCGCGCTGAGTTCCTTTGATTCGCTCTGAGATCGACTGTACGCAGAGCCCGGGTGTGCGTGGGCCGATTTCGCGCGTTTATATTTAGCGGATCTTTTGCTTATCTATTCTGTGACAATGAGTAAGGATAATGGTGTAGACCGATCGTTCAGTGGCGAGTACAGTAATACAGTCACTGGACTCGTACTCGCCATTTCGCTAAACACTTGGCAAATGTAAACCGGCCTTAACGTCTCGGTAACTCGACAAGTGGGTAGTGCCGAGAATGGGCGTTTTCACATTAGACGGTAACGACACTTATCTGGTGTCGTGGACTACATTCTGCGAACGCATCTAGTACTAAATGTATGAGATTCGACAACCGACGTTAACGTTGTCGTGTTCTAATGTGAAAACGCAAAATGGCGTCGATTCCTGCGAGGCCGCTAAATCTGATGAAATCACCCGAATAGTTTTTGTATTCGAAAACCTCGGGTACAAAACTGGAGTTCATCTCTGTGTTAAAAATTAGACCTTTTCAAATAAAATTGACCATTTGAACAGTATGCCTAGAAACTGACTTCGATAAGCATATCCTATACAGGGAAGTGTATTTGGCCCTAAAGGATTTTCAAGTCCAACCAAATAGTTAAAAAAAACTACATGCGATAGCAATAATTTAATACGACTTGTTTTAATTTAACGAATATATGGCTTCGATTCCGAGGTTATACTTATGAAACTACCTCGCTCACATATATGCTAGATTCTGTCTAAAAGTGAGCGTGACGTTTCGTTTAGCGCACTCGCTGATCCACACCTCAGAATCGGTGCCACTACAATAATATTTAATACTTTGTATGTATGTACTTCTGTACAAAATAATTTTGATTTCATAGACATAACATACCAAGATTTTATGATGATGACATACGCTTGGACAGATTTGACAAGTTATTTATTTCCTGTTACATTACATTACATAGTGTAGCAGACTACATGTATACGTATTTTTAATTTTGTTCAGTATACTTTGTTTTTTTTTATAGTTCCTTTCGATTTATATGGCGCAGATGTCGTTCGCGTAACTTTAGGCTCAATTTACATTGCCGCGGAATGGAATGGAAGCGAATTTTCGCAACGTAATTGTACATAGCATAATGAACTTTATGTCAATTGTGTAACATACAAACTAAATACGAGCCAAGAAAGAGGTCGCGCGTCTTCCGGGGAATCCTTGCGCATTCTCGAGAATTCCCCTAGCTACTTTTCTATTTTGGCTCGTATTTAGTTTGTATGTTACACAATTGACATAAAGTTCATTATGCTATGTACAATTACGTTGCGAAAATTCGCTTCCATTCCATTCCGCGGCAATGTAAATTGAGCCTTAGTGCGAATTGTTGAGTGTAACAAACAGAATACCTATATTGATCACTTGCTGGTAAACTTTTTGACTTGGGGGGGAAAAAAACATTTTTCCGAGTTGTGTTATAATTATAAAATTAATATCTGTATCACCCAGCAAACTGCCAGTACAGGTGTTCTGTTAATTCTGTATCCATTGCTGTTTTTAGCTCATTAGTTGTAAACAGACCACTGCCCGAATTATGAAATGACTTTTGTAAATACATTGGTGTCACGACACAGAATAAATTGGTGTCATTATTGTTAGCTCCACTGATCAGTTTGTAACGTGTAGTTATTTATTGTCAAAGGCTGTGTAAAAATTATAAAATAGCCAACGAGTTGCTAAGGTATGGAGGAATAGCTGAAGCGAAAAGGCATGCAACAAAATCTAGTGCAGAGGGTGTTACAAGAGACCTACAACCTTGGGATCTTCAAGGCCAGAGTGAATAGGCATTTACTGGACCCGCATGCTTCATCGTCGACCTCATCGTCGCTTACCATCAGGTGAGATCGAGGTCAAATGCGGGTTTAGTAGTTAATAAAAAACCACGCAGTGACATTTTGCTCAATCGCATACATAGCTACGAGTAATTTAGTTGTTTTATCACAGATCGGTTTGGAAAGATACCTTTGCCTCAAAAAACCCCCCTAACGTCAACCAACTCTTGTTACTCCCATGACTGACTTGTCATTGGCAGAATTCGTATCTTCGAAATGAAAGAAGCTATTCATGTAACGTATCGTTGTGGGACTGTTTGACTGCTAGATTGTTGTATGACGTTACTCCACCATACCTTTAGAACTAGTTGAAAATAGCCCATTATAGCGACAAGATATAATATGTAACGAATCTTGTATGAAATCGAAAATGCACTGTGTTGAATGGAATGGTTCAGTGTTATTGACTGGAAGTTTCATAATAAAATTATATTATGCTTTATTTTCTAATTGCATTTTATTTTGTAGCTTAAAAACCCTATACAAATACAAAATGTTAATTTCAGACTGTTGGCGTTTTAGGCTGCCTTTCCACCAAAGCTGTGCGAGGAAACGTGGCGGTGAGCGAGGAAAAAATCAGCCAAAAGGATCGCTCCATTTTAATCATCACGTGATAATGGCTCGTTCACATTGGTGGATTTTTTTCCTCGCTTCCTCGCACAGCTTTGGTGGAAGGCACCCTTACATTTCATCTTTGTTACATTACATAAAATAGTATCAACTGTGAGATACTCTAGAATGCGTCTTAACCTTCTGCATCAGGAACCAGCAAGTTAATATTCTTTCCTGAATTAACTTGTCCACCAATAAATGTTTCTTCTTCACCTCTGATGGACAATCCATCAGACAGCGTCGTCAACTTCTTTTCTCTCAACATAGGTGCTTTTTCCCATCTAGAACTGCTACAATTCTTGCAAGAATGCAAAGGAATCAGATCCAATGATACTGTTCTATTACCACAATCGGCACATTTAAAGAAACGCTTGAATGTATCAAGCACTCTTAGAGGATGCCTTTCATCCTTACATATCTGAGCTGCAGAAAATGCTGTGTATTTACATTTAGCACATCTAACAGCTTTGCAGGCTAATTTGAAAGTGTTCAGCATTTTCTCTTCCATAGTTTCTTTCTTCTCAAGTTTATTGAAGTACTTTTCTTGTTCATCATCTTCATGTTGTTGAATTAAATTTTGATGAGCTGATGTCGCTTCTAGTATCTTTTTGAATCGTTCTGATTTGATGCCTTTAATACTTAATTCTTTATTAGGTTTTGACTTTTTACTGTCATTTTCTTCACTTCCAGAGCTATTTAGTTTATCCAATGCTCTCTTCTTACCAGCTTCTGTGCCTTTTATGTTATTTGGATCAATTTTTTTAATGCCACCATTTTGCTGAATTAGTTTTATGGCATTAGCTTTGGTTCTCTCAGCTGCTTTCTGCCCGTAAGATATATTTAAGTCAATTGTTCCACTTCCTTTTAAACTAAATCCTTTGCCAAGTTTCTGTGAGCCAGCTACTTTTTCAGCTAAACTTGGACCTGTGTTTTGAGAACTAGAACCCAAACCAGTGAGTTTGCCGAGCCTTTCTGAGTCACTAGCTCTTTGTGACGTAGGACTATGTAATATTCCAGTGTTCTTCATGGGTCCAGCCCCATATGGTGCCTTATTCATCATCAATTTATCTCCTTCAGATTTATAAAAGTCACTCAGGGTCATGAGTCTGTTCTGATCTTTTTCTTTGACTTTTTTATTATTGTTTGATGGCAAAGCAGAGAATGCTTTGCCTCCATAGATTACTGTGTTTTTCCCAAGTACTTTATTCTGTAAGCTGACGAGCCCTTTGCCCATAGTTGATGACTGCAATTCTTGACGCCTAGAAAACTTCTGATATTCTTGTTTAACATGATAAATACAGTGTTCACATTGGCTCAAATTTACGAATGCTGTACATGGTTCCCCATTCTTCTTCTTACTTTTACAGATACCCAAATCCTTGGACTGTCCAAGAACCATGACACGGTCTGGATTTTCAACACTGAGACATGCTTGATCGGTACTATTCTGGGATCTGTCTAAAACATTGGGGTTCAAAACGGCAACTACAGTGCCCTCAGTTGTTTTCCACAAGTCATTATAAGCTTTACGAAATAAAAACATTGAGACTCTTTTAAAATCGTCTTTCAGGTCACAGAGAGTCCATATTAGGAATTGGTTGCCTTTCTGAGATTGTTTCGCTAAGCTTTTCCTTACTATTACACCAGCAATGACCCAGTCTTTGGATAAGTCTTCGTTTTCTACGTGTCTCTTTACTCTTAGCATGTTAATTGCTTCTCGGCCTTGCATGCGGTCTAACAATGCCGTACTCGATATCAGTGGCTTAGTTATCCTTATACCGAATATGGGGTCTGTATACACATCTGCTGAAGCTTTACTTTTCATTTCTGGAGCACACAACAGGTTTTTAACATTTTGCTCTCTAGTAGCGTCATTTTTCTTAGTGAAAGAGCTGTTGCGAGATATTTTAACATCTAAATTAGTTTGCCGCAGTCTTGTTTCAAAGTCTAACCTTTTATTCTGCTGCTCCTGGTGATCGTTGTCCAATAATTTCTTCACTTGACTACCGTAGTCATTGTACTTTCGTTCGGTATAATTCCTTTTTTCTTCATCGTCTGATGAGTCTGTGTCGCCACTGTGCACTGCGGAAGACTTGGGATGGACATCTTCAATCAGCTTTTCTTCATTTTCATTACCTGTGCTGAGTATTTGAAATAGATCTACCTCGCGAATGGAAGTATCCTTTTTTTCGCCTGTTTCAATGGCCTCCTCCAAGTCAGCACACAATAATTCTTCTAATTGTGCTAGTTCGTCATTCTCATCCATTCTGTACTATAAAAAATGCTTGCGTTTCAAACTAGAACTAAGATAATTCAGATTTTGGGAAAGGAAAGAAAGGGTCTGAGACCTCGGTTGAGTGGGTTTCGATAGGTAGGTTAGGTACTAGGATTTGGCGCCAAACCAAACATAATTGTTTTTTTTAAGGCAAAGGGAACAGAGCCCATACAGCCATGTCTGATGTAAACAATTCTTTCAAGTCTTCATTAAAATGGTGGTGTGACACATTTCAATGCTATCTGGGAGAATCTTCCACGCTTTTGTACCACCCGGACCAAAGAAGAAGGCGTCCCGGATGCAGTATGGCTCTTCGAAATCCAGCCAAGTACGATCGTACGTACGTACGGATCGGGCTGCAGCGTCATATTTAACTTTACTTCATTGTCCTATACATTATTCACATCTTGTCGAAGTTCTTCGAGCAAGAAACACCATTCTTACTAAAAAAAACAATTTGCAAAACAAAACGAAACAAAAGCTGATATGGATGCCGCAAAAGCGCTGGAGAAACTCCAAATCAAACATAAAAACAGGAAGTCAATTCTCGCAGAGTTCGACATACAAAAGTCGAGCGCTACAAACGTCTTGTCACGCTCACACATAGAATGTAAGCGAATGAGATATGTCTAATGTCGAATTCGTCATTCCACTACGAGAATCACCTTCCAGAACGGAACGAATGAAAGAATGGATACTCAGGGGTGCGTTCGTGCAACGTAGATAAAATAGACAGTTGTCAATGTGAATTATTTCAACTGGTTATGGAATGCTCTCATAACTGATACAAGCAATGGAACGCCTACAACTGTCAACGTGAATAATTTCAACTGGTTTTAGAACGCACTCTAGGAAGGAGTTATTTTGATTTCCACGAATTTATTCGGGTTTGTGTCGGATTTTAAATATTGTTTCTGCGCATTTGAGTGTTTTTACATAACACATTAATTTAGAACATAATCATGGCAGGTACGTGAAATTCTTACTTGAATGCTACTTGATGAATCAATACGTGAAAAAAATAGTTTAATCCGTGTAATATTCCGTTGATTAGACAAACAGGACGCGCCAGGGGCAGCTTCAGCTAATACGACGCCGAAACATAGTGCAGGAGGGAGTAAAGAGGAGAAACCGCGGGAGAACGAAGGTTCACCTCCCCCGCCTGCTACACCGCCACAGGCGCCCGAAGACCCTCAGGATCTCATAGTAGTCAATGAACACACCACGGAACTCGACCTGAACCACGGCAGGATCGGCAAGATCCAGAATCTTGAGCCTTTGAGGAATTTGGAAAGGTAATTAATTAATTTATTGTATTCTGATTAGTGACTCATCATCATCACTATTCTTCTTTTCAGTCATAACTTAATGTCACAGTCATGACTACTCATGACTCATAAGATACACAGATTTTATCTGTTGTGAGACAAATCTTACAACAGATAAAATCTGTGTAAGATACACAGATTTTATCTGTTGTAAGATTTGTGAGATGTGTGTGATGAGTCAAAATTAGTCAAATAATTATTATTAATCAAAATTAGGTGCTCACTCTAGATCTAAAATGTTAAACAATAATATAATTAATGTGGTTGTGTGGGACCCATCACATACCAGGGTAAATAATTAAGACTTAATGATTGAATGTTTTATAATGACAAAATAATAAAGAAATATCTTTATTACATTTATTATGTCTGGTTCACAGATTGTTCCAAAGCTATTATGTTATGCAAATAGCATGACTAGGAAGTAATAAGCCCTGTTGTTCCAATACATCATAATGATTCCTTAACAATCTCTCAGAAATCTTAATTATTGTGTCTAGAAATACAGAGTGGAAAGTTTATGAGACAGGGCACTAAGTTCTACCATATCAGACATTGTCCTAGCTCAACATTGAGGGAGGGATCAACTATCTATTTGGGGGGTCAAATAGGGGGTCGCGACAATCTTATGGTTCTTTTTTGTAAGAAACAAAGATTAAGGGGGGTTGTTGGGATGTAAGAGGTAATTTCTTAGGGTTAGTGCAATCACACCTAACCCTAAGGAATCAATTTAGAGTTCCATCATAATAAACAAATGAGTGAGTCATCTATCAATGACACTTCAGTCCTACATGATATTGGTGTATGGTAAAAATTAACCTCACAAAAACCTATTGAGAACAATGATATTCAGATTATTGGTTTAGTAGTTTGTGTATAATACATTGTTATATACACACTATGGTATACTGTACTGTATACTATACAGTAATACCCCGCTTTACGCGACCCCGTATTGCGCGCATTCGTTACAACGCGAATTTCAAATTTCGCGCTAAATTGCCCCGCTTTAAATTAAATTCATTTAGTATGTTTATGTATTGTTTTTGAGCAGACCCCGATATACGCGAATTTCGCTTAACGCGATTTTCTCTGGAACGTATCCCTCGCGTAAAGCGGGGTATTACTGTACTCTGTATTCACAGAGATGTCTATTGTTGGTGTTGTATTAAGTAGGCATGGAATGTACTTACAGACTCAAAAGTACATAATATGTTACAAATATGTTTAATAATTACAACTAATAACTTACAAATATGTTTGTTTTTCACATATTATAAGATAGGTTATTGTTAGTTAAATATTGTAAATATTTTTTTAAGACTACCAATTGCAAAAACATTAGTTAAAGTTAAGACCTCATTAAAAAACATCCTATCCTTTCTTTGCCATAGCTAGATAGAGTTGTCATGAGACTCAAGGAAGCCTTAACCTGGAGGATGTTTCTTGCAACTCTGTGTTTGACCTCAATCTCCCCTGATGGTAAGTGATGATGGGACTAAAGATGCAGCATACAGGCTTAGAACTGGCTCCTCTACAAACACTGTCAGAACTGATCATCCCTCCCTATGATCCAGGCACCAGTACAAGAGATTGTCAATCAACTACTATCATAAATAAAAAAAATTATAACTTAAAATCTTAACTCCTTTCTGTATGCCATTCGGAGGTCCTTTCAGCACATGACAGTGGAGGTTTTCATCAAAATTTACAAGACTTACGTAAGACCCCTTCTTGAGTATGGGTTTCAGATCTGGAATCCCTACATTGTCAAAGACATCGACTTCCTCGAAAGTGTACAACGGAGGGCCACCAAGATCCCGTACAGTTTACGACTAAGACCTTATGATGAAATACTCAAAGTCCTGGATTTAACTACGCTCAAGAAGATCTCATTGAAACATATAAAATCCTCACGCACAGATACAACCTCCCAAATCTGCATAAGCTCTTCAAAATGAAGGATAAACGGCCCTTGCGAGGGCACCATCTAAGAATAAACCGCACCAAAACCGCAACCAACGTCGTATTTCACTTTTTAAGTAATAGAGTAGTCCATGCATGGAATCAGCTCTCCGATGATGTTGTGTCTGCCCCTTCAGTGAACTCCTTTAAAAATAGACTAGACAACTGGTTTAAAAAGCAGTGATAAATAACCTTAATTTTAATCTAATGACAAAACAATGATTTAGTGCAAATATTTAATTTAAATATACAAACTGTGAAATCCATAAAATGAAACTAAGAACTTATAACTTTCCAACAATATGACATAGACGCATCAGCATACATGCTGTCTATCTATAAATATATAATAATAATAATCTTATCATCTTGTTTCCCAGATTGTACCTGCGATGGAATCTCATCAAGAAGATAGAGGGACTGGACACACTTTCCACACTGGTGGAGTTAGAGCTCTATGATAACCAGATCACCGTCATTGAGAACCTGGACCACCTCGTCAATTTGCAGTATGGTTTATCTTATACTTACTTAGAGCATTTTAAATGTTAATTATTAATTTCACATACAGGTAGTGTCCGACCGAAGGTCGATTTCTGGCCAAAGCCGAAGCCGATTATTCGGCTATCGGCACAACCTTCGGCCGAAGCCGAAGGTTCAAAAGCGCTAACAATTTTGTTCAAGATTGGATACAAGCTAATTTAAATGATTTGATTTTAAAATTTTAAAATTGAATGTTTTATATCGACTGTATAATATAATATAGAAAGGTAATTTTAATCTTCTCTAGAAGTTGATCTAGTGGTCATCAAAATTACCTTGAATTTGTGAAAAATAATAACATTTCGAAATAATATTAATTTTAATTATAACATTTATTTATTAAAGTAATTTAACAATCACAATCAGATCAATTAGTCTTTGGTTTTCTCGACAAGTGCGAAACTAGACTAACATTTAAAAATTAAAAAAACACAAATCAGGTAATGTCTATATTACCTATTACTAAAGAAAGTAGGTGTTTAAATGCCGGTACGAATTTGTTTTGATTCGCGATAGCGACGGCCGGCGCGAGTCCACAAAACGAAATGTAACGTGTGTGACTCTCCCCTCCCGCCCGCCACGTCTCTGTCCGTCGCGCTCTCCGCTCATTCGTAAAAGTTCGTTCGAATTCGTCGTTTGTTAGGAACCTTCGGCCAAAACTTCGGCCCATTTTGACCGAAGCCGAAGGTTTGGCCGAAGGTGGCCAAAGCCGAAGCCGAAACTTCGGTCGGACACTACATACAGGGTAACGAAGAAGGTTGAATCCCTCACACTGAATGTGATTCTGGACCCAACCACTGGGTTTCCACTGGGCCCAATTCAATAATTGTATTTGTTACTTGATCTATCATAATAAAGAAAAAATGCTTACATTTGTACAACCTACTTCTTCCTTTAAAAATTTCTCTACTCAAAGGTTGAGATCGCTCTTAGCAATAAGACCATCAATAGTGTATCCTATTTTTATGTAAACTCTATTTTAAACTAATTAGTGCCTTGTCGTGCTGACCATAAAGAATAGCACCAGCCCGACTCTTTCCGATAGGCGATAGGCTCGCCACGTATCACATTTGTTCACCAAATCTTACGGCGAAAATGGAAACTACCTATGGTGAAGGTGGTTCGTCTGTCTACCCCCTCGGGGATTATGGACGTATATTTATATATGTACTATTTTAAACTAAGTTTTGTGCGATAAACATAAACAATATTTTACTTTACTCTTTGTTTATAAAATTTTACTTTTTACAGGATGCTAGACCTATCCTTCAACAGGATCAAAGATATCCAAGGTCTGGACAATCTGCATAACATGAAGAAACTGTTCCTCAGCTCCAACAAGATAACAGAGATCAAGAATGTCAACCACTTCCCGCAGCTGGAGCTACTTGAGTTAGGAGATAACCGCATTCGGGTATGATATCGTGAAGTTTTACTTCACTGCCAATAAAACTACAAACTTAAATAATTTTTATTTTGCACTAGCTATGTCTGCATATTTTTTTTTCACCTCTCTTACCGTCACTTGCACGAATTGTCTTTAGAGTCTTTAATTAAATACATGCTATCCTTTTCTATGCCATAGCTCTAGATAGAGATAACACGAGACTTAAGAAAGCCTTAATTAACATTGATGAGTTTTCTTGCAACTCATATGTAGTTAATGCAGCTAGAATTCATCACAACTATTTGAATAAGTTGTTTAACTGTGGTAACAGGAAACCGCATCGAAATCCTTTCAGTACTTTTATTTTATAGTACTGGAACTAACAGACTTATATACCAAAAAAAAGAGATTTCCATTAATCTACAGAAATCCTCCAAAAGATTATCGACGTAAATATATATAGGTTGAAATTTTTTCCCATAACCAGAATATGAACTAAGCATTAACCATTCTGTGGAATACTCCCTACCTTTTGGTAACAGTTATTGCTACCAGTTTATCAAAAAATACTTGAAGAATTAATCATATTAACATTATTTACAGGAAATAAAAAACCTAGAGGGCCTGAAAACACTCAAGCAACTCTACATAGGCAAGAACAAGATCACCAAAATACAGAACCTCGAAGACCTCACTAATTTAGAAATCCTCGTCCTACAAAGCAATCGGATCGTTAAAATAGAAAACCTGGAACAGCTAACAAAACTGGAACAGTTATACATATCCGAGAATGGGATAACGACGATAGAGAATTTGAATGATCAAGTGAAACTTCAAACCTTGGATTTGGCTATCAACAAGATAACAGCTATAGGGAATGTTAGACATATGAGCGATTTGGAGGAGCTATGGGTGAGCTATGGTTTTTATTTTATACTAGTTTATGACCGTGAATCCTACCGCATTGCATGCGATATGAATGCGACATTCGATAACAACTTTTAAATTTTCTCTTGTAATTTATTAGTTTATTAAACGTTGTTACATAGTGGCCACCAAGTAACCTTTCTTTAGTAAACGGATGCACCCAGTTTAGTCAAAAGAAGTACCAAAGTTAACGTGAACATAACAAAAGAACGGACTTACTTATCTTCTCATGGTAGAATGTAGCTTATGTTTGAAGTAGGAAATGGTATATCAACAGAAATCATACTAGTAGCGCCCTCTCCTCTAGATGATGATATTTCGGACCAATAATCCTGTAGTTTATGAGAAAATCTCGTTATTAAAAATTCTTTCACTAGCATGTAAATATTCATTTTAATGTATCTAACAGTGATATAACTTGAGGAGCTCGTAGCCTAGTTGCGAGCACGGTCCGAAAGTGATCGTGCAGGTTAAGCGACGTTGGCGCGGTCGGTACCTAGTGGCATACGGACCGCTAGTGGCATATTTCATCTGAGTTCCTCCGTGCCTCGGAAAGCACGTTAAGCAGTCGGTCCCGGTTGTTGTCGTTCGACAGCCGTCGTTAAGCCATGTCAGAGGCCTACTGCGGCCTGAACAACTCTGACAAATAGGTTGGCCACTAACCATACGATAAGCAAGCAAGCAAGTGATATAACTTTAAGAATTGGTCTAGTATTTTTTGAGAAAATGACTAACATGCTTTTGATCCTGTATTCTTTTAGATACAGGTGATTCTACTAACATATGCATGTGGAAATGGTGTAGAAGAGGTTAATAATTCAGTTCAACAGTTCCTTAAATTTTTCAATGTTTGAGATGTAAACCAAAGTGGGGCACCAGGGTAGGGCCTCCTTTTGCCCTGAAATCCCAGTATTCAGTTACAGTTTTCAAATTGAGTGATCTATCTGTATTTTTTTCTGGTTAGGACATTACAACAACTAGAAATTTTTCAATAATCATAAATCTGTTATCTGATCATGAACTAGCCTACTAAAATCTCTTATCAGTCTTGACTACAGATAAAACTTGTTAGAAAGCGCACTACTTGTAAGCATCTATGCCGATGCCATAAATGACTTAGTGCCTTGACTCCGGACTCTCTTACGGAAGGTCAGGGTTCGAAACAATATAATGTCATGTACCAATGAATTTTTCAACTTTTTCGAAGACTTACGTACATTCATCGACTGCTCTGACAGTGAAGAAATCAGCAGAGATTACCAGTGTCTGAAATGGGAAAGGCCTTCTGTATGGCAACTTTAGTGTACAATAATCTGCCTAGTCGCCTTAAAAATGGTCCTGCTAGCCAATTGAAAACTAATATTTCCAAGTGGCTTCTAGACAAATGTTATTACTCCATAAAAGAGTATCTCAACGACACTAACAAATAGCAGGAAAGATTTGCATACCGTTGTCGGTGGAACAAATTGTACCTATGCTTTTTAAATCCTATATTTTTCACTATGTTCTGGCAAATAAATTTCATTTCATTTAATGACCAAAGGTTTTGAAATTCACCCCGTCAGCCAGTAGTAAATGTCAAATGTTTGAAAGTATATGACCTATGGGTCAACTCCGTGCCTCGCTGTCATTACTCACGTCATTGTTCTAGTGGAGAGATTTCTGTGGCAATGACAAACCATCCTAATAAAATTTGTCCAAGAAGTCGTTCTTTGTAATTAATTCCATAGAACGACTGCAACACTCATGTTTAAGAAATATGAACAAGACACCAGGCATACATATACCCTTTAGTACTTTGTAGCTTTTATTCATACGAATATCAAGGAATCATTCATAATTTAAAAAAATCTTATTGCGACAGGGTTCCACAGAGTATAAAAAAATAAAAATAGCCTTTATTCACTGCCAAATATGAATTAACTTATCAAATACTATTAATTTATCAACTAAGTTTGACATCGGCAGGTTGTCCCTGGACATAGGCCTTAGTCTTTCCACTTTTCTCTATCCCGGACTGCTCCTCTCCATCCCTTGGGCAGGTCGTCCTCCCAGCGTATCAAGCCTTCCACTGTATCAAGCCGCTCTGAAGCCTCCTCAGTAGCTTTACCAAGTTATTTTTTTTATTTTATTTATAAGGGAAATCTACAGCTATTAACAATTATAAAATTACATATGTATTAAACTTAAAGAAGGCCAATTACAGATTTCCTCGTTTATATATGACTTGTATACCTATAGAACGCGGTTAACTTTAAGACTAATAATGTAGAATTAACATGAATATGTCATACATATTTACCACGAGTATTAAATGTTATTTATAAGTACTTGTTAATCAAGTGCTGGCTAAGTGACTAAGATTAATGTGATGGCGTGAGAGTTTGAGGGTGTGTTGTGTATGTGTGTGAAAGGGTGTGTAAATACCGACTGTTTAAATACCAATGCAGCATTATGGATTAAACACATATATAATATTGTTATTATTTTGTGACCAAAATAATAATAATAACAATCCTCAATCACAGTTTCATACATGCATGACAGGGTGAAAAACAGCTACTCCAAAATATATCCACGTCCCTAAAGTGTCTATTGTAGTTACTAGCTAGACGTGAAAATATTAACTTAACTCCCTTTTCCAGTTAAACGACAACCTGATCTCCGACTGGTCATCCATAGACTACCTGAAGCACAACAAGAAGCTGTCCACGATATACCTGGAACGCAACCCGGTCGCGTCCGACCCGGCGTATCGCCGAAAACTTAAGCTGACCCTGCCTTCGCTGCAGCAGATCGACGCCACTTTGTGTAGATAAGATCTTCTGGTTATTCTCGTAGCGAAGTGTAGATTAGATTAGATGGTTGGTAGTTAAACAGTAAGTTGCAAGAAACGGTCTTAATGTTAAGGGTTTCTTAAGTCTCGTGTAATCTTTATATAGAGAATACGCCATACCCTTAGCTAGATAGAAATCACACGAGAAATCAAAAAATCAAAATCAAAATGTTTTTATTGTAAGTACTTTATAATACATTTTTACATCCTTTTTTACTCTACCACCGCATCGTAAGGTGCTATAGCTGAAAGGAAAGAAGCGGCGCAAGAAACTTTCAGCAGCACATCTTTTGAAATAAATATAAATTACAATAATTATGAATACAATCGTATATGTACACAATGTGCAGAACTGGACCAAGCCTCTTTATCATTTAAGTAGTCATTTAGACTTAAGGTATAGCATATATTTTAATGAACAGTTAACTTTAAGGACGTTTCGTGCAGCTAACGGAAAGTGTCTTAGGTCGAAGCTTCGACAGTCAGCTGCAGCGGCGAGTTCCTGATGATAGTATCGTGACGAGCTAACATTTTGAAATTCACCCTATGTAGATTGCTCGCTAGAGAAGTTTTATGTGGTAACCGCGTCTGCCAGTTGGCGCATGCGCTGTTAGCATCTTCCCATACATTAGTCGGGCATTGAAAAGTCAAATGTGTGAAGTATACGCGCATTTGCCCAAACTCTTTGGCTCTCATTCTAGAGGTAAGGGCGCCAATACTGTCGATAGTGTGGGTGTTTTCGACAGAAATCTATCGATAGTTTTACAACGCTAGAACGACACTACTCGCCGCTGCCCGCTGCCGTCGAAGCCACGGCCTTTGGCCTGAAGATTCATCAACATCCATCATGTATTTAATAGTATTGAATATTATTATTATGTAATGAAATATAGATATGTAATAAGATCATATTTTTTGAATGATTTTGATGATTAATTTCAAAGCCATGAGTATAGAGGAATCACATTCGGAGAGTGCGCATCGGAATTGCACGACATCCAGCATCTCCATTCCGCCTTCGGACTACCAGGCGCGGGGAGGGGTTCCATCCTTATGTTGTTGATATCCCATCTGCTCGTATGAAACGATTTGCTTCTTCGTTCATTATGCGAACGGCTAAGGAATTGAACAGCCTGCCGGCGTCTGTATTTCCCGAAACCTACAACCTTGGGATCTTCAAGGCCAGAGTGAATAGGCATTTACTGGACCCGCATGCTCCATCGTCGACCTCATCGTCGCTTACCATCAGGCGAGATCGAGGTCAAATGCGGGGTTTGTAGTAAATAAAAACATTAATAAATAAATAAATTTATTACTTTATACATCGGAACAACATGGATCCATATTGTTAATAACAATGTTAGTTATTATTTATAAAATACATTTGAGGTAAGTGGTAATTATAATGACAGAGTTTGTTACATTACCTAAATTATTTGCGGTGTAAAGAAAAACCATTATTTTACATAATATATTTAATTTAAATAATATAAAGAGTAAAACCCCTGAAAATATACTGTGTCAGAAAGTGATTACCACTTCCAAGTTACACAATCGCTAATTTCTCTGAAACTATTTGACACAATCTATGTAGTTCTTCACTAGTGAAGCACATTTAAGTTGCCAGTGGTAACCACTTTCTGACCTCCACTGTATCTTCTTCAGGTCCTATAACACCTAGTGGTGCATAGGGCTGAGACAATATTCTTCCACCGCGCTCTGTCCGATGCCGCAGACTCTATGGTTTCCCAGGATACTTTAGCCGCATCCAGGTCTTTATGATGACTACGTTTCCATGTAGCCCTGGGTCTTCCACGTTTGTTTGTTTTCCACTGTATATCAAAAATAAATATTTCCAGTTTCTATACTGACTTTGACTGACCTTGTGTATTTACGATTGAAAAAATTAAGTTTTTATTGGCCCTTTTGCATTTTTTTCCTGATTTATTCCTATTCTCTGATACTTTTTTTTCTTCATGAAGTTCTCGATGTAATTGAAAAATCTGTGCATTCCTAGACTATAAATATGTGCATTTATTGATGTAAACTATGTATTAATATAATTTATTTATGTTTACTAGATTTGAACTGTCTGTAATGTATTTTCAAATAAATGTATAATTTATGTATTTGTAGATTGAATGAAATATAAGGTTTTATTAATAACATGATAACAATCATGAGTCCGTCGTAACGTTGTGAAATTTTATGTATTTTATGTTAAGAATAAGTGCCTGTATAAGGTAGGTCCAAAGTAAATGTAATCAATATAACTTACTACCAAAAATCATATATTTTTTATTAGTTGCAATAAATAAGATATATGTACAAGGTTTGTGTATGTAAATAAAGCACATGTAAATAATTACAATTATATGTATTTTTGGACATAGTATAGATTTCATTTCTTGTCTCGAATTCAAACGAACAGAGCCCTCCGTGCCGGTAGTACTACCAAGAAGTACAACTGGTAGTACAAATGACACACCTAAGTATCTCTAGTACTACCAGTAGTACTAGTGACACGGATCGGCATTGGTAGTACAACTGAACATTTATCATGGCAATCGATATTCGTTATTGATAATTCTAAACTGGCCACTTGTAATATAAATGATTTGAAGTAACTCTTGGATGATGGATTATAAAATGACATTAAGTGTCAAGGAAGCTTCCATTATACTTACATGAGTTTAATTTTATGTTCATTATAAATTAAAACAATGGGAGATTCGGCTTTAGCTAGTTGTTTAGACGACGTAAAGATAGTAGAACGTGGACGTGGCAAAGTTTTATTAAACAATGGTCACCAATACTACTTGCTTAAAAAATACAAAAATTTGAATAGCATCTGGAGGTGCCCCTCCGTGCCGGTAGTACTACCAAGAAGTACAACTGGTAGTACAAATGACACACCTAAGTATCTCTAGTAGTCATTCATATTATCGACTTGGATCACTTATAAAATCCTCAAACTCGATATTCGTTTGTTCAAATATAGTCATTTCATTATTATCTTGAGTCGTCATAAGTCTTTCGGTTGGCCGTAAACTGCAAACGTCGCAGTCTCGCGGCAGCAGTGTGAAGAAAAAGTAAAAAAGGTGAAATAAAATGTTTTTCTTCTTCAGTGCGACTGGCCAAGTCGCCGCCAATGTGAAAGGGCTCTTAAGGAAAAATATATAGAATAGAAAAACGTTATATCTGATTTCTTTGATTTTATGCAACACCCGAAACTCCACTCCATTCTTACAAAGTGTCTAGTATAGACGTTATGGCACGAAAAGGAACCCCGTCTCAGTATATTGAAGGATTCCGGCAGCAGTCGGCAGAGTCCGTCCGTGCTCAGACGAGGTAGAAATGGGTGGCTGTACGTGCAGGCAGGGAGCTCCCTAGACGCCCCGGGCTCCGCCCCTCTCTCTCACAGTATCATTGCCAGGCCTGCAGTGGAACCCTGTTTCCAGGCAGTGTCGGGCTCCGGCAGCAGTCGCACACCGAGCCAGTGCGGGCAGGGAGCTCCCGAGACTCCTGGCCCCTTCTCTCTCCCTCTCAATATACATTGCCAGGCCTGCAGCGGAGCCCTGTTTCCAGGCAGTCTCGGGCTCCGGCAGCAGTCGCACACCGAGCCCGTGCGGGCAGGGAGCTCCCGAGACGCCCCGGGCTCCGCCGGCCGCCGCCCGCGCACCTCTCACTAAGGTCAACTTCCAAATGTAAATATGGTATAGTTTGTAATTGTGTAAATAGGTAATAAAGGTGTAATTTATTATTTAATACCACGGGTTTTTTTTTACTTTTGCGTGATAATGGAGCTACTAATGATTGAAGATGGTTCCTTTGTCTACCCTCTTGGCGATTATGAACGTCAGAGTTATGTATGTATGGATATCCTTGTAATGTTTACTGATTTACATAGTTGCAATTGATGAAAAATTCTGATGCTGGTGAGATTGTAAATAAATCCAAGCAGGGATTAATGCAAGTATTGCCACTTGCAAGGTGACTCAATGTTGATAAAAGAAACTTTTAACTTCTCAGCTAAAAAAATCATACGAATTTCTTAATTTTGTTGCATTTTACGTACAAGGTACTTTTTTCTTGTCATTACGACCAACCTATTGTCAAAGTTATTCAGGCCACCCGTGGGCCTATGACATGGCAGAGCCAGGACCGACAACGTGGTCTCCGAGGACGGAGTTGCCACTAGCGGTCACCATCCTGGTTTTAACCGCGCCCAACTTGCACGATCACTTTCGGACAATAAATAAATAAATTAAAATACTCTTTATTGAAAACATCACAATACTTGTAAATCAAACAATACCATGACTCCCAAACTTCCCCCACCCGATAGTAGTTCACACACAGCACCTACATACCGCCCGCGCCGGCGCGGGCGGCGACCCGCTTCTGGCGCTTACACGCGCTATCGGCGTATTCCAGGCCGCTTCTCCCCGACCCCTCCCTCCCCAGCGACGTCCTAAGCCGAGGTCCGTACCCACCTGGGTGCCCTTAGGCAGTCGCTTCTTATAGTAGTTTTTAAGTCCTCCTCTAGGCTGGAGCGCATTTAGCGCTCGCCCCAAAAACCCCGGTGAAGCTGTAAAGGTCATTAGGACCAACAGCAATTATCAGTACGAAAAAAAAAAAAGACTCCCAAACTAGACAAATCTGTATCTTGGGAGCCAGTGCTTTCCCAAAAATAAGGTATTCAATAAAGGGCAGTATTTATCTTATAAACTACCTACTAAGCACTAATAGTCACAAATTACAAAATATAATTTAATGTAAAGTAGTTTTCATCGTGAATATGTATAAAAGTAAGAAGGAAAGTATTATGATCTAACATCACCTATCCTATAAGTTCATATTTTACCGCATCCAGTTTCTCAAGAGATAACTCGAGTCAATAAAACAGATACCTATATACGCCTACCTATTGACATACTGATAACCTTGAGCTTGAAAGATTCCAACGTGTTTTATTTTATTTATACTTGGACGCCGGCCGGAGACAGAACCGGCTCATTTACTTAATTTCCATAAACAAGTCGTAATACTGTATATATCGGGTTTACACTACGGGTTTCTGATCGTACGCCTTTACTTTCTTACTAAAAACCGACGAATACGGACGTGGAACATACAAAATGAAATCTTTTATAGAATATTCCTCTAATACGGATTTTCCGATAGAAAACTTGCCGTATGGTGTCTTCACTTCGCCTAAAAATGTAAGTTATTTACCTACTTCCATGTCTACTTATTTCGTTAACAAAAGGTAATCAAATCAGTACGTTATTTGTAATTTAATGAATGACTAAGCTACTGAATTGAAAAGTTAAAGCACTGTTAACAAAGTGCGTTGAATGTATTGCTATTTTATTTGGTCATGTAATACCTACCAGTTGGGTATGTTAGTTTGTTTATTTAGCATTACTTTAGAGCTGTACTATAATGAATGAGTTATAAACAAGTGAATTAGTAGATAATATAATCAAGGTAATTTATTCACAATTAAAAGTACCGGCACGTATCTAAAATGATGTGAATATAGCAGCGCACGCCTCTTCACGAATGTTACAGTCGGAAATGCACTTTATTGATCATATCTGACATTTTTTTTGCTACTGTGCATCGACGACGACTACAGCTAACTTCACAGCATATTATTTACGTGCCGATATTTGTAGACAACCTATTTAGAAGTTATACATATGTCCCCCAATAGCTGAATTCAGTGAAATAGCCGAATACCCTAGGAATTTGGCCATGACTGGGGAGAACTGTTGCTCTGAGGTTCCGAGGCACCTTTGGCGGAAGGTGGAGGGTATGAAGGGAGGGCAGGTTCTTTCCTCCATACTACCTACTCTTTAAAAAGGTTTAGGACGGTACTTACGTACACGCAATATTTACAGTCTCCCCTTAATAGAATTAAACAGTTTTAATCCACCACCCGTCACTACTGACGACCAATAAACCCCAAATCCCTAGAGTATTCGGCTATTTCACTGAATTCGGCTATTTCCCTGTGACATATAAAAATGTATCAAGTTTGTTTAGATAAAGTAGTTGATTGTAATTAGTACAAAGTAGTATTTTTCCCAGCCTGTTTAACTATAGTTGAACATTATATGATGTTTATTTTCCCAGACTCATGGCCACATTGGGGTGGCTATTGGAGAATGGATACTGGATCTCAATGTCATCTCAAATCTCTTCACTGGACCATTACTGAAAGACAAGCAACATGTATTTAAGGTGTGTACTTATGTTATTTCTACCTAACTACTTCTTATGGTATTGTTAGTCGCCAACCTTTTGTCAGAGATGTTCAGGCCGCCCAGCCTCTAGTAAAGACCGCTCTTGTATGACGGCTGCCAGGACTCTTAACATGCTCTCCGAGGCACGGAGGTGTTCCGATGAAAATGTGTCATGCACATGCACTTTTCCGAGGTGGAAAAAACTCGACGATAGGCTCGCCACCTATCACGTTTGTCCACCAAATCTTAGGGCGAAAAGTGGGAGTTACCTATGATGAAGGTGGTTCCTCTGTGTACCCCCTCGGGGATTATGGTCGTGATAGTTGTGTGTGAAAAACTTCTAATAATATGTTTAATAAAAAGGTACTTATCTAATACATGTATTTAATTTGATATACCTACCTAATTGACGTTTTTATGTTAATTAGGATTTTTGTTTACGATTAAAATACATACTTTACTGGTTTATGTTATGTTAATAAGTTAACTGTTATTGCACAATGTTTTGCAAACGTTATGAAGATATTTCAGTTAGTAAAAGAAGTAGGTACCTAATGCCACTACACAAAAACACACCACACAAAAAGTGGTGACAAATCTACGCTACCGTTGTTCAGGTTCAATGCGAATCCAGGCAGTGGCGGCTCCAGGGGTACCCCCCGACCCCCAAAAAAACTTATATGTTAGGTACCTATAAGAATAGGACCCGAGACTCTACTGGCTCTTGACCATTATCCGGTTTCAGTAACAGATGACTCACCCAAAATTAATTTCTGAATCCGTCCTTGAATCCAGGTCGTACTGCCATCTTTTCCTGGGTTTGCCTCGGCGTCTGTATCCATCTTGAGGCACTCAATAAATGGGCCTTGGCTAACCGTATTGTAAAACGAAACCATAAATAATTTATGGTAATAAACGTGTTTCAGGAGGAAAAACTGAACTCTTTCATGGGATTAACGAAACCACACTGGATTGAAGCAAGGAGCACAATTCAGAACTTGTTGGATGCGTCCACCACTACACTCCAAAATGACAAAGATCTTAGACAAAGGTATGGTTTTATTCTTTTTCAATATGGTTAGTTTCACACACCTTCGGAAACTATTCATTTCCTCAGACATGCAGGTTTCCTCACGATGTTTTCCTTCACCGTTAGAGCAGTCGGTAAGTGTACGTAAGTCTTCGAAAAAAACCGAAAATCTCATTCTTCTTCTTCTTCTTCAGGCTTTATTCATCCACTGCTGGATATAGCCCTCTCCTATATATTTCCATGTAGCCCGATTTGCAGTGCTTCTGAGCCAAGTCACTCCAGCTGTAGCCCTGATGTCGTCTGACCACCTCGCTGCTGGACGTCCCACACTCCTGCTGCTTGTGCGCGAAAATCTCATTGGTACATGGCATCTCTTATTTCATATTGCATTGCCCTACTCAGGGTTTCATGTATGATTAGATAAGATATATTTTTGAAGACCAATTGTAACACATGAAAAGCAATAAATGGTATGAGTATGGTTTCGAACCCGGACCTCCCGCATGGAAGTCCGGCGTCCTAGCCAGTGGGCCACCGACGCTCTTATATAAATAGATGCAATACAAATATTAACCAACCTGGATTATTTTTAACCATATAATAAACAGCTAATATTGAAATAGCATTTGTAAATGTAAATTATGGATGGTTAATTCGAACTCTTCATGCTAACAGAGGATGTAAGGGGGGTCACCAACATCTAGACCTCCAAATGTCAAACTCACCTGCACGTGGTGCATCCTGCCGATTAACGAACGAGTCCCTGGCGACCGACTAGTGGCGGTATAACCACTCAAATGATGGCTGGGTCAAAATACCAGAAGCACGATGACGGGCAGCAGCGTCATCGGGGCAAGCGACCCGGCTACTGCGATCGCCAACCCGCAGGCCTAGCGTGGCGATTATGGCATCACCTCCTATGGACAGCGCAAAAAGAAAACGGCCCCCAGTTCCCGGCCACCCCACTATTCCTGGTCACGGTGGCGGCCATGGTAGCGACGATCTGCGTAAGGTGGCTGGCAGCGACTGGATGAGAAGAGCCGAAGATCGGGCTCAATGGCGCACCCTGGGAGAGGCCTATGTCCAGCAGTGGACTAGAATAGGCTGCTGATGATGATGATGCTAACAGAGCCTCATTCTTTTTTCTTCATTTACTTTTTGTTTCTCCACACAGTGCGTTCATCAAACAGTCTGAAGCTCAGATGCAGGTTCCGGCTGACATCGGGGACTACACTGACTTCTACTCGTCCATACACCACGCCACCAACGTGGGAATCATGTTTAGAAGCAAGGAGAACGCGCTCATGCCCAACTGGTATGATATCTTCTTATCCGGCTATTCCCAATTGCCACCGCCTGTTTCGCCACCACTGGTGGCAAATAGGGATTTATTTAAAATCTCTTTGGTGTAAGAAAGAAAGAAAGAATCTGTTCCCAAAAGACCACACTTACAAACAATTAGGTAGGTACAGAAGATAAAAATAATATTAAACAAATATATTATATAAATAAATAAACAAAAGTAATTAAGTTTGATGAAGGACATCGGCGGCTCTTACCGCAGTCGGTCAGTATAATTATTAATAATAAAAAAATCTTTTTAAGAATAGCGGTGGCGCTATTCTTAAAAAGATTTTTTAAGAATAGCGGTGGCGCTATTCTTAAAAAGATTTTTTAAGAGTTGGGGTGGCCCAACTCTTCCCGTGGGTGTCGTACGAGGCGACTAAGGGCCTTAGTGGATACTATTCTACACCTAGCAGATGGTGATAGGCTCGCCACCTATCACGTTTCTCCACCAAATCTTACGGCGAAAAGTGGGAACTATCTGGCGGTGGTTCCTCTGTCTACCCCTCGGGGATTATGGACAAAATATATTTGTATGTTTATTTTCTGAATACAAAATGAAGTGATACTAGGATTCCCTGTGATAGATAGATAGAAACACTTTTTTTTTTACAAAGGCGGCCTTATCTGTTAGAGCAATCTCTTCTCTTCTTCTCTTTCTTCTTTCTCTTCTCTTTTTCCTGCACTGTGGGTAGCAGATATTTGTTTGTTTATCATATATCCTAAGGGTGCAATTGATTCTAAACAGCTATGTGTAGTTCCTTGCAAGACTGCTCTACTTCATAAAAGCATATTTGTTATGGCTCCAAAAATTTATAATAAAATTCCGGCACATGTACGATCTTAATGGTTTTAAGAAAGTACTATTTATTTAATTTCTTGATTAATAAATCATAATATAATATTAAAGATTTATAAATGAAAAGCTAAAGTAGGTAATGATAAGTCTTTCTTATTGCATTATAGGGATATAATATACATACATACCAGTGTGTAGGCACTTTGGACTCTGTTGGTATTTTACCCAATACTATAGGTATTTTTTTTTATTCAATAAGGAGAGCAGACGAGCAAACGGGCCACCTGATGTTAAGTTGTCACCGTCGCCCATAGACATCTCACCTCACTGTATTAATATTAGAGGGTTTTTGATGCACTGCTAACCTCGAGGACTAAGATGGATTGCCTCATGTGCTGGAAATTACGCTTCAAACCGAAACACAGAAATGCCAGCATCTCTACTTCACGGTAGAAATAGATAAGAGGGTGGTACCACCCCAGGCGATCCTTCACATTAGGATCTACCACTACCTATTATTTGCCTACCTATTATACTATAGGTACTTATTATTTGCCTTATATGTTTAAGTCACTTATAAATAACTATACATTTATTAGTTTATAATAAAGTAACTTTGATCTCATTTGATTTAAGTATGTTATGTTTTAATTTTGAATTTAACTGTGTTTCAAATTTTATTTATTTCCTCCTCCTCGCGTCATAATCCTCAATGCTGAGGGTCGTGACCTTTAGGTATCACCTTCTGGCGGATGATCTTCCTCCATTTATTTCTGTCCCCGGCGGTGTGGATGGCATCGTGAATTGTAGAGTCAAGGGTGGTGCGGATTTGGTCGGACCAGCGCATCGGACTACGTCCTCGAGGCCTCTTCCCTTCCATTTTTCCGGTCACAATTAGTTTTTCGAGGTTGTCACTGTCTTTCCTGGAAATGTGACCGAAATATTCGAGAATTCTACGAAGGCACTCGGAGGACAGTCGTGAGGTGATTTTAAGTTCACGTAGAATGGATACGTTGGTACGATGTGATGTCCACGGAATTCGGAGCATTTTTCTCCAGCACCACATCTCGAAGGCATCAATTCTTTTGCGGTCTGCTGTTCTTAGTGTCCAGGTCTCAGCGCCATAAGAGAAAATGGAGAACACCAGTGAACGTACAAGTTTGATCTTGGTCTTGACGGAGATGTTTCTGTCTGCCCAGATTCTAAGTAACTGAGACATTGCATTTTTGGCCATTCCAATTCTCCTCCGCACTTCTGTTTCGCAAGAACCATTGTTGCTGATGCTTATTATTATTTATTTATTTAGTTGCTTGTTAAAGATTAGGTACTTTAATTACTATATGTTTATATATAAGTATAATTAAATAATTAATAAATAATTAATTAATTATTATATATATTTTTCTTAATATTTATATTAAGAAAAAAATCGTATGCTGTTATAGCAAAATATAGAGATCCATACTTTTATGTTACAACTTGTGTAACCTATATTTACGAATTAATAAGAAATGTGAATTTGATTGTTGCCCTTTGTTATTAAATTTTGTGTATGATACGGATTTGCGACCGACTCTATGTAAAGTCTGTCGTGAAATTTCTTCGCTTCCGCGTCGTCAGTGTAAATTAAAAAAAAAGATTTATTCAGTAACAAAAAGGTATAAATAATTTTACAATTGTGGAGGCCCTCTTTTAAGTGTGACAACACCTGTGTCAGAGGGCCACGCTCTTCCATACCTCTTTATTTGTGTACCTATTTACTAATAATATAATAATAAGAATAACGTGTGTGTGTGTGTGTGAGAGAGAGAGAGGGTGTGTGTGAGGGTGTATGTGTGTGTGCAAGAGAGATGTATGGTGTTCCATGCCAAAATGAGTGAGAGATGTCAAATGAAAAACTGCGATAAAAATATCTTGGGATCGGTGTAAAGTGTGTTTCGGCCGTGTTTATAGAAGAGCCAGTACTTACTAAGCCCGTGTCATCTTCGGCCTATAGTCACTTACCACCAGGTGAGATTGATGTCAAATGCGGGTTTGTCGTAAATAAAAAAAGATTTTTTTTACAGGAAACATATTCCAGTGGGCTACCACGGCCGTTCAAGTTCCATCGTCATTTCCGGTACACCCATCACAAGACCTTACGGACAAACTTTACCTGTTGAAGGTACAATTTGACTAGAGTGCGTGAGGTTTTAGAAAGTGCTTCAGGTCTTGAGACTTCGGCTATTAGGGGCCAACCATAAATTACGTCACACGTTAAGGGGGAGGGAGGGGGGTCAACAAAGTGTGACATCGTGTGACAAGGGGAATTTGAATGTATGATAGGATTGAATTTACCGAGTGACACCAGAATGGATAACTTTATATCATTCCTAATAATATTTTTCCTGTCTCCTGACATAGGTAATCGACCTACTGGTGGGGGTTATGTATGGGCCATAATCCATGAGCGTCAGTGACCTCGTGGCTAGGTCGTCGGACTCCTGTGCGGGAGGTCCGCGTTCGGAACCATGCAGTGTCATGTACCAATGACTTTACGGTTTTTTCGAAATACGTACATTTACCAACTACTCAGACTGACTGACTGACGGTGAAGGGAAACATCGTTCGAAACCTGCACACTGAGATAACCAGTGTGAAGTGGGGAAGGCTTGCCATTGCCTTCCCCACTTCACACACCTCATTAAATCTGCCAAGAGAGTCGTTCTATGTGATTAATTCCTTAGAATGATCACGACCCTCAGCAATGAGGAATGCGACTTAGAAAGCGTTAAAAATAAAAAGATTTTTTTTCGCCAGGGGCGGACCCCCACTTCGGCCCATCTCGCCTGATGGACTTCGAGCTGGAAGTGGCATGCTTCGTGGGCGGACCCCCCACAGCACTCGGAGAGAGGGTCACCGCTAAGCAGGCAGAGGACCACGTCTTCGGCTTCGTGCTCATGAATGACTGGAGTGGTGCGTGTGCTTTAGTTTAAATCGAATTTTCTATACTTTCTTATGTCGTTGATATCCCATCTACTCGCATGAAGCGTTTTGCTTCATCATTCATAATGCGAATGGCTATGGAATCCTGTCGGCATCTGTGTTTCCCAAAACATATACTTAAGAGTGTTGTGGCATAGTTGTTAGGATACCGGGGAGGTCCGGGTTCGAAACCGTGCAGTGCTATGTACCAATGAGTTTTTCGGATTTTTTGAAGACTTAGTGCTGGACTACATGTACCGGTTCCAGCGTCGGTATGGTTCGCTGCAGCCAATCATAAACGTTTCGCTCTCCCCCTACTTGAAGTCTGCGCCTGCGCTGGAACCGTCGTCGTTTAGTCCCAGCCTTACCTACATTTACCGACTGCTCTAACGGTGAAGGAAAACATCGTGAGGAAACCTACACACTGAGATGACCAGTGTGTAAAATGGGGTAGGCACAAAAGATCCTCAAGGGTCGAAGTGCCGCTGGGGTTATTCCCGGCCCCCTGTCATAAAATAACATATACTTATAACTTATCTTTAAGGCTAGAGTGAATAGGCATTTAGTAAACCCATATAGGTAGTCCACCTTCGACCTCATTGTCGCTTACTTACCATCAGGTGAGATTGGGGTCAAGCGACGGTTTGGTTGTACCTATATAAAAAGGGTATTGAGAAATGCAACTATTAACGTCAATTCCGGGGTGGCCGCTAAATCAAAAGTTAAAACTAAATGAAACTGTCTCGCTCACTCATATGTTTAATCGTGTAAGAGTGAGGGTGACGTGTCATTTATTGCCCTGATACGGAAGCAGGTCGCTAAGTGCAAAACGTGATTTCCGAGAAAAGGGTAAAAGAACTATTTCACCCGGACATTTAATTTTTTCAGCCCGAGACATCCAGAAGTGGGAGTACGTCCCGCTCGGTCCCTTCTCGGCCAAGAACCTGGGCACCAGCATCTCTCCGTGGATAGTTACGGTGGAGGCGCTGCGGCCGCATGCTGTGGACAACTACCCGCAAGATGTCGCTGTCTTCGAGTACTTGAAACACGAGGACAAGTTCAACTTCGATATCAAACTAGAGGTCGATATTAGGAGTAAGTATATAAACTTTTTTTAAGTAAATATTTAATATAAATAATTCAGTCTAAAAAAGGTTCCACCCTCTGTCGTCGCACCCCGCGCCCCTCTTACGTCACGGGCGTAGCCAGACTTAAATGTTTTACCTATAAATAAGTTGAGGAAATGAATCAGCAGACGAGTTGGCCAGACAGGGATCACAGCAATCGCTTATTGGTCCAGAACCTTTTGTTGGCCTCTTGTCGGGTACTATCAAAACAGTATTAAAGAAGTACAGTACCGATAGGCACAAACATGAGTGGCTAACCCTAAAGGGGTTAGAACACTCTAAGAAATTCATTGGGGACAAAGTCACAGGCTGGAACAGCAAGATCTGGGGGCTGAATAGACGTCAAGTGCGTCTACTGGTCGGTGCCTTCACCGGTCACTTTAGCACCAATGCCCTACACAAGATGAAGCTGACTGACAGCACATCTTGCAGAGCCTGTGGTGAACAACTGGAGACCGTTTCACATCTCCTATGTGAATGTGACGCTTTCGCGGCAAAAAGGATGGGTCTGCTAGGCTCTGCCTATCCGGACCCAAGGGAATTCAAATCCCTCCCACTAAGACGCATAGTCTTGCTCATTCACGACATATTCGGTGATGTGGACAAGGGGTTGAACACAAAAGATCCCCATGGGTCGAAGAGTCGCTGGGATCCCCGGCCCCCATCCAAAGATAAGATAAATAAGTTGAAAGCAATAGCAAATCTCTTCGAACAGCAACAATAAGCCATCGTTATACTTATTCGATCCTAGGCCATTAGTATTTAAAAGACGGGTTGAGGATGTCCTCAAGTGAGCTACCCACGCACCTACTTTATAGTCTTTACTTTATTATTTTTATTTTTCAAATAGGTGTAGGTTTTTTTAGTCATTACATTCAATAGTATTTATTCCCAACTCAATTTTGTACAACAACCAATTTTCTACTTCCTAACCATGCTGTGTTTACACGTTAAGGGTTACGACCTAGCTCATAACTTTATATTGATTTTTCTGTAATTTCTATGGTTGTAATCTGTTGTGTTTACCTAATAAATAAATTAATTTAATTTAATAAATATCAATTAATGTAATTAAATTAGATTATTTAAAATAAATTAAATTAAAATATTTGGTATACAATACAAGTCAATAAATAAGTAACCATCTAATCGATAGTTCAGTCAAACAAGCCCCCTCTCACCATGTCCCTCCCATAAATCCCCATAATGCTTGCCGCATTGCCCCGCTGGATTGCGATGGAGATGTGTTGGGCGAGGAAGTGTCCGGACCGGGGGTCGCACCCCTTCTCCCTCAGTCGTCTCCCCAATTCGCGGATGAAATCCCTTGCTTCGGAGCCCCACGTGCCCGCCGTCTCAACGGCGATCGGCACAAAGTCGTATGCTGACTCCAAATTGGCGTATTTGGCGTGCTTCAGCCCAGCAGCTGTTTCAACTGCTGAGCCAGCAGCGCGTGCAAAACTAGGCACCGACCTTTCTGCCAAAGAATCAGCGTTCGACCATCCGGCCTTTTGCCGTCCGTACGGCACAACCCAGGGGGATCCAAAAATGTAATTTAATTAATTATTTTCAGCGGAAAAATCACCAGTGTCGACAACGGTAACCCGGACCAACTACCGCTACCTGTATTGGACCGCCAAGCAGCAGCTGGCCCAACAGACCGTCACGGGCTGCAACATCAGGCCCGGAGACCTGCTGGGATCGGGCACCATCAGCGGAGATGTGAGTGACAAATTACGTTCATGATTATACTTGCTTGCTTATCGTACGGTTAGTGGCCAACCTATTTGTCAGAGTTTTTCAGGCCGCCCGTAGGCCTCTGACATGGCTTAACGACTGCTGTCGAACGACAACAACCGGGACCGTCTGCTTATAGGTATGACCAGATATATAAAAAACCCTCTTCACAATTTTTAGTTTTTTTAATTGAAATTGAAAACGTTTATTTAGCGCTGTAAACACCAGAATACAGAAGTATACAAAGTTTAATACATACAGCACAGAACATCTGGTGTGGTACAGTGCCAAAAAGGGTACACCAGCTACAATACCACCACCAGCAATTCTCATAGCTTTATCTGTTCATTATTTTTCAAATCTAATAGTTTTACAAATAGAAACACTAATATTACTCACACAATTCTACTTCGCCAAATCACATTACTTACAGTACATTTAGGTACAAATCACAACACACTCCCCACAGCGCCCACGACACAGGATTACCTAGTGTGGGTGCTAATCGTAGGCTCGGTATTAGGAAATATGTATGTTATTATTTAATTTTTTTGTAGTATTCAATGTACCTTTCCGTTAAATAAATTTATTAATTATTATTTATAATTGTGGAATTAAATTTAACAATTTTTCATTCATTTTTCAATTTTTCTTCATATATAAAAATACCAATAGCGCCTCTATAAGCGTGTTGCGTCTTATAATAGCGCCTCTATAAGCGTGTTGCGTCTTATAATAGCGCCTCTATAAGCGTGTTGCGTCTTATAATAGCGCCTCTATAAGCGTGTTGCGTCTTATAATAGCGCCTCTATAAGCGTGTTGCGTCTTATAATAGCGCCTCTATAAGCGTGTTGCGTCTTATAATAGCGCCTCTATAAGCGTGTTGCGTCTTATAATAGCGCCTCTATAAGCGTGTTGCGTCTTATAATAGCACCTCTATAAGCGTGTTGCGTCTTATAATAGCGCCTCTATAAGCGTGTTGCGTCTTATAATAGCGCCTCTATAAGCGTGTTGCGTCTTATAATAGCGCCTCTATAAGCGTGTTGCGTCTTATAATCTGTGACCACAACCGGGGCGGATCGAGAATAACTAAAAATTAAAAAAAGCTCCCGACTTATTATTGTGGAAATCCCCTTACATTTTCCTGGTCATCATCATGTCCTTGAGGTTCCAGGTGTGGGAAGGGCTCCATGGTCCAAAACATTTGAGCTCAAACTCGAACTATCTAGCTATTACCGTTCCAGAGATGCCATCTAACATCAAAGACACACCAAGATCTTGGAAACCACTGGTCCAATTTTTGTCAAACATGGCTAAGTACACTCGACAAAACTCCCTAGTAAATGAAAATAATCGGGTTCAAATTTGATCATCCGTTGTCAAGTTATGAGGCCACAGACAGACAGCCACACAAATGTGTCAAACTTATAACACGCCCTCCCTCGATCGACCAAGGGTGAGTAGTGACTGGCGCCCCATCAGGTTTTGGGGCATAGCCCCCTGACCCCTCCGCCTGGATCCGCCACTAAGCCATAATAATTTCCTTCCAGACTGCAGACTCCTACGGCAGCATGCTAGAACTCTCGTGGAAAGGCACGAAGCCCCTTCGTCTACTGAATGGCGAGGAACGGAAGTTCCTTCAAGATGGCGACACGGTCGTACTGCGCGGGCACTGCGTGTCTGAGACCGGCCCGAGGATCGGGTTCGGTACATGCGAGGGGAAACTGCTGCCCGCTGTGCCTTTTCAGTAAATTCTGAGTCAATATTGGGTACAAAGGGAGGTCAAAAATCATATTGAGTGGGATCTGGTGACCTCCCTTCTCCCAGAACCTCATCCCCAATTCAGTAACTTCCATTCGATATGCTTTCACCCCCCTGCTCCCAGAACTTTACTGAATACTTCCGTGTCGATATTGGGAACCATGGTACATGACATATCAACTACGGATTGAACGATGTTCACGTCACCGCACAAGGGTACGTCATCCACGGTAATACTCGTTTGATGACGTGCCGTTGTGCGGTGACGTGAACATCGTTCAAACCATAGTTGATATGCCTTTCTTCTTATGCATTGGGAACAAAGCCACTCTCCCATCCCATATGCTTTGGTATATCTCCCATTGGGAACATATCCCAAAAACTCCTTCCTCTACGTAATATGTACTATTTAGTATTCTGTGGTAATACGCTGAAATCAATTTCTGCCATTATTACACTGCCATATTGTATAGGCGTTTTTGTATTATTTTGTATGAGCGAAATATAAAAAGTATTAACAAAACTGTTTTTTTCTTGCTATTCCTAATAATTGAAAATCTAAGTATTTATAGATAAACCACATAGTAACTCGGTGCGGGAAGAGTAAGAGTAAAAAAGTATAAGTAAAATACACGTCACTGCACAAATTTAAAACAACAAACATGAGATAGAAATGGAAATAGTGACAGTAGTACAATAAAAAAGAAATCCTTTCCTATCTTTAAGAAACTTGTCAAGGAACATTATTCTTCTCTCCTTTAGTTTTAATTTGTCATCGCTGTATTATCTTTATTATATTATAATTATATTTTTTATTTCCTCTAAGAGCCTCGATTAAAAGTAATCGGTGGTGATCCGACCTCCCGCCCCGAAACCTTTAGGGAAGAGGAGGATCGGAGTCCCTGTTAACAAAAACTGTGTCTCCTAATACTTTGCTGACTATTTTATTTTATTATATTTATTATATTATATTTTTATGTTAGTATATAGTATTTATTTATTTATTTGTATATTTATGAATTATATTATATTTATGTACGTATTTTCTATTTTGTATTATTCAGTAGGTATATTTATTTAGCATATAGGTGTACACTTCGCCTGCCTTAATATGAATCAAATTGTTATTTTATGGGGTTTGCTGGAAGAGATCTCTCTTAGAGATAAGTCACGCCCTTTGTGTTTCACATTTTTTTTTATGTATAAGTTTGTATTATAATGTTTGTGTACAATAGAGTTAAAAAAGAAAAAGAAGTAAAAAAAAAGAAAAGGGAAGAGTAAAATTAAAGGTTGTTCGTTTTTATTTATTGACGTGTATTTATGTGGAATCTTGTAATCCGTGACCCCTACTAAAGTATTTCTGAAGTCTGCCTTGGTTCACATTTTCTCCAGCTCGCCTGTTGCTTTCACTGAATAAATAAAACAAAGATTTTAAACAACTACTTTATTAAACAAATCCACAACTATTTCGGTTCCACATTTTTCCTGACTCTCTTCCTCGGTTTGGTGGGTATTTTCTCGTGGACTGTTCGTATGTGTAAGTTCACGCTGGAGCTATGTTTGAACTTGTTGCCGCATATCTGGCATTCGTAACGGGCAATGTCCGAGTGCACGATTCTCTGAAAACGATACGAATTAAAAACGCTTGTTTTAATTTTATTTTATTACAATACATCACAGCACATAACATTATACATACATTAAAAGACAGTAAGGTCAATTAAGCGTCGGTGGCCTTTTTTTTCGGGGAAACGCTCATGCTTACCTCTTCGCCGCAAGGGGGAGACGAAGAGGTTATGGTTATGACTTTTACCGGACAAAAAACCCCCGGTGTTCCTGCGCACCGCCTGACGGTTCCGCGACTTCGCCAGCGGATGTCCGCATTACGGACCCAACTCTGGAGACTTACGTCCCCATTCGGCTTGTGAGCGTCGGTGGCCTAGTGGTTAGGACGCCGGAAGCCAAGACGGGAGGTCATTCGAAACCATGCAATGCCATGTACCAATGAGTTTTCCTTTTTTTCGAAGACTTACGTACATTTACCGACTGCTCTAACGGTGCAGGAAAACATCGTGAGGAAACCTGCATGTCTGAGGAAATAAAAAGTTTTTGAAAGCGTGTGAAATCCACCAATTAGCACTGGGCCCGCTCGGTGGATCATGGTCCGTACCCCCTTGTTCAAGGGGATGCCTGTGCCCCAACAGTGGGGACATTAATAGGCTGATGATGGTGATGAAGGCTAATTAAGATGATGATACTATTAAATAGAGATAAAACAGTAGAAAGAATACCTATACGTACATAGGTACGCTTGTAAAAATTAAAACCATACGAAATGACCTCACATGAAGTTGTCGTGTTTGTGTAGTTCTTATACGTAGAAAAAAATCTAGATCTTTATCAATGGCACCCCATTAAAATAAAAATCGACAATGAGCTGTCTATCCAGCTCAGAATGTATGTGGCTAGTATGTAACAGTGTACTTAGACAAACAAACCATACTTTATTTGATACAATTTAATTATAATGTCCTTTGAATCACATTACCACTACATAAGAGTACCCTTCCTCCGTTCTATACTACATACCCGGTGCCGATTGAAGTTCGGGCGATACTTGAACCCCTTGCCGCACACTTCACAGCGGTAGGGCACGTCGTCGCTGTGGCTGACCATGTGCGTCGCCAGAGCGTTCTTGTCGTAGAACAGTTTGGGGCACAGCTCGCAGCGCACGGAGCGGCTCTTGTGGCGGAGCACGTGGAAACGGAGATTTGCCGGGTTCTGTTTAAATAATTGTTATTGTTCAGGGAAATAATATCATAAATAATAATAATATAATATCCTCATTTATATCACAAACAAACACATTCATACATCACAACTCGCAAACACTTGCTTTCTTCGTCCATGCAGTCACTGAGGGGCCAGCTGAAAATCAGCGCTGTGGCTTGCCTCAGCATTATGCTGAGCTGGTGTACCCTTTTTGGCACTGTACCACACCAGATGTTCTGTGTTGCATGTATTAAACTTTGTATACTTCTGTATTCTGGTGTTTACAGCGGTAAATAAACGATTTCAATCAATCAATCAATCAAATAAATGTACTGACTGTCGCAGGTCAATATATTATAATATTCTACGGTAACTAGACATATCTGTGTGCCTCCAGGCAGAGGCCTCCCCCAGTCTTCTGAATTCTTCCCTCTCCAACGCCACCCTAGTCCACGTCCTACCGGCCAATTCCGCTATTTTGTCATCCCAGCGTCTGAATCGTCTACCTCTCTTCCTCTTCTCGCCTCTTGAATACCAAGTTGTGATAATTTTGCTCCACTTCCACTTGAGATGTTTTATTTTGTAGGTTACATCTGCTACCACCTGTCCTATCTCTCAATTCCTCGTCCCTAATTGTCTGTTCTTCAAAGATTTTTTTTTACAAGTTTATACATACAATATGCGAAAAGACTTTTTCCCCGACCTTATATTATGTAACTTACAGTTGATTCCGAAAATCTGCGATAATCATAATTTCAATACCAGAAACATAAACAAACTTGCAGTCCCACGCTTTAGACTTAGTAAAGTAAACACATCATTTATGGGTCACTGTGTACGATTTTATAAGATACCTATGATACTGTAATAAATATGATAGAGAAACAAAATTAAGACCCATATAAGACGGACCTTATGTAAAAAGGGTTATTATAAATTATATGACTACTTTAATGATAAAGAGGCTTGGTTCTAAATTCAGCTCCAGCTCTGCACATTGTGTACATATATGATTGTATTCATAATTGCTGTAAGATATATTTATTTCAAAACGTGCTGCTGTAAGTTTCTTGCGCCGCTTCTTTCCTTTCAGCTACAGCACCTTACGAAGCGGTGGTAGAGTAAGAAAGAAGGACGTTGTAAAAATATACTATAAGGTACTCACAATAAAAAACAATTTGATTTGGTGGACGACATTCGGGAAATAGTGGGCCACAACTGGATGCGCACCGCCAGCGACCGTCGGAAGTGGAATCAGTTGGAGGAGGGCTATGTCCGAAGGCGGACCAGGAGTGGCTGAGATAGATAGATAAATAGAATCGCAACTATTTATCGCAATGCACCTGGAACGCCTTCCCGCAAGTCTCGCACATGAGCGGGCGTACGGAGTCGTAGCGCGCGCCGGGCTCGCGATAGTGCTGCCTCTGGAAGTGGAGCCAGCCTTCGCGGCGAGAGTTCACGGTCACGTCGCACTGGATTCAAGCAAATATGGCATATCTGTTAAGGTCTAAACGCAGCGGAATATTCTTTATTTGAGTTTGTGCGCAACTAAATGCGCTGCGCGGCACGCTCGGCCGGGTGGGCAACTCTCCGGGGTGGGGACAGAGGTGTGGGGATAGAGCCGCGGGGTGCGGGGTAAGCAACCGCTGCATTTTGAATTTTGACTTGCTGCCAGCCATAGATTTCTACCCCGGCTAGATAGTTAATTGTGATTAAAAGTAAAAAAGGACATTAAATTTTATTGCCATACGCACAAGATTGAAAACTGAATAGTCACGTCACGGACGTGTTTGCAGTTACGTGCCGCGCCGCGCAGCGCATGTGCGTTAGACCTTTATATTACTATAGTATTATTGCCGTGTCGTGCCGGCCATAAAGAATAGCACCACCCCAACTCTTCCCGTGGGTGTCGTACGAGGTAATACGATTAATGGATGATGAAAATAGATGAGGATGGAATGAAAATAATCCTCTAATCATTAGATGATTTGATAGGCCAGAATAGTAAAAAAAATCAAACTAGATTAGAGTCTAATCTAATCTCGAACTACCAGAACACTTCTAGTCCTTAGAAGTCTAGGATTCTAATCGCGGGAAGAGAGCAGACGATCAAACGGGCCACCTGATGGTAAGTGGTCACCGTCGTCCATAGACATCTCACCTCACTGTATTAATATTAGAAGGTTTTAGATGCGCTGCTAACCTTGAGGACTAAGATGGAATGCCTCATGTGCCGGAAATTACGCTGGTTCTCTTACCCTTCAAACCGAAACACAGAAATGCAAGCATTGCATATACTTATATACTTACCCTGTCGCATTGTTTAGGGTAGCAGTCATCGACGGAGTAGTTGTTTTTTTTAGAATGTTTAACCTTCTTGTGTAGCAACAATTGTTTTATAGATATGAACTCCAGCCCGCACTCAGCGCATGGCACTTTCGGCTTGAGGTGCGATGTGGTGGCGGCGCTGAGGACAAACCATTAGTCATTTGAAAAAGCCGCGCGCCGCATGCAAAGGATGCCGCGCACACTCGCAGATCATTTTGTCATTTGATATAGAATCAAATCAAATTAAATAGTTTATCTGTAGGTAGTAGGTAGATTACAGAGCTCTTAAATTAAAATAAAGAAGCACTACTTTCAGCCACATTGTGCAGCATACAAATGTTTTTCATTTTAATATAATAGTAATTAATTTCATATTTACATTAAATTTTACATATGTCAATTTCATATTTTACATTATTATACCATATTTACATAAAGGAAAGTCAAACTAACTATATAGAGATATCGCAGTGATGAAGAACAGTGTTTAATTGCATGTTCCCATCTTTTTTATGTTTTCGTTTTAATTAAATTTCTTTTTGTCAAATTAAATTAAATAATCTGTGAAAATTCTTCGATTAAATCTCAATCTTGCCTGTGCAATATCTTCGATTAAACCTCAACATTATGTTTGTACAATATGATTCATTCATTCATTATGATTTTTCCATCACCTGAAGGTTGCCTGGAAGATATCGCTTAAAGTGATAAGGCCGCCTTCTGCACATTATATTGTACCTCTCTTTATGTTCTATGTTTTTTTTATTTATTTTTTATTTAGGTACTACAAAACCCGCATTTGACCTCGATCTCGACTGATGGTAAGCGACGATGAGGTCGACGATGGAGCATGCGGGTCCAGTAAATGCCTATTCACTCTGGCCTTGAAGATCCCAAGGTTGTAGGTTTCTGGAAATACAGACGCCGGCAGACTGTTCCGTTCCTTAGCCGTTCGCATAATGAACGAAGAAGCAAATCGCTTCGTACGAGCAGATGGGATGGGATGTTTTTGTCCCGGGTGTGCAATAAAGTATATTTGTATTTTGTATTCATTTTAGGTTTTTTTTTGTGACAATTAAAGTGTTTTTCTTTCTTTCTTTCTTTCAGATTCTCAAAATTTGACGTTTTGGTAGTTTGACCTGTGGTCGACTGTACAAGGTTGATACCGACGTCCACCAAACTTGCGCTAGCACAGTCCCTCCTTCTCCCCATCCTCGACTATGCTGACGCCTGCTATTCCAGGCTCACCGTAGAGCAGCTCAATAAACTTGAACGTCTCCAAAGTCTTTGCATTAGGTTCATATTTGGCCTGCGCAAGTATGACTATGTCGCCGAATTTCGGGATCAACTCAAGTGGCTACCTGTTCATCGTCGCAGGGACACTCACATTCTCTCACTTCTTTATTCCGTACTACCCCCCACCCCGCCTTATCTCAAGGACCGATTCCAATTTATATCTTCCACACATATTATTTTCCTTAGATATTTTCAAGGCACAGGTCCACTATCTATCCCAATGACTCCTTCTTAATAGTGCAATAAAGAGTATTCATTCATTCATCAATTGTCGTTCGACGTGTTACACCTACGCGGCCGATGTTGATTAAGGCATCGATGCGACATCGATCGTACAGGTGTAATAACACCCTTACACTTCTTATATCTATCCCTTCTTTTTATACAATCTCCTGTATTTTTTTTGTTTATCACTTTAATGCACAAAAATAGTACATGAGGCGAGCTTAATGCTATGCGGCATTTTCTACCAGCTAACCATTGGGTCATACAGATATTGCAAGGCGGGTGCATATAAATGAAATAGAAGAGAATTTCTAATTTTAATATTATTATTTTAATTTACGATACAATAAAATACCTACTCGTATAATATATAAAAATATACAGTATAATGCGATGTTAAACAAATGTGTTATCTTTTCTTTTTTACTAATATTATGTGGTTATTATGTAGGTACAGAAACTTACGTAGAGCCGGCGTTCATTTTGTGTACAGCGGCTGTCTGTAGGTGAACGCTCCGCGCCTCTTCCGTAAGAAAGATGATGTTGCATTCCTCGCATTCGTACTTTTGGCGCGCTTTCGTTTCCTAAATGAGTAATCATTTACATAAGCGATAAAGATCATGTATGAACAGGCATGGACCCGCATGCTCCATTGTCGACCTCATCGTCGCTTACCATCAGGCGAGATCGAGGTCAAATACGGGTTCAGTAGACAATAAAACAATTTTAAAAAATGTGGAACAATGTCCCTATGTCCAATTTGAGTAAACAGTTTTTCTGTGTATGGGGCGGATTTAGAATGTACCTACCACCGCTGGATAAAGCGTGTTATAATATGTAAATCCGAATAACTTGCTGGTGAAAAGACCTCTTCAGGGGCCCGCCTGGCCACCCACCCTTCTATGTCAAATGTCTTCGCTTCGGCGTTGGTATGTTTCGGTAGTGTTTATAGAAGAGCCAGTAGGTACTTACTAAGGCTTCATCGTCACTTACCACCAGATGAGTTTGAAGTTAAACGCGGGTTAAGAGGTAAAAAAAAATTAAATCAGGTTATGCCTAGTTTGTAATATTAATCATGACCTTCGAAATCTTAACTATATCCACAATTTACACAAAAACGATTTTCACCTTAAGGATTTTTTTTTGTAAATGGGTCACCTTATGGTCAGTGGTCACCGTCGTCGTACAAAGATATTTTACCTCACTTTATAGGTTATTAGAGGGTTTTCAATGCGCTGAAAACTGGTACAAATACTAACATTACTCGGCAACTATTACCCGACAAAGCGAAATTGGCTTTGGAACATACCAATTTAGGGTACTAAATTACTTACCCCGTCATCGCCATCGCTCGGGGGGTCGATTTTATTAGAGTGTTTATCTTTCTTATGTATCAGCAACAGTTTCATGGATATGAACTCTTGCCCGCATACAGAGCAAGTCGCATAGGGTTTAATGTCCGATGCGGTGGAAGAACTGGGGGCAAAACATGCTATTATAAGGGTCGAACTTCATGAGGCCAGTTCTATTCCGATTCGGTAAGCTGCAATCAATCTCTAGTTCTCGCCCTCCCTCAGTGTGTGCGCTATCGCTTGCTACTACATAACATAGCTTATGTTTTAATTTTGATTTTAACGGTGTTTCAAATTATATTTATTTAATTACTTGTTAAAGATTACTAGTTATAATTCTTATGTTATAATTATTAAGAAAAAAATCGTATGCTGTTAAAGCTAAATATAGAGATCCATAGATAGATATATAGAAACACTTTATTGTACACGAAATCAGGAAAAGTAAAAACTACAGGAATAATAACACGATATGTACAAAGGCGGCCTTATCGCTTAAGCGATCTCTTCCAGGCAACCTCTGAAGTTAATTGGACATTAAAGAAATTAGCGACAGTGTAGTGTGAGGATATGAAAAAGGTACTACATACACATACATACATATACATACATACATATTTGGTACATACTTTTACGTTACAACTTGTGCAACCTATATTTACGAATTAATAAATAATTTTAATTTAATTTGAATTTGTACATCATCATCATCATCAGCAGCCTATTCTAGTCCACTGCTGGACATAGGCCTCTCCCAGGGCGCGCCATTGAGCCCGATCTTCGGCTCTTCTCATCCAGTCGCTGCCAGCCACCTTACGCAGATCGTTACCATGGACAGCGCAAAAAGAATTTGTACATCTCATCGGTCAATTGAGATGAGATTAGATGAGATTTTATGTAGTAGTGCGTAGCGATGGCGCATGCACATACTCAAACCGAAACGGGTATGTTTCTATGAAGATACTTCTCTATTTTACTATGGTTCAGGCGATAGATTTGCTGAGAAGGTTATGTTATACATATTACCTTGTTGTTAGTAAACAGAAACTTACATAGACTCTGTGTTCATTTTGTGTCGAGTGGCTGTCCGGAGATGAACGCTCCGCGCCTCTTCCGTGAGGAAGTTGATGGCGCATTCTTCACATCTGAACTTTAGGGTCGGTTCCGTTTCCTACACAAGTAAAAGATAAATCGTTTACATAAGCGATAAAGATAATGTGGGAAAATGTCCAATTTGAGTTATCAGATTATGCTTGGTTTATAATAAAAATCTACGACTTTCAAAATCTCAACTGTATCCACAAAAACGATTTTCACCTTTTGGATATATTTTTTATTGTATAAAGAGAGCAGACAAGCAAGCAAGCAATCTTAAAGTGGTCTGAATGTAAATAGGTAAAACACATGTCATAGACCACAGTTTTAAGGAATATTTATGATCTTTTTTCTTTCTATGACATTTTTCTTAAGGATCCACGAAACGGTTAATAGTGAATATCAGTCATTTTGGATTATTGGTTCATTTGACAGATCTTCGAAAAAGATATACATACATATGAGGGTGGAACAGCTCAGTCTTTATTTCGTAACTGATAAAGATTTCAAAATAATTTAACTAATATCGCTGTGGATACTTGGAGGATAAAATTTCGATGGTTTCAAACGCTTGATCAATGTAAATCGGGCATAACTCTCACCTTAACATTTTTATGCGCCACGCCCACATGGCACTTCAGTCCGTTTTGTGTGCGGAAGGTGAGCTCGCAGTGCGCACACGCGTGCGCGTGCACGAGCACGTGGCTGCGGCGCTCGTGCGCGCGCAGCGACTTCTCGTGGACGCTCTGGAAGGCGCAGTGTGAGCACCTGTATACTGTGCCTTCGTGGCGGTGCTTTATGTGCTCTTTCGCTTTGGCCCTGGTGAATACAGAATTGGTGCCAGTCTTACAATAAAACAAAAAGATTTTTTATTTTTTTCTATTATTGTAATAAAATAATTATTACCATCGATTCGCCCTCGACTATTTTTTTAAGTATAATTTTCCGATTTCAGTTATCTATTCCTGGATCCGTGCCTGTTGTAGTTTACGGTGTAGACTCCAGTATAATTAAAATAAACAAACTTACTAACAATATTATTTATAATTATAATTATTTATAATTATAATTTATTAACATTAAACGATCAACCATAGTCAACGTTTGACTAACAACGGTGCAAGCACGGGGGGCATTTTCAAAGAGCGAGACGATTTGAGCGAATGGAATTTATACATAAACTTACATAGTATAAATCACCCTCGGGCAGTATTTGCAGAAGTACCTCTTGCTATGTTTAACGGTCACATGCTCGTACGCTCTGTATTCAGTTGAGAAGCGCATCTTGCAGACTGGACACTCGGCGTTACCACGGACCTGTAAAATAATAATCACTTTTACAAATAATAATCACTTTTACAAATAATAATCACTTTTACAAATAATAATCACTTTTACAAATCCCACTGGACTTTTTTTGTAAAAACTGATGTAAATGTAGTAAAATTATGTAAAATTTAATATAATCTAAATGTTATGTGAATTTAAGTACTATTATGTTAGATATAAAGTGTAAAAATATTTGTACGCTACACAATGTGGCAGAAAACAGCGATCCTTTATTAATTGAAAATTATAATTATAACTGTACTTATCTAAAATTCTAAAATTCAAATGTAATACTTGTTATTAATTTATTATTGTAATAGGAAATGTAATTTTAAATTTGTAAAATGTATATACATATTAAAACATATTATACATATTTAAATAATTTTAATTTATAATGTTTTATTATAATTAACTTAATTAATTGTAAATTTATTATTTGTTTTTTTATTCTATGGTACTTGTTCAAAATTCATTTTAAAAAAATCCTTTTGGGCCGATCTATTGCCGCTTTACCGACGGCAGCCATCTTCCTTTTAGACCTGTCACTTTCCAAATATATTTTTCCTGACAAAAACCAAGTTGCCATCAACCAGCATGAGGGCCCTCAAAACTACGACATTGAAGAACATGAGTTAGTCAGAAACCTCCTAATACCATCCAAAGTCCATTATTAATTTATTGCATCCACAGTACTAGTGCCAGAAAATAAAGGATTATTTTTTAAATTTAATTTATATAATTTAAGAGCTCTGTGACCTACCCACGAGTACTTTCAGCAAATAAACGATATGACTTGATTTGATGTTTTACACATTACCAATATTCTTTACTATCCACTCCACTCCAACTAGGGTACAATGCCTCTGCTAGAAGTGGTCCACCACAATCTCCAAAGGTGGAGTCAATCTGGCGATGCTTGTGCCGCAGTTAGTCTTAGCCATTGAGCCAATGTCTCTTAAATTTTTAACCCTCGATCAAAATTCTCAATTAGGACATTGGCAGAATCACGGTGGAGATAAACTCAAATTCATTGAATTGAATTGTGTTGTAAGTTGTGTTGTTGTTAAGTTTGAAGCGTAATATCTATTTGTCTGTGGCATCATATCTCAACAACCGATGAACCGATTTTAGCCATATCACACTAAATAAAAAATTAAAAAATATTTCACGACAACATTGTATGCAAATATACAATGGAAAGTACAGTACAACAACAAAAAAACATTAAAAAAACATACATATTTTCCAGTACCGAGCCTACGGTCAGCACCCACACTAGGTAATCCTGTATCGTGGGCGTTGTGGTGGTGAGTGTGTGTTGTGGTTTGTACCTAAATGTACTGTAAGTAATGTGATTTGGCGAAGTAGAATTGTGTGAGTGATATTGGTGTTTCTATTTGTAAAACTAAATGATTTGAAAAATAATGAACAGATAAAGCTATGAGAATTAAAAACCTAAAAAGTAAATAAAGTTCAGTGGGTATGTCCGCTAATAATATCTACTTTATACCCAAACCGTCAAACAAGATGTACAATAACAAAGAGGTCTGGGATGACAAATATATAAATATATAATAAATATATATAATATAAGTACTGGACATATATATTAATTTCACTTGACATGTAATCATTATATTTTTTTATTAAACATGAGATCATTAATCATTACACAGAAAAAATTAAGAAAATAATAAATATTTGTACGATTAAAGGAATAACGCTAGTAGTGACAGCAGTTCCCTACCGAAATGAAAACATTAATAAGGAAAAAAAAAAATTAATTAATTAAATTTCACATATTTAATTAAATTATATTTGACTAAAAATAACTAAGTAGACCACTCAAAGACCAAAAACAGATATTATTTCTTTATGGTGAGAAGTTCTTCAGTTTCCTCGTAGGTTAGAGATAGAAGCCAATCAGTGATTATAAACTTTGCTAGGCTAGTGCTACATTCTAACACGTTACTGGCTTTAATTACCTTATTATAAATATATGGATGTAAAACCACCAAACCTTTGCGCGAAGGTGGTGGACACACTCTCTCCCAATACCCTAACAACTCTTCGTTTCCTTAAGTTGTCATAGTCAGGGGAAATGAGAACAGACCTATGCACGGAAAGCGATGCCTTGAGTATGAACAACTTGCAAACATTGAGGAGATAATAAACGATATGACTTGATTTGATGTTTTACACATTACCAATATTCTTTACTATCCACTCCACTCCAACTAGGCTACAATTCCTGTGCTAGGAGTGGTCCATCACAATGCTTCAGAGGTGAATTCGATCTGGCGACGATGTCGCTTCAATTTTTAACCCTCGATCATAATTCTCAACCAGGACATTGGCAGAATCACGGTGGAGATAAACTCAAATTCACTCAAACTAATTGAAATGACGGGTGTTATAAGTTTAACGCGTAATATCTATTTGTCTATGGCATCATATCTCAACAACCGATGAACCGATTTTAGCCATATCACACTAAATAACCATAACCAAACCAGTGTGTGACATGGGGAAGGTAATAGCAAACCATTAAACATGCCAAGAAAGTTGTTCCATGTAGTAAATTCCATAGAAAAGAACTTACAGGCTCATGTCCACGCATGTGAAACTGATAGGCGTCGTCGGCACCGAAACATTTCAAACATATCCCGCACTGGAGCGACAAGCTTTTGCTCTTGCTGTTATTTACAATGTCCGTCCACTGGTCTAGCTGCTCTTCAAACTGAAAAAATATTAAATAACTTATATTATAATAAATAACTTTTCGGCTCAGCAGAGTCAAATTGCGGAAGGTAACCGGGATAATAACCGGACACAGTCCACTTAATAGACACCTCTTTAATATAGGCATCACAGACAGCCCCTTGTGCAGAGCTTGCATGGAGGCAGAGAAAACGGTCGCCCAAGTGCTCTTGGAGTGCAGCGAGGTGACCACCTACCGGGCGGGAAGCCTTGGCACCCCAGGATCACTTCCTGAAGTCGTACAGGACATCATAGGACTGCTGGACTTCCTGGCGAAGTTGGGGTGGCTCGATTAGTAGTAGTTTCCACCACACGTAAAATAGGCGCTTAAGACGTCGAGTTGCGGAAACCAGCCCATTATTACATTACATAATAAATAACTTAGTTATAATAAATAAGAGACAGCGAAGCTAATGTAGGAGATGCCGGTTCAGAAAGATGTAACAGTGACACACAATAGGAGAGATATAATATACATCAATAAAAGCACAAACAACACATACTTAAACGACGTCACACACAGTACCATCAGATTACAACATTGGAGCAAAAGAAATAGAAAGGTTAAGTAAGTAACACCTCTTGAAAACAGAAATAACCCGGCTTTCGAAGCCCCCCACTACTGTAATACCAATAGTGATCGGAGCAACAGGAGTAGAAGCCAAAAGTATACACAGGTACTGTGACAAACTGGACGCGCACATAAATATACACATAGTGTAGAAGCAGGCAGCTGTCCACACGGCAACAATAGTCAGCAAAGTATTAGGAGACACCGTTTCTGTTAACAGGGACTCCGACCCTCCTCTTCCCTGAAGGTTCCTAGAGGATAGATAGCTACCGATTACTTTTAATCGAGGCTCTTAGAGTAATAAATAACTTACCGACAATTCTACTATATCATAATGTGCCCGCAACTTTATTACATCTGTCACCAGTCTATCCTGTTTTGGTATCTTTTTACGAGTTTTTACTTCTTTTGGCCCGGACGGTTTTCTATTTATTTTTCTTTCGGAGGTTGGTGTAATTTTCTTTGTTTCAGAGACTTTTGTAATTCTTTTTGTTTCTGAAGTTTTTGTATTTTTCTTTGATCCAGATGTTTTTGTAATTTTCTTTGGTCCAGATGTTTTTCTAATTTGTGTCGTGTCAGATGTTTTCCTTTTCTTGCAATGTGGTTTAATATTCTACAAATATTAAATGGAAAAAAAAAATGTACTCAAATATGCAGAATCGGAATAAAATTCAGTCTTTTCAGCGTGTTCAATATAAGTTAGGTTTTCAACTAGGTCTCTTTTAATTAGGTAATGTTGCTTACCTGTTTTTCATCACTCTCTACCAGTAAAACTTCCTCTGTTACTTCATTTTCCTCACTATTCAACCTATCTACCTTCTCAGTAGTTCCAGCATCATCATTTATGATAATTACTGATACCACAGTATCCATCAATATTTCACATTCATCATTACTCTGACCACCTATTTCTTTAGTATCTTTTGAACAAGTTTCTTCTACTTTAAATGTCTTTTTATTCTTATTATCATTATAGGTTATATTGCCTACCTGTTCTTCAACACTCTGTATAATTAAAACTTCCACAGTTTCTACACTTTTATCATTAGTCTGGTCACCTATTTCTTCAGTATCTTTCGGATAAGATTCTTCTATTTCTTCCACTTTAACTGTCTTTTCATTCTTATTATCGACATATTCCATAAGATTTTCATCTTGAATTCCAGGGAACATGAATATTCCTTCATTTTCAACTTTAACGATGTCTAATTTAACATCTTCACTAACGTTATTCTTATCCATAAACTGAGAGTTATTTTGTTCATCATCATATTGAAAATGGTAATCATTGTTAAGTGATGGAATGTAAGTTAGTGATGATGTGAGATGTAATTTTTCTCTATTTTTGCTTTTCACGAGATCCTTTGTAACCTGAAATAAGGAAGTGTATTCATTATTATTATTATTATTGAAGATTATAGACGAGCAGCTAATGCTGGTATGTCTACATCACAGTGTTGGAAATAGTTTTTCTTTTAGTTCACTTTCACTGTCAAGTCCACATAATATAATTCAAATAGCCATTGTGTTCGTTTTAAGAAATTTGTCAAGACGATTCTTGAAAGAGTTCACCGATGTTGCAGACACAACATGATCAGAGAGCGCGTTCCAAATTTGGACAACTCTGTTGCTTAGAAAATGATAAGCGACATTAGTGCTTGTGTTCGTGCGATTAATTCTCAAATGGTGTCCTCGTAACGGTCGTGTGTCCTTTATTGCAAACAGTTCATGAAGGTCCGGGAGGTCGTACTTGTAGGTGAGGATTTTAAAAGTCTCAATCAAGTCTCCTCTCATTCTTCGCTCTTTGAGAGTTGGTAATCCCAGAATGTGTAGTCTTTCCTCGTAGGACTTTCGTCTCAGGCTGTAAGGAATCTTTGTTGCTCTTCTTTGTACACTCTCCAGAAGGTCTATGTCCTTCGCAAAGTATGGGTTCCATATTTGAAAAACGTACTCAAGTAGAGGTCTTATATATGTTTTGTAAATTTTTAAGAATACTTCAACTGTTATAAACTGGAACGATCTTCTTATAACATATATAAACGAGTTTGCCTTTTTTACGATTCCGTTGATATGATCTCCCCACTTTAAGTTTTTAGTAATTATAACACCCAGATCCTTTTGAGAGTTGACTGTGGGAATTGGTGTGTCCTCTATAGTGTAGGTAGAATCTTGGTTATTACTACCCAGGTGCAAGATAGTACATTTGGATGCATTCAGTTTAAGTATCCACTGCTTTGTCCATTCCTGTAGTCGGTCTAAATCCAATTGTAATTGTCCAGACTGTATTAATGGATTTCCGAATAGTTTTCCGTCATCTGCAAAGAATGATGACTGTGACTCTATTAGAGCAATAAGGTCTGTAATATAAATTCCAAATAGGGTTGGGGCGAGCACTGATCCTTGTGGGACTCCGCTTAGCACATCTTTCCTCTGGGATAGTGCAGTACCAACCCTAACCTGGAATGTTCTTCCCAACAAATAGCCCTTCACCCAGTTCAGCAAATGACCCCGTATACCAAAATGTTCCAACTTCAGGAGCAAACGTTGATGCGGAACTTTATCAAATGCGCGTTCGAAGTCTAGGTAGATGACGTCCACAGGATTGCCCTGGTCGAGCTCCCCTGTCCAAGAGTGTACGCACTCCAGTAAATTCGTTATTGTAGACCTTCTCTCGACAAAACCATGCTGTTGGACCGCTATAATATTTTCTCTATTTAGGAAATTTTTGAGCTGATTGCATATAATCCTTTCCATGACCTTACCGATTATACTTGTCAAACTAATAGGTCTGAACTTGGCTGGGTCCGTTTTGTCACCATTTTTGTATACAGGTGTTACTATTGCATGTTTCCAGTCATGAGGGACGCATCCAGTATCGAAGGAGATCCTCATTAACTCTGTTAAGATGGGAACTAGAGTATTCGAGCAGTTTTTTAGAACTATGCCAGGTATGTTATCAGGTCCTGGAGATGACCCTATATCAAGGTTCTTGAGTACTTTATCCACATCTTTGTATGAAAAAGTAATGTCACATAGTGATTCCTCTACACGAGCAATTTTCTTCACCTCCGGACATGCCACTAGATCAGATAGATTAGTGTAATGTGTATTCTTCCATTGTGAGGAAGTGTATTCTTTAGGATGAGAAAGTGCTTTCCTCTAATGTGATATCACCTATAGTACATACATTACTAAATCTGAATCCTACCCTCAAGAAATAACTTTTATTAAGAAGTAGTAACCTGTCCGTTATTCGCAGAAATATCGAACAAAGTGGCCTGAGCCACCTTACTCTTCTCCAACAGATAGTAACACTTCTTCATCAGCGCCGCACACTCGTAACAAACGAACTTTGGCAGACCTTCTATGATATCTTTCTGAAAGCAGAATTTGTTACTAATTATATTGCAGAATTATATGAAACCATTTTTTCCATAGCGAACTCGATAACACAGTCATATTGGATTGTAGACATTTGTAAAGTCCATTAGCTCAAATAAGCTCGCTCTTTGAAAATGTCGCCTGCGCTAGCGCCGCGGCTGTCGCGTACTCTTACCTATTTTATGATACAATTTCCTATTTTAAGATATTTAAACACCGGCAGTCCCCGTATTCGTTTGGGAGTACCAAGATTATTTGAGCGAATGGACTTTATTACATAGATTAAAAAGGTATTCTGGTTTTCTCGAATGGTAAATTCATATTATTCATATCTTCCAAAAGTCAAAATTATGATTGAGTTACACAGAATATAGCCAACTTACAGTGAACGGAGCAAATGAATCCATGCAAGTATTGAGCATGCCATCTTCGAGGCTGTACAACCTCAGGTCAGCGGCCAGACAGATTCTGCACACTTCCACATTATATGCATCAAAGTTTGAACTTGGCTGAAATCAATGGGTAAATAAGGGGTGAGTGGACTAGTTAAATGAAACAAATATGTAAAAATGCCACCCCTATTTTTCTCTTTAATTAGGGATTTCGGTATTTGACTAAATGTTTTTTATTCCATCAATCAACTTACATGGACATCCTGAAGAGATCTAAAATTAGTTTTTCGATATCTCAACTAACATCAGAGATATTAATGATTTAAGTTAGTACTGGAGAGATGTACTGTCCCTTCTTAGCAAAACAGTCCTTTATAATGTAGCCAGGATCTGTTTGTATGGTGCTATTACACAGTAACGTCAAAATGTAATATTGCCGTTTCTTTCCATCGTCTGATTTTTGATTGCATGTAGCTATTTTATTTTTCTACGAATTTCAATTCTGTTTTCACATTTGACCATCAATTTTAGGAAATTTAAAGTTTGGAAAGGAAATAATTCAGAAGACTGGGGGAATTTCTAGTTACCGTAGAATATGTAATAGTATTAAGTAAACAAAATCTAAAAATTTTCTTTAATAATAATAATTATTTATTTACTTCAGTCTGTCTGTATTTAACATACTTACAGGTAAAGCATTAACTGGACAAACTCGAGCAACAATTCTGCGATTAATGTGGCCTCTGCTGATCTGATCGGGGTTGAAATGGATACTGCAGATCATAGCCTGGTGTGGCGGAATCCAGTTCGGGCGACCTATTACCCGGAGCCATTCTGCCTTGAGCTCTGGGTTCCAAGGAAACCTGAAATTTTATCTTGGTTAACCCAACATGATTTTAGGGCTTGTTTACACCTTTTCAAGTGGCAATACATCTATGGGCGTTGTAATTGAAACCTTCGGGGGGGAGATAGAGAGATGGTAATAAGTTTTAGTGAGTCTTATTAAATAGCTTACGGGTGATACGATATATCCGGGTTTCGAGCTTTCTTATTTTTACTATTAATCTTGTTATTGCACCCCTTCACAGCACAATACACCATTTTTCATTTCTGTTCAAGTATTTTTATTTCAGATACAATTAATTTCAATTGTTAAGTTTTATTAGTTTAAGGGTTCAATTCAAAAGTTGAGTTTAACTAGTTTAGGGCTTTTATGTTAAATTTTTACGTTTTATTCAGTTCGTTCTGTATTTTCAGCAAATTATTTATTTTATTTATGTCCATAAAAGTATTGTTTTTTTATGTATTGCGGGAATTGGATAGACCAGCACTAACCAACCACAAACCCAGACGATTTCAATATTGTTCCATAACCAGTTGAAATAATTTACGTTGATTATTGTCCATGTTCCATTACCGTGTTAACAACTCAAAATTTATAAAACTGTCTTTTGAAACAAGCAATGAAAGATCTATAACTTCAACGTGAATTTTCATCTGGTTTTGGAACACACTCTTAGTATCATGCATTCGTTCGTTAATACAGTCCTAATGGTGGGCAATAAAGTTTTCTTATTTCTTATTTCTAAAAAATTGTAATTTCTCTAAAAAAATGAAAGATTTGCAATGCAAAAGAAATAGCGCGTTGCGAACAAGGTCCTTTTCACAGTTTCCTCACCCCCTTCTTCACCCTACGAAATGCATTTTTTTCTTTCTAGCTTGTTTTAAGTGTATAAAAACGCAACCCAAAATAATAAAACGAGTTAAAATTAATCGTTATCGGTTATTTCATTTTATTTTGTAATGGCAACACACACAACACTAACAAAAAAAAACAAATGTCATTTTGCTAAAAGTGCATGAATCGGTCTGTTTTTCTTCACGTTTTCTTTACTTTTTTTATCAACAAAATATCATTTATTTTAGTTGTTATTTTATTTATTTAATCTACGTATACTTGTAGCGAACCACGGTGATTAAAAAAGTTATATAAAGTACCGCCGAGTACAGTTTTTGTCCACGCGTTTTCACGCATCGCTCGTCACAATGGAAAACCTTGATCACGGAAATAATAAAAACGTGTCTTTGAGTTTGATAGCTGAATACGGCGGTTCCGATTCGGATTCGGATGATACAGAAACGCAATCTAACGATAACACTGGCAACGATGATTCAGATGCGGCAGAACTCAGTGAAATGGTGCTGAAGAATAACATAATAAACGCTTGCGCTCACGGCCCTCTATCCAGGTCCAATGACATAGATGATGTGGAGACGACCAGGCACATGATAATAGACAGCATGGAGAGTGGCATAGTGGAGTATGAGGTGACAGAATACAGAGATGTTGATAGTGATTCGGATTCTAGCTCGAGTGATTCCAGTAGTGATGTTGACTCTGTAAAGGATGTAGAAGAGATTTCCAGCGGGTAACATATATATATTTTTTAAATAAGGATAGCAGACAAGCAAACAGGCTACCCGATGGTAAGTGATCACCATCACCCATAGACATCTCGCCTCACTATAATGTTGTTAAAAGGTTTTCGATGTGATGCTAACCTTGAGGACAGATGGAGTACCTCATGTGCCTGTAATTATGTTGGTTTTCAAACCAGAACACAGCAGTGTAAGCATTGCTGCTATTTGGAAGAAATAGGTAAAAGTACCTCCCCAAGCTGACTCTGCACGGAGTCGTACAGCCTTCAATAATTGCCTTCTAGTTGTTCCTGGAGTTAGACAACATTCTGAACAGTAGGTAAAACAGTTATAGGTAAATATAGACCATGTGAGTCATGCAAAAGCAAATAGTTTCTCAATGATTATCAATAGGTACTTATGAAAGATGTATAAAGATTTGGTTTGATCTTGACTTTTTTCTAGCATTATCAAATTTACATTATGACAGTTTAAAACTTTGTATTGAGGTAGTTTTAAATAAAATAAGTGGGTAAGACATACCCTATAGTAATATTTTCAACACACTTGCTTGTAAAGTGGCACTTTTTGCACCACTTTTAGGTTCATAATGCAGCTTATAAAACATACATGCTTTCTACTTTACATTACTGCACTAGTGCTTTTTACTTCAAATTTTATTTAAAAGAGCATGCTGTTTACATTACATTTATTTTAAAATCTCAGCAAAGAGTTTTTATAACATATTTGCTCGTAAAGTGGCTGTAATTACACCAATTTCAATATCGTAATGTATCTCATTACGCACTTGTGCGTTATAGTAATGTGAAACGCACGAGTTTTTTTAAATAAAGTAACATGTACGGTTTTTTAAGATGCTCCGTCTAAAAATGAAGGATACTTTTTAAAATCTTAGCAAAGAGTTTTTATGTTAAAAAAGTGGTCAATATTTTATGAATAAAATTAACTTTGGGAGATAAAATATAATAAATAAAGATTTAATTCTTTAATTTAATTAATTTTGACAATAAATTACAACCAATTTATCTGTAACAAAAACACAAAAATATTAATTTACTTTATTAGTAATACTGGCTGTTTTTGTACCTTTACCTAAAAAAAGTTGATGCGCGCGCATCGCTAATTTGTGGACAAGTAAAATTATTCCGCGCGCTTTTTCTTTTCGCTGTATTGTTTTTATTTGAAAATGTCGTCAAGTAGTGATGAATTTATTAATTTGACACCGCCACAAGTCTTAAACGCAGCGAAAAAGGCTACTCTAAGCCTCTTGCCTGAAAAATCGACCGATAGATACTTACAAGCGTATCAAAATTTCATCATATGGAAAACAAGCAAAGATGCAAATTCATTTTCAGAAAATGTGTTTTTAGCATATTTCATGGAACTTTCTCAAAAATATAAGTCAAGCTCATTGTGGTGCTACTATTCAATGCTAAAAAGCACTATGAAAACAAATCATGGTATTGATATTAAGTCATACTCCAACTTGCTAGCATTCCTAAAAAGACGCTCAGATGGCCATGTAAGTAAAAAGTCGAAAGTATTTTCGGCTGACAATATCAAGAAGTTCCTAAAAGAAGCTCCGGATTGCCGATATTTGGCAACAAAGGTCAGTTGAAACTAAATTATTGTTATTAATTTCTTTCACTTTAGTATTTCTTTACAATATAGGTGTTTATACGTTCTTTTTATCTCTTTTCAGGTTGCATTAATATTCGGTATAAATGGTGCATGTAGACGTCAAGAGTTGGCAAACATCACAACTAATGATGTCGAGAATCATGGGCGGGTTCTTCTTGTCCATGTCAAAAACACAAAAAATAAAATTCCAAGGTCTTTCACAATACAGGGGCCATTTTACGACGTAGTAAAGAAATACGAAGCGCTTCGATCAACAAAATCTAATTCCAACAGATTTTTTCAAAATTACCAAAATGGTAAATGCACTAACCAACCCATTGGCATTAATAAATTTGGAGCAATGCCGAAACAAATTGCCACTTTCTTAAATTTGCCTGAAGCACATGAATACACAGGGCACAGTTTCAGAAGGTCCTCGGCTACATTGCTCGCCGATTCAGGTGCGGACTTATTGACACTAAAACGCCACGGAGGGTGGCGGTCGAGCAGTGTAGCCGAGGGATACATAGATGACTCGATGAGAAATAAAGAAGAAATTAGCTCTCGCATTACAAGGAACATAAATTTGGAGTCAAGTGTTGACTTTCAACCATCTACGAGCACACACGCGTACATTCCACCATCGTCGCCGCAGCCGCAGCCACCTCCGCCGCCGCCACCGACTGCAGAACTCTGTGGTCTCGTTTCTCCTACTTTCACTCAAGAGAGTGAGAGAGAGACTGGGGAAATTGTAACTAATAATAATAACTTGACAACATTAAAAATGCCAACTGGCAACGTAACAATCACTTTTAAAAATTGTTCAAATTTCTATAACTGCTTTAACAAGTAATTAAAGATTTATTCGTTTAAGAAAGTCAAAGTTTTATTTATTTCCTCGTAAATATGTTATAAAACGTCGTATGACATACGTGCGCTTTGAAAATTACAGCCTCTGCTTCCTTATAGCCCTCGCCTACGGCTCGGGCTAGCAATATCGCCTCGGCTGTAATTTTCAACTTACCGCACTTATATCATAATGTACTATTATGTCTAAAAATATGTTTATGAATTATTTTTTCCTTGCAAGTGTGTTGAGAAAATAAAATAAATAAACCAATGGCCATTACACTCTCGGCTCCATTACACTTGTCACATTACACTCTGGAACAATCCAGCGTCAAGTGTTATGAATTTAATCTTTTTTGATTTAAAAATTCCTTATTTAAATTTTCAGTGATGAAAACGATGGAGGCAAAAAAGCAGAGCCACCAAAAGTTCATGGAGAGTTGGGACTGGAAGACCTTCCTCCAATTGAAGACCTTGCCATCAGCTTGCCAGCCCAGGAGTGCATCAAGATCGGAAATATTGCCAGCATAGTAGATAGATTAGGTACTGTATTCGTTCATAATTAGTGGCCAAGTAGACCATCAGATGGTAAGTGGTCACCAGCAATTGTCCAGTGGAATTGCTACTACTCTGCGGGCCCTATGGACTATTTATTAGATTTTTTATTTTTAGGACTAGATTTTTTGTTAGAACCTTCACAACCATAGTCATACCAAAAAGAAATCCTGAACTACTATACCATTATCATAATACATAAAATATAATGCCATTATGCCATGCTAGGTCTCATGGTATAAATATATTTTATGTGGTGCCTTTTAAAAGAAGTATTTAGTTATTAACCTGTCCACCTCCTCCTGACTTCCTCATGGGTTTTATCTGTAGCCAACCAAAAGACATTTGATGTGACTACCTTCTGGTCTGATAGAATACGAGTATATTCTATAATTTTTTATACCATGAAAATGAGACTCAGAATGGTATATTTTTAAAAATATTTTTGTATATCCTGTCAGACTACAAGGTAACCACAAAAATTGTATTACATTGTACCACCTACTTACAATTAATAATGTGCTCATCCAGCCATGTTACAATCACCTGTATTTATATTAAAAAGTGACTTAACCTAGTGATCTTATAAATCCCCCAAAGGTTCAATAAATGAGTATTTGAGTAATGTCTTTTGGTTGGCTACAGATAAATCCCGTGAGGAGGTTGACACGTTAAACTTCTTTATAGGCAGGCACCATACATCATATATTAATACCATGCATGAGACCTAGCATAGTATAATTTTTTTATATATATTAGTAGTTTAGGGTTTGTTGAGGTACCATTGACATTCGAAAGAATATGGTTATACAGTGGGGGTCAGAAAGTGGTTACCACTGGCAACTTACACATTTGCAAATTTATCTGAAACTACTGAATTGATTTTAATATGCTTTCACCAGCTTACACAATCTATGTTCTAATAGCCAGTGAAAGCACATTTAAATCAATACAGTAGTTTTAGAGAAATTTGTGATTGTGTAAGTTGCCAGTGGTAACCACTTTCTGACCCCCACTGTACTTATATTTTCATCTCCACAGTTATAGTCCGGGCATTTCCTGAGACCCCTGCAGTGGATCTGGACAGCATTCTCTTCTTGGATAACGGTGCGAAGGCATTAGGCAAAGTCTTTGATGTCTTTGGACCCGTAAGTATCTACTGTAGATACATTATCATCACAGAAATCGGACTACTAGCGCCCTCTCTAGAACAATGATGTGAGCACTGACAACGAGGCACGAGTGTACCCCATGGGCATATATTTTCATACATTTGACATTTAAATGCCTAATGTATGGGAAAATGCTGACAGCGCATACGCCAACTGACAGACACGGTTTCCATATAAAACTTCTCTAGCGAGCAATCTACATAGGGTGAATTTCAAAATCCTGGCTTATCATCATCATCAGCCTGTTAATGTTTCCACTGCTGGGGCGCCGACCACCACTTTTACAAAGGGGTACGGTAATTTAAATCCAACCAAGCATTTTGAGGGAGGGTAAGAACATCTTTTTTTCTTTTTTGAAAAATACTGCTTTTTCTGAAACTTCGAGTTGGAAAGCATGTAAAAGACGCAGGCGGCGGGGTTTCCCTCATGCTGTACATACATATTCACGTCTGTTTCCCGCGGGGGTAGAGAGAGACTAGAATTCCACCTGCAAGATTCTCTCAAGCTGTATATGATCGAGTGGAATGGAACAGCCTGCCGGCGTCTGTATTTCCCGAAACCTACAACCTTGGGATCTTTAAGGCCAGAGTGAATAGGCATTTACTGGACCCGCATGCTCCATCGTCGACCTAATCGTCGCTTACCATCAGGCGAGATCGAGGTCAAATGCGGGTTTAGTAGTCAATACAAATTATTGACTGATGAAAATGCGGGATTATAATGCCATAGGGCCGTTTTGGGTATACAGTATATAATAAGTATCACACCACACCTGTTTTGTGTTTGTATAATATATTACGTAGATAGCAGCATATCGTCGTGAAAGCGCGCCCTTCAAAATTAAATATTTAACGCCGACCCCGCCCTCTAGGCGTTAGCAGTCTAATCTCATTAGTAATTTATGAGCAGTTTATACTTGCTATCTTTTCTTTAACATTCATTTGTAGGAACGCGCTATGTGAGGACATGGATGACGTAATGTCAGTTGTATAAAAGGGAAAAGGGAAGATCTTCCACCACGCGGGGTGTTGTGTCTGGTGACCAGATGTGCTGGTCCAACTATGGATGTTTGGAACTCGTATATATACGAAGTCGTAGGAAAATTTCGATAGCGCGTTCTACGTTGGGCGCGCGTGTCGTGCGTCGCCACACATTCATAATTTGTTTTGTTATACAAGATTATTGGTAACACCAACACACCTTATACACCTTTTAGAGGTGAGAATACAGATCATAATAAAATGCAGTGTTTATTACTGTCTTATTGAAAGTTTAAAAAATAAATAAAATACAAGATAAACAAACAAGCAAAACAATTAAAAAAATTAGAAAAATAATAATCAGATGTGCAAAATAGTTAAAATAATTTAAATTCACCAAAAGTTAACCTAAACATGTTAAAAGTTCAATTTTTTTCCCACAAATATTTTATTTTATTTTTTATGCTTCTATTACTAGTGAATACTTTACAGAAAAAAAGCAATACTAAGAATACATTACTAAAAAAATCAAGAGTAGATAATATTACTTAGTCAATCGAATTATTCTCAAAAATTGTATAATGTAATTTGCGACAAATTATTGGAGAAACATCTGCATTTTCTAACGTTTCGATTGAAGTATAAATATTTAAAAAAATAATTAGTGATTGAAGAAATAATATTCAAAATAATGTAGCACAAATTGGCAAGCTTACGCTTAAGCGTATGGCTTTGATTAGTAACATCCTGTGTGGATTTATTTAGAAGGCGGCCGCAGCGCCGCTTTAAATAAATCACCTTAGGTTAACCTAAGTCACACTCTCGATCTTCACCTTAGAATTATCGCTGTTTCTTTCGACTATTTGCAGGTAACGGAGCCGCATTACTGCGTGAGATTCAACTCTGTGGATCACGTAAAGGATCGCGGCGTGCAGCCCGGAATGGAAGTATTCATAGCACCACGTAGTCAACATACCAACTATGTATTCCTAAGTGAACTTATGAAAATAAAAGGATCCGATGCATCTTGGCTGAACGATATAGAGCCTCCAGCTCACCAGGTAGACTACTCCGACGATGAGGAAGAAAGGAGGGCCAACAAAGTAAGGAAGGAACAGAAACAGAACAAACAGGACGAATCAGACGGAGAGACCTCTAAAAACCAAGCCGCAAGAAAAGTCCAAGAACCAAAACGCAACCAAAGACCATCAGAATCCAGCAGTCGGTTTGGTAGTGGCCCCAGCAGGGGAAGGAACCCATTCTCAGCTGGCTCGAGAAGGAATAACCCCAATGCATTTCAAAGGTTTACCAGACCGTGGGGTAATGATATGAGAACCCCACCACCCCATCCAAATGACTCGAATCACCCGTTTAGTGCACCTCCCACATTCCCCCCAAATGGTCCTCCAATGTTCCCCCCACCGTTTAACCCGAGCACTCCGCCCCCCTTTATGGGAAATCCGTTCCAATTCGGGACAAATCCTCGAATGATCGGGCACATGCCTATGAATATGCTACCTCCGTTTAGACAAAATGTTCCTATTTTCGGCTCCAACTTTTGCAATATGGGGGGTCAGCCCCAGTGGGTCAACAACGCGCCCCCACCACCGCCGGGAACGTAATTAAACGCACACGCAATAGTTACTGTACTTTAAGGTTTATCTCATAATATTAATTAGTAGTATGTGAGCCGTAATTTGTCTAACATTTGTGTGGTTATCCAAAAATAAATCTATATATTTATATAAAATTAAATAATTATTACTTATAGTATTTGATTTGTTTCATTTTTACTTCAAAAGCTTTCAGAGTCCCTCAAAATACAAAATAATCTCTGCCTAACCCGCAAGGGACAGCGTGGAGATATGTATGATCTCACATTTATCACTAAAAAATCAAACAAATAATATTTTGTGATTTCTTTATTAAATATTTCATTGTTAGAAATAAACTAACGATCGAGTTTGATAAATGTTAAAATAATAAAAAGTTCATAATAATAAAAGTTTTAAATCTAAAAAATACTGCTCTCGGGAACTATGCAGAAGTTAAACATAAATGTAATCATGTCTGCTGCCCTTTTGACGAATAAACGTAAATATAATAGAAATTTTGCACTCGCATGATCACAACGTAAAATGTTACCATTTCACAGGACAGGAATATAATCGACGTATACAAATACAACTAAAGATAAGTCGTTACATCCTGAATAAGGATTGGCTCCGACAACCGAAAATCAGAAAGTCACGGACTGGCTGAGCATCTTTCTGCAAAAGATATTGGGCGCTTTTGGAACCACGTCTTCGCCTAAGCATAGTGCATTTGATAGATCTCACTTAGAACATCTTTCATTATATCAAACCTAAGACGTGTGGGACATAGCAAAGACCAAAAACTTTTCATAGTAACTACTGATGATGGCGTTCCGTCCTCTCTGCCTACCTCTCGAGGGAGTGGACCTTTTAGGAGTGGACCATCTAGGAAATGGTATTTTTAGGAGTGGACCTTTTAGGAAGTGGACCATTTAGGAAGTGGACGTTATGGGAAGTGGAACATTTAGGAAGTGGACGTTGTGAAGAACCTAAACGATTCTATTGATTATGCTTTGCCAGTAACTAAACAATTTAGGATGTTAATTCCATAATAAAAAATGTAGTTCTAGGTGAGATCTATCAAATGCACTTGTACATATGGGATTCGCCCAATTCATGAGTTCACCGCGTGCGATTCAAGCTTTCCTTAATTCTGATTTCGGCCGCCTAAACCCACATAGACGATCTATTCACGAATTTTTAAAATTTCTTACAACAAAGTTAATGAAATTCAAAAAACCAACCGTCTGTGTGGACTTTACTTGCCTTAACAAACAAAATACGTAAACTATCCGGCCGCTCGATTCACAAAATAATTTACTCAAATATAACCCATCGATGACGTAGCTTATACAAATACTAATGTTCATACACTAGATAAAAAAGTCGCTATCGGATTTGATATTAAATTTTTTTTTATAGTGACATAATTTTCAAAGTAAAATAACTCTGTTTCGAAGAGTTCTAGGAAGTTTTACCAAGCATTATACACTTCTTGTTTGTATTAATGTCCTTCATCCATATTCATACAATGGTTAGTAAATGGCCGTTAAATAAATTGCGGTCAATTATAGCCTATGATCTTTCAAAGTACATCCCAGACTCAAAGTAGCGACTTTACAATTATAGCCTATGATCTTTCAAAGTACATCCCAGACTCAAAGTAGCGACTTTACAATTATAGCCTATGATCTTTCAAAGTACATCCCAGACTCAAAGTAGCGACTTTACAATTATAGCCTATGATCTTTCAAAGTACATCCCAGACTCAAAGTAGCGACTTTACAATTATAGCCTATGATCTTTCAAAGTACATCCCAGGCTCAAAGTACATCCCAGACTCAAAGTAGCGACTTTACAATTATAGCCTATGATCTTTCAAAGTACATCCCAGACTCAAAGTAGCGACTTTACAATTATAGCCTATGATCTTTCAAAGTACATCCCAGACTCAAAGTAGCGACTTTACAATTATAGCCTATGATCTTTCAAAGTACATCCCAGACTCAAAGTAGCGACTTTACAATTATAGCCTATGATCTTTCAAAGTACATCCCAGACTCAAAGTAGCGACTTTACAATTATAGCCTATGATCTTTCAAAGTACATCCCAGGCTCAAAGTACATCCCAGACTCAAAGTAGCGACTTTACAATTATAGCCTATGATCTTTCAAAGTACATCCCAGACTCAAAGTAGCGACTTTACAATTATAGCCTATGATCTTTCAAAGTACATCCCAGACTCAAAGTAGCGACTTTACAATTATAGCCTATGATCTTTCAAAGTACATCCCAGACTCAAAGTAGCGACTTTACAATTATAGCCTATGATCTTTCAAAGTACATCCCAGGCTCAAAGTACATCCCAGACTCAAAGTAGCGACTTTACAATTATAGCCTATGATCTTTCAAAGTACATCCCAGGCTCAAAGTACATCCCAGACTCAAAGTAGCGACTTTACAATTATAGCCTATGATCTTTCAAAGTACATCCCAGGCTCAAAGTACATCCCAGACTCAAAGTAGCGACTTTACAATTATAGCCTATGATCTTTCAAAGTACATCCCAGACTCAAAGTACATCCCAGACTCAAAGTAGCGACTTTACAATTATAGCCTATGCTCTTTCAAAGTACATCCCAGACTCAAAGTACATCCCAGACTCAAAGTAGCGACTTTACAATTATAGCCTATGATCTTTCAAAGTACATCCCAGACTCAAAGTACATCCCAGACTCAAAGTAGCGACTTTACAATTATAGCCTATGCTCTTTCAAAGTACATCCCAGACTCAAAGTACATCCCAGACTCAAAATAGCGACTTTACAAACTTCGTATACAACAACAAAGGTTCATTTTAAATATAAATGCAATCAATTTGCGATCACGCCTCTCAACATTCCATAAATAATTATTAAAATAGTTTCGTTCGTCGTATTGCCAATTTTAAGACCACCGATCCACGTGACAACATTTCCACAACTATTCGATGTTTATTATATTATAATTATAAATATCATAAGTACCTATGTAGTATCTTATCTTATGATGGGGGGCCGGGAATAACCCCAGCAGTACTTCGACCCTTGAGGATCCCTTATTCCTACCCCATTTTCACACTGGTCATCTAACTGTGCAGGTTTCCTCACGATGTATTCCTTCACCGTTAGAGCAGTCGGTAAATGTACGTAAGTCTTCGAAAAATACGAAAAACTCATTGGTACATGGCACTGCACGGTTTAGAACCCGGGGCTCCCGCATGGGAGTCCGGTGTCCTAGCCACTGTGCCACCGACGATCTACCTATGTAGTAAATACCGTATCAAAAATTCACAAAAAATATACTGATAGTATTTCGACGGAAAGGAATACCTAAAGGCGCAGTTGCATATAGTTATTGACCGCTTCGGCGATCGACCTACGGTCACCGACCTCTGTTGTTTACACTTGGTCGTTGGCCCAAATCGTCCAACGTCATTCGCTGTGACAACCTAGTGACACTTTGACGTTCGCCGAATGTGTTCGACCTTTAATTCACATAGCCGGTGGTCTCATGCTGTGACCGCCCAGACGGTCGACGACCAAGTGTAACCGCACTTTAACGGATTTGTCATACAGAGCGTGAAAACCATTATCTGACACACATGAGTGCGATGCAATGCGTTGTGCACGGTCATGCAGCTCTGTGTGATACATTTCTAAAGGTTTTAATTTTGATAATTATAATTATCCAACTTCGTCGATAAGATTTCGATTCCGGAGATGGCCGCCAAATCTAAACCCCAATGACACTGTCTCGCTCACTCATACATTAGATTGTGTATGAGTGAGCGAGACGTTTTCGTATAGCGATCATAATTTAGAAACTATAGACTATGTCATTTTAGTTTCTATGGAGATATAGTTTATAATTTTAAACAGGACACTTTAGTACTTTATTATATGAATCAAAACACCTAACATATTTTTTTCACGGGCATATTTTTTTCCATACTCATACTCATACCATTTATTGCTTTTCATGTGTTACAATTGGTCTTAAAAATGTATATTATCTGGTCATACATGAAACCCTGAATAGGGCACCGCAATATTAAATAAGAGATTATAATATACTGGCTCTGCGGTGTACTTTGGCAGTCACCCCGGAATCGATGGTACTGTATCACCAATCCGTCTTTAGGTACTTTTTAATGGATGATTTATATGATTTTATTTTATAGAAGTTTAACAATAAATATTATTGAATGTTTTCCGATAGTTGCCCCGTCAATCGCCGCTCCTATGAGAAATTAACTTAAACTTAACGACAACACGTTGCCAACATTACAGGCAAAACAAGAACTTAGTTAACTAAGACATGTGGTATACATGATTACAAAGAAAGAGTAACTGATTTAATATTAAACTTATATTAGTTTTATTATAAAAATACAGATTCCTATGTTTAAATAATTCTCAATCAAGCTACATTTTAGCTTGCCATCTGAGACTCATGAATTGTTAATGCCTCTCCAGGGCTCTACAGCTTGTAACAATTGTTAATGCCTCTCCAGGGCTCTACAGCTTGTAACAAAAACTATTCCACCTTTTTTTTGGTGTCAGTTGCTCGTTTATCGATACCGAGTCCTTATAACCTCGGAAGAGGTCAATAATTTTGTTACAGCTGTATATTCAGACCCACTGTCCTTTCGTCAGCATCGTAAAAGCAGTTACAACCTGTTCAATTTGCTCAACGGATTTTTTTTAAATGGACATAGGGCCTTCATTTCACACAATGATTTAAAAATATAAGTTAATCCAAAATAAAATATAGAAAAACGGATCCGAGCAGTCTTCCTTTAACATACGTAAACAAATTCGTGACGCAACCGATTCTTAAATAATTCATACCTACGTCACTACTAGTAAATTAATTTGATCGAACGTAAAAATAAACTTAACTACGAAAGTATTAAAAGGAAACTTACTTCTACTCTAGTACTTCAAGGGTTATAATTTTTTTATCGATTACATGTTAGGAACTATTCTACTGTACAGATATTTTGAAAAATAATGTTTAAGAAGTCACAGTAGCAATACATAATACTTTTTTCATGACATCAACTTTTTAATGCCAAAGTAACCTCCTGATTTGTAAAGTGTATACAAAACGCAAATCGAACATAAGGAATTAAAATAGATCACTAACAGGAAAGAAGCTTTACAACGCGAGCCATTCACACAATCGCGCGGCGAACGCTTAGAGCTTGTTAACACCTTTCAAAGTGGCAAGGACAGTTCATACAAAATCCTACTTACCACTTGCAAAGGTATAAACAAGCCCTTACGCTGGTCCGGTCCGTGTAATGTCCAGGTTACACGAGGCTAGTATTTCAAGCCAGGATAGTAAACAATTTGTCCTATACTGACTTGGCACAATGCCAGTGTTGTTCACAGAGTGTTAGGACGTTTTAAGACAAAGTCTCTTCACTAACTTCGCCATCCACATGAAGCTAGTACGCAAAGCCAGGATAGTAATTGTGTTGGGGGGCGTCTTTAGCTCAAAAATAGAACCACATCCTATTAAACTAACCTGGCTTGAGATGCTAGGTTACTTGCTTACTAGTTAAATAACGATATGAAGCTAATTTAACTAGCTCGCTAACTTCAAGACTTGCGATTAATAGCCTCGTGTAACCCGGACATAAACGACGGGCGTGTGAGTGCCTCGCGCCACGCGTGTAGCACGCTTCTGTTCTGTTAAATACTTATCTATTTATTGGTATGGGATTTGTAATTATAATAAAAAAACTAAATCCTGCCAATATTAGCTGTTTCACAGCCCAATTGGCTATACATAGCTATACAACATAGCTGTAAGACCATATGGGGTTATAAATTTATAATTATATTGCATTTTTATCATATTTTACCATATCATACCGTAAGTCTAAGATACTCATAGCTTTTACAGGCGTATTGATTAAAGAAATATATGTTCATTACATTATGTTCATTACATTATGTTCATTACATTATGTTCTGCTAAAAATAAGTAGCTTACATCGTATCACTTGTTCGTGTGGTGTTGCTGAGTTATATAATATTTAGAATATTAAGTTTTAGCTAAGACACTACGTTCTACGATCTAGTATTCACAGAGATTGATACAGTACATCTAGACACAGTTTTCTCTTACTCCAAGCTTCATTATTGTTACAAATAAATCGAGGTTTCACTTTGAAGACCGATTAACGTTTGTCATTTGATTTTTAATTTGATGTTCATCGGTTTTCAGTTATCTCTCGAAATAAGGTAGTCTGTTAATTTACAAGTTTTGTTCATATAAGCAGCGGAAGAATGGATTTCAATCTAACAAAACTGTTAAACACTTTAAAAAAAATTTTATTGTTGAAATACGAAGAACGATCAACTGAAAAATTTAATGTCTGTTACTGTTTATATTGGTAGTGGTAGTCTGTTTTGGTAGTGGTAGATCCTGATGTGCAGGATCGCCTGGGGTGGTACCACCCTCTTATCTATTTCTGCCGTGAAGCAGAAATGCTTGCATTTCTGTGTTTCGGTTTGAAGGGTAAGAGAGCCAGCGTAATTTCCGGCACATGAGGCATTCCACCTCGTCTATGGGCGACGGTGACCACTTACCATCAGGTGGCCCGTTAGCTCGTTTGCTCTCCATATTTAATAAAAAAATAATAATAAAAAAATAGGTTGCTATCGAAAACATTAGACATAATTTTGACAGGGCTCCTGATAATATTGGCAAAAAAATTTAAGAGCACCTGTAAAAGGATTGATTATTCCTGTTTTTATCATACTGTCAACAATTACTTCCTGGTTGATTGATAATGATGAATGAAGAATCATTAATCATTATCTTCAAAACTGATAAATCAAATTCTTTGCCGATTTTACACGGGTAAGTGATTTATTCACTTCAGTAAGTGGCAAATCCACTCGAAGTAAGTGAAAACTACGTCCAGCTACATAGATAACATGAAAAAGGCGATATAGCGTGTAATTACACTACACAACAACTATTCAATCAACTTAATTCGAACTTATATAGAAAGGAAACAGACAGCCAATCCAACGCTACGTTATAACCTAGGACACACTTGCTCAAAAATATTTTAGAGTATTTCGTTCTAAAGTCTAGTTAATGTTATAAATCAGATCAAGGTTTTACCTCCACATGTTTGGTGATCAGACGAATTAGGCAAGTCTGTTTACTGTAGGTTACTGTCTGTTTATTTTTGCAGCACATACAATAAATGTTTTTGTAAAATATTGGTACCGGTATTTTACGAAAAGAATGCATTATTGATTCTACCTCATTTCTGTGTTTCGGTTTGAAGGGTAAGAGAGCTAGCGTAATTTCCAGCACATGAGGGAATCCATCTTAGTCCTTAAGGTTAGCAGCGCATCAAAAACCCTCTAATATTAATACAGTGAGGTGAGGTGTCTATGGGCGACGGTGACCACTTAAAATCAGGTGGTCCGTTTGCTCGTCTGTTCTCCTTATTTAATAAAAAAATTAATGCGTTTTGGGTCCATTTTTTTGCATTTGCTGCAAAATAGATTCAGGTTCGTTTTCGGTCTCTTTATAGTGATTTTCACGGCTTATTCTAATGAAGTTGTCTTCTATATTCGTCTGAATATTCAACTCATGTTTATTCATAGGTAAACCAAACATGATACCTGCTGGGATATGAGCAAAGCCCAATCACATTCCCATGATTTTATAAGCATTCAGCTGTAACATATTTTTGTTGTAAAAAAAGGGATTCTGTTTTTTTGGCTTCCACAAAGAACAAGAATTCAAGAATTTTATAGCTGTAAGGTTTCATAATGCACTAAGTATAGTTTTTACTGTAAGTATTCAGTTCAATAATGAAGGAACGAAAGCGCGTCCGCTCTAGGAGGGGATACTATTCTTTCACCCAAGAGTTCAATAGTTTGGTTTACCTATAGAGGTAGCATTATGAAGTCACGCGAACCCCCAATACTTTTGAGAAGTGTAAAACTAAAAACGAAATAGAAAACACTGAAGGCATTGTCAAAGTGCACAATTTTCATAATAAACGTTGCATATCTAAATAGTTTCACGTTATTAATTCACTTATAACATTATTTTAATGTCGTAAATATGCTGCCTCTATGTAGATATTCGCAAAATATTACATATCTATACATAAACCTTGGGTTGTGTAATGTTTTATGTGGAAAAAACACAAACATGGAATATTGAAGCAGACGTTATATAACTTCACGTACACTGAGTACATTATAACTATCTCACTCGCACTCATTATATGCAAGGAGGATATCCTTTTTCTCGACGTATAACTGTAAAATAAATTGATTTTCGCATTTTGGGGTCTTCGAGCCGGATCTAAACCGACCTATGGATCTATAGTCCATGGCTATCTTATCTTTTGCTATGGTATAACGTCATATATCCAGCAATGCATATTCAACCGCCGCGTGCGCATGCTCCTCAAGGCGCAGTTACTCATGATCATACACCGATTCGGCGACCAACCTGCGTTGTTCACACTTAGTTGTTGGCCGAATTCGTCGAACTACATCCGTTCGATGACAACCTAGTGACACTTGACGATCGCCGATAGCGGGCGACCATTGGTAATTCACATATAGACGGTGGCCGCCAGCTGTGACCGCGCAGACGGTCGGTCAACGACCATATGTAACCGCGCCTTCAGAGTTACACTAAGCGTAGAATACACTGACTACTCTTTTTTTTCCACATAAAACCCAATTGTTATTTTTCACAAAAAATAACAATTTATTATAATAATTTTACAAGTTATTGTGACATTTTGTTCTCTGGCATACGAGACCGTTACCATTACTGAGTATCACTGCTATACGTAAAGCTTATGGCATAAGGTTTAAATTAGGTTGTCCAGTAAAATAAATGACCTTTTTATTCAGTTTATGAATCACCAATCTAAATAAATGACCTTTTTATTCAGTTTATGAATCACCAATCTAAATAAATGACCTTTTTATTCAGTTTATGAATCACCAATCTAAATAAATGACCTTTTTATTCAGTTTATGAATCACCAATCTAAATAAATGACCTTTTTATTCAGTTTATGAATCACCAATCTAAATAAATGACCTTTTTATTCAGTTTATGAATCACCAATCTAAATAAATGACCTTTTTATTCAGTTTATGAATCACCAATCTAAATAAATGACCTTTTTATTCAGTTTATGAATCACCAATCTAAATGCTTTTGACAGTCATTTGATTTCAAATTGTTCTTTAGTATATTTATGCTATTATTGTGGTAGCATTTGGTAGCAGTTATTGGAGGAAAGAACTACGCGCTCCGCTAACTTATTTCCTTCAAGCATGTGTAACGAATATCCGGCAAGGCATTACTTTTAGATTTTTCTCTTACAATACGACTTTACATAGTCTGACAAGTTACTAGAAAATGTTTGGTGAAATTTAAATGTAAAAATAGTTTTAGAATGCGGCGTTCTTTGCTCTCATTACTTTACTATGAAGCAGATCCAATCAAAATTTGCTTACTAAATTCAGTATATGTCTAGACTTTCTGCTAAGCTGAATTAGCTAAAAGACATCAAAAGACGACAACGAACATTTTCCTTTAACTTGCCAAACGACCAATTCTTGGAAACACACGGGAAGACATTATTTAAGCCAATACAACACAGGAGGCCATATCTCATAGCATTCGACAAATGTCTGCCTTCGAGATATTTCGAAAGTAAAAATCGAGCATCATTTAGGCATTTGGAGCGCTAGCGGTGGACACAATGTGGAGATCCATTTATATTTTCCTGATCATCATCAGGTCCTCAAGGTTCCAGATGAAGGAAGGGCGCAAACATTTGAGCTTGAACTCAAACCACGTAATTGTTACCGTTCCAGAGATCCCATCTGACATCAAAGACACCCCAAGGTCTCGGAAACCCGAAGTCCAATTTTTATCAGATATGCCTACTAAAACACTCCAAATAAAATTCTTTATTAAAAAAAACCGCGTCCTAATTGGATAATCGATTGATAAGTTATGATGACACAGACAAACAGATGTACGCGTAAAGTTAAAACACCACTTTCTTTTGGTTTGCGAGAATACCATAAAGCCTTATCACTTATCACTCGACATCCGCCATTTTTCTTCGACAAATATCTCTCGTGACATTAAGTCGAACGCGCCAGAATCGCCCTCCAGGTCAAACAACACAATACATTATACAATCATAGGCTGCCTCCACACCAGACATTCACAAACGTTCGTCAACATGACTACGGTATGAATGATGCAATTAAACTTCAGTATGGCAACACCATAAAGGTGTGATGCTACCACAACAATAATTTTGTAAAAGTCTACCCCCATTTGATTTCTAATTCGTGTGACAATTTGAAAAAAGATACAACTAAATGTCACAGACACGACTAACTTTTAGTCAACAGTTAAAAATAACCTATAAATTATAGGAAAGGTTACGACTTAAAAAATACTTACCACGGGGTAGACAGCTCTTGAATTTTTTTTATGTATTCTCGACAGGTCGTATGGTACAGTCGCCCACGGTAGTAATAGGCGTTATCGTGACCGAGCTCGGTGTGGACGTCGATACTTGCGAGTTGTCCTGTACTTGATCATTCTTATCTTCTTTCTCCTCATTGTTAGGCGGTAGCTTGACGATCTGGCAGTCACCGACGGTCATGATCTGCGTTTCCATGGCAACTGGTGGGACGTTTTCCTCTGGTTCCACTCGCGAGCTGTCGTCGTCATCCGACGAGGAGTCCGACACGTCGATGGTCCGCTCGTGTGAGGTTTCCGTGGTCATACTCTGGTCGGCGTCCACATTCCGATCGGGGTCGACGCTGGTCACTCCGTAGTTGAACGCTAGAGGGTTGTACATCATTTCCGTGAGGTATGCGAAGTCGCCGAAGGGTAGGTTGGTCGCGTTGTAGTTTTCGTTGGGTCGTCCGTCTGGAACAGATTAATCCGTTGATTGTAGGCGATTCAGTGCATATCTAATTATCACTGATCGGAGTAGGTAGGGCTCTTTCGGGTCAATGTCCTCAAAGGTTATATTAATATGGATATGATTTCGGGATCCCGTTTTAAGTTATCGAGCAAATGTTGTAAATTACTTTTATAAACCTCGCCCTTACTCAGCGGATTACGATTTTTAAAAATTGTGAACTTACGAAGAAGTTAAAACACTACCATAGGTACACTAGCACCATGAATCTTAAAAATCGCCATGTGTATCAAAACAAATATAACGTTAAAAATCTAAATAATATTTTTATTCAATCCCGGAACTCCCGGGGTTATTGAGCATACTTATCCATTTTATGACCGTATGTGGCAAGTACCAAAAACAGCCCTACCTACTCCGATCATAGCTAATTATCTATTTTAGTTTTATTGTTAGTACATAGAAGCTGAAAGAGGAATATAATATGCTATACTACCCAACCCAAACCAAAATATAAAAAAATACGGAATCGAACCGAACAATAAAAAATATTTTTGGGTTTTCTAGATTTCTATGAGTTCGATCCGTTACCGTTTCAAAATCGCTGCAATGTGTTTAAGGCGTCAGTACTGGAACCAAACATTATATTGATTCCTCTAGTCTTGATTCTAAAAAAAACTGACTTTGGTCTTTGGATAAGATATAATACTTTGATTCAAGTTTACTAGCGATATATGATACGTATACATAACTTCTATTATGATGTCCATAGAATACTTAGTTATACAATGGAATATATATTAATATTTGCAAAGTTATAAACAAAGCATACATTGCAGTAATATTTTGTTAAAAAGCAAGTTCAAAACCCGTGACGGGCGTACTTAGTGCTGACTTTTTTATAGTGCTGTTTTTTAATACTAAATTGTGCATGGTAACTATGAATGTTATTTGACAACAGTTTACTCACGAAAATGCACTCAGAATTTAAGGGAATACATACAAGTGATATATGTTGGTAAATAAAGAATAATTAAATAACTTAGTAGATAGATGTTTATTAAATTAGGTAATTTGTGTAGTCTTTTAGACAAGATTTTAATTTAATATTCAGTAAAATAAAAATATGACATGAGAAATTTTAATTTTTATATATGATTGGTTGGCAGAATGGCCGTCCATTCGCAGTCTAACTGTACAAAAGTAAAAAATAATCGCAGCGTTACTTCTTTTTTTTTAATATAAATTAGCTACGACCATCAGGCAGACGGGCCACCTGATGAAGTGGTATTGCTTGTGTGTTGCCGGCCGTGGAGGGAGAGGACTTTTTTAACGTTCTTTTTGAAGCATCCCATGTCGTAGCGCTGCGGGAATACGTCGGGTGGGAGAGAGTTCCACATTTTACATGTGCGTGGCAGTGACGTTCGTGTAAAACGGGTCGTGGTAGACACCCAAGGCTTTAGAAAGTGCGGGTGAAAATTGAGCCGCCGACGAGTGGTGCAATTTAAGAAAGTAGAAGATGGCACCAGGTCAAATAGTTCCGAAGAGCACTCCCCATTATATACGCGATAGAAGACGCAGAGAGAGCCGATGTCTCTTCTTAAACTGAGAGGCTCTAAATCGCTCGTGAGCACGGAATCGTCGACAATTCGAGTAGCGCGCCTTTGCACGGAGTCAAGTGGATGAAGCTGGTATTCGGGTGCGCCGGCCCAGAGATGGGAGCAGTACTCCATATGCGGCCTTACTTGCACTTTATAAAGCGTTAGCCTCTGGCCGGGCGTGAAGTACCGCTTTGCTTTATTCAGCACACCGAGCTTTCTGGAGGCCAAATTAACCTTGCTTTCCAAGTGACTCCGGAACTGCACGTCACTCGAAATGTCGACGTCGAGGATTCCTATGCTATTGGAAACAGTCAGGGGAGTGCCCTGGAATTGAGGCGCCATGACAAATGGTTTTTTTTACTTCTTACTATACGCTACATAAATTAAATTAACGTTGAATGTGCAAATAAAAATGAAGTTTGTACGATAAACGAGGTCTCAAATATTATTTTAGAAGTAAAAAAAGCTTAGAGCGTCGGTGACACAGTGGCTAGGGCACTGGACTCCCGTGCGGGAGGTCCGGGTTCGAAACTGTGCAGTACCTATCAATAAGTTTTTCGTATTGTTCAAAGACTTACGTACATTTACAGACTGCTCTAACGGTGAAGGAAAACATCGTGAGGAAACCTGCACACTGAGATTACCAGTGTGTACAATAGGGTAGGCACAAAAGATCCTCAAGGGTCAACGTGCCGCTGGGTTATTCCCGCCCCCTATCATAAGATAAAAAAGCTTTATTTTTTAATTCTTAAGAAAACAATCATCAATCCATTTTCTAGTTTATGGAAAATCACTAACTATTGATATATAGAAACTCAAATAATATATAAATAATATAAAGAGATATAAAAATAATGTACTAACATACAAGTGCATAATCGTGAGTAGATATCTACAAAATACCAATTAGAGTCCTTCAAAATGTCAATTTTTAGTGGACCATGCTATATAGAGGCGTATACTAACAAATCTTGGCCAAATCCGCGGGTAGCCCGTACTGGGTCGCTAATGCGATATCCAAAGAATCCAAACCTATGGAAATACCAGCTGTTAGCATTGCAATGTTCAAAACCACGCATAAATATTGAACCCATTCCCTAAAACACTTATCAAACTTTCACTCTTTCTTGAGTCTACTGTAATAGTAGTTTTTGTAACACTAGGTGCTTGATTGTGACACGAGATGCAGAACAATAGTTACCAATTTATTTGGTAAATTAAAAAAAAAACACTTTTCTCAAAAATCTGTATGGATCGTTGCAAATTGTTTTCAGATTCATTTCAGTTATCAACACCCAGTCGATATTTTTATTTACTACCTCGTTCTCGAAATCATTTCCTCCCCCGAAGGTTGTCTGGCAAGATCGCTTAGCGATAAGGCCGCCTAAATTGTACTCCACTATTTTCTTTTCTATCTTTTGTTTCTTGTTTTCTATTAGTGCAATAAAGTGTATTTTACTTTACTTTTCCTTAATACTTAGAGAATAGGATCAATACTACAAAAAAAATAAAGCAACACAGGCATAAAACAGAACAGTGATCATAAATAAACACGCACTCATGAAACACATCTACGTATAATATAAATAACTAATTGGAAACACGTGTAAGCTAATTTTTTGTAAGTGAATATAATGCAAAATAATAGATGTAACTGTTACTCATTGTTGTAATATCGCGTCATGATGACTCAGACGCTTAAATCATCAACTGGGGTCTTGGCCATTAGGCACATTTGGTTGAAGACTAAGTGCAAAACACAAGGCCAACATGGATTCTAAAATGATTGGACTAATAAAAAAGTATTTCATTAGCATTTAAGCAGTCTTTGAACTGTAAACCGGTGTAATATGTACATGTTTTTGGTCGTAGCAGTATGAAAACTTCTGTAATGCATTTTTCAACATCTTATTGTTAGTTCAATTTCAATTACACACACTACGGCGACGATTTGAGTTTTTCTTAGAGTTTTTTTTAACAATTGTACTAAACCTGATGTTTGGAGGAATTTCAGTAATGGCAGTAATGCGTCCCTTTCTACACCACCTCGATACACCATATCGTTTGGGTTCAAAAGGTGTTGGGTTGTGAAGGACCCCTCTCATTTCATTTATGTATTAGCCATAAATCGTAGATATTACAGGTGTTCTAATAAAATATAAGGATCGGTGCTAATTTTAACATGAAACAAGTAGCAACACTTTAATATCAAAATCTATTTAAGGGAATCTGGAAAAAAAACAGGGTTTTGCGTTGTTCTTCATTGGAAGAACATCAAAATGCAAATCGTTTTCTAAATTATCTAGACGAAATAAAGTGGTCACTATTTTAAGTCTAGACAACTATAGAAAAAAGCTACTATTCTGCAAAACCATTTTTCATCGATAGAACAACGTTAATACTTTTTATAATAACGTGTATTTAAAGGAACATACTCAGTGAATATGAGTATTCACGTAATATTACTTACCGGAAGCATTCGTATCGCGAACGAGGGTTTGTTGCACAAGCGTTTGCTCGCGAAGCAAACTCGAGCACATTGCTTCGCGAACAAAACATTTGGCTAGTACGTTGAAACGAATAACCGGAACACATTCTAGAAGCTCGCTAACAAAACTTCGCATAACGAATGCTCGCGGTGAGACCCGTCCTTAGAGACCGTTCGAGTATTACGTAAACAGAATTCTAGCTAATTACCCACTCCCCCCCCCCCCCCACCCGCGAAAGTAAGCAAAGCTCTTACCCTCCTCATACGCCTACGTGAGTATTGGTATAATTTATACAGAATTTGTCAAGTCTTTAATTACAATTCATAAAGAAGTATCGTTGTTATTAACTGCTGATCGCTTTTTGTGCATCAGCATTCAACCCCCCCCCCCCCCCCCCCCCCCCCTTGGCGTCAAAAATAAGCATAGTTTTAAACCCGGGGGGGAGGTTTGCTTATTGCTTATGCTTATTTTTGATGACAACCTTTGATGCTTACGTAATACTTGAATGGCCCCTTAAGATAAATTAGTTTTTTAACACAGTGTCGCTAGTTGTTTCCTGTTAATTAGTACGCAGCCTTAAGGGTGTAGCAAACATAGATATACAGAAACTACATACCTAGTAAACATTTCCCTATAAGCATAACATAAGCTAGTCTAAGTCCATACCTGTCCTAGGCAGGTTGAAGTGCTTCGGAGGCCGGCCGCGTTTCCTCTTCAGCAGCAGCTGTTGGCCTGCCGGAGACAAGTGGGCCATTTGTTGGGGACTGGGGCCCATCACCGATCCGCTTGTCAGTACGCAGCCTTCCATGTCTGTGGAATTTATGGCGTAACCTGTTATATGTAGTAATTTCAATGCAGGGTTTAACAAAAACCCCCTATAGAGCAGAAAGGGGTCAGTTCACTATGGGACTAACTCTGAAATCCTGATAAAAATCAGCCGTTTCTTCCTTATAAAAGCTTGTGGCGACGCACGACGCGCGCCATTACGATTAGTACCTACTCACATAGGTGTACAACGCGCTATCGAATTTTTTCTGGGACTTCGTATATATAATATACGAGTTCCAAACATCCATAGTTGGGCCAGGACATCTGGTCACCAGACACAACACCCCGCCTGGTGGAAGATCTTCCCTTTTCCCTTTCATACAACTGACATTATGCCATCCATGTCCTCTCTAGCGCGTTCCTACAAGCTCAACACCAACACGACCGAAACAGCTGATATTTTTTTCCCGATTTCAGAGTTGTCCCCATAATGGAAGCTGTCCAGTTATGGATACTGAACACCTCAATTTCGGCTCTAAAGGCGTTTTTGTTACACCCGACTCGCCCAAAAAGCAGTAGAAATCAATGTCAAGTAAGTATACTTAGGGCTTCGATAACAACAACAGAAACAACTGAGTATGACAATCCATACATTTTCCAAAAAATAACTCGTTCGTAACGAATCGAATCGAAAAATTGAATCGCGTCTCTATAATGCGTGAATTTTGACAGTTGTATCGACTGAAAAGTGTAACAGACCTGAGGGAAAGTCATGTCCTTACGTTAGATGTGACTTTTACACGGAGAGTTCGTTTGCTGCTGGATCTCTCGCTGCTTCTTCTGGGTTTACTAAGTCCCTCTAAGAGTCACAGTCAAGAAGTCACTCCGAGTACTTACCGAGGGAAGTCTTAGGCCTCTCTTCTTCTTAATCTTCGGCGTCAACGGCTGAGGGGTCTTTCTGGGCCTCCCACGTCCCCTTCTAGGGGGGTTAACTAGATCCCCCTGCTGGATCTCGTTTCGGACTGGCTCCAGGGCCGAATTAGGTCACACCGAGTACTTACCAAGCGAAGTCTTAGGCGGACGGCCCCTCTCGTCCACTCCTAGGGGGTCAACTAGATTCCCCTGCTGTAAATCATTACGGATTGGCTCCAGGGCCGAATTACGTCACACCGGGTACTTACCAAGCGAAGTCTTAGGCGGACGGCCCCTCTTCTTTTTAATCTTCGGCGTCAAAGGCAGAGGGGTCTTTCTGGGCCTCCCGCGTCCTCTCCTGGGGGGGTCAACTAGATCCCCCTGCTGGATCTCGTTCCGGATTGGCTCCAAAGTCGAATTCAGGACCACAGGGTTGGCTGCAGCCCGAGGGGGAAGCATGACGTCGCCGCTAGGGGTGAAAACCAGGTGTCCGGACTCTCTATGGGTTGTCCGGACCATGCCGGACATTACTTCGGAGTTGTTCTCGCGTTTGGCTGTGGATTCGTTGGCCATGTCAACTGTTGGGTCCTCCTGTGAAATGTTATTTTTAAATTATTAAAGTTGGAACGTCAACGTCTGATTTATGTATCTAAGAAAAAATCTAAGAGAGTATCCTACTAAGAAATGGGCTGGCAAGAGACTGACAAAAATGAGGCAGCAGGACCTCGGATTGATTGACAGTCGACTACTGAAGACCCAGCTGTCCACGCACGTCGCTGGTCCGCGAATTTACAACAAAATACCAGCTCCTATCCGAGATGCTAAAACGTACAACTGTTTCGTTATTAAATTTAAAAAATGGTTGGTCCAAAAGGCCTATTACTCTGTCAATGAGTTCCTTGACGAATGATGTTCCTATTTGAAATACTGTACACGTATATTCTGCAATACTTTTTTTTTTTTTTACTAATTAGTAAAATGTCATACTATAACTAGGCAAAAATTATACAATATAACTTCAGTCAAACAGCCCCCCGCGAAGTTCCCCCTGGCCGAAAGTACCCAGAATACTCGCGGCGTTCCCTCGCTGAATGGCGAGGGAGATGCGCTGTACCAAAAAGTGGCCGGCACGCGGATCACCTCCTCTCTCCTTAATTCGCCTCCCCACAGCGCGAATCAGATCCTTGGCCTCGGAGCCCCATGGTCCCGCGGTTTCAACTGCCAAAGGCACGAAGTCGTACATCGATTCCAGGTTGGAGTACTTTAGGTGCTTCCTCTGGGCCGCCGCCTCGGCAGCTGCACCTGCAGTCTGCCGAGTGCTGGCGAGATGGCAGGGCGCGAAAGTTTTTTATTATTATTATTTTTTTAACTTTTTGACATTATAATTACTTTAAGTAAGAAAACTTATTGATATTAATGTATTATAATAATTATAATGATCATGACATGCTATTTTAATATTTATTTCTAATTATTTTCTATGTTTTTGACAATGTATGATCATTACTGAAATAAATGAATTTGAATATCGAGTATAATCGGAAAAGAGCGGATTTGTAGTAGCTATTATTGGATTTATCATGGATATGACCAGTAAAATAAAAAAGGAAAATAAATGGTATTCTCATTAAATCTACTCAAGCAGTATAAATTATTTTCATAGAGAGGTCATAGAAATTACTTACAGTGCACAGTGCACTGTGCAGAAGGAATCTAAAATAATTTAATAAAATAAAATGTTTCATTAAGTAAGGAAGTAACTATTTTGTTTCAATCATCATCATCATCATTATTTCAGCCGAAAGACGTCCACTGCTGGATCTCCATTTTCCTTCTTTATTTCAGTTTGTTATTGTTTGTTACTTGAATAACAAATTTCAATGGTTATATCTAGAGCTAGAAGTTGTCGGGGCAGAATTGTCATAATTTATAGTGATAGCATTATCTCTAAGTCGTTTTCCTCACTGTTGAGGGGCGTGATCATTCTAAGGAATTAATTACATAGAACGGGCTCTCATGGCAGATTTAAAGGGGTGGTTTGCCATTGCCTTCCCCATTTCACACACTGGTTATCTCAGTGTGCAGGTTTCCTCACGATGTTTTCCTTCACCGTCAGAGTAGTCGGTAAATGTACGTAAGTCTTCGAAAGATACGAAAATCTCATTGGTACATGGCACTGCACGGTTTCGAACCCGGACCACCCGCATGGGAGTCCGGCGTCCTAGCCACTGTGCCACCGACGCTCCACTAAACTAACCATTAACTTATTATAAAAACTTGATAACAAACTGACCCGCTCGCAGATCTTGGTGTGCACGCGCAGCTTGTCCGACCTGGCGAAGGAGCGGCCGCAGCCGCCGCAAGTGAACGGGCGCTCCCCGGTGTGAGTGAGACGGTGTCGGGAAAGGTGGGACGAACGCTGGAATCTGTTACAATATATGTATAAATAATTAATCAGTTTGTTAGAACTACGACTTAGGGTCAATTCACACCTTACGGAAAAATTCCCGCGCACTTTTTTGATGTCACTGAATTATAAACTGTGATAGCATTGCCTTTAAGTACAAAATCCGACGCAGACATCAAGTGACAAACACGGGAGTTGACGCTTGATGTCTGCATCGAATTTTGTACTTAAAGGGCAATGCTGTTACAGTTCATAATTCAGTGACATCAAAAAAGCGTCAACTCCTGCGTTTGACGCTTGATGTCTGCATCGGATTTTGTTCTTAAAGGCAATGCTACAGCATTACAAAATTCGATGCAGACATCAAGCGTCAACTCCCGCGTTTGACACTTGATGTCTGTGTCGGATTTTGTACTTAAATGCGATGCTATTACAGTTTATAATTCAGTGACATCAAAACAGTGCGCGGGTATTTTTTCGTAAGGTGTGAATTGACCCTTAGGAGAGAGACGTGCAAAGTTTTTATTTATTAAGCATTTAGCTATACTAAAAAAACTAAAACTTTATTATAATTATAGGTTATTACTAACATAGCTGTAAGAATTTACTAACCAATTCTGTATGGACACTATTTAATTTTATTTATTTATTAGGTAAACACAACAGATTACAACCATAGAAATTAAAGAAAAATCAATATAAAGTTATGAGCCAGGTCGTAACCCTTAACGTGTAAACACAGCATGGTTAGGAAGTAGAAAATTGATTGTTGTACAATATTGAGTTATGAAAAAATACTATTGAATGTAATGACTAAAAAACTTATAACTATTTGAAAACTAAAAATAATAAAGTAAAGACTATAAAGTAGGTGCGTGGATAGCTCACTTGAGGACATCCTCAACCCGTCTTTTAAAAACTAATGTCCTAGGATGAAATAAGTCTATCGATGGCTTATTGTTGCTGTTCGAAGAGATTTCGTTAAACAATCTACACATTCGCACAATAGGGTTATAGAATGATGTGTTGTTCTTAAAAACATTTAATACAAATGTTTTAGGATTGCGAAGTTTAAAGTTTGTGTTGAAGTTTAGACATGATAGCAAGGAAGGTGAATCTATGGTGGAATGTAGAATTTTATGTAGGATTATTAGGTCTTGGTGTTTGCGCCTAAGATGAAGCGGGGTGACTTAAAATTTTGCCAGTCTATCATCATACGACGACAGCTGACGGCCGAAGCCATACTATTATATGAAAAACATTTATTTATTCATGGCCTACTTTTAAAGAAATTAGAATACTGCTATCGCACGAGGCGAATAACCAGAGTATAAATCGTCAAATATATTTTCTTCGGCATTTATGTGTTTCGGCAGCGTTTATAGAAGAGCCAGTACTTACTAAGCCCGTGTGCTCCATCTTCGACCTCATCGTCACTTACCACCAGGTGAGATTGATGTCAAATGCGGGTTTGTCGTAAATAAAAAGTTTTTTTTACAGGAAACATATTCCATATTGGGCTACCACGGCCGTTCAAGTTCCATCGTCATTTCCGGTACACCCATCACAAGACCTTACGGACAAACTTTACCTGTTGAAGGTACAGTTTGACTAGAGTGCGTGAGGTTTTAGAAAGTGCTTCAGGGCTTGACACTTCGGATATTAGGGGCCATACATAAATTACGTCACACGTTAAGGGGGGAGGGAGGGGGGGTCAACAAAGTGTGCTCCTCGTCACCTACCACCAGGTGAGATTGAGGTAAACAAGGATTTTGAATTCACCCCTATGTAAATTGCGCGCTAGAGAAGTTTTATAAGGAAACCGCGTCTGTCAAATTCGAGCATGCGATGTGAGCATTTTCCTATACATTAGTCGGGCACTGAAATGTCAAACACATGAAAATATATGTCCCATGGGTCAAACTCGTGGTTCGCTGTCAGTGGTCACGTCATTGTTCTAGAGGAGAGGGGCTAGTAGTCTTAAAAAAAGTACCTGAGATCACAAACGTCGCACACGTGCGGACGGCCCTCGTGGGAGTCGTTGGCGGCCGAGTCCGACACTGAACTATTGGAGTCGGTTTCTTCGTCGTCGTCGAAGCCAGGTTTGGGTGGTTTTTCTGAAAAGATATATTAACACTTTAGAGACACATCAAACCACCCCAATATTTCTTTAGAATGATCACGACCCTCAGCGATGAGGAATACGACTTAGAAGAAGAAGAACACACAACACACTAAACCTTACACACCTACTACCTCTTTCTCGATATCATTTCCTCTGCCCGAAGGTGCATGGCAGAGATCGCTCTTAGCGATAAGGCCGCCTAAATTGTACTTCACTATTTCCTTTTCTATCTCATGTTTGTTGTTTTTTATTTGTGCAATAAAGTGTATTTTACTTTACTTTACAACACTCTACATTACACACACACACACACACACACACACACACACACACTATACATTGCACAAGGGGGTGCGAGTCATGATCCACCGAGCGGGCCCAGTGCTGATTGGTGGATTTCACACGCCTGCGGAAACTTTTAATTTCCTCAGACATGCAGGTTTCGTCACGATGTTTTCCTTTACCGTTAGAGCAGTCGGTAAATGTACGTAAGTCTTCGAAAAAATGGCACATGGCATGGTTTCGAACCCGGACCTCCCTCATGGGAGTCCGGCGTCCTAGCCACCGACGATTTAAAATCATAGGAACACACACTATGGAACACTTGATTACGTCATTTACGTTTATTTACTCGACAATAATTACTCTGTATACCCGGTTCCGAAACACAACGTGAATTTTCCATCTGACAGATAAAGTTGTGTTATGGAACCGGGCAATCGAGTAATATTTAAACTGTCAGGTGAAAGTTATTAAAAAAAAGTTTTTACCCTAGAGAAATCAGAGTTAATTTATACTCCTGTCAAAGTGACAGATAGCTATAAGTTGACATTTGCGTTATTAACGTTGACAAGTTTGTGGCCGTTCCACGACTCTTTTGTAAAACTAGGCGTATCCCTCGTTCCAAAACGTTCACTTTACCCGAGAATAATTGTCGGATAAAGCGAAAAGCCAATTGGAACGTAGCCTAATTGTAGGTACACATAGTTGAATAATTGGATTTGAAGGATAAGAGAGCTAGCGTAATTACCGGCAGATGAGGCAATACATCTAAGTCCTCAAGGTTCAAAGCGCACCGGAAACCCTCTAATAACATTACAGTGTAGTAAACTTAAAAACAATTGTAATTTTTTTGTGGTAAATAAATTATTTTGTATTTGTATTTATTTGTATCTCTGAGTCCATAGAACGACCGCTCGGCTATATACACTTAAGCTAGGACTTCATGGGTCCGGTTCCAGCCACGGTTCAGTTCGCTGCTACCAGCACTCCCTCCTCCCCCACTTGAAATGCAGCGAACCGAACCGTGGCTGGAACCGAAACCGTGAAGTCCTATAAAGCTGTCAATGGCTTCTCACCATCAGAGTCGTCATTATTGGAAGAGTGGTCGTTGTTGGAAGGCTTCTGCAGAGCAGCCAGTTGTACCACCTTGATACCGCCCGGTTTCACTTCAATGTGCTTGTTAGACTCATTGGCTGCACCTAGAAAGGAAAAAAAACAGTAATAGAAAATCTAATTAAAATTAATCTATACCAATATTATAAAGAGGAAAGGTTTGATTTTTTGTTTGTTTGTTTGAATTGAATAGGCTCCGAAACTACTAAACAGATTTGAATAATGCTTTCACTGTTGGAAAGCTACATTTTTCCTGAGTGACATAGGCTATATTTCATTTTCAAAAAAAATGGGGATCCTTACTTAAATTACGATAAAGTGTAAAAAAATATCAAAAAACTTCCTTACATCGCGTACGCTGCGAAAACTATTGATGATAGAACAAAATGATATATAACATTTTTTTAGAACACACCATTATCAACAAAAAAATCAGCGGCAGCGTGTCTCCAACTATTATAGTCATGTCACAATAAGCGTTTTTTTATAATAAAAAAAAAGAAATTAAAATACCACCGCTACAAAAAGCTCTTTATTTGTACCTTATCAAAATAAATGATTTATTATTTAAGACTGCTTCAATACCTTTATATTACTTTTTGAATTATTCGATTCTGACATTCCATTCAAAAGATATCACGAGTTTAAAACTTTGAAAAAATAAACTCCATTCGGCTACTTATGCGTTGTAGGGCGTCACTCGGTTTTTTTTTTAATTTACTCTTTTTTAGGAGCTCGACGCAAAAAGGAGTGAATATGTGTGTTATATTATTATTATTATTATTATGAATGTGTTAAAATTAACAAATCTAAATGTAATGTTTAATGCCCGTGCGAAGCCGGGACGGGCCGCTAGTAGAAAATAAATTTATTAACAGACCATTTTTGGCTTAAAATACTACAACCATGCGAATACATTTTTAAAATGATATGGCTTAATGTAGTATACATATGATCTATTATGATCTATACGAGGAACTCGTAGCCTAGTTGCGAGCACGGTCCCAAAGTTAAAAACTATCTAAGTTAAAAACTAACTGGGTTAGTGTGTGTGTGACATGAAAGGAGATGAGTCAATACGACAGACAAACAGACAGAACGACATTGTTGCTCTCTATAGCTATAACTTGGAAAGGGTCAAGTTGAAAACCAGCGTCGGTCGAGGTGTAGGTAATCTATACATCTAGCGACACTCAGCTGAACTTGGCCCTTTTAATAGATCATTCTTTCTTTCTTTCTTTTTTATCGTATGGTTAGTGGCCAACCTATTTGTCAGAGTTGTTCAGGCCGCCCGTAGGCCTCTGACATGACTTAACGACTGCTGTCGAACGACAACAACCGGGACCGACTGCTTAACGTGCTTTCCGAGGCACGGAGGAACTCAGATGAAATATGCCACTAGCGGTCACCCATCAGGTACCGACCGCGCCAACGTCGCTTAACCTGCACGATCACTTTCGGACCGTGCTCGCAACTAGGCTTCGAATACTTATAATATAATACTTAATATATAATCAAACATATAATAAACAAATAAATAACACACATCATATGCTAAAATGAAACTGCCTTAGAAAACAAATTGTTAGGCAGGGTATCCGTGTATCAGTGTTGTGTGTGTGTGTGTGTGTGTGTGTGTGTGTGTGTGTGTGTGTATTGTTGTTATGTAGTGTGTTGTTAGTGTGTGTGTGTATGTGTGTGTGTGTGTGTGTGATTTCTATGGTTGTAATCTGTTGTGTTTACCTAATAAATAAATTAAAATTAAATTAAATTAAATTAAAATTATCCACACTGCAATTCGTAATGCTGACGAAGAAGATTTTTCAATATTGGCAGTGATTTGGCCAATTACTACATGGTTTTAAGATTTTTTAAAAGGTATTCTCATCAAAATACATACGATTTCATTGAAATAATCTTGTATATGTGTAAATGGAATTTATAAATACATGGCCGATACCAGAGGCCAGAAAATAAAACACACATTATTGTTATACCATATTGGTGATTAATTTCAGTCTTACATAAATCGAAATGAAAAATATTATTACTTTTTCTGACAAAGAAATATCTTCGTAACATTTATAACATGCCATGTTTACACGATTGATCGTTTTTATTCATTGTTATACTTATAATAAAATGAGCGGAATTGTGAAACAATTACATGTGCCAAGTTTAAACAAATAAATATATAATAATGTATATGTATTCACAATGGGTATATTGCCAGAGCTTTTCAAACTGTACTTTAGGTAATACAAATGATAAAATTGTAAAAGGCAAAACTTTTTAGGTCGCGGTCTAAAAAAAATAAACCGAAAAATAGACCGAATGGAAAATAAGTCACAGAAAGTAGAGTAAATATTTCGCCCAATTTTATTTATTAAGTATTTCGCATTCGAATTTAAGTATTTCGAGCCGAACATTATAGGAGAGACGAAAGCGGCTCGACTCCGATGGCTCGGACACATCACTAGGATGGGGGAGGATCGGGCAGTTAAACGAGCGTATGTGGGATGCCCTAACGGACGACGTCCGGTCGGACGTCCCAGATACCGCTGGCGCGATGAAGTGGAGAAGGATCTGCGGGAGCTCCGGGCGCCTGAGTGGCTCGAGACTGCGCAGGAGAGAGAGCGATGGCGCTCTTTGGTATCGGAGGCCAAGATCCACTTCGGGTCGCTGTGCCAGCGGAGTAAGTAAATAAGTAAGTAAGTATTTCGCATGCTAGGCTAATTATTTATCCTTTTTCTAATTTATTATTATTATTATATATTTATAACTGCCCGATCCATCCTAGTGGTGTGTCCGAGCCATCGGAGTTGAGCTGCTTTCGTTTCTCCTATGATGTTCGGCTCGTTCACCATCTCTTCCATCTCCCTATTCTTTCTCATCCTCCACCCTCCATCTTCCTTCTTGGCTGGTCCCAGAATCTTCCTCAATATCCTCCTCTCGGTCACCAAGAGTATGTTTTCTTCCTTTAAGGTTAGTGCCCAAATCTCGCATCCGTATGTGGGACGCCCTAACGGACGACGTCCGATCGGACGTCCCAGATACCGCTGGCGCGATGAAGTGGAGAAGGATCTGCGGGAGCTCCGGGCGCCTGACTGGCTCGAGACTGTGCAGGAGAGAGAGCGATGGTGCTCTTTGGTATCGGAGGCCAAGATTCACTTCGGGTCGCTGCGCCAGCGGAGTAAGTAAGTATTATATATTTATAGACAAGCAGCATATATGCTGATGCGTCTATGTCATGGTGTTGGAAAATTATAAGTTCTTAGTTTCATTTTGTAGATTCACAGTTCTGGAAGGCGATTCTCGTGGTGGAATGTCGAATTCGGCATTAGTCCTATCTCTTTCGCTCACATAACATGTGTGAGCGTGACAAGACGTTCGTAGCGCTCGACTTTTGTATATCGAACGCTGCGAGAATCGCATTCCAGTTTTTAATTTATTTAAATATTTTGTCTTTTATCGGTATTATCTCAAAATCGAAAACAATTATATACCATAGAGAAATATACAAAATTACAAACACGTGTGCTGAGAACCGCATAAAAACTCTCGACTTTTGTTTCTACACGCGATCAATACTAATTTCAACATTGGTTGTCCGTCACCAGCGCGCGAACCGGAAATGACATTTATTGTGAGTACTTCATATTTTTTTTGTAAGTACATTATTTATTTATTTCATTATTGTATAATATTGTTTGATGGGTTTTTTGCTTAATAAAGAAATTATATTATTATTTTGTTTTAAAACTATTGTTTATCTCCCATTTCTGGGGTTTTCTGCCACAATCGCGGGCTTATGGCCAAACGAGAGTGGGGACGAATAAATAAACAGATAAATATGGTCATTATATGTATAAGCTCTCTAGGTCCCACATTAGTTCCCTTCTACAGTTTCCTCGCACCCCCCACAAAACCGACTTCTTTAACTACTCCTTCTCTGTGCATGCGGTCAGGTTGTGGAATGCTCTCCCTCCCGGCATTAGTGAAAGTCAATCCTTTCCTATCTTTAAGAAACTTGTCAAGGAACATTATTCTTCTCTCCTTTAGTTTTATTTTGTCATCACTGTATTATCTTTATTATATTATAATTATATTTTTATGTTAGTATATAGTATTTATTTATTTATTTGTATATTTATGTATTATATTATATTTATGTACGTATTTTCTATTTTGTATTATTAAGTAGGTATATTTATTTAGCATATAGGTGTACACTTTGCCTGCCTTTATATGTATCAAATTGTTTTTTATGGGGTTTGCTGAAAGAGATCTCTCTTAGAGATAAGTCACGCCCTTTGTGTTTCACATATATTTTTTGGTATAAGTTTGTATTATATTGTGTACAATAAAGAGTTAATAATAATAATAATAATAGTATTTTATAGTAATTTAAGTTTATTCTTCTATTGACAAGAATTTGCGTACTATTCTGCATGTATTTATTATAACTGCTTTTTGTAGGAGTCTGTATGTGAGGGCGTGCATGCCAAGTGTTTTGAGGCCGGTGTGAAGTGTGTTTGGGATTACTCCTGTAGATGACAAAATGATTGGTATAGTTTTGATAAATCGGTATATTTGGAAATCTTATCTGTGTGTGTTGATGTAACGTTATGTGTATTGGGTATGACTATGTCTATTATTTTTATTATTAATACTTGCCAACGAATATACCATAGCGCATGAAACTAGACATACCGAAGTTTGAGCTCCGTAGTTTTAATACCAGAGTGATTGTGCAAATTGCTCGCGAAAGGAAATGATAGTAAATTATTGTCTTGACGGCGATCTATTGTTCGCTGCGAAACACAGGTTGAGCGAATGTGGGTAATGCTATATTTTATACGGTAAATACGTTTCTAGGAAACAGTTTGCTATGGTTCACGCAAGAGGTAGATTTTCTACACTATAACTAGCTGTAAAATAATATTGTTAACAATATTATTAACAATGAAAGAAAGAGTTTATTTCCAATAGCGCACACATACAAACAATTATATACAGAAGATAAAAAGAATAATATTAAACAAATATATTATAAAAATAAATAAACAAAAGTAATTAAGTTTGATATTTGGGCACGATGCGAGGATGCGAGATTTGGGCACTAACCTTAAAGGAAGAAAACAGACTCTTGGTGACCGAGAGGAGGATATTGAGGAAGATTCTGGGACCTGCCAAGAAGGAAGATGGAGGGTGGAGGATGAGAAAGAATAGGGAGATAGAAGAGATGGTGAACGAGCCGAACATTATAGGAGAGACGAAAGCGGCTCGATTCCGATGGCTCGGACACATCACTAGGATGGGGGAGGATCGGGCAGTTAAACGAGCGTATGTGGGACGCCCTAACGGACGACGTCCGGTCGGACGTCCCAGATACCGCTGGCGCGATGAAGTGGAGAAGGATCTGCGGGAGCTCCGGGTGCCTGACTGGCTCGAGACTGCGCAGGAGAGAGAGCGATGGCGCTCTTTGGTATCGGAGGCCAAGATCCACTTCGGGTCGCTGCGCCAGCGAAGTAAGTAAGTAAGTAATTAAGTTTGATGAAGGGGTGTGTGTGCAGTACCGGAAAAGGGGACTGCCTCTGCTGAAATGTGTATAATTTATTTTTACGTGGCCTTAGTTTTCCATCTTCGACTGAATTGATAGTTACCATCAGGTGAGATTGTGGTCAAACGCGGATTTAGTCTCAAGTAAAAAAAAACAGATTTTTTTATTTCGATCGAAAATGTAGCTCACAATGTTTAGAGCGGCTGGTAATTTCGCTGGTAAGGAAACAAAGTTTTGATTTCTAGCACTTTATACACCACATACGTTTAAATAACCTTATAGAGGCCATAAAAGTAATTATTGTAGAATTAAATATAGAAAAATGTGTTCCAGTATAGGCGGTTAAGGTCGAACAGGAATATTGCTATTTTTTACCTTTTTAAAGTCGCATATTGAAGTTTGGATACAATCACTAAACTAGTGTTCCGTTGCGAAAAGAAAATTAAAGGAAACCAATATGTATATCGACATGTAATACAGCAAACATCAAGCAATGTAGGAATTCCATGACTCGTATATATTTTGAAAAAAAAAAATATGGTCTCGATTCTGCATAGCCGCTAAATCTATAGCTAAAACTAATTGAAACCACAGAAAAACTATATAGGTATGTATTATATGTTCACACTAGGGATATTACGGAGGTGGTTTTACCGGAACCGGAGTCGAAACCGAAGGTTTTAAATTTGATTTATCGGAGTCGGTACCGGAGGCGGAGGTAGAAGAGAGATGTTCAGAAGAAGTTCAAATTTTAAACCGTTTTTTAATTTTTATAGCTAAACTGGCCATTTTTTTTAAAGATTACGTTTGCGGCAATAGAACATGTTCCTTTAGAGAGTAGTGTAGAATACATAAATGTATTCCTACACTATTTAATAAAATATTGATATTTGAATATGTTTGCTCACAAATCTTCGGTATAACGTCCGATTCAAAATTATCGGAGCCGAAGTCGGAGTCGGAGGTGTAAAATCAATCGGAAGTTCTGACATTTAGGAGTCGGAGTCGAAGCTTCGTAACATCCTTGGTTCACACATACACTAAAATCAGTTTAATTTAGCGATAGACACTCCAGAATCGGTGCCACCATCTGTCAATCTATCTGGCTATGAATTGGGAAAGTAAAAAGAGTGTAAAAATTAAATGTTAATGAGGGCGAAACTGCCGCTAGTTATCTAATAATAATAAAATAACATTGGTAAATAGATAACAAACATCCTTCAGAATATTTGTATGTTCAACGTCTACGTTAGGGAACTTACGAAACTGATCTAGATAAAAATAGTGAAATGTAAATTATTAACAAACCTAATGTTAATGAAGTATTATGAGATTATGCAAGTGGTTTGACTCTGTGCAGTCAGCCTGGGGTGGTATCGCCCTTTTACCTATTTCTGCCGCAAAGCAGCAAGGCTTCCATTGCTGTTTTTCGGTTTGAAGGGTAAGAGAGCCAGCGTAGTTACCGACACATGAAGCACTCAATCTGTCCTCTTTAACAGCGCATCGAAAACCAACATTATAGTGGATACATGATGTTCCGGAGGATATGCATTAACTTTGCTAAACACTTCTGTAGCTGTTACATAATACATGTGACAATGGAGCGTCGGTGGCCTAGTGGCTAGGACACCGGACTCCCGTGCGGCAGGTTCGCGTTCGAAACCATGCTATTCCATGTATCAATGAGTTTTCGGATTTTTTCGAAGACTTACATACATTTACTGACTGCTCTAACGGTGAAGGAAAACATCGTGAGGAAACTTGCATGTCTGAGGTAATTAAAAGTTTCCGAAGGCGTGTGAAATCTAGCAATCAGCACTGGCCCGCTCGGTGGATCATGCCCGTACTCCATTGTGCAAGGGGAGGCAGTGGCAACAGTGGGGACATTAATAGGGTGGTGATGATGATGATGGTAATTAATCAAAATTAAATTATCAAATGATTTTGTGCAAGGGGAGGCCTGTGCCCCGACGTCGCCAGCTCGGATAAAGAGAATGACATACTAGGTAATTTAAAGCAAGGCATTTAGTTTGTATGGAAATAAAAATATTTTTAATATGGATAATGACTACTTCGATGTTCTGAGTACAGTGTCGAAGTTAATGCATAACCAAAGGAACCACCTTGTATGTATCTATAGGCGACGGTGACCACTTACCGTCTGCTCCCCTTATACAATAATAAAAACCTATCCTATCTTAAATTAATTCAATATAATTCTAGTACCTATTCAAATCGACCAACCCAAAACATGTGTGATGTAAATGTGAAATAAACCGACGGTTAAGATTTGATCGATATGAAGAAACTCAACAGATTTAGCAAGTGGAGCCTATACAGTCGACCACAGGTAAACCTACCCAAAACGTCAAAATTTGAGAATCTGAAATATACCACACAGCGCAGGCATAAGGTTGAGATTTAATCGAAGGTTTTTGACAGATGATATATGACTTGTGGTCGACTGTACAACAAAAATGTTAAAAATATAAGTAATTAGAATGTGATTTTCATAAAATATAGGTACATTTTAAGCTGTAAAATTTACACAGGTGTTCGCAATTACTTAATGTTTTGGTTTGAACTCTACAACAATCATGTATTACAAACATACAATGTTGTTTACATTGTAAAAACCCGGGACGGATAAAAGTAAAAAATAACGGTAATTTTTAACCGCTTTCAAAAAAGGAGGTAGCTCTCGATTCGGTAAGTTTTTTTTACGTATATACCTACTACATATGAATTCTAACCTTCTAATATTATAAGACTTGTTGGTTAGTCTTAGGCCCGGACTACACGACGACGGTTCCAGTATCGGTCGGTTCCATGGAACCGGTGCTTCATATATAAACTCAAACAAAAAGGCGCTGTCGACTACACGTACAACGGTTCCACTTGGAACCGGCCTGCTTGGTTCCTGAACCGAGTGGGCGGGGCTTGAGCGCAACGCATGAGTTTGAATGCAGTCGACTACACGGCCGGTACCGATACCAGGGACCCAATTCGCCTAAATTACAACGTTTGTAGTTCTATTTCTATCCAATTTCAATTTAGTTTTCGTTCCAATTTTATTTGGAAACCAAATCGCATTCTGCTGACGCATAACTCTACCACTGCCACCTTTCGATTTACTATCTATCGGGCAAAGTACCTTGGGAGGAACTTATGTTCGATCGTTATATTTGACAGTTAAAGCGTTTTGTTACCGTTCAACTGCGATTCAGTATAAACTAAACGTTTTAGTAGAATGTACATATACGTTACTGTTCGATCGATCGGAACTTAACTGAAATTAGATCGTTAGTGGATAGTAGCATACGAAACACGCCATAACGATGCAGTTTAGATTCTAGTTAGTTACGTTGTATTTAGGGGAATAGATCTCCTGAACCGAACCGTCGCTGGAACCGTCGTCGTGTAGTCCGAGCCTTACATAGTCGAGTTGGTATCATAGTGGTTGGTTGGTTGGTAGTTGGTTGGTTGGTCGAGTTGCTGGTATAGATGTCGTTACGACGGAGATAGGGTTGACTATTTTGAAGCCGGTAGAATTAGCCGCGATAGCTCAGTTGGTTAGAGCACTGCCACGGAAAAGAAGTCGCAGGTTCAAAACATGCTCGTGAACTTTTTTTCAATTTTATATTAAAATTTCTGTAAGGAAGTTTAGCATGGCTAAATGGTTTATAAATTTTTTTAAAAATTGTTTTTTTTAATATTTAATTTAAAAGGGTATAAAAATTTGGCCATGATCTGATGATGTACTTAGAAATGAACAACGGAATCATGAATGTAAATGTATAAATGAAATGAAATCAATCATTTCATTTCAAATGTATAAATGCATGACGTTATGTGTTTACGTCATGCATTTATACGTGACGTAAACACGTCATGTGTTTACGTCACGTATAAATGCATGACGTAAATGATACGTTATGAATATAAATAATAGATTATTGCTGGGGCAGAACCTATACAAAAGAGTAGCTCACAAATACGCTTATTCTTATTAAAAAAATTTTTATTGCCTTTGTTACATTTAAGTCAGAGTTTTCCTCATAAAAATCTGCAAAGCAATTCTGAGTAATTTAAGGTTATCGTAATATTTTCTATTGTGTTTTATTAGGTAAATAATTAATTTAATTTGTTTTTATTGTTTCACCAACAGAGCTAAAAAGTACGCGAGTCTATCAAGTCGATTACGATCCTGTGTGTAGTAAAATCTAGGTATAGCAACTAAAAAAATAGAGAAAAAAGAAATATCTTTAGTGATCCTTGCTGAAGATTTTTTTTGCTTTTAAAATGGGATGCCTTAAGTCATTTGATAGACTCTAATATTCTACGCTAAATCTAATTTTAAAGAGTAGAATTTGAATATGTCGTCTCCCCCAACACTAGGTCTTTGCGTTTTTCTTTGACGTTCTTGTATCGTTTCATGTGTAGATATTCTGTCTTGTCTTGATTAATTCTGAGACCAACCTTCTTTGCTTCCGATTCCAGAGTGTGCGCCAGGTCTTTAACTTCTTCAAATACCTTGGATGTACAGTAACCGATACCAACACAAGAGAAGAGGAAATCAATATCCGAACTCAAAACGCCTTAAGATGCGCCGCAGCCCTGCACAAGGCTCTGGTGTCCAAGTTACTGAGCAGAAATACCAAGATCCGGATCTACAAAACTGTCATTACACCGATCTTGATGTATGGATGCGAGATTTGGACACTAACCTTAAAGGAAGAAAACATACTCTTGGTGACCGAGAGGAGGATATTGAGGAAGATTCTGGGACCAGCCAAGAAGGAAGATGGAGGGTGGAGGATGAGAAAGAATAGGGAGATAGAAGAGATGGTGAATGAGCCGAACATTATAGGAGAGACGAAAGCGGCTCGACTCCGATGGCTCGGACACATCACTAGGATGGGGGAGGATCGGGCAGTTAAACGAGCGTATGTGGGACGCCCTAACGGACGACGCGACGTCCGGTCGGACGTCCCAGATACCGCTGGCGCGATGAAGTGGAGAAGGATCTGCGGGAGCTCCGGGCGCCTGACTGGCTCGAGACTGCGCAGGAGAGAGAGCGATGGCGCTCTTTGGTATCGGAGGCCAAGATCCACTTCGGGTCGCTGCGCCAGCGGAGCAAGTAAGTAAGTGAGTAAGAATTTAAATAATAAATAATAGCCGTCAATTTAATGTTTGATACAAAGCAAATCATGGTTTTACCGCATCCTCCCTCTTCGTTCATTGCTTTTAATTTAGTTCTCCATTTTTTTCTTTACTTACTGATTACTGTGTTAATAAAAAACATAAGTATATTTTTTTTGCTTCAAATGGCATCATCACGCCCAAACCACAATTACTTCACTATTATTTTCTGATGTGGTTTTTTTACTGGTCTGGACTAGGATGTGAATTTTTTCTTCTTTTTTATTTAATTTACTTATAAATATAGGTATTGTATTAATTCCAAAATAAACATTATACCTATTCAACTTTAAGTTAAAGATAAAAAAGGTCAATTAAAAATCGTATTTAAAAAAATAATATATATCTTGGTTTCCTTATTACCCGACTACGGCGAAGGGAGGGTAATTTTTTTAAGCAGTCAAGAAAACCCTTTAGTCTCAGTAGTTCGGTTATTTTGTCCGGTGCCGAACTGTTGAGACCCTCTCAGTCTCAATAGTTCGGTACTACTTTTGAAATGAACAGACAGATATAAGGAGTAAACTATTTTCATTAAAATGTCAGAGTTTTTTTAAGTGACCAAGCCCAAAGAATGACATTTTGAGCAGAAATAAAAAATACATATTTCTTGACATTTTAATACCGCAAAATACAGGTTTGGAATTTTTAATAAACCTTTGAGACACTCATGTATATTTATGACTTTAACGGTGGATAAATAGTAATATAAAGTTAAAAATTCCAGGTTTATAATGTAGAATGTATATATTAAATTGTCTATACCAATATATAAAGAGGAAAGGTTTGATTTTTTGTTTGTTTGTTTGAATTGAATAGGCTCCGAAACTACTGAACAGATTTGAATAATTCTTTCACTGTTGGAAAGCTACATTTTTCCTGAGTGACATAGGCTATATTTCATTTTCAAAAAAATGGGGATCCTTACTTAAATTACGATAAAGTGTAAAAAAATATCAAAAAACTTCCTTACATCGCGTACGCTGCGAAAACTATTGATGATAGAACAAAATGATATATAACATTTTTTTAGAACACACCATTATCAACAAAAAAATCAGCGGCAGCGTGTCTCTAACTATTATAGTCATGTCACAATAAGCGTTTTTTTAATAAATTGCTGCCACAAAATAAAACAACATCAAATATTGTTTACAGAGAAGCTCTAACATAATAAATGGCTTTTCTTTTGGGGTTATGACCTCTTTACAATAATGAAAAACAAAAACAGAAAAAAGAAACATAAAAAATAAACAAAAAAATAAATACAAAAAAATCATATAAATACAAAAAAATCATTAAATAATACCAAAGAATTTAATTATTCTTATTTTTTTTTAATTTACTCTTTTTTAGGAGCTCGACGCAAAAAGGAGTGAATATGTGTGTTATATTATTATTATGAATGTGTTAAAATTAACAAATCTAAATGTAATGTTTAATGCCCGTGCGAAGCCGGGACGGGCCGCTAGTATATAATAAATATGCATTTAATCATTCATGTCATGATGTAATTAACATTAAAATATACCTACTCAATCATGTTCTTATTTTTTATTCAATCTTTTATACGATTTGTTCTTTATTAATTTTTTTAATCATAAAGTAGCGGTATATTTTGGCAATAATAATTCAAAATTAAAGATTATCTTATTTTTTTATTACATAATGAATGAGTTTACAATTATTATTCATTTTGTAGGGAAAACCTAACGAACTTACGTCAACAAAGCACTAATTAATGAAAGGTACGCAACCAGAAAAAATATTATCATAAATACACGAAGTCTAAAAAGAAATAAAAAGTTTGGCAGCGTATAAACAAAACAGGATATATTTTATTTATTAAGCTTTAAGCAATGTCTAGGATTGGAATTTTTTAAACCTTTGTAATTTATTTAAAACACGATATTTCAAAAATATTTTAACTCCTGGTAAGTCTGTATCTTTTTAATCAAAATAAAAACTAGAATATTTAAAAAAACATTGCTTTTTTTATGTATATCTAAACCCGCATTTGACCTCGATCTCGCCTGATGGTAAGCGACGATGAGGTCGACGATGGAGCATGCGGGTCCAGTAAATGCCTATTCACTCTGGCCTTGAAGATCCCGAGGTTGTAGGTTTCGGGAAATACAGACGCCGGCAGGCTGTTACATTCCTTAGCCGTTCGCATAATGAACAAAGAAGCAAATCGCTTCGTACGAGCAGATGGGATATCAACAACATAAAGATGGAACCCCTCCCCGCGCCTGGTAGTCCGAAGGCGGAATGGAGATGCTGGAATTAGGTCGTGCAATTCCGATGCGCACTCTCCGAAATGTATCCTATAAAATACCGATAGACAGGCAACCTTGCGCCGATGTTCCAGACTTTGCAGTCTAGCCTCCACCAGCGATTCGTCACCTGTAAGGCGCTTAGCGCGTTTCTCCACTGAGTCAAGGGCAGCCAGTTGGTACTTAGCTGAGCCGTCCCACAGGTGGCAGCAGTACTCCATGCACGACCGGACTTGGGCTTGGTAAAGATTTAAGAGCTGTCCCGGCGTGAAGTACCGCCTAACCTTACTTAGGATGCCCAATTTTTTTTTTGCATATCATTTAATGATGAATCATAATATGTTGAATCATAATATTTGGAAAGTCCTAACAGAACAAATGTTTAATAGAAAGAAAAAATGTTTATAACATGTGCATAATAGTGTACAACAAATTACCTCATGATATAAAGGTGTTAGAAGGTAGACTCTTTAGAACTGAATTGAATTGGCTGCTTGAAAATTCTTTCTATAGCGTTAAGGAGTATAATGACCATTCACATTAGTATTAAAATTGGTTTTATTTTAATTTATATTTTATGTACCTGATATTTTGTACGCCTTTTAACAGGCTGAATACTTTGACATTAAACTATTTTTAAGATCTATTACAATGTATTCTTGTCAGAGTACAGTCTTATTATGTCTTTATTTGTCAGTAAAGTATTTTGATTTGATTTGATTTAGAAATCGAAATAGTAGCGCTATCTCCTCTAGAATGATGATGTGAGCACTGACAGCGAAGGTGAATTTCAAAATCTTTGATCCTAACCTACCCTCTAATCCGTACTAACTTCTCGTGACATCAGTAATACTGATTCAGTATACTATTATCTGTATGTTTATCAAATACCTAGTAATATCGAACTCGAATAAAACGCCACACCTATATTGTAAAAAAAATATTCAATTGTTTTTTTTATTAGTATAATGGCACTGGGTGTGGCCGTATAATTAACATGCCTACCCTAGGGAATTCGTTAAATATTTAAGTAATCTGTTCAAACCCAATGTAATAGATTTCGAAACAACCTCCGAAACTCATTTTCAAAATTTAAATAATACATATATTGATTTCAGGATTCGAATTAGATTCAGAATCGAATTTAAGCTCTGCTCAATGCTGCGAACAACGTAGCTGAAAATAAAGAATTAAATAAAACCAGTCGCAGTGACCTTGTTAGGACGTTTAAAAGTCTTATTATCGTCTTGGAAACGTACCTTCTTCTTAGCCCGAAACTTGTCGTCTTCTGGTGTGAGGATCGAGAGGCATTTCTCAAGGTTCTACCCAATATAGAATTTAAAACACTCACCAGGCGAAGTGACCTTGTTAGGATGTTCATCAGTCTTATTATCGTCTTGGAAGCGTACTGTCATCTTCTTCTTAGCCCGAAATTTGTCGTCTTCAGGTGTCAGGATCGAGACGCGTTTCTTCGGGCGCTCCTCATCTGGGTCTCGTTTCATCTCAGGGGTGGATGTAGCTGCTGCCGCTGCTGCTAAAGCTGTGGATGAAGAACTTGATTAATTGTGGCCATTTTTTCGTCACCTACCATTTTTTAGTTTGAACTGCGCAGTGCTTTTGTGTATACTGTAATGCTGTGTACGTTACATTTTTTTAAATATATTTTATATCTTTATTTTTTGAGCTTAGTCGCCTGTGCGACTATGTCGCTCGGCACACATTTTATACATTTTATATTAACCTAACCTACCGTATCGTAGCTTTAACTAATTTGTACAGTGCCTTGGCCGAATCCGATAAGGGAAAGACCAAGGCGCTGGTACAGCCCCTCACATCCCATACATTAAAATATATTTTTTTAAATGTATCTCGTCTGAGACTCGTTCCGGACACATTCCATCAGTATATGGTATACGTCTTCGACCACACCACACTCTTCACAATTTGGTGAGGCCACTTTTATGTACGTTACATGTTAAATAAAATAAGGTATTATTTTATTTAACATGGACTGGTCACATGATGAGATCCAGAAGGGACAAATAGACAAGTAATATCACAGAGTGGTACCCGCGAGACGAGAAACTTAAAAGAGACCGACCAGCGAGACGCTGGGAGGACGACCTGCCCAAGGGATGGAGAGGAACGGCCCGGGATGGAGAAATGTCGAAGGACTTGGAGGAGACCTATGTCCAGGGACAACCTGCCGATGTCAAACCTAGTTGATAAATTAAGGCATATTTGGCAGTGAATAAAGACTATTTTTATTTTATTTATGATTTATCAGGGAAAAGAGGAAAACCGCGTTATTTACGTTCCAGGATATGAAGACATGAGCTCCTTTCATGAAACGAACAGTGAAAATAATCAAGCCTTTACTAGAAAAGCTGCTGTTCGACAAAACAGCCACACATTCTGGTTGCTCATGAATGTTATTAAGTTTAATGTAACATATGCTTAAGTTCCTACTCCATTGTAATCTTACCGCACAAATAAACTATTCTTATTCTTATTGTGACAAGTCTACCCCACTTTGGTACCCTTCGTGTGACAGGTATTATCCCTTTTTGCTACTCCTATTGTGACAAGCAGAGGCAGATCAACGGGTTGCTATATTTAAGTAACCGATGCCCCCTCCAAATTCTTTTTCTGTATGCGCTCCTGGTGGCCCTCTTACCCTGGTCATGCTCGGTCTGAATGCTAGCGACAGCCCGGTCACTACGCGCATGCCTAGCTTCCTCCATCTCCCGCGCAGCCGCGGCTAAGATGTTGTTCACAGCCGTATGAGTCGTAGGTGGGTCGTCGCGGCGTCGGCGACGGATCTCTTCGGCACGCATCATCGATTGCTGGTACATGTGTATCTGAGGGTAGAGGTCTTGGCTTAATGGAATAGGAATACATTAAAAACCAGCTTTAAAGTTTACAGTTGGCTACCTAAAACATTTTTGTTTATTTTTGAAGCTGGGCTCAATTTTTCAGATGGTTTCCGGGTATTTCTTTGAACTTGCATCCCTGATTTTTTAAATGTATTTGGAGAGCAGACAAGCAAACGGGGTCTCCGTCGTCGCCCACATACAACTAACAGCACTGTAATATTATTACAGGGTTTTCGATGCGCTGCTACCCTTGAGGACTTAACTCAGGAACCAGTAATTACCCTGGTTCTCTTACCCTTCAAACCGAAACACAGCAATGCAAGCATTGCTGCTTTGCGGCAGGAATAGGTAAGAGCGTGGTCTCAACTCAGGCGATCCTGCATATCAAGATCTACCACCTCCAATGTCATAATATTCATCACAGTAATAGGAATAAGATATATCTTCGAAAGAAAATCTGAGAAGTAAATGACGTAACTTTGGAATGAAACCCGGATCTCCCGTATACGTATTCAGCGTCCTAGTCACTACACCGACGCTCCAAACGAAATAGAGATCATAGTATTAAAATATTGCATTAGTTTGAAAATACTCCAGATGAGGTGGTTTAACAAGATTAACTGTGTCTATCTACATAAAATGCATATGAAGTTGCAGGCTAATAAAACCACTTAACACATTCCCATGCTAGTATAGTCATCTTAAAAAATGTATGTTTATCGTTAGGGCGTGAAGTGAAGAGCAGACATGTATATGCGTGGCTTAAAGCGCAAAATGCATAAGCCCAGCGAGTACTACACGAGGTAAATTGATTAGTAACTTTTTTGGGTGACTGTACACGTGGCAACTCATAAAAGTTTAGTCTATTAATACTTTGAAGTTATTTTATTATAAACAGTCTTAGATGAAAGAAAAAATAGTCTACCTCCCCTAGCGGGTGAGCGTTCGTTCCTTCTTTCAAAAAGTAGTTCCCGAAACAGGATTGATTGATATCATTTTGTATAAATACATAGTTCCATTAATTATTGTATTGGAATACATTGGTGTCGAATCCGGGGTTTCTGACACTAAATGTATACATCGTTAAACGAACTTCTCGCTCCCTCTTACACAATCTAGTAATATGAGTGAGTGACAGGTTCATTTCAGTTTCGAAACTATTTTTAATACATATTAATATGTTGTTAATTATTCCATCATATTCTAGAATCCGAGATAACGTTTTATAATAAACTTATCACTTATTTTTATTATTATATTTTTATCCAAAGTTATCTGGTTTTATTTATCTGTATTTTCGTATTGTTCGAGATTATATTTGTATAATTACATAAAATGAACATAAAATATTTGACCTTACTATTAAAAAGTAGGTAATATATACATGTTGTATAATTAGAATTTAATTATTAAAATGTTTGTTTAAACTGCATACTATTCACTTTGGAATGCGTAACGAGTATTACAATGCATAATAATAATAATATGCATAACAATAGTTATAATGAATTTGTTCAATAATATGACTAACATTTATCTTTCAATGTAAAAAATAGTATAGTAAATATATAATATAGTAGTATAGTAAATATATAATATATATAAGGATAGTATAGTAAAAAAGCTTAGAGCATCGGTGGTCTAGTGGCTAGGACGCCGGAGTCCCATGCGGGAGTCCCATCCGGGTTCGAAAGCATGCCATGTACCAATGAGTTTTTCGGATTTTTTCGAAGACTTATGTACATTTACCGAATGTTCTAACGGTGAAGGAAAACATCGTGAGGAAACCTGCATGTCTGAGGTAATTAAAAGTTTCCGAAGGCGTGTGAAATCCATCAATCAGCACTGGGCCCGCTCGGTGGATCACGGCCCGTACCCTCCTTGTGCAAGGGGAGGCCTGTGCTCTAACAGTGGGGATATTAATAGGCTGGTGATGATGATGATGGTAATTAATCAAAATTAAATTATCAAATGATTTTGAATAAAATTCTAACTAATATATATCTAAGTGATAAAAGTTAATCACTGGGTGTCATCTTCAAACAGAAGGGGTATAAAAACTGTACAAGAATCAAAGAATTGAAATCTTTATCAAGTTGGTTTAACTAAGCAGTATAAAATCGTGACTCAAAATTTGTTTTAATAACTCAGGTATTTTACATTATACCTGGAATATGACATCACAGTGTTTATTTAATGATAAATTATCAGATTATAACAATGTACCAGACATTTCACTTGTTTTTTATTCGTCATCCATCACTGGTTCTTAATTAAAGATATTTTGTTTTTAAAATTAAATTGCTCAATATTAATTAACATTTATTAAGGCACTTAAAATGGTTGCTCTGTCATGCCTCTGTGCAAATGTATGATAATTTAATATTTTTTTAATGATGAATGAGTTCAATATTTACATTATGTGGGTGTATGAGTCTTACTGGAAAAATCCAATCATGTGTAAATTTTTCCTTAATGTAGTCTTGCGCTAAGATTTAACCGTGGATTAACTCGCCAATTGTCTATGGTTTTCATAGAATACTGACTTCGGTTAGTGTTAAGGGTTGGCGCAAGACGGTATCTGGTAGTAGGTAGGTACCGAGTGGGTATTGTAAACTATTTCATTGAATCAATTTATGAAGATATAAAGCGATTTCATGGTCACAGTTATTCGAGTACTTCACCGAGATTTTTTTTTACTATGATGCCCCTGCATTTTTGTAAGTATTCTTACTGGTGCACATGGTGCACACCATTGACCCGTCATGTATTTTTTTGGTTGGTGTATCCCCGCGAGAAGAACTTAGAAATTAAAAAAAAAATTTTTTTATATCTAATTATTTATATTATATTATAAGACAGAATGTTGCAAAAAAATATGCATTGAATACTCTCGCTTAACCGTAGTAATTGAGACTTTGTTTGCAAGATGTAACTATTATAGTTTTGAAGTAAACTGAGTTTAAAAAGGCCCACACTGACGACATTATAGTGAATAATTCAAAAACAATTGAAGGTCGAGGTATGATAATTCTCTCAAAGAGTCTTCCAATCCTGCTGATACTTCAGTATGAACATCATTGAAACCGCTGATGGGGGCCACTCTTGTTCCCTAACCCGACTAGACCCTTTTTTAGTGGGTTCACTAAGCCATTTTTGATAAAACTAAATAAATTTAAATAACTTTTTTATCATAAAGAATCAGATAACCATATGTGGGATTATACTTTATAGATTAGTATCACCTCAGACACTGTTTGATCAAAATCCATACTTTCTGGGACACTCTATATAGTAATATACCCCTGCCAGGTTATACTATACAGGTATCCCAGAAAGGATGGATCAAACGAAGCAGGATAATGCCTTTTCTATGTGAGTCGAAGATTTTGTGAGGAGTTCATGACCCCTGCGACCGCGCCTGGCGGCAGACTTGCGGGGCGACGCCGACGCGAATGAAAGTAATATACAAACATTGCAGGCTTGCTAGGCCCACCCCACGGCTCTTCCACTTGCGCCACCAGTTCGAGCACCTACTATACACCTAGTACTTCCAGCTTGAAAGCGGTATTTGCAATATGATTTCTTTTCGATTTCCTCGCATTCTTTGAAAAAAGTACTATATAAGCCTCGGCGGAAATAGCCATTGTTGGCCTCGGATCTTTAAAAACCCTCGCCAATGCCTTGGCCTTTCAAAAATCTTCAGCCAACAGCGGCTGATTTCCCGGCCTCTACAATAATGTACTAGGTATTATCTATTTTATGTCCATTCAATTTAATGAATTTGAAATCTATGTGGAATAGAGTAATACCTTTTTATCTATGATAGATAACTAACTACTCATACCTAGTATGTAAAAGGAAAATTTACTTATACTGTATCATGAATAAAAATTAAATAGGGGAATACCAAAGGCAGTTTAATTTCAATTACCAGTTAGCTACAAGTCACAAGCAAATTAAATAAAGATCCAGTTCCATACTTTGACATAGACATGACAAATTCATAAATCAAGTCATGGAAATATGATGATACATGTTATTTGAATTTCCCATGGGAACCTACCGCACAGGCTACTCTTTTGTTACCCTAATCATAGATTATTTATAATCTAAGACTCTAATAATCAGATGCAGTCAGCATATTTAGGAATGGCGAATATTATTGGTAACTAATAAATTATTGAAATTCTTAAGATTGTTTATTGAATACATTTTCACTGTGTAAGGTTCAATATTTAATAGTTTTCCCATGGAAAAAGTTTCCCCATTATTCCCCTATTAGGTACATAAACTATAACACAGAACTACACTTCAGGTAAAAAACAATGACTGAGTATTTAATTTCATATGTATTACCAGCACATGCGGCCCTCAAAGGTTAGTAGCACATCGAAAACCATCTAACATTATAGTGAGGTAAGATGTCTATGGGGATGGTGACAACTTGCCATCAGATGACACGTTTGCTCGTGTGTTCTTATACAATAAATCATAGATAAAAGGAAATGCAATTTTAATATAAAACTCATCATTTGAATACGCATCATGACCAACTTTTCCCATTATACATGTCTAATGCTGCCAGGCACTAACTCATCTAAAAAGTTAGCTAGCCAATTAAAAATAGACAATAGATTTGTAGAAAAGCCAGACAGACAAAACATCAGAGAGCCAATTAAAAAGAACAAAAAGATATGATCTCACCTGTTTCAATCTCTCCACATCTGTGCGGGACTGTGGATACGGCTGCGGTGCCGGGGCAGCGGACGTCTGAGGATACGATGGATATTCCAAGTTCACGTTCAGTAGCTGGGCAGCATTGTCCCTGGCCTCATATGCCAGGCCACGGATCTCAAGTTCCGAGGCCGTATGCATTAGTGACTGCAGGTCTAACTCCTGGACGTCTACCGAACCCTTGTACATGAATTCCACGAGGAGATTGATCTCCGAAAATGGAATTCCTTTTAGGATCACGATCGGATGCTGACATGGGTTGTCCCTGTACGATAAATAAAATTTAATAGGTAAGTAATGTTATTTGGTACAAAAATTACTCTATTATCAATCACTATGTACTCATAATTTGAATAATAAAATTATCTTATTATTATTAGTCCAACATTACATACATATTTCTCTCTTATCATGAGATAAAATTAAATGTTCCATTTGTAGGACATTTACATAATCAATATTTTCGGTAAATCATAAATTAGTCATGCCTCTGTTTCACGAAATTACTACCCATGAATAAGAAATTATGCTCTTGGCTGTATGTATACAATTCAGAGAATTATAAATAGCCTCAGTAAAAAAATAATGATGTCATGCACTGAACAAATGGAATGATTTAAATTAGAAAAAAACTTCGTAATTGAATAGGCACAGGCTTCAATAATCCACTATTTAAAAAAAGTAAAGCATAGGTTCAATGACTGATGTTTTGGAAAAAGGTTACCTGAATATCTGCTCGAAGTAAGGGCTGCATGCTGAGAGAACGAGTTTGTGAGCCTTGAGAGTGCCGTCGCGACAGGAGAGGGTGACGTCCGCCAGCGCCGACGACGAGTATATGGTCGTGAACAACTGGCTCAGGTTCTGTAGGTGGTTGTTCCACTTGAGGTGGAACGTCTTGTCGCTCACCAGGCCCTGCATCTGCACCACAACGCACCGATATCAACACAAATCACTTCACCTCCGATGAATAATCGACAGAAAACCAACACCGCTGCGACTGCTAACATAAAATTATAATTATTACAACTTATTTATAGAACGATGCCCGTAAAAAACACTATACGTACGCGGTATGACAGTAATATACTGTAGGTACGCGCCGCCGACGGAATTTAGAGCTATAAAATTTATTTATAATATATTTTGTCAATAACGAATACTATAATAAAAATTTAACACTTTGCCGCACCCTTACCTCTATTTCTCGTTTTCAACTTCCACAATTTTCACAAATAACACCGAAACATTTCACAAAATTAAATAAAATTATGTTACACAGAAAGCAGTGTCGTAAAAAACAGAGTGGGGCACGCCGTGGCCCCCTCCTGCCCCGGCCCCCTCGCACACAATCAATATACGGAATATGAGAGTGCGGCGCGCTGCCTCGCCCCCCGCATGCTTTATTATACCGTAATTAATATACAACTTTATAAATTGTATTGTATGTAGCTAGCGTACATTCCGATGAAGAATGTACATTCTACCTACAAACGTATGTAGGTAGGTATCTTTAATTAATAATGTATCTGTAGAAGCTAATAGAAGCCGGCTGTGTATAAATTAAACAATATATCTAAATCATTACAGAAAATTGTAATAGGTAGGTACCTACCTCGTAGTTTGTTTCATTTAGGTTGTTGTGTGATAGACCCTTATTATTATTTTAAAATTATATTAACTTTTGTAATTATTAACCATTTTGTACGCATTTCAATTCAACCCAGTTGGGCCTCTAGGTATATACTGCAAAGAACAAAGTATAGTAGGTAGGTACATGTGTGTAATAAAAAGTTCTCAATTTATTTTTCTTGAACGTAAGTACACATATAGATCTTATTAAATACGCACACAAACAGAGCTCAAAGAAAGAATAGCTTCGATAGATATCTACCTACCTTACCTACCTATCTACCTGTCCTCTTTTTATTTAGATTCCATTCTTTCATATGTGTGTGTGTGCTACCTTGCTGCTATTCTGCTATTTAAGTGTTTGTAGATATGTTTTTATTTTTACATATCTTTAAGCAAGGCTAGGTACATATTCAAGCCATGTCCAATAATTCTAAGAAGTGTTTTCCAATAATTTTAAGAACAGTTTTAAGAAGAGAAGGGCGCATGAGCGGTTGCATAAAATAATTATTTATATTACATGCATACATACAATGAAGTACAGACAAACGTACGGTGGTAGTAGATACAACGCATAGATTAGGTATTTTTGGCTTTGTGTGTGTGATGAACGATCTGTCATGTCATGTCAGTCAGATAATAATGAAAGGGAAAAGTTATCATAAATATCGATAATCATAACTTTGTTTTAAAAATAATTAATAATAATTACAAGGTTTTGCAAGGGTTAAATACAAAAAATATTGTTTTAGATTTTTTTAAAATAACGATTAAAATTAACCGTTATTGGATTCATTTATCAAAGTGTTTCCAACTTATAAATCGAAAACGACAAATGTGGATCATTCGTTCATTCATTCATCATTCTTTATAGTCTATGAACTGAACAAAATATATTAAAGAAAAAAAAACAGTTCAATAATGTGTGCTGTGTGAGTTGGTTGTGCTTTTCGTAATTGAAAAATATAATTTTTCCACATTCACTTGCAATAGTGTAATTATATACTTGGCAAGTTGAGCATTCTTGAACTGAACTAGAAAAAATATTATTTATCTGTGAGAATAAAACTTGAATATGGAAAAATCCTCGTCTTTGATGGTTTCCGGCCCCAATGTGAAATATACTGACGAATTTATCCTCTCCAACTATGAATATGAAGAAACTTTGGTCAGGAAGAACGGCGTCCAGCTGCTGGTACGTAATAAATCCACATTTTTTATGTTCCACTACGATCTTCCATGGTTCTGTTTTGCCGGGTATGTACACTTGAATATCGATCCGAATTCTTCATAGAACCTCATCGAACTTTTCGACGTAGTCGTTTGCTTCCAGACTGGGAATTAGTTTAATACAACCCAACGACAGTTTATGATGTACATTGGTTGGTTGCAATGTACTGGAACCTGATCTGATCATATAATGTTATCATTTTAACAATCACACACATATAACCATTATAACCTGAATCCTGAACATTGTCAGGTCGGCTGCCGGTTACTGTTGCTGGTAATTAATATACTATTTGTATGAAGGAACTTGCTATACTAACAAGCCCTAGAAATAAGACCAGTGTTGTTCTGAATTACAAAATCTTTGTAATATCTTTGTGTTGGCATTTAAATTAAAGTCTTCAATAGACTATACAGCTGACTGATTTTTTAAAAGTTGTATGCCAAGAGATATAATTGTAATGTTTTGGCCGCCTACTCCTACATAGCCAATTAGAAAATTGAAATTATTTTCTACATATACTTATCTATCAAAAAGCTTCGAATTCCAATCAGATTAAACATGAATTTTTAAAATTCATAGATTTTTTAAAACTAAATATCAGTTAACATTGAATAATTAATCAACTTGCAGTCAATCATATTTTTTTTCACTTACTATTTAAATTACAACAAGCACCTATTGTATTATTTGGTGATTTGTGGTACTCCATTCTCTCTGCCTATAGGGATTTAACATAGCATTAAGTTATGTATTTACTAAGAGAGTGTTCCATAACCAATTGAATTAATTAATGTTGACAACTGTCCATCTTCCATTACCGCGTTAACAGTTGAAAATTTATCAAAATTATATTTGACACAAGCAATTGAAATTATACAACTGTCAACATGAATTATTTCAATTGGTTTTGGAACACAGCCGGAATGTCCATAAAGCTTTATCAAGTGTCATGTGCTCAACTTATTGAATCATGCAACAATTAAACATGCAACTGTAGCTGTAAACTATTCGCACATTTTCCTGGTAATTAATGGTTATACAAGTTCCACCTTGTATCAATGTTTGTCTCACAAAACTATTTGGATAAGCCTTGCACTTCACATGTTCCAGCCATAGTTCGATTCGCTGCACCCAATTACAATGAGCTGATTTCAAGTGGGGAGAGTGCAGAGCACATGTGATTGGTTGCATGCAACCAAACCGTGGCTGGAACTGAACCCGTCAAGCCCACTACTATTGAATTTCATTCAATTTTTTGAATCCTCGGATACCATCATTCCAGGATTTGATTTATTATCAATGTTTCAAATTTAAAAATTGCACCAATTTGAAACATTGATTCTTTGAAATCCTTGGTCCCCCTGAAACTTTAAAACCCACTCCCTCTCTCCACTCCATTCCTCTCTCTATGATTACCACCTACAGCAACCAAGCCAAGGGGCATTAACCCTAAAACGATCTGTACTAATTTTCTCCATCAGGCAACACCATATCGGACATCATTATGCATTCGCACGCAACGGAAGGTGGGCAAAGTTGGCGTGATGCTGGTGGGCTGGGGAGGTAACAACGGGTCCACTTTCACGGCTGCTGTGCTCGCCAACAGGCATCAGCTGACATGGAACACGAAGAATGGCCACATGGATTCTAATTGGTAAGTTTTGTAGTTAAAATTATGGTCGTCCGCTGTGTTAAGTGGAATCCGCGCGCGGACGAGTCAATGTACATTGCTGGTTATCGTGATCTTTTGCTGACGTTTTAACTTTATAACAAGCAATAGATATTCATTATCCATTCGCCGCGGACGTCCACGTCAATTAGCGGACCGGCTATATCCATTGCCGCGAAGATTTGTCTAGGATTTATAAGCTGGCTATGTTACAATATCTAATGCAGTTTTTTTTTTTTTCATATTTTTAAAAGTTTTATATATTCCATATTTCTAAAGGATTTACATTGGACCCTGTATGAAGCTCGAGATATCTTTCAAATATTAAAACCTGTCTTGTCACCAGGTTTGGTTCCATCACGCAAGCATCCACAGTCAGATTGGGCATTGATGAAAAAGGCAACGATGTTAACATCCCGATGTGTCAATTGCTGCCAATGGTGCATCCGGATGATTTGGGTGAGTCAAATATTTAGACATCATGGCTGTAGGGGCTGTTCAAATCCTCGCCCGACACAGGGGCGGATACAGAAAAAAGTTGGGTTGGCTAGATCGGAAAATAGTAAGTAATGAGCGAGTCTGGCCTCGCGCCTTATAGTGATCATACAGGTTGGGGAGGGGGGCATGGCCCCCTAGCCCCCCTGGTTTCGCCACTTTCCCGAAATTCATAGACCCACCTACCCTCGGAACCTTCCATAAAAACAACAAAATCTATTTTTCTTCTCCTGAAATTCGAAAAACTTCCTCATCAGAAGTGGTTGAGACTGACCCTTCTTTTCCCCTCTCTCTTACACAAAGTTAGCCGTAGATTTAGCGGCCACGCCAGAATCGATACCATTAAATTCATGACGTTTCAAGAATCAAACATCCCTCTCTTTTCCTTTACCCAGTGATCGACGGCTGGGACATCAGTCCGCTGAATTTAGCCGAGTCTATGGTACGAGCCAAGGTCTTAGATTACGACCTGCAGCAGAAACTCAGGAAGGAGATGGCGACCATGAAGCCCCGACCAGCCATCTACGACCCGGACTTCATTGCTGCTAATCAGGTAGGTGCAGAATAATTTGAATCTTACTACTAAATACTCTCTACCCATAGCATTATATTGTATTGTAGTAACGGGCTGGTTTCCGCAACTCGACGTCTATATCGCTTATTTTGTGTGTGATGGAAAAACAAGCCACCCCAACCTCGCCAAAAAGTCCAGCAGTCCTTTAATGTCCTGTAGGACTTCGAAATAGATCTCAGGATGCCAAGGATTTCCGTGGTGACCTCACTGCCCTGGTGGTGAGCAACCGTCCCTCTACCCATAACTCTAAATTAAAAATTGAAGAAACCCCCGACTTACCATTGTGGAGACTAACTTTTTCCTGCTCATTTTAAGTTAAAGTTTCAGATGTCGGAAACTGTTACCGTTGAACCGAAAGACCACATTAACAAGTAACGTATATCGATATAGACTTGTTCGCGACCAGGGTGGAGTCTCATAAAAAGACTCAGGTTGTCTGGTTGAGATGTTATAAACGTTAACTTACAAGCGCGCAATACACACAGTTTGCTAAATTTTCAAAAGAAAATAAATTCAACCCTAAATAAATAACTCCCAATCCCCCCCAAAATTCAATTAAAAAATACACCCTTGTATCAATCACGTTTCAAATCACGACTGCAAAGTATTTTTCTACTCGTACAATCAATTTTCACGCTTGATTAGTCTATCGACATTTACGTCTGACTGTACAACTGTAGATTACCTAATAAACCTTAGTACACCGTGAGGAAATCTGCAATAATCTGCATTTCTGAGCAAAATATATAAAAAATTAAGACATAATAAATATACTTTCGAATTCTTCAATAAATTCTTCGTGTTGCGGTGGGTGAATAATCCGTAATTAATTACATATGTAAAATATCTCGAGCGTCGGTGGCGTTGTGGCTAGGACTCCGGACTCATGTAAAAATGAGTTTTTAGGTTTTTTTCGAAGACTTATGTATATTGTATATTTACTGAGTGCTCTAACGGTGAAGGAAAACATCGTGAGGAAACCTGCACACTGAGATAACCAGTGTATGAAATGGGGAAGGCAATGATAAACCATCTTATTAAAAATCTGTCTAGAACGTTCTATGTGGTTATTTCCATAGAATGATAACGACGCTCATCAATGAGGACACGGAGTCACGGAAGTACTTAGAAGAATAGTTTGCCTTTGCCCAGCAGTGGGACAGCTTGCTAAAAAAGTATACTTTAATTCGTAGGCATTTAAAATCCACCAATCAGCTAGACCCGCACGGTGGAATATTTTCTCCATACCCCCTTGTGCGAGGGGAGTCCTGTACCCTAACAATGGAAAATTCTATTTGTAAAAAAAAAGATAACAATTTGCAATCTGGAGTGCTCCACCACAACGATCCAGAGGTGGATTCGAACCAATGACGCTTGCGTTGCAGTCACGGGCCTTTGAACCAGGAGCCGAAATAAAAGCGATTACCTGATTAACTGTATTTTCCATGAGAAAAGTTAAAACAGGGTTGTCTCTTTTTTCAAAACATACTTGGCCTGTATTTACAAATCATCCGATTGTCTATGAATGGCGCCAATGAAATTGTTTGTAAAACAAGTATCACGTTACGGCTTGCACGTGTTGTGGAGGTGCATTGGTCAGTACTTTGATGATGTTTTAAAAATTTACGTACAGTCGACCACTAACAGAAGTATAAAAAATTTCATCGATTATATCTCAAGCTTTTGTTTGACCTGTGGAAGACTATACTCTTGTTAAAAACGCATGGAAAAAAAACGAGGCGTTAATTGATCAGCCTAGTTCATGCTCTTATAAGCCCGTCCAATTAGACATGGCACTATAAGTAAACCATTTAAGTCTGGCTACGCCCGCGACGTAAGAGGGTCGCGGGTTGTGACGACAGAGGGTGGGCGTGCGGCGAGTACTCCCCAGTAGGACATGCCTCCGTCATCTTGCCCCCCGCCTCTCTTACGTCGCGGGCGTAGCCAGACTTAAATGGTTTACCTATAGACACCATCAGTATACAGGATGTAATAAAAAAATGTATTGATATAGGCAAGGTAGCTTAATATCGTTAACTAGTGTTTTTATTTTCTGTGTATTTTTTGTGTGTGTACATTAAAGACACTACAAACAAACAAACAGTGCGTGAGTTTTTAGAAACCGCTTCGGGCTTTTTGAGACTTCGGTTATTATTACGCGAATGTACTAAGATTGTATTGTACTATGTACTTTCAACAAATAAACTATTTGATTTGATTTGTTGTAATTGACAGACTCAGACTCGCAGACTCTTGACACCTTCAGGAGAAAACTTAAAATCTATACAATTGATCTACAAAAATCGGACACTGCTCCGTACATTCTTTAAGTGCCCTGTAACTACTGTCCTTCACAACCTGGAAGTGCTCGGTAATATTATGCCTCTACTGTGAACTACCATCCACACACATAATACCATGTAAACTATGCCATCACCCTTCCACACACTCAGTACCTCACATACACACTAATATCCTCATTCAAAAAAACAAACGCATTCATACAACACAACACGCACACACTGTTGCTTTCTTCGTCCGTGCAGTCACTGAGGGGCCAGCTGAAAATCAGCGCTGTGGCTTGCCTCAGCATTATGCTGAGCTGGTGTACCCTTTTTGGCACTGTACCACACCAGATGTTCTGTGCTGCATGTATTAAACTTTGTATACTTCTGTATTCTGGTGTTTACAGCGCTAAATAAACGATTTCAATTTCAATAATTTAGAGACAGACCGATTTTATCCGATACCAGAACCCCCCTTCACGGACTGTACATACCTACTATTACCACAAAAATAATGGAAAGTCGGAACATTCTGTATATATAAAAGGTCCTTTTCTATTAGTAGCAAGCTGGTCATTTGTACCACTTTACACGAAAAAATAACCCTATTGTATGAAATTTTTCTTCTAAAGAAAAATATACCCCATTATTTTGCGCCTTGGTGGTATAAAGTCATTTTCATCCATACTTCTGATTTCAGTATTAGAATAGCAATAATTCATTCATATGTAGAATTTTCAAACAAACAATTTTGTCGTTTTTCTCGAAAATTTAATAAAAATATATATTTTTTGCCCTGTCTTTATTGTTTTAACCTATAGATGAAAGCGGTCACTTCATCCTAGAAACGAGATATAACAAAAAGCTAGACTAAAAGCAGACTTTGTTCTTTGACCGAATCCTCATTTATGTAATCCATGGCCTTGGCCTATAATTTGAAGATTAACAAGGCATGCCACGTGCTAAGTGCTAATAGCGCTTGTATGACGTAGGCACGAATCGCGCGATCCATTCTGTTCGTAGCCGGTTTATTTGCATTTCTAAATATATTTTCCTGTTACTAGCTGCGAGAATTTATAAATGTACGCTTCCGGGAACCAGACAACCCATGTCAAAGTCAGACTGTCAAATCAGCTCATTGTATGTACGTTGGCACTTATTATCAGTAGTGGCTGGGGGGAGGGCAATGCCCCTTCTTCTTCTTTTATAGTTAATAAAAAACTTATGCTATGTGGTGCCGGCTGTAAAGCATAGTACCACCCCAACTCTTTCTGTTGGGTGTTGTACGAGGCGATTAAGGGTCTTATTGTATAATATTATATTCTACACCTAGTAGACGGCGGTAGGCTCACCGCTTCGTTTGTCCACCAAATCTAAAAGAAAAGTGGGAACTACGATCTATCTGTGATTGACGTTGGTTCCTTTGTCTACCCCCACGGGGATTGTGGACGTGAGAATTTATGTATGTTATGTAATAAATATCTTTGAATCTGAAATGCGTACAGGATCAATAGAAAAAATAAATACAAACAAACATAAGGCTCAACATGGGAACCTCCTCCCTTTTTGAAGTCTGTTAAAAATAACATTCTAAACCCAAATACCGTGTATGGACGATGAAAATTTTTTTGCTGTATGTTATGGATACTTACTTAGCGTATGGTTAGTGGCCAACCTATTTGTCAGAGTTGTTCAGGCCGCCCGTAGGTCTCTGACATGACTTAACGACTGCTGTCGAACGACAACAACCGGGACCGACTGCTTAACGTGCTTTCCGAGGCACGGAGGAACTCAGATGAAATATGCCACTAGTGTCACCCATTTAGGTACCGACCGCGCCAACGTCGCTTAACCTGCACGATCACTTTTGGACCGTGCTCGCTACTAGGCTACAAGCTCCTCCAAGTATGTTATAGGTGCATGGGATGGATTTAGAATATCCTTACCGCCACTGCATAAACTTGTTATACGAGGCGATTAATCCAAGTAAAAAAAGTCCCTTTAAAGTCTGTCGTCAAATGTCATCGCTGCGGCTCGTTTCAGCAGTGTTTATAGAAGCGCCAGTACTTATAAGCCCGTGTGCTCATTCTTCGCCCTCATCGTCACTTACCACCAGGTGAGATTGAGAGCAAACGCGGTTTAAGGTGTAAATAAAAAAAAAACGAACCGAATATCTCGGTAACTGCAAGTTTTTCAAATTTGCATATGGCTTGCCGGCTGTAATAATGTAAACACACCATTATCAATGTTTATCTAACATCATAGGGAAGCAAATGGCTTCCAGATTAGACATTACGTAACATGGATATCGCGCCACCATACCTACTACATACTTTTTAGATTGCAATACAGATATAGCGCGACTACATTTTCATGCCGGCAGGCGGTAAAACCCGGAACTAATGCATTTAGGCGTTCGAATACCATATTCTGTTCACCGACAGCGCCATTCTTCATGACCATACAAACTTGGTCAATCTCTATAGATTGACTCTATAGCTCACGATCACGAAATGCTGCCATAGCTATTTTGCGCATGGATCAGCTCACTATAATATTTTTTTACTACAGTCATGGTTGGTTATTTGCCGAGTCTACGTAGTTAGTTGATAACAAGCATGATTGCTTATTAGCTTATTACACTTGAATTTTGAACCGATAACTTGTGTGTGATATGAATAAAAGCTTTTATGTTTAAAAAAAACTAAAAAAAAAAAAACTTTAATTCGTGTTTCGGATTTTCTAGCGGAATATTGCTATTAATTTAGGTCCTATTCATTTCACTCTCAATTCTTGTCAAATACTTTGTTTTTAAATTAATGGCCTTTGGTATTGTGTTTTTTTTAATAGCCTATAGGCTGTCCCACTGCTGGGCAAAGGCCTCCCCTCCTCCTTTCCATTTTTCTCTATCCTCGGCGTCCTTATACCATCCTCTTTGGAAGTGGACGATATCGTCCTTCCACCTACGCCTGGGTCTGCCTCGGCGCCGCTGTCCGTCTTGTGGCACCCAGTGCATGGCGATCTTTGCCCACCTTTCCGGATGCATGCGGCATACGTGGCCGGCCTGGTGTATCGGGTCCCGCACAACAACTCACGGGGCCCAAGCCAACCTCACCTGCACGTGGTGCACCCTGCTGACAAACAAACGAGGCCCTGGCCACCCGCCAACGAGCACTGGACCAGCACGGCGGGTTACGGTCCAACCCCCCTCAAACCACAATGAAGTATTGTGCTTTAAGGCACAATAATTTCGCCAATTCACGTTGTAAGGGAGACACATCGTGAAAGGTCACATACTTAGGATGTCGGATTTGTCATCCTTTGTGATTGTAAATTTTGGATTTAGTTATCTTTGGGGAGGGCGAATTCGATGTAAGTGGTGGTTCCTTCTTCCCCAAGTAATTTTTATAATTAATAATGGATTTCCGCAAAGTAACGCCTGATTCCATTAACAAAACTTCCATCATCATCATCATCAGCAGCCTATTCTAGTCCACTGCTGGACATAGGCCTCTCCCAGGGCACGCCATTGAGCCCGATTTTCGGCTCTTCTCATCCAGTCGCTGCCAGCCACCTTATAATAAAATTTAATTAAATGTCTTTATTTTCAGGCACTAGTCCCATAGAATAGAAAACAATTAATAAATTAAATTATCAATTGACAATTAATTTAATTAATTATAATAAAACATTATGAATTAAAATTATTATAAGTATATAAATTTTACAAATTATAAATTACTTTTCTAATTATAATATAATTTTCAAATAATAAAATAATGACAAGTTTTAAATTTCAATTATAGAATTTTAGATAAGTACAATTATAATAATGGCGCTCTCTGATAGGGTTTTTATATTTCTGGATATACATATTACAATTATCGTTCAGCAGATTTAGTCGTTTTAGGATGAATACATACATACATAACTCTTACGTCCATAATCCCCGGAGAGTAGGCAGGGTGCAATTTTAATTGGATGTGTAGCGTTGCAAATAAAAAAAGAATGCAAGTTTAATTTTAAAGCGAACGCTTTAGTTGGATGGGAAGGAATTATTGTTATCCCAGTAATAGCAAGCAAGGATTATCGCTATAAATAGAGCGTCGGTGGCCTAGTGGCTAGGACGCCGGGCTCCCATGCGGGAGGTCCGGGTTCGAAACGTGCAATGCTGAATGCCATGTACCAATGAGTTTTTCGGATTTTTTCGACTTCTCTAACGGTGAAGGAAAACATCGTGAGGCAACCTGCGCGTCTGAGGAAATGAAAAGTTCCCGAAGGTGTGAAATCCACTAATCAGCATTGAGCCCGCTCGGTGGATCGTGGCCCGTACCCCCTTGTGCAAGGGGAGGCCTGGGCCCCAACAGTGGGGGCTTTATTAATAAGCCGCTGATGCTGATGATTATCGCTGTAAATACTTATTTTCTCCACTTCTTCCCCAGGCGGATCGCGCGACAAACCTGATAAAAGGCACCAAGTTCGACCAGTACCTGCAAGTGCGAGCTGACATAAAGGACTTCAAGGACAAACACAAACTAGACAAGGTCTTCGTGCTGTGGACTGCCAACACTGAGAGGTGAGACTCCTCATTGTGGAAGACCACCTATACACGATGGAACACTCTCACAATAAGTTTTTGTTATAATTCCTTGACATACGTATGAATGTGTCAGATAAGATAATGCGACGTCGTTACGTTAAACTTTACGTTTATTTTACGTTCAAAATGTTTTTTTTTTTCAATTTTCCTTATAGTTTTATTTACTATGAGAGATTGGCATGACCATTCGTAGATGGGAAAAACAGGAGGTTAAACGCTATAATCGAGAGCGTCGGTGGCCTAGTGGCTAGGACACTGACCTCCCATGCGGGAGATCTGGGTTTGAAACTGTGCAGTGCCATGTACCAATGAGTTTTTCGTATTTTTCGAAGAGTTATGTACATTTACCGACTGCTCTAACGGTGAAGGAAAACATCGTGAGGAAGCCTGCACACTGAGATGACCAGTGTGTAAAATGAGGTAGGCACAAAATATCCTCAAGGGTTGAAGTGCCGCTTGGGTCATTCCCGGCCCCCTATCATAACATAAGATAAGACAAATGCTACAATCACCATCTCCACCCCACCCCTTTCGAAATCAATCTTATGATAGCATATATTATAGCATAACTCTCACGTCCATAATCCAGACAGAGGAACCACCTTCATCATAGGTAGTTCCCACTTTTCGCCGTAAGATTTGGTGGACAAACGAGATAGGTGGCGAGTCTATCGCCATCTACGAGACCCTTAGTCGCCTCGTACGACACCCGTGGGAAGAGTTGGGGTGGTGCTATTCTTTATGGTCGGCACGGCACTCGAAATCAATCAACTAAGCTAAAATACTTGTGGTAGGAACGGTCCACCAAGTTGGTTGATAAGCGAATTGGTTTTGACTCGTCCGGTTGGCTAGAATTTAAATGTGTTGCTAGGTGCTGGGTAATTATCATTATCAGTATAATGTCTGACATGATCGCACCGCGCAAGGCAAGACATGATGCTTTAAAAAATCACTAGAGTGATTTACATAATTTTTATTATATCACGAGTTTGAGGCGATAGGTGTAATATTTTTTTTAAATCATTCTTTGGCGACGCAAGACGCGCCACTACGATTAATACCTACTTATATCGATGTAGAACGCGCTATCGAAATTTTCTTGGGACTTCGCATTCTTCTCTTTTCCCTTTCATACAACTGACATTACGTCATTCCATGTCCTCACATAGCGCGTTCCTACGACACAGTCGAATTAAGAACATCCTCCTTTTTTGAATTCGATTAAAAATAAGAACTAAATTCCACATTCTTCGGATACACTGTGTAGAAAAATTCGGTAATTGCCTTATTTTTTTAATTCCATAAATCAACTTACATGGACATCCTGCAGAAGGATCTAAAATTCGTTTTTCTCATCTCAACTAACATCAGAGATATTAATGATTTAAGTTAGTACTGGAGAGATGCTCTGTCCCTTTTTAGCAAAAAAGTCTTTATAATGTAGCCAGGATCTGCTTGTATGGCCCTACTGCACAGTGACGTCATAATGTAATATTGCCGTTTCTTTCTACCGTCTGATTTTTTAATTGGCTATTTTATTTTTCAACTAATTCTGTTTTCACATTTGACCTTCAATTTATGACTATGAATTATCATGAATAGAGAGAGAGAGAGAGAGAGAGAGAGAGATAATCATATTGTTTTAAATAAATACTGAAACATATGGTTTAAGGTAGATTTGGTCGTAAAAGTAGCTTTTTAAAATATTTACATTAAAGTCGTTTCATACTATTTATAAATTCTGTCTGTGTAATAGCTGTCTCTGATATAATAGGAGCCGCTTGATGGATGGTCCGACCTTGAACTCCTGTTAACATTAATTTAACATGAGTTCTTGGAAGGAGTTGTATTGATTATTGGATGTACTGTCTGGTTGTCTCTGCATATCAACAATTTTGCACTTTATTTTTGATTAGCACTTTTATTTCCTGCTGCAATGCTAGAAATCTTTTGCAATGGAATCCACTATTGTTACTGTAGACAGGGGTGGGTACAGAAAAAAAATAGAGGGGGATTAGTTACTGAAATCCGAAAATAGTAATAATCTTATCTTCTTATCTTATGATAGGGGGCCGGGAATAACCCAGCGGCACCACGACCCTTGAGGATCTTTTGTGCCTATCCCATTGTACACACTGGTCATCTCAGTGTGCAGGTTTGCTCACGATGTTTTCCTACACCGTTAGAGCAGTCGGAAAATGTACGTAAGTCTTCGAAAAATACGAAAAGTCATTGGACATGGGCACTGCACGGTTTCAAACCCGGACCTCCCGCATGGGAATCCGGTGTCCTAGCCACTGTACCACCGACGCTCTAAATAGTAATAATACTTTACATACACCTTTTTACAGGTGGTAGATCCTAATTGGCTTAATTACATTAATAACACTGGTGCGTTCAACCTGCGCTTTCAACTTGCGTTGGGCATGTGTCACACCTTTGACACTTGACTTCCTTCCTGTTCAACACCAACGCTGGCGCATGCGTACAACGCTTATGCCAGTGCATGCGCCGTATCACTAAGGAAGTCAGTCAATTTGTAATAACATTTTTCTAAGAGCAATTTCTATAGTCTATTAAATTTAGGCAAGCTTAATTATGCAACAGAACAGGCATTATGCAACAGAAGTAATCCTAGTATTACTTTAAGTTTTTAACACTGTTTTTCGTTCCTTTACAGATTCTGCGAAATACGCGCCGGCGTGCACGATACATCTGAAAACCTGGAGAAGGCTTTACGCAATAATGAGCCAGAGGTTTCGCCATCTACCATTTTTGCACTCGCTGCCATTGACGAAGGAGTAAGTGATAAACAAATAGAAAAACAAACATCCACACAGAACAAAACACTCTATCAATTTAATCTAATGTAAACTCGGGAGTTCCGTGCATTAGATGCCCGAGGTACCAGAAGAATTGAAATTGAACTGAATTGAAAAACGTTTATTTAGCACTGTAAATTAGGGATGTTATGGAGGTCGTTTTACCGGAACCGGAGACGGAACCGAAGGTTTTAAATTTGATTTATCGGAGTCGGAACCGCAGTCGGAGGCGGAGAAGATGTTCAGATAAAGTTCAAATGTTAAACCGTTTTTTAAATTTTTATAGCTGAACTAATATTGGCCAATATTTTTTATGATGACGTTTGCGGCAATAAAACATATTCCTTTATGTAGACCTACACTATTTAATACAATATTGATATTTGAATATGTTTGCTCACAAATCTTCGGTATAACCTCCAATTCAAAATTATAGGAGCCGAAGTCGGAGTCGTATTTTACACCTCCGACTTCGGCTCGGAAGAAGTTCAGTACAGAAGTTCCGACCTTTCGAAGCTACGTAACATCCCTACTGTAAACACCAAAATACAGCAAGTACACAATACAAAAGTATACAAGGATATAATACATGCAGCACAGAACATCCGGTGCGGTACAGTGCCAAAAAGGGTACACCAGCTCAGCTTAATGCTGAGGCAAGCCACAGCGCTGGTTTTCAGCTGACCCCTCAGTTACTCATTTATCAGCATAGATACATTTCTACTCCTTTTGTTGACATTGAAAATTCCAATTCCGTCTGATATGCGGCAGTGTACATCTTAATTGTTGTTTTAGTAAGGGATATTATAACGTAAATGTCATTTTTCAGTGCTGCTACATAAACGGGTCGCCTCAGAACACTATCGTGAACGGGGTCGTCGAGAGGGCCGAGAAAAACGGAGTGTTTGTGGCCGGGGACGACTTCAAGTCGGGGCAGACGAAACTCAAGTCTGTGCTGGTCGACTTTCTTGTTTCAGCTGGTAGGTGACACGCTAAAAAAGACCGCGTCAAACATAACATACTCATACACATTTATTAAAACCATCAGGACACCAGGAATTCTTGGTTACGTCATACTTTTTACAAATTTAAAATTCAAATACAGTTAAAGGAAAGAATTTATTTTTACGATAATTAGGTACGAAAGACAAAAATAATATTAAACAAATATATTACAAAAATAAATAAGCCAAAGTAATTAAGTTTGATGAAGGTGGTGTTCAGCACCGGAAAAAGGAGACTGCCTCAGCCTGTTGCCGGAGCGCTTTTAGCACGAAATGCAATTCCTGTTAACTATAAACATAACTGGACAGGAGCGAACAGACCAGCCGATTTACGTTTACAAATTAGCTAAAAATTAAGATTGTAGCAGCTGTAAAGGGGCTTTGTCATTTATCTAAATTAATAAATAATAAAATTAATATATCTGCTGTAAAGGGGCATTGTCGTACAAATATTTAAATAAATAACACCCCTTGTTTGTTGCGTTCTTTACCGAGAGAAATATCCTTATCTTAAACGGTAGAGAGAGAGCCTCACATACTTTCTTGTGGAAAATTTTAGAGTAATTTATAAAAAAATATTTATAAGTAAAATTAAAAAAATATTTAAAGTAGCAACTTTTACCACTTCCGCTTTCTACTTCTTATTGTTTAATACTGAAACAAATGGAGACCGATTCCAGCTCCTTTAGTAAAGTTCGCTAAACGAAACGTCCCGCTCATAATCATCAGCCTATTAAAGTCCCCACTGTTGGGGCACAGGCACCCTTGCACAAGGGGGTACGGGCCATGATCTACCGACCGGGCCCAGTGTTGATTGGTGGATTTCACACGCCTTCGGAAACTTTAATTAAAAGTCCCGCGCACTCGTTACGCAATCTGGTATATGAGTAAGCGTGACAGTTTAATTTAGGTTTAGCGTTAGTTTGGTCCTCTGATCCCTCTCGGAATCGAAGTAATTATTTAAAAAAATCATCCGTAGAACAATTCTACTGTTAACTTTTTAAATCTTAATTCAGGAGAAATTATTTATTCGGGAGTGGGCCCTACTTTCGCCATGGGTACTGCCTAGGCTGACAGCTGTACATCTTTGTTTCCGCACAGGTCTGAAGCCGGTGTCGATCGTGAGTTACAACCACCTCGGCAACAACGACGGCAAGAATCTGTCAGCGCCTAAACAGTTCCGCTCCAAAGAGGTACAGTCCTTATTTGACCGGCTCAGGAATTGACCCCAGAACGCTTTTCATCTATATACTTCAAACATTACTTGCTTACTTAATTCAAATAAATTTATTTTGCAACTTAAATAAAATAAGATACCCTGTGTCGCGGGATTTAGGCTCTTCTAAGTAGTACTTATCCTATGGTTAGTAGACAATCTATTTGTCAGAGTTGCTCAGGCGGCCCGTAGATCTCTGTCGAACGACAGCAACCGGGACCGATGCTTAACGTGCTCTCCGGGCACGGATGGAGCTCAGATGAAATATGTCAGTAACGGTTCTGGTGCCGACCGCGCCCAACGTTGCTTGGGGGTCAGACCCCATCTATTCGCCCGGATCCGCATTTTTCCGTAGCTCTATCCCAGTCTGTCGCTTAGAAACATCGTTCCCTAGAGTGAGAAGTCCGTCCCGCACGTCCTCGCCTCGGCAGCGCGGTTTGGTGCGAAGAGGTGCGAACGAGATAGACCTACAAAATGCGGATCCGTGCGAATACATTGGGTCTGACCCTAACTTGGACGATCGCATTCGGACTGTGTTCGCTACTAGACTACGAGATCCTAATTTAACATTTGACTGAATTCGCCTGCTATTAATGAACTGCCTATTAATGCCCCACTGTTGAGTTACAGACCTCCCCTTGAACAAGGGGGTACGGGACATGATCCACCGAGCGGGCCCAGTGCTTATTGCTGATGGATTTCACACGCCTTCGAAAACTTTTTAATTTCCTCAGACATGCAGGTTTCCTCACGATGTTTTCCTTCACCGTTAGAGCAGTAGGTAAATGTACGAAAGTCTTCGAAAAATCGGAAAAACTCATTGGTACATGTGGTCCGCATGGGAGTCCGGCGTCCTAACCACAAGGCCACCGACGCTCCATTAGACAGGCTTAATTAGCCCCATAAATGTATTTTTTTTAATGTACAATGTCCACAGATATCGAAGAGCAACGTGGTAGACGACATGGTGGAATCAAACTGCATCCTGTACAAGCCCGGCGAGAAGCCCGACCACGTGGTCGTCATTAAATACGTGCCCTATGTCGGTCAGTACCATTTGAAAGCATCATCAGTCCGCGAAACTATTTTAATTATTGTACCTACATACATACATACATATATACATATCTCTCACGTACATAATCCCCGAGGGGGTAGGCAGAGGAACCACCTTCATAACTTGATATAAAATGTTATATTGTTAGTTTATGGAAGGAATAAATGTTAGAATTTGAATTTGAAATTTGCGCTGCCGTCTCCCGTCTTAACAAAACGAAAATCAGGCAGAATTGAATTACCAACACAAACCAGCTTGGGAACTGGTTTCCCTTCGAAGCGACCAACCCCCAGAAAATGATCAATCAATCAAAATGTTTATATTGTAAGTAAGTACCTACCTCATAGTACATTTTTACAAAGTCATTTTTTACTCTACCACCGCTTCGTAAGGTGCTATAGCTGAAAGAAAAAAGCGGCGCAAGAACATTCAGCAGATCAGTTTAAAACCCCTGTAATATCCGCAGGTGACTCCAAACGCGCCATGGACGAGTATACTTCAGAGATTCTCCTGCACGGCACCAACACGCTGGCGGTGCACAACACGTGCGAGGACTCTCTCCTCGCCGTGCCGCTGATCCTCGACCTGGTGCTGCTGGCGGACCTGTTCTCCAGGGTCAGCTTCCGGCAGCCGGACGAGCAAGGTTGGTACAATTATTGTTGAGTGGCTTGAAAATATAGTCCTGCGGTGCTGAGAAGGGGAGACGCTTCGGAATTTAGAATTATACCCGCGCGGAGTTAAACCTGCGGCTTCGCGAACAGATGTGGATCCAGAAAAAAAATAGGGGGGTCACTGAAATCGATTACTAAAAATGGTCAAAGACAAGTCGGGTATCGCATTCCCTAAAGATTGTACAGGTTGTGGGTGTGTACAGGTTGCCCCCTACTCCAAAGTGGATCCAAGGGTTATCCGCCACTATTCGCGGACTAACCTCAATCTCTGGCTTCTTAAATGCTTAGAAGAAAGAGAGAATGTAGTAAATGCAGATTGCTCCGGACTTCGCTTCAGGGCTGGTTTACACCTTTTCAAGTGGCAAGGACAGTGGACAGTGGCGAGTGGCTGGACAGTGACTGTTTACACTATAGCCAGTCAAGTGGCATTTCTTCAAAAATGACTGTCCTACTGTCCTTTTCACTTGAAAAGGTGTAAACCAGCCCTCACGCGGAGTTCGGCCTTTGGTCTCCCATCATGCGCTTCATGAAACAATAAAATTCGTATCACTATATGCCTTACAAACAAAACTTCCTTCTCTTCCAGAATGGACGGGATTGCACTGCGTGATGTCTCCACTGTCGTACCTCCTCAAAGCGCCGGTGGTGCCCCCGGGAGCGCCCGTGGTCAACGCCCTGTTCAAACAACGCGCCTGCATCGAGAACCTGATGCGCGCTTGCCTGTCACTGCAGCCGATACATCACTTGCAGCTCGAGTACAAGGTAACTGTAGTAACTAGTGTAACTACAATAAATAGTGTAACTACAATAACTATACTCTTAGTTTTTCTAGTTACGGTAGTAACTAGTGTAACTGCAATAACTATGGTGAAGCCGCGTAACAACGCCTGCGCGACAAGAAGGGCGCGGGACGGGGCGACACGACGTACACGGCAAGCTCCACCTCCCGCTCACCGCACACTCGCCCTCTGTCGTCCCGCCCCACGCCCCTCCGCGATTTCTAACTGCGATAACTAGTCTTAACTGCAATTACAAAACCTGTCTTACCTATTGTATAGTTATTGTAGTTACACTAATTGTTGCAGTTTATTGCGGTTATACTGGTTATAACTAGAGTTGCAGTTATAACTAGAGTTGCAGTTATAACTAGAGTAGTTATCATAGTTACCACAGTAACTAGTGTAACTGTTATAACTACTATTTTTCCTAATTTTCATCAGTACCTCATACATCAGATTGTTCATTCCAAATTAATTAATGCTTCGTCGTTTCCCTCAGGTGCCATTCCTCATGTCGGCTCTCCAATCCGGTCGCCTGTTCTCAGACTCACCACCGACCAAGAAGGCCAAACTGGTGCAGAACGGTGACCACGCCTAAGCTAGCAGTAATGGCTGGTTTACATTGGTCAAGTGTTTAGCGAAGAGCGTTAGGACAGTGACTTTTGACATAACCCTGTCTTTCTATTCAAGACGGGCGGAACGGCGACGACGCGAGCGACACCAACATATAACACTTTTCGCGCGTCTCTAGCTCAGTCACTCAAGCTGAGCTCAGTTCCGTAAGTGTCTATCGCGAGAGCAAGGTTTCCTCGCACATTCTGACATAAAATAAATACAGGGTGGGAACCCAAAAGTGAAGGCACCATCAGAATCGTGGTTCGGGGTTTTTTTTTGTCACTGGCCAGGTAATCGCCATACTTGCCACTGTCCTTACCACTGGCATTAGCCACTTGACTAACGCACTTCCCTAAACACTTGACCAAATGTAAACCAGCCTTAAGTGCTGTCGATTTTTATCCAACTCGATCGTTTATTCGTTTCTGTCGTTCTTTTAGTGTGAACAGGTGCGGTCCTCGAGGCGATCGCGCCGCCTGTGTTAGGTAAAATATACGTGTGGCAACAAAAAACCAGAAAAAAACGAAAAAAAATAAAATGTGATTGGCAATGTCTAGTAAAGAGAAAAACGGAAAAAAAAACGAAAAAAATGTCACCTGGCAATGTCTAGTAAAGACTTTGGTGTTGCTTACTGTCGATTTATACTTTTTATTACAGAAATACGGTGCCATAACTCTTTTGATTGACTAGCAAAACCATCGATTGGGGGAGGATATGGTACCGATTTTAAGGTTCTTTTCTATGGGATTCAAAGATTTGGGGAGTGGGGGTCATGACTCCTGTGACCCCCAACCTTCTTGTTAGAGTTGTTCAGGCCGCCCGTAGGCCTCTAACATGGCCTATCATTGATGTAAGAGTGACTGACAGAACTTAGTTTTCGACCCATACATTTTGACCATCAACTACTAAACTATTGACTTGGATAACAATCTACCGTAATAATACCAGGGTTGGAAAATGTTATCACAAAACGCATGCTGCTAAGGTAGAATCTACTATAAATTATTTTGATCAAATACCATTCCATCAAAGTTGTACGAGGAAGCGAGGTGGTGAGCGAGGAAAAAATCCGCCAATAGGATCGCTCCATTTTAATCGTCACGTGATATGACGTGATAATGGCGCTATCCTATTGGCGGAATGTTTCCTCGGACACCGCCTCGTTTCCTCGCACAGCTTTGGTAGAAAACCACCGGTAGGCGCGGGCAAGTCGGCATCGACGTACGTACATTGCTTGTTGTCGTGTTCTTTCGCTGACGTTTTGAACTCATAACCAGCAATGGATGTGCACCCGCCTCGTGTGCACGCGTCATACAGCTTTGACTAGATCCAGCACATATTGGAGGAGTGGTGGCGAGGCGATTTACTTCGATATCTATTTAAACCTTACCGTTTCCAAAATACGATTAAAAATGGCATGCCAATTTTAGCGGAAAAGCGCGGCGCGTGTAACGCAGGCATTCCATTTTGAGCCTTATTTTGAAGACGACAAGGTTTATTTTAAATTATTACCAAGTGGCAATTGAATCCAGATTGAGGCCTAGCGTGGCGATTATGGCATTACCTCCCATGGATAGCGCAAAAGAAGAGCCGAAGATCGGGCTCAATGGTGCGCCCTGGGAGAGGCCTATGTCCAGCAGTGGACTAGAGTAGGCTGCTGATGAATTGAATCCAAACTGCACAGTTAGCGTACCATCGGCTTGCAGTTGGACCGACTGCATAAAACTGCATCCAAAATGCAATTTTGTAGCTGGCTTGTAGTCGAAATGCAGTCCGTCTGTTTACACCCTAATTCGCTTCACCGCCACTTCGCTCTTATGCGCTGAATCTAAGTATTTGGCACCAAACTGCCTATCTTTATTTATCCGCAACGAATAATCTCTGAATCAATGAATATATAGGTAATTTAAATTTTAGTTGGCTTCGACCGGGATGGCCGCTATCTCGCTCACTCGTGTAAGAGTGAGAGTGAAGTTTCGTTTAACGATGTTTTAATTTAGCGTGTGATTCCGGAATCGATGCCAATAGAGTCTGTCTAATAAGTTATGGATCAGATTTTTAGAAACTTTAAAAAAAACGCAACTGACAACCCTTTCTCCCTGTAAAAGCGTGTTGTTGTGTTTTTAGTTTGGAATTTTTTGTATGAAATTTTGTTGCCAGCATCGGTATTTTAAACATCTAAAAAACTACCCAAGTCCATTAACTTGTTAGACAGACTCTAGTTGATAATGATAACATATTTATTCGAGCTATGTGATAGCGATTTAATTTTGTGATATAATTTTAAATTCCTGGAGAAAACAAGACCGCGCTGGATCGGTCGGTGGACGCTTGTTTTTTCCTTGAGTAAAATAGATGTTTATTAGCCATAGAAGTTAAAAATGCCCACTAGAGGATGCGAATAACCAATAAGATCACTTCTTTTTACTCGTGATTTGTGAAATTAAATATGTATATGTTATATTATTTACCGACTGTTCTAATTTTGAAGGAAAACGTCGTGAGGAAACCTGCATGCCTGAGGAAATTAAAAGTTTTCGAAGGCGTGTGAAATCCACTAATCAGCTCAGGGCCCGCTCGGTGGATCATGGCCCGTACGCTCTTGTACAAGGGGAGGTCTGTGCCCTAACAGTGGGGACATTAATAGGCTGATGATGATGTTTATTTCGGATTCAATACACCCACAGTTATAAACTAAGGTATAAAATTATTAAGGTATTTGTAGACAGTCTTCCGTCAATTCGGTTGACGCGCCAATACTGTAGTTTCCAAGTATCAAATATTAAATGCATTTCTTAAAAATTAAGAAATAGTCATAAATTGATGGTCAAATGTGAAATCAGAATTAAAATTCGTTTGAAAAAAAAATCACTACAGACAATCAAAAATCAGAACGGTAGAGAGAAACGGCAATAAGTTTTATGACGTAACTGTTCTCTAGCGCCATACAAGTAGGATCAAGGGACAGAGCATCTCCCCACTACTAACTTTAACCATTAATATCGCTGATGTTAGTTGAGATATCGATAAACGGATTTCAGATCCATCTTCAGTATGTCTATGTACGTTTTAAGAGCGTCGGTGGCACAGTGGCTAGGACACCGGACTCCCATGCGGGAGGTCCGGGTTCGAAACCATGCAGTGCCATGTACCAATGAGTTTTTCGTATTTATGGAAGACTTACGTACATTTACCGACTGCTCAACGGTGAAGGAAAACGTCGCGAGGAAACCTGCACATTGGGTTGACCAGTGTGTAAAATGGGGTAGGCACAAAAGATCCTCAAGGGTCGAAGTGCCGCTGGGTTATTTCCGGCCCCGGCCATAAGATAAGATAAGATAAGATGTTTATGTAAGTTGGTTGATGCAATAAAAAAAATTAGTCCTGTACCTATTCGGTCGACGCGCCAATTTAACACAGCTTAAAAATTTTTTAACCTTGATTCCTCGCACACTCTGGTGGGCAGACACCCTAATGGTTTATTAGCCTCAATAGAATCTTAGTTAGATTACCTAACTTTAAACTTCAAGTTATTTTTAAAAAACAAAATTATACGTATTTACCCATGAGTAGAAATGTGATCTCATGATGTATTTGATACACTCAAATGATCAGCTTACTTCAAAGAAGTGTGTAATGTATTAAACGAGCGTTTCCATTATGTAAAATCTTGCGTGAAGATTGCAGGTTGCAAGCAACTTGCAAAGAAGAAAAACTTGTATGAAAGGAGGTTGAAGGTTTCTTGTGATTGCAGTGACGGATCCAGAGAGGAGGAGGGGGCAAGAACCCCGCAAAACCTGTAGGGCTCGAGGTTCGCCCTTGACCATTTTTGGTACTATTTTTCGATCCCTGTTACCGCTCCACCCGCTACCAATTTTTTCGACTATTTTTAGTACTAATTTCCGATCTCAGTAACCGATTGCCACCATTTTTAGTACTATTTGCCTATCTCTGTAACTGTGGCCACTATTTTAGTATATACTATTTTTCGATTTCAGTAATTGATCCCCGGCCCCCTTTGTTTTCTGGATCCGCCCCTGTGCGATTGTTTGACTGTTGTGACGTCATACCTGCGCGCAGGTTATAAACCTGCACATTGGTAAAGCGACTTTAAACGCTTATTATTATTACACTTGACTGAATTCAGTCGACTTATTAGACAGGTTTCTTTCACAGGCTGTAAGTAAACTGCAGTATACAACCCAGCGTTCATTACAAGAGTGGCCGCGCAGCGATTTAAACTAAACAATTTTGAACTGTATTTTAGAAACGTTAAGGTTTATTTTACATCGATATTGTTAAGTCGCCGCACTTCCACTCCGATAGTGTGCGCTGGGTCTATTCGTACTGAATGCGTACTTGACTGAATTCAGACTGAATTATTAAGCGTTTTACTTAACCCTTTGTCATATTGTTCAGGCTGGGTATGTCTTAAAAGAGCCAGTCTAAATTTTTGGAAATTTTACCAGTGTCAAAGTTATTATGTAATATTTGGAGTATATTTACAATGTTTCAAAGACGCGTTTACATCTAATGTCTAGATTCGACATATACCAGTCTGAAAACGCTTGTAATCCGTAAGAAAAAGGTCACGTGACTGTCGAAGTTTCGAAAATCAAGGTAAAGGGATAAAATTATTTTTTAACCATAATTTAACATCGGATTAACGATACCCGAGTGAAAATAGCGCTATTCTTGAAAAAATAATTCATAATTAAGCCATTTCCAAAAAAAATTCAAAAAACATTTCGGAAACTTTTACATATTATAATAATAATTGTTCTACGGAGGTAGTAGAATTTATTAATATTGTTTTAGTAGCCTCATATTAGAAAAAAAAATATCTCTACTACCTTATTTTTTTCGGGAGTGGCGCTTCACAACGGGTACCGCCTTAATTTTGAATTTAATCTTTCTGAAAAGAACCTATCTGGTTCTTACAAATTTACTAACGATTTCCGAAATTTTGTATCTGTCGGATTTTATCAACTTACGGCAATTAGTGCCAATATCGTATAGGTACTAGGTAGGTACTTAATTAAGGACCACAGAAAACTTTTGAAAAGTGCATTTACCCTGCAATTTTTGTAAGTAACAACATTGGTATCAGTGTTTCAAAACCGAAAATCGAGTCGTTAATGTTTCTCACATTGACACCTTTTTTGTCTCTACGGAATTCGCAAATTAACAAAAGTAGATCGGTACCTTTCGACGCAGAACGCCAAAAACGAAATAATTGGCGTTCTGCGTAATTAAAACTTTACTTACGCAGAATGCCAAAAACGCAGAACGCCAAAAACGCAAAACGCCAAAATCGAAATATTTGGCGTTCTGCGTAATTAAAACTTTACTTACGCAGAATGCCAAAAACGCAGAACGCCAAAAACGCAAAAAGGCAAATACATAATGCCGATAACCTGTGTGTGTGTGAGACCGACATCCGCACGTCTATAGTTAATAATTAAATCTAGATACATACATATTCTGACACACCTCTTTCGCCTCATCCACAGCCATTCGTCGTCTTATACATGCTCGCCGTTGGGAAGCTTGCGGTCTGGTTGGTACGAATGTCATAATGTACTGATCACACAATGCACTAATCCCAGAAAGTACCGGAAGATGAAATGTAGGCAGGCCCCCACCAGGTAGACCGACGATGGAGGCTTTTGCTTTTGGCTTTTTTGGATGGCTTTTGGCATTATGCGTATTTGGCATTTCGCGTATATTACTTTTGGCATTATGCGTATTTGGCATTTCGCGTATTTGGCATTTTGCGAATTTGGCTTTTTGCGTACAAATGTTCGTTTTTGGCGTTTTGCGTTTTTGGCGTTCTGCGTCGAAAGGGGATCGGTATGACAAATCTTCTTTTTGACCTGATACGTTTTTTGTTACCTACCCACTAAATAGGTAAAAATAGTTTAAAATTCATATCAATTATAATAATTTTAAATATTGTTTATTGTATCAACATTCCATGAACCTCAGTATAATCTCGTTAATTCAGTATTAAAAATGCGTATACCTATTTTATACCTTTTGACATTAAAAATCATACTTACTCTATTACGCTCTATATTTTGCAGAATGTTAACGAAAACTTGCTTTTTAGATACAGTGAATGTAAACAATAAAAAAAAACTGAAGTTAAACAAATTTAATAAGTAATAAAAGATCTCTTAAAGCAGAAATTTGTAAATTTCTTTTTTAAGAAAAGACGAGTTAAACTCATGATAAAAGGTTACATTTTCGATAAAATCCTGTGTTTGAGCATATTTTTTTTTAAATTATAGTGGGCACCACGTGCAGTTACGATAAAGTAATCGTTTTATTTTTTTATATTCCAGACGGTTACTAACAGGTGCACGTAATAAATTGAAATTCGCATAAAAAAATTTCGGCTTCCCATACATTGAGATCAAATGTATGACTGACCGATTTGTATGAAAAGTTCCAATTTTTTTTTTGCGAATCCTGTATTTCTTTTTCATGAAATATCTGTTTGCTTGTTAGTTTATTTGCTTTATAATAGTCGAGTTTGCTAGGGTGACTGTACCCGAAAGATTTTTGTTGAAACAAGTATTTACTTTGCAGTAATTAAAAGATCTTTTAGTATTTCATAAGGGAGTCTGTAGTATTTGTTTAGTTGTTAACTAAAATGTGTTTTGTTTATCTTTAAGTCACCCTGTTTATATAGGGAGTTACAAAATACCTGTATTAACGATATACAGAGTGATCTTACCGCACAAATAAACTATTCTTATTCTTATCCTAAACAACAGCTTCCTAAGAACAGCTTTTGTTTTACATGTAAGTCTGATGGTCTAGTGGCCAGGACACCGGACTCCACGTCACGTCCGGGTCGAAACCGTGCAGTGTCATGTACCAATGAGTTTTTCGTATTTTTTGAAGACTTACGTACATTTACCGACTGCTCTAATGGTGAAGGAAAACGTCGCGAGGAAACCTGCACATTGGGTTGACCAGTGTGTAAAATGGGGTAGGCACAAAAGATCCTCAAGGGTCGAAGTGCCGCTGGGTTATCGCCGGCCCCCTATCATAAGATTAAAAATCAGCGAATCTGGTGAATTTGACTTGGAAAGAATCGATTGTAATTCTGTCACTAGGAAGTGGAACTAAAGTTGGATTTTCAATTCGATTGAATAAAGTGACGTTTGATTGGTTGACGTAATATTACTATGGTGATAAATGTCATCTCGATCGATTTAAAAATCCTACTTTAGTGGGACCTAGAGAATTACTAGTAGTTACTTTTACTACAGGACTGCAGTGGACAATACTTAAGTACTTTTTCGTGTTAATTTCAAAAATTTATTGCGACAGGGTTCCATAGAGTATATAGCTTGATGTGTCTTCCACTGTACAGTGAGCACATCAGGCTAATGTGCCCTTTGGTACTTTGACACTAGTAACTTGACACATTCATACGAATGTCAAGAAATTATAGCAAAAACTTATTGCGACAGTGTTCCATAGTGTACAGTCTGTCTTCCACTGTACCGTCGACTGTAAAAGTATACCAACTGTTAAAAACCTTATATTATATCAAAACCTTATGTCTGCACAATATGGTGCGCAGATTCTCAAATGCCATGGAACCATATTGGCACATCTACTATCCAAATTTACTAATTTATTATGATTGACCATTGTATTGATGATAATTTGTGATTGTATGATTTATTAATTGAACAAATAATTTGTACGCTTTCGGGCAGAATATGGTGATACTGAAGCACAATGTAACATCTGCATTACCCATATTTACAAATAAATGATATTTCTATTTCAAAGTTTTTAAAACATGACAATTTCTTGACGATCGATACTCCTTAATAATTCGATGGAGGACATCAAAAGAAACATAAAACATATCTTGACAAATACTCCTAAAGTATCTCCGAACGCAGATATTAGACTAGTAATCCTACTAAAAATATTGCAACTTTCGACATCAAATATCTGGGTTGAGATATTTTAGGAGTTTTTATCAAGATATGTTTTATGTTTCTAATGATGTCCTCAATAGAATTAATTCAATAGAATTATCGGGCCGGGATCGACAAGAAATCGTCATTTTTTTCAAAATCACGGAATGTAGGTTCCATAGTAAAATGTTCCATGCCCTTTGACATTTTGGGTAGGTTGACCTGTGGTCGACTGTACCACGGAGCTACTGGGTATAATCTTGTTTTGTGATAGTTTACAAAACAGTTACACAGTTAGTTTAGTTTACACTTATTAGTGTAACTTACAGGTATATTGTAACACCCTTTGATGTGCACAGTTTCAGTTATCAGATGATTAATTTAATGTAGATATACACCCAGTTTACGTCAGAATAAATGTACCTAATTTGTTATTGGATACGCTGTTTCATTGTTTTTTTCTTCGTCAAAGTTCTGTACCGATTTTTTTATACTTATTCGAAACAAAATATTACATATCTTGTTCTTAGGAACAAGATAAAATAACATCTAAAATTACCATTTAGAAGTTATTTTTTAAACTATGAAAACGGAGTTTAAACGCGTCGGTAATTATGTTCGGTGCTTTTGTAACTAAGTGACGGTAACACGCGAAAAAAAAAAGGCCACTTTTGACAGTTTGAAGATGACGGCCTAAATACTAAGCGCAGAGCTACGGAGCTTTGCCCTTCTCTACCCGTATTGTTCCTTCTCTCTCTCTGTCTATGTCTGCATTTTAGGTTTCAGTAGTACGATTTTTATTAGTAAAGGAACCTGGAGTTACTTCATTTGATGAAACTTTGGAGTACTGCTGCCACCTGTGAGACGGCTCAGCTAAGTACCAACTGGCTGCTCTTGACTCAGTGGAGAAACGCGCTAAGCGCCTTATAGGTGACGAATCGCTGGTGGAAGCTAGGCTGCAAAGTCTGGAACATCGGCGCAAGGTTGCCTGTCTATCGGTATTTTATAGGATACATTTCTGAGAGTGCGCATCGGAATTGCACGGCCTAATTCCAGCATCTTCATTCCGCCTTCGGACTACCAGGCGCGGGGAGAGGTTCCATCCTTATGTCGTTGATATCCCATCTGCTCGTACGAAGCGATTTGCTTCTTCGTTCATTATGCGACCGGCTAAGGAATTGAACAACCTGCCGGCGTCTGTTTTTCCCGAAACCTTGGGATCTTCAAGGCCAGAGTGAATAGGCATTTACTGGACCCGCATGCTCCATCGTCGACCTCATCGTCGCTTACCATGGCGAGATCGAGGTCAAATGCGGGTTTAGAAGAAAATAAAAAAAAACTAAGCTAAAATACTTGTGGTAGGAATGGTCCACCAAGTTGGTTGATAAGCGAATTGGTTTTGCCTCGTCCGGTTGGCTAGAATTTAAATGTGTTGCTAGGTGCTGGGTAATTATCATTATCAGTATAATGTCTGACATGATCGCACCGCGCAAGGCAAGACATGATGCTTTAAAAAATCACTAGAGTGATTTACATAATTTTTATTATATCACGAGTTTGAGGCGATAGGTGTAATATTTTTTTTTAAAATTCTGTGGCGACGCAAGACGCGCCACTACGATTAATACCTACTTATATCGATGTAGAACGCGCTATCGAAATTTTCTTGGGACTTCGCATTCTTCCCTTTTCCCTTTCATACAACTGACATTACGTCATATAGTAGTAAATAAAAATTAAAAAAAAACATTATTTTCTTTGGACGTTGGAATATGAAAATCCCCTCCTAATGATAATGACGCATAAGATAGACCCAAGTAATGATACACAAATTCGGATTAATCGTTCTTTATTTTCAGTTAAGCATAGAATAGTACAGTATCTCAAATTCCCCAGTCTAATGTGACAGTGACGTCACTCATTCACTCACCAAGCCGCCCACGAAAATACCTAAGTAACCATATTGGTGTTTTAAATATACAAGGATAACCAAAAATAATAAACGTATAACCAAAAACACAAATTACCAACTATTGCTTGGTTCTATCTGGTATTGTGAGCAACTAAACATACTTAAGGCCTTTTGCATGAAACATCCTTAAGTGCCAACGTGCGTGCGTACGCGGCGGGTAGAGTACCCATTGCTGATAATGACGGTAAATCGTTAGCAAAATAACACGATAACCAGCAATGTACTTTGATATCCGACTCGCGCGCCGTGCGTCGGCGCTTGTTAAAGAGATAGCATGTTTTAAGGACGGTTCACGCAATTGGCTGTTATTTAAACTAAGGTACATATTTGATCTTTAAGTGGCAAATTTTTAACGTATCTTAATTCTTTAACAATTCCTCTTATAATTAATTAATAACTGTTAAATGTCAGTTTGTCATGCAGTTAGTATGATCTTTTACAATAATATTGTTTTTTTGGTAATAAAACTTCTAATATAAACGTAATGGTCGATACAACATGCCATAATAAGAATACCTAGTTGACAATATACAATATATTGTGTATCTAACTGGTGTTACATATGCCATAGCACAAGAGCGATCGATCTATCTTCACCATAGTCACCATATATGTATCGCAGGGAAATAGCCGAATACCAAATTTGATCAAGACTGGGGAGAACTGTTGCTCTGAGGGTCCGGGGCACCCTTGGCGGAAGGGCAGGTTCCCCGGGGTTCTTTCCGCCATACTACCTACTCTTTAAAATGGGTTACAGTCCCCCTCTCCCCCTCCAACCAATCTCATAACTCATTATTGCATGACCCAAATCCCTAGAGTATTCGGCTATTTCCCTGCGACATATGCACCCATTGTTATAGTATCTACCTAATACTATACAATAATTAGTGCCAAGAATTATTATAATTAACTGTGAAGTTTGCGGGAAAAAAAACCTGTATATTCTTGTTAATTGTTTTTACCATGAAAATATAAATTTTCAATTCTTCCTTCGGTCAGTTACTCAAAGCCGTTATATTAATATCAAAAACGCATACCTAAAAATTAACGTTAAGTAAGTAAAGATGCTTAATAATTCGCAAAAATTAAAAAAAAAAACGACAGAATTGTTTGCTAAACTTAAGCTTAAGAAAAAATTTAGTCACATTATTTCCTTTAAATCATTTACATACACACTAGAACTCCGGCTAATAACATGTAAAACCAGTTAATTACACCGAAACAAAATGCAACTGTGATGTCAAATCATCACCAAGTTACACTGGAATGTTAACTAATTATACTTAAACCGATAATAGTACCGAAATACTGTTAAATTAAAAATTAAATACTTATTAACATAGGTAATACAAAAACTACACGCAGGCCCGCGTTTTGACGCTAACGATTCAAGATAACAACGAATCAGTTGGAAACTATAGGCAGATCAGAATCTCATGAAAATTTGGGAAATTTCAATAATGTCGCATGGTATCACTATTGAAAAATATTCCCCTACATTTAGGGCCACTTGGACCAACGTGAAATATCGGTTTAAAATCGGATTATAAGTGTATTTTTTAATTAAAAGCAACAATTAAACCTAGTTTAATACGAGATTTCACGATGGAAAATTTGACGTGCAAAATTTCACGTTTCACGAGATTTTGTTCGTCCCATTTTTTTTAAATTTCAACGCACGTTGGCAACACATCCATAAAATACATATAACGACAACACGTATATATTTTTTAAATAGACAGAAAACGCCGCAGGAAGATATCGAACGGAGACGTTGACGTGACACATCACTATTTATGTATATCGGTGCAAAATATCTAATAGGTACTACACTATTTAGAATAGCCTGTGGACACAGCAGTCGCAGCCACTTTACCACAAAATAATAAGTATCAGAAGGGGAACTCGGAGCGTGCTAGCGCGAACGACGAGGCATGCTGCGCTCTGTTGGTTATACGGGCGTGAACTTCTTTGTCGGTCCAGCCCATATGCAGGAACCGGACACGGCAGAAGCAGAATATGCGAAATTGAACATAAAACAAGCAATTTTAATGCAGAACTTACAATAAACTACTTTGGACAAATACCGGTAACCGATATCGATATTTGACGAAAACATTTGTTGTAGATTGTACCTTATAAGCACGCGTTTTATGTTGTATTTTGTAAGTGCTGCAAAATAAGATTCATGTAACCGCTTTCAGTCCCTGCTCGCAGGTGACGCGGCGTGTACGCGTGTGAGTGCCTCGCTTGAACTAGCACTGAGTTGCCCTTCTGTCTTATCTATTTTGCGACCTTACTATCATATTTTTTATAATAAGTCTTTTTTTTTTCTACATTAACAATAAATTTGTTATATTATAACCGATGTTTACGAGTTTGTTTATAATTTTATAATGTACATGTTAAATTTGTTTCAGTGCTCAATATATTTTTTTATAAAATTCGTTGGCTACCTATAAACGAGTGGTGTTTAGTTATGTATGAAAGACAAGGATCTACTGTAGGGATTGGAATATATTATATATACATACACTCATATAGATGGATAGTCACCTCCTTAAAAATCGGAACGCAAAATAAAAGATTTACAAAAAATATTTATAAAAAATTAAATAATTGATATAGGTAATATAGTGGGAGCAAACCTAAACATGTTCTATCTTTGGAAATCAATAAAAAACCCATACAAAGTGATCAGATTAATACAATTTGTACGGAAAACTATTTTCAAATTCCAAAGTCCGAAATCACGACTTACACCTGTATATTATGTACAAACTTTCGTAAATAAAAATGTAAAGGCATGTATTACTCGACTCGTTCAAATCCAACATTTATCTACTGCATAATGAAATACGGAGGCATCGCTTTTAAAAAAAATTGTAGCTACGAATCTAGCTTACATCTAAGCGCTAGGGAATACACTAATTTTGGATAAGGGCTTATATACTTTCCATCGGCATGGGAGCCGGGTTTTTTTTTCACTACTTTTAATTCCTTACGTGCCTTTCATTGAGCAGTTCACCTGTCTCCACATATAGATTACTACAATAATTTATTGCTCGAAATAATAATGATACTTTATACTCATACTGTTGGTATCCAATAAACTACAACCGACAACACAAGACTGGCCTGGCCAATGTTTTTTTTACCTTACAAAAGATCGCTGCAAGACTCAGAGTTGCCAAGATATGGCATTATAACTCTGTAATAAGCATTCAGAGTTGCCGCATCGATCGCTCCCTCTCTGGCAGGTTATTTTTGGTTCAGAGTTACCATATACAAGAAAAGGAAAAATCTGGCTCCCTCGAATCATTCCCGTGCAACACGGGGATGATTCGAGGGAGCCAGATTTTAACCTAAAATTTTTTTGTCTAACTCACATTTAGTCAGGAATTGCGTTCATAGTGAAAACATCTTTTAATAGCAAATAAAACATTCTTTTTACATGAACGGCAATTTTTTAACAGTGATGAAGGCTTATTATTAATTCACTAGATTCATTATAATAGATCCGAGTAATGTATTACTAAAGATTGATCCGACAACTCTGGAACACCTTTTAAGTTTCCCAAAAGGTAGGTTTTTATCAATAAAAATCTACCTATTATGGTAACTTTCCAAAGTTACCATAAGGACCCATTCAATCAAATTCTTTTATAAGAAAAAAACATTGGTCATGCTCCCATTCTACACACATTTGGAAGCACTCATGCGAGATGCCAGCGATCGAACCGATGTTGTCGGAGTACACTAAACATTCCCAATCACTAATCCAACGCCTTTCTCTCAGAAAGGATAGATAGAAAGTAGACACTACAGTAGTTTCAAAAATATTAAGTCTTATATAATTTCTCGTATGGTACATTAATGATTAATCTCATTATATTTTTATTATATGTACATAAGAAGCGTTTTTCGTCCCAAAGTCGTGACAACGCGAGTTTGGGGTTTAATGAAATGATCTAAGAGACAAAAATGGTGTTAGACCCAAAGAGGTGATGGTCACTAATCATCATCATCATCATAAGGGTGATTAATGATCTTAACTGAAAAAATTGGCCCTAAATTCTAAACAAATCGCTCATAGTTGAAACTTGTGCCAACCGATAGATCCTTTCACCAATAGTAAATTTTACCATGGCACCAAAAAAATCTAACACGGCCAAAAAAAGTTACGGCGATAAGTCGAAAAAATTGGCTGAGTCCATGTGTCTTCTAAGTCGTATTCCTCATTGCTGAGGGTTGTGATCATTCTAAGGAATTAATCACATAGAACGACTCTCGTGGCAGATTTTAATGGAATTGTTTGCCATAGCCTTCCCCATTTCACACACTGGTTATCTCAGTGTGCAGGTTTTCTCACGATGTTTTCCTTCACCGTCATAGCAGTCGGTAAATGTATGCAAGCCTTTCGAAAAACCCGAAAAACTCATCCATTATGTATTTATACAAAAACTCACAAACCTTACCTAACACAAAAAGTAGTCTAAACTCTCCTAAATCAAAGGTTGGCTGGAATAAGCCTATGGGATAAGCCCGCCTTTGTACATACTTTAATGGGTTTTTTTTCTGTGTATTTTTTGTATGTGTATTGTACACAGAGACTACAAACAAACAAGCTCAACAGCTGCCAGCGCAAAATGTCTACAGCAAATCATTCAGTCGATGAATTATGGCCATAATCCTTTTGGGTGAAACATAATTTCTGTTACTTACTTAATACATAGTAGGAAAAGTGTTGCCATCGAATATTTTTGCAGCCCTACCTAAGATTCCAAGCTTTTAAATACAATATAATGTTAAAAACATGCGTTAGCTTCGAGCACCGTAATTGGCTAATATTTTTATGTTCATAGTACGTTGCCAGTTTAATATAATTTTAAAATGGGGTTGTGATTTTACCCCAAAAAGGGTCGCTGTTCAGTGTATCATAAAATAGTTTTTTTAAACATCCCTTTTTTATAAATAACTAATATTTTGTCGAGTTCTTTACAAAACTAAATTCAAGTTTTCAGTTACATAATGAAAAAAACAACATCGCAGTCGTATAGACACACAATTTACAATTGACTATACCTAGCTTAAAACCGCATCATTACAAGGCCAGCCAAATAGAAACCCCTAAGTATTCAATATCATTTCTGACATTCTGATGATTGAAAATGTTGGCTATAATCATGCTATAATATAATAAATTAATTAATGCTGAAATGTGACGATTTCCTATAGGAGAATACTGAAATAGGTGACGGGAGAAAATTTTTATATCGATAAATACTTTTAAGTTTTAATTCCATTCTTTTAGTAAGTACTTTTTTAAGTGAGGTTGGATGAGAGGCAAGGAGTGACTTTTGATGCGAAATAATTTATACCCTGACAAGAAATAAAACCCTCGTCATATTGAGGAATTAAATGGAATTATTAATTATTAATTTTTTTACATTGCTATCTCCATAACACAGACTATAAAAGTACCAGTAGCGCCCTCATAATAGGGTTTTTATTTTCCTGGTCGACCGGTATATTATATTTTCTGTCGGTAAGCCTCGGACTACACGAGTCCGGATCCAACTACGGTTTGGATCGCTGTAACCAATCACAAAGCGCTGATTTCAAGTGGTGGGAGGGCGGAGCGCATGTGATTGGTTACAGCGAAGCGAACCGTGGCTGGAACCGGACCCGTGAAGTCCTAGCCAAAAACGGCTTGACGGAAATTTCGTAAAAAAAGTCACTCCGTAGGTACTACTATACTGTACAGGGTGTAACAAAATCCCCCTATAGTCCCGAAACTCGGAAACCCGAACTCTGAAATCACGAAAAAAAAACCAACTGCTGCATACAATTTCGGACATGAAGGAGCCTTTGTATGGAACAACTGAATTTCTTATCGAGATTTGAGGGTTGGCATAGTAAACGTTGTTCAGTTATGGATACTGAACACCCCGCTTTTAGGACTATAGGGATTTTGATACGCCCAGTACAAGTATATTATTTAGCTATTAGTTATAATAATTTAGTGATGCTTCTTGCGTCAGTTGAGTGGCAAACAGAACATGTGTTGTAGTAGCGTCGGCTTGCGTGCCGGCATCTCGGAGCACACGGAGTCGTAGTCCGAGGACGAGGACTCGCCGTACGCGTATGCCTGCCGAACATACGGCATCAATCAGTATCAATACTTGATTTTAAAAAAAATCTGTATATTTCAGATTCTTGATAATATTTCAGAGGTCTTGAGGCGCTGTATTTAGCTGAGCGAGATAAACGTATTGAAGTTGTAGAGCTTTTTCCGATAAATCGGCGATTATTTCATGGACGGTATTCAATATTCATAACTATAAATTTAAAATTTAACTAACCCCCGACTTCGTACCATTGTGGAGATCCCCTTATTTTTTCCTGGTCATCATCATGGTCTTCAAGGTTCCAGACGTGGGAAGGGCATCATGGTGGTCGTAAACATTTGAGCGCAAACTCGAACCACCTAACTGTTACCGTTCCAGAGATCCCATCATACCCCATTATCCCAAGATCTTAGAACTATTGATCCTGTTTTGTTTTGTTCTAGCATTGCTAAGAATATTGAAGGCGGGGACGTTTCGGGCTTCGTCCTACGCGGATCTCGGCCTCCGGCCTCGCCGTGCCATGCCATAACTGTCTTAAAATCCTCTTTTTTTGGCCGCCCTCTAACTTTAGTTCGAGCAGACCCCCATCTAACTATTATGGTTTCGGCAGGCTGATAATCTTCAAATTCTTCAATGTTCATACTGAGAAATTGAAGTTCGGTTACTTTTAAAGGTCTCAAATATACTATATACTTTTTTTTCAGAATCTCAATCGACTAAGTTTACTAATAAAATGAAGTTGTCCTCGTACACCAAATCTAGCTAAGTACAGCGCCTTAATCTTAATTACAAAAGATTATACGCGTCTACAAGGGCTCGCCGACGCCGACGATGCGACAATGGGCGTTTTCACCTTTCTACCTCTGAGGAAAATCAGGAGTGGAATTAACATATCAGAAGTGGGATCTTACCTGCGTGGGATCGTGGTAAGGGTGCAGCAGACAGGCGTGGTGTCACACGCAGTCCTCCAGGGACATGAGGAGCGGGTTCACGTACTCGAACCCTTCGAACTCCGACTGGTCGATGTCTGCGATCACGGTGCTGGAAATGTTTAGAAAAAGTTAGTATACTGTGGAGTGTATTGTTCTGTTCATGGTCTCTCATAAATACATGGTAATGTAATGTATTAACGGGCTGATTTCCGCAACTCGACGTCTTAAGCGCCTATTTTGCGTGTAAATACACGGTATGATAACAGGAAATATATATTTGACGACTGGGGCGCAGTCGCATACCTCAATAAAAGCGCTGATATTGGAACATTTTTTGTGGAACAGTGTAAACTAACCATACAGTGTCCCATATAACATAATTTTTAGCCAGTTAAAGTAGCAATGGCCAATATCACTTGAAGAAAGCAGGCGAGCAGACGGACCACTAGATGGTAAGTCGCCTATAGACTTTTTAGCTCACTAAAATATTGCAAGAGGGGTAGGGATAGGCTAAAAGTCTCCGACCATAATGTTGGACTAATAATTGGCGGAACAAACATATAAAAAAATTATACGGCAACTCAGGAGAGATTGTCCCGACGCAAGAAAAGGAGAGCTAGAATATAGTTAATTTCAGATTGCAGTTGACAAATGGTATACATTAGCTTAGAATGACTGCGCATAGGGCGAAGTAGAGAAGCATAGGAGAGCGCTACATCCAGCAGTGGATGGAAACAGCGTAAAAAGAAGAAGAAGATGGCTAGAGGCCGACTGTACGTACTCATTGTCAGGCGTGAGGTGAACAGGCTCGTCGGTGAACTCGGGCGGGAAGTTGGCGAGGTCGCGCTCGCCCTCCAGCCGCGGCTTGAACGGGGGCACCACCTGCTTCTGCTCCAACTGCGGACAAACACATTATCAGAATACAAAGATTTTATCAGGAGATTATGTTGTACGTTCATGCTGGCGTGTTCGTCCTATTTTATTGGTTAAAAACGGTTTACAGTGTTCATTTACCTAAAAATCGCCCGTGATAAGTGAACGTTATAAAAGACAGTGAAATGGGAGTGAAAAACTGCAAATGGTGGTGTAAATTCGGCAACTTAAAACCTCCAATTGCAGTTGGAATTCAAGGCACTAGGCATACCCAATACATACGACTCTCCCATAATCTCGACGTTGGTAAACTGCTTTTTTCAAAACAGACGCCAAAAGGTTCGAGTGATTTTCAAGATTCTAACACGGTCATTGGCCAAACTGCAGTGTGTACACTAGCAGAGGCCATCATTAAAAAAAGTAGATTTTACCACACAGAGGCAGCGAGATCGAGTTAATATACTCTACCAATATTCAATATTCGTCAATGGTCCAAAGGTGTTTACGATCTGGCGACGCTTGCTCCGCCTCGTGCCATAGCTTATGAGCCATTATGGCGGAATATCGGGAACTTTACGACATCTAAGCTTTAGATTACGTCTATGGGTCTTACCAGAGCGGCCTAGTGGCTAGGCCACCGGACTCCCATGCGGAAGGTCCGGGTTCGAAACCATGCAATGCCATAAACCAATGAGTTTTTCATATTTTTCGAAGACTTACGTACATTTACCGACTGCTCTAACGGTGAAGGAAAACATCGTGAGGAAACCTGCACACTGAGATCACTGGTAAATGGGGTAGGCACAAAAGATCCTCAAGGGTCGAAGTGCCGCTGCGGTTATTTCCGGCCTCCTATCATAAGATAAGATGGGTCGTACCATCTCCCACTCGATGCTCTTGAAGAAGGGGTGGTTGACGATGTCCAGGAACCCGTTCTCGCCGCAGCCGAGCCGCTCCGCCGGGTTCTTGTTGAGGAACCCTTTCAGGACTGAGGCCGCCTTTACCGACAGCGAGCGAGGGATGCGGATCGTCTTCTCGAGGATCACCTGCAAACGGAAGTTAAAAGGTTGAAGAGGTGATGTATATATGTGCAAATAAATTTTAATTCATTCATTTGATGTGAAAGTGACAAACAACAATGTTAGAGTGAAACAGATTTATGTTTTTAAGTATACTCTGACCAGGAACTAAAAACACTGTCAAGAGGGCGCCATTGGTAGTTTTATAATCTGTGTTAAGGAGTTCGCTATGAAAAATATAGTACCATTTAATTCGGCAATATAGCGAGGTTTTTTTAGTTTCTGGTATAGATAGTATAGTAAATAATAATAATTAGTAATTATCTTTTATTTCATTTATATGCACCTGCCTTGCAATATCTGTATGACCCAATGGTTAGCTGGTAGAAAGTGCCGCATGGCATTAAGCTCGCCTCATGTACTATTTTTGTGCATTAAAGTGTTAAATAATAAATAATAATAATGGATGTTTTTTTTTGTATAAAGACGTTGCTTTACTTCTAAGAGCAGCTCGATAGTAAATATATAAAAAAAGACCCGAATTAAGGGTTAATTAATTAATTAATTAAATAACCCGAAAGGGCCTGGACAGATCGCTTTTAGCGATAAGACCGCCTAAATTTTACTACAGTATTTCCTTTTCTATCTTTTGTTTGTTGTTTTATATTTGTGGAATAAAGTGTATTCTACTTTACTATACTTTTGTGGTGATAAGGTTCACTTAAAACGTGGACAAGGAAAGCAACCAGTAGTTGAAATTAACTGGGGGAGGCCTGTGTCCAATACAGGACGCTCAGAGACAGAAAATTATGATGAAGCTGATGATACTGACTTGGAACAGATAATCCTCAGTGTTCTGATCAGGGTTGTCGGCCGCCTGCGCGATGTCGAAGGGCGACCGTCCCGCCAGCATCTCGTACGTCAGCACGCCCAGCGCCCACCAGTCCACAGAGAACCCGTACTCCTCGCCGCGAAGGATCTCCGGAGCGATGTAGTTCGGGGTTCCACAGAATGTGGATGTCGTGTCGCCTGGTCGGACGCCCTCCTGGAATAGGGAAAAGCAACAATGGTGTAGTAGGCGTTGTACCAGAAACAAAAACAAACTTGCAGTCCCACGCTTTAGACTTAGTAAAGTAAACACATCGTTTATGGGTCACTGTGTACGATTTTATAATAAGATACCTGATACTGTAATAAATATGACACAGTAAACAATTAAGACCCACATAAGACGTACATAAGGACGTACCTTATGTAAAAAGGTTTAATTTAAAATAAATGACCATTTAAATGATAAAGAGGCTTGGTTGGTCCTAAATTCAGCTCCAGCTCTGAACATTGTGTACATAATATGATTGTATTCATAATTACTAAGATATATTTATTTCAAAAGATGTGCTGCTAAAAGTTTCTTGCGCCGCTTCTTTCCTTTCAGCTATAGCACCTTACGAAGCGGTGGTAGATAATTTTTTTTCGTAAAAATGTACTATAAGGTACTTACTTACAATAAAAACATTTTGATTTGATTTGATTGTATATGATCTAATAATTTAATTTTAATAATCAATATTATATTTTTGTTTGCTACACCCATTGTGTAAAATCGTGTTGAAACGAATGTATATATTTATAAGACCCACAATGTACCACGCGATTTATGGCAAAATAAATGAAATTTAAAAAAAATGAAATAAGGATAGCTAAAGGCAGGTGGCCCCGGCCACACCTGGTGGTAAGTGGTTACCGTCGCCCATAAACAACACATCGGCTCCTTACCTTACACATGCCGTAGTCAGTCAACTTAATGTGTCCCTCGTGGTCCAGCAGCACGTTATCCAGCTTCAAGTCGCGGTAGATGACACCCCGTTCGTGCAAGAAGTGTAATGCGAGAGATATCTCGGCCGCGTAGAACCGCGCGTGCTCCTCGGGCAGCCTCCGCTGGCGCTGCATGTGGAACCTGCAATTAGGACGTGTATTATAAAGATCTAGGTCTAGGTTGTTAGGCTTTTCATTATTCTACACCAGAGATTTTGAATAAAATACAGTTTACCGTGTACGCTCCATTTGTATATTTTCCAAAGATAAAATCACAGATTAAACAATGCTGACCATAGAGTTCGCAAACACAGTGTTACCATTATTTTCTACATAGGTAAGGGAGTTTCGGGGTTCAAATATCTGGCTCTGATTTGGTTATTTGTAATTTGGACTAACTATCAATAATCGTGAGGAAACTTGCATGAGGAAAAAAGTAAATCTACCAATAAGCACTGGACAAGGGGTGATATGTATGAAAAAAGCCATAAAAGTCATAAGTCGTCTGACCAATACTTGAATGTAGTTCATTCGCCTACTGAATGAAAACGCCACTACTTATCCAGCCCTGGCTCTACACATTAATTCATCATCATCAGCCTATTAATGTCCCCACTGTTGGGGCGCAGGTCTCCCTTGACCAAGGGGTACGGGCCATGATCCACAGAGAGCGGGCCCTGTGCTGATTGGTGGATTTATAATTATTAATTCATAATTGGTTTAAGAAATGCAAAATATCATCTAACAAGACCCTCCTAGACAAATTAAATCAAAAAGCATCACTCACATCAGATCCCCACCACGAACGAACTCGATGACAAAGAACAATCGACTCGGTGTCTGGAAGCAGGAGTGCAGCCCCACCAGGAACGGGTGGTTAGAGGCGGTCTCGAAAACGTGCTTTTCCGTCTGAACCCAGTCTATGTCCTCGTCGTCAGTGACCAGGGCTTTCTTGATGACCTTCATGGCGTACACGCGCTTCGTTCTTTTCAGTTCTACCATCAGCACCTGGAATATAAATTAGTGGCAATTAGTAGCAATGGAGATTAACCGGACGGAAATATCTGTGGACCTGAGCGGAAGCGTTTTGGCACGTTGGACATGCAAGATCGAGGGGCTACGGATGGCTACCATGAGTTTTGCGGTTTTTCCTAAGATTTGCGTATGTTTACCGACTGCTTTAACATCGAAGGTGGAAGGAACAGTGAAGGAAAACATCGTGAGGAAACCTGCACACTGAGATGACCAATGGGGAAATGATGAATAAAAGAGCCTTATGAATCGAAGTGTCGCCGGGCTTTTAAATAAGGTTAGAAGGCCGCTAAGCCCAACACATGATTTTCGAGAAAAGGGAAAAAATTGCGCTAAATGGGGCCAAATAGTATATTTTGGAATTCTTTTTTAAATCTCTCTGGAGTTTTCTAGGATCGTCACAGAATTCCAGAAACATTAGAAATCTATCTATCTACTCTCTAGGGCAGCTAAGATCTCAGTACCCTTATGATACCCGGCGATAACCCCAGCGACCTTCGACCTATGGGGATCTTTTGTGCCCATTTCCCACGTTACTCCTTTCGTATTAGGACAGTGAGCTAACACGTACCTTAGCATAGGACCCTCTGCCGATGACCCTGATGAGTTCGAAGTCTTCCAGAGAGTACTGCCGCTGAGAGCCAGGCTCCAGGTCTTCGGCGCGGACCACCGCGGGAGGCGCCGGTGGCGTTTCTGGCAGCGGTGGCTCCGGGTCCGCTCTGGACCTGGAAGTGGACGACAGATGATTTTGAAGGTGTGTTCGGGAATCCAGGTTTAAGGCGAAACACGTGTCGAATTTGAATTCAAGTTCGCGTTTTGTAGCGGAATATTACTTATTTAAGTCCCATTCATTTGACACTTGCTCAATCCTTATCAAGTTATCACATCCGCGACCGGGATTTGTCATCTTTTGGGAATATAATTTCTTCTGGTTATCATTGGGGAGAGCGAATTCGAGGGTGAGTGGTGGGTCCTTCTTCCCCAAATAATTTTTATAATCCAGTTTTCATTATTGATTCAGAACTAGCGGTAAGATGACTCGAAATATTCTACGAAGAGATTGAGACATGAAAAGCCTATAAAAATAAGTTTTAACAATAAGGAATTTTAAAAAATAAGCCTATAACAATAAGGAATTATTGTTTAACATGGCATTTTTGAAATTCTTTTTCTTCTTGTCCTAGGTCCCCACATCGGGATAGAGGGCAGACATAATGTTCTTCCATATTGGTCTATCAGTGGCTGCGTGTTCGATGTAAAACCTAGTAAAACTGTCTGTTCCTATTCGCTTAATTCGTGATTGTACGAATTTTAGAAATTAATTACACCCAAAAACTTATCTTGACCGGTTCCACATGCTCGTTGGAGCAGGGCTTCTGCACCAACTTGTGCTACTTCTTGTGCAAAAGACGAAGATGTTGCAACAGTTACCTGACGGAAGACGCTCGCCCCAACGTGCTCTCGCCATTGGCGTCGTCCTTGATCGGGTCGACCGGATCCACATGCTCGTTGGAGCAGGGCTTCTGCACCAACTTATGGCACTTCTTGTGCACCAACAGCTTACACTGGATGCACTTGAAGCCTTGCCGGCCCAGGCCCCAGATTCGGTCCTGGCAGAAGGCACAGAAGGCTCGCTGGAAACGGAGAGAAGAATAGTATCAGTCTTTTTTACAAACACTTGTCTAGTATGGACTGTATAACCTGACCAGAAATATAAAAACCCTATCAAGAGGGCAGCATTACAGTTTTATAAACTGTGTTATGGAGTTCGCTATGAAAAAAAAAACAATATGGCGAGGGTATATTCCTGGTTATACCCTGGTTAGTAAACGATTTGAATAAACAATTGCAGTTCGACATTATCACAATAATGATATAAGAACATTCTTGATCGTTCTGTTTCTTGGTATTTAGGAGTAATTATAGGCACCGTAAAACAAACATCCAATAAATGGATCCAGAAGCCGCTTTTATACGACCGGTACTTCTAGAAAATGCGTTATTTAGTTTCGATGCATCGTGATGCTTCACACTTATCAGTCAGAGTTCACGCTGTCTTCAAGATCTTCGACCTTGGCTTCGTCTACTTAATATAATTAACCCGTGTAGGAATGTTGTGGGTTTCTTCTATACCAGTAGTGTACAAAACTGGCCGATATACCAAGTGATAGCAAATAGAATGACAAGGTACTTACTCTATTAAAGCGTTTGGCTTGGAATATGTGTCCATTGACGCGGTATAGCTTCCGCCACCGCCGCGCACCTCTCCTGTATATGCTTCCTGAAATGAAACAGACAAACATACGTTAATATAAATCATTAACCAAAGATTTAGTTATGCTTGACGCCATGAGGCAAGGCAATATAGGCAAGGATTCTGAAGTTTAAACGCGCGCTTTTTAGTCAGAACATCCGTGGTTATCCCGCATCGTGTAGGCAGGACATGTGGCGGTCGAGCTATAATAGTCAGATTTCATTTCTCTCAACCAGCCGTTTCGTGCGATTTTGTCCGCGTAGGCAATATTCTTTGATTTCTCAGCCTAATTTTACCTCCAGGTTATATGATAAATGATAATACTATCGGTCCCAGTAATGTGTGATACCCAAAAGGACAATTTAAAAAGGGTTACATCGTTGAAATCAAATTCAAAGCAAGCAAATAGCTATCAATCACCGAACGGTTGACAACTTATTATCAGAGACAGTTATATATATAGACAATATCAGAGATAGTTATATATATATAATTTTGTAACATACATCACTTACCAAGTTACCACGTATATGTATTATATATTATCCTATTATTATTTTCCTTTCTGTCCTTCTTTCCCTATCTATGCTGTTATTTAAGAAAAATTTATAATGTGATATGTGGTTTTGTATTGGCATACAAATACTTAAAGAGCATTTTTATGTAAAATTTTATAAGCTGTAAGATTTCCTATAATAGAGAAAATAAATAAAAACAAATAGATATGAAAATCATCGGAAATAGATCCTCTTTATTTCTCTTTACAACGTTTATATTGATCAACCCCTGTAAACATTTCGAGCTAAACATTACTGGGCTAAACATACCGCCAACCCTTGTTATCTAGGTCACACATAAATTGTAACTAGACATTTTTAGCACAATTAGGGGCACTAACACACCTCTTTAGCATCTGACATTAGGTTCACACACGCAAACTAATTGGTTCGGCCTTGTTACCTAACGACCTAGTTGACAAGGTCGATATAGGCTTAAACCAGCAACGTGCTATGGCCGCACGCTGCTGTGACGGGAGGAACGGGGAAGTGGAATGTACACCTCAAGAGCCCAAGGCAAATGCTAGGACGGCACCGGTGCGTTTCATTGGAGATCCCGGAGCCCTCCGATAAGCACGAGGCCGGCAATCGAGGTTTTGTGAGATTTTTACTCACTAAAACGGGGGTTTTAGCGAGTAAAAATCTCACATAACCCAGTGGCTCTCCCCAAGAGGCTTAAACCAGTTAAACCAGCTGACCTATGTCAGTTTGGTAAAAAAAGGAAAACTAATTGGTACATAACATTGCATAGTTTTGAACCGGATGGGAGTCGAATGTGCTAGATTGAAATTTTTTTATTGTATAAGGAGAGTTGACGAGGACGGCCATCTGATGGTAAGAGGTCACCATCGCACACCATCTTTTTTTAATTTTATTTTTATTTATTTATTACAAAATCCACAGCACTTAAAATTAAAAACAAAAAAGTCCATTAAAAAAACATACTGCCAATTAAAGACTTCCTATTTTAAAATAATGCTTATAGGGAGAAATAAGTTTTGGTGTGTGTGTGTATATGGATGTGTTTATTGGAAATGAGTGTGAGCGTGTTTGTGTAGAAGTGAGTGAAAGGGGTGTGTACATTTGTATGTGTTTGTTCGAGTCTTCGCTACATGTATCCAGCTACAACGCTACTGTACTAGTACCATCTAATTATTATTGATTATTGTTATTGTTATCTTACATGACTATAATGTAATAACATTAATTAGAGGGTTTTCAAAGTGCGACTAACCTTGAGGACTTGTACCGGTAATTACGCTTAGTCTCTCTTACATTTCAAATTCTTAAATTTCTTTAATTTCCGAAACACAGCAATACAATGATTGCTACTTTGCGGCAGAAAATAGGTAAAAGGGCGGTACAGTCTGTTCCTCTACTATCACCCCCCCTGTATTTTAACCATTGTTTACTCAAAAACTACTAGTTTGATTAATAAAAATTCTTTAACTGGTAGATAGATTACAGTTTACGTACAGCGTACTCGTAGGACTAACAATATTTCCCAGTAAAGATTGTTTATCAATAAATCAATATATTTTATTTTCAGACATTTATAATGTCCATAGTAAAGTTAGTAAAGGAGCGTTGGTGGCGTCGTCGCTAGAACGGCGGACTCCCATGCGGAAGGTCCGGGTTCGAAACCACGCAACATGTACTAATGAGTTTTTCGGTTTTTTCGAAAGACCAACGTACATTTACCGACTGCTCTAACGGTGAAGGAAAACATTGTGAGGAAACCTGCACACTAAGATAACCAGTGTGTGAAGTTAATTCTGCCATGAGAGTCGTTCTATGTGATTAATTCCTTAGAATGATTACGACCCTCAGCAATGAGGAATACGACTTAGAAGAAGAAAGTTAGTAAATGTTGTAGATTAAGAATGTTCCTGCCATCCTTTCACTATTCCCATCCCTAATTAAAAAAAAACGAAATGTCAAAGTCACTTCAAAACTATCGCCGGCGCGCGCGTGTGCACAAATTTTACGAAAAACTCAAAAGGAAGAGAAAACGTACCGGATATCCTGTAAGTCCTATCCTCTTTTCTATTCGAGATCTGGGCATTTGTTCCTACAGGAAATTAGCAGGTTTAGGTAGCCTTTGCACGTCAAAGCCCTAGACTTCATCGACTGGAACAATCGAGGTTGTAACATTTTTTGGTCCTTTTCGAGCGCGAATACCTATGGAAAATCGCAGTTTGTATTGTTTTTAGTTGATATCAAGTTCAATTTCCTAGGAAAACTGTGAAAATTCATCAAATTTCAATAAAAGTTGGTTACAATTCCATGCGGTTTGGTATAACCCTACCAACTTTGATTGTTCCGGTCAGCATTCTAAGTGTTCGGATTATCATAACATCTCAATTTAGTAGTGTAATACTTGCACGGTGCCGGCCGGCAGGCATTATCTTTTGTGTTTATCGGTTCGGAAAACTTATTGGAAAACAAATTATACGATTACTCGTAGATTTACATTATCCTAGACAACAAATTAGTAACGAAAGATGGAGGAAGCGAAGCTGAAAGTACTTATAGTACAAAAGGAATACAGTTTCAGAGGCATTCAAATGCTGTATGATTTGTCATTAGACATGGTAAACAATAAAAGTAAACAAGCTGCTTTTAAGTCTAGATTCTCAAGAATCGATGTGCTCCGGGAGGACTTTGTATCTGTAGTAGAAAAAATAAATGAAATTACATTGAAATTGAAACCAGACACGGTCATTGACAGCAATGTCCTGGCAGCATTTGATGAGCTATATTATGAAGTGCTCACAGCGGCTGAAACGATCTCAACAAAGTCGAGTAAAGGCAATGCTAATGACCAAGCAGAGATTACTGACTCGAAGCCTTGTTATGCACGGTTACCACAATTAAATTTACCAACATTTGACAGCAATACAGAGAATTGGCAAACGTTTTATGATTCATTTTTGAAATTAATACATGAAAATCCTGCCATAGCTCCCATTGAGAAATTTTATTACCTAATTTCATGTTTGTCTGGGCCAGCGCTAGCTATAGCCAAGGGACTGCCGATGACGGCGGACAATTATCAGCATGTGTTCGATGCACTTCAGGAGAGATATAAAAACAAAAGACTTTTGTTAGTCACTTATCTGGGGAAAATACAAAACTTCCCACCAATAAAAACTGGTAACTTTATCGAGTTACAACAATTGTTTAACGTCCTTTATGAATGCAGCCATGCTATCGGAGCCTTAGAAGTGGAAAATTTGGGTGATTTTATCTTGTTTCAACTTGCGTCCCGGGTATTGGATCCAGACACCCGAAAGCGATTTGAAACTCAAAATACCTCTGACATCCCATCATTTGAGGATCTTTTAAAATTTATACAGAATTATGTGAAGATCCTAGAAACCAGCCAATACTCCACTACGCCGAACACACCCGCCCGACCTGTGAATCCATCTCAGCCGAACCGAATCAAACCATCATCTTCAACGAATAATCAAAAACGCTCAGCGTTAACAACACAAAACACCAACAATACAACACAAAACAACAACATTGACGACAGTCGAGCTAAGGTCATCAGCTGTTATTACTGTGGTTCAGCGCATCTTATTTATAAGTGCCCCACATTTCAATCTTTAGACCTAAAACAACGTTTGACTTTCGTCGAAAATAAACATATGTGCGAAAACTGTTTACGCACCAATCATCTTAAATCTAAATGTATTTCTAAAGTACGTTGTCAAATTTGCGGTGCGCGACATCACACTTTATTACATCATGACACGGCCAACCAACCACTGCCGACTGACAGTAGTGCAGTCAGTCCAGTGAACACTAGCGCTCACGTGGGACGGAGCCGTAACACCACGTCGGCTGTGTTATTGGGTACTTGTGTAGTTCGTGCTCGAGATAATTTTGGAAATTTCCATCTTCTTCGTGCCCTAGTGGATAGTGGGGCACAGGATTGTTTTTTAACTCTAGCTTGTGCAAAGAAACTCGGTTTTCCTCTCCGGCGCTGCAATCTTACTGTGGCCGGGCTAGGTCAAAACACGGTTTCTCAAGTTAAGGGTAGTACACACTGTACAATTCAGCCTTGCGATTCTGAGGAACCGAAATTCAACATTAATCCAATTGTATTGGACAACATAACGACGCTAATGCCTACTGCTGAAATTCCAACAACTGTACGAGAACACTTTAAGCATCTCATACTAGCCGACCGGAATTTCGACAAACCCTCTGAAATTGATTTGCTAATCGGTGCAGAACTGTTTCCGGACATCTATGATGGCCAACGAGTCCGACTTGAGCCTGGCCTTCCAACGGCTCTACACAGTGTCTTCGGTTGGATACTATCTGGTCCTCTGGATGTGACTAATCCTTCTCCGCCGCCCTCTGTAGCATCATTATTTGCTACTTCGACTATTGACGAAGTTATCAAGCAGTTTTGGGAGGTGGAAGAGCCACCCAAAGCTCACATTATGGCACCAGATGACGAGCAGTGTGAAATGTTGTACACTCGCCTCGTGTCCAGGGAGCCCAATGGGCGCTATGTCGTACCCTTATTGTTAAAGGAACCACATGGAGTGTTAGGGGATTCATCGAGAGGTTCTCAATCTCAACTGATCAATTTGGAAAAGCGTTTAAATCGGCAACCACAATTAAAGTCAGATTATGAAGACTTCATGCAAGAATACGAAACTCTGGGTCATATGACACCCGTTGCCACAGCCGGGAAATATGTTATACCTCACCACTGTGTGATTCGGCCAGAAAGCACAACTACTAAACTTAGGGTTGTGTTCAATGCCAGTAATCGAACCACTAACGGTCGATCTCTCAACGACCTAGTGTATACAGGCCCTAAGTTGCAGGCGAACATCATCGATATTATTACGGGGTTCAGACTGCATACAGTTGTGTTCACTTGCGATATTTCTAAAATGTATAGGAATTTTCTAATCCGTCCTGAAGATCGCAAGTGGCAACATATCCTATGGAGAGCTCAAGCTCCTGAAGAGTCACGTGATCATCGACCAGCAGGTTTAGCTGGTGTGACCGAATACGAACTGAATACGGTGACATATGGTGTCAGCAGCTCGCCGTATCTAGCCATTCGCACACTACATCAGCTCGCCGATGATCACGGCTCTCAGTACCCTCGCGCTGCCGAGGCTATACGTCAACATACATACATGGATGACGTCACCACCGGAGCGCCATCTCTCAGTGAAGCCCTGGAATTAAAACAGGAGCTGGTCAATCTTTTGAATTGTGCCCAACTGGAACTGCGAAAATGGAGCAGTAACTGCGAACAATTCCTGGAGCAGTTACCTGCGGAACATTGTCAAACACCAAAATCCTTTTCGGAAGAAAATGACAAAAGCACGCTCAAGATTTTAGGAGTCCAATGGGATCCTACGGGGGACTATTTTACCTACTCTGTCTCGGACGTGGAAGGCGAATGCACAAAGCGTTCAATCTTATCAAACGTCGCCCGAATTTTCGATCCCTTGGGGTGGGTTACACCTTTCATACTCACTGCCAAATTGCTTCTTCAAGATCTATGGCGTCTCAACTTGTCCTGGGACGAACCGGTCCCACGTGACGTGGCAAAGGCCTGGCAAGACTTTACCGCTGATTTAATTAACTTAAAATTAATTAAATTGCCACGTCATACTGTGCCTGTCAATGCCCTCGAATTTCAACTTATTGGGTTTTGCGACGGTTCAACAAAAGCATACGGCTGTTGTGTTTATCTCAGATGCGTTTCGCATGATTCTGTGCAGGTGAATCTGCTCATTGCGAAGTCCAAAGTTGCTCCACTTAAGCTCCTCACCGTGAATCGATTGGAGTTATGTGGTGCAGTCTTATTGGCGCGCGTACTCAAACACATGTCCAACTTATTAAGTGACCGGTTGAATCTCATTCAACCCGTTGCATTCACCGACAGCTCCACTGTATTGTCCTGGCTGAACACTGAACCACACAAGCTAAAAACTTTTGTTGCACATCGTGTGGTACAAGTCACGGAAGCGGTGAGCCCATCTAATTGGCGCCATGTTCCCACCAAAGACAATCCAGCGGATTATTGTAGCCGTGGTCTAGCGTGCTCCCAGCTATCAGGCTGTGACCAGTGGTGGTCAGGCCCTGAGTGGCTTCGGATGGAGCCTACTTATTGGCCCGCACAGATCGTTGCCTCGTCTTCGGAAAATATTCCCGAAGTCAAGTCGACAGCACATGTATCTCAAACTGAAAATGAATCCAACCGAGATAATGTGATCCTAAAGCTGATGGAGAGCCAGTCATCGTTATCTCGCCTGCAGCGCATTCTTGGCTGGTGCCTGCGTTTTATCCGAAATTCTCGACACCCTGCCTTGGAAAGAGTTCAAGGTTCGTTATCTTCCTCAGAGTTAGACCAATCTCTTATGACTTTGGTGAAACAGGTTCAGATGACAACGTTCGCAGAATCCATTGTATCCCTGAACAAGAACGCAGCTTTGCCAAATCATTTGCAAAAGCTATCTCCATTTCTGGACTCCCTCGGTTTTTTGCGCGTGGGAGGACGCATAAGGAACGCAGATTTACCTGAAGCCACGAAACACCCTTATTTGTTGCCAAAACACTCACACCTGTCTAGTCTTGTCGTTGATGCGTTACACAAACGCTACCTACACTGTGGTCCTAGAACTTTACAATCTTTGGTTCAGCGACAAATCTGGATTTTAGGCATTCGAAATCTCATTCGATCCCGCTTGGCCAAATGCATCACCTGTTTTAAGGTCAATCCTCGATCTTGTCAACCAATTATGGGCGATCTCCCTGCACCTCGGCTGGAGCAAGGTAGTTGTTTCCGGAATGTAGGGATTGATTTCGGTGGACCTTTCGCCGTCAAGGAGAGCAGAAGACGGAACGCCAAATCTTTCAAGGCGTACATCTGTCTCTTTGTCTGTCATTCTGTAAAAGCGGTTCATTTAGAATTGGTGACGGAACTTTCGACGGAGGCGTTTATAGCAGCTTTAGATCGTTTTGTGTCCAGGCGAGGGCTCTGCCAACAAATCGTGACCGATTGCGGCACGAACTTTGTTGGAGCCAAGCGCTACCTCAGTGAAGTCTCCAAAATGCTGACTCAGGAAAAGGAAGACCTTTCCAATCAACTCGCATCTCGTAACATCACCTGGAAATTGAATCCTGCTGCAGGACCTCACTTTGGAGGTATCTTTGAAAGCGGAATCAAATCCACCAAGTATCACATTAAACGTGTGATAGGATCACAGCTCCTTACCTTTGAAGAATTCACAACGGTACTCACCAAAATTGAGGCCATGCTAAATTCGAGACCGCTGTGTGAGCTCTCATCAGATCCCAGAGAGATCGATGTACTCACAGCTGGTCATTTCTTGATCGGACGTCCTCTAGTGTCAGTGCCTGAGCCAGTGATTGAGGAAAATATTACACTTCGTTCTCGCTGGCTACTGCTTCAGCAATTATCACAACGTTTCTGGAGGATCTGGCAGAGAGATTATCTTCATACTCTCCAACAAAAGGTGAAATGGTTCCGGAATGGAAAAGGGGGGCCGTCTGTTGGTGATCTTGTCACTATCATGGAGCCAAATCTAACTCCAAACGAATGGCGCCTTGGCCGCATTCTTAAAACGCATCCTGGAAAGGATAATGTAGTCCGAGTAGTAACAGTCAGGACTTCCAAGGGAACATTGGTCAGACCGGTTGTTAAGATCTGTCCACTACCTATTGGACCTGAATCTAGCTTCGCTTAACTCCATTATTTTGTTTTCCATATTAGCATCATTAAGTTAGTTTAAGTCACAGTTGGTGCACCTCTGCACACCAATCTAGTTATGTTATTTTATCATGAGCTTTATCCGAACACTTAGTAGAGCTACTGTACTGATCTTTGGCTTCTGATGCTGTAAGGGTTATCTTGTGAAATCCCTGGCTGATTTCACGTGGGAGGAAATGTTGTAGATTAAGAATGTTCCTGCCATCCTTTCACTATTCCCATCCCTAATTAAAAAAAAACGAAATGTCAAAGTCACTTCAAAACTATCGCCGGCGCGCGCGTGTGCACAAATTTTACGAAAAACTCAAAAGGAAGAGAAAACGTACCGGATATCCTGTAAGTCCTATCCTCTTTTCTATTCGAGATCTGGGCATTTGTTCCTACAGGAAATTAGCAGGTTTAGGTAGCCTTTGCACGTCAAAGCCCTAGACTTCATCGACTGGAACAATCGAGGTTGTAACAGTAAACACTAATAGTAGTAGTAGTAAGTTAGTAATAGTTAGCTGTAGTAAGTAAGTGAGTAAGTAATACGTTTATTTCACACACAGCAATGACCGAAACAGCAGTAGTAGTAGTTAGTATTAAAGTATAAGAGTATGAGGAAACAGACTTACTTTATCTTAACTTTGACCTTGGATGACGATATGTACCGTTTCCCAGAGTGTCTCAGTATCGGGCAATCTATTTTGTTCGCTATAGTGATCTTGTAGGTGTTTATAATCAAACTAGTAGTTTTTGAGTAAACAATGGTCAGTAACAGATCGTACCATCCCAGGTTGACTGCACAGAGCACTCCCAGGGCACTCCCCTGACTATTTCCAATAGCATAGGAATCATCGGCGTCGACATTTCGAGTGACGTGCAGTTCCGGAGTCACTTGGAAAGCAAGGTTAATTTGGCCTCCAGAAAACTCGGTGTGCTGAATAAAGCAAAGCGGTACTTCACGCCCGGCCAGAGGCTAACGCTTTATAAAGCGCAAGTAAGGCCGCATATGGAGTACTGCTGCCATCTCTGGGCCGGCGCACCCGAATACCAGCTTCATCCACTTGACTCCGTGCAAAGGCGCGCTACTCGAATTGTCGACGATTCCGTGCTCACGAGCGATTTAGAGCCTCTCAGTTTAAGAAGAGACATCGGCTGTCTCTGCGTCTTCTATCGCGTATATAATGGGGAGTGCTCTTCGGAACTATTTGACCTGGTGCCATCTTCTACTTTCTTGAATCGCAAGACTCGTCGGCGGCTCAATTTTCACCCGCACTTTCTAAAGCCTTGGGTGTCTACCACGACCCGTTTTACACAAACGTTTCTACCACGCACCTGTAAAATGTGGAACTCTCTCCCACCCGACGTTTTCCCGCAGCGCTATGACATGGGATGCTACAAAAAGAACGTTAAAAAGTCCTCTCCCTCCACGGCCGGCAACACACAAGCAATACCACTGGTATTGCACGTGTCTCTAGGCGACGGTGACTAGTTACCATTAGGTGGCCCGTCTGCCTGTTTGTCGTAGCTAATTTATATTAAAAAAAAAAACAAAGCCATGGCCTATAAATACGAGTGCTGGACCACTAACAACATAACTAACTAACTAACGGCTTGGGATAAGGGGGGAAATGAAAAATAGCGCTGCATTGTACCCGAGTATGTCAGCATTTGCTGACTTTCCCCCTTTTTGCCAAATATACAGTATCTGCAACGATATTGTCTTTTCTGAATATTTGTAGAGAATGTATTATTTTTCTTTTAGGCAGTAAAGTGTTTTTCTTTCTTTCTTTCACTTTGGAAGCCTTTGGTTTTCCTTTCTTTCTTTCTTTCACTTTGGAAGCCTTTGGTTTTCCTTTAGAGTTGGAATGATTAATAAAGAACACTGAGAGCTTAAAAAATTAGCTTCAGCAATAGTTACGGCTTAAACACTTGTGTCGACGCATGACGCGCCACTACGATACAGTACCTACTCACATCGGCGTAGAACGCGCTATCGAAATTTTCCTAGGACTTCGTATATATACGAGTTCCAAACATCCATAGTTGGACCAGCACATCTGGTCACCAGGCACAACACCCCGCCTGGTGGAAGATCTTCCCTTTTCTCTTTCATACCGCTGACGTTACGTCATTCCATCTCCTGTCATAGCGCGTTCCTACAATTGGTGACCCCTACTACGAACCTTTAATTGGATTGGATCGCACCTATACACTTACTCGTATTTCATAAAGGAATGACGGTGACCACTTACCATCTGGCGGATCAGGCACATCTTCAATTTCTGCCCTTTTGATCACTTTTTGCATTAAAAACTTAGCAATGCCCGCCGAACACATGGAGACGACATTGCATCTAAAGTATGTGATAACTACTGGCTATGTACTACAGCTTTTACCGTACCTAGCGCTACTTATCATTATTAATGCTAATCTTATCAATTTAGACCGAAACTCTGAATCATCGCGATTGTATTCCAGTAGAGAAAAGAGATATTATTTCCGTTGTACGGGTGTGATAGATAAGACAAGTGAAAGACCACTCCCGAAAACTGAAGGTTATAAGAAAGAAAATAATAATAATACATAATTAGTTCACAAAAAAAAGTGGTAAAATTATTTTATTTATATATTAAACCGTCTTATATTCAAGATAATGATATAAAAATTTTTTTTATGAAGGGGGTGTTTTGGTATCAGCGAGGAGTAATTGACCTACCTATTTGTATTTTATTTCTGTCTTACTTTACTTTAATGTGAGTATTTACTATTTTAAATCCGTAAAACTTTTGAAATTCGCATTTTTCTACTTCCCATACAAAATTGGAGTCCCCTTCCTTGAATCGATTCTACAGGAAGTCTGTTCCTGTAGAATCGATTCGAATCGAATCAAGTCTGTTTGCGAATTGTATTTTTTTCCGGCAATGATATTCATAATCATTTTCACAAAAGGGGATTCGCCTGGGATTCCCGTTTTTCCAGATTCGGTTTTCGTCAGATACCTACTCAAACGGAAAATGGTGAATGTTACCTTACATCCTGTCTCTTTAAACAATGACACTAAACCACGTCCCTAGTTTCAATATAATATGAATTTCATTCGACGACGAACTCCCAACAATAATACCAGTACAATATCCAGCAGGTAAAGGCGAGAGCCGCGCGGTGCCAGCCACATTAGCATGTGAATGGCTGGAATACTTACTACCCGACCCATGAAGCGCGATGTACAGCGGAAAGCGCTATAATAGCTGTATAAAATATGAAACCCCGACTTACAATTGCGAAGATCCCCTTACTTTATCCTAGTCATCATCAGGTCCTCAAGGTTCCAGATGCGAGAAGCGCACCATGGTCCTAAACATTTGAGCTCAAACTTGAACCAGCTAACTGTTACCGTTCCAGAGATCCCATCATACTCCAACATAGGTTAGGTTAGGTTTTGTTACCGTTCTAGAGATCCCATCTGACATAAAATATACCTACCTACTTCAAGATCTTGGAAACTCTTGATCCAATTTTTATCAGACATGGTGAAGAACACCCACGTCAAAATTCTTTTTTAATTTATAAATTCCATGTTTCTTTTCCTTTGTTTCCTATCCGCGTCCAAATCGGATCAGATAAAGCGTTGTTGAATGAAAATGTCAATCTAGGCTGCACTCACTAGGAATATGCAGCAGCACTTCAGGGGAGCTCCCAAGGTCTTCAGTTCAGAAACAAAGCACGTGGGGGGTTTGCGATTAACTTGCGCACGAGTGCAGCCTACGGATGCATGTATTCTACTGAGCATCAAGAGAGAGTTCTGCGCTGACACTACTGTGTCATGTGTGTACGAGAATCGAATAAGAATGGGGAAAGCACGGTAAAACTGTAGGGTCAACAACGAATTTATTGAAGCACCAAAGCACCAAAAGCGCTTTATTTGGCAAGGTTGCCTCGCACCGCTCAATTTGAGTTTGCCCGCGTTTGCCCGCTTTCCATCGCATTGTCGGGCAATGATCGGCTGCAGCCATTCTAATATGGAAAAGCTTTGGATCTGGGACTTCATATTCTTGACTTCATATCCGAACGGCAAGATTTTGGGCGATTTCGAAAAACTAAGAACCGATTTGATTTTTCATATAACTCTAAATTAAAAATTTAAAAAATCCCCTACGTACAATTGTGGATATCCCCTTACTTTTTCTGGTCATCATCCAGATTCCAGATGTGGGAAGTGACCTTCCCATGATGACCCATGGTCATAAACATTTGAGATAAAACTCGAACCACCTAACCTAACCTAACTGTTCCAATTAAAAAAGCAACTAGCGCCATCCCTGAAAATCGTCATGATTCTGTGCGTCTGTAATAGGAGATAATCCTGCAATATTTTACCACTAGAGGCGTCACTAGCACAATGGAACGTAGTCAATCAACATGTAGATACGTTCCTTTCCACCAAATATTTTTTTACCCTTCAGACTCGCGCTACGCTGACTTAACAGATTTTTTAGGTCTGCTATTTTGAAATGGCCATTATGATGCCATGATATCATCATAATTTTACTAATAGCTTTGAAAAAATAAAATAAAATAAATCCAAATAACGACTAATTTGTAATATCTTCAAAACTGACGTTTCGTTTTGCTTTTCTGTTTACGGAGTGTGCTAGTGGTTCTACGCAACGCTTTGCGTTTTATGTCCTATTGGAAAAACAGTAATGTCATTTATTGACAAGCTGGGAAACTGTTACGTAAACTTCTAGAGAGGATGAGAAGCTGAGCTGAATATTGACACATGCCTCAACGGAAGATAGCCTTAAATATAGAGCGGAAAGACCTCAGTTTGAGGGATGAGGGAACAAAGAGATTAATAAACTCTTGTATAATAATTACCTCAGTGACCATATTTTAGAATTAAGTTTTTTGCCGCTTTGTTCCGGTATCATACAAAAAACATAAACTAAACGGATTTTAACTTATTCTATATCTTTTAGAGCGTCGGTGGCGTCGTGGCTAGTACGTCGGACTCCCATGCGGGAGGTCCGAGTTCGAAACCAGGAAATGCCATGTACCAATGAGTTATTCGGTTTTTTAGAAAGATTTACGTTCATTTACCGACTGCTCTGACGGTGAAGGAAAACATCGTGAGGCAACCTGCACACTGAGATAACCAGTGTGTGAAATGGGGAAGGCAATGGCAAACCACCCCATTAAATCTACGACCATCAGCAATGAGGAATACGACTTAGAAGAAGAAGAAGAATATCTAAAATAATGACTCAGTCATTATTATAAATTATCAATTTAGATTAACATAAAGAATAAGTTTAAATCCGTTTAGTTTATGCATTTTCCAATTTATAAAAGTACCTACACCTAGCATAGCTAAATCCATAATAAATAAAAAAGATAGCTGCGATCGCTGTAGCACAGATTTTAAATTGGAATCGGACCGAACCCATATAGATATATAAAAATAGTTTCGGTATTCTAGATTTCTATTTAGATTATTATTAAGTATGTAAGTTACTCACGATCCTCGCCCGCGCAGGGCATTCCAGGCGCCGCGGGCACATTCGGGAACACTGAAACAAACAAACAGATGCATTAATTTTACCAGCAACAGCAGATAAGAGTGGCGTAGCGGCCAGGACGCTGGTAACCACCCGGTACGAAATATCTGATACAGTTAAAATAAATTGTCGGAATTTATTGGCGTTCGTCCATGCACGTCCAGTCCCCGTTGTAATCTGAATAGACCTCTAAAGGCTATCCCTAGAGATATAGCGCCATTCCCGAAAAAAAATAATTCAATATATCCATACATAATAATATAAGGTAGGTGCACTCCATTCCACAATTTTACTCGTATAGTAAACACTCTAACAAGGCCTCTACGTGTTGGATCCATGTCCCCACGCAAGCCTTTCAAAGCCTGTAAACCCTGAAAAGAGTAACAACATAATAATATAAATAATCAATAATGTTGGCGGATAGAAATGTTCCTAGGAACTAGTTCCTAGTTATATTATAACATTTGATATGTAAATTTAAATTTACGAATAAATTAGGAATCAATGTCCCAGGGGTGAAGAAGAATTTTTTACTAATGGTTTTGTATTCTCAAAGTGAATGTATCAAACGTCACTTAGCACTTTCGCTTTTCACTTCTTATTGTTTCAATATGACGATACTATAACTATTTTTTTTTATTTTTTATTAGCCTATAGGCTGTCCCACTGCTGGGCAAAGGCCTCCCCTCTTTCTTTCCATTTTTCCCTATCCTCGGCGTCCTTATACCATCCTTTTTGGAAGTGGTCGATATCATCCTTCCACCTACGCCTGGGCCTGCCTAATATAACTATTATGGTATTAAAAAATTCTTCATTCGCGGAACAACTCTATTGTTTTTTGTTTTAACTGTTTTTGTTTGTGTTAGTGGCGCTTAGTTTCGCTAGGGGTTGACCCTAAAGTCAGCCCCTTGGAATTTTTCCTTACAGTCCAATAGGGCTGAACCACGGTGAAAGGTTTGTTTCTTTTTTTTTTTTTTTTTTTTATAATATATTTGTTTAATATTATTTTTATCTTCTGTGCCTAATTGTTTCTATGTGTGCACTATTGGAAAGATATTCTTTCTTTCTTTCTAAAGGGTTGAAAAATACGGTGAAATATCGCCGTGTTTTTTTTTCACCATCCTCAGAGTAATATTCGTCAACCCAAAAGTCAGAGGCATAGCTTCCTACAAAATACGAGTAATTGTAAATCCCTCAACTGGGCTGCAACAGCTATAATCCACTTAAAACACTACAAAAGAGTGGCTGGACGAACAAACAGCAAGAATATTCGTTTATTTTCAGAATAACGCGAAGTTTTGTTTTCCGAAAGCAAATTGCATTCTGGCATGGAGGTAACAAGCTAGCCCGTGAACGAGCAAGAAGACAGTATGAAGTAAACTATGAAATGAAATACGAGATCAAAAATATAAACAAAAGAGTTACCACAACAATAAAATCATTATCAATATGTATATGTAGTAGTTTGTTGACAACTATTAAAATAATTGGTTATTTTTTTTCGTATCTACTAAATAAGTAAAAAAAAATCTATATTAATTTTTTTTTATTATGAAATAAAAATCCGAGGCTGAGTTACTGGTTAGCCAAATAATTTCAATTATTTACAGTATGAAGTAGGTATTACAGGGAATAGGTACTGCAGAATTTAAATTTTCTTGATACAGTTGTCATGATTATGACACTGGGTTCGTGTGTTGACCGGGTTCGGGGAGGTACCCGATGAACGCACCAACTCTTTGTCCCACATGCCTGTCTAAAGTTTTCTTTGTAAATAATTACTAACATAGTCTAAGTACCTGCATTGTTACTAACAAATATTGAACCCTGTTGTTCCGAGAATAAATTGATTTGATTTTGATTTGATATAGCACCTATAGACAAAGAAATTAATATACATATTTAACCTATTTTTAATTGTATAAAGAGTAAACGAGGAAAGTCGTGTTTTTAATTTAAAATAATACCAATTCGTACGAGTTAAAATTGGTGTGAAGTGTAAATAAACACAAATTGCGTTTCATTTCTCCGCTTTACTCCTCAATCACTCGCACGCAAAAAAAGTAGGACACCGTCCTCTGTAAAAAACGATCGATACTTGCTCCATTCGCGGCGGACGCGCTTGTTTCCTCCAAGTATTCTAGTCTTTTGGATGGAATAAGCTATCTGCAATGCTGTATTCAAGTGTCCGACCGCTATTGTGCCTTGGGACTAGCTCGATAGGATTAAGAAACTTGTAACATTGCTATTTATAGAAATAATAGTATAAAAGAATAGTTTACTGCTACACCTATATGCTATATGCTGCCACCTGTGGGACGGCTCAGCTGAATACCAACTGGCTGCCCTTGACTCAGTGGAGAAACGCGCTAAGCGTCTTATAGGTGACGAATCGCTGGTGGAAGCTAGACTGCAAAGTCTGGAACATCGGCGCAAGGTTGCCTGTCTATCGGTATTTTATAGGATACATTTCGGAGAGTGCGCATCGGAATTGCACGATCCAGCATCTCCATTCCGCCTTCGGACTACCAGGCGCGGGGAGGGGTTCCATCCTTATGTTGTTGATATCCCATCTGCTCGTACGAAGCGATTTGCTTCTTCGTTCATTATGCGAACGGCTAAGGTATGGAACAGCCTGCCGGCGTCTGTATTTCCCGAAACCTACAACCTTGGGATCTTCAAGGCCAGAGTGAATAGGCATTTACTGGACCCGCATGCACCATCGTCGACCTCATCGTCGCTTACCATCAGGCGAGATCGAGGCCAAATGCGGGTTTAGAAGTAAATAAAAATAAAAAAAATTACTCAGTTTATACAAAGCTGTCAATATCATTTATAACCACTGTAACACGCGAGTTTGTGATACGAGCGTAGTCTGATTTCTCTGGACAGTTGTTTTCATTTTCCACTGAAATAGTGGTTTATGATACTGACAGGGAATTACAGCCATTGTAAAATAAGTTTTTAGTTTTTAATACGAGCGTAGAGAGTATCAAAATAGAAAAAATGAGTTTTACAATGACTAATTACGTGCAGTTGGATACAGTACTTTTTCTACGACCATGAAATAGTTAAATAATTAAAAATACTAACTGTTGTGAAGCGTACAATACACCATGACAGCTCGTCAAAACACCGTCGTCAACAGTGGGTGGTCGAAGTTGTCATGTGTCGTAGGCATTAAAAAAAAAAGAAAAAATTTTTTGCGTAGGTAACAATCTTTTTTTTCTTAAACTTCTAAATTTTGTATCAAATTCCAAAAAAAAACTATTAATAAAATTACTTTGTGATTAATTGAGTTGACGCCAGTTTGCCGACTTACTCCTAAGTTTCAAAAGAAGAATATTGAATGGTTACTGGATAAATGATAATTTTTAATGAAATATTTAATAATTATTTATAAGAATAATAGATATTTTTTGTAGGCTTTGTTTCTTAAACAGATTATGATTACGATCTAAATGACAGATTATAATTTATCTGACTATTATATTATTTATTTTTTATATTTGCAAGCTCATTGTTGAGTACAATGTATCGGCTCTTTGTTTAGAGAATACCATCTTGTAATTATGTACCTACATTCTGGAAAATAAATTAATCTGAATCTGAGGGAGGGTATCGTAATTCAGTTCATTAAATGACGACCCTTATGGATGAAGTAGTTTGTGGTGTCCTAATGAACAAATTACCATATGGGAGTAGAACAATATTTTTATTTTATCACCGGAGCGGCTGTGCCAACTCCACACCACTTTGTATATTTTAATTTAGTTTCGGAACACTCCCGAGTTTTATAACCACGTAAAATAATCTAATTTGACTGTTACAAGTGTACACACAGTGTATACACAACATAATACAAATAACTTCGTTGTTTTTCAATGCTAGTTTGTAGGTTATCTTATCTTATGATAGGGGAATTATCCCAACGGCACTTCGACCCTTAAGGATCTTTTGTACCTATCCCATTTTTCACACTGGTCATCTCAGTGTGCAGGTTTCCTCACGATGTTTTCTCACCGTTAAATGTACGAGCAGTCGGTAAATGTACGTAAGTCTAAGAAAAATACGAAAAACTCATTGGTATATCTCACTGCACGGTTTCGAACCCGGACCTCTCGCATGGGAGTCCGGTGTCCTTGCCACTGTGCCACCGACGCGAAGCTCAAATCCTCACGTGATGGTGCAGGTTAAGCAACGTTGTGCGCGGTCAGAATTAGGATAGGTGACCGCTAGTGCCATATTTTCACCTGAGCCCCTTCGTGTCTCGAAAATTACGTTAAGCTGTCGGTCCCGGCTGCTGTCAGAGGCCTAGAGACGGCCTGAATAACTCTGACAATAGGATACCTATTGACTACTAACTATACGACAAGAAATGGAATAGTAGAAAATTAGTAAAACATGGATAAGTTTGTTCCCGTTATTAGTAAATAATTTGACATTTGTTTATCAAAAACATATCTTTTTGAAATTATTGGTAACATTGGTACCAACCAGCAAAGAAGTCGACGGATGAAATTGACACCTGCCCTTTACAAACTCAATTGAGTGTCTGTTTCACGAGAGGCTAAATATAACTTCCACTTTCCACTGACATTTACAAAGCTAAACTTTTTAGCCTCTTTGTATCACTTACGAGTATAAGCTCTTTTCACTAGATATAGAAAGAAAAACCGGCCAAGAACGTGTAGGGAATTCCGATGCGCACTCTCCGAAATGTATCCTATAAAATACCGATAGACAGGCAACCTTGCGCCGATGTTCCAGACTTTGCAGTCTAGCCTCCACCAGCGATTCGTCACCTATAAGGCGCTTAGCGCGTTTCTCCACTGAGTCAAGGGCAGCCAGTTGGTATTTAGCTGAGCCGTCCCACAGGTGGCAGCAGTACTCCATGCACGACCGGACTTGAGCTTGGTAAAGGTTTAAAAGCTGTCCCGGCGTGAAGTACCGCCTAACCTTACTCAGGATGCCCAATTTTTTGGCTGCGGTCTTAGCTTTTGACTCAATGGAGCGCCCAAAGTTAAGATTGGAAGTCAGATCCAACCCTAAAAGGCTAAGGTGGTCGGTAATCGGTACGGATACACCCCGGAAAGTCGGAGTCAGGTGGAAGGGACTCCGTTTAGCGGTGAATAGACACGCCTGCGTTTTAGTGGCGTTAAACTTGACCAAATTGGCATCGCCCCAATCGGCCACCGCCTTTAAGGTCAAGTCGATACGCTCAACCATGGCCTCTCTTTGAGTCTGGATCTCACCAGCACCAGCGCGCGCAACAGGAAGATATCTCTCCGTAACCGTGCTGTCGTCTGCGTACCCAAAAATACCCGATATGAGCAGATCATTTATGTGCAGCAGGAATAGGGTTGCAGAGAGGACAGATCCTTGTGGAACTCCGGCGTTGATAGCCAGTTGGTCAGACGCGCAGCCATCTAGGACCACTCGTATTGACCGTTCACTCAAGAAATCCGCGATCCATATGCGCAAACTGGCTGGGATTCCATAAGAAGGAAGCTTGCTTAATAGGCTACCGTGCCAGACCCTGTCAAATGCCTTAGAAATATCTAGTGAAACTGCAAGAGCTTCACCAGTTTTCTCAATGGCTTCGCCCCAGAAGTGAGTGGCACGAACCAGAAGGTCCCCAGTAGACCGGTTTTGGCGAAAACCATACTGTCGGTCACTGAGGAGATCGTTACCTTCTAGGTATGCCAGGAGCTTGGTGTTCAATACACGTTCCATAACCTTGCAGAGAATGGAAGTGATTGCAATGGGTCTATAATTGGCGGGGTCAGCACGGCTACCTTTTTTGGGCACGGGCTGCACGTTAGCAAGCTTCCAGGAATTTGGAACTTGACCAGTCTTTAGGGAGAGGCGAAACAGGCGCGTCAAGACAGGAGACAACTCAGGTGCACAGTTCCTCAACACAATAGCTGGTATCCCGTCAGGACCACTGGCTTTATTCTCGTCTAGAGTGCGGAGCGTTTTAAGTACCTCCTTTTGGTGAATGCAGACCTCTGGCATTTCAGAGTCGCAGTGGGGTAAGGTGGGTGGAGTTTTGCTTCCAGCATCTAGACAAGAATTACTAGCAAATAGAGAGGAAAACAAGTTTGCCTTCTCTTTCGCGGTATGAGCCAGCGATCCATCGGGTTTGACCAGAGGTGGCAGCGAAGGGCGACAGAAGTTAGCTTCGACTGATTTGGCGAGGGACCAGAAAGCCTTGCTACCCGCAGGGTATGAAGCAAGCTTGTTTCCGATCCGGCCAACATGTTCGTAGCGAGCCCGACGCTGAGCCTTCTTGCAGGACTTGGCGGCTTTGTTGAAGGCTCTCTTTTTATCCAGGACATCCGGAACTTTGCGCGTCCGAGCATCAGCCCAGGCTACAAATGCTGACTGCTTCAGTGTTTCAGCACGAACGCAGTCCGCACTGTACCAAGGGCGTGCTGCGCCACCAAGAGGCACGTCAGAGAAGGGAATGAAATATTCCATGGCCTGACATACCACGTCGGTTATGGCCGAGGCGCAGCTCGACGGATCCTCAGTAGAGAAGCAGATTTGTCGCCATGGATAAGATGCAAAGAAGTGCCGCATCTCATCCCAATCTGCTGACTTGTATCGCCACACTCGCCTGGTGCCTCTAGGGCTTAAATCGGGCGGAGAGTAGCTAGATACAGATTTCACCAGACAGTGGTCAGAGGTTCCCAATGGGGCAGAAATCGACAAAGAGTACCTGTTCGGATCAGTTGTCAGCAGAAGGTCCAAGCAATTAGGCGTGTGACCATCAACATCCGGTATGCGCGTGGGGCCATCGACCAGCTGTGTGAGGTTTAGCGACAACGCGAGTTTGTACGCTTCCCTGCCAGCATGGTCGGTCTTCTGGTATGGGAACAACCACTCCTGGTGGTGAGCATTAAAGTCCCCCAGAAGAACCAATTGCGCAGATGGATACCGTTGTTGGGCCACTTCCGCCGCAAGGCTAAGGTGTTCAATTAACTTAGTTGTCTCCTGGTCACCGCTGTGCGAACGGTAAACACAAGCATAGAGCATTTGCTCCAGCCCAGTGTCCACCAGCATCCATATTACAGAAAATTTGGGATCTTCAAGGTTCCGGAGACGCCGACAGCAGATGTCATCGCGAGCATACACGCAGATCCCAGCGCGGGGTTTAAAATTGTGCTCCAGGTTATACCCTGGGTAGAGTAAGTATGACGCGTCTGACGGACATCCGATCTGCGTCTCCGTTAGGAATAGCAAGTGTGGATTTTCAGTTTCGAGGTGGTGGTGAACTGGGTCGATATTGGAGTGCAGACCTCGGATATTTGAGAGGTGCACTTTAAGTTGGAGGACGTGCTTCCGCTGTGCACACTTACTATTCTTTTTGGACTTTGACATGTTTTATATTGGAGAGTGAATAGGCGAGAGAACGGTAGTTGGGCAAGGGGCTGCACAGCACACCCAGCGGCGCGTGCGGGGTCGCCACACGTATGGTAGCCTCATCTGGAGACTGCGGGGACGCCCGAACCCCCCACGGAAATGCCCACCGACTCCTCCAATCCGGTCGCCAACCGGCACGGTGGAGCATTCCGGGATTTTTCGCGAGGCGGCGGGGCAGCCTTTCGTAGGTGGCTGGCCTACTACTTGGGCCCCCTACAACCTGCGGTCGGCCAGCGGAGAACCGTGCTTCGGATCCCGCTACCCTCCAGGATGAGGCGCCCGGCGCGGCAACACATCGCAGCACCGAAACCGGTGCGCATGTGCAGTATAGCTGCCCAGACCCGTTCTCTTGGTGGCTACTCCGGACATCATGCCGAAACACGACTAGGTCGCTTGGCGGCATGTCTTTGTCCGGAGGGTGGTGACAAGCCGCGGTCAGCCTGGACCTACCACCAGTAGGCTGCTCGTTTATGGCTCCCGGGGTACTTGTGTGGGGCCTTGTGGTAGAATGTATGGATGCGAGCAGCGGAACCGTATTCCCACACATCCCTTAGTCGACTTTTACGACACCCACGGGAAGATATGGGGTAGTCCTATTCTGAACCGGGAACTACACGGCAATGAATGGCAATGAATGAATGGTCTCGTACAAAGACATACAGACAGACTGACGGACGGACATGACGAAACTATAAGACATGTACTTAGAACTTCCCTCGTATAAGGTTGGCCACAAAACCCTAAAAAATATATAGATTAAGTACCTATGTAAAAAATGAAAGTATAAAGTTGCTACAATCTGCCCTCTAGGTGCCGGCTAGCAGGGTTCTAGGACAGTGTGCAGATGAAGTAATAGAAGAAACTTAGTAATATATATTATATGTTGCTACAATCTGCCCTCTAGGTGCCGGCTAGCAGGGTTCTAGGACAGTGTGCAGATGAAGTAATAGAGGAACTTGGTAATATATATTATATATTGCTACTATCTGCCCTCTAGGTGCCGGCTAGCAGGGTTCTAGGACAGTGTGCAGATGAAGTAATAGAAGAAACTTAGTAATATATATTATATGTTGCTACAATCTGCCCTCTAGGTGCCGGCTACCAGGGTTCTAGGACAGTGTGCAGATGAAGTAATAGAGGAACTTGGTAATATATATTATATATTGCTACAATCTGCCCTCTAGGTGCCGGCTAGCAGGGTTCTAGGACAGTGTGCAGATGAAGTAATAGAAGAAACTTAGTAATAGATATTATATATTGCTATTATCTGCCCTCTAGGTGCCAGCTAGCAGGGTTCTAGGACAGTGTGCAGATGAAGTAATAGAAGAAACTTGGTAATAGTAGATATTGTATTTATCAGAAATAGAATAACACAATAGTAGAAAATACGTAGTAGTCGTTCAGGACAAAAATACAGAGAGAATAACTAAAAACAATGAAATTAATGGAATGGGAATATGATTTGAGTTTTGAAAATATAGATGAAGAAATGAAAATTCCATCACGAAATGAGGTGAGATAAACGCTAACAATGAGGTTGAAATTGATGGCAAGGAGGTTGATATGGACGATGAAGTCGACATCGTTACAAGTCTAACATTGCGTAAGTAACATAAAATTAGAAATGACAACTATCTAAAAACGAGCACGAAAAAATACATCGTGAACTATATTATTTTAGGAGCTCACATGATCTCCGACAAAGACTAAGGTCTCCTTTAAAAAGTAAACTTCGTAAATTAAAAGAAAACATAGCCAAGTTAAAGGCAAGTTTCCAAAGTAAACATGTAGCCAAAGCCAAGCCCGCCGGGGGCAGATCCAATTTAGCGGCGCGTCCGTTTGGAACTAAGCATGACGTCCTCTGCTGCAGTAAAGCTTATTGCAACCCTTTCAGCCTTTCAGACGGTTTATGGAGCAGAACCGATAACATAATTGGGCTGTTAGTGGGGATAAAACGAAATGTTTTTGAAAACCGTGTTGTAAAGATTTTATAAGTTTTTTTTAATAAACATTATAATTGTCTTCATAGTCGATTGAAGTAAGAAAAAAATAATCTAGAATTCATTCAGTGATTGATTTTGTACTGAAATAATTTTTGGAAGTGAATTTGTGCTTTATAATATAGGTCTGGCCGTTTCTTAAAGAAAAAAAATAAAATGTTTTCTTTTTAATTTTAATTACTCATTGGCTTTATAAATATATCTAAAATAAACAAAGTATCCAGTGTTTGATGTCATACTGAAATAGTTTATGGAAGTGATGTGTTTTATAGATTTATATAAATAATTGACCGATTTTTGAGGAACCATTTGGAAAGGAAACACTTATACCTATTATTTCTTAAAAGTAATCACGTCGTTGTCTTTTAATATTTGAAAAATGAATTTTGGTATATAAATTAAGATAATGTTATACACACAGCACTTACATACCGCCCGCGCCGGCGCGGGCGGCGACCCGCTTCTGGCGCTTACACGCGCTATCGGCGTATTCCAGGCCGCTTCTCCCCGACCCCTCCCTCCCCAGCGACGTCCTAAGCCGAGGTCCGTACCCACCTGGGTGCCCTTAGGCAGTCGCTTCTTATAGTAGTTTTTAAGTCCTCCTCTAGGCTGGAGCGCATTTAGCGCTCGCCCCAAAAACCCCGGTGAAGCTGTAAAGGTCATTAGGACTTATCAGTACGAAAAAAAATTATTAAAATACTGAACATGAAATATCATCACTATTCATCACGAACGGATATAAAATCTTTCGTTTAGAACGGAACGGGACGGTTTGTTGACATTTTCATTGTAACAGATAGCGACTTGATTGTTGTGTACTGTGGGCACATCAGGCTCCTATAGTACTTTGTTGTGTACTGTGGACACATCAGGCTCCTTTGTACTTTGTTGTGTACTGTGGACACATCAGGCTCCTTTAGTACTTTGTTGTGTACTGTGGACACATCAGGCTCCTTTAGTACTTTGTTGTGTACTGTGGACACATCACGCTCCTATAGTACTTTGTCACTTTAACACACCCATACGAGACGCCAATGAATCATTACAAAAAGTTATTACGACAGAGATTATTATTATTTTTATTCCATAGAGTATAGTTCGATGTGACTTCCACTGTACTTCCGATCGTGTGTAATAAATCCCGCACTTCAGCACAATTTTCAGATAAAGATACACCCATTTTTGAGCAGTTGTAACTAAAATATTCTTCGATTAATAATTTAAGTTTATTTTTATTACGTAACCAAAAGCTTTTAAACCAACACAGGCAAAGCTGCGGTCGCCCAATAGCTTTTAGAGAGCACTAGCAAACTAAAACAACACAATTTCATTTAGCGGAAATACGCGGGACACAATAAAAACGCTGAGTGAAAGGAAATAAATAGAATAAAGAGACAAATGGGCGAGGCGGCGTCAAATCCAATCTCGGCGACGGCTACAAGGAAAACATTGTAGTAGTCTCTGGTACTGTTGCCGTGGAGTAGCTGGCCACTACTAGGGTGTGAATCGTTTGCAGGTGAAATTACAATACGCTTAGTAAATGAAAATATGTCAGAGGGCGTCGGTGGCACAGTGGCTAGGACACCGGACTCCCGTGAGGATTCGAAACCGTGCAGTGCCATGTACCAAAGAGTTTTTCGTATTTTTCGAAGACTTACGTACATTTACCGACTGCTCTAACGGCGAAGGAAAACATCGTGAGGAAACCTGCACACTGAGATGACCAGTGTGTAAAATGGGGTTGGCACAAAAGATTCTCAAGGGTCGAAGTGCCGCTGGGTTATTCCCTTAGCCTATCCCTTAACTTTAATAATGTTTACATTATTCAGATATTCATTGCAGTAAGATTGTAATGGATGCTACTACGGTCTGTTATAAGTAACAAATATTAAATGCATTTCTTAGAAATTAAGAAATAATCATAAATTTATGGTCAAATGTGAAAACAGAATTAAAAATCGTTAAAAATAAATTGCGATCAAAAATCAGACGGCAACAGAGCATTATGACGTATATCTTTCAGATGAGTCTCTTTTTCCCATCTTGCTCATATCGCTTTTATCGTATTTCATAACTTTGATGGCGTTTTAAAAATAATTTGGCGTAATTTTAATTTCAAACTATATTTTTTATTTGAAGTATGAGGACTAATTTATGTATATATAAATTAAAGATATTGCTGAAGAATTTGGTATAACAATTATTTCTTTACAAGAAAGTAACGATTTTTCATATGTCTATAAAAGTATAGTTACTATAAAAATGGGACATATGAAAAATTTCGCTACTGTGACATTACGCGCCGAGAGGGAAAAATCTAATGGGATTTAGTCCCATTCCGTTACTATACAATAGCATAAAAGTTTAAAGTTGTTTTCGGTTATTTGTAATTTTTTTAGTGATTACACACATCTAATTAAACGTTAATTGAATTAAAAAAATCCGTATTTATTTTTATATTGGATTTTTTGTTGGTCACGGAATTTTCCCAAAAGATTCTCCCAGTGTGCAAGTTGGGAAAAAAAGACTCGGATACTTATCTGAACCACAATACATTTGAGCATTAGCGATCATTAGTTGTATAGAATAAGATGCAAACCACTGAACCAATTTTGCTAAGACATATCTAAGAACTTTCACGGTAAAATACGCTTTCAAATTAAGAAACCCGTATCAAAATTGGATCGTCACTTAATGAGATTTAAAGCCACAAACGAACAGACAGTGGCGTCAAAGTTAAATAACACTATTCGTATTGTGGTTTAAAATTACCTTAACGTTACCCTTCAGGGTTGTAAAACGCAAAAAACTTTTACATTATCTAGTAAAACGGAACTATTATAGCAACTCTCGACCATACACTATACAGATAAATATCCAGAGACATTTTCGGGCGAACTACGCCGGAAAGTATAGCCAACGCGACGACGACAGGAACTACCTATGCCAACTGAATAGTGGTCTAGATATAGCAGCGGCTAGTAGTACGTTTCCTTTACATTTCCGCTTCCGTGTTCGACTCTAGCTACTAACTTCGTAAGTAGGTACAGACGTTTCAACAGCGAATGCCAGTCCAAACATTTTTCATAAGGAAAAAATCATGAAAATCTCACAAAGTCATTTATTTATTTATTCGTATGGCAGTTCGAATTATACACAACCACTAATTACGTTCTTGAGACAATCTTTGAGAGATCGAAGATACTCCAAGTTCTTGGAAACTACTCAGTTCCCATTAAATCTGCCAATAAAATTGTATGTGGTTATTTCAATTTGTTTGGCCCCACGTTGGGCGCCACTGCTACAGTCTGTCCTCTATTGCAGGGTTCTAGGACAGTGCGCAGATGAAGTAATAGAAGAATTGGTTGTTAAATAATATATTTTAAGGAAAGGAACACAGAAAATAGGTAGTAGGAAATAAGAGTGAACGGGAGACGTCCGTTCGAGACAAAATACAGATAAAAAGTAAAAGTACATATAAAACAATGAAATTAATGGAATAATGAAATTTAGAAATGGAATGGGAACATGATTTTGAATTTAAATGAAGAAATGAAGATGCCAATACGAAATGAGATGAGATAAACGCTAACGATGAGGTTGAATTTGATAGCAAGGAGGTTGATATGGACGATGAAGTCGACATCGTTACAAGTAGTACAACTAGAGAGTAGCTTTTTATTCGTATTCCTCATTGATGAGAGTCATGGTCATTCTATAGAAATAACAACATAGAACGACTTTGTTGGCTTATTTAATGAGGCGGTTAGCCATTGCCTTCCGCATTTCATACACTGGTTATCGAATACATATGGTCTTCGAAAAAATCCGAAAAACTCATTATACCTACGTGACATTGCATGGTTGGGAATCCAGCGTCCTGGCCACTACGGCATCGCCACTGACACTTCTTATAGAGGTGCCAGACACTTGCCAAGCCTCGGCAAGCATTCACAAGTTCAAGCGTGTGGATGGGGCGTTTAGCTTGGCTTACGTAGGTTTGCTGAGGCTTGTGCACGATCGGGCCGGTGTCGGTATTTTGTGCACAAGTCAAAGGGAGCTTGCGGCAAACGCTTGCGAGGCAACCACACGTTGGCGCGTTCGTTAGTATGCCTTTCGCACTGGCGACGGACGAATGCCTTTTAAATGATTTATAATTAATTAAAATGATGAATCAATGGTCTGATTTTGGCGCAGATTGTTTTATTTATTACATAATTTTGTCGAAAATGATCTTAGCCATGTCTGATTAAAAATGGATCAGGGATTTCCAAGATCTTGGAGGGTCTTTGATGTCATTCATTTATTATAATTTATATAAAATATCATCCAATATCTTTTTTGATGAATTCATTTCCTTTTGTTTTGTTTAGCTTTAAAATAAAAATAGGTTAATAAGAATTTATGTGACTTCGACGTCCGCCACGCTTGGATGTTCGCAACGCACTGGCGCACTCTCAAGCATGTGGATGTCGACGTTTGGCTTGCCTGCGTTTGCCAGGAACGGCTTGGCAAGCGTGTAGCGGTACCATTAAAATAGTAATACAACCAGTCCAAATTCAACCACAATCTGGTACTAAAGCACTCTTTTACACGGCCAATATAACGTAATGTCAGCACCGACTCCATTAGACGGGAATGGAGATATTATCGCTCTCTGCGACGCTTTGAGTATAATGTATGTAACGTACGTTTGGAATACATTGTAGCATATATCGATATCGACTGACGGCTGTTTAGGTGTTGAGTGATATTCAGAAATGTGTATATTTCCACTCTCGAAAACGGAACAAACAGGAAAAACCAAAAGGGAAAAAAATGTAACCGAAAGGGAAATTACGACCTATTAGTCTAAGTTTACCATACTCGTATATTTTGTTTGTATAATAGAGTTAAACAAAAATAACATTACGTTTTTTCTCTGTGTTACTTTAAAATGTACAATTTTTTTTAATATTATGTCCATTTTTCAGTAAATATCGATAGTTAAAATCGCAAAGCAGCTTTTGATAATTCGTAAGAAAAGACTTCGACTGACCAAGTATCCAAATAACGATCAGCTGATCGGTTCAAATTGTATTACATCTTGTTTAGTTGTTTATAATATGTGTTTAATCAACTTCTTTTTTAAATAATCTATCTTCTATAGGCTTTGGCACACGACAAGGTGCCAAGTCAGCCTCGTTAGGGTCACTGAGGGAAAGAATGGGAACTCAAGTATTAATACAATCAGTCCTCGATATAAAAAAAAACTATTGAAGTTGGTATAAAACTTTGCTATCGGATTCCACAAACTCTTCAATTCCTACTACTACGGAATGACCTATAGCTTTTCTGTGCTATTGCCGTGAATCTAAAAAACAAGGGTTAGCCGGATTTCTTAAAAATAAATCTCTCTAAAACGCGAAGTAACGTCGACCTAACGGCCTAAACAGCAATTTAGACAAGTAATACCTTATTCTACTCTGTGGTAACAGCATTTACTTTCGAACTAGTTTCCTTTCGGAGTTTGTCTATTAATAGTCACAGTCTAAAGAATCCATTATTATCTGGCAATAGGTCGACGAACGTGTCTAGGAAGAGACCCGAGACGTCTAATAAAAAATTCTAATGGTACCGTTCATGCTGTCATGGCGTGTTCGCCCTATTTTATTGTTTTAAAACGGTTTACAGTGATTATTTTTTCGTAAAACTAGTGAATTTTACCTAAAAATCGTCCGTGTTAAGTGAACGTTATATAAGACTGAAATGGGAGTGAAATACTACAGCTGATGGTGTGGATTCGGCAACCTAACCTCCAATTGCACTTGGAATGCAAGGCACTAGGCATTCCTAATGCATACGACACTTCCATAATCTCGACGTTGGTAAACAGTTTTTTTTAAACATACGCCAAAACGTTCCGAGTTATTTTCAAGATTCTAACACGGTCATTGGCCAAATTGCAGTGTGTACACTAGCAGGAGCCATAATTAAAGAAAAAAATCTACTTTAGTAAATCATTCATCGTACGAGTACTACATTTATAGTCGGTTATTCAAAGTTTCATCTCTGTGTAAACATACAGCCTTCTAATACTAAATAAGGCGATACATTGCTTGAAACCGACACCTAGAGCCACTGCTCAATCGCCCAATCGCGTAAGATTTCACGATCCAATGCGTAGCTAATGCGCTAACTCTACTCGTATGTCGCTAAGCACTAGGCGTCGAGCGCGCAATGAACTGTGAAATGCTAAATAGCTTATCGTTATAGGCGATCTGATACTGTGTTTATTTCATAAACCAATATTGGTATTTTGGGATGCTAAATTGAAGCACTGGTTTTGGTCCACCTTTATCGTGAACGAAGTAACGCCCGCCCCTTGGGGAGGGATACTACTTTTTCTTTTATCCAAGACTTTTATAGTGATATCAATTTACAATTTTTTCAATCAATTTTTTTTGTTGCTTTCTTCGTCCGTGCAGTCATTGAGGGGCCAGCTAAAAATCAGCACTATGGCTTGCCTCAGCATTATGCTGAGCTGGTGTACCCTTTTTGGCACTGTACCGCACCGGATCTTTTGTGCTGCATGTAATAATCTATGTATACTTCTGTATTGTGTACTTGCTAGGTATATTCAGGTGTTTACAGTGATAAATAAACGTTTTCAATTTCAATTACAATGACTGTTTATTGGAAAATCAATAACATTGTAAGATTTCAAGATAAAAACAGAATATATTAAGAATACCCACACCTGGAGGTTAAAAGAGAATTGCTAGCTATACCTACAGAATAAGTACGGCAAGATGATTTCCCGGTAATATCTTCAACCTGGGTTTTTTTTTCGAAGAACTATAAGATTATAGATTATTTATAGTACTCTAACAGATTCAGGTAGGTAGAAACTAAAACTTGTGATTGTAATTGATTTACCAAACTATAACCTGACCAGTAAAATAAAAACTCTGTCACGAGGGCGGCACTTTTACTTTTATAGCCTGTGTTATAGAGAACGAACTAAAAAAAAGTTTAATTTATCATCTACTGGTATGGATGTTTTGTCTGATAATAAAGAGTTATTATTTATTATTAATTCCGCAATATTTTAAAACCCTATGTAGTTTTTTGTAGGTACGTAATGTAACCTGTAAGAAAATATGTTTAATATAATAATGTTTTTTTTAATAATAGGGGTCAATATCTGTAGCGTTTAATTGTATTGTAAGCTAAATTAATTAAGTAGATTAAGTATGATTGTAAGTATGATGACGTTAATAAATTGCTCTTTTGATAACTGTCTTCACAGCGTTCATCATTTCACCACCTGATCTGACTCCAGCATCTCCTTGACGTAAAAGACGTTAAATATTTAAATAAGTAATAAATTAAAAAATACAAAAAATACAAAAATATTTATGAAGCCAATCAATATTCAAATTATAATCATTTAACAACAGTGTAGTTACAATGTATAAGTAAATATAGGTCTCTACTACCTGCACTGGCTTCATCGGCCGTCTTGCAGCGTAGTAGATAGCAACAGTCTAATGGCCTGGGATACACTTATATAAAATATAAATATAAAAAAAAACCGTAATGATTTATCCATTATATTGTTGTTCATACCGTGTGTGTGTGTGTGTGTGTGTGTGTGTGTGTGTGTGTGTGTGTGTGTGTGTATGCACCTGTTATTGTTAGTATGTCTGGCTACTTTTTAGTCTCCATTAAATTTTCAGTGTCATTATAATCCAGATTCTTAATCCACTTTTCAAATCCTTTTTTAGAGTAGGTACGTTCGTTAATTTCAGTTGCTAAGAATTTGCGGACTTACTACTCTCTTTCACAAAAGGGATGATGAGATGATTTCCTTTTGGAGAGAAAGTATTTTATATATAGGTACAGAACATTTCCGAAATCCCGCAATCCGGCGGGCGTATCCGTACTAATATAACGTTTGAGGTCGTTAACCCAAAATTGCACTACCTAATCCGATCACTGGTAATAACCTTTCATAATTCAAATATTGTATTTCAAAATACAGAAGTCACAATATCTGTAGGAACACTATAAAGTGCTGGATATAGACCAGAGCAGACAATAACATGGTCGTAGCAGAACCGTAACTACATTAAGTGCTACGTCCGCTACGCTCGTAGACGGCTACGAGCGCGGCCACGATATCGCCACGAGCCACTCCCCCTGTATATAAATGGCAAACAATGCTGTAGGATAGTAAATACATTCAGTGTTTACGAACCAAGGTTGTATGTATATAGGGTGTATTTTTTTAAGTTGTCTTTTAGGAGTTTTGTTATTTGACAAGGCGACTATGTCAGCTTCGTTAGGGTCATTAAGGAAAGGAATGGGAAGCTCAAGTATTATTAGAGGAAGCTCTCGCTTTAAGAGTAAATTAGTTGAGGTCTGATTCAAAGTAACATCGAACCTTCCATTTTGAAGAATATATTAGAGACAGGGGTAGACGAGTTCTAGAGTGGAGACTGAGTTTGGGCAAACGTAGTGAGGGACGACCCCCTGCTAGATAAAGCGCTGATCTGCGGAAGGTGGCTAGCAACGACTGGATGAGAAGAGCCAAAGATCGAGCTCAATGGCGCGCCTATGTCCAGCAGTGGAGTATAGTGGGCTGCCGATGATGCTGATGAGTATATTAAGTACTAGACCCCTGATTTAGATATTTTCACTCATATTCTTCCTATATTATTAATACATAATACAGACTCCCTTTTTTTGTCGTCGGTTAAAAATAAAGTCACAAATGACTTCCAGACATGGAAAAGTTGCAATTTGGGCATAATTGACTTCACAATCCGTGCGGAAAAGTCATGAATAATATTCATTTCGAACATCAGTGCTATGCTGTAAGTATTATTTTCACACTTCGTTGCTTTATCCATAGCGAATGGAAGATTTATTTGTAATAAATAACTATTTTCAACTGAATAAAGGAATAAAATTAAGTTTTAATCGAATTAAATTCGTCGGCCGAACGAACTCGGTGACGAGGTGATAATACAGGATCGATCATAAGTGGATATCCGAAAGTGTAAAGTTTTTGCGGAATTGGAAATACGAAATAAAAATATGTTTACAACATGTTTATAATGATTTGAATTGTATAAATAAATGTGTATCTAGTTATAATTAAAAAAAATATATGTTTACTACATTAATAATTATAAGAGAAGACTATGAATCAAATCAAATCAAAATGTTGTTTATTGTAAGTAAGTACCTTATAGTACATTTTTACAACTTTATTTTTTTACTCTACCCGTAGGTAGGAGGAGCTCGTAGCCTAGTTGCGAGTACGGTCCGAAAGTGATCGTTAAGCGACGTTGGCGCGGTCGGTACCTGGATGGGTGACCACTAATGGCATATTTCATCTGAGCTCCTCCGTGCCTCGGAGCGCACGATAAGCAGTCGGTCCCGGTTGTTGTCGTCCATCAGCAGTCGTTAAGCCATGTCAGATGCCTACGGGCGGCCTGAACAATTCTAACACATAGGTTGGCCACTAACCATACGATAAGCAAGCAACTCTACCACCGCTTCGTAAGTTGCTGTAATTGAAAGGAAAGAAGAAGAATATGACTTGATAATACAATTCATCCCTTAAATAAATTAGCTTAGGTACCCTAAAATAATGTTAATCACTGATGTTCTTGAATGAAACTTAAATACGTATAAGTAACTTTTATTTAAATGGAAAGGATTTAAACGATCGTTAAAAATGTATGTATGTATGTTCCATACCTGTCTGCCCCCTTGCCGATTATGTACGTGAGAGTTTATGTAGTAAAAAGGTGTGGAAGAACCGAAATTATTTTATGAAATTTCAAAAAAGGTTCAGTTCTCAGTACTGATCCGCTCTACAAGGTCACGAAAGGTATATTGTAACAGCCTGTATTATTAACCCGTCGGACGGTAATGCGGCGTGGACAGGCATGCATTTTGAACAGTATGCAAGCGAAAATAAAGTTCATTTTTTATTATCAGCCAAAAACCAGACAGCGCCCGCGTCGCATCAAAATGTTTAGTGCCAATCAAAAGTGAACTTATTTGCGTTTGCATACAGTTTAAAGTTCGAACATCGCGTCTGCGACACTGCGCCGTGTCATATTTTCTGTGGCTTGTGTCTAGGGTTGCCACCTTTTTTTGGGACGAATAGAGTATTTTTTCATGTCGGTAGAACAAAAATAAAGTACACAGCATAAAAAAAGAGTAGGTACTTATATATTTTTTACTTATTTATCTTTAAAAACATATTTTTGTTACTTTTCATATAACAAATATTACATTTAACAAATATTTGTCTTTCTTGAAGATAGTTACAGCCTCTTTGCAATCAAAATTTAAATTTAAATATATGATCAGCTCGTTTTTAATGAAGTTTAGGGTAAATTTGTTCCTTTCGTCTCTCCACCTTACATTCATAAGGGAGAAAACTCTCTCAGTGAACGCTGTAGTGGCAGACACAGACAAAATATATTAAATTAATTCGTACATATTTGGAAAATCTTCACAGTTTTGTGGCTTTGGATACCAATTTATTTAGTCTCATAAGTACTCATAACCAGTAACAAGCCAGTAACAGTCAGAGTTACGTAAATAGAGTATTTTCGCGTACTTTATTGGTGTCGTAGATTATAAAGTACACCTACACGAAAAATAGGACAATACTCTATTATAGAGTACGGGTGACAACCCTACTTGTGTCTAAGGTGATTTTCGAAAGTAATTTTAAGCAATAATTCTATGAATTAAATATATTACAAAGCTTTGATATAAAGAACAAGTAGTTAATAGTAGTTATTACACATTTAGACACGCCCTGTGTTAAAATATTCACTTCAACGAACTCGTTAGTGCGTGACGTAACTTCCAGGCCATTCGATAAATAGCATTCCAAATAACAATGTTGACTGCCAGTTTAAAACGATAACATTTACATGCATTAATTGTTTTAATGTTGTCTATTTTCGACGTTGGCTTTTGTTGGCTGATTCATCAAATTCATCATCGTATTAGTAATTGTACAAACTGCGAATTGTACGAACTGAGAATTGTATCAATTGAGAAATTGAACCATCAAAATCAAAATGTTTTTTTTATTGTAAGTACCTTATAGTACATTTTTACAACATCATTCTTTTTTACTATACCACCGCTTCGTAAGGTAAATCAGCAGCCCACTCTAGTCCACTGCTGGACATAGGCCTCTCTCAGGGAACGCCGCCGTTGAGCCCGATATTCGGCTCTTCTCATCCAGTCGTTGCCAGCCACCTTGCGCAGATAGTACTCCATCTAGCAGGGGAGTGTCCCATACTACGCTTGCCCAAACGCGGTCTCCACTCCAGAACTCGTCTCCCCCAGCGGTTGTCGGTTCTGCGACAGATGTGACCGGCCCACTGCCACTTCAGCTTGCTAATCTTATGAGCTATGTCGATAACTTTTGTTCTATGCCGGATCTCCTCATTTCGGATTCGATCCAGAAATTGTATAAATTGCTCACAATTCCTATTATCGATGGATACGCTTTCACGAACACTAGCGCCGCCAATAAAAAAAAACCACATTTGTTTCTACATTATTACGTTTTTTTTTAAATATTAATAGGCTAACACAAACAGGCAAGAGACACGTGCAATACTATAGGCATTGCCGGCCTTGGACGGATAGTATATGACTCACTTTACGTTCTTTTTGAAGCACCCCATGTCGTACTCGTATCACAGCGGAAACACGGTGGGTGTGTTCCACATTTTGCATGTACAGTCGACCATAAGTATACCATCTGTCATCTTCGATTAAATCTCAACCTTATGCCTGCGCATTAAGATACATTCCAGATTTTCAAATTTGACGTTTACTATATGGATAGGTTGACCTGTGGTCGACTGTGCGTGGCAGAAACGTTCGCGTATACATTTTTATCGAGTTCCATTCCGATAGGATAAGTAGTATTTTTAGGCTACTTTGATTGAATTCCTGAAGTTACTGTTCCCTAAAAACGGCATTTTTTTAGCAGAAATACGTATTTCCTGCAGGTTTCTAAGCGTGAAAGCGAGTATGTGTGGGGGAACACTTTATACAGAACATTCTAGAAGTTCAACAAAATAAAAAACGCTAACTTTTCATGTCTAATTTGTACTTACGAAAAACAGATTCGATAATTTTAGACACGCAAGGAAACAATTAGGGTTTTTGAAAGTGACAGATAACTGATAAGCGACTTTTGTAAACTGAATAAATTATATATGTGTCACAATGTTCGGTTGACAAGGTTGATACTCGAATCACTGTGGACATTAATACATTATAGGCCGTGACAGAGTTATTATATGGAATAAAAACTGCTTTATTATTTGTAACATGCAAAGTTCTATGGGCGTTTTCACATTAGACGATAACGATGTCGTCAGTTGTCGAATCTCATACATTTATTACTAGACGCTTTCACACTATGTCGCCAACGACACCATACATATCGACGTCGTGTCGGTGTCTTTAATGTGAAAACGCCCACGGTGGAATGAGTGCAGATATACGAGTAAATGTATTGTGCACCACATTGTGATTTAATTTTTCTGGTGTCGCGATAAACTGTACCAACCAAAATAGTAGCTTCTAAAATGGAAACTAATTGAAATATTGTATTCTACAAACTCCGGATGATAGAAAATAGGACATAAAACGCAAAACGTTGCGCAGATGAAGCCATGAGCACACTCCGTACACAGAAAAGAAAATTAAACGTCATTTTTGACGTTATCACAAATTTCTCGTTATTTGGTTTAATTAAATTAAATTTCTCAAAGCTATAGTAAAATTGTGATGATATCATGGCATCATATGGCCTTTTCAAAATAGCAGACCTAAAAATCTGTTAAAACAGCGTGGCGCAAGTATGAAGAAATTTGGTGGAAAGGTACGTATCTACATGTTGATATTTGGCGTTATGTGCCAATTTAATGATTATTAAACAAAAAAATTGTAAAATCATCCGATATTAATCAAAATAATCATTATTTATTTAACAAATTATTGTCATTGAAAGCCATAAATTTAAGTAAGTAAGTTATTAGTTGTTTATTTCACACAGCAATGACTGAAACAGTTATAATTATAATAAAATAATTATGTACTCAAAGGTTTAGATTTAGGTTATGTTATGTTTAGAACAAAATCATCTTTAAGGTGTAAACGTACGTCGTATTTTTGAATGTGTTTTAACTGTGCGCCTCTAGTGGTAAAACATTGCAGGATTATCTCTTATTATTCCCAATTCCCGCTAATTCCGAAAAATGCACGAGTGAAACCGAATATTTTATATAAGGACTGTTTTATCCACAGATCTTTTTATCCAACATTTCTTTCTAGAATAAGTTTTCGAGCGGGGAGCACCAGAAATAAGGTTATTAGCGAAGTTTGGCCGCAGTCGGCAACGGTGACTCGCCAATTTGGCAACCGACTCCACTTCGAGTTGGCCGCCGTAATGTATGGCCACCCCACCAGTATTGCTGTTGAATACTTTTGCACGAAAAAGCACTCATTTAACTTTAATTTTGCGCTTAGTGTTTGTGATACATTTATCAAGGAAATTGTATACAAGTTATAAGTGGTACCGTACTTATAATTTCCTTGTAGTGTTCTTGCAATTAAAACGAGGTCAAATGTTCGACTGGGCCACTGGACTCTGGATCCTTGTGGTTGGACCACTTCTGCATAGGCCGCCTAGTTTGATTTAAAAAAAATGTTGATCAAAATTAAAAGTCGAAGCCAGATATTGCTTTTAAACTACTTCCATAACGATTTAAAGACAGCAACAGCAGCTGCAGCTGTAGCGCGATTTACAAAATCAAAAGTTGGTGACAAATGACTATTGACAAGTGATAAGAGATAAGTGACATTTGACAAGTAACAAGAAAAGAATGACAGTTGACAAGAGGCAAATGACAATGGACAAGAGACAAGTGATAAGAGATAAGTGACATTTGACAAGTAACAAGAGAAGAATGACAGTTGACAAGAGGCAAATGACAATTGACAAGAGACAAGTGATAAGAGATAAGTGACATTTGACTAGTAACAAGAGAAGAATGTCAGTTGACAAGAGGCAAATGAAATTGACAAGTGACAAGAGAAGAATGACAGTTGACAAGAGGCAAATGACAATTGACAAGTGATAAGAGACAAGTGAAATTTGATTAGAGACAAGTGACAATTGACATGTAATAAGTGACAAATGTCACTTTCGGCATAAGCGCTAATACATCATCTGTAGCACGTACAGTCGATCACTAGCTAAAGTATACCATCTGTCAAAAACCTTCGATTAGGTCTCAACCTTACGCCTGCGATTCTCAAATTTTGATGTTTAGAAAGAAAGAAAGAAGAAGTTCATTTCCAAAAGCGCACACATACAAACAATTAGGTACAGAAGATAAAAATAATATTAAACAAACATAAGATAAAAATAAATAAACAAAAGTAATTAAGTTTGATGAAGGTGGTGTGCAGCACCGGAAAAAGGGGACTGCCTCAGCCTGTTTTGGGTAGGTTGACCTGTGGTCGACTGTACAGATGTTTCACAAAGACGGCTGCTCACCTACAGACTCAATTTCATTGGTCGATATACAGCATGTGGGGACTCCCCGCAAGCGGTGTAACGACTAATGAAAGTCATTATAGTCCATTCTGGTTAAGAAAATAGTGAGTCATCAGTGCAACTGCAGAGTAAAGGTCTAGTCACAGTCGAATAAAAATTCAAACAATTTAAAAACATTGTAAATTACTCGTCTTTCTCCGTTATGAATTATCGAACCACTTTTATTTTTACGAATAGGTGAGGTGTTCATTTTAATATTTACTGTAATGCACAAAGGACACGACCGTTTCGTACGAGGGTCTGCCTTGAACTGGTCAATGTGAACTTGGATTTCTAATTTTCTGCTCCGTGATTGGTCAGGGAGCGTGGCTAGGCCGGACGACAGCGATGACTCACTATTTTCTTAACTCGAATAGACTATAGTCCATAGCGCGTTCGTTACACCGCCTGCGGGGATTTTCGAACCCAAAATCTTTTTTGCTTTTTCTTCAGTACTAATGGTTTCTTCTTCAATAAGTCACATACAGTTAAAATTGCTGCACATAACAATAATTGTTGATCCATGGCAAGTACGTCTGTTTAGTGCCACTCTCTTAAAATAACTGCCAAGCATGGTACAGGTTCTCCCGCACCCCGCATGCGGGCCTTATCGACTAATGAAAACGGTTACCCGAATGCGGGCCCTACAGCATGCGTTGCAGAAATCTCCCGCACCCCGCATGCGGGCCCTATCGACCAATGAAAATGAGCCTTTACGCCTGACAGCTTACTGGATTTTTCTTCTCAAAGTAAAGATAGTAGTTATCAGTAAGTAAGAGGTATCTTAACTATATTGATTCACCGTTTCCGGGATTAGTCATTTTGGGATCGCCTGTACAATGTCACAAGTACAGTCGACAACAAGTTATAGTATACCATCTTTCAAGTATACCACCACCATATTATACACCACACATATTCGGTCGTATGTTCAGGTCAAATGAAAAGGAGGTTGTATATCCTGACCAGGGATATGAAAACCATGTCCACAATCTCCACAATAGGAAGGATGGAAACTGTCATAAGGGTGCCATTGGTAGTTTATAATCTGTGTGTGAGTGCGCTCGTTCATCATCATCATCAGCCTATTAATGTCCCCACTGTTGGGGCACAAGCCTCCCCTTGCACAAGGGGGTACGGGCCATGATCCACCGAGCGGGCCCAGTGCTGATTGGTGGATTTCACACGCCTTCGGAAACTTTTAATTTCCTCAGACATGCAGGTTTCCTCACGATGTTTCCTTCACCGTTAGAGCAGTCTGCGCAATATGATACATTTCAGATTTTCAAATTTTGACGTTTTGGGTAGGTTGAGCTTTGGTAGACTGTACTTATACCAAAAATGTCGGTACACAGATATTTGATAAATTAACTGCAATCTGTTTAAATCACAGATATCGGTAAAAACATTAAATCTTATTTATTATACACAGTAATATTGTTTAGGATAAAAACTATTTAAACTTAAAAATACTGGCAAAGGTCAAACAAGATGATTTTTTTTAAAGACTGGCGGTTGCTTGCTTACATATCGTATGGTTGGTCGCCAACCTATTTGTCAGAGTTGTTCAGGAAGCCCGTAGGCCTCTGACGTGGCTTAACGACTGCTGTCGAACGACAACAACCGGGACCGACTGCTTAACGTGCTTTCCGAGGCACGGAGGAGTTCAGATGAAATATGCCACAAGCGGTCACCCATCCAGATATCGACCGCGCCAACGTCGCTTAACCTGCATGATCACTTTCGGACCGTGCTCGCAACTAAGCTACGAGCTCCTCAAGAATTCTCAATACTCCT